>OZ012681.1:105458167-107858167 GCA_963942445.1 Argyra leucocephala
AACCGAATAAATGGAACGCATAAATAAGTACTTAAATAAATTAAAATAAAAAAAAAATTTTAAAATTGAAAGTATGTATATGAAACATTAACAACAATATGTCATCATAATGTCATAATGTCAATCGCAATTTTTTAAACATGAATGATTTTGTAAATTTTATGATTTAAAATTGAAACTAAAACTTGGTAAATAAATTAATATAATGATGAAACTGAGACTCTTTATACGTTAATTTATAGTCTATTGTTTATCATTATATATATACTATTATAATAAACAGTGAATAGAGTACAGGTAATGGAAAATTAGCTATTCATTTGAATTAAAAACAAAAAATTAATTATTTATTTTTCAAGATAGAAAATAAAAGTTAAATCCAAAATAATTGTAAAACAGCTACACTGATTTGGTATAGTCAGCTTCTTCTAATAATCCAGAAAAATTTAATTAAAATAAAAATTAATTATGAGACCCCGGTTTGTGTATGATCATATAATTGCTAATGCTCTTACATCACCAATTAAAAATTCCATTCAGTGTTGCCGTTTTATTTCATAGCTACTTTTAACTATTTATTCACATTCATTTATTCATAGCTACTTTAAACAATCAATTGCTATGACTTTTCCGGATGGCATAGCAGCTATTAAAATAGCTATTTTCGAAAACAAAAATGCTATTTAGCTATTTATAAAACAATTTTAGAAATAATTACGATAATTCTCAATAATTACAGAACTACATTTTATATATAGTTAAATTAATTTTTAGAATTAAATAATATTTTAATTAAATTTTAATAATAAATATATTCTTTTAATTTTTAAATTTCAACTTTCCAGATAGAAAATTTATTTTTTTCTACGAAATTTTAGTAAAATAAAATGTATTTTATTTCAAAATCAAAAATATTAATAAAATATTACAAAAATTTTGAATTAATGTATTCTATTTTCAATAATAAATGATTACAGTCAATCACAAAATTATTTGCACATTAAAATTCATTTACGATCATTGTAAAAATTAAAACAGTAAGCGCAAACCGCAGAGTAAACTAAAAGTGAAATAAAATTAGAAACAGACAATATTCTTATGATGGTGCAAAAAATTGAAATTAATCAATGTATCAATTAAATTTAGTGAGAAATACCTAGAGGTCTTACTTTTATTATTTAAAAATGTCACTTATAGAGTACACATCAGTATGTCAGATAAAATATAAAGTAAAAATTATTTATTGTGTTATTATAATTATATTGTGTTAAATTATTATAGTTATATTGTGGTGGCCCATAGGTGCAAATTTCAGGGTTAAGCTTTGCCTTCTCCTTTCAGATGACATTATTTTAATTTAAACATAATTCAAATTTAACATAGTTTTCATGTATTTACGATTTTTACTTAAAAAAATGATATAAACTTTTAAAAACATGAATAGCTTTGACAGTAGCAGTCATAGTTTTAATCGAAAACAATTTTAGTACAAATAAGTAATTGCTAAAAATTAATGCAATGTACTGCACAATATAAATATGTATGGTTAATTTGTGATTGTATTTACATGAAATTGTTGGAAATAATTCAATACTGTCTCTGATGGAATATATATCAGACTGCTAACTGTAACTGTAACTGTAACTGTAACTGTAACTGTAACTGTAACTGTAACTGTAACTGTAACTGTAACTGTAACTGTAACTGTAACTGTAACTGTAACTGTAACTGTAACTGTAACTGTAACTGTAACTGTAACTGTAACTGTAACTGTAACTGTAACTGTAACTGTAACTGTAACTATAACTGTAACTGTAACTGCAACTGTAACTGTAACTGTAACTGTAACTGTAACTGCAACTGTAACTGTAACTGTAACTGTAACTGTAACTGTAACTGCAACTGTAACTGTAACTGTAACTGTAACTGTAACTGTAGCTGTAAATGTAACTGTAGCTGTAAATGTAACTGTAACTGTAACTGTAACTGTAACTGTAAATCGTTGAGAAATCAAATTATTTTTTAATATTTCAATAATTTTGTAACCCACTGTACTGTGTATTCATAGTAATCAACTTAAAAATATTCATTTTTAGTCTTTTACATCAAAACCAATTTTCCAACTGAAACAAAAAAAAAAGTAAAACAAAAAACAAAAGAAAGAGAAAAACCAAAAAATCAAGAGAAATTATTATTTCATGATTATGATAAAAAAAAAAAACAAAAACAAAAATAGAACCAAAATACTCCTACTACAGGATTAAATTTAAGTCCTTCAAATCTAAACGAAATGAACAAAAATTTTCTGAATTATAGAAAATTTCAGAAGTGATGCCTCTTAGCTCTGAATAATATAATAATAATAATAAATTTAGCAAAAATCAAAAAATAAAAATAAAAATTACATCCTCTAAAGACTTATTTTTGAATAAAACAACAAAAAGAAAAACAAGAAAATAAAAAAGAAAAAATGTAACAAGAATACTCTATAATATAACTGCCATTTTAATAATATGAGATTTTCATAAATAATTTTCCTATTTAGATTCAAAAATGAGCAAAAAAAAAAAAATGAAATAAAAATATTTTTATTTAATAGACAGCGGCATATCCTTTTAGAAATTCTTTATTTTCTTATTTTTTGTTTTTATTATATTGTTTAATTCGTATATCCTTATGGGAACAAAATGTATACCATTTCATATTCTATATTTCTGGATTTTTTAATTTATTTTGATTTTTGTTTTGTTTTTTGACTTTAAAAGACCAAACAATGAACCAAGGCCAAAGTACATACTTTTAAATTAAATTCAAATAATTTTATTTTATTTTATGTTTTTTTTTTGTATTTTTTGATATTGGAAAAGAATATAATAAGTAAATAATATAAAATTTAACTAAAAAGAAAAATAGCAAAAAATTAAATGTAAAACAAAGAGAAAGAGAAAGAGAGTTTGTGTAACCCATTTCTGCATATCAGGTCGAAAGCGATCCATTGATTTACATTGACATTTTTTGTTTTTTTAATGAAATTAGATTATGTTAATGATGGGGTTCTAAACATGTTGTCAAAGCTATCATGCAACATCAGTCTTAAAATTGTCAGGACACAATTACGGTATAACATAAGTTTAATAAGAATAAATAGATTAGATAAATTCGAAAATTAAAGGATGCAAGGGAATAACTCAATAGCTCAACATACATGTCAGTTATATATGAAGCTGATAATACAGTTCTTGCCCATTCCATTCATCAAATGTGGAATTCAGCTACTCTCAATCTGGGAAATGTTTTAATGTAAATAAAATCTATTAAAGTTCAGCTATCAGAGTTGTGTAGCTATACGAGAGTCTGTAGATGGTTTGATGGATGATCAAGCTCAGAATATACCGGTATCAATTCATGCAATCTTGGCTAACTATAATGTGCTCAGTCACACACAGCTAAGCAATATAAACAAAACTGATAATTTCGTTTTTGTTTGCTTGAAATAATACCGTTGTCAAATTGTTACTTAGTGAATATGTCAGCTAGTGCATTTTTTAAAACCAGAAAACTTTTATAATGTAAATTAAACCTATGAAAATTTACCCATCAGAATTATAGCCACTTGAAAGTATATAGCTTTCGAAAATTACATGTCACAGCCATAGAGCAATAACGTACGTAATAACAAAGAATTGTATTGTCATCTAGGCTCTAAATTGTTCAAAATAGACAAAAATTTCTTCATACAACCCTCCGCATTTGCTTATTATAATCTTCTCAATCACGCCTAAGACTATTGTAGATTGGATTTCTAAATAGCCTACATATAATAACTTTTTAAAAAAATAGAATTTATTTGTTCTGCTATTGTTTTCGATAGATGCGAGATAATACCCGAAGCACACTAAGAGCTCAATAGTGTCGCATACCGTTACATCGTAAATATGCATTGTAAATCTGGTTTATCGACTCGTTAACGTCATCGTTACAGATTTTTGGTATTATAAATATATTATTTTTCATTATAATTAATAAAATTAAATAATTTTTGCCAAACTAAATTTTGTTCCATGGTACATTACTGTACGCCCAATATTTTCGTATCTATTGTAATTCCACATTTGCTTGCTTAAAATTGCATATCCTTGTCGAAACTTTAATTAGCGGAAATATTAAATTTCAAATTAGGTGTACCTGGAAATATTTTTCATCTTGTTTATGAACTATGGCACTACTAAATCTAAATAGAACAAACCATACTTATATGAATAACGTACTGTTGAAGACCCACTATTTCCGAGCTCGATTTTAAATTTAAATTATTTAAATTTATTTACATATTCTAAGGCTGACTTATCACTGCAGACTGCTTGACTATATATTGGCTTTAATATGAAACATTTTCCAAGAGGAAAATTGTCCATTGCACAAAGTGGGTTAAATCGAATGAAATAATATTAGAATTAAAAAAATAAAATGGAATTTTTTTTTATTTTGTTTCTCATAAAATAAAATAAAATAAAAAATTTTTTTTTAAAGCAACACAATATAACCAACCACTTTTCTAAATATTATAAACAAATTCTTAAAAAGTTATTATTAAAAAGGTCATAAATTTTATACCAAAAACCAAATTGGATAGAAAATTTTCCATAAATATAAGTACACAATCTACTTTATATTAGAGTTTAAAGAAAAAAAAAAAAAAAACAAAAATAAATATAATAAGTAATAATAATAAAAATATCCCTTAATTTTTATTTTATTCTCTTTTTTTTTTTTATTTATTGTTAATGGCAGTATCCTTAAGGAAAAGACGCTTTTAGGCAAGTAATTGAAGTTAATAATTATTTAAATTAAAATTTTTTTGAATTGTTAAATTTTATTTTTAAATAATTGATTATACACCTTATTCCAAAGTTATTTTTGTAATATGAATGTTATTATAGCTGTGTATTGTATAAATGATATGATTTTGCAAATTTTCCGGTTAAGATAATTTTTATTAAATTACTGTGATGTAGGTGTTTACTTGCATAATAACTTGCAATAAAATTCGACATTTAGCTGTAATTATAAATATAAATTTTAAATGATTTTTACGTAATTTGCTTATTTACCAGTCTTTTATTCAAACCGCCCATTGTGTTAACTTTTTTCTATAGTTAGTTATTGACGACAGTAATTTGGCATTTTCATGTAATTAAAAATGGTATATAGAAAAAAACATTATAAAGTCTATAGGTTTTTCCTTAACAATAATATAAGAAAAGAAATTAAATGAAAAAATATTAAATACACTTTTATTAATTTTCTATTTTTTATTTACATTATTTCAGTATTAGTTACATAAGTAGGTAAGCATTTATATGCTACTACTCATCTTTCTATTAAAACTTATTTTCTGAATTGTTTAAACATAATTTATAATATTTGGTACAAAATTAAAATTAAATTTATTTACCTGAATTAATAAAACCTATATTCTAATATAAATAACTCAAATAGATCTAGTGAATGAATATTTTCAAATAAAATAAATAAAAAGGTATTTATTTTCTTGGGAAAATTCTGGAAATGGGAAATCTTTTTAAATGCAAGAAAAAAAAACAACAATAAATAAAAAAGGTTTTCTTATAAAAAAAATGTTATGTAAAATATACATATATACAACATATGCTATAAAAGAAGATTTTTTATTTTTTAATTTATTACAAAAACGTAATAGAAATAATCCTAAAAATGATTTTTTTTTTCTATTTTACATTACCGTGTATGAATTGCATACTTATAAACGACGACTACTTACAAGACATAAAAGTAAATATTTTTCATGACATTTATTTTATGTGCGTTTTCTTGGTTTATATTTTAGCTATTTTAAATTACATTTAGTAGTTATACTTAAACATTTAAATCATTCTTTTTATATTTTTTTTTTATATATTAACGGTACCTTATTTTAATTTTATTATTTATACTGGGTGTTTAAAAACTACATGGCTTGTATTGTAGGATGTTGATTATTAATAGGTTATTAATATTGTATTATTATTTTTTTTATTAATTGTAATTTATAACAAATTGTATTTTTTTATATCATAATATATATATATTTGACTTTTTAAATTAAATTTCTATGACTGAAGCACAACTAGTAGTTTTTGCTTCACAACGCCATACTTCAAATAAAATAGATAAGAGTGATAATAATATTGTAAGGACTTGAAATGTGAAAATAATAAACCGACTGATGACTGATGATTTATTAAGAAGTAGAGCGGAACAAAAACTGAATTAACTGACCGAAAAATCAATTATAATGTTAAAAACTGAATATAGTCAAAATAAAATACATTTTAACACCAAGAAAGGTTGTCGAAATAATAGATCGATTGAAAAGTAGAAAATATGAAACATTTTTCCAAGACTGAAAATCAGTCGGTAAAAATGAATTCTTATCTGGAGTATTGTATTAAGTCGGTGTTATGAAACCGACTGATTTTGTTGTAAAATGATTATTCTAGTGGCATTCTATGTTACAGAAAAACATGTTATAAATTTATAACTAACATTGAATTGTAATGGTGTTATAGGATATTAAATTTTTAAATTTGTTTGTTCTCGATTTAGACAGTTTAAATTTTATTCAACCAGCTCAATTGAATTTGATTTAAATGATGTTATCATAATTTTATATAATATATGATGTTGTACATAAACTTAATTACAATATAATTGATAAATTACAGCTACTTGAAAAATAGGCATTATACATTTCTGGAACACTACTAAAGACAAAACTAGAATAAATGGTAAATTTCTTAGATGTTAGATTATAGTTTAATTAGTTAAGAAGCATTTCAAAAATCTATCAAGAAAATAATATTTGGGACACTGGAGACAATTTAAAAATAATCAGTAGATTTGTTTATTATCAAGATTAATGGGGTTTGACGCTACAACAGTTGACGCGTAATCATTATCGAACTTATTGAACTGTCAGAGTAGCTATCAGCTGGAGAGAGTCATTGAAGAGAGTAGGTTAAAGGCATAATTTAATTTCGTAATTTAATACCACATTATCATTAATTCAAAACAAAAATTATAACTTCAAAGTCATCAGATCATAAATCCAAACTTAAAAAAATTGTAGACCTTAATTTCGGAATCAGTAAATATTAACTTTGCAGTAGTATAAAAAAAAAACATAAATGTTATCAATATTCATTTGTATATACACACTTTGTGTATAACAATTTTACAAATTCACTAAGATGTTTTATATATAGTTAAGAAAACATTAACTAACATTCATTACATTTGAATTTGTTATTATATCTCACAGATTATTTTTAGAAGAAAAATGTATATTTATAAAATTATCTTCCGTTCTATATTGTAAGATATATTTTGGTATATATTTACTTACAGACAACTTATTAATATTTGGTGGCAAAACTATTACAGAGACTTAACAGATAAGTTATAATTAAACCAAATAAGTATTTGTTAATTATTTATTATCTACCTACACGCACACTGCACTTAAAGAAGATCTCTATTTAAAGAGAAGGGGGACTGAAGGAGTTGCTAATACTAATAAAACATTAACAGGCGGTTAAAGTTATATATTATATACCAGATCGTTATAATGTTATATCAAATAAAAATTAAATAACTTGAAACTGAACAGTTTGAATATTTAAATGAATTGTAGTGTCCATATACATCATTAACAATTATACTTATATTGTTGTAATATTTGTTCAATATAACATGAATGTATCTTTAGATAAAATAATACAGATTAAAATAGATAGGCAGATATATATATATAATACGCAGGGTTTATGATTTAAATCACTGCAGTCATATTCATATTGAAATAACAAAAATCCAGCCAATATCATCAGTTCAAGTTCTAATTAAATCATTTCTTATCAGACATTTTGTTTCAAGGTGCGTATGCCTAAATAAAATTAGTATTAAAAACATAAACATTAGTTTGTCAATAAATTTATATACAATATACAAATAGTAAAGAAATGAACTGCAAAACTAATGTAATTGTTAAAGAATGTGGTAAATCCAATGATATGCCATGAAAGTTCTAGTTAATGAGCATAAACAAAAAACAGTTGCTTAATTATGTTTAATATGAAAATATGAATTGCATTATATATAACCAAGTTGTTCAAAGTCTACCTAATTTGATTTTCTTTAATATTTTTTACACATTTTTTTTTATATTAAATAACAGTTTTCATCATTATTGCATAAACATATAACATGACCTTACCACCAGCGTAAATCCATTTTTTTGTTTTTACCTTTGTTTTCATTAAATCCTTCAGTATAAAATTACTATACTGTATAAATTATAATAAATACAAATTTCAATTCAACCTCCAAATACACTCTTACAACCAACACAACCTTCAAATAAAAACCCACATAAAATTGAATAAATGAATATGCATAATATGAAGGCTGAATAATTTTTAATACTTCTACTGCTGTTTTCACTTTTTCAAAAACAAACTTTCATAATAAATAATCACACTCTTAGACCAATCCCAATCTCATTATTTTTGATAATTTCAATATAATTAAAACACTGTTGAATCAAATTTTAATATGTAAATATCAGGTATATCCATATCAATATGTAGAATCAAATTTCATAATTTTAATATTTTCAGAATCTTTTGAATTCAAAATTTTATCCCGTTAGTACTTGTAGGACATTTCATCATCAATATTATGTAATTCTAATATGCTCACAAGACCTTTACAAATTAAAATTATATGCTTTTATATTAAAGTCTTTAACGTCTATAACTGTCTTACTCCTAATATTTAATTTTTGGGAACGAAATAGTTTATTTGCTTTTTATCATTCAGTAGGTCACCCACTCATGATATCAATACAAAATATCTAATCTTCTTGGAAAAAAGATTGAACATGTTTACTTTTTTTCTTATTAAAACTATGGGAACCAAACATTTTTTTTAACATAATATAAACATGATTTTAAATGCCAATCAAAAGAACCGAAATTAATTATCCACCTTATTTTAACTCCTTTTTACTATATAGAGTAGAGAAATGAATTTCCCACCCTATTTTAACTCCTTTTTACTATACAACAAGTCTCTACCACCTTCAGTGCTTATCATAAGAACCAAAATTAATTCGTCACCCTATTTTAACTCTTTTCTGCTATATACAATAGATCAACATCACCTTCAATGGCTTCTCGTAGGAAGCAAATTTCCTTTTCCACCATATTTTAACTCTTTCTTTATATACAACATCTTTACAACACCTTCTTATTATACAATAGGTCACAACAACCCTATAGAACACAAGTTAAAATTTCTATAATTCAATTCTCTCTCAACAACTTGCCTTACAAATGTTCTTCTACAATACCCTGTATTATTTTAACCTATAATAAAATATTATAATAGTAACAAAATATTAAATTTATAGAGCAATAATATTTATATTTTTTAAGAAAAAACAAAAACAAAAAAAAAATTCAAATTACATAAAAATTTAAAGAGAGAAAGGATTCTGTTTGTGTAAGAAAGAAGTAAAAATGAATTTTCTTTACTCATTCATGAATGAATAAAATATTTTGAAACGCGACGTCCTTGTCCTTGAGAATGAATGTCCTATTTTATATTGTAAAATAATATATAGGTAAATATAAGGCTATTTATAAAATATGTATTTATTAAACGTCAATATATACATAAATGTCTGATGTCGAAAGAAGTGGATATTTACTTTTATATTGTATGTGTATGCATATATATATATTATGTATATTATATTATGTACTTTAATTTCATTTACAAACAAATCTTAACATAAAAATCAAAATATTAAGGACACGTTTGTTTGCTTGTAAATAAGGATGAGAATTATATTTGTATAGAAAGGAATTTTCATATTTTTTTTTTCCTTTTTTTTGTTGTTGTTGTTTTTTTATTATTATTATTCTTCTATTTTATTTGAATATTTCACTATGTTTTATTATTAATACTTTTTATTTATGTACATATACCATCTTTAAATGTATACAATTATGTACTTTTTAACTAAATTTATACATTCCATATTTTTATTATATATAAATATGGTATATATATATACAGGGTGTATCGTTTTTTACTTTGGTATTGAATAGGAGAAATACCTAGAGCATTTTTTCTTTGAGTTGAGCTTTGGAATATGATATAGAGATACTTGGGGATAAAAGAATTTGTCTCGCATGTGTAAAGAACGGTTCATTAATAATCCCTACCGGGTTATAAACATTTGAAATTGTATTTTTAGGAATTGTTTCGTTCATCATAACACTAATAGAACTCATCAGTAGGTATTTATATAGTATTAGACTATCTATATAACTCTTAATTTTTATTTTTATTGATTTTATAACTACCTATTATAAGATGTCATTAGTACATCTGTGAGTTATAAAAATCAACCAAAATTTATAATTTGAAATTTATTTTGTAACTCGAGGTTATTATAATGT
The DNA here is from genome assembly GCA_963942445.1 of Argyra leucocephala. NCBI lineage: Eukaryota > Metazoa > Arthropoda > Insecta > Diptera > Dolichopodidae > Argyra > Argyra leucocephala. The sequence goes on from OZ012681.1 coordinate 105,468,715, forward strand.
TGTAATAATCTTATTTTAGATTTATAAAAGAATAGATAGTCTACTAAATAGAAAGCTAATAAATTTTCTTAAAATGGTGTAATAAATAATTTTTTGCAACAAAAGCTTTTATAGCAGGAAGGGTTCATTTTTAACTTCTACCGAGTTATAGACTTTTACAGTTATTTTGTCCGTTTTTGTGCTTTGAAGCCTATTTTTCTTAATATATTTACTTCAGATTATTAGTAGTGTGTTGTTAATAGTCTTAATTGAAAACTAATAAAAATTTTCTTAAATAGGGTGGTGAATAAAATTTTCCTAGATCTTATTTTAGGTATACTAATTAGGTCCAAAATTTATTAAAAAATCATTTTTACGCAAAAGTTAAAAGTTCTCAACAACAACTACTTCTCTTTTTTTCTATACTCCTTTTGGGATTCTACTCCAACTTCACATTTCTATTATACTCGATTGCTAGCTTTTTACTTGTTCCCACGTATTTGTTTCTATGTTTCTATTTCCGAGGCAATGTCATATTTCATTTCTAATCTGTTTATATTGTCTAATTAGAGGATTGGCCTACTATAGAATACCATTTTGATAAATCTGCGCCTACATGGTAAGACGACGTCACATAAGATGATCCATTCCTGACGTCAATATGTCTGACGTTTCTATGTTTACTGCGTACGTCATGTCACTTTTTTTTTGTCAGATGTTGTTGACAATAGTGTACTTTTAATTATTAGAGGTTATGTCGGAATTAATTTATTGTATTATTGATTGTTGTGTTGTGTGAGATATATGGATATTGATATTATTTTAATATTTAACTTAACTACAATTTTTTTTTTGTAAACAATAAACTTAAAATATTCTAATTTGTATATTTACAAATTCTATGTATGTATATTATATAGCCTTCTTATGAAAATTATCTCTTCAGTCATAAATCGTTGAAATAAATAAATAAATAGCTGTTACTGATGAATATTTTTTTATTTTATTTATATACATAAGTTAATAGATGTTATGTTCTCAATATTTTTTTTTATTTATATTTTATTGACCCATGGGAAACGAACCCGAGACAACCACATCATGATTGAAATATATTTTTGTGCTGCAACCGATTAGGCCACGAAAGTTATACAATAACTATCAAACTTACGTTATTACCACAACATGAAATTTTTATACGTTGAATTACGATATTTATGCACCAGTTTCGTAGAAATAAACAATAGTAAAGGTCTAAGTGCTAAAATGAAGAAGATAATAGCAAAAATAAAAACAATTTAAATTTTACTAACAATTATAACAATACAAAATTAATTATTTCAGTTTTATTTGTATGTTAGGGGCACTTCAAGTGCTCCAATAAACTATGTTAATTTGACATTTTATCTCATTTATTTTAACAGTTTAACTTGCTTCTATTGAAATCATGCATGATAATCATCTTTCAACATTTAAAAATCTCAAATTACGTTTATTTCGTTAGGTTTGAAGTTCTTGCTTAACTTTTTGCGTGAAAATAGAATTTTCAATAAACTGTGGAACCCAATACTGTCAAAAATGAAAGCTCTAAAAATTTATTTATAATTCCATTAAAATTGCATTTAAGTGATATTCCGAGCAATAGATATGCTTCCAATTACAAAAACATTCCAACTAATCAGACCACCTTTAAACGCTTATAACTCAGTAAGGGCTCCAAATAAACCTATTTGCCATTTTTATTTCCCCAAGTACAAAATTTTAATTTTTTTTTTTTTTTTTTTTTTTTTTTTTTTGCGAAAGATAGGAGGTAATCCCCGAAGGACATCAAGAGCTCCAGCCGCGTGTGCATCTTGATAGTGTAGGAATCGAACCCACTAAAGCCCACCTATCTTATTCCGTTATAACCAATCTACGTAAGATCGACTAATGACTTTTTTTTTTCTTAAATTTTCGGTCGCGTCTTTAGGAAATTATTATAGTGATAGTTTCCGTGGAGGATCGCTAACATCATAATAATTACCGTGTAGGAACTTTATCACTATGATATTTCCCGTGAAGGAGATAGTCACAGCAATAGCTCCGCGTGGGAAGATTTTTTAGATTTTTTCGCAAAGGAAAATTATTGAAATAATAATTTCCGTAAAGGAAACTATTATCGTAGAATTTTCCATATTAGGTAGTGACCAGCTCGTGGGGTTTCGTTCTCTTGAGTCGACGGATACTGCTGTCGATATCAAGAACTGCTGCCATTTCCGAGTTCACATGAGTTTGCAGTCTCTGCTCGTGTTTGACTGCATGTTTCTTGATCTCTTCCGTGACTGTTTCAATGTGCAAGTCACGGTGGAGATCTTTGTTACGTATGTACCATGGTGCATTTACTATACCACGGAGCACTTTATTTTGAAATTTTTGCAACATTTCAATGTTGGTTTTCTTTGCACAGCCCCATAATTGGATACCGTACGTCCACACAGGTTTTAATATCTGCTTATATATTAATATTTTGTTCTGTACTGATAACTCAGAACCACGCCCAAGTAACCAGTAAAATTTTTTGAGTCTAATGTTTAGCTCTTCTTTTTTCTTTCTTATATGTTCCTTCCATCTTAGCTTAGCATCGAGTGTCATTCCCAGATACTTTGCTGTATTGGCATATGGTACTATTTTGTTATTGATTGAGATAGGAATGGTTGCAATCTTTTTGTATGTAAAATTTATATGAGTTGGTTTGCTTTCATGAAGTTTTATGCGCCATCGTTGGGTCCATAATCTTATTTTATTCATTGCATTTTGAAGTTTTGCTGTGGAGTTTTCGACAGATACGTCAACTGCAAGAATCGCAGTGTCGTCTGCAAAGGTAGCCATAAAAATGTTGTCAATTTGTGGGATATCTCTTGTATATAGCAGGTAAAGTATTGGACCAAGAACACTTCCCTGTGGGACTCCAGCAGATATTTCTTTTACTTCTGAATATTCTTTGGCATAACGTACACGAAAGCATCTATTATTCATATATGATTTTAATATTTCATAGAATTGTCTTGGTAAATCACGATGTAGTTTAAATTCAAGGCCTTGGTGCCACACTTTGTCGAAAGCCTGAGCAACATCTAAGAAGATTGCTGAGCAGACTTTTTTTTCTTCGAACGCTTTTTCCACTATATTTGTGATCCGATGCACTTGATCAATTGTAGAATGTTTGTTTCTGAATCCAAATTGATGGTTCGGGATCAGATCTCTTTCTTCAATAATCGGGGCAAGTCTTTTAATGAAAATTTTATTAGATTTAGGTTTAACTAAAATGTTTAGGAAATATTCCGAGTGATATATCAAAAAGTACAAAAACAGACATTCAAATGTTTATAACTTGGTAGGGGTTCCAACGTAACGACCCCTGTCATACAATTTTTTGTTTCTCAATTTATCTCCTATCATACACTGGTTGGACTCAAAGAAACCCAATGTATTACCTATCAAATTTCGAAATTCTACTAGCCTAGAATGATACACCCTGTATAAGTAAGGATATAATAATATATACTATCTGAGGACAAACAAAATAGGGCAAAAACATTTTGATTTTTTTTTTTGTTTTTGTTTCTTTTAAAGAGAATGAGAACATATTTTCTGGGTGAAACATGTTGACAAGAATGATATAAAAATTTAATAAAAAATTAGGAAATTTATACAAAAAGTTAACAAAAAAACAACAAAAACAAAAAACAAAAATAGAAATAAAAATAAAAATTTGTTTATATTTCCTTGTCATATTGCGGAAGGCAAAATATTAGCTTTAATATGTTCTATATAATAGCTACTTCGAATGAATATAGCTTTTGATACTGTTGCGGGGGAGGGGGTTATTTAATGAATTATGTAAAATGTAAGTGTTTGTACAGAAATTTTATTTAATAAAAATTCAGGATATTAAAAATGAACAGTTACACACTATAGTCTTTAGAATAAAATATTAATAGAATAAATTCTAAGAATTTATTTATTCTATACCAAAATTTGAATTAAATTCGAAATTTAAATCTATGAATATTAAAAAAATTTTAGGATTAAGTGATATTGTGAGAAATTTATTAGAATTATAAAAACTTTTATGTTATTGATATATTTATTAAATTTATTTAAAATATATATTTTTTTTAGTAAGTAAATAATATTTTAATAAATAAATTTTGTTGAGGATAAAGGTTGACAAACATTTTTGTTTTTTTTTTTTTTTATTTGTGAAACTGCAGTACTGTGTTAATACAAGTTCGTTACAAGTAGTGATGATAAGATAGTAGGCATGCAGTAGCAGATGTTTTCGTTAAAATTCGGTCATCGAATCAGTTTTAAAAAATTGTTTCTGTAAGCTAAAATTGATAAAACATACTACTAAAATATCGATTGAAATAATTATATGGACCTACCTATATATCTAGTTAGATTCAATAAATGAAATAAATAAATAAATGAAAATATAATTTAATTTTGTCATCTATAATAATTGCATTTATATTCGTTTTGTTATTTGCATTTTGATGTAAAGGTATTACTGATTTTAAATCTGTAATGTTGTGTAATATCCATTAATATTATCAATCATTATTACGACATACTCCAGTGGGCAAATCAACCCTTTAATTACAATTTGGCATTAATTTTTTTTCTTTTCTGTTGAATTTATATTTTTGTTATAGTATTAAAATTCATATAGAGAATTTTTAAATATATTTAACGAAGATTGAATTTAATATTTTGAATCTGAAAAACTGATTGTAATATTAAAAAAACAGATTGAGTTGGAGTGTGAACTGTAGTGAAGGGGTATTTAATAAAAATTGAAATCAAAAATTATTTTACTAGGTAATATGACAAAAATGTATTCTATGTAGGTCGTTTTTATACATTTCAACATTGCCAATCGATATGGTATAGTTGATTTTTATATTACTATAACTAATATTAATATTTTAGTCATTAATTTTATGATTGCTGTGAAGGTGAATTAAGTCCAATATGGAAGAATGGTCAGATAAGTTGGAAAACAAAGATTAGAATATTCAAAGCATGTGTAATGTCAACACTTATGTATGGTAGCGAAACTTGGATGACAAATAACGTCAGTCAAAAACTTTAAGTTTTTCGAACAAGTGCCACAGAAGAATATTCAGAATATTATTGCCCAAAACCATTAGCAATATGGAATTATGGCAGTCAACAGGTAAATAACTGATAATGAATCAAATTAAGCGTATAAAATGAAGATGGATAGGTCACACTCTACTAAAACCATTAGATAATATAACCAGAATCGTCCTGGAATAAAACTTCCAACGTACCAGAAGGTGAGGAAGACCCAAATACACGTCGAACTACGACTTCTCAACTAACGAAATATGGATGAAGTTGGGAGAAAATAAAGATCATTCTGTATAACAGAAAACAATGGAGGAAGTAAGCTGATGCCCTATGCTAAGCTTGACATTACGTCGTTGTAAATTATTTAATATTTTACTAAATACATACCTTTAGTTATCAAAACACATAAATAATTACTAATATTTCGCTAATATTTTGCCTTCCGTAATATCACAAGAACTTTGAATGTGTTGATTGATTTACCTAAACCAGTGCAATGATAAAAAACGATAATAGTATGAATTTCTACATACAAAGCAGAATCCAAACTGGCAATCATTGTTGTTTCGCCAACAAAGGCCTTATCAAATCGAAATTGTTGCCAGACAAACAAAACTGGAAATATAAAAATCCTTTATACGTCTGGTTGTGACGTATGGATGCCAAGGATGGATGCTGACGGTATCAAATGAGAACACACTAAAATTTTTTGTTAATACGGAAAATATTTGGTGCCAGAAGGTTTAATAATGGAGAGTTTTGGAGAAGGAAACGATGACAATATAAACAATCTAATAAAAATGAAGAAATAGTTAGTTTTATTGATGCGTAAGTAGGTCGGCCATTTAATAAAATTGGACCAAAATAGAGCTGACCGAAAAATATTGAACGAGAATATCCTATTACAATAGAGAGCAAGGAAAAGATCATGATCAAGGTGGGTTCATAATATAGGAGACCTTGAGAATAGCAAATTGGAGGGCAAATGCACAAAGGCCAAAAAATTTAAAGAAATATAGTGAAGAAAGCAATAGCTCAAACTGAGCTGTAGTGCTTTCTGCAGGTTCTTTCTATTGTGTTATTGAATTCTGAGTTCTGTGTTATAAAATCATTTCTGAAATTCTACTAATAATTATTTTTAATATTCTTAACACAACCCAAGTTAGTCGAATTCTAAAGCGCAAAAATGCCATTGTCAATGTTCTTTGGAAAAATTGACATTACCAATTTTAGTATAATTGCATAATTGGTTATTTTCCAAACTCGTCCTTTAAACATATTATTTGTCATATGGTGTTTTTATTACACATAAGTTAGAAATTATATATCAATTAGCATTAAGCGAAATATGAGCTTGGCATATAGATTTTACGAACTGAGCCGAAGTCAATTCATTTATTACCTATGTAAAAAAAATAAAAACTGAATTATTAATTCAACTTTTAAACTGAAATTTTTACTCTTTAAAAATTATTTCTAATTTAATTTAAATTATTTTAGTGATAAGATTTATAAGACTATTAATAATAAATATTTTTTTTTTTTTAATTTCAGTGATATTTAAACGAGAAGTTATGTACGGTTCGGTCAACATTTTTTTCATATATAAGAAAAATTATTTACAAAATTGAGTGGAGTAAAGTAACTTGGAAAACTTATTCAGTTCAGTCAAGGTAAGTTTTACATATACATACATATATGAACGATTTTAACAATATTCCGCAATTGCGGATCAAATACATTATAAATTAATTGTATAACGATCAAATTTAAAAAAGAAAACGAAACAATAAAGTCCGAACAATGGGAGCTATCCACCATACAATTCAAGAATATCCTGAGTGTAATCACAAAATCAGGTATCCTTAATGACTCAGAGACTTAAAAACTGGGTTATCACAATAAGCTCATTTGGGGCTGCGGTGATGTAGGGACTGGAAACTTCACGGAATAAATTAAATTTAAATCTAATCTAATCTACTTTTAAAGTATTTTCTATTTCAATTAATTTATTGAAATATGTTCTGTTCAAATAAAAAATAATGTATATTGTAAAAATTGCGATTTCTTTCAAAGCGTTATAATTATTTAAAAATAGAAACTACTTTTACATAATACAAGTAATATTTACGAATGCATTGTTAGGTGTGGAAAAAAGGTGGTGGAGCTGCAGTCTGCATAGTTCACTGAGTAGAATCCAATTTATTGAGAACTAACAAGTTGTAACCAAGTTTGTCTCTAGTTATTAATTATTTTACTGAAATATGTTTAACATAATGGTTTGTGTTATTAATCTTTTGTTTTATTTTTTATTCTTCTAAGATGGAATAATTTTGTTAATTTTAATAAATTATATTTTATAGAGTTTTCAATCATTATTTCTGATAAATTAAGTTAGTTTTAATTTACAATACACTCTACAAGTATTAGGACTATTGTCAAATCATCAGAGTTAAACAAAAAAAACCAAGTAAATAAATAAATAAATGTAAAGATTGATGAAATAATGTATAACAATCAAATAAATTAATTTGTGTCCTTTAACCTAATATTTTATATACAGTACTTTTTTTTTTTTCTTTATTTGTAATTTTAAAGTTCATATACAATTCAGAGTTAATGCAATGCTTAATTCTATAAATGTATTTAAATTTGTGTTATAAATTTTGTTTTAGTGTAACCGACGTAGCATAGGCTGTGTGGTCTTATAATTTTTAAAATTGGTTTTTTTTTATATTTTTGTTTTTTATTTAATTTATTATTTTTTTTTTTTTTTGTTTGACATTCATATGTTTTAAGTTTATTAATTTATTATATAAAATAAGTTTTTTTTACTTACATATAATATTATAATATTATAATACATACATAATATTAACACTATTTGCTTTTCTATTTTTATTATTTCGTTACTTTATTAACAAAATTTACTTAATGGAATTACCAAAGAAAACATTGTATCCTAACCTTTGTGGCTTTCGAATGTGGAACTCAAAATGTTGGGACGAAAAGTATACAACTAGTCGAGATTATAAAGAAAATTGTATTTTAATACTATTTTTCTATTAATGAATTGGATTCAAATTAAATTTTTCTATTGATAATATTCTTGTATTATTTTTTTTTATATTAATGTCCAAAATTTAGGTTAGAAAAATTGTAATACTTTCGTATTTGATCTTATACCATAATAACTCCACTTCAAAGAATCCTGTGACAATTATATTGTTGATAATGTGTTGGAAGAGGACTTAACCTTTAACTTATGACGTGGTGGTAAATTTTACACCATCTTTTTTTTTCTCTTATTACTTCTGTCCATTACTCTCTCACAAGGTGATATTCTCAGTACCCTCTAGTTATATTATACTCTTATCCACTCCACAGTATTATTTGTCATGTTGTAAGTAAAGCACGTGAAGAGAAATTTGGTAAGAGGTGTAAAAACTACCACTCATCATTAATTGCGGGATTTTTTCTTAGAAAATTTCTTACTATCACGTCTAAGTTAACGTAAGCAATTAATAGAAAATATTTTACTACACCTCCAGTTTAATGTTGGTTTTTAATAGAAAAATTTTTACTACACATCTATATTAAAATTTTAAGAAAAAAAATCTTTTAAAATCATCCATTTTGAAGTTTTATACAACTTTTTAACCCTTTTTCTATAATTTTCCGATTATAGAGAATATTGCACGATCAAATAAAATGAACGAATCTAGAATAAGACAGATTTTAAGAAATTATGATGAAATTTCTGTTGAAGAAAATAATTGTGATATAAGCGAAGTTAATGACAGTTGTTGATCCAAATTTTTGCCTTGAAAATCATAGCGATAATAATTCCGAAATATCCGAAATGGACAACGAGGAGTAAATGATGAAACCGCAAGTGAAGGAAACGAAAATATTGAACACATTGGCGAACGCAAAGGTGAAACGAATTGTTTTTATGGAAAAAACCGTTTTAAGTGGGCATCAAATGAACCACAGATATTTAGTATCCACTTTAGAACTTCACTTTAGAACTCCGCTGCATAATATTGTATTATTACAAAATTCAGTAACTGCAGCTAGTAACGATACAACAGAAAATAAAATGTATAAATATTGGTCCCAAATTTTTGATGGTTTTATTGAAGATAAAATCATCGAACATACCAACACAAAATGAAAACTGAAATTTGAATCAACAGTAAAAGTAGAAACAAAACCTTTAGATAAAATTGAATTTAGAGCATTTCTAGGAATATTATAATTTATACATCAGTTTTCAAGTCAAATCGAGTGTTTACAAAATTAATATGTTATGTCTCAGCTTCGATTTCTTACACATACTTTCTTCTTTAGGATTTGATAACACTTTTGATAGACCACAGAGATTAATAATTGATCCATTAGCGGCTATTTTAGAAATATTTAAAAAAATAATTGAAAACTGATATATTACTGATATATTTGATAAACTGATATTATTCGAAGAATATTGGGTTCAGATTTTCTCCCACCACCTGTAATGCAGCTGCCCTCTACTTCCACATCAAACAAATTGTGTTAACAAAAAACACCACACAGATGATTTGTCAAAAAATGTGTATGGGTTGTAGCAAGCGTATGTGTATAAACTGTACAAATACTGATGTTGACGAATGAAATTTTTACATGAAAAGACTGGTTGTTATTTTCTAAGATATAAAACTTTTTGAAATGTTCTATATATTTTTTTTAAATATGTATATTAAGCTGTGAAAAAATACCATTTTATTTGTTGTTTAACTTTTTTTTATTTTGTTATGTAAATATAAGAACTATTACTATTTTTTGAATTTAGGAAAGGCTTGTGAAATAAAGTGCCAATTTTTTAAAAAACCCTCACTACTAAATTCTTTTTTTTTTTTTAATATAACATTTAGAATTAACTCAGCCAGCTTTACGTGAAAAAAAAATTATAAAAAATATTATATTTCTTCTAAAATATAAAAAAAAAAAATGGTGTAAAATTGACTACCACGTCCAGTACTATGTTACAAAATTTCACCTCCTAAGTTAAAGGTTAAATTAACTTCAATCAACTAGAATAATTTTATTTAAAAGTAAAATTATTTGTCTACAAATTTAGATATAAATAAACTAAAATATTTCGGCAATTAATAAAGGTCTCATAACTCCTAAATGGTTATAAAAAACGGAAGAATAATACATCCCCTTCTTTGAAAAAATTGTATTTTACGATATTACAAATCCGCTCTAAACCCTTTATATTTTATAACCAAATCTAATACCATTATTTTTATAACAGTATTAGATTTGAAAATAACAGAGTTTTTATTGAAGTTTTCACTTTTCTTCTAATAAAAAAAAAAATAATTTAAATTTTTAATATTATTGTGCTCTTCATTTCTATTTCCACAGCCACTATTTTACCCCAAAATGAATTTAAATAGGTAAATGAAGTATAGTAAAAATATTTCCTATTCATTAAACATCCTTTAAAAAATTTTGTTTGTTGTTTTTTTTATAAAAAAAAATTTTACTAAGCATTAAAAAAAAAAAATAAAAAAAAATAAAAAGGATTCAAAGTTGAGAGCTTTAAAAATTAGAAGAAAAAAAAATGTCTCTTTTAAATTTTATTTCCATTTTAAATGATTGATCGTGACAATTTAATGAGTAGAATGAGTAAAAGCGAATAAAGTTGTTCTTTAATGAATCGAGGAATACCATATATACATATATATTAATATATGTATAAATATTTTATAGGATAATATTAAAATGATTTTTCATAATTTATTAAATTCACAGAGTATAATCCAGAAGAAATTTTATTTTTTTCTATTTTTTTATTTTGAAATAAAATTTTTATCGGAAATTGTTTTAAATAAATAATTAGATTTAATAAAATTCTTGTTAAGATTTGTTTATAAAACTGTATAATAGTTAAATATTGTGTTAAAAAATAAAGTATATAATTAATTTTAATTTATATAATTAATGTTTTTTTTTTTTATTGTTTTTCTTATTAGTATTATTTTCTATAAAAAGTTTTAAAAGACTTTTTTATTATTTTTCTTGAATATTAATTAAATATTATTGATTATAATTCTAAAATGGAGATTCATCTATTTAATTTTCTTTCATTTGAATTAAGTAGTTATTGTTAATTTGGAAAAAAAAATAAAGTAAATTAATTTATTTAAGATTTTATTTTTAATTTAAATAACTATAATCAACAAGAAATGGGCATTAGTTAGTATTGGCTTATAAATTTTGAATTTCAATAAATTTTCAATTAAATGTAAATATATGTGAAGTGGCTGCAACTGTGGCTGCAAATGACCATGCTAAAATTTGATTTTAAGATTTTAGTGAAATAGAAATTATTTTATTGGTATAGACTAATAGAGAAAGTAATAAATTATTCACTCATTGTTATGTAATTTTTCGAATTGGTGTTGGTGAGTTTTCCAGGTTAAAAATTTTTTTTCAATGCCTTATAGTCATGTCGCCAATTAACGTTGTGTATAGATATTTATTATATTTATTTTATGGTATATAAATTCTGCAAAGGCTGTTACTGTGCTCATCATCCCATTATTTTGGTCTGAATTACAAAAAAAAAATTTTAAACATAAGCGATTTCGTATGGGTTTTAAATAGAGATAGGATTTAGTACATAAACAGCGTACACCGGCATATATGTTCATACTTGATTGCATTTTTGAAAACTATCTAAAATATAATACACTTGCTTTATCAGGAAAATTCTATTTAAAAAATCGCCATGTATATTTCCATGAAAAATGACCCATGGTATGTCACTAAGAAGTCCAAGCTAATTATTCCAACTCTGAGAGATTAAGACATCTATTTTGCTTTCTAGGGACATTGGCGTTATAGAATTTTTCGTCGAATGTTCGCTTTATTGGGTGTACCTTAAATTATTTGGAATAATGTTTGTTATGTATGATATGTTTAGAAGGTGTTTTTTTTTAGGAGAAGAAAGTTTGCAGTCAAAAATTTTATATAAATTTTAAATTATATTTTTTTATTTTACTTGATTTACTGTTAACTTCCATAAATTAAGTATAGCTTAAGTACAATGAATATACACGTTTTATCGTATACACTTTTAGAGGCTTAGCATCTCCTATGTATATATAAGTACATAGATAATGAAATAAATAAATAATCAAAAATATAATACTCATTCAAATCACGCTGGGTGGCGTAGTAGTTAGCTTTTCAATCAAAAGATCCCAGATTCGATTCCCCAATGAAACAAAAAAATGCTTTATGGGTTTGTCGACCTAATCCAGTATTCTTGGGATAAAATAAATGAAAGTATAATCTGGTAACAAATCAAATAAAACACTATCTATTTTTCGAGCGCATTTGAGGTATTTGTGAATATCCTGAAAAAGGACCATATTGAGATCTCTATCAAACATATTCAACTCCCAATAACCTGATCCTATTTTCGTCAGACCTCAGTAGTCGAATAGAAGTTGCTTGATGTCTTTCTTAGTATCAAAACCTTCGACGATTCGACAGTTATCAGTATTAATAGATCGGAATTGTCTTGCGTGCTTGTTAAGTAAAAAATTACCAACAAATATAGGTATTGATTGATTATGAATTGTGATTTTGTGTTATAACTGTCTTGAATATGGGATAAACATATTCGGTCATTAATCAAGATTAAAAGTTAATAGAATATTAAGAATATTATGTGTAGAAGCTACAAACAAAAGAAAAAAGCAAAAAATTTTTAACTTATTCCTGTCCGATAGATAATTATTTAGAAAAAGCGAAAGCTTGAAGGATACATTTACAAATATATAATTTTCATAAATACTCGAATACCTATCGGTGAATGTTTTTGACCTGCTAAATATACCCTAATATCTTCTAAGAGCTTTATATTATAATTTTTATCAAATAAGTTAAATACATCTATAAAATAAAAAGAGTAGATGAAGAATTTAAAATGTTTGTAATACATTAAATAACTCAAAGTCTAAGTGAATTACATATTAAAGTAATGTGTTAAGTCGAAATGATGAATTTCTGACTTATTATTAAGAACTTATTAAGAAATACTATTTCAAATATCAACTAGGAGAATTATAATTAGAATATAATATTTGAACGTAATTATTGTAATTATATGAATTAAGTTTATCAAGGACTATAGTATGTATATAATAGTAAAAGCTTCTAATTATTTTGTATAAATAAAACTATTTTTTTTTCAATAAAAACAATAACATATATGTATCCTATTTTGTTTCAATTGTTCTATTTTGCAATTAATTTTGCCCTATTAATATTTATAATTTATAATCGTTTAATATTATGTATATATAATATTATTAATAATAAACTTATGTACAATATATAACGTTTTCTATCTGTCATATATCTATTATAAAATCAAATACAATTACAAAAACAAATATCAAGATATGCAATAATAACAAAGGCCCAATAATATTCTATTATTATTTCGAATCCATTGATTTACCGATTATGCAGGTGATTGGCCTACAGTAACCGGTCCTAGGAGATGGAATAACCATTTAACGCTCAATAATATAATAAAATTTAATTATTTATAATATAATATAATATAATTTAATAAATAAGGCCAATATTTCGAAACGGAAAAAGACCAATAAAGTTGGCCTACATATTTATCTGTAGGATCAACTGTTGAAATAAATAAATAAATATGCAATTTCGTATTGGTTTTAACTATACATATGATAAGTACATAGGCCTAAAACTGGGCAATTAAGCACTGTGCAACGTAGTAGTGTTGCAGGTGCTACAATCAGTCCTACGTACTACAAATAATTAATTTAAAATTAACTTTATAAATTGAAGCATTTTAATGAAAATTTAATAAAATTTGTTAAAATAGAATTAGTTTTATGTATAATTTAGTTACTAAGTAATAATTTAATAAATAAATAATGAAAAAAAATTTATGTCGGAAAAAAAGCATTACAATTTAAATTATATTTAGATTTCTAACTAATTGTATGATCAATCAATATTTAAATACTTTAATTTCTATTGTAATAATTTGTTTGGAATTAAAATGAAAATATTTTATTGTTCTCAAGTTGTTCAAGTGGGTTTCAAATCCTTAACATATAAAACGACTAATATTATTTCGACACATAATAAAAATAAAAAAAATAATATTTTTCAAGGTTTCAACAATTCAACCAACTAAAACATTAATTTAACGCAAATATAAATAAAAATAGGTGATATAATAGGACACTTTTAATAAAAGTTATTTAAAAAAAAATTACTCTCACTTAAATTATCCATAAAGACAAAGTAAGACAAATTATTAATAAATAACGTCAAAACGCGTGAGTAAATTAAGTTAAAATTAGATAAAAAATTAAAATATTCATATTTTTGATGACGTCAATAATATAAAAAAAAATATATATATATATATATATATTTTTATTTTTTTATCAAATATTAAAACTTTACCACTATGACTAATAAAACACAACCACTTAGACAAATAATCATTATGAACAATATTATCCTTTATTACCATTTTGGTTCTATTTTTTTCTTCTTGGTCTTTAACATTATTTCAGAAAACAACAAGTGGGAAGAAAAATAAATGTTTACATATTAAAAGTCAAGGTTCTTTTTGGTCTCTAAAAATATATCTCATTTTGATATTATAACAGAAAGCATATATATTACATTTATATACATATATATATGTATGTATATTTTGTTTCACATTTTTTCTTGTCATTATAAATGTTGAAATTATTATTTCACCTATTTTGGTCTAAATATTTTACCCACATTTTTTAGGAAACAATTCAGAAAAGTTAAAATAAAAACAAAAAATATATATAAGAAAACATTGTGTTCAGTTAACATGCAAACTTATTTTTTTTGTTGTTATTTTATAATTTTTTCTATTTTAAAAATACAGAAAGAAAATATTTTAGGTTTTAAAAGAGAAAAAGAAAAATCTTCTAAATTTTGTTTTTTAAACTATTTCCGGTCTTATAAATACACAACCAGATACTAAAAAAAAAAAAAAACAGAAAAAAAAATTGAGCCACTAAAAATATCCATCTAAAGCTTTATCATTATTTTAATACAACACATTCACTTTAAAATATCCTTGTTGATCCTTCTACTTTTCTAGCTAGTTTTCTATATTTATTGTGAAGAATTTTCTTCATTCATAAAAAAAAAAGAAAATAGCAAAACTCAGGAAAACCAAATCATCCTACCACCGGAATATAAATACAGACTGTTAAAACTAAAAAAAAAAAAAAAAAAAACGATTTTTTGTAAATAAAAAAACAAAATATTACAGTGAAGTCATAATAAATGGAATACGATAAAAAGTTAAAATACGTGCGTGTTATAGCCTGTGGGTGAAAGTAAATGTGTTTTAAGTAAACTTAAGTTAAAATTTAGTTTAATAAATCATTGTATTCTCGATTCCCTATTGGAGTGATAAAATTTATTGATTTGGCAATTGTAGAACGTATTTTATGTAGAAAAATAATAGCACTGATCTTAAATCATTTTATAAATTTTTAATAAAATACATTTAAACTTTCAAAAGGTTGTTCTGCAAATTTACTTTCTCACTCAAGATGCTTTAGCTTCAATCATATGCATTATATGTTTCAGCTTTTTTTTTTTAATGGGTATACGTCGGTTCACTTTTAAAATATTGTTCGGTATTCAGTGCAGTAGTACTTTTTTTTTTAATTCAATAAATTTAACATAATATAATAATTCGATTCATACTTACAAACTAAATATATGAATAAAAAAATAAAATAGATGTGTACATTATAATTAATAGTTAATATTAACTAAGAATAACTGGTGTCAATAAATTTATTTAATAAGTAAGAAATAATTTAATAGTTTTCTGAATAATGTGCTTACGACACATAATAGCTGTCTGGTCTTATTATTTGTAATTTTTTTTTAATTATTATTTTGTTTTTTTGACGACTACCGCTTTTTTTATTATAA
Source organism: Argyra leucocephala (assembly GCA_963942445.1). NCBI lineage: Eukaryota > Metazoa > Arthropoda > Insecta > Diptera > Dolichopodidae > Argyra > Argyra leucocephala. The sequence goes on from OZ012681.1 coordinate 105,484,888, forward strand.
GTATATAGGTATAAATTTTGGATTGCATATTACATTTAAAATAACTATTTCTTTGATTTATTTAAGCAATAAAATAATAAAATTATATACTTTTTAGCAAAATTTCTTATTCTTTTTTTAAAATTCATATCCAATTAATTATTAATTTATTTTTAATTTATAAAACTGGAATGTTTAAAAATGTGAGTCTATATTAAATTTAAAAAAAAATTAAATAAAATAAACTAAAGTTTGTATTAGGTTTGGGTTTGTATTTAATATACATAATATGCATGAGTACGTATAAAAATGTATAAAATGAACTACATTATTAATATTGTAGAATTAAAACCATATTTATATAAGTTTTTGCTTCGAAATTACTCTCAACAAACGGTGGTAAAATTAACTCGTATACATGGGTTTGAATATTAAATTTAAATAATTACTTTATAATATGATTTCAGACAGTATTTATTGACTATAATATTAGGTCGAACAATTTGATTGTAACAGATTCTATTATATTATATTAATTTTTACAAAAATACAGTTGATTGAGGATATAAAAAAACAAATTAATGTTATTCTTTCACTAACGTTTCGATCATTAAATCTTCTTCAGAACTAAAAAATTATAGACTTAGAATTGAAATGATCCTATTCTAATTTCTATCATTTCTATTCAAAATTATTGCAAACATGCTGAATTAACTAGAAATCTAAATTAATTTAAACTCAACCACCTTTACTATCTGATCACACTCTAAGATAATAATATTAAAAAAAACCAAATAATAATAATATAAATTATTAGCTACTTGATTTCAGCTTCAGTTCTTCAATAATAAATTTTTCACAGTTGTTCGTTAACCTTGTATATTTTTATTGTCAATTTATTGATACTCTACTGTAATTATCACATAAATCCTTTTTATATGAATGTATATGTGTACTTTTCGTTATTTCATTTTATTTTTGATTAAAAAAAAATGAGATTAGCACGATACACACGAAAACAAAAAAAAAAGTGAAACCGGAAGAAATCACATTTTTATTTGTTTGGATTCATTCATTTGTACTAAAATGTCCTTCATAGCCAACAAAGCACTTTAAAAAATGAAAAAAAAAAAAAACAAAACGAAAAAATTTGTTATTTTTTTATTTTGATTTTTTGTTTCTCAATTATAATTTTTACTATTATACTTTGGAGTTTTCGGTGACAAACAATGTATTATAAAGTTCGTTGAGCAGAGATTCTCAAACAATGAAGGATAATTGCTTTTAAAGTATAATAAATAAAGATAATGGGTGACTTACAAATTGAAGTATAAATAGTTTTAATACAGTTTAAATATAATATGTAGTTCTACTACCGTTTAAAGCCAATTATTTTGAAAGTATACATAATAAAACATTTGCTCCAGTTTAGAATACCATTTCGACAACCCACACCTATATTTTGACGTTTAAATTATAATTTTGTATTTTTGTAGTAATATAAATCGTCAATAATTTTATTTTTTATTTATCTTTCGTTACATCAAAATTAATATTGCCAGATTATAAACAAGGTCAGCATATATTTTCGACGGAAAAGTATATTTTATGAACATATTCCATTAATTCTGGTAACTTTGTCTGTGACATGTATACAAATGGTAGTTTAATTTTTTTCGTTCCACACTCTGCTCTTACTTAACATTTCCACTACGTGTTTTAAACATTTTGGAATAGTCTACAAAGTCAAGAAGCTTTTGATATACACTTTGGAAGATGTTGTATCTTAAATTTTATAGTTTCATTGGATTTTGGAGTCACGGAATGTTATAAAAGAAATTTTGTTTTTGTAATTTCAATTATATCAGTAAAATGATTACAGAAAACTCGGTACACGTTTTTGTTGAAAATTATTTCTCTCGTGAATCAAAAATATCACTACATACAATTTAGTTTGTAAATTATAGAACTTATGTTTCTAATAAATTCTCGAAGTTAAGTGTGGGCGTGTACAATGTTTTTAAATCAAGTTCCATTTCATATGAATTGTTTTTTGGCAATTCACAATAAAATACTGTTCACAGAACTAAACAGATAGATGTCACAAGTACTGATGACAGAAGTATCTATGGTACTTCTGAAATACCGATATTTGATAAAATAAAAATAATTAGTAAAGTAAGAGAAAACTTAACAACAATTAAAATTATTTAATCTCAGTTTTATATATTATTCCACGTTAAATCAGAGATGCTCAAGCTTCCACACATATTTTCCTAAACACATCACTAACGCGATTAAAATATTGATCATGTCTGAATAGGTATTTCTGTTAGACACTGTAAGTCGGGTGTCAGAAAATTTTATTATTATGTTGGTAGTACCGACAAGTTTTTTACTGTCAAAAAATAATATTCAAAGAATTTATTGAAAGTTTAAAAATAAAACAAATACACTGTAATAAAATTAGAATGGTATAATGGATCATAATACGGCCATAACCATTATTGATGTGGACACTACAAATTCTAAAAATGTTTCATTTTGATCATTTTTTTAATATATTATTAGTAGCGTTCCATTATGCTGTGTAAACTAACCATTTTTACACATTTTTGAACATAGCTACACTATCTCTTGTTATTGTGTAGAAAATGGTTAGTAACGATCTACTTTCCGCTAGGCGCTGAATAAATAATTTTTGTGCTGAATAATTATTTAGTGTCATATTTATAATTTGAAGTTTGATATTGACATTTAAATAAACAAAAATTTAAATTGAAGTATTTTTCAACAAAAAAATAATTTAAATATGATAAGTAACCATTTTATTTTAATAATTACATATAAAACTAAATTTAATGAATAAAAGTAGACAACACCAAGATAAGAAGAGAATTTTTTGATAAATTATTTTTGATAAATAAATTTCCAAAACAAAACAAACAAACATCAATGTTTTTGGGTTATGTTTTGCTTATGAGTATAAAATGAGCGTTCCTTTTACAATCTATTCATGAGTAGTTTACACAGCTTAATGGAAAGTTACTATTATTTCAATGTTTCAATGTAAGTTATTACACTTATTTTAAAGCTGGTCTATTAGCAACATTTTATATAAAAATTTTACATTTTTACACTCTACAGTAACTTAAGTAGAATCACCTTTTCGTGCTTAATTAAGTACGGTACTGCAATTTTACACTACAATCTACAATATTTCGAGTATTTATTTAACAAATTACTGGCTTATCTACTCATTAAATGTGAAAAACTACTACTACTATCAGGAACTAAGCCTTCTTAAATAGAATAGTTTCATTTTTATTTAATTTGTTACCAGGTTATACTCTCAATTATTTTTTGCCATTTATTATATCCCAATGACAAAGGGTACCGGACCAGGTAGAAAAATCCATAAAGTATTTTTGTTTTTTTTTTTTTGTTTTGCTCTACCTACTGCGCCACCCAGCGTGTGAAAACAGAATTATATCCATTAAACATAATAAAGTTTACATTTCAAAATAATTACCACCATTTTAAATTCGGACGAAATATTTTATATTGCGTTACGTCTCGTTTCGCTTAAATCATGGTGTCTACTTGTTTTTATATTAAGTCAATAAATATCTGAAAATCTTCAACAGTAATTTAATACCACGTTTTGCTGAATATTTTCATGTAAACCATCAATTGTGAACTGTGGAGTATTACGCAGAGTCCTTTTCATTGATCCCAGCACAGATTAAATTGGATTTAAGTCTGAACTGCTTTACGGTCACTCTAAAACAGGGTTATATTTATGCTCAAGCCAATTTTTTGCTCTCTCTTTAAATACCCACTAATTTCATTTTTCTTAAATAAATTAAAATTAACAAAAAAATGTATGTAAAAATAAGCAAGATGGTAGTTAAATAAAGAATTATCAACAGTTTTTTATTTGATGAAATAAAATTAAAACATTTATATACATATATATATAATATCTAATTAAATACCCACTAAATAAAATATTAAATTATTAATAAACTATACACACCAATATAAATACATATTATATGTATACTTGAATGTATAATTTTACTACTAATAAAAAAGTAAAGTTAAAAATATTGTTAAAGTAACAAGCCAAATTAAAATATTTGTTACATTAATTATATTACATTAGTTAATATATATTAATTATTTATAATATGGTATAGTAAAAATAAAGTAATAAAGCAATAAAAATTTAAATGTAAAAAAATGTAAATAAAGTATATATTATATGTAAATAAAATGCATTGTTATATAGTTTTGTAAATATTCACATGTGATTGCTATATAATAAGTATTAGGAAAATGAAAATTATTTTATAATAACCAATTCGACCAGACAGCTTAGGCTAGGTCTTAAAACCCTATTTTTATGTTTTAAATTACCTAGTATATAATTAATCTTAAACTCAATTTTTTCTTATTTCTTTTTATTAAATCGAATATAAATATTTTCTATTATAATGCTTAATATAATTTAATTATAAGTTTTAATAATAAATATGAACTGAATTTTAATACCGTAAATATTACTTAAGATTAAAATAATAATTGTATAAATTCATTTTAATAAAGAAAAAAAAGGTATTGATATAGATAAAATCATGTTTGAAAAATGTACTTACTTTTAAATTTTCTTCAAATGTTCCGATCAATAAATATACACATACATACATGTACTACGTATGATAATAGACATAAATACTGCTTAACTTAATACTGAAATAATTTATAATACCGCCATTATTATTAAAACTCTTTTGGTTTAATTTGAATGTACTTGAATGTACTATTTGATATAGTTTTTATTTAAAAATTGATTATGGGAAACAATTACAAATTTACATTATTTGAATTGAAAAGAAATTTTTTTTTTCAGTTGTTAAAAACCTATACACAAATATAAAATTCTAAAAACATTTAATTTTAAGAAGTAACGGGAACAAAAATGAAAAAAAAAATAAACCAATCTTAAAAAATATATTAATTTAAAAAAAATTCACTTTAAACATTTAATTAATATATTATCCTTAAAACATTTAACAAATATAAACTTTAAATTTTAAATAAACTTTAAATTATTTATCAAATCATTAAAAATTATAATTTAACAAATTAAAAAAGTCTTTGCAAATGTACACCACTACACACAATTAAAATTTACACAACAATAAAACTAAATCGATTTTTAATTATCGATTATATTGATTGATTACTTTAGTAGTTGTAGTTGTAGCTCATCACAACCGTATCGTATTTCAGGTTAATATGCTGCAGTAATGCAGACTGCAGTTGCCTTTTACTATTGTGTGTGGTGGTATACATTTACAAAGACTTTATTTTTAAATTTTAAAATTATAATTGTTATTTTATGATTTAATTATTAATTTAAAGTTTATTTAAAACTTAAAGTTTATATTTGTGAAATGTTTTAAAGATAATATTATTATAATTAAATGTTTACATAGAATTTTTTTTAAATGAATAAATATATTGCTTAAGATTAGTTGAATTATATTTTTCATTTTTGTTCCCGTTACTTGTTAAAATTAAATGTATATATGTATGTTTCTAGAATTTTATAGTTGGGTATGAATTTGTAACAAATAAGAAAATTTTTTTCTTTTTAATTCAAGTAATGTAAATTAAAATTATTTCTCATAATCAATTTTTAAATAAAAACTATATTAAATAGATAAAGTACATTCAAATTAAATGAAAACAGTTTTAAAAATAATGGCGGTGTTATAAATTATTTCAATATTATAGTTAAGCAGTATTTATTTTGATATTTATGTCTATTTACATATGTAGTATATGTATGTATATGTTTATTAATCGGAACATTTGAAGAAAATTTCAAAGTAAGTACAATTTGCAAACATTATTTTATCTATAATAATACCTTAAAATAATTAATGTAACAAATATTTTAATTTGGCTTGTCACTTTAACGGTATTTTTAACTTTTTGTTTTATTAGTGGTAAAATTATACCTTCAAGTATACATAAATGTACTTATATTGTTGTGTAAATTATTAATAATTTAATATTTTACTTAGTGGGTATTTAATTAGATATATATATATATATATATATATGTATATCGAAGCTTAGTACAATGTTTTTAAACTAAGTAATAATGTATACTTAGCTTAAAAACATAAATTAAAATACTTAGTTTAAAAACACATATATATATACAACACTAATGTATATATTTTATTCTTGTTATAATTTTGTATTTAATTCTGCTTACTCTCGTTTATTATTTAAATTTTGCTTTAAATTTTATTAAATTTTATTTTAAATTTAATTTTTTCATTATATAATTTTAATTTTAAGCTATTTTAGTTTTTCCATATTTAGCTTTAATTTTCTACTTTACTATGTATGTACCCAACAATATTTTATATTTTTATGCCTGTATTTTTGCTTGCAGTTTCATTCATCACATATTCTAATGAATATCCGAATGATCCTATGTTTATTCTTATTATTTTTATTTAGTAAATGTATATTTTAAGTATTGTATTTTACTATAATATGAATAAATTAATTAAAAATCTAATCTAATCATCTCCTATATATATTAATTTTATTTCATCAAATTTAATATATAAAAAACTGTTTATAATTAATTCTTTATGTAACTACACCTAGCTTATTTTTACATACATTTTTTTGTTAATTTTAATTCATTTCAATGTTTTTAATATTTTCTTTATACACTAACTATAACCAAATAAGAAAAATTATCTTAAGTAGTCTAATCATTTCACATTTTTCGGTAAGATTAAAAAAATACAACAAATTTAGTTTTAAAAATAAACATATTTAAAACTAGATAAAATTTAACTTATCCTAACCTATAAAACTAAGACTACTTTCCTATCGTTCTTTGTTAGATGTAAACTTTATAAAAAACTATATTCATCTTTATTCAATAGAGCTTCCTCCAACCTCCAGAAATCTAATTTATATCATTTGTTTCTGTTCGGAATGAACATGTTGTGCTACTGACACCCATGTAATATCGATATTATGATATCAATAAAGCTTGACAATGTTCTTATTTTTTAAATAAATGTTGTTTAAATTTTAAAATATGTCAAATCAACTGTTTATTTAAGTCTTAAAAATTAAAATTTTTATGTTCTTGTCACTAGACTGCCCCGATGAACAACGCTGCCGTGTTGGCTCGCGATATTATGCTTTTGTTCATAATATCAATTCTACGTTTAAATTGCGATAATATTTATTAAAACCATGCTGTGGTGACACACATGTAGCGGTACCATGACATCAACAATATTACAATGTCAATATTAGATGTCTACCAGTAGTATTATGATGTATAGTCATACATACACACATATTAATTTTCAACAAGTTTAATTTTTTGCAATTTTTTTCTTCTATTTGTGAAAAGAAACATTTTTCAAATTTTTTCGCCCATAATTTTTTTTATCTGAATTTGAAATTAAAATTTCTGAATTTCATAAAAAAAATACTTGAATTTATTTCATAAAAATCGGAATTAAAATTATCTGAATTTGTTTAGCAAAATTCTGTATTTCAAAAAAAAAAAAATCTGAATTAATATACCAAATATAGGAATTGGTTCAGAAAATATCTGAATATATTTAGAAAACACCTCAATTTGACTTGCAAATGCTATATATCGCCACTCTGTTCACAAAAACTGCTGGTAACCTTCATTTTTATTGATAATACAGTATATTGATATTTTGGACTGACACTGCTGTCCATTGATCGATTATTCATATTTCAGCAGAATGATGTTTCATGCAATACAGCTAAAGTAACAAAAAATTGGCGACAGCATAAAAATATCCCTGTTTTAGACTGACCGCCAAGCAGTTCATACTTAAATCAAATTGAATCTGTGATAGGATCAATGAAAAGGACTCTGCGTAATAATGCACAGTTCACGTTTGATTGTTTACATGAAAATATTCAGCAAAACGTGGAATTTAATTAACACTGTTTGTGAAGATTGTCAGATATTTATTGACTCAATGTCAAAACAAGTATACACCATGATTTAAGCGAAAGGAGACGTAACGCAATATAAAATATTTCGTTCGATTTAAAATGGTCGTAATTATTCTGAATTAAAAAATAGGCTTTCTTAGGTTTAATGGATAAAATTCTGTTTTTATTTTAAAATGTCAAATTTTTCTATAAAATATTGCTAATAAATCAAGCTTTTAAATAAGTGTAATAATTTATATTGAAACAGTCGGTAAGTATGTTAAAAAAATCTATGTGTCCGAATCAAAAGTAGTTAGGGCTTCTAGTATACAAATTATAGTTTAATAGTGTATTATAAATTCTAAAGTGTTGAAAGACAGTAATAGTAAGGATGAGAAGGATCTCTTCTGTTTTTTTTCAAACAAATTTTCAATACATATTTTAATAAAAATACTAAAAAACTAATGAAAAATTGTTTACTAACCCTTACTTAAATACTATCCATTATTTAACTTATTTAACAACTAACTAAAAATATTTTGATATTTGTCATCGTATCAATTTAAAGCTGTCACGCCTATAGAATAAAAAATAATGCTTTAATGGTATTTTCATACCATGCGTCTAAGTTTGAAAGCCACTGATTTATATCATAATATTTCAACTAATTTTTTCACTATTGCTCAACATACAAACATTTTAGGATAATTTAAGGCATTTAATACTTACTCTTTGATTGTGTTTAACTTGCAACAACAAAAAAAAAGGTAAGAACAAGTTAAATTTTTTCTTTTTCCAAAAATTGAGAAAAATTCTTATGGGATTTATTAAAGGATATTTAAGGATAATAAAGAGAAAAACAAAATAACAATTTAAAACAAAAAACACAGAAGAAGAATATTATTACCGAATTCCTGTATGTGAATTGTGATCTAAAAAATTTCACTTGTATATAATTCAAATATACATATCAAATATTATATATATATATATATATATATATATATATATATATATATATATACATATCATTATAGTAATGTTATTCCAGATCTTGCCTTCTACACGGATATCCTTTCGTTTCGTTCTAGCTTTTGTTTTTGGTTTTGCTTTTTTTTTGTGTAGAGACAAAAAAAAAATGAAAAATCAGAAATAATAATGAGATGACATCAAGTGAAATCCTAGAAGAAAAATAACAGTGAATAATTTTTGTGTTTTTTTGTTTGTGCTGGTCTCATTCTTCTCATTTTCTTTTTCCTTGTTTTAATAAACTTGACACAGAAATAAAATAAATCTTTAATAAAGGACATGGCAATTTTTCTGGGCATAATAAGTAAAAAAAAAAAAAAAGAAAATAATATGACGTTTCAAGGATTTTTATGGAATTAGGTATTATAACGGACATCATAGTGGAAAAATTAACTTTGAACAATTCATTTTTTTAAAGGTAAAATAATAATTTTTAAAGTTTCATTTTTGAAAAGTAATTAAATTTTATTTTTAAATATATTATATGTGTGTGTGTGTGTCATAGTGTAATGAAATGAGATTTTTTTTTTTTATTAATTTGACAGATAATTTGTTAATCTATTTTGATGTCTAGTCATATTTTAAATAAAAATTTAATGAATTTAAATTAACAATATTAGTTTAAAATGTTGGATTAAGAGAATAATAAGGTTCAATTAATTGAAAGTTAAGTTAGGTTAATAGTAATACTCGCTTTAAACAGTTACAATCAAATTTGACCTTGAAAATTTGCTTAAAATGGACCTAAACGATTTTTAGCCTTAGTGTAATAAAATGTGACTGAAATGTCGAGAGATGAAGTTTTGGTTCGAAAATGTATAGGTTGTCCTATCTTTTAGTCTTACAAAATAGATAGTATTTTTTAGATGGAAGTGATAGCCATAAAATACGTCTTAAACTGGTTTAAATTTATCATTTCTGAAATATATTTTTATGTTTACACATACTGACACACGCATCAATTATATCAATGTTGGTCGGTTTTCCAGTCTTACAAAGCAATGCTTTTTTGATGTAAGTGATGGTCATAAAATAGATCTTGAAATTCTGGTTTAAATTTAACGTTTCAGAAATATTTTTATGTCACATTCACTACCGATTCCATTGATCTATAGTGCATCAATTAGATCAATGAATTCGGTAACCGTCAACTCAAAGACTGTAATATACTACCTACTATTTCTTTTAATAAGAAAATGGATTGGTTTAATGTTGGACTATGTTGGAAACTGGGTCCTAATGAGATTCTAAGAAACTGCAAACAAATTTACTTGAAGGGGAAGAGTCTTAGAGATCTTATCGCAAAAAGCAACCAGAGACAACTCTAGCTACCTGTAATTTACTACTTTACAAATTAGACATCAGAGGTTTCAATAGAAAATGATCCAATAGACCTGCAATCTAGTCAAACTTAGCGAATCCGTATTGGTCCCATTACTTATAATTAACACGCATAGATATCAGTACCATGTCATGGGTTGTCATGGGATATTGACTTATTGGCAAGCAGGGTAGAAAATGATTTCTGCAGAGTCTGCAAAGGCATTAAAGCATGAAGAGAACCCTACATGAGCACGAAAAGACGAAATAATCCTACATGCTGCAAAAATGTAAAAGAGAACGACATAATCCTTCAACTTCTCTACGCCAGGATTTTTTTTTTAAAAAATGTTTAAAATACCCCTTTCCATAACGGCAAATAATTGTTTGAGTCATTTTTATTCTAAAGTCTATCAATTTGTTCTTTTAAATTGCGCATTTCTTCTTAGAATGAAAATTTGGATTTAATTTATAAAAGCTTAAAAAAGATAAAAATTATTAACTTCAAGTCACATTTATTTGATATTGTTCCAGTATATAAGTTTTATTTACTAATTACGATCTTAATAATGTTGTAATCAGTGATATGAACCGACATGAATCAGTTCAGTGATGTGGTCGGGAACAATCTGTGCCTACTGAATTACAATTTTATTTAATATGATTGATTAAAGTCTATTTGGTAATTTTTATAGATCGAGCTTCTTCAGTATGCTTCATTTCAGATGGTTTAAAATATATTCTGTATTATTGGATGATCTGTTAGTGTCCTAGAATTATACGTGTTTATGAGAGGTCGAACATTTTCAATATTATGATATATATATAACATCATTATGGGTTATTCATCTTGAACTATTCAGATAGTCCGTATTGGCTATGCATCTTAGCATTTGTTTTAAAATTTTTGTATAATTCAACAATATTATTATACGTTAAGCACTATACAACAAATATAGTTTAAATCGTTAATACTGAATAGTAAAATTGTATGAAAAATTCCCAGACAAAAGAATATTACAAATGTAATAGTTGAAACTGTGTGTATTCCAATGAAAACAAATGTTATTTTCCATTATGTTATAGAAATTTTCTTTTTAATTCTATTACTTAAATATTCAAAATTAATTTATTATTAAAGACCGTGACATTTTCAATGGAATTTTGTTTTTTTCGCCTACTTTTATATTATTTTAATAATATTCATATTAACCATTACAGAAATCATTGTATACACATACTTCCAAACTGATTTTTATGTTCTGTGCTTATAAATTTATTCAAATGCCACGTAGTATAGTAAACTTTTCTTTGATTTTTTAGAAAGCTATAAAAATAATTATTGAATTCATATTATGGTAATGTTAATATTTCTAAAGACATTTTAATTATTTTTCAATTTAATTTTATTATTATGACCTCAGTAATTATTTCGAATTGAAATTAAATTATTTTTAGTTGGTAGTATGGACTTGAAATTATGTATTAAAAAATAAATAATTATAGAATTAAAATTAATGTCAACGATTGGAAAGGCATGAATGTGAAAACATGGACACTCAAAACATATAATGTAATAAAATCAGTACATGTAATATTTTTGTAAGCAGGACAGAAAACTGTTGTCAGTTAACCATAATTGTTTTTTTTTTTTTTATATATTTTTTTTGTAATATAGCCAACTTATTTCTATCTTAAATAATACAAAAAATTAACAAAAAAAAAATGACTCACATTATAACTTATAAACTAACTTAATAGTTAACCCATTAGTTAACCATCATTATCTGTTGGTTTAGATTTTCACCATTTTTTTTAGATTTCCACCATTCTACTCTATATTGTAGAACTATTCTATATTTGGGCCAGGCATTTTGATCTTGGTGTACTTATCGTTCTCTTCATTTAACGTGAAACAATATATTCTTCTACTTTCATTTACCGTATTTAGGGTGTTGTGACAATGCACTAGTAAACTATAACTATATAACTAAAAGTCGATTTTCTTCACACTGATAAATTAATTTAGTAGATATCGATATTTCGGAAGCAAATTACTTCCGTTTTCAGTGTTTGTGACTGATTATTAAGAATAAATACACCTTTGGCATAAAATTTACAGAAATTTGGCATATTGAGCTAGACATTAAATAGCATAGGAAAATCTAAAATGTTGTCAATAAATAAAATCATATTTTACGTCATCAAGAGCAAAATTGAATCCATACAGATTTCGATCACGACGACGTCCAATTGAAACATTATACATTCACCAGGGGAAATATGTAAAAAATGGGCACAAACTCCAATGCTTTTAAAGTGGAAACTTATGCCATCGAAATTTTGACATTTCAATGAATAAAATAAGAGCACAAGACCAGGATAGTATAATCATAATTTCACCTACAAACTAGATCTAAATTCAATAAATTCCATTAGGGTATCGTATTAAATTAACATTAAAAAAAAAATAATAAAATAATTTTTTAAAACATTATTTAATAAAAATGAACTATTTAATTACTATTTGATTGTGTCCTTCAATCGTCGAATTATACAAAACTAATATTATACTTACAATATGTTAACTAAAATTAATAATTTATTTTGTATTGTGTTGAAAATATTATATTATATATTATGGTAACTAATAACAACGTACATATTATTATTATATTTGAATTGTGTATTAACAATAAAATGTCTATGGGAGTTAAATTAAATTTTCAATATGTTTGTATGGTATTCTTCGTAACGGTATTATGTTACGAAGAATTTGATATAAAAATATTGTGATTATGGATTTACTCACACGATAATAATTATGAAATATATATTATGATAAATATTTTGATATTATAATCAAATTCAACGTAACCATCCATATATCCACAACCATCAATTTGTTGAATTACCTTGCAACAACATTATAATTAGATTAGGTTATAATTCGGGTTGGGTTCTGGCTTCATACAACTGTAAATAGGCTTATTGCGAAAACTTGCAGCAATGCAATATTGTTCATATGAGTCCTTAGGGATGCCTGATTTGATGATTACACTTAAAACATTATTCAACGGTATGTTGGACAAATCTTATTGCTGTACCCAAATTAAGAATTCGATTATGACGCTAGATTTCACGTAACAGATGTTCAATAGATACTTTTTCTAACATATTCTGCAAAAATTGTTTTTCGATTCGATTCTGAGCCAATTCTATGTATGTATAACGCAATTTGTTATTCCTAACATTATTCAGAAATGATTCCTGCTGAAATATGCATAGAAAAACCTTAGTTTTCTTGAGAGAGTTACATAAGCGTTTTTGCTTCTCGATTACAAGGTATGTTGGTGGCCCAGAATTTCTCTGTTTTTTGCTTGAGTAACATTTTGATTTGCATACTAGTTGTGTTTATTCAGCAAAACAGCATTGGTCAGCTGCAAGAGGCGTAGCCTATACTTTTCATATTAGATAATTTTAATTTACGTTTTCTGCATACATACATACTGATCTACATATTGTATATTTAATTTAATTATCATAAAGTTTTGATAAACCGTATCGTACTTGGAACGAGACCGTACTTACAAAAATATTTATTAAAAACATAATTATTCCGCATGATGAGTGTGGATATACAAATTCTCACTAGTCCTATTACATTTTGCGACTCTTATGAGGAAGATGTTGTATCGACGTAGGACCTAATTTTTATAGAAAAAAATAAGTATATCCATTTCCAACACTATATTGAGTTCGTCTTATGGTAAAATCTTTGTATTCGATTTTTCAAGAAAGAAAATAAAGATTGTTTTTTTCTCAAAATTTTCTACTTTGAACTACATTATCTACATTATCTCCAACACGACAGCACCAATCATCATCAAATAAATGTAAAAATATGCTCCACAACTGAATTTATATATTATATCTAATAGATATATAACGGTTTTTATACAAAAACATCAAAACAACAAGGATACTTTCAAATGTCCTTTTCGTTCCTAAAGGTTAAGATGCGCCACTAAAGATGTACATTTTTGGAAAGCTAGCAATTCCAGCTTTCCTTGGAATATGTTCATTAGGTCCTACACCAATATAACATCTCCCTCAGAATCCCCCCTTTTGCTTACCGTCCTGACTATTTAATAGCCAGTTATTTCGGGAAGTAAATTGTCGTTTTGAATCCGAAATCAAATTTGAATAGAAAAATTAGTTGTGTAGAGCAGTCTGCGTTGTATACTGCTGTCCTTGTTTTGTTAAGCTTTTAACAATTTTTTCTTTTCGTATCCTCTACATCGTTATTTACAATCTATGCAATATATATCTATACTTACTATATTATATTATGTAATTTTTTTATTATTTAATTTTCCATCGAGAAAATCTGCATTAGAAAATTTCAAAATATAAAATGTTTATCAACATACTTACTATAACTACTTACTTTACTATTATACAGGTATAATATAGAATTGTAAGAAGGCCATGGGTCTAGCGTAATATCTTTTATACAATTTTTTCATATACATCATTTCATATACAATTTTGATTCGAATGGTAGTTTAGATTGAGCATTTGATTCCATTTGTTCTACTTGGTCTAGCCACCAAAACGTCTTAGTTTGACTTTTTGTTTGTTAGCTAGGTTCATGTCGTGAAGCAGCAGCGTTTCAGTAATTTGGCGTTATATCATCTTCTTCAAACCTCTTCTTCAGAAATATAAGACCATAAACTAGAGATTGAGTTTTTTTTTTAGTTAGGTTCATGTTGTTAAACAGCTGGATATAATTTATCATTATATCTTGGCTTGCAAAACCCCTTTGTCAAAAGTAGGACCATGAATTAGACAATAGGAGTTATGCAATAGCAATTACGAAATGTCACCATTAAATTTTACACATTTATAATATTTACTAACATTTTTCTTGAACATGTACTCATCGATAATTTGATCGAATTCCCAATAACATAATATGTACAATACTAACTACTAGTTATTAGAACTACATCGAATAATACAAAATAAAAATTTTTTTTTGTTAACTTTTTCTTTTGTTTTTTTTATTGTTTTCAGTTCATACAAATAGTGTTTTATGTCCTTGAACTTTTACAATGAAATTCAAATTAAAACCGTAGGAAAATTTCAAGGATATTTTTTTATTATTGTTGTTTTTTGTGTTTAATATTTTTATAATAATAAAAATTTAAATTTATTTTCATTTCTAATTTACAGAAAAGTATGTATCACTTATTTTCGACTACTAAATAATTTTTGTATCCTTAAAGGGACCTTTAAACTTTTTTTTTTCTGTTTTTCTTCTTTTTATATTAGTTTTTTTGTTGTGTATATTAACATTATTCTAAAGTATTTGATTTGAATGCATTAAATGAATTAATATTTTATTTTCATTATTATACAAAAATACAACAACAATAAATAACAAATAGAATTTCGGTGCTGTAATAAAAGCAAAGAAATGAAAGGATAGGAGGATATTTTCGAGAACAAATAAGAAAAAAAAGTACAGTAAAATAAAAAAAATATTCTGTTGTTAACTATTCGAAAAATTTATTACTAGCACAGTTTGAAGAGTTTATTTAAAATGAATACTTTAAAATCAATTTTACGGATCAAAAATGTTTAACTATAGTACTTAATTATATTTTAATTTAATTTAATAATAGTGAAAAAAATGTAATATAAAAAAAAAATTTTTTTTTTAATAGTTTTTAATTTTTATTAAATTTTAAATATTAAAAAAATAAATTATTATATTTTAATTATTGTGGGTTAAATGTTAATTAATTAAATAATTAGTCATATAAAAAATATTGAATTTCTTAATTTATAATATACTTAAATACCGTGAAAGACCGTTTATACACAATAAAAATTAATGGATTCGGTATTTACAATCTTTTAAAGGTAAGATAATAGGTTTTGCAGATCACTGTTTTATATCATATAGTGAACATAGTCTTAATTCACTAAAACAAAGTGTGGAGTTTGATGTAGATTTGCTCAGAAAATGATTCGTACTTCATAAACTTATAATAAGTGATAAAACCAAAATAATTGTTTTTAATTTAAGAAATTCTTCTGACAATGATCTAGAAATTAATTTTCATTCTACTGGTTGTGTTCGTGTAAATTATGCTTCTCATTGCAATTGATATTTTGGTTCATCTTTAAATAGCTTGTGCTCAGTGTTGTTTTAAAATTGAATCTGTTGAAAAGTACAAGTACTTAGGAATAATTATTGATACAAATTTAAATTGGAAACCTCATCTAGATAGCTTATATAAATAGATGTTGTTATGTGTTAGAAAATTTTATATATTGAGACGATTTTGCTCAAAAAAGCTTTTATTAAATATTTATTATGCTCTGGTTCAATCTACAATTAAGTATGGTATAACTAGTTGGGGTCGCTCATATTTTAATACAATTGAACCATTACTAAAAGCTCAAAAATGTATTCTCCGTGTCATGTACTTTAAAAAAATAGATTTGTATAAATTTTCATACAAAATTATCTAAACATATTTTTTTTATTTTAACAATAAAATTATTTTAATTTATTACATCTATTCAAATTAATAAAATTAGTTTAAGATTCCTTAAGGATTTATTCATTATTTAACCAACAACAATAAAATAAATTTATTTAAAGCAATAAAAAATAAACCACAAAGGTGCAGAACATAAAAACAAAAATAAAAAATAAAATTAACATAATTGTAACATTTATTTAAATTTTATTTAAATCCTGATTAATTTATTTAAGTTTACATAAATCCCATATTAATTAAAATTAATCGACACTTTTTGTGTAAAGTGTTATTGTAAAAATCCTTCTTGAATTCTCTAATTTTTTTTTTTTCTAAATTATATCTATACGTTTAGTTACCTACGTTAAATATCAAATTTAAACAATCCATTATTTATAATTTTTCGTTTTTTCTATAGAATATAAATATATATATTAGTTTTATAGTACTGTTTTATACTACCATCACCACCGCATTCAATTACATAACCTTATTTAAATTCCTTTTATTTCTTAATGCTTTTTTTTGTTTGTTTTGTTTTGACCTTATGAATTAAATGATGGAATAAGGTGTTGAATTTAATTTTAATTTTAACACTGATTAAGCTCTATTCCACGTTCTTTCAGTCATTCTACTGTCTCTTATATATATATATATATATATATATATATATATATATATATATACGAAATACTATGTATATAGTACAAAACAAAATGTATTCAAGGATTTTCTTTCTTATAAGGATAGAAGTGTATACACACACCTACAATGTTGTTTTGTTATATTTTTTTTTGTTTTTGTTGTTTTTTTTCCAACATTATTTTTATTTTAATTAATTTTTAATTGCTTGTTTTAATTTCCTTATTCTATCTAAACATATTTTCCAACAAGGAACAAAAAAAAAAAATAAACAAAAGCAAATGAAAAATCGTCAATTTAAAGCACTCTTCTCTTTGAACTCGTTCTGGATGCTTTTTTTAAGTCATAAATTAAAAAAATACAAAAATAAAATAAATAAAAATTTATTTTTAATTGAGGGAAATATTTAGAAAAAAAAAAACATCCTATAATATAGGAAAAATAAAATTTTGAATCCTTCGAAATTAAAAAAATTCAAAAAAAAATTTATCCACAATACGTTACTAGAAATCGAAATGGACTGCAATTGGGTATATTTTTGTTAGAAATACTTTACCTAAAAAACAAGGAAATGTTAAAAATATATGAGAATTGAAATTAAAAGAGTATAAAAATAATTAAAAGCATCCATTAGTAACATATTAAACCTCTGCTCATTTTTGTTTTTTATTATTGTTTTTTATTTTGTTCAAAGTACAGTGGTGGACTTCAGAAATCGAACAGATACAATACTGAGCCATTATAAAACTAAATATAATGTTGTATTTGGTTGTTAATTGTATAAATTTCCTAATTATATAATCCTTAAATCTAATTGGGTTGGGTGACCATGAATATACATCCATAGACCTTGGAAATTTTTATCATTATCCCAGAGCGCACTTAGTACCACAGTAGTCTATTATTACAATCTATATTTATTACAACTGAGGGAGATAAAATTGCCAAACTAAAATCTCCAAATACAAAATTTTACAACTCTGGAAATAGGAGATATTTCACTTTTTGTATCCAAGAGAAGCTACGCAAAACAAACTTTTGTCAATTTTTGTTTTTTCGGAATTTGAACCTTGGACGAGGAAATATTTTATTTTTTGTATCAAACACAAGACGTTATTGAAAACAAATTTTCGGCAATTTTTCTGTTTTCGGAATTTGACCTCTGGATGTATTTTGTTTCTTGTATTCAATAGTTTTTGGCAATTTTTTTATTTTTTTCGTATGACTTTGTTTTTGGGCCCACGTAACAATTTTATTGCTATAAGACTCTTGGGCACTTTTATAACACTATTATAAACACTCTTATAGCAGTATTAATGTTAATTTGAGTGCTCCGCAATTGCTGCGAAAGGTTATAAATACGTTATAGCACTAAAATGGAGAATCCTATAAGCACCGAAGCAAGTGCTGTAATATTGTTATAGGATTAGTATACATCTATTAGTGTATATGTTTCTATTTTGAAATGATATTCATTTGAAATAATTTATGTTATGCCAGAGTACGACATTTTTTATTTTAAAATAATAGTTTTATGGAGTTTATATTTATTTCCTGAGAAAGGGAGATAGATATTAGTTAATAATATAAAAATTGTCTTACTAATAAATAATATTTTTCGGTCAAAAATAATTGTATTAATATTTATAATTACTGTGAACAAAATGCAAAATTTGGATGGGAATGAAATTCAATTGACATTTATTATAAAAATTCTTCGAAAAAATACATTGTCCTTCAAAAATAACCAATTTTTAAATAAATAAATGAAAATATATTTTTAAATTGCATCTTTAAAATATTTAATAATGTATGTTAATTAATGCATAACATCAAATTTGATATTTAAATAATTATTCTTTTAAGTAAAAATGATATTTTTGCGAAAAGAACGCAAAATAATACTTTTAAATTTTTGTTTATTTCAAAAAAATTTACCTCGTTTGTAGAAAATAATGGCCGTCGCAAAATATTTATCTAAAAGCTACAGTAAGTTTATTAGTAACATTATAGGAATACAATAAAATAATAACACCACTACTGCTATTCTAGCAATTCTATTCTTATAACAACACCTTAACTCTTGATATAGGATTACGCACTTTTAGATTTATAAAAACATTGCTGTATCATTTGCGGAAAATCCCATTATAACAACTCCCGCAATTGTTATAAGAACATTCTTAGAGCAATATTAATCACATTATTCCCATAAAAACATCATTATAACACCTTTAGTGCTTATCGGGAGTCATATAGAAGTCTTGTAGCATTAATTTTGTTTTTATAACAATAAAATGTTATGTCGGATATTATCCTTAGACATTTATTAATGAAAACTTGTACCTTCTGGTTGATAATTTTTGATGTTAACCAAGTTTCATTGCCGTATGTCAGCATTGATTTTACACAAGACCGAAATATTCTAAGTTTAGTTGCTCTGGATATTTGGGTGTTCCTCCATATCGGTTGCAATTTTCCAAATGCTGCTCTTGCTTTCTTTAATCTATTTTCTACATCTTCTTGAATCCCACCACTAGTTGCTATTATACTTCCCAAGTAGCAGAAATTGTTCACATTTTCTATTTGTTCTTCTTTCAACCTTAGATGTTCCGTGGTGGTTCCGTGATGTTTATTCCCATAGCTTTGGTTTTTTCCAGGTTGATTTCTAGTCCATGATGTTTTGGCAAGTTGTTCTTGCCAAGTGCTTGGATTAGGCGGACTATTTTTTCTGGTGTTCCTTTGTCCCTTAGTGCTCTCCATATGGCAATGCGCTTGATTGTGTCGAAAGCCTTCTTGAAGTCAATGAATAGCATGTATAATGGTGTTCTGTACTCAATTGCTTGTTCTACTATTGTCCGAAGTGTGTTTGCTTGATCGACGCAACTTCAGTAAGGACGAAAACGGACTTGTTCTTCACGAATTGTTTTCTCCAGTTTTTCTTGCAAGCGGCCTTGAATTATTGCTGCTATGATCTTATATGCTATGTTAAGCAATGTAATGCCTGTTATACAACACTCAAACTCCTAAACTAAATTCAGACTGATTCGAATAACTGTCATATAACTGGTAGTACGTATCAGGAGCATTTCACAAATCAAAATGTGTTACAGAATTGAAAATTGTGCAATTAGATACTACTTCAAAAAAAAAAAACAAACTTATCTGATACTTATTTTCAAATTTTAAACTGGATTTCATACACCATATACAACTCAACTCCTAGCACCTATTAGAAATATTTTCAAAAAACCTGAGCAGATGTTAAAAACCTGAATAATTGTAATTAGATGCTCATTCGAAAACAAACAAAAAATATTTGTTATTGTATATATATATACGTATTTAAGCCTCATGTTATTAAAGCACAAATTTAAATAAATTAAATTATATTTTTGAATTGAATTGAATTGTGATCTTTTCGATAATGTCTATAATATTTTTTAGGAACCATTTTTTTAAACTCATAATTCATAAATAAAAATTTGTTGAGATATATTTTATACATTTTGTGTTGGACCCGAACTATGTCGTGTTAATATTTTTGTATTATATAAAACTTAAAAAGGATAAAAAATCAAATTGAAGTTTAGTACAAAAAACATAAAGGATAAAACAGGAGAAAAACGAAAATTTTTCTTTTGAGTTTTTTTTTAAAAAAAAAACCTTTAGGACAATTAAAAGGGCTTTATTATCTTTTTCGTTTTGTGTCCATTAAAAATCTATTGTAGGCAATACAATTTCATTCATTTTCTTCTTTTTTTTTTTTAAAAAAGGTTCTTATCCTAATTCTCTCATTTTTAGACTATTCAATTTATTTGCGAATTTCTAGATAGAACAAAAATAAATATCACTAAAAATACCATTTTTAAATACAACGGAGTTGAGTCATAAAAACAATAGTCTCAAAAATCGACAAATTTAAAAATATTAAAAAAAATTTTTATTATAATTTATTTTTGGTAAATGCCCTTTTAATGGGATTTATTTTGCTTTATTTTAATTTTTTTTTTTTTTTCAAATTTAAACTTCAAGATTTTATTTCTACTTTTTTAGTTAAAATTAAAGAATTAAACATTTAAAAAAAAATATATACCAACAAGAAAAATAGCTTCAAGGTTTTGGTACACCAATTATTGTGATTAAGATTAAACTTAATTATATTTAGGTATAAAGATAATTTAAAGAAAGGACTTACTAATAATATAAATAATTTTAACTGTGGTAAATTAGAAAAAGTTAAATATTTAAAAATTATGATTAATTAAGAAATGACCAATGGCAAGTCCAGTGATTTATTTGATAATAAAAATAATAACAAATAAATTCCTAAATAATTAGCTGATGTTACCTTAGATAATAGAAAAGTAGGATCCGAATGGAAAATAAAAATTCTGTGGTATCACAATGGATATTCTTGGTGTAAGGCGTCAACTTGGGCAGTCACGTACATACCTACCTATATAATCAATCTCTTTGATTCTATTTTATTTTCCCAAGAATATCATACTATGATGGAAGCATGATAGTGGTGTTATATAATATTTAGCTACTTTAAAAAAAATTCAGATCGATTTCCCCTAAAAAACCCTATTATGTGGGTTGGAAAAATTTAATAGTTTTGCTATCCGTAATTTACTGTAAAAAATAATCTTACGTCTGACCCTCTTATTCATTATCCTTATACAGACCGGTTAAAACTGCTACAGTTAGATTTTAGATTATATTTTTAGTTTCGGGAGGGATTCAGTCACTATATCACCGCAGCCGCAAATAAGCTTATTGTGGCAACCCGGTTTTGTTATTAAGTCTCTGAGTCCTTAATGATACTTGATTTTGTGATTTCACTCAAGATATTTTTCAATGGTATGCTGAATAGATCCCATTGTTCGGGGAATGCGGTTCCCAAGTGACGAAGTCTACTACGGGTGAGCCCTTCGCATTCACAGAGCAGACGCTTAATATATTCTTCCTCTATTTCACATATTCTGTATAAGTTATTTTCGGTTAGACAGTGGATGTTGTCCGCATGGCTTCAGTTATCAACAAACAAGCAACTTAAATACAGTTTAATTACAGTGAAATACGTTTTAATCTAGAATAATTATCTCTGATATTGTATTTTTAATGCAAATTCTAAATGGGTAATTTGATTCACAGGCTATTAAGCAGCTGATCGACTACCGACCAATTGTAAAATTATCTTATATTCCGAAATCATTTGAATTGATTGCCTATTATTCAATTTGCAACTGGTGTTGTAGTTCATTTGTAACTAATCAGCATGAATTCGTGAAAAAAAGTCTACTGTGATTTAGTAGAATTCTCTAACACTCTCATCAGTTCAATGGACATTGCCGTTCCCCATAATTTTAATCCATAAATCCGAATTTTCTTGTTTATACTTTTATATAGAAGCATTTTGTCTTCTCATTTGAGTTATTTTGGTTTCAATGTATTTGCCCAATGTAGGTCTTTCTGGTCAAAATGCGTTCCGAGGTATTTTAAATCATTGTGTTGTGCTATAATTTTATTATTTGTCTTAACAGGTGAACATGCTCCTTTTATTTATTGTAAATGTTATGTGGGAACTTTTCATTTCATTAACTTGGATTCACAATAGATTTAGTCATTTTTATATTCCTTCTAAATGATTGGAAACATATGTTTAAGCTATTTTGGGACGAGTGTTTTGGAACTTAAAATTGCTGTATCATTTGTAAAAGTAGAAATGGTAGTTTGTTTATTGGTATGAATATCTGACGTATTCAATAAGTATAACCTAGGAAACTAGCTTTAGGGACTCTAGCTTGAATTGGATGTGCATATGAGGAGTATATTTTGTATTTGATGATGAATTTTCTCTCTTTGATGTAATATTTGACCCAGTCAAAAGTTTTATAACTCCTTATTTTATGAATAAGACCTTCATCGAAGGTTTGAGATATATCAAGCAATATGGCGGAGCAGTATTATTTTTCTTCCAATATTTTAATAATTTGATTGCTGTTCAATGTATTTCTTCTGCGGTGCTATTATTTTTTCTGAATGCAGATTGATGGTCAGTCAGGTACAATTCGGTTGTATAAGAGTTTTTTGTAATTGTTTAACTAATAATTTTTTAAATAGTTTAGATAAAGTTGGTAACAAACTATCATACGCTTATATGAAGGTACCTCTGGGTGATGTATTTTCCTTGTCTTATTTTCTACTCTCCCTGATTACCTGATTTATTCGGTTAATATTAACCTTGAAAGATACTTTAGACTGCACAAGTTCATGGTAACGACCCGTGTATGGTATTAATTTCTTTAAATTCTCATTTGAAAACAGCTTGCTGTAGGTAGTCGCTTGACCGAGCAATGCCAGACTCTAGTGTAAAATGTAATTTAATTGCAAGAAATATTTTTTTTTTTTAAATAAATGTCAGTAAATTTTTATTAAAAATATTAAATTACATTTGACTAAAATTTAACTGCTTAAACATTCTAAAATTTTTCAATTAATTTAAGTAAATTAAATTTATAGCCTTCGCAATATACATTTTTTTTTTATAAAAATTATTTTCAAAATCTACTGAAAGATTTTTAAAACATTGAACTCTAAATTCAGTCTTTATATTTTCAATTTCAATTTTCTATTTTTTTTTTGATAATATTATTCGAAGTTGTTCCAAATCGCTTCACAAAATACTTTAATACTACTGTTCATAAAATAAAAAAAAAAAAAACGAAAAACAAACAAAATAAAATCACATAAAAAGAAAAATACTTAAATCCTTTAAAAATTCAATTTTTTCTAGTCTTCTTCAATTATCATCATATTTGAAAAATTTCAAAATCATGAAAATTGTAACAAAATACGATAATAATATTTTGAAATTGTACAAAAAAAAAAAAACAAATATCGTTTTGTTGACATTTTAACATTTTGACCTCGTTTTCAAAACACTTCATAATATTGTTGTTGTTTTTCATAATATCAAAAAAAAAAAAAATTAACCATTCTCATTGGCAACCTCCATTCTATTTTAAAATGTCAAAAAATCATTTTTAATTTGTTTAAAATTTTCGCGACTTAAATTACCATTTGAAGCTTAACGGTTAAATAGGGTAAGGGTGGTGTTACTGTAATAGGTCAGTAGAAAAATAATTTTTTAAATTTTATTTGAAAATGTTAAGGCTTAGAAGAGAAAAAAGTCAAATAAAAATAAAACTAAATAATCTGAAATGTAATGTGACGTATTAAATTGTTTATGACCTCAATCTAATTTAATTTAAGTTTGGTGGTGGGAGAGAAGGGTGCCATTTTTAAGAATAAATTTAACTAGGTAATTTGAAACTTTGATTTTGTAAGTAATGAGAAGTCACAAAATTTATGTAAGTTCGTAAAGTTGGGTATTAAATATTTATTTAGGAAATTGGATTAAATTAAATAATGTTTTTGTTATGTTTGGAATCATTGACGAATTATTGTGTTAATATTGTATATTGTATAGTACATTATGTACATATTATATTATGTGTTAGTTACATGGAAGTTTTTAGTCTTATAAAATGTTAATTAATATTATTATTATTATTGTTTTTATTTATTTAATATCTTTTTTAATATTTAAATACTTTCAAATGTCCTTTTCGTCCTTAAAATATAAAATACGCAATTAAAATGTATAATATATATTTTTTGATTATATTATTATTTAACTTTAAGTTGAAAAAAAATCGGTAAAACTAATTATTAAAAAAAAAAATTACTAAATTAAATTACAGTTCCTTCTATTTAAAAAACAGCAATAAAATCGAACGGCTTTGAATTTTTAAATATATTTCTGTTTTAATTCAGTGTAAATAATTGGGGGATTCTGAAGTGAATAGTGTAGCCGCATAGGACGAAATGGCTATATACCCACGTAACATTTTATTGAAAAACAAAATTAGTGCTATGAAAATCCTATATGACTCCCGATAATTACTAAAGGTGTTATAATGATGTTTTTATGGGAATAATGTGATTGATATTGCTACAAGAATGTTCAGGTCACGGTAGTTGTTATAATGGGATTTTCAGCAAGTGCTACAGCAATGTTGTTATAAGTCTAAAAATGCATAATAAAATAAATATAAACTCCATAAAATTATTGTTTTAAAATAAAAAATAATATCTATCTCATTCTCGCATAACAAAAATAAATTATTTCGAAATACTTTCGTTTCAAAATAAAAACATACACTAATACATATGAATACTAATCCTATAACAATTTTACAGCAATTGCTTCGGTGCCATATAGGCACGTTATAGCACTAAAATGGAGAATCATATAAAGGCACCGCAGCAACTGCATCTGTAAATATGCATTTAAAACGTTTCGCAACAATTGCGGAGCGCTCAAATTAACACTTGTACTGCTAAAGAGTGTTTATAATAGTGTTATAAGAGTGCGTAAAAGTCTTATTGCAATAAAAAGATTACGTGGGTATCCACGATATCCGGTGTTTACAGCTTTCCAAAAATATTTATCTATAATGAATATCTGTGACGGTGTTTACAACTTTCCATAAGATATTTAACACAGCTGTTAATAAGATATTTGTATTATAATTAATATATTATCATTTAAGGACGAAAAGGACATTTGAAAGCATCTTTGGTTTTGTATATAAACCATTATATCTAAAGATATATTACATATACATATGTACTCGGATTTTTTTTTATCTAGCAAGATAACGGTCCGAAAATATTTTATTTATCATTTTCATGATCGTTGTAGTTCTTAATTTTTAAAAATAAATAATCATTCGTATTTGACTTTAAAACCCAAAGTTCTGAAGACTATAAATAAGCTAAAAAGCTAAATTAAGCTTTTTAAATAACAACAAAACATTTTTTCTGTTTCTTTTCGTTTTTGTGGCGATACAGCTGATTGTTAGTGTATGATTTTTTTCATTAAGTATCTCCAGTTTTCGTTATGATGACTTTTACGTGCAACTGTTCTTCAATTTCTGGCTTACAGTATTCAACCATCACATTTGATACAATTTTACCATCTTCCTAATTTGTGTCTTCCAGCTCATTCTATATACGTAACCAATCTTAATCTTTGGGACTTAACAAAGTGTACTTAATTTTTATTGAACTCGTTAACTTCGCGATTTTTTCTTTATTATATATTTTGTATTTATTTCATATTATTTCCTCTTATATATTCGCAATTGTCAAGCCTTATACGGCGAAATATCTTTCTGAGTATTTTTCGTAAAACTGTAGATAGAATTATTTAAGCTTTTTTTTTTATATATAAGCTTTAATAAACCAAATTATTTTTAATAATTATTTTCATAAAGCCATATTTAGCTTTTTTCGCCCTATGCCTCACGGATGGGGTTGCAGGACATTGATGATGAGATTTAGCTTTGCATGAAGTAAAGGATTAAATTAAATGTGTATAAAAAACTCTAAAATCTAAATTAAATTGTTTATCATGCTAATGACAGATCTTTGTATGAAGTAAAGGGTTAAATTGAAATCCGGATTAAAAACTTCAAAAAGGTGAAGTAAAAAAATTTGATTATTGTAATTGTTAGAAAATGAGAGACAATTAGAGTCAACTTTTGAACATTTTAAAATTTTTAATTTTATTTTTAAAATATAATTCTGCTTGGCTTCTAAAATTAACGAAATCAATTTGTTAGCAAAAATATTGCCAGCTTTCATTGATTGTGCGATTGTTAAATTGTTCTCAATATTGTCAATAACGCATATATATAAATTATATTTGTTTATTGTCTATTTTTAAGTTTTGAATTTTAGTTTTAATTAATTTACTATAATTGTAATGAATTCTAATATTTAATAAAATATAATAAATGACAAAAAAAAAATATATATATATATTATTGCCCTGTTATTTGTCAAATTAAAAGTATTGTGTAATGAGGGCTAATTAATCATAACTTATTGTACTAAATACATTTTTTGACAACCAATATTATGGTAATGCGTAGTTACCATAATTATTAAATATTTATCTACTATATATATCTTACATTATAGTAAGTAATAAAGCATGTAAACTACTTATACAAGGATATAAGTTATGCAAGTCTTTTAATTGATTATACATATATATAAAGTGTAAATAAAAAGTATATACATACATACATACATATTGGCTATTATAATAATTTAATGTTACAGATGACATGTTTTTCAACTCAAGTAAACAATTAACGTTTATACAAATGAATAACAAAATTGTGAGATATTTTTAATGTAATTTTTCAATTTTCTGAATTTTCCAGATTTTCCATTTAATTTTTTTTAAGCAATTTTCATTAAGTCATTTTTTTGTTGTTGTTGCTATAAAGTATATATACATTTTTTTATTATTTTTTTATCCTTTGGCCCTTTTCCATGTTTTTTTTTTTTTTTTTTTTGATTCATGATATTCAATTTGATTGAATATTGAAATAGTAAAATTCAATCAATTGATTTTAATGGAAAATCAAAAAAAAAAACAAAAAACAAACGATTTTTTTTTAACTTTGTATGCGATAACGAGTTTATTGATTTTCAATTTTGTTAAAAAAGAAAAATGAAAAAAAAAATATATATATATATATATTTTCTTTTTGTATTGAATCACATCCCTTTTAGCAAGAATATTTTCACTGATTGTAATTAATAGATTACGTCAACCCGAAAACGTAATAAAGCTTTCCTGCTAATTTAACTGTTAAAAATTTTCATGAATTCATATTCATAACTATTTTTTTTTTCTTGTTGTTGTTTTTTTTTTTTGTTCCACATATGTTGTGATATAAATGATAGTTTTGGTATTTTAACCTATTTTTAAAAATAATATCAGAAATGAGTTACTATTTTGACTCAGGTGGTGGTTTCAGTAAGGTTTTTTTTTTTTTGTGTTATAAGGATTAAAAAATTTTTATATAAACAAATAAAATACCAAATACGATAACCGAATTATTTGGAATATTTTTTAAAAAATTTTTTCAACAGACTGAATTAACGTAATTAAAATTGAATTAAATAAAAAAAAAAACAAAAAATTTCCTTGTTGATAGTAATTATAATTCCAGTAATAACATATGAAAAAACTTACTGATACGTGAAAATGTATATTTTTCATCAGTAATTCTTTGTTGTTTTGTTGTTGTTGTTGTTTTTTTTAACATTTCTGAATATTTATTTAAGCGTAAATATTGGATGCCATTAAAGAATTTTTAATCATTTTGCAAATCTATCACAGTTATTTGTAACATTTTTTTTTTTTTTTTGTAAATGTCATATCAATTTTTATTTTTTTGTTTAATTATTTTTGGTTATGCAATTTTGTTGTGGTTATTTGATATCAAGTTTTTAATATTATAAAACATTACCCGATTACCGTAGATTAAACGGTATATTTTGTAATCAAGATGATAAAAAATTACAGTTGATTATAGTGTGGATGGATAAAACTGGGGTGTGAAGATGTAGAGATAGGTAATAGAAAATGGGAATACAGAATGACTTAGATATCTTTAAACTTAAAATATAGAACGGGGGGGGACACATTGATTTTTTTTTAAGAAAATAAAGAAAAGAAATAAATAAAATAAATTGTTTCATTTATAATGCTAATGCTAGACCGCCGAATGTTACGCCGGAAATAGCTAGTAATTTACAATATTGTTTGATCTATCTATAACTATTTTTTTTATATTTTTTATTTAGGTATTTGTTTATTTATTATAAATTAATTTTGACCGCTAATAGTTTTGAAGAAAAACTTTTATATAAGGCAGCGTCTATACGTTTTTGAATTGTGTTTATAACGTATAAATGATGTTCATTAAAGTTTGACTTCCGACTTTGTTATAGAATGTCATAAATTGTTTTTTTAAATAATAGTGCTCGACACGCATTTTCGTATTTCGCAAGTTGAAAAAGTGATTTTGCGAGAAAAGGTATTTATAAACTTCTAATTGTGTTATGCCAATATATTAAAAGATATACATTAAAAACTACAAAAAATGTGTATTAAATATTATTATTATTTATCAATACAAATACTTACAACAATTGATTTACTATTTAAATATTTATATTTCATAAATGTTCTGAAATTACACTGAATATTGATATTTGTTTATAAGTATTTATTATTAGTACTCGTAACGCATATTCGTATCTTCGTATTTTCCAAGTTTAGAAAGTGGATTTTGCATGAAGAAATATAGTATACTTTGCAACTGTAAAACAAAACCTTCATGAAACAAAATCTGATGTCTAAACGCTCCCTAACAAATACTATTAATAGAGACGTACATTTGAACAAAATGTGGCGAACAGAGATGTCGCTGGCAATATAGATATGAAATTAAATGCACTTAAACTAAATACATACCACACTCACATTAAAAACACATTAAAATAGTCATAAACACGTTTTTTGTGTTTTTTTTTATTATCATAATAGCCTTAACTATTTCAAAACTCAAAATAAAAAAGCAAAAACATTTATTTATAGAATTTATATTTTTGTTTCACTTCTTTTAAATTTTGGTTTTGACGTTTTGGTATGATTAGATATTACCATTATAGTGAAGGTTATGATTGGTTATGGTGGTTATGGCTTTGTTAAATCATATCGAATCATATAGGCCATTCAACGAAGTATCATATGACATCATATGACGCCTTATCACTATTATAGTTAAGGGTAAAGCCAATAATTATGCTTTTTCTCTTATTCTTCAGTTTTTATTGTTATATTGTTATCCTGCTAGGTTCTCTGACGTAGGTAAGGGTAGTCTGTGATTTTTCTTTTTAAAGTTTTTTTAATTTTTATGTGTACTAAATTTGGCGTGTATTGAATTGGAACTTGATAATAATGTCATAACATATTTTTTTTTTTTGTTCTTAGCAGATCGTAAATTTCGGGTTATGGTTCTCCATGTACAATATAATATCTACTCAATGCTACTGCGCATTTGAATTTATACTTTTGAATTATTTGTTAATAAAATAAATAAATTTCAATTATTGGATTTTTTAAAAATTAATTCATATAATCAGATATAATCAATGCTATTGCTCAATGGGTGAATTGTTTTTAGGTTAGTTTTAATTTGTTTTTGGTTTTATTTGGTTTTATTGTTTTGTGGTTTATGTCTTTAAATTAAATTTTGCACACTATCGTAATTCGTAATAGTTGTCTAATAATAAAGTTGTCTAATCTAGTTGAAAAAAGCTTTGTCAAAAGTTTAACAGACGTTTAAGCGTATTAATATATAAGATTACATATATTAAATATGTATGGGCTTGTTACAATTTAACGAAATCCTGCATTCTGTTCTACTATCAAATTCTATTCTACTTTCAAATTAGATCAACAAATTAGTTCTACTACTACATAATGTTCTACTATTTAAAATATATTTTTACACAGTATCCGTTTTTTGTATTTCAGTACAATTTTAGATGGTGAAACAGACTGTAGATTATTTGACACTTATATTACGTTTTCTGTGTGAAATTTTTCTTCTTATATTTCGTATCATTGCTGGCTTTTGAAGTTCATTTCTCAGTATTATATTTATTTAATAAAAATATTTCTAGGATCAATTTTCAAAAATTCCAACAATTTTCACAACATTCTTTTTGTACACCAAAATTCTGTTATTCATTTTATTTTTGTTCTATTATTAACTTATCAAGTATTGTAAATGAAAACTTAATGAACGAAAATATTTTATTTTTTATTATTATTATTATTTTTTTTTTATAAATTCTTTTATAAATTAAAATATTGTAAAATTTTATAATATTAATTATTATAATATAAAAAATGACACCATCATTAAAATATCAATATTATTCTATATGTAAAAGTATAGTAGTAATAATATTGAATTAATTAATATTCTCGAATAATAATTTATTGAATATTATATTTATTTTACGCGATTTACTGAACTGGATTCATTCTCTGTCTTTTTTTTTTTAATATTATTTATAAAAAATTTATATTTTGTGAATCCTTTGAGCATTTCAGATTATCAAAAAAGCAATTTTATTTTGTATATATTAAAAAAAGCATAACAAATAGAAATAAAAAATTGTTTTCTGCTTGAAAAATTTTGAATTTAAATTTTAAATTAAAATAAATGGAAATCAAATTAACAAATGAAAACATCGGAAAAAGTTAATTAAGTCAAAAGATATAATTTAGAAAATTTGTCTATTAGACTATAAAATTAAATTAAAAAAAAAAAGAATAATAATAATTGTATTGATAATAATGCAATGTAAATAATATTTATTTGGTTTTTGAATAATCCCCTAATGTGATAAATAATTTTCCAATTCACTTATTTTTTCAATTTTAGAGCTGTATACAAAATGAAAAATTAAATACGATTCTTGGAAAAATTATATTTTTCAGAATAAATTATTAGAATTATAATAATTTAGAAAATAATAATAAAATTAATGTTCGCTTCTCCTTGATGATATTTATTAAATTAAATATTATCAAATTTTATTTCGTCTACTCAATAATTTATAGAAATTTTAAATAAAAAATTTTGCTAATATATTTTAGTAAATAATATTATTTTGTACTGTTTGGTGGTTAGCTGCTCTAGGTCAAATATATTTCAAATAATATTACAAATCGAAATGTTTATGTATTTATTTTTGTTATGGATTTAATTAGGTTTATAGAGGTTGGATAAATTGATTTCCGGGAAATAAAACTAAATTTTGAACAAAATCAAAAATTACGTAATAAGCCAGAAAGTCAGAAAATAAAAATTAATTGAATTTGACAAATAATTTATTAAATTAAAATAAAACAATCAATTAAATAATGACTCAATTGTGCCGGAGATGATATTATAATTCTAGTAATTGGTCAGAATAAATTTGAAAATATTGTAAATAAAATTAGTGGGTAAAATTATTGAGCTAAATTGACTATTCAGTTTTAAAAACAGTCAAAAAGATATAAACCTTTTTGAAATACTAAAAAAAATCAGTAGGAGTTAACCTGTTATAACTCCAAGCGAGTTGAATATATAAAACATTCATTGATGGTTGTACAACATTCTGAATAGTGGTATCATAACACAACATTCTGAATGTTAGAGTTGAATTCAAAATCTAGGTTGCCCCTCTTTCCAGGATATGTATATAAAGTGTATATAAAATAGATTTTTTATGAAAATATATCCCAATTTTGGATAATGATGGATAATGACACTTTGACCTCCTCCACCCTATGTTTTATAACATTTTTGCTCTTGTAAGATAATATTTTACTATTACATCTCATATATACGTTTTTTTTTCTGCTTCAATCCCTTTGGGAGCATAGGACTTCCACAAAGCCCTTCCATCTGACTTTATTCTGCTCTAGGTATTTAATTTCACTCAATGTTCTAGTGTTATTCTCTATATCTTTATGTACTAATTTGCACAATGTTTCCCGTGGCCTACTTCTTCCTTTTTTTCGGCGCGGATTCCAATTCAATGCTTGCCCTACAATAATGCTTATAGGTATTCTGAGAGTGTGGCCTATATCAATCTCTATTTTTTTTATTTTATTTTTGTGCGTATTGGTTCTTGTTTGCCCATTTCCCAGAATATTTTGCATATTACGCGCAAGTATTTGTTAGTCTGCATTGGTGTTCCAGAGCATGCGTATCAGCTTTATAAGAGCGGAAGGAGCCGTTATTTTAAAATGAACTAAATCGAGGGTGCTCTATCGGTTGGTGATATTTTCAACTTCCAGTAAGGACCGGAAAATGGTTTTTTAAGACCACAAATCGCCGAAATTGGCCGTACTCGAGATTTTCAAATGGGAAGGGGTACTTTTTTTTACAAATTTGGATTCTACGACAAAAAATAAGAAATTCAAAATTAACGGCTTCTTCAGCTCTTAAAAAGCTGATACGCATGCTCTGGAACAACCGGTATAGTTCTGGCTTATCAATCATGTTTCGGTACCATACAATAGGATTGATTTCATGTCCCTGACGATGTGAGGCTGTTTTCACACAATTCACAAACTTCCGAAAGGCATTATGACGTCTTACGGCGTCTGTACAGTCTTTTTCTGAGAGTTCCTTTTATTCTTCTGGCTGTGGTTGTTGCTTTCTTAATAACGTCGATCTGGCTGTGGTTGTTTATTTCTTAATAACGCATTGATGTTTCTGCGTTTTCGTAAATGGCCTTTATTATGCTAATTATGTTGCTTGGTATTTTCTTGCATGCTAAGTACTACCATAACACTTTTCGATTAATTATGTCGAATGCTCTTTCGAAATCAAACAGTTGGGGGGTGATTTCCATTGACAGATTGCTCTATAATCATTCTTATTAGATTGGTTAGTATATGCTCGTCCTCTTTTGAACCCGACTGGTTTTTGTCTCAGGTTCTACACTCTATTATGTTTTCTATTCTTGAGTAGATGATGAGTGTTAATATTTTTATAACAATAAAACCAATTTCTACATTCAGTTAGGTCTCATTTCTTTGACAGTTTTACTATAATGCTCGCTTTTTGCACTCTCTTGATATTCTTTCTGTGTTCCAGATGTTTGTTCTTATCTATTGGTTGTATTATTATGTTTGGTGTGGTGATTCGACTTATTTTCAGGAGTTCCGCCACGATTTCAACGACACCTTCTGCTTCATAATTTTTGAATTTGTTTATGGCATCTAATATTTTACTTCTATACTCGGTGGGTTCCAGTTTAATCTATATCGCTTCTTATTATTGTAACTATAATTTTCCTTTTGCTGGTGTGAATGTTGGACTGATTTGACTGATTTTCCTCTTGCTGGTGTGGATGTTGCTGCTGCAAGTTGTTGTGACTGATTTCATAAAAGTATTCATGCCACCTATACATACGTTATACTATATATTATAAGATCTTAAGATCTTAAGGCAAAAGAAGACTAGATTAAATTGTTTCACTGACTTGCTCATATTTAGTGATGTGTGAAAACACTTTGTTAAAAAAAATCTACAAATAAAAATCCTATCACACATTACACCGTTTTTTTCTTCAAAAATGTAACATTTGACAAAGTTGCACAAAACAACAAACATTCAGTATAATTGCAAATATGTCAAAGCTCTGTGAAAGCAGCTGAAGTGTAATTTACCTTAACAATTACATTGTTTTGGCAATTATAAAAAATAAGTAAAAAAACATAGAGTTAAACTCATTTACAGTAATTAATTAAAAAATATGTCATCACAGAGCACAGCACAATTGGTCTAGCCTATTTAGCTTCTCTCAAAAACAGAGTCTGTTAATCATCGTTGATATAAAAAAATACAGAATGTAGTATTTATTACCATTCTGCTCAAAATTATCATTTTATTTTAGTTTAATCAAAACAACAACAAAAAAATGAAGTTGTAATAGAAAATTCATTTTTTGTTTCCCTTTTTTTTATTTCTATAGTACCTACCTACATTTGCTTATCTTCGAACCACACAAATTAATAAAAAAAAAAATTTAAAATACAAAATTTCAAATTTATTTTGTTTTTTATTTTTTTTTATCAAAACATCTCACAGGACATAAAATACAAAAATAATAAATTTATTTCACACAGCGAAAAATGCCTTGCTCTTTTATATGCCATATGTTAGTGATATTCAAGTAATAATAAAAAAACAAAAAAAAAAAAAAAACAAACAAACAAAAATTTTTATGTGAAAAATATCGTACAAGGATTTTTTTATTTTCCACCTGAAATATATTCACCTGAACATAGACAAGGCACCCTAATAGAGTTATATAAATGTTTATCTATCAACACTTATTACATCACTTCACACGTTCATACATCCATCCATCCATCCATCCATCCAGCCATTCATTCACACATTTTCTATATAAAAGAGTTATGATGAGCAGTGTTTTAAAATTTTTGTTTTGTTTTTCTATTTTTGTTATTTTGTGTTCTCTCACCGTGTACTTCTCATAATAACATAATGATCCTATATGCTCTTTGACACTGTAGTATATTCATATACATATCTATGCATGTCACTTGAACGTATGAATGTATAAAAGGATATTTTATACATTACTTTTTTTTTTGCTTTTTTTTTTAAATATATTTACGGTAGTGTGAATATGTTTGACTTTTTCATATGACTTGAAAATACTCCTCTTAGATTATAATATACATATGGTTACCAAAACAAGTACCTATATTATTATGATACTGTGTAATGATAAACATAGGTGTACATATTATGTATGTAACTATGTACAAATGTTCGTAACTATGACTTGATAATCCTTATATCTCTGACTAAACAGGTAAACATAATAAATTCTCATGTGTCAAAAGATGAGTTTATTCACTAGGTGATGATAATGTTGTTCATGATGATGATGATGATGATGATGATGATGATGTTGATTAAAAAGTATTGAAATATTTTGATAATATGAAATTATGATGCAATGTTTGTAATATAGTTAATAATATTGTTGTGTACAGAGGTGGTTAATATAAATTAGAGAGAAACAAAAATGCATAAGACTGTGAGTTCAAATTCAAATATCAAATTTTTAAGCAAAAGCTAATTTTGACTTGGAAAATAGTCGTGCTTGAACGTATACTTTGTTTATTTGCTTAGAGAAGTAGGCCTTTCTCACTCAATAAAATTGTCAAAAAAAAATTAATTTTTAGTTAAATTTTGGCTTTTTAGTTCAAGACAACAACCCAGAATGGTCAATAGTTCAATTGAAGCCAGACTTTACTAATTTTTTTTTAGTATACAGAATTCAGTTTAACCAATTTCTCTTATTTAGATATGCATTCACGAACTTAAGCTACTTAAATTTTACTTTTACTTAACCGTTGAATTTGATCTCGTTTCATTTCATTCCACTGAATGTGTCATGAAAGAAGCTGTCATTAGTGTAAACTGAAATCATGCTCAACAGTATTATACTCAACAATATAAATTCAAAATTCAACATTATTAAAATTGGTACTCTTCGGTAAGTAATAGGATAAATAAAAAAATATACGGGCCAATTGCAGAATTCTATTGCTATAGAATTTTTTCTACAATAAAAAAAAACCAATTGAGCTTAACTGCAAAAGTTTATTGGGTAGACATTTTTCTATTAGGTAATAAACTTTTAAAGTCTCATTTATTTTCTTGATAAACTTTGGTGGATATTTTATTTTTGTCACAACACACAACTAAAAGCTATCGAATTTTTTAGAATTAGTAAGTAAACTGGTAAATATCAGTATTCAGCATCATATCAACTATGAATTAAAATTACTAAATTAATTCGATCGTCCGATCATCCGATCGTCCGATAATGCCCATCACTATATTATATAGGTCCTTTAATCTAGTTAGTATTCATTATATATGCTGCTATCCAAATAAAACTTATGACAAATTGGCGGAGGCAAGTGGTTATTGTATTTTTAAAATATTCAAACGGAAATTAATTAGAATTAATCGTTTTTGGTTTTCTAAAGGTCTAATTTTGGTTTTGGATTATTTTATTCTAACTTGTATTACATCTATATGTTACTACATTTTGCTATAAGCCGTTAAAGACCGTTTTAATTTGATCTTTACTATATTAATGTAAAACGGTTGATTTAAACTATTCTTTATTGTATTATGAACTCCATTTAATAATGATTGACAGTGACTTAAGAATTTTACTACCACATTGGCTGTTTTGGCAGCCCGGAATATTTATTTTTAATCTACCAACGTCGGACATTCATTTTTATACTATACCGCAAGAATAAAAATTGTTATGAGCATCTTTGTTTATATTTATTTTATGTCACATATAAATATTTATTTTTTATTAAATTATACTTGAGGTTAGTTTGGGCCCCATATCACCGCAGCAACAAATAAACTTATTGTGATTACTTACAACAATGTAAACATGCGTCTGAGTCTCCAAGAATACCTAATTTAATAATTATATTCAGGACACTCTTCAAAATGGTATATTCGATGACTGTCATCGTGGCAGGGGAGTTCTGTCCCCAGAACAATAAATATTTAAATAAATAAACATAGAACGTGCATAGAATAAGCAGTGCATTAATAAGCCTCATAGGCATTATAAAGCCAAAATAACTAAATATTTTACTAGTGATTTAGTCAAACCATTTTGACAGTACAATTTATATAAATATAGTTTTATCTGACGTTATCTGACGTATTTGAATTAATGAATTTTTTGTAATTTGTTGTTGTCCGCCCTCTTGTATGCTCAGAAATTTAACAATATTAACATGTTTGCTTTTTCACTCACGTAAATGCGCAATTTGAGTGTGCAGCCAAGAAGAAGGACAACAACAAAGTTCTCCCCATAACCTTAATTTTGAGCTGGTGCTTTGAGTCCATCCTAAGATGTGATTACTTCACTTGTTACTGTTTTCAGAGGTGATTATTTCACTTTGTTATTGTTCGGTGGCATATATTGTGTCTGGTCGATCACATTTACAAATTATCTTTCAAATTCCCTTTGTAAGAGGTTGTTTTGGAATCCTATTGCCGAAACAATCTCCGAAGTATCTTGCAGGTTTATGAAATTTGTAATTTCATTTTCTATCAATCATTTTATATATTTTTTCCAATCTTGCTATAGTCCATACAATATTTTGTAAGAATAAAATAAACAAAAAAATAAACATTAATTCAAGCAGATGTGAAAACTATAAATTGCATATCTACGCCTAGCCCTATTTTACTTTACTCATTTACATTTACACACATTAGATAAGAGTATTAGTGAACGCTCTTTATTTCGATAGCACCTGCTTTCTGCTTTAAATTGCGGTTCTATGTATGAAAAAAAAAACGTTGATAAGAGGTGTAGATATAAACACCCAACTATATGAGCTAACTATATCGAAACACCCAAACAGCGATCGAGCAAAACTGTTCAACAACAAAAACTAATTCAAAATTACTAATTTTACAAAATAATTTTACCTTGTTTGTACTTCTCATTTTTTAATTTAGAAATTTTGTTAAATTTTTACTCAAAACAAGAACAAACAGAACAAAAAAAACAAAATTTTAAAACAAATGTTTTAGAGTAAATTTATTGAAATATGTCGCAATTTCATAACATGAAAATAAGTAAATAATATTATTTTACTTATGCGAACTCATTTACATTTACAAGGATATTACATCTGCTTGTATTAATGTTTGTTTGTTTGTTTGTTTATTTAATTTTTGTTTTTAAATAATATAAGAGGAAAAAATTCACAATCTAAGGTAAATATATAATTACATAGAAAAGAAAAATAATAATAAAAACAAAAGTACCTAAACATTACAAAAAAAAACAAAAAAAAAATAATAAAAAACAAAAAGAAAAGTAAACAACATTTACATTTATTTCTTCTATACGACTATACAAAAACGAAAATGAAAATATTTTTTAGAATTAAAAACGAAGTAGAGATTATTATGAAAATGATGGTAGACTACGAAACAAAAATATTCAATTCCAACTCATAAAGTACTACTCATTAATTTGCCTCCTCTTTTCATTACTCTTTCTATTTTACTAAAATAAACAGAATAATTCACTGTTATTTTTTTTATTCTGTCATTCATTTCAAATCATTGTTTTCAAAAAAAAAAATTTTGTAATTAGAGAAATACAGAAATAATTTCAAGAGACAGACAAATAAGTAATTTTCTGTAGTCATATAATATAATTTTATTAAATTGTACTACATTGTAGTATAATTTACGAATTATATGATTTAATAGTAATTTTTTTCGATTCATTTTTATCATTTTGATTTGAAATTGTATTGCGATGTGTAAACGAAAAAAACTCTTGAACAGTTATTTACAGTTTTAGTTATTCATTTAAATTCAAATAAAAAATAATAAAAAATCAAAACAAAAAAGTACTGATAAAATTCTATTATTTGTAAATTGTACTACAATTTAAAACAATTTAATAAAATTGTATTGTATAACGCCAGAATAATATATTTGACTATCTCTTGAAGTCCGGAGTTTTCTAAAGGTTTTCCAAACTCCCATACAGTATCAATGACATCTCGGGAATAAATATTAGTGATATAAATGGCTTATTCGACCAAGCCGTGTGGTTCTAGTATCATGTTCAAATGATCAATTTTTCTACTGTTAAAATAATCAATTTTTAAATAAATAAAAGAAAATATCTTTTTAATTTGTATTTTTAACATGTTAATAATGTACGTTAATTAATAGGAATACATAAATAGGAATACAGTAAAATAATAACACTACTACTGCAGTTCTAGCAATTCTATTGTTATAACAACACTTTAACTCTTGTTATAGGATTACGCACTTTTAGACATATAACAACATTGCTGTAGCACTTGCTAAAAATTCCATTATAACAACTCCCGCAATTGCAACTCCCACATAAGAACATTATTCACTTTTAGCATATTAATCACAATAATTCCCATAAAAACATCATTTAAACACCTTTAGTGCTTATATCGGGAATCATATAGGAGCCTTAGAGCACTAATTTTGTTTTTATAACAATAAAATGTTACATGGGCTATAAACTATTTAACAACTTGATGGAGACTTATCATAATGGAACGGATGGAGTATACAGAGATTAAACATATTAATGACATCGATATAAGTTGTGTTACCGTGCTGTGCATGGTTTAAATACGTTTAAGCTCATTTTAAATGAAAGTACAATATGTTGAGTAGCTTCGCACATTTAATGAGTTGATAATCCAGAAATTTAATAAATAAATGATCAAAAA
This sequence comes from Argyra leucocephala, assembly GCA_963942445.1. Classification (NCBI taxonomy): domain Eukaryota; kingdom Metazoa; phylum Arthropoda; class Insecta; order Diptera; family Dolichopodidae; genus Argyra; species Argyra leucocephala. Next base: position 105,525,298 of record OZ012681.1, read on the forward strand.
TCATTAAAGTAAAGTATGTAGTAAAAACCGGCAGTACGGCATTTAATTAAGCACGAAAAGGTAGTTCTATCTAAAGTTAGTGTTAAAAACATAAAAAAGAAAAATAGATACACTGATTTTCCAAACAGAATCTTTATCTACAATCTTCTGATAATACCCAAATTCATAATCAATACACTATTTTGATAAACTCCTGTTTTTCACATAAAAAGTATAACATTTTCCTTCGAATATACCAAATCTCAAAGTTTGTCAAATCTAAAGCCCATCTCAAGACGGTGCTCTAGATTTGGCAAACTTTGGTCATTCGTTAGATCACCATCTACCAAAGCTAAATAATAGATCTATAGATTTAACATTTTGCGTTAACTTTGTTGCTAAATTTTATGCAAGAGTTTATAACATCTGATTGGCTTTTATGGGGTAAGATGGGCAATGTTTGACGGAAATCTCCACCTAGAATTATGAGCTTTCCACCAAAAGGTATAGATTGAGGCAAATAGTTAAAGCATAGTATAACAATGCATAACTATTATAATAGTAGCTTATAATAGTATAAGCAAGCATAAAAATTTAGTTGTTAGTAAAGAAAAAATTCAAATAAATTTTATTTTATTTTTTACTCTATTTTAGCCCTTTTTTATTCTAGAATGAATTATAAACGAAACGAAGTTTCATAACATAATTATTTTGATTGAAAATCTTTAAAAAAAATAAAAATCGAATCCAAAATTATTATCCGTACTATTCATAACTTCATATAGCATGTACAATAACAACAACTTATTCATATGAAATAATTAAAATATGCTATATATACATAATATAATATAAATAAACTACATATATACATATATTTATTAATATACATGTGCTCATAGTTTACAACGTTCATATTAAGCATCATTAGTTATATTTTCACCTGACTGAAAACTGAAAAAGAATAAAATATGTATCACATACATTTTATTTACAATAACAACTTCTTTATATGATGTAAAAATAAAATATAGTTTTTTGTTCTTTTGATTTTACGTTTTTATTAATTTCTTCTACTTGAATATTCTTTATTATTATTTCATTTCATTGGTAATGTAATCCTACATAATTTCAAAATCAATTCTAGAATATACCCATCAACATTATGTCACAATTAGAAGTCTTTTCATTATGCATACACAGTACAATACACACTAAGTATTTTTTTGGTTTTTTTTTTTTTTTTTTTTTATAAAGAAATAGGTCTAGAGAATTGTTGTTTTCTTTTGTTTACTATTTTGTTTTCTTATTTTATTTTGTTGTAGCAACGGTTACTACGGCATGTTGGCAGCAGGATTGTTACGTTTTATTATATAAGATATTTTAACTTTACAATTTTTTCACATTTAATTAATATTTTTAACTTTATAATTTTTCTTTTTGTTTCAGGTAAGTTGCAACCTGTTTTTATAACTGGATAAATACTTTTTATAGGACCTCTCTCGTGAGTAAATAATATAATAATGAATTTAAGCGACGTTGCTTTAATTTTGTACAGTTTTTGAAAGCTCTTTCTAATTTTGCTGATGCAGAGTCTGTACGTTGTATTAAGCATTTTTATAAGAATTTTAAAAACAAAAACAGGAACTTGATTATAAGCTTTTATTTTTTTTATTGAGAAAACATTTTCGAATTTTATTTGAAATCTAGAAAATTAAAAAAAATGTTTTGATCAACAGAAAACGCTTAGTGTGCGAAAAAGTGTTTATCGGTGGATTTGTTATGATTTTCTATATTTGGAATGGTATTGTGGATTTCATCCATAACAACAGAATCATTGTGTAATCGAGTCTATAGTTGAGTTTACTAATTCATTTTCATTATTTATTTACTTATTCCGAGATTAAATCAAGCAAGTGTATATATTTGTATACATATTTATTTATAACAACTTAAGTTAAATATAGTCAATAACTATACCTAGTCAGTTTTTATTAGTCAGTTAACTAGTCAGTTTTAAAGAGGGTAGCAAATACAGTCATCTTTCTCTGCCACGACACTATAACCTTTTCACTAGATCAATTTTCAATCAATTTTCCCATTAACAAAATTCATTGTAACATAATAACAACACATTAAGAAAATTCATTGCAAGCTGGCAATTCTAATTGAATTTTTTAATTTAATTTTTCTTTTTTTTCTCTGTCTCCAAAATTTATAAAGTCAAAAATTATTTTATTCTATGGATTTTATTATTTTGAATGTTTAGCGTTTCATTTAATAATAATAAACACTTCCCTTTCTAAAACTTTCTCTTTCAAATCAATGTGTACATTTTGTACTTAATAATGTACGAGTGTGTACAGTAAATAATGACAGCAGCACGAGTATAATTTGTGTATGTGAGAATGAAATCGAGACGAAAGTAAAATGAATTCAAATTGAAGGAAAAATTATATTTTGAATTTTCTTTTTATAATCAAAAGTGTATGTTGGCGTATAATATCTAAATTTCATTATACAACACATCCATATTATCCTGTATTACATTTCTGTAAACAGAGTGATTGAATAGGAAATGTATGATTGTATTATTTGCTTTCAATTTGAATTGGAAAAATTTTAATTGTATTGATGTTGATGGATTCTCATCGATGAAGTGATTTTTTTTCTCTTAACGGTTTACCGTTTACCGTAATAATAATATTACATTTCAATCGTTTACCGTTAATTTATTAATCGTTAAAAATATAATAAAATAAAACCGATTTATACAAATGGAAATCATTTCAGATTATTATTATTAGATTTAAATACTAACTAAATACTGTCAGATTTAATACTTAGAACAAGCACATCAGACGTCCATTAGATACGAAAACTTGCTTTATTTTTGTGCAATATTTAATCATCATTCAGTAGGGTTATTGTAAAATCTAATACCGTTAGATAAAAAAAATATGAAACCTACTGTTGGTAGAGTAGATATATCCTGTTAGTAAACAAAAATTGAGAGTATATTAAGTAGATTAACTTAATATCTACTATTTATACTAATTATAAAAAGCAAAAACAAAAACAAAAACAAAAAAATAATCAATTGACAAGAAAAAAAATTAATTTAGCTATAGTTATCATTACACCAGTATTCCCAACGCTTCCATGGCGATCAAAAAAGCTTGAATTTAAATTTAATTTACGAAACATTCTCGTAATTGCTTTAAATCTGCCATATTGTGTAGGGTGAAATGGAATGTGAAACATCTTGACTGAATATTCTTTAAATAATATAATTTCTAAAGCGTTCTAAATCGATTTTACTCTTACTCTAACTCACACTATGGCTGTCATAAAACCAAAACATTTAAATTTACATCGCGGAATTAAAAATCACAGATTAAATCCGTCTCGTTAAGTTACTACAAATTATTTGGCAAACCTATTTTATAAATTGACAATATGATACTGTACAAGTCATGAGAAGCCCCTACATAACATCACAGTTAGTATGATTAGAGTAATCAGTGATAATTTGTATACATTCTGTTAGTCGTAGTTTGAAATAGGCTTATATGTGTTTTGCAACATTTTTTTCTGTAAGAGATATACATTATCAAAGCCAAAGAGTGTGATGGACTTGGTGAAAATGAGATGTTTGGATTGATCAATAGAATTATTTGTCAACCCTTTGCATTTTAGAAAAAAAAAGTGAATATTATTAGGAAATATACCTATTTATTAATAACTATACTACCTCATATAAAATAAAGTGAATCTATTTGAAATAAATTACATTTTCATGAACCAGTCAAATTTTACGAAATATATAAAAAGAAAATGTTAATAAAAACTTTCAGATCTTAAATTTAATGTTTTATAAATTTTATTTATTTTAAACTGTAACTCGTTTCATTAATTTTTAGTTTAATTCAATTCGGCTTACTATTAATTTACTCGTTTATATTTCATATATTAGAACGTTATATATATTATTAAAAAATTAAACCAATTAAATTTAGGAAAACTGTCGACAAATTGGAATTAACGTATAACGGTTTAAGTATATAATTGTAAGTTCCACCCTGAACTGTAATTAAATACATATACAGCTGATGATGAATACAAAATTTATATATATATGTAACAATTAGAAAACAAATAAGTTATTTATTCAGCTATCATATTCTGCAGATCATAATATATAAAATCATTTAGCTTTGTTTTATTATTGTCTTTCATTTATATAACTTCCAAGCTCCCTCTCTCTAGTTTAAATTGTTTTTTTTAATGATAGATTCTAAATTTGTCTAATAAGAGTTTGGTTTGAAATATAAAAAGACGTTATGATCTGTCTTGTACGTTCGGAAATGTATTACAAGATACTATTTTCAGTTGAAATATTTTTCAATATTTAATCAAAGTGTCAAAGTTAATAAAATCAGTCATTCAATTGAAATTCCAGAGCATTTATTAAATTTATTATCATTTTCATTCATTCGAATAACTCTAAAATATTGTTCTAAAAATAAAAATAATTAGAAATAAAAATAGTTAGAAAATAGATGTAAATAGAAAATAGAATAGCAAATAGAATACGTAATAGTTATTGGACGAGCATTAAAATACAAAACAATGATAATTTTAGCAACGTAATGCGGAAGTCTTGGAATCTAGATAATACACCTATGCATTAGATAAATATATTTCACTAAATTAATATTTTGATCAATCACGGTTGTTACACCATCATCACAAGACTGTCATACGACAATCAGTGCTCTAACAAAATAATATCTTGATCAATTTCCGTTTTTACACCATCATCAGAAGACAGTTTTCTTACATTATATTATATCTCTTATTCATTTTGTACTTCATATTTGAATACTGGTAGAATCTTACATGTCCCACATTTTTTTTCTCATACAAATATTTCACCGTCTTTGAGCTGTAATCAAATATCGCTGATGTAATTTACCATTTAAATTTTACCAAATATCGTTGGTATCAATTTACCGTCCATGGTCTCTATTGATTGTGGCAGAATTTTAGTCGATACATATAACATAACATCCAATACATATGACAGCCAACGTCTATAATAGTAGATAAACCAGAAGGAGATATGACACCGAAGCGGATAAATAAATATATCTAGATATCCAACTTCTGAATATCAAATCTTAAATACAAATTATAAAAAAGAAAAACAACAACAGCAAAAAATTAACAAAAAAAGCACATTAAAAAATAAAAATAGAAAAAAAATGGCAAATATTCACATTCCGATGCCTTTCATACCATGAAAATGCTTGTTAAAGTGACTTAACTTCTAAATAATAATAAAAATAATAGTTAAAGTACATAAAGAAAATAACAAAAAAAAAAAAAGAAAAACACAAAAAAAAAACAAATATGTTACATGAAAATTCACTTGAAAGCGGATATAAAATTTTTCCATGTATATAAATTTAAGTAGAAAACAACGAATTAACGTTTTTATTTTTTGTTTTTTCTTTTCTATAGAAAATAAGAAGAGAAAAGAAAAATGATGGAAAATTCTTAAAAAACATGCAAAAAAAAAAAAAAAGCTGTTGTGAAAATCGCGTTTTCATTTTCTTTATTTATTTTTTTTTTGTTTTGTTTTTATTTTCTCACGAGTTGTGTTCGTTCATTCTAATCATTGAATGGTGTTACGATTTTCCATATAATTGGGTTGAAAATCGTTTTTTTGTTTTTTTTTATTTTTTTTTTTTTTGTAAAGAAAATTTTAAAATTAAATTAAATTAAATGACTGAAAATTACCCTTCTCTTTACATACTCGTATGAGATCTTCTATCTTTAAAAGATCTATCTTTTAAAGAGCTTAATTTAAAAAGTAATTTATAAAATTATTTAAATTAAATTGAGAGTCAAGTTTAGAAAGTTAGTGTGATTAATTTTATTCAAATTATAACAATTTCAATTGGAAATGACTGCAGGGCAAAGTCAAATTAATCAAGTCAAATTTCAACAACATTTTTTTATTTGTGATTTAAAAGTTCGGTTTTAAGTTATTATATACAGGGTAGTCCACCCAGGCTTTCTTTATATTTTAAAAAGTAATTTTTTGGAATATTTCATTTTATTTTATTTACACAGAGTGAAAAAAATCGAATTAGAAAAATAATGTCTATAAAATGCCTGATACAGCTCCGAAAGTGCTACAGCACTCGGTGTTGTACAGACTTCTTTTTTAAAATTGTTCTATCTAATTAACTAAGGTACCGTTTTTGTGTACTCATAAGAGTTACCTTTTATGAGTAAGAGCAGTCCAAACTTAAAATGTTGGTACAAAAAACTAAATTTTTTATAAAAACCGTTATGGTAATTTTTTATTATTTACATTTCCGCCATTTACAATTTTCATGTCAGCTTTGCCATTTTCAGGTAAAGTCATAATATATAAAACAACAAATTTTGATTATAATAACAATATGTATTTTTCGTTTATTTTCATAACACTATACTTGAGCTCATCAGTAGGTACTTATAGTGTTAAACTACCTGTATACAAATCCTTATTTTAATATTTATCGCTTTTATAACTTGTTATTAATACATCTGTGAGTTATAAAAATAGACCAAAATGTCACTTAGCCGAATCGATCAAAATTCTGATCAAATAATAAAATTGTACAAACAGGAAAAATTTGTTTTTTTAAATTCGCCTTTAGTTACAAAATGTTGAGCAGACGACAAGCTTCTTCAAATGGCAGACTTCTTGAATCTAACTAAAATGTTAAAGTTACTAAAAATACTATAATTAGATAGAATAGCTTAGCTTTGAAATAAAATTTCAAATTGTTCGAATATGAAATTGAGATCCTCTAACCTTACTCTGGGGAATAGTTGTTTCATTTTTTTATATTAGTTTTAACTTTAAATTTCATGGTCGAAATTTGTTATTTATAATTAACTGTTGGCTTAATTTATTAGAGGTAGATAAGATAAGACTTATTATAAGGTTTACTTATTAATTAGAGGTAGATAAGATAAAACAGATATTTTTCACAGTATCCATCAGATCAGATCAGATCAGGTACATATCAAATCAGATTAGGTACAGTAGCCATTTCCGGCCTAGTTATTCTTAAGTCTTATATATTTATCCTACTTGAATTGGCGGAATCATATTACTGTTCCTAGTTATAGAAAAAGCGTTTATAGGATATGTATATTACCAATTTATTATCGTATAACCTCTATTAGCCTCAACACACTGAATTAGATCATCCAGATATTTCATATATACGTTGCTATAGCTGACAAGATCTGTCACTTGTATCTGAAAGTACCATCAGTTTGCATCACCGCCAATTTCATCAATAATCATCAATTTGAATTCATCGATTATCATAAATTTCCATCATTTTTCATCCTTACACTCTCCTTTGACCCCTAAAAATATGCTACGAAATAAATAAAATAACATTATAATGATAGAACTCATCAACTAATGTTAAATTTAAATCTACTTCAATAATTAATTGTATTATTAATAAGTTTTAAAAGCAGAAATTTTGTCAAAAAGTCAAATTGTGAATTTTCCACAATTTTCACACTTTCAAATCAAATTTTTGCAATTTAAAGAGAAAAACCGTTTTTCTCAGAAACTAAATTTTAAAGTTTTTTTTTTGTTATCACTAAACTAAAATTTAATTATACTACTTCATGTTGAAATATATATATCCTAATATTGTCAGTTAACAGTTTAGAATAGAAGCGTGAAAAGATTTTCACTTACTCTTTTTTTTGTTTTTGTTTATTTTTTTTCTATTTAAATGTAAACAGTAGACCATATTTTTTTTCATATTTATCTCATTCTATCTTAATTTCATGCATGCATGGATTTTGCTATTTTTTTTTTTGCTTTTTGTTATCTTTGTTTATAAAAATTGCGAAAACTGTGTTCATTTATATTTATTTTCAGGACTTTTCAGTTTTTTTTTTCTCTCGTTTTTAAATTCCTATTTAATCAAATTTGCATATTACTTGCTCTTAATATTATCATGTAAGTATGTATGTTATTACATGTAATTTTGAAATACAAATACAGTTTGTATCATTTGAGTAAGAACATAAAATTAATTTGAATAGCAATGCTCTAACAGTCATTATGAGTTAGGTAGAACTTGACATTATGTTTGCACTTAACAATGAGTCTGTATAGAATAGTTTGACATTGAGTGAGTAGGATTCTTACTAAAAACTAAAAAGACTTCTAAGTCTTTTAACACTATTGTATCTATTAGTTTACTTTACGTTACATTACATTACGTAAACATTTTATATCTGTAAACACACATTTATTTAGTAAACGATCTGTAAAGTTACATTGTAGCAATAAGCTTACACTATCGAAAACCTTTTTTATCTCTAAGCCTATAGCCACAACGTACATTATTTTGGAAAGAATATACTTTACTGATCAGTGTCAAAACCAAATTTGTTTCAATGATAGTACAAATCACTAGGTATAATAAATGAAGTATGTTATAGTATCTCGAATATCATATTTGCAGTTAAATAATTTTTTGCATTGGCCTGCGAATCAGTATTAACTACGACTTAATTATTCTTGATTCACTAATCTAATATTATTTATATATGCCACAAGAAAAGTCAAGTTTAAATGTGTGTTCCATGTAAACTATTGTTTGTACAGGAGTGTGTATACTATTTCTTAGGGGAAAACATTTTTTCTCTCTAAGCCTATAGTCACATCGTACAGTAAAATTATGATTGTGATAAATTATGAGTTAATGTTTACAATTCATCTTTACTGTATGCATTCTGTAACATCATTTTGTTTTAGCAATAGACGCTAGTTAAGATTTAGGTTAGGTTTACATTAGGTTTTATATTAGCATATAATAACTACTTGCTATTTTGTCCTTTGCAAATTAAATTTATTATAAATATTTAAGTCAGGTTTGTCTAAATAATTCCAAATCCAAATAAATGTTCTAGTAATATAAGCTCTTGAAAATACCATATTGTACAAGTACATTAAGGCAATAAATAAAAGAATAATAATAAAATAAAATTTTGTTTTAGTATTATATAATATACATGTACAATTTTTCTCAACTGTAAACGATTTGTAAATGTAAAATAAAAATTTGTGACTATGAGTTATACAAAATGTTTCTTGGGTTATTAAATTTTTTTTATCTGAGTAATGTAATGCAACACAGAATTAAGTTAGAGAAATAATTATAATTTAAAAGATCTAATATGCTAAATAAATTAAATTTTGATAAATCTTAAGACCCAAACATAATGAAATTTAACTGGTTTAAGCCAATTTAAAATATAGTTTAAAATTTGTTAAGTTAGTGAAGAACTTAAGACAATGAATACTACGTCAGGCATACGGTTTTCTACATCTATAGTTCATAGACATATAACTAAGTAAGATGAATATCGTTAAGTTTAGTCAAGATTTAATAACTTTGATGGACCATAGCAGACTTTAGCCCACTTTAACAAAGTGCGGTTTCATTCCCATTTTCTATATGGAAATTTGACTTTTCACACGATTTTCAATTAAAAACGAAAATTTGCTTTCAAAGAGTTAAATTAAACATTTGCAATTTAAATGAATTTATTATGCTTAGGTAGTATTTATATATTTACTTAGGTATGGATAATACAGACCATGACGGTCCTGAGCCCGGTGCCTTATTATCGATCACATATTGACATTGCACATTTTATCCTATTATCAATATGAACTTTTTTAATAATCCTGTTAATAACTCATCGCCATAACGAAAGTATGGTCTTGCTCTACAACACATTAGGGTTTAGATTCGAAAGGTTTTATAGCATTTTTGTTCATTCCTACATGGTCTAGTCATTAATTTTAATGTCATTGACATGTTTTAACTTTTTTAACAAGGTTCATGTTGTTAAACAGCTGATGGTATAATTCGACCTTACATTTTCTCTTCTAAATCCCAGATACAATAGGATAGAATCAGGACCTTAAATTCGACAAAGAAAATACCAAATATATGCTCACCAGCTTTTCGTAAAGGCCATGCTTCAGCACCATTTAGCTATAGTTACAATTCATAAATGTCAAAATCACTTAAATTAAAACCTTTGGGTACAACCAAAGAAATAATACAAAATAGAAAAGCTTGTGTTTTTGGGTGAAATTGGGTTGACAGGAATGAATTTGTAGGGTTTTACAAGTTTAATATAAGTTTTTTGTATTATTTATTTGGTCGGGCCCAAACTCTATTGTGGATAATTTATCAAAATAAAGGAATTTTAGCTGACTTTTCGTTTTTAATTTTGTTTGATATTATCTTAAGTCATTCTAAATCACATATTGTTGGGCTTTTACAGTACTTTAGGACACTTTTGAACGTTTCTGCTAGATATATCAATTCAATTAGATATCAGTTTGAATTTAGCTCTATAAAAATGTAACTCTTCGACTACGACAGTTCCAATGAACGAGCTAGTTCCAATGTAATTATTCAAGTGACACTAACTATCAAAATCAAACAAGGCTATAATCACATTAGTGATAGCATTTGAAATGTACTAGGCCTCATGTAAATAATATAATAATTAAAACAATAATCAGAGTAAATATTAAGATAAAAAATAATTATAAATAAATGAAAAAAAAAATGTCTACAGGAAGCTGACAGCAAATAAAATACGATTTTTCACCACAGTCTCTAACCTACAGTATGAAATTGAAATATAATCCCTATATTTATTTAGATTCAATTTTCAAATAAAAATGAAAACAAAAAAATTTGAATAATTTTAAAAATTATGTTTTAATATTTACAGAATATGATGATGACAATGTCATATTAATGTGTTAGAAATCGTATCCGTTTCAATATAAAAAAAAAACAATAAGAACAAAAGAAAAACAAACAGAAAAATTAATGCAAACAGGATAGGTACTTTGATATTCTGAAATAAGCAAATAATAAAATATACATGAGTTTGCTAAGTAGACAATATGTATATAAATAGAATCTATAGTGAAAATAGAATTTATGACGACATCTGGCGACTAAAATTATAGTTTAATTAAAGTTGAGTTTCATTTGATAAAATTTGATTGGTTTTGATTATAAAAATCGTTATTTTGGAAAGAATATACTTTATTGATCAGTGTCAAAACCAAATTTGTTTCAATGATAGTACAAAGCACTAGGTATAATAAATGAAGTATGTTATAGTATCTCGAATATCATATTTGCAGTTAAATAATTTTTTGCATTGGCCTGCGAATCAATATTGACTACGACTTAATTAATCTTGATAAACTTATCTAATATTATTTATATTAGAAAAGCCAAGTTTAAATGTGTGTTCCATGTAAACTATTGTTTGTTCAGGAATGTGTATACTATTTTTATATACAACTGCCAATCCATTATGTTATTATTATTGTTGTTTTGAATTACTATATATTTTGATTAAATGATTTAATGAGAAAATTAAATTCATATTTTTAAATATATATAATACTTCACAGTGTAAATGTGAAATCAGAAGCTGAAGTGCATCATATTATATTTTACTCAGTCGGTGTCGATTGTGATGTAAAGATGATGATGATGAGTATATTCATTATTGATATCTGTACTATTAACACATACGCATACCTACTCATCTTGTACATGCTAGATAAATTTACTTTCTTATACATTCAATGCAGATATGTACAGTTTTCATTTTAATACGATTAGGACAAATATAAAATGTGGTCTTTGGAATTCGAATTTCTTTTTTGTTAGTACATTTAAAATATTAGCTATGGTATATATTAAAACTCTCGGAATTCTTACTTTATCAATATACGATATTTTAAATGGTCTAATACAAGATATTTTCCTAAATTTAATAAATATGTTGCTCGTGATATGTTAGCAAATTCACCTGAAATAAATTTAAATCACTTATAACCAACATTCGTTATAGAATGACTTGACGTCATATTCATTATTTGTTTTCATTTGTAATATTTGAATGACGACCAGCAGGCAATTGAATTACAGATGTGAATAACATAATTCTATAGCAGACCATTTAAATCCGTATTTAGCGCAAAAATATGACTGCAAAATTGGTAAAGCTTCTAAAACAGTACTTTCACAATTATAGTTTTACCTTCCATATTGATTTCATACGTTTTATTATTATTTTCATTACAATTATTGTCTTCAGAATCATACTCTTCTTCTAAGCTACTATCATGATTTGATAAAAGGCAAAAATTAGGATTTGCAATATAATCGTGTTCTGAAAAATCCGATATAATCAACAGAAAATATCTGTTTCAAAGTGTTCATCGTTTGTGTTGAATCTTTTCTTGACCATTTTTGATTAACAAATTGATCTGAATGCAAAATCACACTATCACTCATGTATGTGGTAAAATATCTCCTATGAATATTCGTATATTACACAATGCTTCATGTGACGATGAAAGTTTTTTTTTTACAAATACTTACATAAAGAATAGCCTAACATAAAAAAATCTTCCATAAAAAAATCACACAATATTGGTAAACTGAAGTAATTTTTGAATCAAAGCCACATTTTTATATAATAATCAAATCACATCAGCACAGTTAAATTGCAACTAAATTGTAAATTGTACAAAAATATGAAAATAGCTAGGTACTTAAATTTTTTTGAAGCTAATTAAAATTTTGTAGTATGAGTTTTAAGCTGCAATAAAATCAAATGGGTAAAATTTATCGATCACGTTAAAAGTTAAAAGATATACTATTCTCACTATCAAAATGTTCATTTATTTTTGATAATGACTGTAATTCTAATACATAAGGATATTATTTGGTTGATTTAAAAATAAGGACAAAATATGGAAATCTTGAAAAGAAAAATGTTTTTCAAATTCATCTCATTGTAAATTTAATGAAACCAACTTGTTGATTCTCAAAAATTCCAATTCCAATCTATATATCTACATATATATATATATATATATATATTGTACACATTTTATTTACATATTTATTATTTTTATTATGATGTTTTTTTATTAGAAATCAGAAATGTAGTATAACATCCTCTATACAGATATAAAAATATATGAGTGAATTAAAATTATACCATTGAGGATAAGCTGTGATAATTTTTTTTTTTTGTTTAAATTTTCTTAATTTTTTTTTTTTTTGTTACTCTTTTTATTTATTTTTATTTAATAAGATAGCAATTAAGGATTATTTTTTGTAAATAATATTGCATATATACACATTTATTTATAAATAAAATAATGTATTGTGTTAAAAATAAAATAAAATAAATATTAAAAAATTTTTACGCACTACCCAAAGATTGAAATGATTGCTTTTAAACAGACTTTTTGTAAGTTTGGGTAAGGTGGTAGGATAAGAAGAAAGGTAGGATACTAGAGGTGAACTCAAAGATAACTTGGAAACGAATATGAATAGGTTCTATTTGAAAAATTGTAAATTGTAATATGAAGACATTTCAACAACGATTCTTACAATGAATTAGTTTCCAGGACTAGCTTAGGATTACCTGGAGATATTTTCAGTATAGAAATTAGGGATTAAAGCATCCCTTAAAAAATTGTTCAATTGTTAAGTATTGTTTCCAACAATATCATCTATGAAATCTAAAACAAATTTGTTGTGTACGAAGTTTCCAAAATAAAATCTCCAAACCAAAGTCTCCTAGATAAGATCCCATTATATAAAATTACTAAAAATAAAATCCCGAAAAAAATTCTTCATGTTTTTTTTTTTTTTTCTTAATTCTCTTGGGAGCATAGGGCTTCCACTTGACATTTCCATCGTTCTTCCATCGTTCATTTTCGAGACAATGTCAAATTTCATTTTTAATCTGTTTGCACTGTCTAAGTAGGGGATTGGCCTACTGTAAAAGGGCACTTTGATAACTTTATCTGCGCCTACGTGGTAAGACGACGTTATATTTTTGTGCAAGTTGTCGCTGCGATTTTATCCATCTTTGACGTTAAGATGCCTGACGTTACTGTATTTATTAGGTATGTGTTGTCACATACTTTTGTAATTATTATTAGTGTTTGTCCAATATTATTTATTGTGTTATTTTGGTTATTGTGTGTTGTATAAAATATATGAGTATTGATATAGATATTGATATAGGTAATAGTTTTTTAGTTATATGAAGTATTAATTATATTAATTATTTTTATTGATTATAAATTTTATATATAATATTTTACTATTTTTTTTTTAGTTATATTTTATACCACCCACGGGTGGCGAACTCGTGACTACCACATCGTAATTGAAACACATTTCTGTGCTCCAACCGATTAGACCACGGAAGATATTGAATGGAGACGTTTACTTATTTTGTATTCAACAAAGAGTTGGACATTTTTTTTCTGGGCTACATACGTTTGTATTTCATTTGCCTGTATTTTAATTTGTCTGTATTTCATCTGCCCATAGCATCATTTGCCTGTATTTATATTTCCCTGTATGTCATTTGCTTATACTTATATATGTACAATTTATGCATTGGCCATCACGAAATCCCAAGTACCAAATAAAAAATACTAAAATTGATGATCTCAAAAAACCATAATCGCAAAATTCAAAATTACAAAATGCCACTTTATAGCAGACTTTACACGGTACAATATTTTACCAATATTGAATCAATATTGAATGGCAATTGTTGCGTGTGAATGCTTTCATTCAATATTGAATCAATATTGCATGAATGAATCGTAAATTTTACAATATTGTATCAATATTGTTTCATGTAGACGCATACATAAATATTGAATCAATTTCTGTTGTTAGCAACGCACTACATAATAATAGTTTTTCAGCTCAACTAAATCAGACATGATGTTCATGAAAATCTTATTTAATAAAAAAATGTTTATTATAAATTGTATTGTGTATATGCCTTCACAACAATATTGAATCAATATTGTATGAAAATTGTTTCGTGTAAATGCTGTCATACAATATTGCAACAATATTGATTTAATCGAAATTGATACAATATTGATAAAATATTGTACCGTGTAAAGTCTGTCTAAATCATTTAATGTTTTCAAATTCAATATTTTTTTGTAAAAGGTGTAGACATTTTATTTTTTAATTCAACTTCTGGCATATAATATATTCATTACATATATATTTATCACATTCATTCATTTGACTGGATATGCTGGATACAGGCAAATTGCAAGATAATACAGTATTTTGATTTGTTACTAAAATCATTAACTGAGTGTACTCAGAATTTAATTCATAATGGAAGAACACGTTATATTATGTCGACCACGAACAGAGCCAGTAATATACCAAATCGCGTATTATGTACTTCGACAGACATGTAATATCAATACTATAATATCAATATTGTACGATTCGAGATATTACCCCTTGACAGACATATACGTAGTATTAACGTCGTATTCATTATGACCTGGAGGAGAAACCTTTTATTTTTTTTAAAATGTTCTTTTTTTTTAATTGTTTTTTGCCTTTTCCTTAAATTAAATTTCAAATTTTCTTCCATTTTGTTATTCTTATTCATTTTGCATTTTGACTTGACAATAAAAAATTTTGTTTAATTTTGAAAATGTGTCAAATCAACTATTTTTTAGTACTAATTTAATTATTTATTTGATGTATATCATTGCCGCTGATGTATATCATTGCCGCGTTAATTCGTAATATTATGCCTTTGTTTGGTAATATCAATAATACTACGTTTATATTGCAATAATAGTATAATATTAGGTGACGTACCTTTATAGAAATATCACGATATCAGCAATAATACAATATCGATATTGCATGTCTATCAGTAGCATTAGATTATTACTAAAATTTGTACTATAGTTGAGGGCTGATCGGGAAGTATAAGTAGCTCGTTATATTATATTAAATTTTTGACTTATGTTTACGGTCATTGGGCCGTTAAGCCTATTTATACTTATCCTCTACTACGTTTCCCGACATTTTATAGTGAACTGGATAGCAATTTTTTTGTCTAGCTGCATTAGTAACAAAACAGAAAAGTACTAAGAACTAATAAAAACGGGTATTTAAAATTAAGGACATTTTGAAGCCACAACTAGTACATTTTTATTCAGAATTAGTAGTAACAGTAGTAGTAGTAGCAATGCTTTAATAATTGTAATATTTTAATTTTACATTTCTATTTAACTGACTACTAAGAGAAATAAACATTAAAGTAGGTCTTTACAGCTAGGAAAATTTTAATTTTATTTTATTTAGAGTTAAGACGGTGTCTTCCATTTGTATATGTGATTGAAGTGCAATAATGTTAAATATTTGTTAAATGTTTAATTTTAAAATTTCATATTTTTTAAGCATCTATAATGTCTCAACAACACAAATTGGGTGATAAAACAACTAATGTGTAATTAAAATTTTTAAAATAAAATGAAATAAATATTTGGATTACCTGGAATCAATTCCAAAATTCTGTAAATTTTTTTGTAATTGGTGTATTAATTTTGTGAAGACATTTAATAGTAAGTAAAAATGTACAATTCGTAGTACACGTGTTAATTTAATAAACTAGTTCATTTTGAAATAATAAATGAGTGCATACTAAATATTTTATGTTAGAAAATTTAGTTTACTTTCGAAAATAAATAAAAATTTAAATGTAAATTGAATATTGGGAATAGTTGTTTTAGCTAATAGAATTAATTTTTCACTAATGAATTATTTTAAATTGTATAATAAGCCGATAACCAAAGTAGCTAAAGCTTAAAAATAAATTTATTGTAATTTTAATTGTAATAAATGTAAATATAAATAAATAAAAAATAAAATAAAATGCATAAATATTGTTGTAAATATATATTTTATTTTATTCATTGGTTTCTGTAATATTATTCTTAAATATTTGTATATAATTTTTTTTAACACTAATGAATAATATTAATTGTTTATTATTATGCTGTATAGCTCTTATAAGCTTTTCAATAACAAATAAATAAATAAATCAAATTTATTTTAATGTATTTGCATATATATTTAAGTACTAGTTTTGTAACCCGCCATAAATGACGGAAGCAAAATAAATTCTAGCATTTCTTTCTTCATTAGAGTTTTCATTTCAAGTTTAAAAAAAATATGTATTTGCTTACTAAATTAACAATATCATACCTTTATTAGAATTATTAGAATGTTTTTAATTACCATATAAAAAGAATATTTTTAGTAAGGTGCAAAATTTTCAATTCCCTATAAGGGGTATTTACTCGATCATTTTAACGACATCTTATTTGCCATCATTGGAAATTTAAACATATATTATCCTAAGACCTCAATAATTCTAAATAATCAATATTCTTAGACATTCTATTGTATTCAATTAATTATAATATAAGTTAGTCAAAAAGATAATTTCAATATAAACTAATATATAAATACTAAATTCAAATAATATTTTTAATGAAAACAAAATCTAACTATATAATATATATAAACTTACAATAATTTTATATTTTTACAATCATAGCGGTCTACTGTAAAATTCAAATTGTAACTTGAAATTAATTAAGACATAATACAAGTAAAAAGTTCTATGACGCCATCTAAATTTAACACTTGAATGGCATGACAATCATTATGAAATGATGGGCAAATGACACACATAACAGATGACAGATGACAGATGACAAATGACAAATGACAGATGACAGATGACAGATGACAGATAACAGATGACAGATGACAGATGACAGATGACAGATGACAGATGACAGATGACAGATGACAGATGACAGTTGACAGATGACAGATGACAGATGACAGATAACAGATGAGAAATGACAGATGGCAGATGACAGATGACAGATGGCATATATAAGCAATAAGAAACAAATACCATGTTTATGACAATAACATGATGTTACAATTTGTATATATATTGGAATTTGTATATGTGTTGGAGTATTCCGTCGAACTTACAAACATCCAGATAAATGCAGAAAATTATATATATATTATAATATTAAAATAAGTGATATTTATTTATTTATTTATTATTAAGTCATATAATTTATATGTGTAATAAATTATAGCATTTATTTTGATACATGTACGCATTATTTCCACATTCCTTTCATTACATAGAAATAAATAAAATCTAGATTCAAATAAAATTAAATTTACAAAAACCAATTTGCTCCAAACACCTTTTGATCAAATTTTCAATTAAAATAAAATTAGCTAATTTTCTCAAATACACATTATAATATTTCGAACGGTACTGTCTCTGCCGAACCACCTCTTATATAAAATTTCCAATGAAATTGAAATTAATTTCATAACTTTTATACATAAAATTAATAAAAAAATAAATAAAACACAAATTCATAGGAAATAAACAACAAAAAAAAACAACTCAAATCCTAGTGGAATTAAGGTTTTTACATTGAAATACTAATTCCGCCGGAAATTAATAAATTAATAATTCGTAAAAAAAAAAAATATTTTAATTTATTTTATTTTATTTCAAATATTTGAAAAAAAAAGCTACTTATAAAACATTTAATTTGAGCAAAATATTTAAAGAATCTTTCTCTTACCTTGTACATATTTGAACTTTCTCTTCTGTATCTTAAATTCTATTAAATTTTTCATTTAAATAAATTCATTTCTTGACTTTTATTATTCATTACCTTTATATAAGAACAACAACAAAAAAAAAATGTATATTTTTTAATTTTAATATACAAGAAAAGTTATTTTTTAGAGAGCCTCTCCATAACGAAAAAAGTTCATTCACAAGAAAAAAAAAAAAAACCAAAACATAAGAATAACAAAAAAATAAATTAAATTTTTCCTTAAAAAATTGTTGTTGTTTTGTTATATAAATATTTTGTAAGAATACCACTCCCCATCTCGCATTCTATAAAATTTTTCAAAATTTTTATACTGAATTTCAGTTGATTTGATATTAAATAATTTTCATTAAAAAAGAAAGAGTAAAACAAAAGCAAAGGATTCATTCCAAAAACCCATTATATTAAATTATATTATATTATATACTCATATATATTATATACATTATAATATTAATATAATATATTATGATATACTCTAAGGAAAACCTTTGTTTTGTTTATTTTAATATTTTTGTTTTTAATTTTTGTTTTGTTTTTATTTTTTTTTCATTCTTTAAATTTTATATGTGTATATTATGTATGTATGCAAGGAAACAAAAATATGAAAGTTGAACTCCATCCACCTACATAATGTATTAATACTTAATACAGTAAGAATTCAGTACTTTATTTAAAGGATTTATTAAGTGTGAATGTATATATAATATATATATACATAATATGTACAATATAATAATATGTAGGAGTATATAGTTATATATTTGGAGCAAAAGTGAAAATATATATATATATATATATAACAATAACAATAATGATAATAATAATTATAACAAGAAAAAGGATTTCATTAACTTCAAACAAGGATTATTAAGTGAAAATTCAATAAATTTGCTTGTAACAAAAAAAACAAAACAAACAAAAAAAACAATAATAAAATAACATAAATTATTGTGTAAACATTTCATATTTAATTGAGGTGGGTCAATGTACGATACAAAATTATGTGAAATGAAAAGAAAATTGTATAAAAACAGTTATTCTGTATAGAATACAAGTTGTAATACTCATGTTACATACTTTAAAATAATAAAAAAATAAAAAATATTTTATTTTTAATTAAAATTTTATTCTATAGTTTGATGTACACATATACGAGTACGTTACTATTTTTATTGAAGAATATTATAATAATTTTATTTGTGAAAATTTAATACAAAAAATTAATTTATATTGTTGGATGTTTTACTGTTATGAATTTGATGTTTTGAATTTGACAAATAAAAACTGGTTAAGTTTAAGTTCAATTCATTTAATTTTTATCAATACTCGAACCAATAGTAAACACTCAGATTACCGTTTATGAAATTTTATCTGATTAAATGTAAATATATTTTCGATTGTTATGTTGGAAAATTTATGTCATGTGGATGCTAATCAATATTTCCAAGATCCCATTGGCATATTATGTCTAATTGAAGTCATTTTTGTTTGTATGATTCATAAAGTAATGAAATTTTATAAAATTTGTTGGAAATCTTAATTAACAACTTAAATCGTCAAAATTTAATTCATATGGCCACCCTGCAGAAAAGAAGGGAAATTGCCGATATAGCCTTTGTTGTTGAAATTGATAAAGGTAACATTATTTCTGCACCTTTATATTTCTGTTATTTTTAATAAAATTTTCATTAACAATGATTTTCGACTTAGATCCGTTAATCTTTTCACACTGGTTCATTATAGAACTAATTATGGTAGATTTGAGCCCATTAATAGAATGTTAATAATGGGAAATAAATACAAGGCCGTAATTGACTTGTCTCATTCAAAGGCTGTATTAAAAAAGCAACAGCACCAATACACAAACTAAACAGTGAAAAGATTAATGTATCGAAAAAATGATAAATAAATAAATTATAATAAGACTGGATAAA
Organism: Argyra leucocephala; assembly: GCA_963942445.1. Classification (NCBI taxonomy): domain Eukaryota; kingdom Metazoa; phylum Arthropoda; class Insecta; order Diptera; family Dolichopodidae; genus Argyra; species Argyra leucocephala. The sequence goes on from OZ012681.1 coordinate 105,545,908, forward strand.
ATAGATTAAAATTAGAGAGCAAAATACTTGGAAAATATTTGTTTCGAAAAGTATAATAGTACATTAAATATTTTGTACACTATATATACCGGGTGTTCCATAGCATGCGTATCAGCTTTTTACAAGGGATTGGGGGCGTTATTTTAAAATTTACAAAATATTATTATCTAAATCGAGGGTGCTCTATCGATTGTTTATATTTTCAACTTCTGAGAAGAACCGGAAAACGGATTTTTAAGCATAAAAATCGCCGAAGTTGGTCGAAATCCAGATTTTTAAATGGGAGGGTGTATTTTTTTTAAACAAAAGTTTATTATTTTTTGACGTAAAAAACGAATTTGCACAAAAAAATACCCCTTCCTATTTGAAAATCTCGATTTCGGCCAATTTCGGCAATTTTTGGCCTTAAAAATCCCTTTTCCCGGAAGTTGAAAATATCACCAATCGATAGAGCACTCTCGATTTAGTTAATATGTTTTTATCTAATTCTAAAATGAAGGCTCCGCCTGCCCCTCTTAAAAAGTTGATACGCACACCCGGTATATACAGTAGTGTGCAATAAAGTCCGGACAGCTAAAATTTGCTTAAATAAATGATTTTAAAGAGTGTACAAAAGATTTTTAATAATAATAAAATAATTTTTTTTTATATTATTTATTGTAATATTTATCTAAAATATTAGTTTACACAATATTTTCTCTTCAATTAGATGAATTTTGCAAAAAAAGAAAAAAGGAAGCGAAAATTCAAAAAATTGCATTATTTTAGTTTTAAACATCATATTATTTTTAGTGACTACCAAAAAAAATTTTATACCAAAATTTTATAAATATCGAAACTTTAAAATTACTTTATTATAATCAAAGCCTCATATTTAGTATTTCGTATGACAACCATTTGCTTTTATTACCGTTTCCCTACTATCGCTCATGGAATTAATAAAATTTTCAATGACGTCATCTCTAATGCTATCTGAATTTTCTCTTCTATTATCTCTGGATTACTTTGTTGGACTTTTTTGTTCATAATACTCTAAATATTTTCAATGTAGCAGTTATCACTTAACCACTCTTTCACCTACAAGTGGAAATAAAAGTGGACTTAATAAAATTCGAGAACATTTTTTACCTGAATTTTAATGAACATTTTTTAATTTTTTGCCGACGGCGCTGATGCGTTATCATGTTGAAAAATTAACCTATCAGTTTTCACAAAGAGTTCAAAAATTGATGGTTTCAGTTGGCTCTCCATGATATCTATGTATACCCATATGCAGTTAGTTGCAAAAGCCGGCTCACCTAAACCACTTCTACTGAAGCAGCCCCCCACGATTCGATCTTCGATTTTTTTTGGGTACTTCTTGAATGCACATATCACTAAGGCGTTCTCCGCATTTTCTACACACCTGTAGTCTCTCATCTTCTTCATGGAGCTTGAATTTGGACTCGTCAGAAAACACAAATTTACCCTACATTTTTTGGTCCAATTCGAGTGTTCCTGGGCCCAATGAAGCCGAGAAAGTTTTGAAGTTGCCTTTAGAATAGTCTTTTTTATTGATCCACGTTATACAAGACTTGCTATTATAACCTTCTTCGACAAATGATTTTTACATTACGATTCATCCTGTTTTGACAAGGTCTGAGATGTAGTGGAACTATTGTAGATGTAGTGGAACTATTGTAGATGTAGTGGAACGAAGTAACAGTTACCATATAACTTATCCTTTACCAAATCGTGCTTCCAATCTACCCTAGCAGGAAAAGCTACTTTAGTCTTTTGTTCAAATTCAGTTTGGGATTGATATAATCAGTTGTGTCTGGTAACAGTTATTTTTGAAACTGGCTAAGGATGATATCGTAACTGTATGTTCTAAAATTTCAGACACCAGTTTCCCTAAGTCTAACTGTACTATTAGAACTCGATAGTTTTTCATGTTCAGAAATTAGAAGGAAGCTGGTGCAAGTTCACATAAGTGTAATTCAGTGGATTTCAGATACCAGTTTTCTTAATTCTAATGTCACTATAGGACGCAATCTATTTTATGAGCAAATGTACATAGCAACATCTTCGGTTTGTCGAAAGCGTAAATACATTACGTCATAGATGTGAAAAAAAATAAACTTGCAAAGAAATTCAGTAACTGAAAACAGAAAATAAAAATAAAAAGTGTAACTAAGCAACTGAATAAAGTCGATTTCAATTTAACGTAAAAAATGTTTGTTTCCGTAATTTTTAATCTTAATTTTATTTTTTCAGGAGAGTAAGACAATACTTTATTTTATTCATCAAACAAAGTTTGAATAGCTTTTACACGTCAGAAAACAAAATCCAGAAACAAAATCTGATGTGTAAATGCTATCTTATATGAAATGTTAAATTGTTAATTAATACATAATATCACTAGACAATTTGTTGATATGTTTATAACGGGCTTTAGGACATAATATATTGTTTTCCGTTCACTTTTTAAATAAATTATATATTTTCAAATTGGCAGCACAATTCCACAATTGTATTTTTTATGGCAGTAAACATAATTTATTTAAATTTGTTGTTTTATCCCATCCAACCCAATAATTATCCAATTAAATCAACTTTTGGGTTTTAAATCAAAATTTATTATTTTAATTTTTCATAATTTATACTTTCAAGTTTAGTCAAAATGTTCAAAAAATTAAAACCTTAACAATTTTTTGTATAATCAAATTTCATGCAATATTTTAAAGGTTTTCCTTTCATAATTGTGATTATTGTTTTTTTTTTTTTTGCTATCATATTTCAAATAAAATTAATTATTATTATTATTAAAATTTATTATTTAAAATTTGTGGTTCATTTCAATATTATGGATAGATAGGTACTCTTGAAGTTATACGAAACATTTTTTTATTTTTTGGTAAATATTTCATTTGAATAAACCTAGTGTGAAATTTTAATTTGAAATTTAAATTTAGAATTTCAGTAATATAATTTAAAAAAAATTGTATACCTATGGAAATTATCTAGCCGGAAATGAGTTGTTCATCTCGTTGCCAATTTGAATTGAAAACCTAAATAAATAAATTTTTGGCGATATTAATATGTGGAAATAAAAAAAATGGTGTGTGAATAAAATCATTGATAGCAGGCAGCCATGTTAAAAAGTAGAATAATCTATATATTAAAATAATATTGGAAAATTGATATAAAATATTTTATTTGGAATTTTTAATGAATTTTATGTGGTTAAAATATTTTAATATGAAAATAAGATTGTAATGTTGAGTGAAAGAATTATTGAACGATTAGGGATAGATGATAATAAAAAATATTTTAATGAAAATTATTGAAGTGTGGTTGATATAAATGAATATTATTGGAAAATAAATTATAAAAAATATAGTTTTAATATTTTTTTAGTTATAAAATTTCAATTGGGGATTTTCGGATGCAAAAATGAAATATAATAAATTTCGCTATTTGGCTATTCACTGAATGATTTTTTTTTTTACTTAGATAGAACTATACTATATTTCATACTGCATTCACTTTGACATTTATATGATCAGTATGCTCATCATGAATAAACTCGCTCGCTTAAACATCGTTACCAAATTAACCAAAATTTACTTTAAAATTCATTCGTTGATTCGCACAACGTATAATTTTTCATAATTTTTGTGGCACTCAATGATCGTTCATCTGAGCAAGCCATATACGTTGACTTGTAGATATATCTCATACCACATACTCTCTGCAACAACAACAACACGGCGACGGAATAATATGCGTACTGAATAGAATACCGACATCGTGAATGAAAGTGTGGAAAAAAAATTCAAATTTATCATATCGTGTTCGGTCACAGGATTTGGGATTCGGTCCATTCGCATGTGAAAAATTTTGCGCAAGGATATTTACTTACACTTTTACCGTATAAAATGCAATTGGTACAGCACTTAAAGCAACAAGACCATTATAATCGTCATTCTATTGCTTATTGGGTTATAGAAAAGTCGAAAACTGACCCGCGGTGTTATTGTAAAATTGGGGTCGACAAAAATGTGGCTCATTTTTCTTTAAATGATTACATTTACAAACAAAATTAATGTATATGGAATGAAACCAATCAACGAGAGACCCTTCGGACTTCATTACATCTAGAAAAATTAATTTTTTGGTTGCTGGTGTATTCATCGGACCTTATTTATTCAAAAATGAGGCCGGAACTCCGTTATGATATCATAATTCTATTCTATTCTATTTTAATTCTTTTCTAATTTTATTACTCTTTACTATATCCTTCTTTTTTCTTCACCTTAATATGGCTTAAATTCTGCGAAGGCAGTTAGAGTACTTATCCCATTATTTTGGCCTAATATAAAAAAAAAAATAATCGACATTTTTTATATCAAAATATGGATGATATTCATCTAGACGAAATGAATGGTTTCAGCAGGATGGATTAACGTGTCATACGGCGACCGCAATCATCGATTTATTGAAATCCAAATTGAAAATTAACGTGTTAATTGATCTCAACAATAAATAAGTCTACTTAACAAAAGTTTAGTACCTATTCCCATTTGAAAATCTCAATTTCGGCCAATTTCGGTTAATTTAAAGCTTAAAAACCCTTTTACGGTGCTTCTTGGAAATTGAAAATATCACCAATCAATAGAGCACCCTCGATTTAGCTAATAAATTTAATTTTTAATTTTTAAATAATGGCTCCTTCCGCTCTTATAAAGCTGAGACGCATGCTTTGCAACACCCAAAACATAGAACAGTCCACAACTCTGAACCCGATGAACTTATCAATAACTAAATTTAAATTTGTAACCGTATTCCGTGTTTCGATTACGTTTGCGTTTACCACCATAAGGTCGAATAAACAAAATAATATCGTAAAACGAAATTTAATATTAATTTGGAATTGATGTAAAAGCAAAACAATGAAAAATTGAGACATGATTGGTTGGGTGTAATTTAAAAATTAAAGAAAAAATGTAAAATTGTTTTTAATTAGAATTTCCAATCATAAATTTTGAAATAAAAAACTCTTAAAATATATATAACCTTAAAAAGAATTTATGAACATAAATAATTAAAACAAAAAAACAAAATTTTAATAAACCTTGTAAACGTGTATGAAATTTTATTTTCAATTTAACAAAAAAAAACAAAATAAAAAAAAATCTAAAGTTTAAAAAAGTTTCATTTCTCTCGCTCATATTTCTTTTTAATATTTTTTTTGTTATTGTTTTTTTTTTTATTTAACTTTTAGAAGGATATATTTATATTCATTACTATTCCATAACACTACTGCCAATTCAAAACTTTTAAGCTGAATTCTGAATTGAAAGATAAGTATTTTAAAATTGAAATTTGTAGTATTATGGTGGATGGTATCCTCATTCTGTTTATTGTTGTTGTTTTTGTTTTTTTTTTATCCTGTAATTCAGTATTCAGTATTTTACAAATAGATGGATTATTGTGAAGAAAAAAAAAATGTACCAACAACGAAATAACCACGTATATAAATTACTTGTGGATATGTTTTGCCATTTCCAACCACCCCCGATTTCGTTTTTTCTCATAACTAAAATTTGATTTTGTTTTTTGTTGTTGTTATTGTGTATTTGAATTTTCTTTTTCCATATATATGAGTATTATGTACTTGAGAACTCTTACTATACCATTTTGTTTGGACTCACTCAAAACAAAAATAAAAACAAAAAATGAAAATAAATTCTTGAATGGATTTATAGAAACATTCGTTTGTTCGGTTATTTAATAATTTATATCGTATGTATTGTATGTAGAATATATTGCTATTTGTGTGTGAGTGTGTAGGAGTCGAATTGAATATATTTTTTTTATTTTTCTTTGATTTTGGTTTTTCATTAACAAGTTTTTTAATTAAAAACAATTTTTTTTTCTTGTGTGCTCCAATTTACGTTGTTTTTACGTGGTAGATATTTTCTGTTGAAGTTAACAAAGAATTTTAAATAATTATTATTAAATATTTTTTTTTTTTTTTGCATTATTTAGAAATTCTTTATACATTATGATTTTAATTTGGAAAAATTTTAATGAACATTTTCTTAATATTTTAATTTTAATATTATGGATAGAATTTATGTTTTTTTTTTTTAAATAATTACACGAGTTTTTAATTTTGTTTTTGGAAAATTATGAAAATTTTGTAATATATGTCAAATTTGTACTTTTAACAAGCAAATTAAATGTGGGTTAGTAAATGACAGTAGCCACAAAACAAAAATTGGCACCAAATCATTTCGTACGACGAATCAAAAAAAAATAGACGTGAAAATTCGATAGAGGAAATGACGTTGGAAGAATGCTTCGGATGGAATCCACTGAGTATACGTCACTTAGGAAGGCCGAGAAAATATGGAGAACAGCAATCTTAAGAAGAGGTTAAACGATGGAAGGGCTTTACAGTGATGAAAAGAGAGTAGCAAGCAAATATTTTGTTTAGCAATTGACCATATATGAGTAGGTTTAGTGAAACACTGACGCTGTTTGATTAGTGATTGAATCAGAATCACCGTTAGAACATCGTGAATGAAATAGAACCAGTGCTTAAATTAGGATATTTACCTTAGGATTGAAATTTTTGACTTAGAACTGGAACTGTGACTCAAAATAGTCAAAATCAAGATCAGTGAATCAGAATATTAGGACTATAGTGAGCATTAGAAGGATGAGTGAATAAATATTAATAAATTAATTTAAAAATCATATTTTTAAAGTAGAGAAATCACTAGTCCTACACTCCTACAGGTTAGCCACATTCAAGTACAAAATTATTCGGCAGGCAGGTTAACAAAAAATTCTAATGCAAATTTAACCTTTTTGTTTTTCTTTATAATTTTTCTTTCATTTTCTTGAAGCCGTGGACGTGGATGGACGTTTTGTAATTATTATTATTATTTTTTTTTTTCTAATTTCACAATGAAACATAACAATCTGTCTCTGAAGGAGACATTCATCAGTTTGTATGATATTTTTTTATGCAGGTAAATTGCACTGACTAGCGATAACCCAGTGGTCACCCATCCATGATTCCAACATTATACTCCATTGTATTTCTTGGTTCCAACTTGATTGTTTCTATTGTCTACTGGGTAGCTGCAGGATGCTAGGACGCTTAAGGCCATTTACATCACTTGCAGCCAACAAACTACTTTCCAGTCTGTTTGGATGTGCATCTAGTCTTATCTCGTACTTTTTATACCATTATCTGGCTTTTAATCTCCTCCTTAATGGTTCTCACCTGCAAATCACGATGTATGACATCTTTATTGACACGCAAAGGCGCGTCAACTATCAATCTTAATAGCTTTGAATGGATACACTGTAATATTGCAATATTTGAGTTGCTGGCTACTCTCCACAGTTGTATTCCGTAGGTCCATATCTGTTTCAAGACAGTTTTATAAATTAGTAGCTTGTTTTCTAGTGACAGCGGCGTGTTTTCAGCCAATCATCCAATACAATTTGCTTAGCTTATTTGCTTATTGATTAATAAGCGTTTTTTAATATTAATTGTTAATTTACTTTGATAATAAAATAGAGCTATTTATCAATATTCAAATTAATATAAGTTTATCTTTGATTCCCACATGTATCATAAATGATTTAATTAAAACTCTAGGAATCGTAGGAACTGCCCAAAATATTCTAGAAATAATTTCAAATCTGCTATATTGAACCTGGAGAAATGGTGTGTATTTTAATATTTCAATGGTCTTCAGATTTGTAAAGTATAGTTTTAAATCGATCCGTTGTTATCACACCTCTTACAAAACACCGTCTACAGTACAATCTCTTACAGTACAAGCTGCACCGAGGAACCTGTTAACCGAAATAAATTTCGAGATACATAAAACAGATCTCTATCTGTCTATTCTCCCAATCATACGTTTTTAGATTTGGCCAGGGTTGGGAACTGCAAATAATATAATTTTATACCTTCCGGTGTATCAAAATATTGCCAGATATTATGATTATCAGTATTACTTATTTCCAGGCAATTTGTGGTACCAAGATTAACCAAATTATTACATTTAACAAAATCGTTTGAGATTTTAGGAGTCAATAAATTGTCTAAATGTACTTGGTTTATATAAAAATGGTATCTGTTGTTATTAAATGGCTTGTTAAAGACTAGTCAATCAATTAGTTTTGGCCGACGTTATAGACTTCAATATTATTTTTTATAACAAAAATTATTTTAAAACAACTGGATTTTGGATTTGAACAATAAGAATAAAGTAAAAGTCCTACTAAACACGAAACATAAAAAATTTTGCTGAACGGTTTTCACATTTCACAATAATTGTCTAGTATGACGTGGAGGTTTAACAATTATTCTTCAAATCCAAAAAAATTTTAAAAATTTATTTATTTTGACAGTGGATTTTACAGATAAATCTGCAGACCAACTTTATAGGTCCTTTCCCTTTCGAAATATAAGCCTTTTTCTTAAATTATATTAAGTATTTGATGGTATATATTTTGGTATATTATATATTTATACTAGCAAAGTTACCCGACGTTGTCCGGGTCGACCACAAAATGTATCGAATTTAGTTCAATGAAGTTTGATTTATGAATCGAATTGAAAAAATTGGTTTATCAAAAATATTCTAATATTTTTTTTCATTACGATAACAAAATATCAACAATACTACAACTTAAACTATACTTATATTAAAATTATTTCTTTGTAAATAATATTTCGGTGGTCTTTTCTGATACACAATTGGTTTTTTAAATACTCCTGAGACGTACGTGCTAGGAGTTGTACGGCAGCAACCCGAACCAGTGCAAAGTTTCGAAATCGGTAACAGTCGTATTTTTTTATTTATGAAAGAGAATCTAAATGTAAATTTTCATACCAGTTACGCACATGGTTTTGACAAAATATTTCTGAGTCTTGCTTGGAGTTGTACGGCAGCAACCCGAACCTGTCATCTGATGGCTTTGTAAAGTACCGCGTCCGGTATGTTATTTGATAATGAATAACTGTAAAATTTCAGAACTCTATCTTTAAAACTGTGGGCGTGTATAGCGAACAAACAAACAAACAAACTTTCTCTTTTATAAGTATAGATTATTTTTAGAATTTTTTCAAGATTCTGTCATTCTATCATTGACTCTATTATTGTATGTTTAACTACATGCTTATTTCAATACATATTATTATTATTTAGGTATGTAGCTATATACATATATTATTTTAGGCCCACTTCCTGTTGAGTTAGGGACTTGATATTTTTAACAAACCTTGGATCCCGATTACAGCACTTTCTGCCAAATTTGTTGGACCTGCTTTCCGCCAGAGCTCTTTTAAACGAAAATTCATATCTCAGAAACTGGACCGATTTGGTTCCAATTTAATACACATATGTTGGGTTCCAATGAAAACTTCCAAACGGAGTTGTATGCAGCTATCCGAACCAGTCAAAGTTTCGAAAAAACTGTGAAAGACATATTTGTTTATTTTTGAAAGAGTACCTGTGTGCAAATTTTCAGCTATGTAGCCCCTTTAGTTTTTGAAATATTTTTGGCTAGAGCTCGGAGTTGTATGACAGCTACCCGAACCAATCAACAATTTGAGAATCGAAAAGATCCGTATTTATTTATTTTTGAGAGAGTACCCGTGTACAAATTTTCAGCTCTGTAGCACCTTTGGTTTTTGAAATATGCTCGTTGGGTGCTAGGAGTTGTATGGCAGCTACCGGAACCAGTCAGAATTTTGGAAAACAACATATCACGGGTTTGATTCCAAGTAACAAAAAACCATCCCGTAAAATTTGGTTAAAATTGATGCATTCCTTTCGGAGGAGTTCTGACACAAACATACATACATACAAACATCCTTCTTTATATATAAGATTATTTTTGTATTAGTTATACATTATACTATATCTTTATTAGTCATTAAACTATATGTGAATCGATGTGGTTATGTTGAAAAAATTACATTTTCAGTAATAATTGTGTAACAATCGAAAAAGTTGATCATTTTGACCAAATTGATCATGTTCAGTAATTTTCACCATTTGAAAAATTGTTTAGATTCTCACGGTGTTTCAACCTGTGCTCTTCGGTCGTTATATTACTATACTCGAGAGCTTTACCACTCGACTACCGAGGCCACTAAAACTTAAACATAAAGAGCACCAGTTAATCTATAAACACTTGATACTTCAACTTCAATAAATATAATAAAAATTTAAATGAAAGAAAATTTAATTTGAAATCATTAAAAAAGTTTAAATGTATGTAAAATGTAATACCATCACCATAATCTTAATTTATAAGAAAACCCGTATTCTTTCAAATTTATAACATTTAAATGTATACATACATACATATCATATGTATGTAAATCACTATGAGAATATTCTCATCTGTAATGTATCCTTAATTATATTATTTTGAAATACAATATTCACCTTCACAAAGTATGTTCAGTATATTTCTTATGATATACACACTTCTGTACATCTGATTGAATTCAAATTCAAATAAAAAAATTTCTTTATTAGATTTCCACCAAAATTTTCTTTTTAAAAGTAATTTTAAGGATTTATAACACTAGTTTTTTGTTAAATTTAATTCAAATTAAATCTTTTGATCGCAGGAACTTTAAAAATTTATAAGTTTTTTTATACATCTTTTATTTTCAATTATAATAATACTACTTATCTGTGTATGATACAGCTCCCACGTAACATTTTATTGTTATAAAAACAAAATTAGTACTATAAGACCCCTATATGACTCCCAATAAGGATTAAAATTGACTAAAATTGCTGTAATAATGTTCTTATAGCAATTGCGGGAGTTGTTATAATGGGATTTTCAACAAGTGCTACATCAATGTTGTTATAAGTCTAAAAGTGCGTAATCCTATATCAAGAGTTAAAGTGTTGTTATAAGAATAGAATTGCTAGAGTAGTGTTATAGTTTTACTGTGTTTTACTGTATGTTACGAACAAACTTACTGTAGCTTTGAATAAATATTTAAAATTTATTATTAAATATTTTGCGCCGGCCATAATTTTCTACAAACATGGTAAAAAAAAATTTTTACATGAACCAAGCTAAAATATAATTTTTTGCTTAATTGAATAATTATTTAAATATCAAATTTGATGTTATGCATTAATATTAATTAACGTAGATTATTTAACATTTTAAAGATTCAATTTAAAAATATATTTTCTTTTATTTATTTAAAAATTGATTATTTTTGAAAGGCTATATTGTTTTTCGAAGTATTATTTTGCTTTAAGTTACGTTTTGCTTTACTTTATTACTTTTATATTGAATTTTTTATTTTTATTTTTGTATTCTTGTAATTGTATTACTTTTAGCTCTGAATTATCAACCTAATATTGTTTAATTATATAATTAAATTATTTCTACTCTTGTTGTTTCATTCATCACATATTCTCAGGAATATCAGAATGATCTTACATTTATCTAATTTTACCATTACTGGTTTGCAAATTTTTTAATTTAATTTATGATAATGTATTAAGGTATGTAATATGTAACATGGTATAATAAATAAATGAATTTTAAAAATAATAATAATAATTATTATAATTAATGTCAATGAAATTTCTTACCCAGCCAAATTTTGCAATTTGGTCACAATCGTTTCAAATATTAAAACAGTTATTCTTAATCGGAAAATATATTATTTATTGGTAAGATATTTTTGATATTATAAATTATTTGCATACAAATATAAAAATATTTAATTAATATTAATCTTTCTTTCTCATGAAATAGATATAAACTCCATAAAAATATTATTTTAAAATCAAAAATAATACCTTTTTCACTCTCGCATAACATGTATTATTTCAAATGAATTTCATTTCAAAATAAAAGCATATACACTAATAAATAATATGTATACTAATCCTATAACAATATTACAGCAATTGCTCCTGTGCCTTATAGAATTCTCCATTTGAGTGCTATAACGTATTTATAACGTTTCGTAACAATTGAGGATCACTCTAATTAAAACTAATACTGCTATAAGAGTGTTTATAATAATGTTATAATAGTGTGCAAGAGTCTTATAGCAATAAAATTGTTACGTGGTGGCTGTTGTGGAAAATTGCTTTTCCTTATTTTAGAATATTTACTTATGTTGAATCCTTTACCACTTTTGCTGAATAGAAAATTAATATTAATAAATTAAATAAACATTTAAATAGCAATATGGGTATGATAAAATTTATTTCCGATCCTATTTCAGTCCTATAACCTACTGGAAAGGTTGCACAACAATGAAGATACAGAAAAAAATTGTGTAACAATCAAAAAAGTTGACAGTTTGATACCGGAAGTATTTGAGTTTACGTTTTTTATTTGCCTTTCATTATTTTTTGGGAAAAAATTATATATTTTACAATACGATACGATTTACTCACCTACTTCTGGTCAACAGATCATGTAGGCCTTGGGCCTGACTTATCAATGTCCTTCATTTTTGTCAGTCACAGGAGGTTTATCTCCATATTTGCCAATATTTCATCTCTTGAACGAAGTATTTGGTCTGCCCGACGTCTTGTACCAATTCGGGTCTGAATTCGATATTAATACTATATGATTTGGTAAACTTTAAAATAAAACTGGGTTTTCGTATTTGATATATATACATAAAATGAAGCAACATAAATAGTTTTGATTCGTAGCAGTTTTGTCTAACTGCTGGAGGATATAAAATGATAATATCTGTACCATAAACGTAAATTATTGTCATGTCTAAGGAGCCCGTATATATGACAAAATAGTAGAATAAAAAATTTGCAAATCAAAACTGCCAATACCAAAGTTATAATCAAACCAATTAAAAGCAGCACTAATATCTGAATGTTTGAAGAGTCAATTATTTAGAATAATTAATTGATGAATCTTGAGGCTGCGATCAAAATATACAAAACATTTTTAGTTATTATATACGTAACAGAAACCAATACATTAGCACAATACCAGTGAAATAAAAAGTGAAAAATCTTCTTTATACTGCAGAAATATCAACGTTAAAATTATAGACAATTAGATATAGAATCCCAACTAACAAAATTCTACAAATGTGATAATGTGAATTAGAAATATAGAAAATTATCATCAGATGATCATGTATCCTGAATGGAGAATCAAGAGCTAGCTAAAATATAACATTATGTGATATCACAAAATAACAGACAATCAGTTTACAGGTTTGAATATCATGTCCAATCCTATGAAATTAATTTGTGAATTTATGTCTATCCCTCACAATTCAAATCAGCTCACGATACTGTCTTTTCCAAGTATGCATTTCTAATAAAGTCGAGTATTGTGGTTTAATATTTTGTGAATATGAGGATTAGGACAACAATCCTAATAAAACACAAATTGAATAAATATTTATTTATGTCAATTCGAAAAAGTAAATTTTCAGTATATAAATATGTAATACACACCCATATTCTATTAGACCCATCTCACGAGATCGCGTCAAAATATCTCTGAAAAGATAGTTTTGTATTCTGTAGACACCACAGACGCGATAGCAAATTGCCGCGATGGTAAATGTCAAAACAGTCTTCAAAATTTATAAACGATAGAGTATGTCGCCAAAGTATTTTTTATTTTTTTATCAAAAAACTGAATTAAATAAATAAATTGAATAGATAAAATAGTTAAGTAAGGATTAATAAACAATTTTTCATTATATTTTTTTGTGTTATTATTAAAATTGTGTTTTTGTTTTGAATATAGGAAAACCATCTTTACTTATACTGTTTTACTATACTGTTTATGTACTAAACTAAAAAATATTTAAAACATAAATATATTTATTTATATTTATTTTTTATTTAAAAAATATTTTAAAACTAAACCCCACTAATACTTTCCAAACATTTTATAAACCATTTTTGTTTACATACCGATAATTTTTTTTGACAGTAAAAAATGATCAATACTACTATACTAACAAATAAATGTTCTATCAATGCGCCGCTTACAGTGTCTAACAGAAATGCATATTCAGCGAGATGAGACGAGATAATTTTTTTCTTCTCGTCAACGATGGGTCTTAGAGAATGTGGGTGATAGTTTTCTAACATACCCAATATATGAAGAATATCTTGAGGGTAATCACTAAATAAAGACTTAGATATATTATTATATTCACAATGCTACGATTAATAACAATAAGTTCACTTGTAGCATAACTGATATAGATCCAGTATCCAATCTTAACTAAAATTTATAATTTAATGTAATACAGTATAAGGCCTTAAAAGTCTATAGTTCTACAATATTATCTGACTACAATATCTTTCAATTAGCATATTAAAATTCATATTCATTTTATAATCTGGCTACGAAAATTTGATACATATTTCAATCTTTTATCCACCACTAAATTTGATCCATATTTTATTCTTTTATCCACCACTAAACTATTATTACTTACTTGTCCAACAGACCATGTAGGTCCTGGACTTGACTCATCAACGTCCTCCGTTTTTATCGGTCGCGGGCATTTCTCTGGAGATACGAAATTGTTTCATTTCTGCCGATATTTTGTCTTTCTGATTGAATATTTGGTCTACCCTGATATCTTGTACCTTTGGGTCTGTATTCGAATCGTTTCTTGGCTGGATCAAAAAATTATTATTGACACATATTTGATGTCGTTCAACTATCTGAATGCAAAATAAATTAATTTATAATATTTTGTGTTTTATTTAATCAGATGCAAAGTAGTGTATTCTACATTGATATCAGTAAAGATAAAAACCATATATATTTTCTAACAACATAATTTTGTCAAACAGTTTTTCAGCCAACTTTTAAAATTGTCTCATTAAATATATAATTTTCATACCATCATCTCAACAACCTTCACTTTACAATTTAGCAAATTCGAATTTTTCAAAATAACAAAAAAAAAAAAAGGATATCATACTACAGTTGAATAAAAGTTTAACATTTTTATCTTAATATCCTTTAAATTTTTCATACCCATATATTTTCACTTATAATCCTTTTGTAATAGATGACAATTTCATTTTCAAATTTTATTTCTTTTTTTAAATTGTTTTTTGTTGTGTTTTTGTTTTTTTTTTTAGATTTTCCTATTTTAATTCTTGTAATAATTATCACAAAAATTTTTCACACAGAGAAAATTAAAAAAAAAAAAACAAAAATTTAATTACACATTTTAATAAATTAGTTAATTTTTATATTCATTGCTGATCATATAAAAATTTATACCATAAGGGTTTGTCTCACTATTTTTCCTTTACCAAATTAAGAATTCTATGATTGCAAAAATTTCTCAAAGTCTTTACTCTGCTATGTTAAGACAAGATGAAATATTTTTATGTAATACATACTTACATATATGTGTATATGTATAATACGTGTTGAAAGAAAACAAATAATTAAATAAATAAATTAGCTGAATTTCATATTAATTCATATCACCCACATAATCCTTAATTATTTTTATTCAGTTAAATTCAAAATGTTATTATGAAGCTCGAAAATCGTTTGTAAAGTTAAGTATGATTTTGGTATACTGAAAGGATGAGCGTGTCATATGCCTGTAGTATGATTTGCCTGTATTTCTTGCAATTTGGCTGTATTTTCATTTGCCCGTATTTCACTTGTCTGTATCTCATTTAGCATGGATATGTTGATTACTGAATATGATTTCAGAGTTTGATTCAAAATTAAAGCTCTCTCTCTCTTCTGCCTTTTACAGAATCTATAATTATAATTGACAAGCATTTAAGGACCTGCGCAGTAGATACCTTTTCATTTTATCTCTCTTCTCCATAATAAACTCTTAATATATAATAAGTAAGTTGTAAATAAAACAATAATGCAAATAGTTGAAATTTTTTTTATCATATGGTTTTATTATTCACCAAATACATTAAGAAATAGGTAGAAACGAAACAGAAGTAAGGTATTTATGTTTTTTAACGAAAACATAGTAATTTTAAAGCTTTGCATTAAAACATGAGTGTTTTCTGCTTTGTAATGAGAAGTCTATATCAGTCCATGCAAATCCATGTTCTTTTAAAAACTTTAAATTTGGCTTTAACTTGAATTATAATTACTCAACAGGGACCCCTAGTATTTATATAAATACAAAATATGATATACAGGAAAATGACATACAAATGAAATACAGGAATTTGATAGTACAAATTTGTTTTGTTGCTGTAAAAATGTTTTGGAAAATTATTTTCCCCGATTTTCATAGTATGTTGATAAACAAGAATTTTACATTAAAATTATTTTTTTATTTTGACTCGAGAACAAAGTTTTTTTTTTTGATTGTAGTATATGGATTTTACCAAACAGTTTTCAAAATATTTAATAATACAATTTTTTCTTTCCGACTTTTTTCTTTTTAATTTTAAACAGGAAAATTATTTTCCCTCCGCATGGTTAACTGAAGAGCAGTAAGTGTCTTTAATTGATCAATTGATTGATATTGTTTTAATGCAATTAAGTCACAGTTCACATAATCATAAGTGTTGATAGATGATACAGATTATTTTACCCATCTAACCAAACAGCAAACTTTTGGCAGCGCTGTAAAATTAATAAATTAAATTTTCAAAAAGCTTTCTAAACGTAAAAGCTCATATAGGTTTGATTATTACGTTTATATACTTGGCTTATACTCCGAGTGAGTTTAGGAGTTTAGACTAACTCCTATTAGCAAAGAACATAGAAAGTAAGAAGTATCATCTGAATAATTTGTAAAATTTTAAACTATGGTAAATCCGGGCAACAACGAGGGTGCTGTGCTGATTGAAAAGTAATTTTTACTTTATTGAGAGATATTTTTACAATTCTCTTGTTTTATCTCTTTCTGAAGAACTCCAATCCAATCCTCTGTTTCCTCAATTTTGTTTATTCTATATTTTTGTTCTTTTTTTATTGTTTGTTTTTAATGTCAAAGCTGGTCAAAGCTGGTCAAAGTCTAGTTATGTATGATATGAATATGATAAGTATGAATATGAATTATTAAGGTATTACCCAAACAAAAAAATTTTTGGTTAACTTTCATATGCATTGACAAAGAATGTAAAGAATAAAAAGAAGATAATCTGAAGAGAGTTAGAAGAATGATTTAAAGAATAAATAAAGTTTCTTCATTTTTGTTGTGTGGTTGACGTTAAAGAAATGTTTCTTTTTTATTTTCATTTATATCATTATTTATTTATTATATATATCATACTTTTGATTTGTTATGTGAAAATATTTGAATTTGTAAATTTTTGGAAAATCTATAAATTAGATTAAAAAAATTTATTATATTTTTTTTTTTGGAAATTATATTTTTTCAAGCATTATTATGAATAAAAAATAATGAGAGTGAACGACCACTGTTTGTGCATTAAAAATATTTAAGTGGTAATTATTTGTGATTTTTTATTTTTCTTATACTTATCTACTTTTCTACAGTCCAAGAACCAAAATGGTTTTGATTATCACCATTTGATTAAGTTCTTTCGCAATACATAAATTAACTCTTGATGGCAAAGGGAAATGTTATGGGAAAGGACAACATATTTTTAATTTAATTTCAAGATTTAATCAAAACTCAATTGAAAGTGTATTCTCATTAGTTAGATCGAGAATTTCAAATAAAATTAATCCCTCTTTATATGAATTTAACAGTATCATTGCTAAAATTTTAACAATGAGCCTTTTAAATGATCATTCAGATTCAGCTCATTGTGAAGAAGACTGTACTGATTTATTTTTAGCTGATCGATCTATAGCAGATTCAATCAGTTAAGACAAAAATGATTCAATACAGGAATCCATTATTATGTTTGATGATGATGATCTTAATTATGACACAGTGGTAACTTAGTCAATGTTTTTTCTATGATAATTCCATTCCAATCCAATTATTTCTCAGTTCTTGTGATCTGTATTTTTATTTTGGCATCATTACAAAATTTAATACTTAATAGAACCACGCATCAGAACAAAATATTATTTTGTTCTTTTTTTTATATTCATAAACACAACGCAATGTATAGAAAATCTTTGTAAATCTTCGTTTTTCCAAATAAAATCTTTTTTTAACGAAGTAAAAATTAGTTTCGGGGCTTTTTAAATATAGAGGCATTGATAATCATTAATCAAAATCATAATAACAAAAAAAAATTTGTTTGTTGGTTTTCTTTTTGTTTATATTCGTTAATTCATAATAATGATTAAAAAAAAAAGAACAGCAGAAACATATCAATCGTTGCTTTATCCGACATACATCCTCCTCTTATATAGCATCAGTAACAACTGATAATAAAAGTAAAGGTATTTTTTTCCTCTCTCAAATTTTTTTTATTTTCAATCTTTCACTTCAGCCCTTTTTCTCTTCCTCTAGATAGGGTTTCAATATCAGGCTCGTAGTACAAAAATTTTTTTTCAAAAATTTATATCAGATGAGACTTCTTACTATTATATATTTTTTTTTTGCTATTAGCCAATTGATATCTCTTAGTTTCTGTTTGATTTACAATGCTTTTTATAGAAATAATTATTAATGGAGTGTTTCACTCATCTAACATTCTAGTGGAATTTATCAGTACGTATTGTAGCGATTCTAACTTAGTTGGGGCTTACTCTGATCGATTCTATAATTTATATCAAAATGTTATAAAAACATATGTGACGTATAATAATAAATCAAAAATTTTATAGGAATATGTTGAAACAGTGTAGAGTAGTGTAATTATGTTTATTCGGCCTTGATATCTGATTGATTAGATTTCAGGGCATTGATGATAATGACAATCCAATTTCAAATCGAATCTCTGTAGAATTATGAATATTAAAATGATTTATTATCTATAATTATAATTGACAAGCATTTAAGGAACTGCGCAGTAGACATCTTTTCATTTTGTTTCGCTTCACTTTAATGAACTCCTAATATATAAATAAGTTGTATATAAAACAATAATGCACACACAGTTGGAAATTTTTTTACTCATATGATTTTATTATTCAGCAAATACATTATGTATAAGCATATGTAAGATCTTATTAAAATAACAAACAAAACAAACAAATCAGTTATTATAATTACTTGCAGTGAATACAATGTACATTGTACATATGTCAAATAAAAAAAAAAAAAAAAACAAATTCATCTGAAATTATGTACATCTATAAAAAAAAAACAAAAAAACAAATATAGACATCTAAAATAAAAAATATAAAACAACAAAAAAACAAATGACTTGAATTCTTCATTTTTATCCTTTTTAAGTAACTGTTTCTAAATTTTGGTTATTTGTAGTAATAATATAGTTTTTATTAAAATTATGTATTATGTTTTAATGACAAAAATTTTTATTTTTAGTAATTTTATCCACTAAATGCCACTTACTCTAGGGAATATATCGGAACCGAAACAGTATATGAGGGACGTGTATTTATATGTCCTAAATAAAACTTAATAACCACAAAACTTTTTATTAAACACGAGTGGTGTCTGCTATATCGTGCGAAGTCTATGTCAGTACGTAAATTACTGTTTTTTTAAAAACTTTAAATTTGACTTCAACTTGAATTATAATTATCCAACAGGGGCCCCTAGTTGTTATTTATTTAATTTGTCTTAATGTCACTATTACAATTTGTCATATCTCTAATTTCAGCTATTAAGAGTTTATACTAATTAATTTGCACCCAGAGCTTTAAAATCATATCATTACTTTGATAAAACTTAATCTCAAGCTCAGAATTTTCTTTTTCAAATTTATTTTTACTTACTTTTTTATTGTGAAATATTTTCATTAAAAACGATGAGTTCTGTTCGTAAATTTCGAAATAATTTTTGTTCGAAAATACAAATGTAATGAGAAGTTCTCAATTACTTAACAGAGTTTTTTTTTTGACATTGTATCTTCACTCTGTCAAAACAGAAGGATATTTCAATTGTTGCAAAAAAAATCCTTGAAATTCTTATGTTGGGGTACTCTACATACTATTAAACATTTTTTTAATTCTTCTATTTTCATGTTTCAAACAAAAAAATAAATAAAAATTTATTGTTGGTAAACCTAGAGCAATCATTTAATTTTAAAAGAGATTTTATTTTTTTTTTTATTTTTTTTTTTTTGAGTTTTCTATTGGTATTTTAAATGATTTGCAACATCAGAAGCTTGATATTGTTGTAATAGATGTCATATAATATGTTGTCACCATAATAAATAAGACATTTTTTTTTTTTATTTTGTGTGTGAAAACTTTTTTTTATTGCTTTTTACAATGGATAACATGTATGGTTCTCCATTAATGTGTTCTATGAGGTTATGTAACTGTTATAGAATGAAATAAAAATAGAAAAAAAAATATTTTTGAGTAAAGGAAACAACCCTTATCATGAGACGAGTACGACATGTGTCAGTTTTGAAATTCCTTCCTTTTTTGGTGTTTTTTTTTTTTTTTTTTTGATATTGTTGTTGCTGTGGTTGTTGACATTGAATTTTTATCAATTCACTCTGACTTTGTAAAAAAATTGCTGTGAATTTTGTCTATTGCATGTTTGTTGGTTCAAATGTTATTTGAAAAATTTTAAAATGAAGAAAACATTATTTGCGTTTTTTGATTTAGTTTTTATTTTTGAAAATAATGTGTTGGATTTGCGGTGGTTGTATGAAAAATTGCCCAAAAATTCAAAATGATAAATCACCCAAAAAATAGATCAACATTTTTTGTTTGGGCGATTTTATAATTTTAATTTTTGGTCGATTTTGTTGTTTTTATCCAAAATATTTTTTGGTTTAATTTAAAATTTGCTCAAAATAATTTTTTTTTTAATGAAAACACACAAAATATAATATTCAATAACATATAAACGCATTGTAGGTTGATTGCTCACCAAATATAAATATTGTGTAATAAAAAGATGTCCTGTAACACTACATTTAAGACACTATTTTTATGTAAAATATATTAGACAAATTAAGGCAAATCAATAAAACTGAACTAAGCATTGTAACGGTTTTTTATCATACGACATAATAATAAAAAAATTGCATTCTATTATGTACCAACAAATCAAAACCACTTATGTCAACATAAGAAAAACTCGACAACAGCATTACATGAGCTCATTTACGAAATCGAAGATACGCTTCGAAACAAAGGGTTGTTGCGACCTGCATATATGCGGTGGAAGCTAAACATTTTTTGGCTTTAATTTGACTCCCCTACTATAGAGTGGGTACATGTTAGCATGCTCAAAAGTAGAAGAATAACAAAAAGGCTAAATATCGATTACCTCCAAGGAGGTGTAATTTCGCATCTGGTGTGCATGAACCAAGTACTGGTCATTCCAAACAAGGAGGGTATCTCCTGTATCAATTACGCTGACGATCTAATTTTACTATAGTAAGATGCAAATTATAATTGCGGAACGAATGCAACTTACTATAACCATAGTGCATAAATGGTTCAAAACCGCGGGTCTGAGTATTAATTCAGCAATGTCAGACTATATGAAAAAATCAATTGTTTGCTGCAGGAACTTCACTATACAAATACCTAACAGGAGAGATTTCGAAGGTTTAATAAGAGGCTTACATCCAGGAGCTTCAGTATGGTTCAAAAACCGGGGAGAAAGGAGTGCGGCGTTTTTGGACTAAGGTTCAAATTCGGAACTTGCCACATACTGTTTTTCAAGCTGAAACATATGTCATTTAGGTATCGGCATTACAATGCAGTAAAAAAGTGGGGGAAAACCAACATACTCAGAATTTTCGAAAGTATTTTCTGTCAGACTTTGGTTTAATTTTGACAACTATAAAAGGTTACATAATCGCTTACGTCAATATAACCTAACATTTATTTAACTTAAAATAATTTAAATATTTTCTGACAATTAGCCATACAAATTTATTAATTAATAAATTTTTTGACAAGTTTGGAATATCATTTTACTTAAGAAGCGGTATTTACAAACATTTATTTATTAATATTTAACACCTTACTGCGCCACATAAGTGATTACTAAAAATTGTTTCTGGATTTGAAATGCTTACATAATTTTGAGCGATTCTAAATAGCCAAAAGCTGGTACAGTCCTCTTACTACATTTTCCGAACACTTATTTATGTCTGAATACTATGCAGACATAAATTTTATAAGCAATGTAGAACAGGATCGACGTTAAATTTCAAAATGTTACAAAATATGTCTGACTTTAATCCTGTTTTATAAAAATCCGCTTTTTTAAAATAAAGGTTTTATAGTTGGATATATACAAAAGATGATATCTGCTTTTACAGAATATTTACCTTAATTAAATTCATACATAGCCACTGTTTAAGGCACAAAAGACAATATCTAAATTTTCTAGAATTTTTATAAAATTTAAATAAAACAATTTTAGAATAAATTTGTGAAATTTCCGGATAAAGATAAATATTCCTATTTTTGTATCGAACTGCGGTTATGCATACAAATAATTAAGGTAAATATTCTGTATCCAATATTCAACTCTCATACCCCTTCGAATTAATTTTTTGACATATAAGTACATATTTGAACTCAACGTGTTAATATTTATTGTAATAAATTTTGTATGCACCAAAAAAAATATTTTGGAAAAAGAAGCAATTTTAAAAAACAACCCAAAATAGCCTGGGCGATTTTTAATATATTTTTTTTTGTGTATTTTCATCCATTTTGGGACGATTTTGTATATTTTTTGGGACTATTTTTCATAATGAAAATTTTACCCAGAAATCATGAGTCATTTTTCGTTTTCACTTTTTGGGCAAATTAGTTTTGAGTGATTTTTCACACAGCCTGCCTGTATTTGCTAAGCTAAATTATTGTGCTTAGTTGTGTTATTCTAATATTATTGGTGGAAAATTTTGCTGTGCACAGAGTGTAGTTATTAAATTGAAATATTTTCATTTATTACAATGTGTGGTACAAGTTTGTGTTTATATACATTATGTTTGGTTTTTTTTGTTTTTTGTATATTAAGGGTTGTATAATTTTTAAGTGGTTGAAATTTTACAATTTTTGGAATTTTTTTTTGTTTATTTTTTGGTTTGATATATGTCAAATTTTGTTAAAGGAAATGAGATATTCCTAAAGTTGTCAAAAAAAAAAAAAAAATGTTTTAAAAATTAAGTGACAACATTTTGATCTAGTATAAATATTTTTTTTTAGTGCTTGTAATGCTTGTAATGATGGTAACTTTTGGTATTAGCATTAATATTTGAAATTGATGGATAAATAAAATCGTTTATCACTCAATATAGGTTATATAGTAGTATGACATAAACTAGTATAAATAGTATATGTTATACAATGAAATGTATATTTTAAACTATAGTAGGTGGGTAGGTAAATAAGAGTAGAAGACTTAATCGACACACTCAACCAAAAGTTGTAATACCACAGAATAATAATATGACATAATATTCACTAATCAGTGATCTAAATACTAACAAGGCTAGAAGAACAATATCTGAAATGAGTAGAATTTATTAACGGAAATTTATTAAAGCTCTAATATACCACTTCTAATTTTTTAGGTCATGTTATAATAACGTAAATTTCATCACTAACCAATTTTTTTTTTATAAACATATAAAATCTATTTCTGATGTAGACTTTCAATAGCTACAACATGGCTTGTTTTATAGTTTATCAATGATAATTAAAATGGAAAATATTTTATTTGTATTTGTCTGTTGAGAGTCAGGAAATCGAAAATAGTAAAATATTACATTATTAAAAATTTTTAACTTTAATGTAATTGGCTGTATAGGTCTTAATATAATTTATAAATATGACAAGTCTATTAAGGTGTACTATATACCTATATGTAGTTGAATTGAAGCAGTATGAATTGCTCTGTCACTTTTTTATGGATATGTAAATGGAGAAAAAAATGATTTACTGGAAAATAGCATTAAAAACTACCGCTGTAATTAAATCATCCTATATATACATAGATAAAATTATCGTAATTAGAAAAAAATATTTATTCTAAAAACTATTAAAAACAGTAAAATAACGTATATGGAGATTTTTTAGTTCTAATTCTTGATATTTTAAGATTTTCTACATATTTTGTAAATTATGGAGAGAATCGAATAGATTAATATTGAATTTTGATGCCGAATTCTATGATGATTTTTAAAATATAATAATCGATATTTTTAGTTCAAATTGTTTTTAACTTAATATTTTTATGTTTTTTTTACTATTTAGAGATTGAGTAATATTTGAAAATACATAATAAAAAATAAAATATAACAATTTGGATCTAGATTTATTCAAATGATCATAGTTATTGGTCTTGTCGTCACTTTTACGGTTCATATAATTAAAAAACAGAATGTATTAAAATACCAATACATTACTTAGTTTAATTTACAAAATATATATTCTAACAGTCATTTCACAATCAGACCCAATACAAACCATATTATTTTAGATCTCTACGCTTCAATAAAACAAAAAAAAAATCCGAAAACAATATTTTCTTACAATATAACAAAAGTATAAATGCAAGCATTAACATTTAAAATACACTAACTATCACTTAATATTATATATTAAAAATTTATATTTGTAAAATTATATTTTTATTTTATTTCATATTCAATAATAATTTTTATTTCTCCTTTTTTTATTTACAGAATCAACTTCAACTTGAATTGAATCCAACTGAAATACAACAACATTGTAAATATTATTAAAAAAAAAAATCCTACCACAAAAACTTTAACTAATTACACTACTATTACTTACAAACACTACTTCTACCATCATTATATTATATAAGTTAAACTAAAGTAAATTTATTTCTTCAATAACTTATATAACAAAAGTTTTTACACAAAGTTTTCAGTGTTGTCTAAAACACATGTGATTTAAATTAATTTTGAACTTTAATTTTTTGTTTTTATTTTTTTGTGTTTTTCTAAATTACATAATCCTTCTCATATTCAACATACATTTAAAAACCTAATGTATTATCCTGAAATTAATCAACAATAAAAAAATTTAATCGAACACACTTTCACACAAAAGTTAAAAAGGAAGAGAAAATAAAAGTAAACATCGTTAAAGAAAATTCACAATTTTTAATATTGAAAAAAAATTAATTTATTTCATGATATAAAAATATGCTATGACGTCATAATATAAATTAAATTAGAATTAAATATATATTTATTATATATCTAAGAATGCATGTGCACGATTAAAATAAACAACAACACGTCTTATTATTCTAATTTATTCGGACAAAATTAATATATCATGAAATTTATATCATGCAATAAAATTTCTATCATGCTATCATAAAAAATAAATATAATTAAAAAATATTTTTTTTTATTAATATTTCAATTAAAAAAAATAATAGCTATTATAATAAGGTGGTGCTTTAGTGGTGTTATATTATGTGTATCTATTTATTTGTATATATTACGAGTATACAATTAAAAATTATATCAAAAGTGTTACCATAATATTTTGTTACATAATAAAGTTATTTTAATTTGATAAAAAAAAAAAAATTAAATTGTGGTAATTTGTTTTTTTTTTTTCAAAAATGATAAAAAGGTTAATTTTATATTAAAAAAATATTTGAAAAGAAAATTAAATAGCTATATAGAAAATATTTTAAAAGTGATATAAAAATTATATTTTTAATTGAAAATTTTTCATAATTTTATTTTTAATTAAAAAAAAATAGAAAAAAAAAATTCCTTCAAAAATAATAGAAAATAAAAAAAATATCACGGTAATTTGAAAAAAAATTATAAATATATATATGTATACATATATATATATAAATTTTATATTTATTAAATAATTTTTATTTCGATAAAATTCAAATCAAAAGTGTGTGCACAACACTGTGTGTGCACTTTCAGTGCACTAATTTTCTACAGATTATATTTTTGTTTTGTAATTTTTGATTTGTTTTTATGTAAATTTAGTTTATTAAAAATTTTAGTTTTTGTGTGTTGTGTTGTTTTTAATTTTTATTTTCAAATTAATAAAGTGTTTTTTTTTTTTTTTAAATTTTATTTTAAATTTTTTTATAATTTTTTTATTTTCATTTTAGTTTGATTTCTATTAAATGTAAATTTATGTTTTTAAAAATAGTTTAATTTTATTAAAAAAAAAAAAAAAAAATATTTAAAAATAATTGGAAAAAAAAAAATAGAAAAAATTTGCATTTTTAGAAATTTGCATTCATTAATTACATTATTTCTAAATGATTTTCTGCTTTTTTGAATTATCCTTATGTTGATAGACAACATTACACGAACTATAGTACAAGAGGTATGTGACACAATTAATAATTTTAGTTATTTAATTTAAATTTTTTATTATAATTTTATTTGTTTTAATTGCTTTTAGTTTTTAAATTAAATTTAAAGTATATATTTTTTACTTTGAAATGTTTGAATTGATTTTTATTTGATTTTAGTATTATTTTGAAAAATTAATATTTCAACGAGAAAATTAAAAATAAAATTCAATATTTAAATTTAAAAAATTTAATTTGAACTGAATTCTTAACTGATTTTAATTTTTATAAAAAAGTTGTTTGTCATTCTTTTAGCTACCATATTATTTAAACTTTATACCTACCTAATATTAAATCTGATTCTAGCTACACGTCAAATTTGTAAATTGACATTTGTTGCTATGGCAATCTTTGATATTATTTGCTATATAATTAAATGTTAAGTATTTATGCAGGTACTAAATTCAATATGGCTAATCTAAATTGACATTTGTATATTACAATATGCAGATAAAATGACATTTTGTAGTAACGACATGACATGATATTTTTTAGTCATGCTACCTAAAATATCATCATAAATTAAGCCCATATACGTAGCTATCTGAACTAATATAGAATAATGTACGTTGCTACAGATATCAAAATAAACATTAAGACAATCAAATTTTGTTTATTTTTGTAATTATAAATGAACTAAACATAATTTTAAGAAAAAAGTATAATTAAAGTATCTACCATTTTTGAATCATATTGTAAAAATACGAAATATATGTATAATATATACAGTAGAGAGGAGATAACAAAAAAGGGATTTTCTCAATGTTCGAATTTGGGACCTGATTTGTTTAAGCTATATATTGTTGATTTAGCATGTTCAGACTTAAATGTATTCTTTCTATTATATTGTGATGGCACAAAATTAACTTTGTACTTCATTATATATAACATTAGACAGCTTAATATTAAATTTTTTATAATATTTAGTTAACTTTTTACTTGAAAAATGTTACTAATAAACTCTAAGAACATAAAAAAAAAATTCAATAAAACTAAAAGTCCAGCTTCAATTTAAACATAAAATACTATAAAGTGTTAACAACTTAAAAAAATTAATCGTAATGTTTACTTAAATCTAAATTTCAAAATTGTTATAATATTTATTATCAAAACTTATTTTAAAAGTACGGCATAGTGACTTATAAGTCTAAAGTTATAAAGTATCACATACTAATTTTTGATTGAATAAAAAATACAACCATTCTACACTGTCAACCACTTGAACAGTACTAAAAAAAATTATGTTTTACCACATAACAAAACATGTGTGGCAATTACACACATACGGCATAATAATGAAATTAAAAACCATCTGTTGTCTGCCAACCTACGTCGAAATAATTGCAAGAATTCGAAAACGTTAATTTACACCGCGTTTTGTAGTATATCCGGAAATTTGGTATTTAAGTCAAAATAAGAATTAAAACATTAATCTCGGTGTCGTTTACAGCAACGTAACCATAAAATATCTCTGCATCTATGCTACATAGGATAATGCCGAATACACTGATCGATAGAGCAGTAAAAATTAATAAAGAAGGCATTTTCAGTTAATTTTTTTCGATTTTGTGATGTACGACAGAGTAATTGTGGGGCGACGACATATAGAAATTCACCTTAGAAAAATCGAACTTCAGAAACAGTATCTAAACAAGTAACTATCACTATTCATATCATATCAATTATCATCTGATATCAACACTACCATCATCGTGTCCATCGCACCACTATAGAATAGGCCCTTATATTCAACTAAAACTAATGATAAATGGGCAAAGGCAACTAGTTATTGTTGTACTTTCAAAATATTCCAACCTGAAAAATCTATATTTTTGACAGCAATAAATTTAAAAAACAAAACATGAAGCGACTGCTTTGACAAGTCTATTAGTTTGAATAGACTTCTGCGATATCGAAAAAAAATGTTGACAGACTTTTATAAAGTTTATTCTATTGAATATCAATAGACTTCTGTGATTAACCCCTTTATTTTTACAGATTATTATATTTTATTAATGAAATTGAAAAATCAAATTTAACAACTCAAACTTAACCATTTTCCTATTTAATCTCTATAATAATAATTATTTTCTATCTACTTCAAAATTCATTACTTTTCCATAAACTTATAAAATTGGGAATGAAAATTAATCTTAAGAAGAAAATTAATTTTCATCATTACAAGTTCATTATCATAAATCTTGGTTTCATTGTTTTTTTGGCAAAATATTGTAGATAGTTTTTTTAGGCTATATATATATACACGTATGTATAGTGTTTAAAAATTAATTTTGTACATACACATATATACACATATGCGGTAATTTTCTTCATGCAACTTTCAGATCATAACACTTGAAAACTAATTTCATTTCATGGTCTTATATGAGTGCTAAAACTTTCTGAAAATTTTTAATTCCACAGGGTATGTACTCGAATATTGTAATATTATGTTTTGATACACGAATTAAAGGGATTACAATACACATAACTACTTAAATTATAATTTATTATTTAAAAAAAAATTTCACTACACGAAATATCTTTTAGCTCTTCTATACTTTATGTAATAGTTTAAGTTTACATACAGTTTTTTTTTATTTTATTCAAATGAAAAATTCATTATAATAAACCAAGTTTTCATTAAACTTAATCCTACGAATATATATAAGTACACAAAAATTATATGAAATGCAATTTTTCTTAAGATGGGTGGTTTGTTGGTTTTTTGAATTTGTAAATTATATTTTATACGCTCTTAGAATAAGTTTTGATTATTAATTTTAATATATGACATTTGGTTAAGAATAAGAAAATACAAAAAAAAAAAAAAAAACAAATAAAAATTTGTCTTATAAATTTGTAATAAGTTTGAAGAAAATTGTCAGAGAAAATTGTAAAGAAAAACTGTAACTTAAAATAATTGGAATTTGATTCCCTACTGTTTTTCCATAAAGTTAACAAACATTTTTCAATTTTGAAAGAACTTTGATGCAAAATTGAGACAAATATTTGAATATAGAATTTATGACATTCTAATAATATAAGTTGAAAAACTTTTATTATGATTTATGATTTTCTATAGTTAATATTTTGTTGTTTATTTTTAATAATAAATGATGAAAGTTTTGTGATATTTTTTTTTAACAATTTTTTAGCTTTTAAAAATTCAATTTTAAAATATTATTTCGAATTGAACACAAAAAACAAATAAACCTTTATTTGAGGGGTAAAATTTTTGGATAAAAAATAATTTCAGGTTTTATTATACTGTTTTATCCACAAATAATATTTATTTATTTATTTCTTGTTTAGATCAAACTGATTACAATTGAGGAGTGATTTTTCAAAAGGGGACATTTCCACCATAACCAAATTTTCAGTAAAGTCAAAAAACTTACGGCGCATTGCCTGTACTTGTTGTAAATTTTAAATTATACCAGTTATATAGTTGGTCTTAAGCTAAGTCGTGATTCCGTCTTTCAAAAATGTTGGACCAGCATTTCTGAAGTTATTAGTCCTCAATTTTCAAAAACGTCCCGTTTTGCTGCAAAGAGAAAAAAAATATCCCTTTTTCCACGGAACTTTTTGGATTTGTCCCATTTTGTTTCGTACAATCAAAAAAAATTGTACAAAAAAGAAAAACCACCTTTTGAGTTGGGATATTTAGAAAATATAAATTAAATCTTTAATGTCATAAGTAAAAGATTATAAAAAAAACCTTTATTTCTTATATAACTTTTCATATAACTTAACAAAATAATGACCATTCATTATAATAAAAAAAAACATAACAAAAAAAGAAAAATTAGACTTTTAGTACCTTAATATCATCTTCCAAACAGATGCATTCGTTTTCTAAGTCGGTGGTATCTTCAGGCTCACAGTTATTATGGTCTGTTATTATTATTTTCTTATACAAACTTAGTTCGGTTATTTCATGCCAATCATAGCCAAATTTTCAAAAAATTTGATATATCATTTTTTTTTGTATCGCTTATAATATAGTTTAGGCTTATATTATAGTTCATTATGGCTTTCAAATTTATAAGTAGAAAATATTTTTAATAAATAACTAACGTTATGTCGAGATTTTTTCTTTGTTAATTTGTATTCTTTTTATACTTTGAATCCCTTCTAATTTTTTGTAATATTCTTGTAAGCGTTTTATATCCATTAGATCCAGTCTTTTTCTAGAATCATTAAACTTCTGTGCTTTCGAAAAATATCATAATACTGTGTTTTTGTTGTAACGACTGGTTTCATTCTTATATCTTTTTCTAATCTACCAAAAATTCGATGAGCAGGGAGAAAACTGTGTCCTCTCACAGAAAAGAAAATATATATTTCTTGTAGATTTGAGCGTGCAATATTAATTAAAAAGTAAATGAGCATATGCAGAACATGGCTGTTCTAATTTTGGCCACCGCAGCCATCGCAAAACAGTCTCAAAGTTTTGTTTTCTTCGGGAATTTTTAATGAAACTAAGAATGAGTAGAAAACCGATCCAATTTCAATACCACCTCTACCAGGTTGGGTTTCATCCCAGCTGTAAAATATTGGTTTCTGAGATTGTATACAATACAAAAATTATACAGACTTAGCTGTCTAACGTAAAAAGCATCCTGAATAGGTGCTTCTTAAGATGTTCGTAAAACGCGTTCGCACGCAGTTTGGGTATTCTTAATTCTGTTATCAATGTGTGTTTTCTCTTGGGATCTGTTTCAGATTTAAATTTATATTTCCATAAAAGGCAAACGCTACAAACATCGGTGGCTGGTGATGAAAAACCAATATTATATTCTCCATGAAAAATCTTATAAATAAAACATACTTTTTTAACCTTTAGTTCTTCAGAAACAGAGTCATCGTAAATTTTCCATAATTTTGTTGCATTTAATTCTGAGGATATATAAATCCGTTTCGATTTGTTGCGATAATAATGACTTTCTTATGCGTGCAATAAATTGAAAAACTTTCGCAGGCTTTTTTTTCATCTACGACAAGATCGCTCAGCCTATCTCCTCCTCTTTTTTCAATACCCGTTTCACCAGCAAACAAAACTTTGGTTAAAAATTCTACTCTCTCTTTTAGTACTAATCACAATAAATCGTATGTATTGCATTTTGGACCAAACTTAAGCATATTTAATCATATAATATGGAAAATATCCCATTTTGTTATAAATTCTTTGATATGAAAATATAATTTTACACTTTTTTGGAAAATGTTCCCTTTTGAAACAAACTAGCGCTTTTAGATTAAGAATTTCGATAGAAATATAACGTTTTGTTATACACACGAACAACAGGCACCTTTAATTCAGGATAGAGAAAAATAATCCATGCCTAACTATAAAAAAAAAAAAGTGGAAATGTCCCCTTTTGAAAAATCACTCCTCCAAAAAATAGGAAAAAAATAAAAGAAAAGTAATTAATATTTAATAAAATTATTCTAAACTAAAGTACTCTACAATTTAAAAGAAAAATAGAACGAAATTGAAAAACTAGAACTACGTATTAACAAATGGTTATTAGGTGTGATGATAAGAAAATGTGTGTTTTTTTTTGTTTTTTGTTTTTGTAACCATATATCTGTTCTATTAAAGCTCGAACTCAAATATTCAATTACAAGAGAATTGTAGCAATAAATCCTTTTTAATTTGACTTCCACTTAATGAAAGATCAATGTGGCTTTTACATTTATTGCATAACATAAACATCTAAAAGGTGGTAATATTCTCCATTCAAGCTTTTAAATATAAGTAGATACAACTTCATCGACACAAACATTATTAAAAATGTAAATATATTTAAATATCTTATATATAATATAATATTAAAATTTTAGCAAGTTCTTGGTGCTGAATATTTAAAACATTTTAAACAGTTACATGGTTACACCAAATAAATCTAAAATAAATTTCAATCATAGACAATTTTTAAAAAGGCTTCATAAAAATTCTGTCATTTTAAATAGATACACAAAGTTATAGAAAAAAGTACAAAAACAAAAAAACAAATAAAAATTGAAAACAAAACAAAAAAACAAAAATCAGATCAGATCATACTCTTCAAAAATGATGTAATAAATGTTAGTTCATTTGCTCTGTTATTATTACAAAAAATATATACAGTAAAACACGGTTATAGTCATTAGCTAAATTTCAGTAATAGTTCTGACTATAACAACCGTTTTGTGACTATAGGCGTAGTAAAAAAAAATTGCATCTTTATAAACAAAATCAAACTCAATAAAATATCTTTCGTATAACAATTATTTTAAACTTTATTTTATTCATAAATTGCAATTCTGTTATATAATCACAAAATATACATATTTGTAATAAAGAACAATAAATAAATCAGTTTTTTAATCTATAATATATTTTTATGACTGTTAACTTATTTTTTTGTTAAAATGAACGGTATCGATTGTATGAACTTATGAAGTTTATTACTTTCTTTCAAACAAATTGTTGACTATCCAGGGATGGCCAACAAGTCGATCGACGAGCTATTTTTGGTCGATCTGTACAGTAAACATAATTTAATATAAACTTAATTTTTTCTTTTAAAATCTTATAACCATTTGAAGTATCAATTGTATTCCATTACAAAACAATAAATTTTGTATTCCAAAATTTGAAAAGCATTTTGTATTCCATTACAAAACAATAAAAAATATTTCGTTCTTTATTCAATAATATTTAAACTTTCATCACTTGGCATGCCATATAATCAAATAAACCATGTTTCTCTTTTTCTTCAAATGGTTTAACAACTATTTAAATTCTATATTTATAGTTTGAAAAGAATTAAAAATTTAACAGAATTTCCGCTAAATTTGAATATCATTAGTTATTACTATTTATCTATTTCCGTTTCCATAGAAACGAAGTGAGAAAATATATAAAATAATTATTACTGCCATTTAGTTTAAATTTTAATCTAAGTAGGCTTTGTATATTTATGTTTACATGATATTTTTGATGAAAAATACAAAAAATTTGAATTTGTTTGCTATTTCCATTTTCATACAGTTTAAATTTCCACTGATAGCAAGTCGGTCATTAAGTGTTAATTAACAATAAAGTAAATTCTATAATTATTTTAAACTAATTTTATTATGATTGCAGTTAAGAAAGTGAAAACTTATCATTTCAATGAAAAATGGGAGCTTGCTTATTTCTTTATAATGATAAAAGGAAAATGCTGTTGTCTAATATGCAAAAGGTGTGTAGCAAAACCCGAAAAAGGAAATTTGGAACAGCATTTCATGTCGCTTCATGCTAAATATCAACCAGATTTCCCAATTAATACTGCAATTAGAAAACATAAATTGACATTTGAAGTTCTGTTAATGAATCAATTATTTTATTTTATAACTTTATTTATCGTTCTTTTTTTTGCATGGTAGATCGGCATTTATTTTATAATGCCAAAGTCGATCGCAAGTTAAAACAAGTTGGCCACCCCTGACTATAACAGAATTATGACTATAACAGAATTAACATACCCATCGATCTACTACGTTGAGAGTAATGGGATGTTATTGTGCTAACTTATATTGAAATAAGTATTTATTTCGTCATAAAGTATTAGGTATTATACTTGAACTTCATTATATATAATATATTCAAGAATAAAGCGATTCAGAAAACAACTACAATTATACCAAAACATTTATTTCTTTTTATATAAAATTGTACCTGAAAGAACTGCTTCTGTGCAATTGCACAGGGGATTTAGTAGTATACATATATTTTACATATCCAATTATTGCTCCTTTTTACGTAATAATAAATAAAAATAATCAAATAAACATCTGTGATTTATCTGCAGGTCCGCTGATCAATAAATAAATAAATAAAAAACTCACTAAACATAGAAAACTATTTTTTAAACTGTACTTAATTCAATTTATTGTGTTTTCTGCTTTAGAAAAAAAAAACAATTTTTGTTAACTATTTAGCTCAAAGATAATTTTCCGAAAAAAAAAGTATTTTTATTTGATCCGAAAATTAAATTGTTTTCAAGGAAAAATATTAATCCAAGACTGAAAACAAATTTAATTAAGAAAAATTATAGTTAGGTTACTATTATATATAGGAAATATATAAGTATGTATAGTTAAACTTTTAATGAGATTAGATTCTAAATTTTTTATTAAAAATAATTATTACCACTTCCGTTTAGGTCTAACTAAGTACTAGTATAAATAAATAATTAAAAAAAAATATTAAACTTTAATAAACGAAAATTATTATCCTTTAACGGATGCACACCCAAAATAATAATATCGTAAATTCATTTTCCGATATTGACCTATTGTGTTAAAAGGATTATTATTTAAAATCAAATTAATTTATTCAAAACTAATCAATTAAATTTCTAATTATAAAATCTTTAGCTATATTAATTTATAGTTAGTATTTAAAACGGTTATAACAATCATACTATTAACCTATATCTATTAATAATAAAAATAAATTCATTATCTTTAAATAATGTAATAAAAAATTTTATAAATTCAATTCAATTGAAATTGAAAATTCCAAATAAAATTTATTTAAGTCAATAAAAGTCATTTCAATCTGAATTTTTAATTAAAAATTCAAAAAATATTTGGAAATATACTGGAAAAATGGAAATTATAAAAATTTGGAAAAAATAATAAAAAAAAAAATACCAAAAACGTAATACGTTAGTCAAAAATCATTAATTTAGATTAGCCTTTTTAATATATTCGATATTATTATTTATTTATTTATTTAACAATGATAACAGTTTAACAGTGATGCTACAGATTAATTTGCAGGCCAACTACAGACCCTTTTCCCTTTCGGATTTCGAAATTAAAAAACCGAATAAAAACCAAATTATATATAGTTTTCTGCATTTATCTGGATTATCTGGATGGATGTTCGACGGAACGCTCAGATGTCAGTTGACAGTTGAAAGTTGACAGTTGACAGTTGACAGTTGACAGTTGACAGTTGACAGTTGAAAGTTGACAGTTGACAGTTGGCAGTTGACAGTTGACAGTTGACAGTTGACAGTTGACAGTTGACAGTTGACAGTTGACAGTTGACAGTTGACAGATCACATATTCCAGTTGACAGATGATAGTTGACAGATGACAGACGACAAATGACAAATGACAGATGACA
This sequence comes from Argyra leucocephala, assembly GCA_963942445.1. Lineage (NCBI taxonomy): Eukaryota > Metazoa > Arthropoda > Insecta > Diptera > Dolichopodidae > Argyra > Argyra leucocephala. The sequence goes on from OZ012681.1 coordinate 105,581,520, forward strand.
GATGACAGATGACAGATGACAGATGACAGATGACAGATGACAGATGACATATATAACCAAAGTTTTTATCAAAGTTATTTGAATCGAACTAATTTCGCAGCGCCAGAAAAACTATTTCGAGCCTGTCAAACACTATGTCGACTGGCATTGATAATATATCATCAGCCTTAGTAATTAAAAACTGAGATAGCGAATATTATTATTACATTAATAAATAAATCCTTCAATCAAGCTAAATTGCCTAAATATTTCAAAGTGTGTAAAACAATTTCAGTATCCAAAAATTCTGACAGTACTAGTGATCACAATAAGAATAACAAATATTATAAGAATTATGTCATCTAGAGTTAGATTTAACAACTGTGATTCTGTCTAGAATACAGTGCATATATAGAATATACAATGATTTGATTAAATAAAATAAAAAATAGTAATAAAATTAGTTTATTTAAATATCAAATTAATGAATTTTACCCATCAACAAATTTATGATTTTTAGAATTATTATTAAATGTTAGGTTTGAAAATTTTTCATATTTAAAATATTATAGTTAGCATTAGTTTGTAAATGTACATTGTTTTTTAAATTCTTTTAGTGTCTAATTTACACTTTTTTTCATTCAAATTCAACATTTTTTCAAATAAATTCAACGTTTTTTTAATCAAATTCAACATTTCTTCAAACAAATTGTTTTACAAAATTTTGAATTTGAATGGAAAATTGTTTAATTTGTTTGAAAAAATGTTGAATTTGAATCGAAAAAAGTATATCATCAACCTTATTTAATATAACTAAGTATAACCAGTATAACACACTGAATTTTATAAGCATTTAATTTAAATTGCATTACACTCTGTACGAGCTGTAGCTCTCATGAGTTCAAAAAATTAAATAACTAATTAAAAATAAATACAGCAATGAACTGATGTAGGACAAAACCAGTATAATTTAGTCAATATTAAATCTAAATTCATTTTTATTATATTGACGTCATCAAATCAGTAATTTATGGTAGAATAAAAATGTGTCTGGTAAATACTCATTATCATTAAATTCTATTTAAAAAAAAAATTTATTAGTATGTAATATTTAATTAAATTTTTTTTTGTTCAAAATATATTTGAAGTGAAAAATTCTTGTTAAATTTCATGACACATTCTTAAGATATTGAAACTGTAGATATTCAAAAATTTTCTACAAAAAGGACTTTTTTTTTTATTTTTATACGAAGTTATTAAATAGGTATAATAAGATAGAAAATGTATAATAAAAGATTTTCTATTATTAATTAAATGTTGGAAAATTTAATTTTAATAAATTTTCTATGTATGTAGTATATTATATATATATATATATATTTATCGTTTTCTATTAATTAATTATATATTATTTAAAAATGTATGAGATTTTTTTTTTATTTTACATAAGCTGCTTTTTATTATGTAGCTATAAGGATAAAATAATAGGGATCAATTAAATGAGAATAAGAGAAAACATACTTCTGTTAGTATTAATTACCTATTGAATTTTCGATAAAAGATTTCTTTTTTAAAGATTTTTAATTGATTTTAATTAATTTTGACTTTGAGACACTTATAAATCAATTACTTTTACTTAATAACAAAAAAAAAAAAATAAAAACGAAATATATAGATTTTAGCTTTTGATAAATAAAAATGTTGTAATAAATTAGCTATTAGAATAAAAATATGTATATAAGAGGATTTTTGAATAAGTAGTCGTTTTAGGAAAACTTGAATTGATTCTTTTTGTTTGAAAAAAAAAATTAAAGTTATCTATCATAGTTGAAATTACGCAGCTCGGAATACCGGAAAAAGAATTGAATTATACTTAACTAATACTACATGAATTTAGTAGTATATATTTTCGTAAAGTATCAACCTTTTAAACATTTTTAAGTATTAATAAAAATTGTGTCATGGTTTCATTATCATTATCAAATTGCATCTATTTCAATTAAACTAATGTTATCATCACTTAAATTAAACACTAGGAATTTTTAGATGAGATAGACAATTTTATCTAAGGGATAGCAAATTTTATACTGTTACATAGAGTATGTGTATCATAAACTTTTCTTAGATCTTATTTAAATAACAAGACAGTAGGTACAGTATGTTCTAAATAAAGAAGAAATAGAAGAATTGTAGATAATAACGCTATAAGGTTTCAATAACGGTACTGGGTTTCTGCTTCTGTACTACTGTAAGATATTTTGATTTTATTGAGCCTAAACCTAAATTGAACCTAAATTATAAAACATAGATCTTAAAAAAGCTAGAACAAACGTTTGATAAATAATGTTAACTGATATTTATATATTATGCTTATATAATTAGTGCATATCTATATAAAATAAAATGATAATTTATCTATAAATTTTTTAAATAATTAATTATTTAATTGAATTAGCAATTGAAACAAAAATTACATTAGTTACATATTGCATTGCATTGCATTGCAAACATTAGTTACAAAAATTTTCGTCCTTACAGTTACAAATATAGGACCAGTGATTTAATTCACATTTGATTAATTATTAACAATCGTTAAATTGCGGTATTACGATACCTGATGGGAACGAAAATGTGGATGTTCATTCATTAGTGGTACATTGGTAGACAACATGTTAAATTAATTTAAATTTTTTAAGCGATTTCGGAAATCAAATTCATTTCATTTAATTTAAAAAAAAAAGGAATAAATACACAATAGAAATAGTAAATCAATAGTTTTTGTTTTTGGTTGTTGACGGTTATATTGTAGTCTTAAAAGTTATCTAAGGTCCACATAATTATCACATAAGAATATCACATATTTAAGTCATACAATTTAATTAAATTTAACTTGAACATCAACCAATTTATTTAAAGCATTCTATTCTAACTATAAATAATTGTTATCACTAACTCTCTCGGGCAGTTTTTAATTACAAAAATAGATTGGATTTGGATTTTTGACAAATATGTTATTTAAATTTGAAGGCACTGAAACTGCACCGAATTATACAATATACCATAATGAACCACTACTAACTACAATAATTTAAGTAAACTTAAGTAAATCAAAAAAAATTTCTTCACTTCAAAGCAATATAGTGAAACGATTTCCTACAACCGGAATCATCTCCGAACTCACAATTCTTCTCAAAGAATTCAAACAACAATTATTATTCTTCTGTAAATGGCAAATTCAAATTATTATTAAAAAAAAACCAAAAAATAGCTAATAATAAAAATTTTCTTTTAATATACTACGTTTTTAAAATGTACTATATAAAATATAAAATGATTTCTCCTACCCCTATATATACAAATTTATTACCGCATACAGATTCCTGACCCCATATACAGGTTGATGTACTCAAAATTTGTGATTTTGAATTTTTAATACCTATGCAAATACTTGTTAGATTCAAAACGAAAAACGTTGGCGCATGCAATAGATAATTGATGCATGAATAGTTCACATCATACATGTAAATTTTCTCAACGGCAGTTATACTCCCAAAACTAAGTAATATCTATTGCATGTAATAAACTGTCACAAACTTTCCGGACAATCTGTATTTTCGAAATTTGTACCAAAATAGACAAGAATCGGCAAGTTAATAAAAACATTTAAAAAACACAAGAAATAATGTGGACTCAGCTCTTATTAAAATAATATATTAAATATTAAAAATATGTTGATTTAAAATGTACTAAGTATAAGGTCTACATTTGCAAGTAGTAAGTGTCTACATTTTAGTTAAAAAAATTAGTCAACACAAAAATGTTCGTATAATAAATTTTATTCGTTCTCGTTTTGACCTAAACTAATATATTTTTAATTTTGGTACCATTTAAAAAAATGGAATTAAAGAAATAAAAAAGTGGATCAAAAGCAGATATAAAATAACACGACCGTTAAGTATTGATTTATTGATTTATTTATTTAAATACTTAATAATGGGATTCTGCATATAAATCTGCAGTCCAATTCCCTTTTCGAAATATGTGCCTTTTATATATTAATTATCTGGTATGCTTATATGTAAATATTGTATATTATATTATTTTTATTTGCTTTATTATATATATATGTTTATTAATTTATTAGTTTTATATACTTATATATATATACTTATTAATTATTATTACATTATATTAGTTAGAACCGATGTGGTTGTATTGAAAACTACTTTCAGTAATTTTCATCATTTGAAACATTTTTCGTGCTCCCCGGTCGTTACATTAAGTATTGATATACACCAAATTTTCACTTTATTAAATTGTATCTAAAAATACTCAAACCAATTTTGTTCAAATTTGGTAAACTAAATACTCTTTAAAAAACTTATTTATAGTGAGCATGTACAACCTACTTATATTTACAAAAATAAATTAAAATTGCATAAATTTATTATATGCAACAGATGGCAAATTACTTACATACTTAACTATATTAAAGGCGTACAATAATGAACTGAACTTAAAAAAAAATTAATAAAAAGCTAAAAAATCAAAATCAAATTTTTATTAAAAAATTTCTTTAATTAAAATTCAAAAATTCAAATTTTTTTATTGTTTATTTTGCATTTCTTTCTAAAAAATTTTATTTTTATTGCAAAATACACAGAAAAAAGAAATAGTTATAATACTTGCATTGCAGAGCACTGATCTAAAGAATTCAAATTACTTTCATAATAGAAAAAAAAACTAAAAACACAAAAAAAAAAAAAAACCAATTAGCATCAGTGTCAATGTTATTACACTTCGGAAGTAATTTTAATTTTAAAAAATATAATAAAAATGTTAAAAAATCGTATTTTTTTTCATTTTAAATTAGTTTTTCTTTAATTTTCTAGTTGTATGATTTTTTGTGTAGAAGGGAAACAGGAAAAATGATTTCCGATTCTAATCTAGTATGCATATACCTATAACTACAAAAATAACTAACTATATATGTACAATAAGTAAAAATAAGTTAATTATAGAAATTTCCGTTTCTTTAGAAATTCATTCTTTCATATTAGATAATGTACATATACCTATCAATTTTAAAGTTTTCCTGTCTAGTTAGCTATTCTAGTAACAAATAATAAATTTTCCATAAAATTTTAATTTAATGAAAATTTGCAAATATGTAGAAGAATTTTCCTCTACTTATATGCAAATATCTAGAACGAAAAATCTTATTTAGGTTGAATGTAATAAAATTTTTAAGTGGTGTTGTAAATTTTATTAGAAAACTATCACCTATGAATTATGAGTGTGTTAAAGTTTCAAAATACTTCAATTTGATTACAAAATATTTCAGCTTTTGAATAATAAATTTCGTTACAAAAATTTTTTTGTTAAATAAATTTTAGAGAGTGGTTGTAAAATAATAGTTTAATTTTATTAAATACTGATGAAGTCACCGTACGTTGTCCAGCTTCAACACAAATTGTATAAAATTTACTTCACTAAATTTTTTAACTCAATTTCATAAAATGATTTCTGAAAACTATTCTAAAAATTTCATAACAGGTACTTAAACACGTGGATTAAATCTGTAGTAGGTTTAAATTTGTTTGAATTTAGACTTCTATAACATAAGAATGTAATACTTTTATATTTTTCTACTTTATTATTAACTAGCGGAGTTACCCGGCGTTGCCCCAGATATTGGGAAAGTTTTAGGAACTTTTTTTTGTTTTTAATTTGGAACGGAAAATATTATTTGATGATATTATTTTTCTTTTTTAGTAAGCATTGGTTGGCTGTTGTAGGTAGTTGCGTGGATTTGTTATATGAAATAAAATGAATTAACAGAATTGAACAAAATTTGGTTCTACTTTCTATTTTTTCTACTTTCTTTAAGTTTTGCTCTGTAACACCATTGGTTTTTAAAATATTTTTGTCGGGTGCTGGGAGTTGTATGACAGCCACACGAAACAGTCAAAATTTCGAAAAAGTGTGATATTTTTGAGAGAGTAACTGCTTATAAATTTTCAGCTCTGTAGCGCCTTTGGTGAAATATGCTCGGTAGATGCTAAAAGTTGTATGGCAGCCACCCGAAACAGTCAAAATTTCGAAAAAATGTGAAAGAAATATTTCTTTATTTTTGAAAGAGTACCTGTGTACACATTTCCGCCTTTGGTTTTTGAAGTATGCTCGGTAAGTGCTACGACTTGTATGACAGCTATCAAAACCAGCCAGAATTTTTGAAAACAACATATTACGGGTTCGATTTCATGTTACAAAAAACCATCCTGTAAAATTTGATTGTAATTGGTCCATGCGTTTCGGAGGAATTCTGACAAAAACAAACATACATGCAAACAGCCTTCTTATATATATATAAGATTATATAAGTAATAAGTATAGTTTTCCCTGACTGGAGTTTCGTCGAATCATAACTGGATCTTTCGCTTTTAGTTCTGACTGGAGAAAAAGCAACGTCAAAAACTTTGTCAAATTTCTGAAATTCCGTTGGCTAGATATCAGCTTTCATTTTTGGACTGTATCGTCATTATTTAAACTTTGCACTGTCTTCAGAAATTCTTCCTTCACTAAGGCTAAAGTAAGTTCCGGGAAAATATATACCGGTTCAGCTTTTTACGTGGGGAAGGAGCCCTTATTTTAAAATTTAAAAAAATCTTATTTACTAAATCGAAGGTGCTCTATCAATTGATGATATTTTAAACTTTTGGGAAGGAAAAGGGTTTTTTAAGCCAAAAATCGCCGAAATTGGCCGAAATCGAGATTTTCAACCGGGAAGGTGTATTTTTTTTTGCAAATTCGGATTCTACTTTTTTATTTTTTGACGTAGAATCTGAATTTGCATAAAACGGTATAAATAACGGCTCCTTCCTCCCTTAAAAACCTGATACGAATGCTGTGGAACAGAAGGTATAAGAATTACTTTCACTACAAATTTTTCTGAGCTGGCCAAAATTTTCGAAAACGGTAAAAGTCATGTTTGTTTATTTGTGTGAGAGTACCTGATTGCCGATAATCAAGATTATACCATCTTTAGATTTTGAAATATTCTTATATGGCAACTACCCAAATTAGTCCGAATTTTGGAAAACGATAAAGGACGTGTTTTTGTTTTTTGTTTTTTAAAAGCTACCCATTTAGAAATCAAAGACATTTCAGACCTATCTTTGATTTTTAAAATAATTTCGATGGGCTAGGAGTTTTATGACACCTATCCAAACGACTCTGAATTTCGAAAAATGTTAAAAGAAAGATGTTTGTGTCTCGTTCAGTGTTTGAAATAAAAAAATGTATCTAATATTTGGTTACAATTCACGTATTAACATTCCTAATGGGTGCTACAAGTTGAAGCAGCTGTTTGAACCTGCCATCTGACTGCAATATAATGTACTACGCGAATTCTATTTTTTAATCATGAATAATTTTGCAAAATTTCAGATCTCTATCTTTAAAATTGTGGACCTGTATAATGAACAAACCAATTAGCAAACTATCATTTTGCAAATATAGACAAGCCTACTAACCCAAATCCAACACAAAATTTGTAAAATCTATTTCAATAAACCATTGAAAGTGAATTTAAGAAATTGGGTGTGGCGATTGGGATGGCATTGAAACTTTATATTTAATTAATATGTATTAGATGATACCGTATGTCTATTATATATAGATGTGTGGGGAGAGTTTCAATGAGAACTCAGATTGCAGAGTATAAATTTAGCAATAGATATATTTTTGTTTTTAGTCTTAAGTTGACGCTAGTCTTATACTAATAATATGAAATTTTTATAAATATACACAATTTGAAATTATTTGATTTAGTGGATTCCCAAAAATATTCTAAAAGTGGCATAAAATATATTCTATTAATAATTTAGTAGGTTTGAATGTGTGCTTCAATAAAATGAGGATGCAATACTATTAATTGTTATGATACTCAATAGCGCATAGCAATAATTTTTCATTAGTTTATTTTTGTCACAGTCTGTATCCGGATGTTAAACATAATGCAATAGGTGAAATTTCAGTTTAACAATAAAATTAGTTATACAATTTGGATATACTTGATTCTGATGGATTGCAGAATTAGAATATAATGATTTTTAATTTATTTTGTTTGCCGTGATGGCATTATGGTTAGAATAAATGAAATATTACTTCATGAGTGATCCAAATTCACGATTTAGATACCAGTTTGTAGCTATATTACCAGTCTTCTATACCAGCCTGCACAAGAACTAGTTTTCTACCGGCCTATTGTATACAAGTGCCGAGGAAGCTAAAGAAAACTTCAAGAATAATTTTTTCCATATATTATCATAGAAAGGTATGACTACTTGTGTATAATAAAATCAGGGGAAATAAAATGTAAAAAGATAATTATTAAGGAAATGCAGAAAATTTAATTGAATTCATTTAAAAATTTAAGCGATGTAATGAATGATAATAAAATCATACATATATATTAATTTTTACAGGATGCTAACTTAATAAGAATGTGCTGTTATATACCACACAATGTATATATACATTTTATTAATCTAAATAAAGTACAATTTGTGTGTTTCACATGCGGATCAAATTTGAACAGTGTCCAAAATATTGAAACATATTCTTATTAGTTTTTATAAATTAGATCAAAATTTTATTACATGAGGAGCTCAAACTTCATTAAAGGAAATAATTTTTTTGAAATAAAAGCTTTTATATTTTCAAATCAATACGAGGTCAATCCCTCTATGTATCGTTTATGAAATGAAGGTTTATTCTATTTGATATATTACTATAGCTGTACCCGGTCCACGCTGCTGGCCCAAAGTCCCTATAATAGATATACCTAATTTAAAATAATTTTTTAAAGACATAAATTTAATCTTATTAGTTCACTTTATTTTAAGAAAAAATTTAAGCTTGTATTTAATAATTATTTAAGTTTAAATAATAATAAAGTTATAAAAAATAATAAATTGGCTAATATAAATTAAAATTAAAATCTGTCTAAACAAACCGAAAAATCTCTCAGAATTTGTATATGAATCTCTATTAAAATTCCTCAAAATTTTAGAAAACGTATGTCATTATTTTATTTATTTCAGGTACTCCGAAATACAATTTTCAGTTACATAAAAACTTTGATTTTTTAAATATTCCTGATAGGGGTTGTATGGCTGCCACCCGAACCACTCAGATTACTGGGAAACGGTGATATGTTTGCTCATTATATTTCGAATAAGTGCTGAGAGCTGTATGGCAGCTGCCCGAACAACTTAAAATTTTGAAAAATGGTAATAGACGTATTTATTTCTGTTTGAGGCAGTACCTGAGTACAAATTTTCAGCTCTGTAACACTTTTGATTCTTTAAATATTTGTGATAGGTACTGAGAGCTGTATGGCAGCTGTCCAAACCACTTAAAATTTTGAAAAACGGTAAAAACGTATTTGTTAATTTTTTAGGCAGTACCTGATTACAAATATTCAGATCTGTACCACTTTTGGTTCTTAATATATTTGTGATAGGTGCTGGGAGTTGTATGGCAGCTGCCGAACCACTCAAAATTTTGAGAAACGGTAAAAGATGTATTTTTTTTATTTTTAAGGCAGTACCTGAGTACAAATTTTCAACTCTCTAACACTTTTGATTCTTAAAATATTTGTATTAGGTACTGGGAACTGTATGGCAGCTGCTCGATCCCGTCGGAATTTCAAAAAACAGGTGGGCCTATAACCTTCCCCTCTATTTCAGTAATATACTCTGAAAATTTCATTCAAATCGATTCAATAGTTTTCGAGTCTATAAATAACATAAAGACAGACATAAAGCCAGACAAAGCCGGACATAAAGACAGACATAAAGATAGACATACAAAATTTCATTTTTATATATATATATATAGATAGATATAGATAGATAGATAACTAAGCTAGGTACAGATCATAATTTAAACCACAAAAAAAGCATCCAAGTGATTATTTTTTTACACTTTGATTAGGAAATATTTTTCCTTTTTTTATTTTCCGTCTGATTATTTTTATTGTATCAATAGGTAAATGTAGTGTCATTAGCAAAGGCTATAGATATACTTTTAAAAGGTTGCTGTAATAGGCAATTAATGAGAATTAGGAACAAGATTGAACCTAAAATAGAACAATAAGTAACAGCTTCTTTAATGTTATTATAATATCACTAAAATTTCGATTCAGTTTGACTGATTGTTTCCTATCACAAAGATTTCACTTAAACCATTTAAATATAAAACCTCCGAATCCTTTATTGGAGATTTTTCGTATCAGTCATGTTTTACCGTATCAAAATGTTTAGTAATACAAACATAGACAAAAATTAGAATTATTTAGGCAATTATATATCACAACCGAATTTCAAAATGGAGTGTTCAGTGGATCGTTTTTTTGGCTGAAGCTAAATTGGATATTAATTTCTGGTATATTTGAATAGATACCCAATTTAACTTCAGGAAAAAAGATCTAAAGAGAAATCTAAGAGATTCAAGAACTTTAGAAATTGATGACAATAAAAATAGATGTTGATGAATGATAGTTGTTCAGATCAGTTGAAATCCCCCTTTTGAAAATAGGAATGTCTTCTACCTTTTGAAAATCATTTGGAGAAATGTCATTCTAGATACTAATATTAAAAATATGACTTTGAACACTCACAACATTAACATTCTTCAGAAAATAAAATTCAATTTTAATTAATATTAAATACTTTTTAATGAAATAAAATTTTTAAATTACGTCATTAACTAAAAACAAAAACAAACAAAAAAAAAAAACATACAATTTATAATTCAAGGATAATAAAATCCTTTTAACATATCTTTATAAAAACTATTCTTTGAAATTATGCAATTTTCAAAACATTTTATTTTTATACTATAATGCTCTTACATTTACATACGTAATTAAATACATCTATATATATATATTATTATTATTAGATCATAATTATTTAAGGTACAATTTTTTAATTAAAAAAAAAAAACAAAAAAAAAAAATAAATCTTATTTTTTACATTAAATTTTCATCTCCACCCTTATTTATGTTTATTTTTTTTGTAAGTTACTTCCAATTACAGAAAATCTCATTCACAGACAATTAAGTTGTCTCACTTGTCACACAATCTCATACCAATAACAAAAAAAATAATATTATGCAACATTGTATATAAATTTTTTTTTTGTAAGTAATATATTATTTCAAGGATCACTCACTCTCTACCTCTAAATTAAATGGAAAAAAAATTACAATGAAAGCATTTTTCTATTAGTACTGGAAAAATAACATCAGCATCAGAAGGAGGAAATTTTTTTTTCTTTCTTTCATTAAAATCCATTGGTTTATTTTATTTTTACACTATCATACTATTTTTAACATTTTGTATTGTCAGCTGGTGTCATTTTCAAACTAACAGCAGACTATATTACTGACTACTGACTTTCATTTTATTTTGATTCAATGTTGTAAAAATAATGGTTGCACCTTGTGTAACAAAAAAAAAATATATATATATACTTATATAAAAAAAAACATAAATACTACAAAAACTAAGGACTTGTGTATTTGATGTACATAATAAATGTCTGAAAATATAATTTACTGATAGCACAGTAAAATTGAAATCAATTCTTGATTGGATTCAACTTTTGCAACAAGGAGAAAACCATTTTATTTTTTAATACTTATAATACCTACATCACTATTATGTATATATATATGTGAAATGCAGTGGTTTCCTTTTTTGAAGAGCGGTTTTAGTAAATAAGGAAAAATATATTTTTGTTGCTGTTGTTATTGTTGTTGTGTTAATACAAACAAAATTTTGTGTTTGTCGCATTGGAATATTAAAGATGTCACCATATATATGAAATTTAATTTATTGGTTTGTTTGGTTGATAAGTTTTAATGATTAGTTTTGTAAATTTACTGACATTCATTGTTATTTAGCAGGATATAGTGCCATTTTAAGTATAGTATAGTTTTAAAAATTTTCATATTAAAATCTACATCATAGAGATTTCAGAAATATAAGAGTTACTAAACAAAACTTGTGAATAACTGTATTGAAAATATTAACCGAAAATAGTGAATTCCAATTACTGATATCATATCTCTGTAATAACCGCTTTAAATTCAAGTTCAAACAACACTAAATAGTTTAAGATAAAAAGCTGGAGTTCCACAAGGTATTGTCCTTGGCCCACTTTTGTACTTAATGTAAACATATGATTTGATAACTATAAATTGATCAGGTATAAAAATCTCCGCATTTGCAGATGACACCGAAGCTTTAAGCTCAATGAAGGTAAATGTGTCCATCCATATAACTTTTATACTAAAAAAAAGGTTATATAAACATAAATGAATTGTCTGTATACAAAAAACAAATGATGTTACATAAATCTCAATTCATTACATATGAATTACATATTTCAAGCAAAAGTGACCAGCTTCAAATAAAGTTAAAGACTTTATACTTTTCGACTTAATTTTTTCTAAGCAAGCTTTTGATGCTAGTACTTATAATTGACCATAGCTTAATATTTAATAGAAATTAAAATTTAATTTGTATCACTAGTGATCAAATATCTCCCTCCCACACTAGTTATAAAATTTAATATTATTCTAGCGTATCAATTTAGATATTTTTGATCGAGAAGGCGTTCTATGTAGAACCGATCCTTGTCAGATTTATTGTATTGATAGTACGTTTATTATTTTCAAATTGTAGGTGTATTTCCTTAGTGAAGCCTATCATTGCTTTAATGTCAATTGCATTTGATATAGAATAGTTTGGGTAATGGAGTAACTGTATTAAGCAATATAATTTTTTTTGGCAATTTACTGCCCAAAACTGGTTTCGTTTACGTTGTATTGTATTTATTGTATTATGTATTATATATATATATATATATATATTACATATTGTATATATGTATTATAATACAAACATAGTTTTAAATTGCCTGATACTATCTATGTAATTTTTTTTTACACAATTTAAATAATTATGTTTGCCAATAACTGTAAAAATATCACAGAGTCATAAATCGGTTTCAATTGATAAAAAAATGTTATTTTAACGGTGTGGTTAATATATTTCAAATGTTTTTCAGCTCATGACATTTATTTCAGTTACATTATACCATATTTTTGTGTATGAGATACAGTAATAATTTTTCATTAAAATTTCGTTTAATATGAATTGAGTTTTTATGTTTAATACAAACAATCTAACTCCAAATAATTGTAAATTGAGAATTTGATAACAGAACCCCTTCTCCTTTACATATTATGTTCATTAGTTCTGTTAAATATCGATCTTTTCTGTATAGGATTTTAAAAATTTTTATTTCTACTACGACCAGTGGACTTCTACTACTACATGGAGTAAATTTATTACTATATAAGTTCAATAAAATTTGCTTCAATAGCAAAATGTTTGCACTTAACTTTTACTTAAACTACAAATTCACATATTCATATACGATTTGCGATTGGCTCTGCTTAAGTGGTTCTAATTTAATTAAAAAACTTGTTGTGGTGCCTGGTTATTTGGCGTTGTGATAAATATGCTTGCAATGATAATAGTGTATTGCTTTAGATTTAAAATTAATACAAATATTTCAAATTTACGTTTTTAATTAGTATTTTTTTTTTTTGCAAAATAGGTACATATTTTTTTTAATGCCACCACTATGATATGAGCATTAAATTGATTCTTTTACGCAGAGATCTGGTGTATACAATCACATATAAGAAATTTTGACATATTTAAAAATGTGAAATTGTTCCAGAGTGAGATCAATTTCGATTTCATATTAATAGCATAGTTCCAATGTTTTAGTTTTAGTGATAACCAAATTTTATATCCAATTAATTCCAAGGCATCTATGTTCAGAGTGTTGTTCGAACGTGAGATATTCTAATTAGTAGTTAAATGACTTCACTCGCTTTCCCATATCGGCTTGCTAATTTTATTTTTTCAAAAAAAAAAAAATGGCTTTTTCCACCTGGTCTAGCACTCTTTGGGATAAAATAAATGACAAAATATAATTGAAAGTATAATCTGATGATAACAACTTAACCTATTACTGCCTATTGGGTATTTAAATACCAAAAACCTTAATGCGTTAAAATAGCTATATCTGCCGTTAGGTAATAGATATTGAAATGATTATTTTATTAGAGAGAAAAAATACGGTACCATAATTCGTTCTCAGTGAGCTAATCAAAATTCTCAAAAGTTGTCGTTGTAAATGGGAGTCAAAAACTAAGGAAAATTTCCATAAAAAGTGGTTTTTGAGAAAATGGAAAATTCGGGAAAATTTCCAAAGATTACTTAGCCTCTAACTTTCTCAATCTAATAAAATATTTTTTTTCCTTACCTCGTCTCTAGAAATAATTTACCTTTTTGGGTATTTAAATACCCAATCGTCTAAAGCATGAAAAAATTCTTATAGGTACATCATTATGATAGTCAAAAAAGCTATTTGCGATGTAAAATAATCGAACACTTTTTGCAACCAAATTGTTTTTTTATACCGCATCGCTTACAAAGACTACATTTAGGCATTTTTTCCACTATATGTTCGACACGAGCCGTGCGTTTTGCCATTTGTTGATCATTAACAAGTACACGTCTACATGGACAGCTGACTACTTGTGGTAGTGTTACTAGTGCTACCACCACATTTACTGTGAAATCAAATATATCCATAGCAGTCACACCGTCATACCTTGTGCAGAAAATGCATTTGTTAGCAATGGCTAATACAATTTTTTACCACGAACTTTAATTCGATAATTGTTCATAGCATTATCAAACAGATCAACACCGCCCACCCGTTTATTACACTCATGAATAAGCAATGGCTGGTCTATTGTTATCATTGTGATTTTTCCTGTCATACCTCTTTGTATGAAACATTGGACTATGTCTCAAAAAGTAATTTAAGCCGAATTATATAAATCTTAGCCTACTAATTAATTTTACATAACACTACATTTGAAACTGTATAACTTTATCAATTCACTTTTGAATTTCTAAAACCTGAAAATACAACTGTCAAACTTCAAACCATGAGATAATGTGAAAAAGTTAAAAAACATTTTAAATCGTACAATACAAAACAATTATATATTTTGTCATATAATCCATCATTATAGATATCAGAGCATGAACTAACGCCGATTGGGTATTTAAATACCCATATCAAATCTCAGGCGTGGCAAAAGTTTTCGAAAAGGTTTAAACATTTTCCACGCAATTTCTATGACCTCTATCACCATCCTTAGAAAATTTCATAATGATTGTACGACGGGATCTATGAGCCGGCCTTAATGGGATAAATAAAGTATAGCTATTATAAGTCTTAATTTCAGGTAATAGTAGTAGTTTTCCATATTAAATGATAAGCTATAAATTTGGTAAAAAATTTACTGGAAATAAATATTATTGTAAAATATATAAATAGTAAAAACTTGCAGAATAGGGCTTAGTTCAGTTACCGGTACCTACCTAAGTTACTCTCAAGAGCATAAAAAACAAAAATGTGCACACCACTAAAAGAAGTATTTGAAAGAAAGAAGTATTTGAATCAGAAGCTCCTTCACAACTACAAAATCTAATATATATATATATATATATCTAATAAATACTAATTTTGTTTTTGTCTGAAGCCTTTTATAACAACAACAATAATAATGAAAAAACAGTTCGTTATCAATAAAAAAAATCAGAATTGAGAGAATAAATTTTTTTTTTTTTAATGTATTATTGAAGTAGGTGTAGGTGTAGCGTGTAGGTAGCGGAGGAGTAAATTGGACTGAGAACATAATATTAATGCATTATGATGTATCATATTTACTTTACATTGTTGTTTGTTGGTGTTTTGAGTTGTAATGTGTTTTAAACTGCACCCAATTTTTACTATAGATTAGCAATGGCATTATACTTGTATATACATATATATATATATATATTTAACGTGTATGAAATAAACCATGAGACCACGATATAATTATGTATATATAAAAAATAAATATATGACAACGTAATCTAAACAAAAATAGTAGAATATATGAGTACTCATCACGACTAACTGTCAAAAATAAAAAAAAAATATAAAACATTTGTCAACTTGATCCATACGTCAACGAATTTTTATTGTGTATTCGAGACTGCTTTTACTTTAGATCAAAATCTATTTAAACACAATTTAAAAATAATCGCTAATTAGATCTTGGACCTATAATCAACATGCATTATTAACCTCAGTACTCATCAAATTTAAAAATGAACAGTTATTTTTGTTGTACCTTGTTGAATTGCGGGCATTTGATTATGATAACGATTATTATCTTTTTTCTTTTATTTTTTACGTCTTCAAAATTTATTCCAATTTTTTATTCTTTACATATTTTTCTACATACTTACATCCACATTTTTAATTTTCGAATTTCACGTTTTTAACTTTAAAATACGTGTAAAAATTGAATTAAAACTTCCGCAACAGCTGCTTTTTTTTTAGCGCAGTTATTACATTCTAACTGCTGCTGTTGTTAGTTATTGAGAGCGGCTGTTGATGACGAATGAGATAAATAAAAAAAATAAATAAATAAAAAGTGATGAGTTTTTTGTTCTTTTTTTTTATGATATAAAATTCTTTATTTATTTCTTTTTCTTTTTTACTAGGTAGGTAGGTAGGATAGATAGGTAGGTAGGTAGATAGGTAGGTACTTGAAATGTTAAATATTTATTATAAAAGTAAAATAAATATTTGCTATTCAAATATATTTGCATTAAATTCAAATCACATATTTTCTTTTTTTTTTTTTTTTATATTATTGAGATAATGACAAATGCTTTGAAAAGATTGTCGATAATTTTTTTGTTGTTGAAAGAAAAACAAAAACAACAACAAGATTTTGTATTCGTAAAGAATTTCAATATAAAAAAAAAAATCAAAGATTTCCTCTTGAATTTGACCTCTTAATGGCATTTTGTTGCATAACACGTTCTGGTTTTATTATTTTTACTTTTTTTTGTTTTTTTTTTAATTGTTTCTAAACTTATCTCTTCCATTCTATTTATGATGCCCATTATTTCAACTCTAATATTATTATCTTTAATGTTGGAAATATTTTTTTTAGTTATTCTATACTTTTCTTCCAATATATGTTCCTAGTTCAGTTTGTTTAAAATTTCAATAGGTATGTACTTAATATGGATGACAGAATAGTTATAGAACGCTTTAAAATAGAGAAAGAGAGTATAGAAGATTCATATTGACCTTCCTTTTCCTATTCTCTTTAATATTCTATTTAAATATACAAAAACAATAATAAAAATTATATGTTGCAATACATTTTCAAATAGATTGAAAATTGCAATTTCAGTAAAGGAAAAGCAGTAATAAAATTCCTTTAACCTAACAAAAACAAAAAACATCTCTCTCTATCTCTCAACTTTTGTTGCTTTCCATTTTTGTGTAAACATTTTACTAGGCGATCAGAATTATTAGCCAGTAAATTGAAAATGAACAATTTAACAGTCATCTTACCTAGGTTATTTTTTTTTTATTTATACGTCTTGTTTGTCCATTTCATTATAAAATAACAACAACAACAACAATAAAAATTATTATCTATCTAGGAATGTAACTTCTTTTGCAATTGCATCATTCTTAAACCTAAGAAGAAGAAGAAGATAGAGAGTGCAACATAAAAGAAAGAAAAAAAAAATTTCATTTTGCAAAACTAACCATTAAACATTGGTCATCACCATCATCATCATCAGCTAAAATGCTCTAAGATTTTTTATTTTTACAGAAACAAAAAACAAAAACAACAAAAATTTATTGCAATAATAATGGTGGAATGTGAATTAAGATAGAAAAATGTATAGATTTTTAGTAACTATATACGAGTTAAATACGAGTTTTCTTTGAACTGAACTGTTACATGATAATTTTTTATGCACTGTTTACTGTACATGATTAGAGTTTGATTTTCATTAAATAAAAAAAAAAAAAAAATTAAATACTATAAAGAAATAAAATCAAATCAAAGAGAGAGAGAGAGAAAGAGAAAAAAGAAATGTTGCAGATTTTTGTATTTATTATGATTTTTTTGTTTTGTTGCACAATTAATAATGTTGCTGAATGTTGTTTGAAAATATAAAAATATAAAAAAAAAGTAAAGAGAGAGAGCAGTTAAAGTGTTATTTGTACCATGAAGTTGGTACAAAAAAAATGTTTTTCAATGTAATTTGTTATTAGAGAAAATACGTGCATCGATACGCTCTGTCTTTATTTTTATGAGGTACTGGCTTTAATTTTAACCCATTCACTTAAATTAATTTTAATGAAAAATAATATCAAGAAAATGTCATTTATAAGCTATTGTAGAATAAAGTGAATTGTTATGAATTACAATCATTGTAGGATTTGAATTTGGTATATTCTATAATTGTGTATACATTAGAGCTACAGAGAACTGTGTCAAATAATAAATGTGAGCTGATGTAAATCAATAATGTCAAACTATAAGATCAAATGTATTTGCTGTCTAAACGATTATGCAGTTTAATTTAAGTCATGTAATTTTTAATGTCAATTTAAGATGATTACTTTTGTAGTGCAATCAATAATTTAGTGAGACAAAATCATGTAATCGAAAATGTCATCTGGTCGTCATTTGCGTGTTGTGAACTTGCAATTTCGTCAAAACATGTCTTTAAAATGCATGAAATTCAGTGTTGTGTACTAAAAAGGAAAAAATGTTTCAACATACCATGTTAGGAAAATATAAAAAAAATAAATTTTTTTAATGCTGCAACAGTTTTATTGAAATTTTTTGTTATATATTTTCAAATCAATTTGCGTTTGGATATCAAAATATTTTTTATATTTATAGATTTAATATGCAATTTTAATATTTCCATTATTTTATTTCTATTTGTTTTTTTTTTTTTTATTTCTTTTTATCGGAATACCTATTTGTAAAAATTTCTTAGTAAACAAATGTACTTGTACGCGTTTTCATTTTATTAAATTAAATTTCTGAAATTCTTTTAAAATAAAATTTGTGCTAAACAATTTGCGACAAACATTAAACGTAACTGTAACTTGTAATACAATTAAAACAAAAGCATTTTCATCAACATTGGGTAAATTCAGAAATATAACATTGCCAATCATGATGTGGTATCACTATTGTATATATCAGTACAAAATTCATGATGCAATTCGGCAATGATGCTTCGTGTTGCTGATGCAATTAATACATTTTAAAACTATCAGAATTTGACAGTGAATCTTTCAAAATTTAATTAAAATCAAAAAAATCTTATTTTATATCACTTTTTGAACAAATTTTTGGAAAATTCTGAATCATCAGAAAATGATGATATACAGTAAGTAATTCAATTAAAAAGTAAAACCTAAAATAGAACCTAAAAATTTGTTAAGAAAGAAAAAAAAAGAAATCGTACTTTGTTTTAAAATTGATGGAAAAAAATGAAGTGGTATACCTAAAACAAAATTTTTTTTTAATATAATTACCAATTTCACAGATATGTATTTCAATCAAGTGAAACAATTGAACGAATGAAATAACAAACAAATTTGAAATGTCAAACAGCTGTTTATAACAATATAGGCATCAATAAATTCTATGATGCGAAGTTTGCTCAAGTTTGTACATCACAAACAGTAATGTTGCAAAAAAAAATGTGATGATTTCAGCAACATTTTAATGTTGCATTTTAGAATATGGAACTCTTACGATGCGTGATGTTGATACATTTCCGAATTTACTAATTGTCAAACTTTGACTTGATCGTCAAATGATTTTGCATTTGATCTTAGTTTGACATTTCAAATTACATGACCCTTGTTGTTTAATGTTATTATGTTAGTTTTATTATTGTTATGGAAGACGTTGATGAATCAAATTCAAGTCCTACATGTCTATTTATTATATAATATTATTAATTACCTTATGATTTATATTCTACGATATAATTTTATTGCATTTCATTTTTATATTTTAGTTTATGTTTCACTCTTTACATTAATTAAAATACATTTTATTAAATTTCGAAATTTCATCTTTCGTCTAACGTTATCGGTATAGATAAAAAAAAACGTAATTTGTATAATTTTTAATATTATAACACTAACTGGTATATGTAAGTAAAAGCTGTACAAACTGCATTTACAGCTATACATTAATGTATTGACAGATATATAGATCATATTATATATATATAGATTTACTTAAAAATAATAATATAAAATAAATTCTCAATTTGAAAGTATTAGGCATAATTCAATTGTTTTTAAACTATTTTCTGTAACGCATCTTAATATCGCTCACTGTGCCTGAATATTTCAGTAGTATCAATAAAAAATAAAACATAAATTTTACTGTACATGAATTTAAGCTTAATGACTGTCATCAAACACATTATCAGACGTATTGTTAGTGTATTGTTAGTAGCAAAATTTTTCTTTAAAAAAAATACCATTTATTATTTGATAGACTCTGTAGATGAATGATTAATATATACATTTATAGAATGTACCAAATTTAAATTTTACATAATTGTAAATAAATCGTAATTAATTTTATTCAACAATAATATAATAATGCCGTTTTCGTAATGTTATTTCAAAGTCATATAGCAGACCAGTACAGTATTCATGTAGCCAACAATATTAAACAATATTCATGTGCTACTTGGGTCCAAACTATAATATTTGCTTTATCATAGTAGAAAATTTAGCTGAATTAAAGTAATAAAATTATCTGAATATAAGCATCACATGAAGTAATATCAAACATTATTGGTTTTGTTTTATTTGTTAATGTTACTAAATCTTCAACAGAACAAAGTTTTATACCTTCTGGTATTTATACTCATTCCGAACAAACAAAAAAAAATCATTAGTTTTACTTTTAAAATTCTCTATTCTCAAATTTACAATCAAAATGTTTTAACATATAGTAATAGAACGATTTTTATATAAATTTACTTAATTGCAAATAAGAAAATGGTTATTGACACTTTTTAATTAGAAAATAGTGTTAAGCAATATTATTAGAAAATATACGTTTGATATGTGTTGTACATTATGTTATTTGAGTTTGCAAGTTTGTGCTAATAAATTGAATACATTATTATTATTTTTTATTGTGATCAAAATAATAAGATAAGCACTCTAACTGCCTTTGCAGAATTTAAGCCATTTATTGTAGGTATATTAAGCACATTATTGTGTATTAAGCACATCTGGTATGCTATTCAATTTCTCTATGCTATATTAAGTATATATCTATTATACTTCAGTTAAATTTAAATTAATTTAAATAAAACTGTGTAGCCGTTAAATATTAAAAAATTTTGTAATTGACTTTATTATTTTCATGTTGTCTGAATATCGCTTCTCTTTCTTAAGAATCTAGTTTATTAATATTCTGTCTACTATACAAAACATTTCCATCTTAAATTAAAATGTAATAATTAATATTATTGTCCACTATATAGTCTTGTTAGTCTAGCTTAGGAATAGAATTACAAATTTTATTAAAACTATTAATTAAAGAAGCACATTAATTAGAGTCCTAGCTATTACTTAGAGTCCCATACTCACCGGTGAACCGAAAAAAAAATTAAGTTAAGTCCCAATGTTTCACCGGTTACCTTTTAACGGTTTTCAAAACCTGCATAGCTAAGCAACGCTAAAAGATAATTAATTTCTGTCAAAGAAGAGAAAAGCTAAAAACTAACAATTTTTATTTAAAAAATTCTATTTTTACTTTTTTTTTCAAAAAAAAAATAGAACAAACATTAAAAATTCAAATTTTCAACATAACAGAACTAAATAGACTAAATGGACAATTCAACAATGTTCATTGATGCACGTGGGACTAAACGCAAGTTTATTTTTATGTTTAGCGTTGAACACGGGATTTTAAGTACTGTTGAGTGATGTTCACCGGTGATACACCGGAACTCAACGTTTTAAAAATTGAAAAACAAAACAAATCTAAAACAAATTTTCGCAATTAAAATAAGTAAATTTAATTAGTACATTTTTAGTCCATTATTTAAATCTCATTCATTACAGGGTTAATTGCAAAACACAAAATAAATTTTATTAAATTTTCACTTGCATCTGATATGTATCTATACATAAATTGCACTTTTTTAGGAAATTTTTTTTCTATTTTTATTTTTATTTTTATAAATTTCTTTTTTTTTATCTCAATTTACTCTTCTTGTTTTTTTTTTTCTGTTTTTTTTTCACGTTTTAAATCTTTTGGATTGTATCTAATGAATTTTGTTTAAAAAAAAATTCATTCCATATAGGTAGGTATGTAGACATTGCAAAATAGAAGAAAAATAAGAAAAAAGTATTACTGAGAGAGTTAAATTACTATGTACTTGCATGTAGACACTAACTGGATAGTAAATTTAAAAATAGCATAGATTTTGTAACATAAAATCATATTCGCCTGGTCATTTGATTGGAATTTTCCAAGGAATTGTTTAAATGTTTGATCCTATTTAAAGGAAAATTTTAATAGAAATTGAATTGAAGTAAAAAAAAAAAAATAAGAAAATTTGTTTTAAAAGAAAAAATAGGATATAAAAATCACATTGAATTAAAAATGTCAGTATCACAGTTCATTTTCATATACAAATATCAATAAGCAAATACAGTAAATATCATTATACAGTAAACTTCCTATACAAATATCAAACTACACAAAGTAAAAGTCCTTGAAAATTTTCAGTAAAATGACAAAAATTGTATCAGCCAAAAAAAAAATGTATAGATACATAACAACAGTAAAATTCAACATTTTGATATATAAACCAAAGAGAGAATCATGAAAATTTTAAATTGTATAATGTGTGTATGTGAATTAAATTTAAAATCTAATAAATATTTGAAAATCTTCTCTTTCAAATTTCTAATTTTTATCCCAACATCCTTATAACTAATATATATTTACCAATGATCAGACAACATCAAAACTACTATTAAAGACATCAAAATAAAATTATAACACTAAATATATCTAACACATACACTCATAACTAAATTGATCCAATCAATGCTGCTGCCCACTCTTAAAACACACATAAAATCATATTAGATTTAATTTTTTTTTTTATTACTTTTCTTTTATAAAATTTTTTGATCTGCAGAAAAACAAAAAAAAAAAAAAAACAAAAATTATAAACTGCAATATTTATATTTTTGTTGTACCTACCCAGCTATAATCTATTGCAATGCAATTTGTATTACTTGATGGTAAAGTTGGAAACTAGTAAATTTGTTTTTTTTTTACTTCATCTTCTGCAAATCTGTCCATGATGTCTATGATCGCCTGATCTTTTTCATGAAAATTTCCAATAGAAAATTTCCTTTATGTTATCTTCATTTCAATTATTTTTCTAATAACTGTTGTCTAACTACAACAGGCAATTTTTCTTTGTAAAAGGAAAATTAAACATTAGAAAACAGAAGAAAAATCAAATAAATTGGATATTTTTGTATAGGAAAAAATAAATAAAGAGAATGAGAGAGTAAGAGAGTAAAAGCAAAAGAAAGGCAATTGAGAGAAATTATAAAATAAAAGAAAAAATGAAAAATTGATGAGATGAAATTATTATTATGGAGATACTACTGACCACTTATTTTGATCGTAACTTATAGAGGAAAATTTTACTATTGAATGTTTGTATTTTTTTTACTGTTTTAATGAAAAATTAAAAAGAAAATTATTTTCCACCTTTTTTTTTTGTTTTTTGTTTTAATTGTTATTGGTTTTTTGTTTTAATATATCATTGTTTTTTTTGTTAATTCTTTGGTAATAATATAATAACCGCCTAAGTCCAAATTTATAACTTTTCAGTATGACCATTTTAAAATTAATTTGTGAAAAAAATTGGAAAGACATTTAATTTAAAATTTAATTTTATCTAATTTAAAATTTGAAATATATTTGATATTGTAAAATTTATTGTTTATTTACTTACTTATTCCAAGCTTAAATCAAACAAGTAACAGAATTATATTTATTTATTACAATTTATATTAAATTTTATATAAAGTCATAAGTTAAGAAAAAATAATAATAACAACAAAAAAAAAACATGAAACGACAAAAAAAAGAATAGAAAAGCAAATTATAAAAAAAAAATAATAATTAGAAAAACATACCATGATAATGATAGAAATGATATGCATATCATGTAGTAAAATTTTAAAAATCGCAGTATTTAATAATTGAGTTAAAAGTCAATAAATAAAAAACAAAAGACTAATATAAAGTGAGCTATGAAAAACATAATAATTTAATATATATAAAAATATACTTAGGCCAAAGGATATCATGAATCCTATGTTCATTGACAAAAATATAAATTAATTTTTAAAGACTGCTTTGTTAGTAACTAGCAGAGATGGGAGTAATGCATTATATTTTTAATGCATTACGACTTCATTATCATTATTTTTATATGAATTAAAATAATGCATTAAGATAATATATTTTCAAAATAATTCATTAAAATAATGCATTACATACAACTAATAGCAAAAATAATTCAAATTAATTGAATTATTTTTGAATTATTGTGACCAAATTTGACAACAACAAATTTTTAAAATTATTTTATATCAGTATAAGTAATACTTGACCTGTATTTTCGACAAATATTTTTGAATTAAAAAAGTAATTAATACATAGAATTATTTGAATTATTTTTTAATTAAAAAAAATCATTTATATCAACAGTCAACAATCAACAGTAATTCAAATAATTTAAAAGTAATTCAATTTAATTGGTAATGCATTATATTATGTAATGCATTATTTTAGTGAACTTTTTTGAAAATATAATTCAAAATAATTATTTTATTGCATTATTAAATAAATTAATGCATTTTATCTAATTAATAATTACGAAAAATAATGCATTATAATTATAATTCAAAATTTGTATCTCTGGGAACTAGTTCTATGAAACTGTAAACATATTATTAGATTGTAATATGTATGACACAAATATAAATTATTTTTTAAAGACTGCTTTGTTAGTAACTAGCAGAGATAGGAGTAATGCATTACGTTTTCATTATCTTTATTTTTACATGAATTAAAATAATGCATTAATTTCTTTAATAATGCACTAAAATAATTATTTTGAATTATATTTTCAAAATAATGCATTATATTAAAAAATAATGCATTACCTATATAACTAATAGCAAAAATAATTCAAATTAATTGAATTATTTTTAAATTATTTTAACCAAATTTTACACCTGACCTGTATTTTCGTTAAATATTTTTGAATTAAAAAGGTAATTAATTCATTGAATTATTTTTGAATTAAAAAAAATCATTCGTATTTTTTTAATTCAACAGTAATTCAAATAATTTAAAAGTAATTCAATTAAAATGAATTATTTTTGGTAATGCATTATACTATATGTAATACATTATTATAGTGAACTATTGTGAAAATGTAATTCAAAATAATTATTTTATTGCATTATTAATGAAATTAATGCATTTTATCTAATTAAATAATTACGAAAAATAATGCATTATAATTAGAATTCAAAATTCCTATATCTGGGAACTAGTATTGATTAATATAGAAATTATATGAGTTACGTGAAAACATCACTTAATGGTTCATACTTCCCATAATTAGTTCTATGATACTATAAATATATTATTAGATCGTAATATCGAATTAGAACAAAATGTGAGCTTAACTAGTAATTGGAGTAGAAGAAATATTTCCCTTTGATTAATTCAGTTAAAAATACTATATCAGCGACAGTTCTGTGCCAAGAGCATTTTCCAAGGTAGTATTTTTTTTTCTTTTAATATATTTTTATATCATCAACGTGAAATAGAATGTGACTAAATTACCGATTTATGAAGTTACATCATTTATGGAGATAATAAATAGTAAAGGACCAATACATAAATACTTTGAGGAATAAGTGTAGCTGCTTCAAATGCAGAAGACGTCTTAAATCTAAAACAGACATCATATATATATACGTTTTGAAAGGTGTTTATAAAGAGAGAAGGAAGCTTTGCTAAAATTGGTATTTATTACATCCGTTTAAAAACTCATTCTCCGTATTATTATTTAAAGTTGAATATGTATTCATGAAAATTTGTAACTGTAGATTTAAGTTTAACAAAACCATGTTGATAAGGTGATAGGAAATTAATAAAAAAATTATTAGAAGACCAAAATGAAATTGTAAGTGTTCATTCATTTTTAAATAAGACAAAATCACAAAACAAAATTTGGATACAATTGGCTTAGGTCAATTTCAGAAGAGTGGTATTGCACAACAAAATTTAATATAACCGACAAACTTAATAAGTATACATAATAATAATTTATTTATTTCATACAATATCTTTTACGAAGCTCAAATTACGAATTTCAAGAAATATCATATAAACACAAGGATAATTGTGCTAAGTTCAATCATTTATATCTATAAGTTTACTAGAATTAATAGTTTAAAAAATCAATCAATAATTAGTTAGAGTTGTAGTATTAGATAAGCTGTCATATTTTTCTATTTAAATATTTGGTATACTAATATTTTAGAAAAATCAATAACTAATTAGAGCTGTGAGCTACATAAGATATAAGCATTCTATTTTTTTTTATAGAATATTTGACATATAGGTAATAATTGAGATATAGGTAATAATTGATTATAATTATAACCACTTGATTTTGGTGTAAGTTATTATATCATGTGCAATAACATAGTCCAACTGATTTAGGCGAATAAATTAATGCGATTTTCCCAACTTGGAAAATTCATAAAAGCCTCGAAATGAAGAAGATTTTTTGTAGAAGATTGACTTATTCCCATAAAACACAATAGTAATAAAATCTCATTTTTCACTTATATCGACTTAAGCAGTTATATATTACTATTTGCACAGAATTGAAATTGGTTTTAACTTGTTAATTGCAGCTATACTTAAATATGTGCATTGTGTAAGAAATTAAATCAGATATGAAACGTTTGGAATGTTTTTTTTTTTTTTTTTTTTTTTAATATATAATTTTTTAATTGCTTAGACATGTTCAAGTAGGCATACATCTTTTTATGAAACAAATTATTATAAATACTAAGCACTAAAAAAACAAAAAATGTAGAATATTTTAGAATTTAAAAAATTACAAGGTAGGAAAATTATTGAATGCGTTGAATTGAAATTGTATTGATTGTGAATTAAAAAAAAAAAATAATAATAAAAGAAAATTTAAAGCAGAGAAAAAAAATCCATCTAATTTTATTGAAAACTTTTGCATCATTGCTGCATGAAGAACAGTTCAGTGTATAATTTTAATAGTTGGAATGATGATGGAAAAATCTTGAAAATATTTTTTTTTTTTTTTATATAGGAAAACTTTGTTTTTGTTTTGTTTTAGTTTTACTAAACAGGAAGAAAAACTGGTTGAAAATTCTGAATATCTACGCGTTTTGTTGTGCATTTTTTTTTTTTTTTTTTTTTTAATTTTATTGCCCGGTTTTCTATTTGATCTAATTTTGGGAAGTTGCTTATAACGTTATTTTAACGTACCTACTTATATTATTTTGTTTATAGTTTTCTGCTTAGAAATTGTTGTTACCCAATTAAGAAATTTTTATTTTATATCAATATTATTGAATTTTTATACATTTTCGCTTAAAGAGTTTTAATAAAACAAATAAATTTAAAAAAAAAAATAGTTTTTTTCAAGTTTTCTTCGTTATAGTTTTTTTTTTTTATTTGTTTTTATGATACAGTTTTGTTGGAAAATTCATTGGGAAATTAAATTTTTATAAAATACTTAAAGTTAAAAAAATTAATTGGTACCTATATAATATAATATAGCTTAAAGATAATTAATTGAATAAAAAATGTTGCTATAACTAATTAAAAAAATTAATTTAAATTGTTTTAGAAAAAATTATTAAGATAAAGTTAGATTGTTAAATTTTAATTAGTTGATACTTTAACTGTTAAATGGAAAACAATTTGCAATGAATATTTTTTTAATTTTTACTTCGTTCGTGTTATAGAAGTTAAATATTTGTATCAATTTTCTAGTCTTCGAAAATTGTGTAGTTTTAAATTAACGATAACTTAAATTAATGCTAAGCATACAACTAACGTACAAAATGCGATGAGTATAATAATATAATAATTATCAATTATTTTTAACCAACTTAGCAAGTAAGCTGGGCGCTACAGACCTTGAAGGTCCTTGGTCTGACGCAAAATTGTCCTCCACTGATTTTGGTCACGAGCGGAATCTCTCCAGTTGGTGATTATTCTTAACAGCATTGAATCAAATTGCTTTTCTACCGTTCGCTTATACACTGGACCTTGATCAAAGTGACTTAAAACCAGAAGAGTGGAATTGTGGTTTTCGGAAATTACGTAAAAAATATTCTGGCCATTAAAACCTTATGAAAATGATTTTGATTTTATAGCTAAA
Source organism: Argyra leucocephala (assembly GCA_963942445.1). Lineage (NCBI taxonomy): Eukaryota > Metazoa > Arthropoda > Insecta > Diptera > Dolichopodidae > Argyra > Argyra leucocephala. The sequence goes on from OZ012681.1 coordinate 105,610,094, forward strand.
TATCATGTTTCAACTGATGGTGAATATCTAAGATATTTTGTTTCATTTATAATCCAATTTCAATTTTATAAAGCTGTATATATCAAATTTGTTCATTATGAGCATGGTAATTCACTACTTCCATTATAGATAATTGTGATTTTTATACCTACCATATTTATTTTTTATACTACATTTTTATACCTGAAGCTGGAAATAGCTTTTAAGTCAATATTATCATAAGGAGCTTCTAAGTTATGGCCAGATGCAATGGAAATATTTACAGGAGAGAGAATAATGTCTGAATTTGCTATTCGAGAGTATTTTGTCGAGCCAATAATTGTTGGCCTTAAATGTGGGTGATTTGTATGAAATAATTGATATTTCTTAACATTTTATGTTGTTTTATGTTAATTGTTAATTAAATTTATTTGTAGCTTGTCTTTGATAAAAAGAAAGATTTTAATTAAGCAAAGCATTTTGTTTTGCACAGTCTATTTAATTTGATGATTAAAAAATAATTGATCAAATATGTTCAGGGTTAAAGTCAAAAAATGTAAAAAATAATATTTTATGTGTATATAAGCAGGTTATGGGTATATATGCAGGCAGGAATATTGACAGTAAAAAAGGCGAAATCATTGAAAAGTTGGGGAAAAGATCAGCTATCTAGTATCCATCAATTTTTCTTTAGGAATTAATATTACGGGTGATTTAATAAGGCACTGTGTGAGCTGATGAATACTCATAATGAAGTAAAATCTATGAAATGTCAAATATTAAAATATCAGATGTAAGATAACGATGTAAAATAAAAAAGAATAGAAATCAGCTCAGAACAATTTTGAACATATACATAGGAAAACAAAGATTGAAGTATACAAAGAAATATAGAGAAAATAATTTCTATATAAATATGGAGAAATATTGTTAATTAAGCTTAAATTCGCCAAAAGATATATTTACAATATCATATGATAATGAGATCAAATTTTTCATAAAATTAAACATGGTAAATTTTATGTATGGGTGCTAAACGATATGTATATAAATATATTACAAATCATAATATTTTACCATTATAAGGTACCATTATAAGGGCATGTCGATGTAGCCCGAATTAAACAATCGTTTTTAAAATAGATTTTGATAAGTCAGAGGACATAGAAACTTGCAAAATATATGGAGCAACGAGACATATTTATAATATCTGTTATGCATTCTCGTAGTTGATAATTATTACAGTCTAATTTTTCATTTTAGCTATCTTTGATCATTTTTGACTTTATGGGCTGCTAACAGAACTTATATATTATATCTCATACGTTACAATTCCAAAAAATGTTCTCATGTGTCAATTTCTAATTCACAGATTCTGCAAAGGTTATCTATTGATTATTACAATAGCTTTTATGAGACATTGAGCAAGTCTATGACCTATGGTGAGCCATGTAAAAATTCTCATTTAAAAATGTTCACATTACAAACAAATCAATCGTTCCCGCAGTTCCACGACCATGTCTCATATTATTGAAATCCCACATTTATAGATATTTGTTTTAGGTACTTTAGATGTCGTCATTAAAAAAATCAAACAAATTGATGAATACTTATTAGATGGTAAAATATGAATAGGTATTGTTATTAATTTTTTTCATACTTACATATGCCAGATTTTCTGCAATAACTACTGCGCATCAGCTTTAAATATCAACAGAAAAAAATTCTAATAAAAATACTTTTAATTGCATAATATTTTTATATATATATATTTCTTATTTATAATTCAAAAACTTTATGTCAATACTGATGTTGTTCAAAATATAACTTATCATTTTGTCTAAAATATATTTAAATGATTTAATTATCATCCTGTCTTAGAATTAGACTATATAGTATACTATAATTCAACTCAATTCAATTTACTTATCCCAAAAAGAGCTTATTGGCTCGTACAAAGTTCACAAGAATATTGTAGTTACCAGAATATTATGTAACTAAACAATGCCATAAAAAAATAATCCTAGCTAAGCTATGGGAGCTCATTCGCTCGTATAGAATACGTATAACTATTTAATAATTTATTATAGTTTCTACAATATATATATATACAAATATGATAAATTAATGCCATATAAAAGAAATTACTGGCTAAGCTATTTGAGCCAATTATATAAATACAAAGCCAAGTATAATTTAGCTTGCTTGGCCATTCTTTTCAGCTAAGTTCTGCAAGCTAAGTGGCATACAAAACACTGATTTAATAAAAAAATACAATATAAAAACACAAAATAAAAAAAAAATTATAAATAAAATTTAATAAATTTATGAGATCCAAGAATACTATCTTAGTTAGTGTAGCAAAGAATCAACAACGCCAACAAACTTATTTTATTTAGCTCAAGAGAGCCACATAGTTCGCATACTCAATTTAGATTTATTTGCTCTTCCCATTTCATATTTACAATCTGAATGATGGAAAATTCAATAAGTTAAATAATATTGTGTACTATACTGACAGAGAGTTCTATAATAGCTTTTCGGTACTTATTATATAATTTTACAGACATTGAATTTTACGTTTCAACCTATTAGCCTCATAATATTATTCACGTTTAAATGAAGTGTAAAATGCTACATATAACAACGGATATAATTTTTTTCACAATAGTATAGCTAACATAGCTTAACTAGCTTAGCTAAAGGATATTTTTACTCTAAGTAGACATCGAGATGTCTATTTAGCAATCAAGCACTTGTTACACTTATTTTTATTTACTAGAATACAGACAAATAGTACAAAACCACTTCTGACCACATTATATATGGTTCAAGTTAACTTTATTTAACTCAAATAATTTTCCTATTTAAAAAATATTGATCCTTCTATATGACTTTGAATTTACTTATTTATTTTTTAAGTCAATTCTGCATGACAATGATGTTGACAACATCAAATATATAAAAACAAAACAATATCTTAATATCATAGTAATATTTCAATCACAATTCAGATTACGTATTTAAATCACTAATGACAATTATTTATACCTAAACCCCTCTCTTCCTTCCTCCCCTACTCTAAATACATTTTTTGTATTTCTTTTTATCAATGAATATTAAACCCTGAATACTATTAATTATACTAAATGCAAATAATTGTTTTCTAGTGTATTTTTAATTGAAGAAAATTTATCCCTTTTTTGTTTTTGAAACAATCAATCATACGATACCTATCTACCTATAATGTAAAGAAATAAAAAAAAAAATAGAAATATTAAAAAAAAACAAAGCAAAATAAATCAAATCAAAATACCTACTTAATTATACTACAGACTGATATATAATTCTCTAGACATAATTAACTGTTTTCTCTACAATTATACAAAGTATTACAAGAGCAAAGGTAAAAAAAAATTAAAATTAGAATTAAAAAATATATATATATATTATATATATATATTATATAAAAAACAACAACAACAATTTTTCCTCAATTCTATTCAGAATATTCGGTATACGAAAAAGAGACAAAAAAACAATCATTCAATAAATTCTTTAGATTCATTCAACTACAAAGGTAGGTAGGTTGGTAGGTACATACATACTCGTATTTAGATTGCATGACAATTTATTTTTGATTCGTTATCCTATTAAATACCATGCCACTCTAAAAAATCAAAACCAAAACAACAACAATAATAACAGACCAACTAGTTACAACAATAACAATTGAATTGATATAATTTGCATCATCATCATCATCATCATCATCATCACTATATAATCATTATTGTCATCATCATTATGGTGAGCTATAGCGATCAACAATTATTGCATTAACAACAACATTACATTACAAATTCCATGGGAAATTATTTTTGTATTGGTCCCAATTTAATACCTTCTCTCCTTAAATACATACATACATACATACATACATATGAATATTATAAAGTATTTATATATAGAATCTTCATTTAATTCTTATGATATACAAGTTAAAACCAAGATTCAACCGTCGTGAAATAAAATTAAAAAAAAAACCGACATTATATGCAACCTATGATCATGGTAATTTTCTTTTTGTACAATGATTTTACATTTCTATAATCAAGTTTTTGTTGTCCCCCTCTTTATACAAGAAAAAAGTTAGTAAAATCTTCTAGTTTACCTTTTTAACAATGTCAACTACAATCTAGGTACACAACAAACGATTTGTGTTTTTATTTTTTGTTTTCTTGTTTTTGTTTTTTCTTGTTTTTTGTTTTTATTTCTCTCTCTCTCTATCTCTCTCTTTCTATTCTTTAAATTATTCGGTATTCTTTTTAAGTTAACCTGATTATCGTCCTTGGGATTACCTAGCTACGTTATATAAATACAGACATACTATTGTACGTACGTATATACACATGTGTGTTTACATACATTTTTACAGCTTGACTAAAGTAAACGTTAAATGATACCCAAAGTCAAAAGCAAATCAAACAATGTTGTTATATTAAGAAAAAATATATATATACATACATGTATATAAAAAGATACAGGAAAAACTAACCTACCCTACTACTTACAAGTGACATGCATCAGATGAGTTGAATAGTGCAAAAGCAGTGAAAACAAGGTTTTTCGAAGACAGAAAAAATAAATAAAAAATTATAACGTATTTTTTTTTTATATGAAAAACAAAAAAGAAAAATTATAAATGTTTGAGGGGAGGCGGGTGAAAGAATTTTATATAGGAATTTTTTGTACAACGGAAAAGCTCAAATTATACTTAACAATTTATAGATTTTTTTTATTTCTTGTTTTTTTTTTTTTTTATAAGTAGAGAAAAAATATTATAGGTGTTATCTAACGTTATAAATTTCCATTATGTTAAATATATCTGAGCTTCAAAGGCTTCATCTCGCTGTAATAAAAAGTAATAAAAATTAATTTTAGGTGCAGTATTTGTGAATTTTATCAGGGAATCAATAAATTTGCAGTAAGTAAGTATAGTCTTCAGCACATCTTGATAAGCAATCAATATGGTACAGAGTGATAGTTATATGATCTTATCTGATGAAGTGATGAGTAATTATTCAAATTTTAATTTTAACTCTGCTCTGATGCCTGGATGTTTTAACTAAATTTTTTTTGTTGATAGATTAATTCAGTTACTATTATCAGTAGGGACTAAAACAGCAAATGGAAATTAATTCTATTATAGAAGCTTTAGTTAGCAAAAATAATTAGTGTTGTCGCATTAAAAATTAGTCAACGTATTAAAAACATATTATCTGGTCTAAGCTGTTGGAATAATGCCGAAATGAATTTAAAAGCATAGCTGGTCATTTTTTGATCACTCTACTCTGGATTCCTGATCATAGAAACATATAGGGAAATGATAGAGTTGATGTACTGGTGAAGCAAGGTTTTTATCTTGACAGGCCACTTGCAATGAAAGAGCCATCAACAAACGCATTCATTTATACTATCTGGCTCGTACAAACGAAAGATGTCATAAACTAAATCATTGTGCGGGCTTATAGGAAAATCGTATAACATCAACAAATCAAACAAATTTTAGTCAGATCCCGTACTAATATATATCAAAAGTATAGTAGCTTTTAACAGGTCACTGGTTGATAGGAAGCTACACTGCCAATGCTAGATATTTCATTAAACCTCTTTTGGCACAGCAGTAAAAAAGAAAATAAGAAATCTTGAATTGAATATTTGCTTTGCATTTGCCAAGAATTAGCTAGAGCTAGACTTCGGATTTTGGGTGAAGTTGTTCCTAACAATATGTGTATTATTTCGTGAATAACAATAAACAATAAACAACAACAAACAGGTCACATGAGCCGTGATATCAAAATGGCATATGATATAATAATATGATATAAAATGGTCAATTTTGCCTACCTAAATAAAGGTTATTTTCAGGATTGATATAATATGAAAAAAGTAATGCTTGGCAGATGTGTGTACAGCTTCAATAGACATAATAGTGCTGCTTCAACCTTTCTCCTATTAAGAACGAATAATATATATATAATTTAAAGAACTGCTCTTTAATTTGTAAATTTTTCTGTTGTTACATCATGTTTCTGTCGGTATGGAAGACTAGTAGTATTGCGAGACCTTCTTGTTCTTCCTTAATTGTGCTGGATTTTTCAATATACATTTCTTATCTTCAATTTTATGATAACGACGTTCAACATCTTTTTTCATCACATCATCAACGCTTGACATTGATTTCGTAATTAATTACAACCTTCGTCAGCCGACCTGCTGCCATTCTATTTATGTGCTGTCTCCAGTTTCTTCATCTATTTCGGCTCCAAAGAATTGGTCAAGATAAAAAATATATAAGTAGCTCTGTTTTTCCGATCGACAGTCTTGTTTTGAATATATATATATGCCTCTCACGTTTCAAAACTATTCCCAACCAATTAAATATTTTTAGTCCTATTTATTTGACTTTCTATTTTTGAAAAATATTACCTGATGTCCTAGATATACAAATTCTAGTTTTATATTATAAAGTGTAGCTACCGTCGCTTATGTAGAAATTGTTTAACAGGTTTGTTCATATTTAAGTATTTTTAGCCTCGTATTGGTGCATTTTTCATTTAATTAATTTGGAACAGTACCAGGAAAATTTTTTGTTGCAATTATTTCTATATTACCGTTTAATCTCAAATTAATTAGTATACCTTTTTATTAACAGTTATATAATTTTATTAATTTCATTAAATTTTAGTAATTATCGTAATTTTGTAATTTAATTTTAACACGTTGGCTATCAGTGTATCAACGGTGATCAACGATCTCAGCTACCGTAATCACTCTAGTGATAGGTACCAACATTTTCATATACTCACAGATACAAATTTGAACGTTGTATTATAACTGCTGATCACATACCTTGACACGAAAATGAGAGGGTAATCACTGCTGATGTTTATTGTATAACTAGAAGAAGTGAAATTTGTGTATCACTTCTGATTACGGTTAACCAAACTAAATAATTAGTTTTATTTATGTAATTCGGCATTATTGATTTATTTAAGTAAAAACAACATTTTAATAGTTTTTATGAAATTTGAGCTTTTTGGCTAATTTATGCAGGGTAGGTAGATCCGAATACCTTGCCAGTCGGTCAATTGTGTGATATCACCGAATCTCGATTCTCATTGCGGACCCTATTTGTCGAAATCAATTTGAATATTTTACAAATCAATGCACTTACTGTTAGTGTTAACTAACATATTGCATTCAATTTTAGCCACATATACTTTTATTGTGTTATAAGCTTTCCATTTCTTTTAATTCCATATTTATTACTTAGAGGATTAGATTTAATAAGATATTAATTTAACAAAACTTCTGTACTTCTGTTCTCATCAGTTTACAGTCTGTATGATATAATTTGTTACTGAAATGTTTGAAATTGTCAATCTCCAATGCATTTTATTTTACTTACCTATATACTAAAATGTTTAAATTTACAATTTTCAATTCATATTTGTAAATTTCAGCCTCTCTATCCTCCTTCATCTTTTTTTTTTTAATTTCTAACACAGATTAAACCATATTCCAATCACTTGTCATAGGTATCCTTATAATATTTTTGATATATAATTCTATTATCATACAATATTAAAATACACCTAGATAGATACCTATCTATCTATACCTACCTACCTGAAAGTTTTTCAATTCAAATATAAAAATACTGGAATTTTTCAACTGGGACTGTTATATTTTTCATTGTTACGTATACAAGTATACCATCATTTATTCTAAAGTATATCAAATTTAGTTCATGCTCTAATACCAGTCTGATTAGTTTATATTAAATCTACACGTATGATGTAAATTACAAACAAATATACCTATATTATATAATATGATATTTACATTTAAAGTTATTGTAGTAACCATTGAGGATGTTGTTATGTTGATTCATTTCGGGTTCATTAATGATTTTAAAATAAAGATTAAATGATATGGATGGATGTTGATCAAGTAAAATTGATACTAAACTAAACTAAAAAAAAAAAATTATTTAATAATATTAAATGATGAGACCCAGAACAACAACATTAGGAAATAACAAATATTCAGGTATATAATATTTTGTATATATTATATACCTGAATATTTATTGTATATAATATTTTGTATATATACATATATAGAATCATGATGAGAAAGTTGAATTGGAGATGAAATGTTTTCGATCTGAAAAAAATTTAATTTTCTTGAAAATGCATCGGCATTATTGAAAATTAAATAGAAAAAAAAGCAAAAACATTGTACGTGGACAGGGTGTTTATTTTCTTCATTTAAAATTATTGTGAAGATGAGATTTAAAGTTGAATTGGAAATCTTTATTTAAAATGTTTGCGATCTGAAAAAAATTTAATTTAGTTGAAAATGCATTATTGAAAATTAAATAGAGAGCAAAACTTAAAAAATTCTATATGGACAGGGTCTTTATTTTCTTCATTTAAAATTATTGTAAAGATGAAAATCAAAAGTTGAATTGGAAATTAAATGCTTTCGATCTGCTTGAAAATGCATTAGCTTAATTAAAAATTAAATAGAGAAAAAAAAAGTAAAAATTTTGTATGTAGACAGGGTGTTTATTTTTTACAAAATTTACAATTATCAAAACTTGAAATAAATTTTTACGTACCATACCCACTCTAATAATAAATATTTTGAAATACAGCGTCTTAGCATTCTAACAAAATCAATCATGTTAAATATTTTTTATAATATATAGGGTGTTTCCGTTGAGAGGAGTTATTTAAAGTTAAAACAATGAATTGATTCTTAATAATTTTCTTAACCCTCCAATAATGAATTTAAAATTGAATAAAACAAATTTGAAATCTTATATAGAAATATTAATTACATTATTCCCATAAAAAGATCATTATAACACCTTTAGTGCTTATCGGTAGTCATATAGGAGTCTTATAGCACTAATTTTGTTTTTATAAGAATAAAATGTTACGTGGGTAACTATGTATTTGTTTATTATTCATTATTATTGATTCAGAGCTGTATCGGGTTTTAGTTATTTATATAACTTATGTAGTTTTTTTTTTATTATTTTTTATCATCTAGGCCTTTATTATCTAGCCTATCCTATCTAGCTATTAATCACTATCTGGACATTGCACTCTATAGCAATTCAACAATATTGAAACCTGTATGTCTAAAGTGAAAACAGTTTTTAGCTTGAAAGAGTTTTTAAATAAAACACCCTGTATATATATTATTACAAAAATGTTTTATTTTTTCTTTAAATAAGGAGCAACAACGAATAGCAGCAGCAGCAGCATCAATATAGGTACTCTTTTTATGTATATATATAATTTTATATGAAGATGATAGTGGAAATCATGATGATATTATTTTCCTGATGCTGCAATAAAATTGTTGATATATTCAATTTTTTTTATTGTTTTTGTTTTTTTTTTTTTTGAAGTAGAAAAACTTTCTATGAGAATGAATTACAAAGAAAGGCAAGAACACAACAAAATAACAATGTTTTTTCCTGTTCAAATTATAACACTCATACATTTGTATATATATATGTATATATATATACATATGTGTGTGTATGAAATACTTAAAAAATATACTTAAATAAAAAATACCTTATGATGTGGTGAGATGTTGATAGTTGTTGAATATGATGATAATATGATGTGTAGATACTGACTCTTGAAACTATATTTAATTAAAGTTTTTCTTTCTCAGAACTCTGAAGAACTCTTTTTTTTGTTAAACAACTAAGTTTATTTAAATTTATAAATTATATGTTTATTGAATTTTTAAATTGTGTTATGCATAGAAGTAATATTCTCAAAATTTTGGTAGTTTTTTTTCAATTAAATTTTTGTGATGCATAAATAGTACTTACTTAATATATGTTCTAGTCGTCGATCGGATCAGTTTTTGTTATATTTTATAAAATATTGTTCTACAAAGCGGCATCGGGAACTTTGCGCTTTTGCATTTAACTTAGTGAAGTTATTTAAGTGTTTCTGATTTTTTCATAAGTCAATTAGGCCAATTTTTAATTGACATTTCATTTAATTGTAAAATAATACTAATACAAGACGAAACGCAAACCATAAATTTTTGTTTACTAAATTTAATTGTTTACTAAAACGTAGATTAGAGTGTATTTTACCTACAGGTGTTCCTATAGAGTGTCTGGTCCGACAGGTGCTCCTCAAGGTAGTCCTCTTGGTCCTATACTTTTTATTATCTCCGTCAATGATGTTAATTCATAACAGTCACATTAATTTACTGGTGTATAGATAGTATTTAAAACCTTGTAGGTATTTTTCAAATTAATTAATTTTGCTTTGATTAAATTTTCATTGAGTTGTAAAACATCAGTTTTGAAAAATGTCAATATATAGAAAATGTTAGTTTTAAATTGAATTAAATATTAGTGTTCCATTAGTTTGGCACCATAATTATTTTTGATAATCAGATTTGTTTTTAGTGATATGTTTAATTTATTAATTAAAAATCTAATTTACTTTCAAACTAGTTAGATAGTCGCTAGTACAGATGGAACAAAATAGTTGCTTCCAAAATAACGATATTTGCACAATAAAAATAAATTATTAGTGAAAGGAAATTCGGCTTTTAATTCATAAATTAGTTTGTCACTCTATCCAAAATCTGTTTGATATAAACTTACTTTACTGAGTTTAAGTTATACTGACTGACTGAATTTTCTGAACTGACAATATTGTGTTGGCGACACAATGTACTTTGCTTACAATTCCGATCACTCTAAACACATTGTCTCTGAAATAAACGTCAAATCAAATGTCAAAATATTATACTCTTGTGGATACCTATTTTGTGGATAAATTTTAAAAATATTTGAATTGAATATATTTGTGAAAGATTGGAGACTTAACATGGACAATTTCGTAAAAACAATTTTTTTTTTTTTTTTAAGAAAAATCTTCTTTGTGCTTTAGCCTTATAGTTAATAAAAGCATCTTTCTTTCGTGAGTCCATTTCCTTTAAAGTTAAAGTAAATTAAAATAAAAAAAAACATTGTTAAATTTATTTTTGAACCATGAAGTAAAATTTATACTTATTTTGCTTTAATTTTTCAAATTTATTGCTTGATTAAATAATAAATTTTGAGATACATAATTTAACAACCCGTGTCGTGAAAATGAGTCGCGGATACACTGTAAAATTAATTGCCGATCATGAGACAATGTAAACAATTTTTTTTTTGGCATTTAAGATCATATATATCAAACTGTTGACGACGTTGTCGATAGATTTACGATGTCACGGTTTATAAAAATCTAAGCTCTACAAAATGGTGTAAATAATAAATAAGTGCAAATGTAATGATCACCCATATATCACAGTGGGCCCAAAAATTAATCATGTTTATACATGTATATCTGTGATATATATTGTTATCACTTCAGACTTCACTAGGTAGGTAGGTGAGGTGCTGAAATATTTCGTAGTAGGGTGGGAAAATAAGTATTTTATTAATAAAATAAATTAAAATTTTATTACATATTTATGTAAATTTTTTCAACATTCATTATGATTTTGAAATTAGGGGATTTGATTATAATTATAGCTTTGGTTTTATCTGGTGAGACAAAAAAATTGTTTGAAAATGTTCCATGATTATGGCAATTTGCTTAACAAATTTTTAAATTACTCGATGGATAATTCTGTACCAGTAAAATTCTGTATAAACTGTTCATGTATATATTACGAACTTCAAACTAAATATGATTCGCTAATGAAAGCTGAAGTTATGGAAGAGAACCATTTAGTAAGATGTCGGGATAATTTAATAGATCAAGATCGTTTAAATATAATTTTAGGAAATCATGATTATTTTACTAATTTATGGGATCATGCAGCTGGTTTTCAGTGCTTTTCTATCAATAATACTTCACCAAATAATGAAACACTATCAATGCTTGACAAACTAACTAAATTGTAAAATTGCCTTCATGATAATTTGAACTCTGACCCTTGTAATAAATGTGCGGTTACAACTTATAACCAAGCAAAGACAATGACGAATAATTTGTTAAAAAAATACAATGAACGTATTTGCTTTGATATTCGTCATTTAAGGAATCGAACTCGATCAACCTGGTCAAAAATCTTAAAATGTTGTAAAAGGTAAGGAGATTTTGAAAGTTTTATTGCTGTTTCTTCAACAATTTTAAGTCTTCCATTTATATTTTATGCAATTATATATTTTTACACAAAAAAAATTGAAAATATTTGTACTACACTAAGCAATAACGAGTTGAATTCAACTAATGATTCAAATAGTTCTTCCCAATACCATAATTCTAGTGAGAATGGCTAATGACGAATTAAATAAAATTGAAGGCACCGTTATTGATAACAAATCGTCATCATCATCGCCATAAACAACTAAACGGAAATCATTAAATTCAACAAATTTTATGCCAACAACCATATTAGATTATAATAACTATAGTGATATACCGATGATGATGCACCATTTTTTAATAAGGTTCCTTTATCGAAAGATTACAACAAAAAAAAACAAAAACTTCTTATAAAACTATAATAATTTTTATTTTATTTCAACAAATATTTTTATTTAATAAATATTTTCCGTTTTTAAAAAGTCATTATCACCATTATATGTGAAATTGTGATCATTATTATAAAAATTAATCGGTGATTTCCGAAAACCGTTGATATTTATAGAAATCCATTTTATATCGTTTTTTGAATTGATTGTCGTTCTGAAAATAAAAAAAAATAAAATGTATATAGAATATTGTAATACTCATGTTGTATTATAGTTTAAACTCATTATGGTTCTTAGTCTACAACTCTACACATTAGTTTGATTTCATACTATTTTGTATTAAAAATATTATAGTAAAATACAAGAGTAATAGTAATCAGTCCAGGTTTAACGTTTAAAATATACTACATATAGAAGAATATGTAATTATATATATACTAATGAACAAACTATAACTATTTCGAAAAAATTGTGTGAACAAATTACAAATTCTGCATCAAACAATAACTTTATAAACAATCAAAATTATTTTTAGGAATTGTTTCGTTCACTTCATAACACTATACTAGAACTCATCAGTAGGTATTTATAGTGTTAGACTACAACTCCTAAATTTTTATTATAACTTATTAAAAGTCTGATCATTAATACATCTGTGAGTTATAAAAATTTCACAATGAAATTTTGGTAAATTTTTTTTGGTCGAAAATTAACTCTAGTAGCCAGGGTATTGTAAATTTGTCTAAATCTTATTATCTAATGTTCTAACATAATATGTTGTATTTTCCAATGGTTTGAATGCTACAATTTTGTTAACTGAAACATCTTCTTTCACTCGCTCAACATGTCCTCGACCCACCAAAGGGGTTTATTTTTCAGTTAAATTCTAAATTGAAATACAAACAAAAAAAATTTAATTACAATCAATCATACTTACTTAAATGTTGAATTGAAAATAATAATGTTGAAATTGATTAGAATAATTTGTTTTTTTGTTTTCCCTGTTCCATGAGGAAATACCACCTGAGTTAAACAAGTTTTCACTATAGGAAATCAAACAAAAAAAAAAAGGAAAAAAATAAAAACAAAATCAAAGAATTAAAAATGAAAGACAAAAAAAAGTAGCTTTAAACTATTTATGTACCCTGTATGTGGTCCATATGTTGTATTGTTCGATCATCAGCAAGTTTACATCAACATTGATTTTTAACGTTGTTATTATGACTATTGTTTTTTTATGTTTTTTTATTTTTTTTTTTTTTTGTTGATATGAGCTGACAATAATTATTTATTTGTTATGTTCTTCTTCTTTTTCTGTTTTTTGTGTTCAATGCAATCCGGTTGATTCTTTTAATTTTGCTGAGATTTTTCTTTCTTTCCATTATGGCGTTAAATTTACAGCATCCACCACTATAATCAAACTGTTATTTTGTTGTTGTTATTGTTTTTTTTTTTTTGCTTTTTTACAGGATTTTATATGACATTAGAGAATATTTCAATTCTTTCAATTCGATTCGGTATATTTTGTGCTTTGTTTTGTATAGTTATCCTATAGAATTAAAATGATGTATAATTTAAATTTGGGGTCTAGATCAGTAAATACGTTACTCTGAATATTTTTGTTTTATAAAGAAGAGTAAAAAAAAAATTGTCTGTATAACCATAATTTAAATATAGTATAAAAATGTGAATAAAACAGAGGGGAGGAAATGTATATAGTGTATTAATTCCTGGGGTCTGAACAAACTAGTCGCAGGTAGTTACAAGAGTTCATAGTATGTTTGTAGTCATAAAATGTTTGTTACAGCAAATATTGCCAGAACAGTTATGTAATGAATTGAAAGTTCGAAAAAATATAAAAGACTTTCCTCTTTCATTGCGTTTGTCGTATTAAAGGTAGAAATACAAATTTAAATTTAATTGAATTGAATAGTGGTATTGTTATGGCGATTTAAAAGAGACCGCACAAGAGGAATTATGTGTAAAAAAATTTAATTATTTATTTTACAAATAAAAAACTTTAATTATTAATTTTGGACATTTGGATTTATTCAATACATTTAAAAGAAGTATATATAAGCTATATAAGTATAGTAAAATATCTACAAATATACACAAATATCGCTGTATTCAATATTACTTATTTATTGTGTGTTGTGTTCCATATGTAATATTTTACAAATTAATTAGCAAGTTCTTAAAACAAATAAGAACATATAGGTTGTTCCACTATAAATTTCTTCTAGTTTCATTAAAACATGCAAAATATAATATATTAGGGTTATGAAAAAGACAATGAAGCTCTGACATTAGTTTTCATTTCGTTTTTTATTCTTGTATTTTAACCAATATTGTTTACTTGTTCCAAACTATTTGTTTAAATATTTTAGTGTTGACGTTTACCATTCATACCATTTTTTTCGGTAGCTTTTCATTCATCAGGACAATTTGAGTTTGGTTTGACAGTCATTACCATCTTCACCATTATAAAAATATGGAAAATGTTTGATGCTAATGTCTACCGTTCATACCATGTGTTTCGGTAACTTTTTATCGAACAGGATATTTCGAGCTTGGTTTGATAGTCATAGTCATTACAATTTTAAAATTTATTAAAATATCTAAAATGTTTGACGCTGAAATCTACCGTTCATACCATTTGTTTCGGTAGCTTTTCATCGACAAAGACGTTCTGAGCTTTGTTGGTCTGTCAAGTCATTACAATCTTTTTTCAAAATTTATTAAAATATCGGAAATGTTTGGTGCTGAAGTCTACGGTTGATACCATTTCTTCCGTAGCTCTTCATCTCCCGGGACATTTTGATCTTGGTTAAGGTCAGTTTTTGCTTATTTAAATATAAATTTTTTTTTATTTTTACAATTCATCTCCCATTTTGATCATGGGTGGGGTTCGTTATTACTGCTACCTTCACCATTACATAAATATCGAAAATCTGCAAAATACATGATTGTTCATTTAGCGGTAACAAATATACTATAAAAAAAAATATTCTGAACGTAAATATTGTTTGGTGAAATATTAAATTAGAATTACACTAACCTTAGAGAAATCAGAGGTTTTAAAATCTAATTTTTGTGGAAATAGTTGGAATAATAATAACCAAAAATCATCTTGTAAAGCTTGTTAGAATTTTAATTAAAAAAATTATAATTTTCTATTTCAAAATTTATAATTCTGGTTTAGTTATTTAGTTAGTTGTCTAGTCACTATAGGCTCACTAAGCATGAAACGCATTTAATTTTTGTCAGCACATAAAATTGTTAGATTTTTCATGTACTGATGAAATAAATTTGTATTATATTTCCCGGCTCTGACTTAAACTAATCTTAGGTTAATTAGTCGCATAAACTAGTTTCGAGAGTACATATATATACCCCTCTAAGTATTTTAGATATCTTTAAAAAGAATAAAGTTTTTTGTATAAAAGAAAAAAATAAATATTATTAATTATAATATAAATTTTGGATAATTGCTCGTGGAACATTGTTATATACCTACAATTGGCTTGGTGATAGAACAGACTGATAGCAGTACGAATAAAATAATTTGTTACTAGTTACGTTTTTAACTAAACTAAATTAATTTTTTAGTTAGTTGCATCATGTCATTATTGTCATAATAATCGTCATCATCACCAGGGACTTGTTTGTGACATAAACAACGATCCAATTTGTATTACAATAGAAATATATACCACCACCTAGCATAATGTTGACAGCGACGGATAACAGTATTTGTTAGTTAGATAATTTGTATTTTCATCATCATTATGATCATCACCATCAATGTCCCGTAACCCCTTCATTGCAACAAAAATCGGAATTAGATATTTGGGTCTTCCTTATTTTTCAAAAAAAAAACTTCTTAAACTCTTGCCTCTCTTTAAATTTACTTAAACCTATAAGAGTTAAATCCATCCATCTGGCCCAATCAACACCTTTTATCTACTACGTATACATAATTGTGGTAAAATTTGTATATGTATATATATACATACATTCATATATATATATATTCTATCGTATAAATTCTTTTCTGATGATACCTAGCTATAGCTGTAAAACCTTTAAAGAACAAAATTTAAAAAGAGGCATAACAAAATAGTTATCAAAGAAGATTACAGTTTTATGTTAATTGATGCTAATAAAAGTTTTTAAAATATTTAAATGACATAAAGGTTATGTTTACAACATTCTACAATTTTTCTATTTCTATTTTTTCTATTATTTTTTTCTTACAGTATTTTAAATTTTAAATGTTATTGATAAAATGTTCGTTTTTAAATGTCCAACAATATAAAGAATTAAAAAAGCAAAGTAACAAAATACAGAAAGAAAACTGGTAACAAAAAAAAACATATAAAAAAAAAAACTTGAAAAGGTTAAGAAGTAGGTTAGAAAAAAATAAAAAAATAAAAAAAGTTTATAATATGAAAAAAAAACTTTAAAGAATATTTATTTAAAACAGAAGTGTCAGAGTAGAATGAATATTTTGTAGTTTCAATATAAGTTGGAAAAATAATCTGAAACTTTGTGTACATGATAGATTTATTTCTTGATGTGTACACACCAGATTAAATATGAGAGAGTAGAAAAAGAATTTTTTGTATACCAAACGTGTTGACATGAGACTGTCTCTCTATTAAAATTTTAAACGCTTTAAAAAAGGCTGAAGAGAAATTCTGCATTCTAAATTCTGTAAGTCTTGTACATTCTACGTTTTATTTCTGTGTGGGTAATATATGATATGTAAATCCATATTGGTGACATAATAGGGCTCTACCAAGTTGTATAATTTTTCTAATGTAAATATTCTAATGTTAAAGAGTACAACTTATATTAGTGATACTAAATTAGTATCTGCAGAGTCTGCAAAGATAAGGTAGAATACGAAATAAAAAATTAGATTTTGTAGTATCATAATGAAACCCTTTGGTCTAAATATATCGACTTTGGCAGCCACTCGTATTTACCTAACCAAATTAGTTCAATTTGAACGAAATCTGTTTGATTCGAACCAAATCAGTTTGGCTCAAATAAAAATCAGTTTAAATCGAACCACATCAGATTGATTCAAATCAAAACAGTTTTTTTTAGAGTCGAATAGACGGTTGAAGAGGCTGCTATTAAAATTGAAGGAATTGTAGTGATGTCCCATAACTCTTCTTTCAGTTTCAGTAATTATTTGTTGATCAATATTTTAAAGCATATCGATTTTTATTCATCATCATTTCATACATTACACTAGCATAATAGTTGCCAAATATTTGATGTATAAAGGCTTGTCTTTTTTGTTATTTAATATTTCTTTTTTTTCTGTACGAGCTCTGGTTTGAGGAACATTAAATTCAGCATTGATTTAAAATTACTTATGCTGTTTGTATATTGTGTTTATTAATTATCTAAAGCAGAATTTTTAAAAGAAGAAAACTTTAAAACACATGGCAGAGCTCTATTATATACTTTGGATGTGTAATTTGACGAACAAATATTGGGAAAAAATGTCTCTACAGCAATGTTACAGGTATATTAACTAACGTACACGTTTATGAAATTTGTAAAGACAACCTCTATTCAAGGGGAAGCGTTCAATAGCGTACAGCTTTGCGATGCAACTTCACAAGATTTTTTCTTGTTCCAACACTCATCTCTCCGGATGATTATAAAACAATTCTACTTTTTTTTCGTTTTTCTTGTACACACACTTTAACCCTTTTATAAAAAAAATTAATTTTGACCTGTTTTAAACGTGTAACCGGTGCAGTTAATAATTTTTTAAAAATTAAACAAGAGTTATGGATCGATGATTTTATGTTTCAAATCAATACTCTGTGGTGTCGCTTTGCAGCTTGCTTACACTTCTTTATATGCTTATACCGTATTTTGTTTCATATTTAGCTTCTTATCTTTGGCAACATAGCTCACTATCTAGCTCTACGGTGCTTATCTAGAATTTGTTTATTGCCATTTATTATTTGACAAAATAGGCAATTATCCAGTGTAGAGCTCTTGCAATGTTTATCTACAATCTTTTGTCATTGTCATTTTTATACCGTACTATGTTCTACCATTTATTATTTGACAACATAGGCAATTATCCAGTGTACAGTTCTGTGATGCTTATTCACAATTTTTTTGTTTTACTATCAATTATTTGACAACATAAATCATTATCCGTAACGTAAGGCTTTGTGTTACCATTCTACAGTTTGGTCGCACCTATTCGTATTTCTACCGCATTTAAGCCCTCACATACCTTCTCCTCTTTGACATTACAGTGGAGCGGATCTTTGTAATATTTTGCTTTAAATAATTTTGTGGTTTTATTTTTGTTGTTTTTCAATTAATTTTTTAGTTTTGGCTAAAATTGGTATCATTTCATATCTCGTATAGACAAAATCATAAAACAGTGAAATCAACAAATACAAAATAACAAGTAACCATGGTAATGAATTTATTTGAAATTAATTATATTGTCATAATCTGCAAATATTTCATTTAATTGATTTATTAAATTGTTACATAAATATAAAAATACCATGCGACATGTGCCATGTATATCTGAATAGAGCAGAGAACCTAACTATTGTAACTTACAAAATCAAAATTTAAGCATTACGGTCGACGTGGCTCCATTACGACTACGTTTTTAGGGTAAAGTCAGGTCTTTAAATTTTAAATTGAAAAATGTTTTAAAGGTAAACGAATTAATTTTATAATATTTTCCTTTTTTTATTGTTGTTGTTGCTGTTGTTATTGTCTTTTAGAATTTTAAAGAAATTCTGTGTATTATTTTTGTTTTTTTATTGTTTTTTTTTCTGTTAATGAAAAATTTAGAAAGGAAGCAATAAAATAAAATGTCATCTTTAAAATTTAAATTTTTTTTGTTGTTGTTTTATTGAATGATAAAATAATTTATTCAGTTTTTTTTTTTTTTTAAATAATTTTTGAATATTGAATTAGAAAAGAATCTTTAAGAAAGCAAAAAAAAAAAAACACTTTATAATATTTTTTTAACAGCTCAAAAATATTTTAAGAAATTTTCGAAATATTTTTGTGTAAATGAAATATTGCACTTCAGTAAAAATTTCATTCAATTCAGATTTAAGAGTTTTTGTTGGTTTTTTGTGTAAGTATTGTGAAAATTTTCTTTCATATAACAGGAAAATTTCAATTTTCCCATTAGGTTACTTAACTCTTTTTTCTCTTTTTTGTTGCAAAATATTTTTGAAATTTTTTTATTGAATTTTTTTTTTTCGAAATTGTTATTGACAGCTCAAAGGATTTTCTATTAAAGGATACTAGAAAATAAAAAAAAATATTTTTGGTTTTATGTAATAGGTGTGGGTGTTTGAAAGGTGTAATGCAGTTCGTTTGAATTTTGTAATACATGGTAGAGTGTTCGAGTATTCGAAACTGGTTATGTGGGTTAGAAATAATAGGGGTGAGCCACATTTGTTTTAATTTATGTTGGGTTAGGCAATTTTATTTCTGGCTATCATCGAATTTCAAGCTAGCAAACCAAATATTTTTATCATATAGATTGTATATCTAAGATTATTATATAGTTAAGTTAGAAAATTATGGTGTCGGCAATATAAAATTGAAGTGGTTCAAGTCTTATCTATCAAATACTACGCAAAAGAACTAAAGTTAATGGAATCATTTCAGATACTCTTAATATAATGTTCGAAGTATCACAAAGTTCAATTTTAGGTGTTTTACTGATTATTATAAAATATATAAAAAAATCTGTTTCATTTTCAAATCTTATCGTTTTCGCAGAAGACGGTTTATTATATGCTGTAAGGTTATATGACAAAATTACATAAAACAAAATTACATAGGACCAAATAACATAAAACAAAATTACATATGGACAAATAAACATGTGGACAAAATTACATATGGACAATATTTCACATGGACAAAATCATATAGAGACAAAATTACAGATGGGCAAAATTACATAGGACAAAATTACATAAGACAAAATTATATACGATCAAATTACTTAGGACCAAATTAAATAAGGCAAAATTACATATAGAGAAAATTACATATGAACAATTTTTCATATGGAGAATATTTCATCTAGACAAAATTATATAGAGACAAAATTAAATAGGACAAAATTACATGTGGACAAAATTACATGTGGAAGAAATTACATATTTAATTTTTTTTTTAAAATTTAAAATTATTTGGTTTTGTAATTAGATTAGAAATCTAATTTTCGTGACTTTATAATGATTTTTCAATTATAATAACATTTTACAATATTTCTTTCAAACTCTGAAAGAATAGCAAATTTAGTAAAAACTATAAAAAGAAAAAAATTTTATTTTTATAGTTGGGGACTACTGCTCCCAAACACCAGCTACTATTATTTTTATATAAAAATTTAAATATGTAATTTCGTCCATATGACATTTTGTCTATTTGTAAATTTGTCCCATGCAATTTTGTCCCGACACCGTTGCAAGTGATAGTATAAACAAATGTGTAAAAAAAATGTGTAATTGTGACTTGGAGAAAGATGAGTGAATGGTGTAAGATGAATAAATAAAAATTGAGTAAATATAGACAAAACAAAATGTATGATAATTAATAGTGATGGCTAAATAGTAATATAATAGATAGATAATAATATAATAGAGCAAGTAGTTGATGAAATTAAATATTTAGTTGTTATTAATAGATAAAAAAAAAAAATAGATTTTAAGATCTATACTGACAATGTTTGTAAAAAAATCTAAAATTTCAGAAAAGTATTTAACTTTTTCAAGCTCGTTCAAAATGTATAATACGATAATAAAGACATATTTTGAGTACGCTTAATCTATTCTTTCTATGGCAAGAAATATATTGATATATATAGTTAAGTTTTGATTTTTTTTTTCTATTAAAAACAAATTATTTTAAAAAATAATTCTAACAAAAATTTACTACAAAAATTACAAAATAATTCGATGACAATTATAGAAATAGCTCATCTCATCACATCTACATTGCTTGTTAAAGTACTCCAAATTGGCTAAGCGTAAATAAAAGAATAATAATAAATGTTTTAATAATTATGTATACAAAATGGAAAATAATAATATATCCGTAATACTTATATATATTTGTGAACTCGATTAATTGATTGATTATAATTTAAGAAATATAGTTAAGTCTTAAATTACATTTTTTAGAAGTGAAAGAAAAAAAAATTTGCTTTTATATAATGATGTAAAGTTATACAATAAATTACCTTCAATACGTAATGAAATTAATTTAAGCAGCTTTAAAATAAGTGTAATTGTATGTAAAAAAATAATTTTGCTTAGAACCGAATGTAGTGTGAATGAATTTGTAAATTATTTGAATTCAAAATGGCTACAGTCCAAATGAATAAATAAATAAAAATAATATCTATCGACATTTGAAAGGCCTCGTCAAACTAACTGTTTAACTAAAAATTCATACTCTTGTCCATTTCTAAATACATAGATATATTTCCAAAACTATAGTTCCTAAAAATGTTTGCTTAACTATCTTTATCAATTTTCCATAATGGCCTTTAGAAACATAATACATATTTTCTTCAGGTATCCAAATATAAATTGAAAATTTTACTTTGTTTTCATTGCTTGTTTATGTTTGTCTGAAATTTTCTAAATTTTTTTTTTGGCAAAATCTAAAAATAGAAGGTTTGAATTTTGAGGAATTTTTTTTTGTTATTTTCAATTTTTTTTTTTTTTTATTTATATTTTGTATTTTTATTTCCGAAAATGAATGCAAAGCAAAATCTTTTAAAAAATCTTTTGGAAGGAAAGAAATGTAAATAATACCAGAAAATCTTCTTAATTGTTACTCACATTTTTGTTTTTTTTTTTTTATTTTTTTTTTTTGCTCTAAACTGTTTTTTTACCAAGAGTGGAATTTTGTCACTTTTGGTAGAAAAAAAAAAAAAAATTAAATAAAAATCTTGAGATAAATGTCCTTGAAAAAAAAAAATATATATATATATATATTTAATATGTATGTATGTATATAAATACTTTCTTCAAATAATTTATACATGTTCTTTAAGTAAAATAAAAATACATCAGGAAGGATGATTTTTAAAGTAAGTTTTGTATATAAAAGTACATTACATTTGAAATTATGAGAAATTCAAGATACAAAATTACGTAATTTATTTTTGTGAAAATTTAAATTTGCAGTAAAATAAAGAATTAAAGTAATTTTAAATTTCAAATTAAACTGATAATGGCTAAAACACTAATTAATAATCCATAAAATAATAACAAACAACTAGTATTCGTAAATTCCATTACTTAAGTTTGATAAAAACAATCGTTTTAAATTTCATTATGAATTGCGTTTCATCATTTTTATTTTTTTCATGTAAACTCTTATTATTTGCCTTTAAAATACAAACTTAAAACTATCTTAGCCTAACAAAGGGTTAATAAAATCGGCTTTAATATAACTATAATTAGAATTAATATTAACATTTAAACTAATTTTAATGTTTTGTGTTCATTTTATTTGATTACTATTTATTTTGTTTCACTCGTAATTATTAACGTGTTTTAACATGTTTATTCTTATTTAATGTATTGTAAAAATACTTAAGGCTTAAATTTCAAAATTATATTTTTTTTATTAAATAATACCTCAAAATTTACATTTTTCATCATTTCAATTTACACTTGATACTATATTTTTATTGATTTACCTTAGACAACAACCCCATACGTAACATTTAAAAAAAAAAAAAAAATAATAATAAATTGGGAGTTGTGGTACAGCAATAAATTAAATTTTTTGTATCTTAAAATGACTTGTACATGTTGGTGTAATTTTAAATTGAAATTCCTAGTTGAAAATTAAAAAAATATTTGATTTCGCCACGTCTCCTATTAAAAATCTATTAGTTCAGATTGGTGAGCTATTTATACCGTAATTGTTTTATTTACTATATTTTCATTGATTTATCTTAGACAACAACCGCATACGTAATAATTTATTTTAATTGAAAACTAAAAAAATATTTGATTTCGCCACGTATCCTATTAAAAATCTATCATTTAAAAGAATTATAATAAAAATCGGTTGTGAAATGTTTAGTTTAAATTTGTGAGCTATTTATACCGTTTTTTTTTTTCAATTTAACTACAGTTTAAATAATATGACGCAACAACAATAATAGTAAATAGTGATAAACAATAACAAAAATGAGTGAAAAATAACTTACTTTGGGATTGGACTAATAAATGCACATAATTTGATACGAACTGTCTTTTAAAAAGCAATTGAAGAATCCAACATTATCAACCTAACTACTTTTACCAGAATCAATACTAAACTACTGTAACTAACTATATATTAACTGATTCAAAATTCCGCAAAAGCCGTTCGGTTAAGGTATTTATCCCCTATTTCGGTATTTGAAAGAAACTTAGATGATGATTTGACTGGTGACCTTAACAAAGATCTGAATATTCTGTCATTCATTTTCCAAAGTTCAGGTCATTTTCATAATTTATAGCAATTGAGTTTTCAAAACAACTTTAGATGTAATTATTTTAAACGTATCCAAATTCTGGATCTTTACATTTAGTTTTTGTTAACATAAGTATTTTATACAATTTTTTTTAATTAAGTCCCGTTACTGTACTTTTTACTCTTATTTAAACTTTTAAAAATTGACATAAGCGGTTATGACTTGTTACCACAGACATTACAGTTATAATATATCATTTCTTGCATAAACTAAAATTAAATTTAAAGCAATTTAAAATTTCTCTGAGTGTATCGAATAAATAGTGCAGTTGTTTTCAAAGTTAAAAAACCCTTCTTCCCATTCTCTTTTTCAAACTATTAACTAAACTAATTAAATTCACTCAATTTATATTTATTTATTGTACAACTCTATTGTAAAAAACTTTGCCTACGTTTGCCACAGTACTGGCATAGCGATTTCCAATTTTGTGCTTCTAATTTTGGCCCTTGAATTCTCAATATAGATGATCGATTTCGAAAAGACAGAAACATTTGTTTGATATTGATTGCCAATACTTACAACCATTTTTTATCATGATAAACTTAAAGTTAGTCCAACTTTTTTGCAATAGACTAGTATAATCATTACTGAAATATTAAATCCTTTTGATTGTAAATTGAAATTTGGAAATTTACCACTTAAAAAACCAAAAAAAAAAAAGAAAATTATATATATATATATATAAAAAAAAAACAATTTTTTTATTTATATTTTTAATTCTGAACTTTAAAGGATTTTGTTTAAAACAATAATAAAAGGATTAATAATTATTATTGTGATGATTTTTACCAACCAACAAAATTAATTTAACCACAAAAATAATTTCATGTTGCTTCATTTTGATACTGTGAAGTTTTTATCAGTTTACCACAAAAACCAATAATTCATGTTTAAATGAATACTCGTTCAATATTTAATTATTTTTAAATATATATATGTATATTTTTTTGTATTAAATAATAATATACGAATATATTTTTTTAAATTTTAAATTACATTTAAATATGAATGGTGATTGCCACCGCCATGAATTAATTTGAAAAATTTTTGTGTGTTGGGCTTAATAATTTGACATAAAAAATACCTTATAATATTTTTTTATTAATTAAAATTATTTGAAATTAAATTTATTATTAAAATAGATTTTTTTTTAATTAAAGTATACAATTTTGTTGTTGTTATTTATAATTATATAACTAAGTCAATTATAATAGATTTTCTAATTAATTATTTATATTTACAAATATAAGTTATATATGTATATATTTAAATTATTAAGGTGATAATTTTAAACAATTTGCTTTTCAATGAAATTCAATTAAACAAAAACAATTAAATTATATAAAATTTAATTTAAGTTATAATTGAGTAGAAATAAATTAGTTTATTATTTAAAAATAATATGAGATGTGCTATCTATTTCGGTATTGTCCATTACAATCGACATCATAACTTGAGATATGGTACAACTATAAATATGTTGTGTGGTTTGAAATCCTTTGCTGCAAAGCTTCAGAACAATGTTTAAATTTTACAGATTCTTATAGGAATAATTTATTTTTGAAATTTTATTTCTATTGGCAAATTAATCCTTACGGATATTACTGAAAAACTAAATTTCAAAAAATATACATTATAAAAAAATAAATTATTACATATATAGAATAAAATTGTTATTTAATATTAAAAATGTCTTCAGATAAGCTAAATAATAAATAAATTAATAATTTTGAATTACTTGTTGTGAACATACCAAGTTCATTACAATTTTTCATAAAAGCTTATCTCAAATATCTTATAACTTAATACACTAATAATATCTGTAAAACCTTTCACCTCGATGAACTAAAGCAAAAAACAGTGACAAAAAACCAAAAATTTAAATATGAAGCTTTTTCAAAATATTACCGCAAAAAATTACCGATTAAAAAATAAAAAAAAATTAAAAAACTAATTTTCAAATAAATCATATTAGGAAAATATATCCAAGTTCTAAACCCATAAGTGAAAACTATAAATACAAATAATATTATCATCGGAATAATAACAATAAAAAACATGTCCTATATAACAAAAATGGCATGTGATATGCTTAGAAAAATAAACTGTTTCTGAAAAGAAATATTTTTTTTAGTGCTTGTCCGACAAATGTTACGTCGGGAGTAGCTAGTAAATAACTAAATTAGTAATGCTATATTATTTTATCGAAATCCACCAATTGCATGCCTAGATCAAATTGGTATTACCCTATACCCTTTGTATAGGATATTAATTATAAATTTCAATTGATTTGGAAGAGGTTTCAATGACAATACATTGACATATGATAAACGGTTAAGAAATTAGCATATTTTCGTTTTGTAACTAGGACATTATATCATTCATATCGAATATACGAGTACTATTCTGATAACACAAATTAAATTAATATAATATAAATACTTATATAGACTTATCAAATTTAAGTCTTTCGTACCGATCGAGACTACATTACAATCTGATTTGGTTATTTTGTGAACGTAAATAATAATGTAATTGGATCATTCTAATTTTTACTTAGCGCTAGTTAGTGTTTTTCTTTTTAAATTTAGATTTAGTAAAAATATTAAACCTATAAAATATTAACTTCCGTTAACGAGAGTCACTTAATTTAAACTGTATTTTATTTATTTTATTTTATTTATTTATTTTATTAGTTCCTCTCAAGTGAGCTTATAAGCTCTTACAGAGTGTATAGTATAACTTCTGTCTGTGATAGTTTGTATTTAATTCTATCTCAATCAAAATCAAGTACATATATATTGTACAAATGCAGAAATGCATCTTATTCCAATTTAAATAGATTGTGCTTATTTTAAGTGACCTCGAGAGTCGAATAGTAAGCATTCGTAGTAGAGTGCAATTAAGGAAAAAATTAATTTTGCTTGTTATTAATTTTTTTAAGCATAAATAATTACAAAGAGAGCTAATTTTTATATTATGTATTACGCATGTATATATATATATATAATATAGTTATATAATATATATAATATATATAATATATATAATATATATAATATATATAATATATATAATATATAATATATATATAATATATATAATATATATATAATATATATAATATATATATAATATATATATCTCACAGGAAACTGTTTTTTGTTTATAAATTTAAAAATTTATTTGTTTCTAATTGTTTGTTATGCTAGAAGTCAACATACTGAGCAGAATAGAGTCAAACACTTTGATTAAGTATTTATACTTATTCCGATAGAAATAAATAAAAATGAATACTTATTTGAATTTTTACCCGAAGAATCAAATATCGGCCTACATCGGCTTGTGACAAATTATTGGTTGAAAAATTAATTACAATTATATTTTTAGAAATAACTATTTGATAATTATTTCAATGACAGTTTAATCGATTTACTTCGAAAATTACACTTAATGTAATCTCATATTAACAGACAATCACAGCCTGAAGTACACCTAAAGTTGAATATTCAAGAACATTTTTTATAGCTCATTATTCATAAGCAATTCCAATAATTTAGTATTAATATAGTATTTTTATAGTTTTCGTGTTGCCCTCGATATGCTTAGTTATATATGCCCGGTATATAGGAAAGCATACCTATTCTTCCCTTCTTAAAAACTGATATCCAGTATAAATCAACAACTTATTGAAACTGATGCAATTTCATAATGGTGATAATTTAAAAAAAAATTCTTGTGAACACAAAAAATTAATTTCTTCAAAAACTATGGGAATTGAACAATTTCCAAAGGAAAACAATAAAAACTGGCTATTCTACAGAAAACGGTAAAACCGCATTAGTACATATGTAATAACATGGCTTCGCGATGTCACTTCTTAAAAATAAATATATATCCTTATTTAAGGACGAAAAGGATATTATATTGTTGCACCACAAAAGGTACAATTATTTTGACATTACTTATCTTTTTCATATCAACAATCAGATCTGTAGTTGTTTTGCCAAAAATGATGAATAAATGTCAGCATTCAACGTTTTAAATTCTATTAATTCCGTAAATTTTGTAGTTATTTCCAAAAACCTTCAAATTTTTAAGTAAAAATAAATTTTTTTATAACGACAAAAATTAGAGCCACAACCAATTTATTTATAACACCATTCTAATTGATATTTTATTAATTCTTTTATTAATTAAAGTAATAGGAATAGTAATACAAAAATGAGGTAATAAAGTAATAAAATTAAATTCAAGTAAATTTATATTATAAAGTATGAACTTTAATTAAAATGCACTTTTCCATATACGTTTTACATTCATTCTATAGTTTATATGCATATTCGATCGTTCTAACACGTATTAAGAAAATAAAAATTGATTTATAATACACAATTCGACCAGACAGTGTTAAACATATATTTTTGTATTTTAAATTAAGTTTATAGTATAGTTATAGTATTAATCTTAATATTAATCTATTTTGCTCTATATTTAATATCTTGTTACTATTAGATTTAATAATAAAATTGAAGTTTAAATAATTAACTAAGATTATGGTTAAGACAAAATTTGTATTTAATTCGTTTGAAACAAGGAAAAAAAGATTTCTATTAAAACATTCAAAACTAACTTCAACAATCCAGCATAAACCGTTTTTAAGACATAATTAGCAATATAAGAACAAAATCAAACAAAAATACACATATATTACTCTGTAAAGGTTGGAAATAAACATCCCTGTCATAATTATTGTACCTCATGGAGTTCCCTATTATATTTTCCCAAACCCTTCTAGCCAAGAACGACACACTCTGTATCAAACAGATATATAAAATCAATTAATTTACTATTTTACTACTAACTATTTATTATATTAAGGTCTATTGACCTAACTATTCATTTTCTCATTATTTAGCAAAATTATTTCAATCTTATAAACAATACAGAACAATTATTTCTAATTAAAAATCAAAACAACACTACACTGTATTTGAAATATTGAAGAAAAGATACTTTAATACATAGGTACTTGTATGTATATAGTTATAGAGATTTATTTGTTTAAATTTCTTTAGAAAACAAAAAAACTATTTTAATAGGTTAACCATAATAACTGTGACATGAAATTCGAATAAATCCAAATTTGGTACATTATTGGTACCTATTCTAAGTTTAAAAAACCAATATTACACAAACAGATAAAAAAAAAAAACAAAAAAAAAAATGAAAATAAATAAAAACAAAAATCCTAAATGATAATAATAAGAAAGAAAACACCATTACTAAAATAGTAAATACCAGTACTAAATTCAAATAATTTTTATTTTTTTGTATTTCCTATTTGGAGAGTTTTTTTTTATTTTTATTATTTTTTTTTTTTTTTTTTGATTTGTCAAATCTCTAAAGACAAATCTTCCTTTGTTCTTATATATATTAACATTTCCTATCAATGGAAAATAATTTGAACCACAAACATTTTATTCATGTTCTACTTATGTTTTTCACAATAATTTTCAATTGGGTAAATCCATAGTATTGATAAATGTTTTTTGTAGTTATGGAATTTATAAATTCGCTTTTGAATTTTGAATATTAAATCGATTTTTTTTTTCTTTCTTGCAGGTTTATAGAAAATTTCTAAATGGCAGAATGCAATCAAATGCATAAATTCGAATCTCACTTTTTAAAGTTAAATCTCGTTTTGGTATGCAACAAATCTAGTTTAAGCTTAAACTTAGAGTATTCAGAAACTGAGAGATATTAGTTGATAAATAAAATATACCCGAAGTTTGGCAAACGTTTTTAAACTAATTTTTTTTATGCATATGAAATCGAGTGCAACATATTGCTCTTCTCCAGAACTCATTCACAAGTTTGAACTCTATTTGCTTAAAGTTTTAACTACAGATCATGTTTATGCATTCCATTTTATACACTTATTAAGCCATTTAACACCATTAACCTTGAGATTGCGTTCAATTGCATGTCTTTCACAGCAATCTAAGTCCTTTAATACCAGTAAGAAATTTATTTGTTTTTGCTTTGATATAATTTTTAATTCGAGACGAATCCTGCGATACCTGTCTTTATATCTGTCATCTTTAATTTTGTTATAATAAGACCAGCTCACGAATCCAGCTTCAACTCTCTTAAATCTTCATATAACAATTTTATTATCGAATAACTAGCATACATCTAAAATTTGTATGATCTTATGAGCTATACTCGAAATCTTTTGTTTCATAGATTTTATTTAGAGATTTTTATAAAGGTCATCGATTTGACAGCACTAGGAGACGCTGATACATTTTATTTTTTTGAATATAAATTTTTTTATTTGAAGCATATTTTTTTTAGTTGCTTCGTCAGGAATCAAACCCGGGGCCTTTCGGGTTGGTTGAAAGGCAGGCATTTTACAAACTGAACTATCCGACGTGTTTTAAGACCGGTCAAGATAAAAATTGAATATTGCAAAACCAACCAATTATTTTCATTCATTTGTCTCAACCCTTTCTTGTATGAAGTAAATGGTCAATCCTTCATCTTAGAAAAATGTACCAACATTGAAAATATACCAAATCCAATTTTTGTGAAATAAATATTTTGCAAGGACACAATTTGATAAATTTTGAAGTTATAAGTGATTAGTATAGTGTTGCTTTAATAGGGACAAGATATCATAACATCAAATCATTCAACTTTTCTTACGATTAAATCAATAATTTTAATTATTTTAATTACTACAGTCAAAACATGTGCAATTCTTATTCTTAGCACCTGTTATGTATAGCAACATAATCTTTAATGCGATCTTGATTGCATGATATGTATTTCAGCTATGGTTTATAATTTTGACACAAATTTGGTCACACACATTTAAGGACGAATATACCCCTTTCAGAACATTAATTTAATGGAAAAAAATTTTCGAGTTTTCCTTTAACATCAGAAAATTGATATCCTGCTTCTACAATCAACCCAGGACTAAATAAAATATACATTATTTATATAGAGTATATTTTTATTTAATTTATAACAAAAAAAAAAAAAATTGTCCAGCACCTACCAAAACTTATCTAAATTGAATTAAAATTCTGTACAATACAAGTGTTTACAAATAAGACTGGACTTCTCCCACTCAAAAACCAATCAACGAATTATATTATTTTTACTTAAAAAAGATTTTCTAATCAAATTTAAATCAAAAATTAATTTCAATAAGGACTTAATCTTCTATTAAGTCAAAATAAATATTGTCCCAATTTACTTAAATACTATTTTTTATTCTCTTCGATTTATTTTACTAATAATATATTAAAGATTCATCTGGATATGTCAATACAAAAACAAGAACACAAAAAAAAAAATAAATTTTTCATTGGAATATAAGTTTTTTTTTTGTTTTTTTATTTATTTACATGAATATGTGAATATGCCATTTGAAGTACCATCTTTAAATCAAGTTAAACTTTTTTCATCCTCTTTTCATCTTCTCCTCCTACTATTACTACTACTGCCACTACTCTACTTATAATACTACTATCACACTACTTCTATAGTTGAACTTGTCTACACTGTACAATATGTATATAGTAGTACTACTAGAATAATATGTCTTATTGACGATTCATTGAATATTTTGTTGGAAAATAAAATTTTGCTTTCTTAACTTATCAAACTGATACCAATCTCTTCTAGATACATTTAAGGTATATCAAAATTGTTTACAGTGGTATTGCAAATTTCATTATTCGTTCATTATCTTATCATAAAAAAATAATTTAATTTTTTTTAAGAAATTATTTAAAACAAATTAATTAAATTGTTTCTGAAACTGTTTTATATAAATAACGTTTAAATATAAAATTAAAAAAATTAAATCTATGAGTTATAATATTAAATTATAATTTCAACTTATTACAATATTTTATTAACAAAACAAACAAAATTCAAATTACATAATGTGTATTCATAAATTATTTAAATGTGTGCTAAATGTTATTGGTATATAATTTTGATGAGTGTTATAAATTTCGGTCCGTCTTTTTGCTCTAAAGACTTACATTAATGCAGTGCCATTACACAAACACTTTATAAAAAAATTAAATTGCCCGAGAAATTATTTTCTCCACCGATTTAAATTATAAACATTAAAATTTTTGTAATTGCTTGCTGTTGCATTTTAAAGATGACATTTCAGTAATTACCTGATAATGAAAGATCAAAATTCTTTATTAGCCGAACAATATGATGTAGTGGTTGTATTATCTGACTACTAATCGTTCGAGTCACGATTACGAAGAATATTGTAATAAGTGAATCTAACTAACGTTCAACAACAAGTACTTGTAATATTTTAATATAATTAAACATCTAATTTTTAGTAGTTAAGAATTAATTAGCGATGTAATTCGAAATTACCATATCAAACATAAAAACTGCATCACAGCAATGTAAAATTGGAGTATGCTGATTACTGAATAGGTAAAGACATAAGATAACAAAAAAAAAACTGAAAACTCACGACATAATCAGATTTTACTTGTTATTATAGTCAAATTTTTATTTGAAATAATAAATTATTTATGGTATATGAGTATATAAATTTCGTAATATATTTGTCTTCAGTTTTATGTACAATGGTATGATACTGGCTTATCGTTTCATATCAATATAATTTTTGTAATATATCTGTCTTTCGTTCTGTGTGTAACGTTATAATATTGCCATATTTCTTATTTCCATCAATATATATTTTATAATACCTATATCTGTCTTTCGTTTTGTGTGTAACGCTTCAATATTGCCATATCGTTTTACTTTTCATCACTATAATTTTCATAATAATATTTGTTGTCGGTTCTCTCTAATATTACAATATCAGTACACTTCATCACTAAAATTTTCGTAATATATGTCTGTTTATCGTTCTATCTATAACGCTTTAATACTGCCATATTGTTACACTTTATCACTAAAACTTTCGTAATATATGTCTGTTTGTCGTTCTGTGTGTAACGTTTTAATACTGTCATGTCGTTTTTCTTTTCATCACTAAAATTTTTGTAATATATGTCTGTTTGTCGTTCGGTTTGTAACGCTTTAATACTGCCATATCGTTTTTCTTTTCATCACTCAAATTTTCAAAATATTTGTCTGTTTGTCGTTCTGTGTGTAACGCTTTAATACTGCCATGTCGTTTTTCTTTTCATCACTAAAATTTTTGTAATATATCTGCCTTCAGTTCTTTGTAAAATACTATGATACTAGCTTATCGTTTCTTATCAATATAATTTTTGCAATATATCTGTCTTTCGTTCTGTGTGTAACGTGATAATATTGCCATATTTTTTATTTCCATCAATATGTATTTTTTAATATGTACTTATATCTGTCTTTCGTTCTGTGTGTAACGCTTTAATATTACCTCATCGTTTTACTTTTCATCAATAAAATTTTCGTAATATATGTCTGTCTTTCGTTCTATCTGTAACGCTTTAATACTGCCATATCGTTTTTCTTTTCATCACTAAAATTTTCGTAATATATGTCTGTTTGTCGTTCGGTTTGTAACGCTTTAATACTGCCATATCGTTTTTCTTTTCATCACTCAAATTTTCAAAATATTTGTCTGTTTGTCGTTCTGTGTGTAACGCTTTAATACTGCCATGTCGTTTTTCTTTTCATCACTAAAATTTTCGTAATATATGTCTGTCTTTCGTTCTATCTGTAACGCTTTAATACTGCCATATCGTTTTTCTTTTCATCACTAAAATTTTCGTAATATATGCCTGTTTGTCGTTCGGTTTGTAACGCTTTAATACTACTATATCGTTTTTCTTGTCATCACTCAAATTTTCAAAATATTTGTCTGTTTGTCATTCTGTGTGTAACTCTTTAATACTGTCATCTCGTTTTTCTTTTCATCACTAAAATTTTCAAAATATATATCTGTCTTTCGTTCTGTCTGTAACGCTATAATGCTATCATATATTTTCTTCTAACTAATTTCTAATTTAATTCATTATATTTCACTAGTTCTAATATTATCAAAATAATATGAATATGACTCGGTATCCCAATATTGGTTAGTACAACCCAAAAATTGTATTTATTCTCTGAAAAACAAAAAATCCAATTGAGAAAAATGGAAGTTGAAAATTCATACCGTAAATTTTTTCTAGAAAATTTATTGATTTTCTTGTATGTTCATCACTTTATGTATAATGTATGTATATAAGAGTACGTAAATGTATAAATTACAATATATACAATATAAGAAGAATAAATTCATTATATATTTATTAATGGTGTCTTTGAAAGAATGAAAACTCAAAACAATAACAAAAAAAAACAATTTTTTATTTTCATTCTGTTATTTGTATTTTCATTAGATCTGATGATGGGGATACAATTTCTTTTTATTATCATTGTTATTATTACAATACATATATTTTGTTTTATTAGTATAATATTATACTATACTTTTTAACATTATATATTATTATTTTTAGTTTCTTTGTAATTTTTAATATTCTCTTCAATTTTAGTGTTTTATTCTATGCGAAAAAAAAACAAAAGACAAAAAATCGAATTGAATTCTTAGCTTTAAAGAATTTTTCCATTTAGACGCGATCACAATATCAAAAACCATACATTACAGTGTGATTATTTGTTTGCGTTTTTGTTTATTTATTTATTTATTGTTTTTTTTTTTTGTTATTTATTTATTTAATAAATTCGAGACTCGATTATTTTTTAACAGTTTTTCTTTCTTATTTTCTTTTGTATATATATATATATATATATATATACAACTTATATTGTTTACTTTCTTCGTTTGTTATTTTAACGTAAACTTTATTTATGTTAACTAATCGATATACAAGGTATAAAATTATTATGTATATATATATAAACAAATGTATATTATATATATATACAAGTAAATATGTATTTAGAATAATCCTTCCCAGAATTGTGAGAAATTTCAACATTGATATTTTATAATTTTTCAAAAAAGGAATAATGAATAAGTATAATGAATTTGATATTAAGTTGATTTAATAACCAATCGATTTTAGATATTTTGTTTTTGTTCTTTTTAGATAATAATAATGTGTTATTTTATAGATAATAAAAATTTTGGAAAATTGAAAATCAATTTCGTTGTTTTTTATATTTAATTTTTTGTATTCACAAATAGCTATTCTAAAACGATACATTAGTTGAATGATAGGTAGTAGCTGTTTAAATACAATGACCCACTTAGTCCAATAAGGTAAATTGTGATACCATGGTACAATAGTTGAATAACAAACTAATTGTTTATTATTTTGCAACATTTTGATGCAAAAATTACGGCTATATATAACTTCTTCATGTTGAATAAATTTTAATAATTTTTTACGGTAGTTTAATACATTTTAAACCGTCCTCTGAAATATAACTGTATACTACCTAAATGTATA
The DNA here is from genome assembly GCA_963942445.1 of Argyra leucocephala. Taxonomy (NCBI): domain Eukaryota; kingdom Metazoa; phylum Arthropoda; class Insecta; order Diptera; family Dolichopodidae; genus Argyra; species Argyra leucocephala. The sequence goes on from OZ012681.1 coordinate 105,645,720, forward strand.
CACTATATGGCATGAGTACAACATAATTTCAATTGATATGAGTTGAGTATACCCATTTTTTGGATCAATATCCAATCTTTAGCTACTTTGGCGAATTTAATTTTGAACCGTTAATTTTTTTGCTGTACACCAGACTTATATTCCATAAGTCTAAATTGCGTGCAGTATAATTGGATTTATTATTTAATTAATTTGATACTACAATGATTTATTTTATTCATTGTTTTATTTTTCACAACACTGGAAATATCAGGGTAAGTCCAAAATTAGGTATATTAAATATTTACTCCTGTCGAAAGATTAGCGTTGGTGGGGTGGGTATTTATCGAACTTAATGAATAATTTTGGTAGTATTTTAAAAATCAATTATTATCATATTCAGAGCTCTTCTTTCTCTTTTGCACTTATGTATTCTTCTTATAAAAAGCTTTAAAATCAATTTGAAGAATTTGTTGACGATGTACTGTTGTGTATTGCAAAATTATGGGTAGATATATTAATAATATTATAGAGTCAAGAATCATAACATTTTAAATTCGGTTTGTACATCCTTTGTTTTAATTCGATTGGTCAAGCATTAAAACACCTTTTTCAAAATTCATATCAGATCAATTTTGAGAACCAATAATTGTTCCATATTCAGATCAGATTTATAAATTTTACAAACTAAATTGTTCAACCACCAACTCGGATTCGTTAATCTAGGAAACAGATTGTTTATAACTTTCAGATTAAATGTTCCATCTTCCAGATTGATTTTTCCAATTTGCAGATTAAATTTTCCATCTTTCAGATTAAATTTTCCTATCTTTCAGATTACATTTTCTATTTCTCGGATTTAATTTTCAATCAAAATTAATTACAATTAAATAAATATTAACACTCTAGGTATGTTTCACAATTTTATTAAATATCTTAATCGATTTCTGTTATTACACCATCATCAGAAGACTGATCAGTTTCTGATTTCATTCCGCAGGTCTCTAGTAAAATATAATTAGATTTTGTTAGAAGTTTTTTGCTTCATGTTACTTGCAAGATGTTTAATATCAATCTAAGATTAAATCAGAGACTGATTAGTGTTCTGATGATGGTGTAATAATGGAAGTCGACTAAGATATTTAATAATATTGTGAAACATACCTAGAGTTTTAATATTTATTTAATTTTAATAATGTTTCACCTAGAACCTACAGCATATTCTATAAATTATATCAAAATTAATTACCATTGTGAGCTTAGTGTGGAATATTGTGAGGCAAAGTACCCTTTGTTTTGACTATTAAATTAGATTAAATTATATTAAATTAAATCATCTAAATAATCTAACTGTGTAGACCAGGCAAATACTTTACGGGTCATAGTTGAACAATCAGTAGAATGGAATGCCCCACTATATCTACTATTCATAGATTTTAAGAAAGCATTCGACACAGTCAAGAGATGCGCAATATGGAGAACACTTACAAAGAAGGGAGTTCCTGAAAAAATCATCAACATCATCAAAGCGATTTATGAAGATGCAGAGACAACAGTTCAACACAGAGGTAAGATCAGTGATCCATTCTACACCAATATAGGAGTTAGACAAGGATGTCCACTATCTCCACTTCTCTTCAACACAATACTAGACGACATTCTAAGAGAAGTTTGCACTGGAATAAACGGAATAGAATGGGATCTCTTCGGAAACTTAGAAGACTTAGATTACGCAGATGATGTATGCCTCATATCAAAAAATCAAAGGGACCTACAGAACAAAGTCAACAGTTTACAGGAAGAAGCAAAGAAATCGGGACTGGAATTAAATATCGAGAAAACCAAAGCAATGAGGACAAACAATAGTTATAGTGAGCCAATAACAGTGAGTGGATAACAGATAGAATACGTAGAAGAATTCAACTACCTGGGGAGCATTATAACATCAAGAGGAGGTGCAACAGAAGATGTTAACAGCCGTATAAATAAGGCAAGAAGAACATTTGGGAGCCTAATGAAGATATGGCGGAGCAACCAAATATCGAGAACAACAAAGCTAACAATATTCAGAGCATGTGTTAAGTCAACATTAATATATGGCAGTGCAACATGGCTCACTTCGGTCAGAATCAAACAGAAGCTACAAGTATTCATCAACAAGTGCTTGAGAATTATATGCAGAATATTCTGGCCGGCAAGAATTAGCAACGAGGATTTATGGATGATAACTGGAGAAGAACCTATCAACAGACAGATAAATAGGAAAAAATGGAAATGGATAGGTCATACACTAAGGAAATGAGAAAGTGATATAGCAAGAAGAGCTCTAGAGTGGAATCCACAAGGACAAAGGAGACCCGGCAGACCATACAACACATGAAGACGCACAATCGATCAAGAATTAACAGTCAACAATTATACCTGGGACGATATTAAGGAAGTAGTACTCAACAGAGAGGAATGGAGGTTCACTATCGAAGCCCTATGCTACCACGCGGAGTAATAGGAGGAAAAAAAAAAAAAAAAATAATCTAACTAACCATTTTGAAACGAATTTTGAATTATAATTACAAATTTAAAAAAATGCATTTACAATGGTTTTTTATTTGATGTTAACAAATTGAAATCAATAAATTTGATCACTTTATTTAAAATAAGTACAATAATATTTTACAAAATTCTCTTGGTAATTTATAAATATGTATTTTTAAAATTAATTTAACTTAAAATAAATTTTTTTTTTTATTGTTTTTTTTGTTTATGTTTTTGAAGTTTTATTTTGAAATTTTCCTTTGGGAAAATATAATGTAAATAACATTTTTTATTTTAAATATTAATTTTCCAAATAAAAGAAAATTAAGATTTTAGATTACTAAAGTTTATTTTAAAGTCAAAGTTTATATTATAGTTTATTGAACTAATGAATTGTTGTTGGTGTGGTCAAATTCCAATTATAAAAAATTAAATATTTTGAAATATATAGACTTATTTACATAAATATTTCGATTATATAAAATGTAAAATATGTATTGTTATGCTGTAATTACAAAATTGTAAATAGAATATTGAAAATTTTTAATTACAAATTTTTGGAATTTTTTCGATGTAAATAAATATACTTAATACTTTTGTTACATTATTTTATAGTTTGAGGTGGGTGTGGTGGGTTTAATAAATTGGATTTATTTAGAAATTTAATTTAATAAATAAATATCTTGAATTTTGATTAATTTAATATAAGTATTTAAAAATTGATTAAATTTTAAAATATGAGGATTGTAATATTTAAAATAGAGCATGTATAGGGCCTGAAGAACTACTTTTATGCTAATTTCATTTGTATATATCTACAAGATGTACCACTCAACTACAATCTTAAAAGTAGTGTTATTACATGTCAATTGTATTTATAATACTTAAATTTTCAATAAGTTGTCCTATAGTTTTTACTGATTCAGTTAAATATAGGTTGCTTTGTAAAAATGGCTATAAATTGTCGATTTATGACTTCATTTTATTTTGTTGTTATATATTATTTTAGGCTTATAAATTTAATTTTTAAAATTAACATATTCTTATATAATAAAAGGCAAAGTCCTGCTGCTGCTGCGTTAGCGTGGCATTTTATTAGTATTACAATAATAACAAACAGAAATTATTTAGCAGAATTTATAACACAAAAATAATCATTCCCATCACATGCATTTGGAAAAAATTGTATACATAAAATTAATCTCTCTCTTTTGAAATTTCATGTTTTTTTTTTGTTTATGTCGAAAGGAAATAACAAAAAAATATTATTTTGAATCAAATTCTTTTTGTTCTGTTTGATTTAAGATTGATTTTAGGTATTCAATTCATTGATATGTGTATATGATGATAATATGTAGAAAAGAAAAAAAAGAAAAACACGAGCGTAATTTTACGAGAAATTTTTGGAAATAGTTTGAATGTAGATAATAATCGCAGAAGTCCTAATCGGTACAGCTATAAGGGAAACAATTTATTCCCAGAATATATTTATCTCCAACTATTCCCCGTTAAATTAGCCTTTTTTATTATCTTAAATAGAACACAAGGTTAGACATTGGAAAAAGTGGGAGTTGAGAAAGAAAACAACTGTATAGTTTTTGTAACTATACCTTAAAAAACTTTGGTTTTTTGTGTTGAAAAAATACGTGTATACCAACCAAATTTATAAATATAAGATTTCGCAGCATTGGATATAAAGAAATGGCAATATCCAATTACCAATCTATATGGATAAAACATTATAGTTTAACAACTATTGTTCTTTTTGGAATTAAGTTGCGAAGTCTAAATTTTTTTTTTTTAGTTTATTTATTTAACTTTACAATCTATCTTATTTTTGTCTAATAATAGTATGTCACTATTAGACGATATTAAGTAATTTGTTTTGGCTTCTTTTTGTAACAGGTGGTGAGTTAGCCCATTGGCTTATCTCCGAAGTTCTATATTTCTGGTCAAGCGGATAAGTTTCATGTTTTTTTGGAGCTTTTTGTTTTGGTGTTGCTGCCATCGCTGCTTCTGATATTACTTTATTAAATTTTTCGATAGATTTACAATATTCTTCAACGGCATATCTAGTGTTATACTAGCATAGAGATTATTTTTATAGATATTCCAATTTGTGCTTTTTGAGTGAAGTTTTTGCTCATGTGTTACCTCTAATAGTCCAGTTGATGCAGAAATAATTATAGGCGTATGATCTGATGATAAATCCGTACTATGCAATCTAAATACATAAATAGTAAAAATATTCAAAGAATTTTTTATTTATCTTGACTTATAAAATTTACACGATAAATAATCAAAAATCAATTTTTTGTTACAATTTTCAGTACGTGGTTTTTGGGAAATGTTTGGTTTTTTTTTTTAATTTGTTGTAAAGTTTTGCACTACACAAAAACACTTATATAATATTTGAGTACGTTTTTACCAATTTTTTTTTTTGCAGTGTCTTAAAACATTTTTTTTTATTTACCACCGTCATATGATTGACCTTTTTGCTAGTTTTAGAATATTTAAGTATTAAGATTAATTGCTTTGTTGTTGCACATTTATGTGCCAATAAATTTTAACCGCTTATTTATCAAATAAGCTTATTTTCTGTCAACATTTTGTTTGATTCTGACATGACAATGAAAAGTCACACGTTTTTTACCATACACAATTGTTTATGAGAATACAATTTAAAAATATTTGTGTCATAATCGCTTCTTTAACTTAAAATATTTTAAATATTTTCTTACATTTAGCCATACAAATTTATAAATTGATAGGCGTTTTCTACAAATTCATCATTTTCGTGCTTATGCGGCTTATTTTACTTAAGCGATTTTCACAAAGCAATATTTATCAATATTAACATCTTACAATTTTAGTTTTTTTAGAAAATAAGTAAAGTTATTGGATTTCAAATCCTTACATAGTTTAAGCGATTTTAAGAAACCAAAACCTGGTACAGTCCCGCTACTTTATTCTCAAACCCTTTTTTAAATTTTAAAATTGATTTTACTTGAAACATTAATTTTTGACATAAGCGGTATATAACTTGTTGCCACAGTTGTCATTGAATTATTGAATAATGAATTAAAATATTTGGAGTTATTAAACTATAAGTATACAAGCTTTATAAGCTAATTGAATAAATAAAATACAGAAATAAAAGAAAACCCACGACAAACATTAACACCTATATTTGTAATATTCTTCCTTTTTTCACCTCCTTCCTTTATTTTTTTCAAAGTATACAAGCCAACTGGTATAAAATGCCTCACTTAATGTTTTGATTATATATTAACAAAAAACAAGAAAAAAAAAACTTATAACATTCAGTAGATTCATTACATCAACATCAACAAAACTTGTTAAATTAATATGAAAGTAAAAATAGCTATATTTTAATTTTATCATAAATTTTCCAAAAATCATATACCACATCACATCTAATAGACAACATTCTGAACTATACATTAAACAACTGTATAAAAATATTTACAACACTATTAAGAACAGTTTAAAATTCAAAATAAATTATCAATATAATTCAAATTATTAACAATATCTTCTATACTCACTTTGAATATTTCAATACAAACAAAATAGACCACCAATATCGGCTTGAAAAAAAAACTAAAATAAAAAAAATAAAGAAAAACAAAAACCACTGGACAATCTACTGATGAACTGAAGTCTATATATATACAAAGTGATGAAATTATGTGGTTAAAATACCCACACTTTTCATCCATTTCATTAAATTACTGTTCATTCAGTTCAAACATTAAAAACCAATAAAATTTCTGTTTAAAATTATTTTGTATTCTGTATTGTCTATGTTGTTGTTGTTTTTGTTGTCTTGTTGATGATGATCACCATATTTATAGCATGTTTTTATTCCAAAACATGATGGCATTTTCATATTTTCTATACTACATAATCTTTTCATATTTTTAAAGGCTATCAGATTAACAAAAAAAATAAGGTAACTGAAATTTTCTATTTACACATACATACCTCAGTCATAACACAGTTTTATGTTGCTCCTGTTTTTGTTATTGTTTCAATCAATCCTATATGGTACGTATTTAAAGACCCCATCAACCAACATTTTTTTTTTTTTTAATATGACATTTACGAGGATAATAAAAATTGATAATAAAAGTAAGAATTTTCTTAAAGCTGATCTGAATATTATTGAGATAAAAAACAAAAACAAAATTTTCTTCTAAGATTTTTCACAAAAGAAAATACAAAAAAAAAAAATTTTCTCCTCTTTATGTATTTACTATGCCTTAGTGTATTTGTGTATGTATAATAAGTTAAGATGTAATAAAAAAAAAAAAAAGTGAAATTTTGTTGCAATGCAAAATACATACTTATCTACTAATATATTTTATTTTTATTGAATAAATTCTAAATAATATTAAATGATTAATGGTGATGATGATTATCAAATTGATTATCAAAATGATTATGATGATATGAATTTGAGGTTAAGAATCAAAATACATAATAAAATCTGATGTTAAATGTTAAATTGTTAAATATTTACGACTTTTGTTTGGTATTCATATACTTAAGAGGATTATTAGAATAAAAATATTATAGACCTATATATATATATATACACATATAACAAATGGATTAACACATATACAATATACATAATGTATATTTAAACATAAAAAAGGAAATTGACTTTAAAATAATGAATGGTAATAAATTGTTGACGATTGTGTTAAAGTATAGTACAAAAACAAAATTATTTCGCAATTTAACATCAGAAGAAATAATTTTAGAATTTATTATGGATTTTAGATTGTTATTGAAACAAATCTTGTTTTTTAAGCTATCTTAAATGGTTTTTTTATTATTTGTAAATTTTCATAAAATTTTATTGGGTTTTAATAAAATATCTAGATTGTGTTGCTTTTTTTAAATGACAAAATATTCAATTAATTTCGATATTTGCATTGAAAGGGCATTCATTTTTTGATTGGAATTAATTATGTATTTTTTAAATTTAAATGTGATGATAGTAGTTTTGATTTAACAATTAAAAGTAGTTTTGATTTAACAATTAAAATGATTCGAAGTATTTTTTTTATGAATACATAGTTACTTATATATGATTTTTTTTATTTAAAAACATTCAAATTAAATTAATTGTTAAAATTGTTTAAATGCATTCAGTGTTCCTGTATTTTGGTTATAAATGTAACTTTTAAGATGAAATTTATAAGCCTAATGTAAAATACAATGAAGTCTATATTAAAGCACAAAATCGACTATATGTACATATAAACAATTTTTTATATTATTATTTAAGTTTAACTATATAATAACAAATAATATCAATAAATGTTCGGGGTTGTTTCGTTCATCACAACAGTACTTGAACTCATCAGTAGGTATTTGTATAGTGTTAGACTACCCATACAACTTTTGAGTTTTGCTTTGATTGATCTTATAACTTATTTAAAGAATTTTATTAATAAATCTGTGAGTTATAAAAATCGACCAAAATCTTAAGGTATTCAATTATAGTACTATTTGTTCTGTTTAGTTATTTAAAAAACGTTATTAATAAATCTGTGAGTTATAAAAATCGACCAATCTCTTAACGTATTCAATTATATTACTATTTCTTCTGTTTATTTATTTAAAAAATGTTATTAATACATCTGTGAGTTATAAAAATCTACCAAAATCTTAACGTAATCTATTATTTTACTATTTGTTCTGCTTATTTATTTAAAAGTAAAAGTAAAATTTTAATAATTTCTATGTAAATTTATAAATTTATATTTTTATTAATTTATTTTATAGTAATAATAACAGCTAGTTCAGTAAAACCATTTTTATGTCATATATATATAAGTATAGAAATCTTAATGGTTAGAGATGGACATAATATAGAATTTTATACAGTCAGATTAAAATGTTTAGAGCAAGCAAATTAGCTGTCTAATTACTAGAAGGGAGTTTGCTATAATTAATTAGGCAATAAATATCTTAATCCATTAGGGTTTGTAAACATCGTTACCGCTAATAAAAAAAAAATTTAGTAAAATAAAATAAACCAGATTTACTAACGCTGTTAGTAAAGAAACAAAAAAAAATAGTAAGTACCTAAATATAATTTGTTAGTAATAATATTATACACTTAAAAGCATCCTAAAAGACGAAACTAATAAGTAAGAAAAACTGAAGAAAATACAGAAGTTGTTAGTTAGTTCCACCCGTACTTACATTATTATGCAATTATTTTTTAACAGTTAAAACACTTTGCTGACGATGAAAACATATAGAATTCGAATTTACTTCACGTAGGATTTGGTTTGACATTCGCGATGTCATTAATTGTATTTTGCCATTTAAGGATTTCAATGGTGTCGGAATGAGCACTCATGCTGTTATACAAATTTAATTTATACTGTGCATGTACCCATAAGATATTTAAAAAAACAAGGGGACGAATCTCCAAAAATACAATAATGTTCTAAAGGAGGATGATGAGCAGTGAATTTCGGTGATTGATAAATTCCTATTAAACGAACTGTTATTAGGTTTATAATCAGGTATATTAATTTGGCTGCTGCTTTTTCACATTATCCAATATATAATAATTATAGATCATTTTTCGATGTTGGTGCATACCTAATATTAGCTTTTTATGCATTTGATCTAAACATGATATATAATTCTTATATATGGACTGGTGCTTGCAGTAATGTGATAAAACATTTGAATAAAGTTCAAAGATGGACTGTTCGTTTAGTTGGTTTGTGGACTTTACTCAAATGCTTTAGATCAAATGCATAAAAGCCTAATATTAGGTATGCACCAACCAACTAAACGAACAGTTCATTTTTGGACTTTACTCAAATGTTTTATCATATTACTGGAAATACCAGACCATATATAAGATTTGTTTATCATGTTTGGTCGTATTACATATTATATACTTATAATAATATATTTCAAGTATGTAGTCAAACGATGAAAAAATAGATCTAACAAGGTCTAAGAAAACCTAAAAATTTAGCTACTACTTTTGCAACATCGAATGTATGATAATTGTAGCTCATTTTCCGATTAAAGTACATATCTAATATGCTTAAGCTTTCTAACCGCTATATAGCTTATCTTCCTGGAATAAAATACTAGGATCAAAAATGGAAAATTTTCTTAAAATATGTAGGTAGTTCTGAATTTTAGAATTATTAACCTCAGCTCCATTTTTGAGTTCACAGTTTGATATTGCAACCAAATCATAGTTAGATGACAATGCTATATAAATAATTTTACTGTTAATTGCAAAATAATCATAAATCATAGAATTAATTTTAACAATCCACAATTGAAAAACATCATGTTTTTATCACAGATTCCCATATGCGACGTGACAAATACAGAGCTGTGTAACAAATTTTGCTAATAAAAATTAAACGTAGTCTCGAACGACGAGTTATTTCTGCAAACGAATCTCACTATCGTGTACTTCAATTAATAATAACTACTAGTATTCAGAAACTATAACCACTAATTTTTTTTTTATTAGGTCTTAAGTACAAATAATTTAATCAATTTCTCTTTTACAATAATCTCCATATGACTTCCAATTTAATTACGTACATATGGAATCCATATTCATTGAGAATTTGAACTTTATTGTAATTTTTCATATTCTCAATAGGTAACCTACTGCTAAAATACATCAATTTCAAAATTAAACACTAACATCAATTCTTCCCATATTACATAAGTTAAACATTATTTATTTGCTGATTTGGAAAATTACAACAACAACAACTGAATTAACAATGAAAGTGGTAAGAGTAGAAAATAAAGAAAATAAAACAAAAAAAAAAAAAAAAATTTGATTGATTCAATTAAAAGAAGAAAACTTCAATTAAATGCCTTAAGCTTTGTTTTGTTTTATTTTTTTATTATTTTTTTGGTTTACCTCCTCTAATCTAAAGCAATTGAGATACTATGGTAAAGATAATCCAAAATCCAAAAGTATTTATGGTATTAGAAAGGAATTAAGTGAACTTTACTGTGCAACACCAAGGAGAAAATGTTGTACAATTACTACTGTACCTTAATTGCTTTTTTTTTTGTTTTGTTATTCTTGTTTTTTTTATTTTTTGTTTTTTTTTGATTTTTTGTTTTGTTAATAAATCGAAACTTGTTGATCATATCTTACTATGTATATATGTATGCAGGTACTGTAAAAATTAAATTGTTCAAATTTTTTTGTTTGTAAACAGGGTGTGGTGCCAATGTTAATTTAATATTTTAGAAAGTTTAAAAGAAATGAATTGTATATAAATTATTTGTTGGTCAAACTTACAACTAAACGGTGATTCCAGCGATTGGCGCACTACTGCCAAATATCTAGGGGCCATCCTGAACTCAAATTAATTTTTAAACTTCTAGCTAGAGTCTAGACTGATGATAAAATAAAAAAAAAATAATAAAATAATAATTTAAATTTTGTAATTTGATCACACAGGATCGCTAATTAATTTATACAGGATCGTAAATTAAATTTACTTTAAGAAATTGTTTAGAGTTCCAAATGTATCATTCTTTAATTAAAATTAATAAAGAAAAAAAAAATTAATCAAATTAATTGTTATACAGACTAGTTCATATGAAATCGTCTCTCCCCAAAGTTAACAAAATTTTAATTTTTAAATCCTTTTTTCAAAGTACATATCTGTATGCTGTAGTCTGGTCAAACTGCGCATACTCTCATAAAAAAACAAGCTTAAAATATACAAAATACGCAAAATAAGCTATATTTAAAATAAAAAAAATTTACATTTAAAATCCAAAAGTCCAAAACGCCGATAGCAGACAAAATTACTATATATTAGGCTAAACAAATTTATTTGGAAATGCTCCAGTCACGAAAACATTTTAATCAGCCAATTGGTTGATAGTTATTAAATATAGTTAAATAGTAATTGTTTTTTGAACGTATTATTTTTTTGAAGTCTATAATCATAGTAATAATTTTAAGTAAAATGCAAAAACTTAAGTAGTCAAAAAAGGTATAAATTGTATTGCATTAAAATGAATTGTAAATACTTAAAACAAGAATAAAACAAAAAACTCATAGATTCTATAATCTAAAGAAATACTAACTGAAATATAAGAACACTGTGTCATTATAAATTAAGTATGAATATAAACAAATTTTTGGAAATAAATCTTATCTATCTATTGTTATTTGTATGACGTATTGGTGTAAATGGTTAGCCCCAATCCCTCTATTTACATGGGATTATTTAAATTTTTTTTACCATGTTTGTAGAAAATAATGGGCGTAGCAAAATATTTATTCTAAATACTTATTCAAAAGCTACAGTAAGTTTGTTAGTGCAATTTTAGGAATACAGTAAAATAATAACACTACTACTGCTATTCTAACAATTTTATTCTTATAACACTTTAAATCTCGTTATAGGATTACGCACTTATAGACTTATAACAACATTGCTGTAGTACTTGTTGAAAATCCCATTATAACAACTCCCGCAATTGCTATAAAAACATTCTTATAGCAACATTAATCACATTATTCCCATAAAAACATCATTAGAACACCTTTAGTGCTTATCGGGAGTTATTTAGGAGTATTATAACACTAATTTTGTTTTTATAGCAATAAAATATTACGTGAGTTGTGAAATTGCACGAAAAATTGTTTTATTTAAAAATTGATGTGTTAACCCATAATTATTAAAATACTCTTCGACAGAGTGTAGTTTAACAAGTGATTAATTTATCCAAAAATCTATTTTATTCATTATTATAGATTGAATTGTAAACATTGGTTTTAAATGATGAAAAAATTTATATATTAGCCCTTATTATAATCAACACAAAATTACGCTTGTTTTTTCGTACCGTCAAAATGACGACATCGATTATCGCGCGATTATAGCACGAATATCGATTGAATTACTTACAGTCGATTGCTATCGTTCATTTTCAGCTATTGCATTTTATTGATCGACAGCCGTATTAAATAGTAAGTTCAAGGCAGTTATTAAGGTATTTTTTGTGCTTTTGTTTTTAAAATAATAATGTTCCTACTTGCTTCAGCATATTTTAAAAAAAATAAAATCTTCGAAAACGGTTTTTTAATAAAACAAAATAAAAAATTTCTATTCCTTCACGAAACCACCTTTAAATTTTTTTAAATAATTTTAAATATTTTTCATTTTACTTTATAATTCCAATTAATTAAATTTGGGAAGCAGTTGAATACACAATAAACAATGATAAACAATATTTGCATACATTTAGGAATATTATTTGAATCACAAAAATAAAATATTAGTAATAAATTTGTTAATTTTTGTAAAATTTTTTATTTTTTTGTTAAATTTTAAAGCTCACAGATGAAATTCGAATTTATTATTTTTTTGCTAAATTTTAAAACTCACAGATGAATATGAAGCAATATAAATAAGTATTAAAAAAAAAATAGAATAAATTAATTAATCTGTTCTAGAAAAGTAAGTGTGTTGTTTAAATTGCTAAGAATACACAAAGAAAAATGAATAAAAGAAGTATATAGAAAAGCAAAGCACGTTCAGAGGTTTATTTATTACTTACTTCACTTGTGTACATTTAAAAATATTCAAATTTGTACAATGTCCAAAAAAATATAAAATTAAACAAAAAATTAACTTCAAATGGCTTTATTTCTTATTCGATTACAATCGTTACAGTTTTCTTGTAGCGTCAAAATGACGAATCGTCGATCAGAATAAGGGTAACAACTGTTGTTGAAAAACTTATTCTATAGCGTTAAAGTAAACTTTGTATAATTGTTGAAAATATTCAAACATTTTCCTTTAAGTTTTACTAAATAAACTCGTCATGCAGATTGGCGTATTTCGTCTACTACTTGCATACTACTACTTCAGTGCTTCGTACTCGACTATATTATTTTTTTATTTTATACAAATAAACGATCACCTTAAATACTACTACATACTGTAATTTATTAATATTTTATAGTATTCCCCATCTTTCAATACAAACCAATAATGATAATTAATTAATTATTAATATTAATAACCACCCTGTATATTTTTCAAAAACACCAAATACAACTACTAGAGGTCATATGAATTAAAAAAAAATGTACAATAAAAAAAAGAAAAGAAGGCAAAACTAAAAAAAAGAAATTCAAATCGGATATTGCCGATAGCAATTAATCAGATCGAAAAAATTGGGAATTTTTGTTATTTTGTAAATTAAAGAGACCCTCTGGATATCTTTAAGTATATTATTGCTTGTGATTGGTTTTTTTGTTATCTTTATTTTGAAAATAATTACAAAAATAAATTTGGTAATTTAACATTTTCTTAAATAAATATCATAACCACTTATGGGTACGTGTAAAACGGTATAATAATTTTTATAAGCAGTTAAATTTAAGAAATTTCTCTTTTTTATTTTCGATTTTGTTTCGATTTTCGATTTTAATGAATATTGATTTTTTTTTTGTTTATTAGGATGCTGTGTGTGTGATAATTTTAATGAAATTTTTAAATTTTCATTTCATTTGAATTTTATATGTAAAACGACTAACTTCATTAACACTTTACTACAATTTGACTTTGTATTGCAACTTTCATCATTCATCATGATTCTAAAACCATTTTATTCCATAACAAACTACCATGATTAATATCTTGGACTTTAACTTATACAAAACAAAAAAAAAATATAAATTTGTTTCTTCATGATAAATATTATTTTTTATTGCAGCGGAGCAGTGAGCATCAAGTCTTTATGGTGTAGTCCGATCCGATAGTTCATGAAAACAGTAGTAAGTTGGTCCGATAGTTTATAAAAAAAAAATTATTTTAAAATTTTAGTTAGCTTAAATTCAAACAGTTTGTACCATAACTGTACTACAGACAGCTCGTGACCTGTCAGTAGATATTGAAATATATTTTGGAGTTGAGTTTGATTAGTTGAAATTGCACGTACATGTGTCAATTTTTATACAGTACACGTCTTATGTGTGCATTACTGTGTCCATTACAATTACAATTTTATACTTAAATGAAGGACATATACAAGTATAAATTTTATTCTACTCTTCAAATAGATCTAAAAATCTTCAAATAGATTTAAATGGTTTAATAATTCAATTAAAAAGTAAGTTGTTATTAGTTTGTCGAATGCTTCCGAACATATGTATATTGTATGCTCTTAACTGCCTATTCTATTTCCTGTTTTTCAAAGAATGACTATGTACCGAATCGCCAATATTTCTTATGCCAGTCCAATTTTTAATATTACCCAATCAAGATATCTGCTTCCGTTACCTGTATGAACTGAAAGTTTATTTTATATATACAGTTAATTCTTACCAGAATCGTTTTAAGACACATTTCTATTAAAAAATGTTATTTAATTTTATTGAAAGTCGATCCAATTAGGAAACAAAATTTAAAATCCATCTATTTTTTTTTAAGAATTTGGTTTTGAATATAGATTTGTAATTATTATATTTGATCACAAATACCCTTATATATATATGGTGTCCATAACAATTTAAAGTATAACAGCTACCTCATTTTGAAATTTGAGAGCTGATTGAAAAAGCCTGTTTTAAATTCAAATCCAAAATCAAAATCAGATTTTTGACAAAAAAAAACACACCTAATAAGGGTTTTTCTTTTTTAATTCATTTATTAGTAACTAGTTTTGTAACCCGCCATAAATGACGGAAGCAAAATAAATTCTAGCATTTCTTCCTTCATTAGAGTTTTCATTTCAAGTTTAAAAAAAATATGTATTTGCTTACTAAATTAACAATATCATACCTTTATTAGAATTATTAGAATGTTTTTAATTACCATATAAAAGGAATATTTGTAGTAAGGTGCAAAATTTTCAATTCCCTATAAGGGGTATTTACTCGATCATTTTAACGACATCTTATTTTCCATCATTGGAAATTTAAACATATATTATCCTAAGACCTCAATAATTCTAAATAATCAATATTCTTAGACATTCTATTGTATTTCAATTAATTATAATATAAGTTAGTCAAAAAGATAATTTCAATATAAACTAATATATAAATACTAAATTCAAATAATATTTTTAATGAAAACAAAATCTAACTATATAATATATATAAACTTACAATAATTTTATATTTTTACAATCATAGCGGTCTACTGTAAAATTCAAATTGTAGCTTGAAATTAATTAAGACATAATAAAAGTTCTATGGCGCCATCTAAATTTAACACTTGAATGACATGATAATCATTATGAAATGATGGGTAAATCACACAGATAACAGATGACAAATGACAGATGACAGATGACAGATGACAAATGACAAATGACAGATGGCATATATAAGCAATAAAAACAGATACTATGTTTATGACAATTACATGATGCTACAATTTGTATATATATATTGCAATTTGTATATGTGTTGGAGTATTCCGTCGAACTTACAAACATCCAGATAAATGCAGAAAATTATATATATAATTAATACTATTTTAAAGCCTTAAATCTATTTATTTTTAAATTACATAAAATAAAATTAGTTTAATATGGTTATTACACAATATTAAAAAATTTATAAACAATAATTTGCCAAAATATTTCAGAAAAAATTTAAACTACAACTACGGGCTTGGAATACCGAAAATTCTTTAGAACCAAAATACTTTATATTTGATGCCTAGGGTTAAGGCGATTTTTGTATAATCGTGACAACATGTTTTTGCGAAAAGAGCAATAGGTAGATTTTATTGAAGTAAGTACAGTCCATACCATATTTTAGTTTTGAGTTGACTTTCTAGTAAAATTTTGAGTTTGGCATAGTAAACCATTTTCATTTTAAAGGAACAGTATATATAGATTGTATAGACGATACATAACTACGTTGAAACTTTAGTACAATAATTTTTCAAATTACTAGAATGATCAAACCAATTTAATCTACTATCGAGATAAAAACCCAGATATTTAAATGAATCAACACAGTCTAGCTCAAAGCATTACTTTTTACAAGACATTGAATTATTATAAGAAAAGAACAAATACTAGTATCATAATGGTTAAGCAAAATTTACAATAGCTAGAAGAGTGATGAAAAACTGTGTAAACATGAGGAATATTCTTGAAAACGAATCGCGTCAATGATAACAAATTGACATACGTCCACGTCTAAATAACTTTGCATTTCTGCATTGACTAACTTGTATTTAGTTTTTTGAACAGCAACAAGCTTATGACAATATAACCATTTTTGAATCAAATCCAAATCATTATTTTGCGATTTTGAGGGAGATTTTGTAACGGCGGAACGTAGGACCCAAAGACCATATTCCAATGATAGCTGGAACGGCTAGCTTTCCAAAAATTTATATCGTTAATGGAGCATTTTATTCTTTAAGGACGAAAAGGACATTTGAAAGTGCCCTTGTTATTTTGATATTTTTATATAAAAGCCGTTATATCTGTTGATCTATATAGATATATAATATATATATATATATATATATATATATATATATTCAGTTATATATTCTAGACAGATAACAGTCTGGACCATGTTTTAACCTTTCTTTGATGACGATTAGTGCTGCCGTTGTGAAGATATTGTAGTTCAAAGTAGAAAATTTTGGAAAATCATCATCAAAAAAATGTTTAAATATGCTCCAGACCGTTATCTTTCTAGAATATATAACTGAATATTCATATATTTAATGGATCAACAGATAGAACGGGTCTTAAACAAAAACATCAAAACAACAAGGATACTTTCAAATGTCCTTTTCGTCCTTAAAAGATAAGATGCTACACTAAAGATATATATTTTTGGAAAGGTAGCAATTCCAGCTATCATTGGGATATGGTCATTGCTTAAATCTACTATAATATTCAGTAGACTATTACTATTATAAGAAAAAGCAGTATCATCTACAAATGCAGTTTACTTGTCTTTAAAATTGTTCTGAAACAAAGTATATATATAAAAATTCAATTTCGCAAAAAATGAACTTAGTCAGTTTACACAGGACGACAACGAAATTATCCTGTGAAGTAAATGATGTCTCTTAAAATACTATTTTTGTTTTAGGAGTAAAATTAGAGAAATTATTGACTTCTAATCATGAAGGTTGATTCATTGAAATAAAAATTAGTAATTCACTAAATTTATATGTTAATTAAATTAATCCACAGTTTTAATACAATTATATTAAGGGCTTTGAACAATGCATATTTAGTCTTTTTTTTTTTTTTTTTTGCTTTTATTTATTATTATTACTTCTATTTGCATTTTGCATATTTAGTCATTGCGTATAAAGAGATATTCACTGTACAAATATTATTATATTGGAAATTTAAAAACTAAACCATTATCTCTAAAGTTTATTGAAATGGATTTAGTTATTACAAGATATTCAGTGTAAATACAGTTAAAATATTTTTTTTCTTCTGTTTTTACTAATTGTAGGCATATTGATCTCAAAATAGTCCTTTGAACTTACAGTAATTAATTTTTTGTTTTAATAATAATTAAAAATACAGTTAAAATAATTTGTTTTTTTTTGTTTTTACTAATTGTAGGAATATTGACTTCAAAAGTTCGTCCCTCGAACTTACTGTAATAATTAATTTAAATTATTTAGAGCCCATATTGACTTCTACAACCTTAGCTCGAAGTGAAAAACTTCCATTTACATATGAAGTTTACCACAATTTTAAAGAAAAATAATTTCCCGGGTACAAATGTGGGAAAAGCATCAGTAAACAATCAAAAAAAATTCAGTTAGATTGCAAAGAATTATTCGGAAACAGAAATTAAAATTATGCAAACATGAAAGTTTTAATAAAAAATTTTTAATAAAAATATTTTTCAAAAAAATCTTTTATAAATAAAAATATTATTCCTTAATGCTTACGTGTTAAATTTCAATTAAAACTTTTAATTATTTAAAAAACAAAACAGAAAAAAGGAAAACAAAAGAAGAAAAACAGGAAAAAAATAAAAGAAAAACAAAAACAGGAAAAAAAAAGAAAAACAAAAATGAAAGTAGCGGCGGCATTGCTTTTTCAATTTTATTCTCTTCCTCATATTTCAAAAAAAAGCAAGAACAAAAACAATAAAAAAAATCATTACATTCTGATTTGTTTTACCATTTTTTTTTTTTTTTTTATTGAAAAAGAATTCTTTAAAAATTTGTATTCTTTGATTTTTTTTTTTTTATTATTGTTTTTCTTTATTTCTTGAATTTTTCTATCTTAAATTTCAGCTCTTGTTATTGTTATCTACCATCATTGTACAAATAAATTATTTTTTTTTCTGTTTTCTTTTTTAATTTTTGTTGTTGTTTTTGTTGTTATTTTGAATTCTTTAAGAATAACTCCAATATACACAAAACCTATCAACTTCGTTTTTATTTAATGGAAAAATCTCAATTCAAAAAACCTTTTTTTTCTTACAATTCAAACTTTTGTTGTGGTTTAAGTAACGTGTGTGTGTATAGGTGGGGTATTTTTTTTATTTTGGTACATAGTTTGAATGAAAACCGGAAGCGATTCCATTATAATAATTTTTCAAGTGAAGGTTTTAAGTTTTTTTAATTTTAATTTTTATTCTTCTCTTCTTTTGTAATATGTCTTCAAGAACTCTTCATGTTAATTGCGTATTTTTGATTTGACAATGTAAAGAATTAAATTAAAAGAAAAACTTAAACTAAGAGGGGGGTAGAGATATACACTTAAGAGGGTTCATAATAATAATAACAATAGTAATTATAATAAAACCGATTGCTTTGTTTCGTTTTGGGAGTTTTGATTTGTTAAAGGTATTAGATCACGCGCTATTGTGCGTACATAATATTTATTATTAAGATGCTATATATATATTTATATATATATAAATTTGTAATAATTGATGTGTATAAAAATTATAAATATTAAAACAGCTGGGAATAAAAATATTATTCATTGTTGAAATGTATAAAATACAAAACATTAATTTAGGAAAAAATTGTATTAAAAATTTAACCACTACAACACACTACACAGGGGGGGGACTAATAAATATTTATATGAATTGTATGGCTAAAATTATGTGGTTGTTGAATTGTTTTGTCAAATTTGACAAGTTACGACAGTTCATTTTATTTCTATTACTTTTTTCTATTTTAATTTTTTTATACTGGAGTAGCTGACGAAGGGGCTTGGAATTGAATGAACTCATATTATGGTACACATTTTTTTGTTTGTAGTGATTTAATTTTGAAACGAATTAATTATATATAGTTATGTATAACTGTAGTTATGGAATTTTATTTAATTATTTTCATTGTAAAAATAACTATTTTCAAATGTGTGAAAAATGTTCTTTTCGGTTATATAGCATTTAAGTATAGATAACTAACTATTTTTAGTTCATGGCTTTAATTTGTAATTTTAATTTTAAAAACTTGGGAAATTCTATATATATATATATGTATATATATCACTAAAATAGATATTCCCATGAACAATAATAATGAAATTAGTAATTATGAAAGTTTAATGAAAAATAAAAAACCCATAAAACTTGGATATTTACCTTATTTTTGGGAATAGGTCTGACTAATCTGTATAATTAAATTGTGGTATAATTGTTTAGAAATGAAAAGGTTAAAATTGATTAAAATAACATTGGATTATGACAATATCAATGACTAATCCGCTATTTATGTGTAAATATATTATAATAATCAGAAATTAGGGTTTAAATTAGGTTTAATTCGTAAAGCATACATATTCATTAGTTTTTTTAAACAAGTCTTATTAAACACAGATATTATTATTATTATTATTATTTTTATTAGTAAAATAATCCATTTATTTCAAATATTATTTACATAATGTAGTACTTATAATTAATAAATTAACAAATTATTAGATTCCAAGAAATCATTCGAAATATGCATACTAATAAATTAATTATTTAAACGTTTTATATAATTACACTCAACCAAAATTTTAATTTTTATTAAATATAAGAATCAAGAATGTAAAGTATGTATTAGAAATAAGTTAAGATCATTCAGTTGCTACAAATAAGCAAGAGTTTTTAAAAACGTTTTTGTTGCTATTTTTTTACACACTGCCCAAACATTAAGAAATTTTTCAATTATTTCCACGGAGTAGAAATGAAAACTTGAAGCCATTTTAATGTTACGCTGGAATTGTTTGAAGGAAGACATTGATTTTATTGATTAGAATAATAGTAACAAATGTCACTTCCAACAAGATTTCTGTAAAATCACAAATAAATTAGTCACTAGTGTAGTAAGTTAGATTCATAAAAGTGTTTTAGTAACCTTATTAGATATATTGCACAATCAAATGTAGTAAACTTTCATTTAGTAATAAATGTCTGATGTGTTTGTTCTATATATATACGCAATAATTTGGCAGTAATAAGTATAAAACCGCAGTTGTCATTTAGCTAGATCGCAAATTATGTAGGTACGCAAATTTGTTTTATTTTATTTCATTATTTACTCAATTGAGTCCAACCGTTATAGTTGCAACAAACACATTGGTCGAAATAATGTTGGTCCTACAATATACAAATTTTCTTTTAAAAAATAATATAAAATCTGTCTGCCATATACCAGGTGGTCCAGAACATGCGTATCAGCTTTTTAAGAGGGGAAGGAGCCGTTATTTTAAAAAAAAAATTATTAATAGGGGGTGCTCTATCGATTGATGATATTTTCAACTTCAGGGAAAGACTGGAAAAGGGTTTCTTAAGACTAAAAATCGCCGAAATTGGCCGAAATCGAGATTTTCAAATGGGAAGGGGTACTTTTTTATACAAATTTGAATTCTACAACAAAAAATAAAAAACTTATGTTAAATGATTTTATGCGTGCTCTGGAACATTCGGTATATATTCCATCCAATTGTATAAGATCTATGCAATTCAATATTAATTAAAAAAATTGAATATGAATACTGAATGAAAATATTCTGAAATGAAAATAGAATTTTTTTATCAACTGTTCGTAATTGTGTTTGACTAAACTGATATTACGGAATGGATATCATATAAATGAATTAGACTTATACTTACCTAGTGAATGCCATTCGAACTAATAACTACAAACAGTACATGCGTGATTAATGCTTATTTTTGATGCAAGACTTCTTAAACTTGTCATTCATACTGACTAACTAGTTATTATTAACGCATTATTCATTCAAGACCTTGCAGACTTTTGAAATGTTGAAAATCTGCTACGAAAATGTTACGTTATGGTATTAGATCTCTATAACTGGCCGTCATATCATCTTCCTTCTGTTTGATTTTAAGTTTGCAAAACAAGCTTTAACATAAGGGTTTAGTTTAGGTATTACATAGCATGGTGCTCAATACATTTTTTTTATGTAAAAATTGAAATTTGTTTTAATTTTTTTATCAAGTTATTACAAAATTGCTGTAAAAATAGGATGTCTAAGAAGTATAAAGAAAATAAAATGCAGGTATCTGGGATTGCTATAACCAAATTATTTTTTTTTTTAAATATAATGTATTAAAAAACTGACCCATATATATAAGGTTGTTTAGCTAATTTAGTTTAATATTTTAATTAATCTGTCTCATACACCCTCCTTCCTTTCCAGTTTTATTCTATACTTACTATCAAAATCAAGCGGTAGGTAAGGTATATCCTAACGCTTTGGCTGATTACATGTACAAAAAAAAAATTGATTTAAACTATTTATTACACAATACATGAAATCATTTTTTTAAAGGTAGGCCTAAAGAAGTTCTACTTAGATGGTGTCTTTCCATACTTATTTTACTTCCCTATTCGTTTGTATAAATTTACAGGCTTATGTCCTTGACGAGCACTATAATTTTGGTAATTTCAATTTCGGTAATCATATCCGAATTAGATGATGTGTCTACCTGGTAAAATTTATATATTTTACGAGCTTTCGCATTGCATTTAATAAGATTGAAAGTGAGAGATGGATTTTTCTTATTCTGTCTATATTGGACTTACCAATCTTGAACAAAAATGTTTGCTAAATCATAAAACATGTCAATATTTTGACATTCGATCAGCTCTATTAAATTTAATCAGTTAATATTAAATTTAAAAATGCCATTAGATTGCAATAGTCTATTGACAACTTACTATCCTATACGTTTTTTGTCTCTTTAGCTTCCCCATTTGGAAACAATTCTTTGTATGTATGCGTTTGAGGCGTTTGAGGCGTATTACAATACTAATAGGCTTTGGTTCTATAATAAATTGAGTCATCGCAACTGCTTTCACAAGGGTATCTGCTTTCTTGTACTCTTATTATAATATTTTCTTCAACATTTTGGAAATTGATTTTAAGTAAAATTTATATTATATCACATCCAGGAAGCCCCATCATAACATTTGTTCTATTTTATTCTGGTAGAATAATCCGTCTGCTTTTGTAATAGATAAAATCAAGCTTTAATTTAACAATTCGATTTAATAAGCCAATATTTTAAGGCAGTTTTACTGTTTGCAATTATGTATTAGCTAGCATTCTTGTGCCCTATTTTAATGCATTTCGATGCCATTTGAAGACAATATTGGGAAGTGAATAGAACATTCAATCAAATAGATATTATCAAATAAATATTTAATTTTGTTCCCGATTTTCTAAATATATCTTCTTCGACATTTATATACCAGTCATACGCACCTCTTCAATTTATTAACCATATTATTTTTAAATTGCTAAATTTGAGCTTAAAATTTAATTAGGTCTAGTCTAATTATATGCAGTCATTCATTAACCATATTATTTTTAAACTAATTCCAGCTATAAATCCTATTACAGGCTCTCTCATTTAATTAAATATAGTTAGTTATGATGATTTTTACAAAATAATATGAACTGAGAACTGTTAATGAGTACACAAGATACAACATAAGGCTTGTGATACAACATAGAGTTATGTTAGTATATTCAATTAATTCAATAGTTAGTTTAAATAATTTATAGGACTCCTATGTTCAAAAGTTTAAGTAAAAAAATTTTATTTTAGTAAAGCAAAATAAATTAAGCCCATCCAACTAAATAAACAACAAAACCCATTACAATCCGTCAAAACTAAATTTTGGTTTTGTATCTAAAAAATTATTGAACGAATCATCAAATTTCATAACTCATTCCACTTTTTGTTTTCAATTTAAGTTAATAAATCATTTAAGGAAATATTGAAAAATCTATTTTGTTTTGCTTATTTTTCATATCACTATCGAAAACCACCAGAACTAAACCTTCTTGTTCCTTATCTGATAAATAAATTTTCATATATGATTTATTAATATCTTTTTTTTTTTTTTTTTTTTTTTGAAACAGTCAATCTTCATTCTTCATCTAGCTTCCATTTAAATTCCCTATAAAATATATAAAATATATATATATATACAAAAAAAAAAAAGAATTTTTGATGACTAGAAAATTAATGATTCGTAAAACATTCAACACTGAATGTTTCTTTATTTTTCATCAACAACAATTTTTTGTTGTTATTGTTGTTAATGCTTCTGTCAACATTATTTACAATAACCTAACTTATAAACTATATAAAAGAAAAAAAAATGGAATGTCTTTTAAGCGTAAATCAGAGAGACGACAAAATCCTAAACAGATTAAAAACCAACATAACAACAACAAAATTAGAAAATAAAAAAAATTTAACGATCCGCAACAAGTTTGCCTTTTATAAAAACTTTCACTTCCTATCTCATCGTATAAAATTTAGAAATGAACCCGACAATCATTAATCCTCATTCTGCTATCATCAAAAAATTTATAAAAACAACAATAAAAAAAAAACCAAAAAAAAAAAAAACAATCAAAAACCCAAAAAGTTTACACATATGTTGTTTTTTAAGCGTTTAGTTCACAATATTACATACTGATGAATCACACCAAATCACTCACACACACAAACACAACAAAAAATATTTTGAAAAAAAAAATAAAAAAAAACTAAAAATATTTTGAAAATTGAAATTTTGGGCACAAAATAATTTCTTTTCACATTTTCTCTCACTTACTTCTTAATGAAAATACAAATAAATGGCTGTTATGTATATATAAAAACTGTAATCCAGGATAGTAAAAATAATAATCGTATCCTTGAGGATACTTCTGAACACACATATGTACATTTTATAGTTATAAAAAATAATTTTTGGTATAGTCATTATTTTGTTCGAGCACGTGCTCTGCCTAATGAAGGCTCATCGTCAACAACATCGGATTTCTTAGAAAATTATTTTTTTTTTAAAATTCGATAATTTGACCCAATCGGGAGTATTAATTTACGAAAATTGTTTTGAAATACGATATGTACAATTCTGTGTTAGATTGTAATTGTAAATAATAAAATAGGGGAGTGTAGGTGAATAAGAGTACCCCAAATAAAAAATAATATAATTGAAAATTATATACATAATGAAAAATGAATAACATAATGAAAAATAAAATGGACTAACCAGAAAAATTATATTTACGACTTGAATTGCAAAAATTAAGTTTAAAACGTATAGCTTTTTTTCCATCATATTCAGTGGATATTACCAAAATGACAGATTGTGATTATTATATTTTAATTAAAAGGGGTTTGTTTTTTCACTAAATATTTTCTTTCACTCATTCACTAACTAATTTTATTGCAAATATCGATATTTCGAAAGAAATATATTTACTTCCTTGACCAGTGAATGTTAACTATCTTGTAATTACAATCATTCGGTTATATTCCAAATTCACTGGTTTTTGTTCTCTAATTTCAGATCTAATCTAATCAATGTCGACAATTCATTGTGAGTCTAATTTGATTTAATCAGTGTTGAAATCATTTACCAAACAACCCAACCATGTTAAAGTAGTTTTAGCACTACAATTATTTATAGAGTATACTAATTTAACATTACCCAATCAACCGAAGATAGTTTTCAATTATAAGGACTTGTATATAGATATTATAAGTCAAACTCAGGTTTAGATCATTGAATGATATTGTTGAATGATATTATGATGAGAGGGAGATGTCCAAACTAAGCGGTACTCTTATATCTGTATATACCTTTATAAAAATCACTATACCTCACATGTTATATCTGCCTCATGATCATTACAAACTCTCAAATTTTATTTTAAATTAATTTAGCTTTTTCCACTTTATACTCACCTTCTGTTAATGTACCCATAACTAGTTAATGTACCCATGTACGAGAAGAAAAACGTATTGTGTATGCTAAGTCTCTGTGTAAAAGCAGCTACAGTACCATACTTCATGCATCAAAAGGTAATTCTACCTAAATTGCTGTCAAAAGAACATAACAAAAAAAAATATTAGAGTGTTCATGTCATACTTTTGGAAATATAAAAAAAAACAAATATCGCGTACTTATAATTTGTTGTAATGTATTTCCAGTCTGAATCTATAGGTAATGCACAACATTGTTTTTAACACAAATTTACTTTACAGTGTGTTTTCAATGCAAATGCAGTAAGTAAAAAAAATAAAAATCTCGGACAACAATCGAAATCGATCCATTCAAACATTTCACATACTAATGAAGGTCTCAATCAATAACATTAAACTGTGCACTGACACAGAAATTACTGTAATTTTCGATAGGTTCAAGATAAATAACTTATTTACTTGCTGGACATTCAAAATTAAAAAAAAAAAATCTATATTTGAAATTTCAGCTTAATTTAGTTGATTTTGGAATGCCCGATTTACCTACTTTTTTTTGTTGATGGTAAGAGTTCTAAATAGACGCAGTATTTTCAGAATTATTTTACTTCTCCGCTGGATAGTTAAAATTTAAGTCCTTGGCAAACGTTATTATGGCCGTAATGTCAATTTTTTAATAAAGCGATTCACACACCTAGAATAATTTATTTTTTTTACAAGCGTGATTTACTCATGTTTATATATCGAATCAAACAATAATTTCTATATTAAAATTTTCTCTAATTTAATTTTTCAAAGTGTTCATTCGATTACAAAAATCTTTATTATTTAATCATTATCTTCTATTCGATTAAATTCATGTCTTTATTTTTTAACAATTGAAGCTATCAATTTCGATTAAATTCAGTCATACCGGATTTAGTTCGATTCAAAGGATTTTCAATTTTAAAATTTACTTTATATTACTTAACACCAAAAAGCCTAGGATTAAATTACAAGATTTTAATGTCTACTAAAATATGTATCCATCTATAGAGCTTTCAAATATATTATTTTTGTTGTTATTTAGTTTAATTTTGTATTATTTTTTATATCATGATTGAATGAAGTTTTGAATTTGATTCAATTCATTCGGTTCAATTGTATTGAAAATATCGATTCAACCATGTTTTCGATTCAATTCGATTAAATTTTGTAAAATGTGATGTATTAGATAATCAAATCACAAAATTGAGTTTACAAACATAAAATTTTCTATTACATTCGCTCATATCTAATTTAAAACTCGATTTCATTTGATATTCAATTGAAATTTTTGGAATCGAATCTTTCAAAGTTTTCATTCTAAACCATGTTTTTGATTCGATTCAATTATTTTTTATATTAGAATTAAAATTTTCTAATTTCTCCATTAAACTGAAAATTTTCATTCGATTCAATCACAATTTTTACAATCAAACTTTTGAAAGTTCTCATTCGATTCAAATTTCAAATTTTTCATTTAACTTCTATTAAATTAGACAATTGAAACCCAAAATTGTGTTTAAAAGCGTTTAACAATTTAATTGAATTCAAATTTTCTATAATATACGTTGATATTTGATTCAAAATTCGATTCAACTAAGTCGATTCAATCACAATTCGATTCAATCACAATTCGATTTAATCACAATTCGATTTAATTACAATTCGATTAAATCACAATTTTGATTTTTTTAAAGTTTTCATTCAATCCAAACCATTTTTTCGATTCGATTCAATTTACTTCAATTACATTAGTAAACAATAAAATATTTCAAATTTTCCATTAGGCTAAAGTTTTTCATTTGATTCAATCACCTCTTGAATTTCTACAGATACTTTAATCTTCTTTCACATATTCAAAGAATATATACTCTTGTGTCATTACTAATATGCTCGTATTCATTTCACATATGTTCCTTGAAATGACACAATATATGCCGTGTCATTAGAATTCATAACATAAATCTATCATGACAACATGTCCCAAGTATTTAAATATATCCAAAATATCATACAACACTACTATATTAAAATACTCTTCAAGTATTTATAATATAAAATACATAATAAACTTACAACATTTAATCAATCCCAGGGCTTAAAAACTTCAAATCAGTTCACTATGATTAATCATGTCTTATAATCTGACACAATTTTTTAGTTTATTTATAGACTCAACATTATTTAGGTTATTAACTTTAATCTAACCTAAATAACATAAAATAGATATAAGAAATAATTTTATTTCGACACTCAGTTATTCACTTTTCATGTCAATATTGTCACATTTCATTAAAAAAAAAACAAATAAGTAAACTTGTATCAAATCACCCGATGAGATTTCAATAATCAAATTATCATTTTTTATTATTATTTTTGTTTTCAACCCTAAAGCAATTTAACTAAATCACATTATTTCTCTATTTATTTTATTTCTCTCTCTTTCTCTCTTTCAATAAACATTCATACCGTTACATATTGTTGATAGGCTCATGTACCTACTTTTTGTTGTATGGTTATCAATTCATACGAAATTCCATTTTCAGACCTAAAATAAAAAAACATACATAAATAATATCACCTTATACCAATACTCATACTCAGGGGGTCTTATAATATCAAGAAAATGAAACTTACTACCTTAATTCCCTATCAATAAACAACTACAACAGAAATCAATAGATTTTAACATTAAAATAAAATTATATAATTCCAAAAATTATATTACAGAGATTTTACAAAAATACCCAACATTGACAAATTAGAAATGTGAATTTTGGTCAGCACATGTGAGAGTAGAAAATATTTTATTATAGCATGGGCGGTTGTGTTGTGTACAATAATTGTGTTCCTCTTAAAAATTCTAATGCAAAAAAAAACAAAACAATACCCATAACAGAAAAGCAACAGTGTGACACGCATGTGTACGAGTTCAAATGAAATTCGAATCTAAAAACAAAAAAAAAGAAAAACCTTTTTTTTTTTGTTTTTGTCGACCTAAAACGGTTTCCCTTTTTATTCTCTTTTTTAACCGTTTTTTATTATATTCTCTTATTTTCCCCTCTCTCTTCATTCTTTTCATAACAGTTTTTTGCTCTTTTTATATCCTTTCTCAAAACAATTTTTTTCAATGTCAATATGAAAGAGAAAATTTAACACTGTAAATTTCGTTGTGGTAGGACTAAAACAATTTTCTTTTTTTTTTTTCTTTTTTTGGGAAAACAAAAAAAAAAGAAAAACCAAGAGCAAAAAAAAAAAGAAAATTGAATGAAAAAAAAAATGTATTATTGTTTTTATTCTTGAAGTAAATTGAATGTATATATATGTGTATTGTAGTGTATTTGAAATAACTATACAGGATTATTATAATATGTTGTAACAAAATAGAAAAAGCAAATAATTAGGGTGGTTGCACATACACACACGCATACACACATATTGTAAATATATTTTATAGAAATCAATAATATTAAAAAAATTATAAAGATTTCATTCAAAGCTTTAATGTACACACACACTCAAATACATTTGGAAAAGTTAATTATGAAAGATTTATTTGAATGGTTCATAAATTGTTATTATTTAGTTGAAGCAACAAAAAAAACAACAAAAAATTTTCTTCATAAATTTGTGAAAATGTCCTTTTAAAGGGAAAGCGATTAAAGGTATACAATAAAATGCGTTATTTCTTTATTTTTGTTTTGTAGTTTTGTAGCTATTATAAGTGTATAGGATATCCAGTACACTCAATAAAATACATTGTAGAGGTCTTATTAAATAGGGTATAAAAGGGCGAATTATTTTATTCTGCAGCCTTGTCTTATATTATTTATCAGTCATTTTTTGTTCTTATATAAAATTTTATTATGTTATTATTATTTTTTATTGTTATTATTATTTCAAATAGAACAGAGAATTGAATAGACGTTTTAAGTACCTACTAGTCTATATATAGGGTAATAGAGAAATGATGTTTAAACTTGGTTTTGAAAACCATTAGAAGCCTGTATTTATTTAAGTGTGATGAATGAAGAAAAAGCAGGGAATTGATTACACAGTTATAATACTTTAAAAGTCAAGTTTCTGAAGGACAAATTTGTTATGACAGATTCAGGGATTTTGTTTTTAAAAAGTTATTTTAATTAAATACTAGTATTCCTCCGCTTATCGCTATTCGATCAAAATTGATAAAAAATCGTACTCAATATTTCATTATTTATTTATTTATTTATTTATAACCTTAATATTTTACATAATTATTTTTGACAAAGTTTGCAATAGACTATACTGATATTAGATATTTTTTATTTCTATTTACCTTTACAACTGAAACAGTAATTTTGTATGCATATATTTTATTTATTTTAATTCTAGATTTATAAAAGAAAAAATATTTGCTTATAAATTATTGTTTTCCATTATTTCAATTTAATCTTGGCAATATATAATCTTATTTTATTCTTTTATTTTAGACAACAACCATATAATAAATAATAATGTATTTAAATAAATGACTAAATTTAATTCTGGTGACTCTGTACATATGGGTGGGTTTCGGCAATTTGATTAATTAAAATTTATATAGGTCAAAATGTATACTTATACCTGGGGTTAAATTTTAAATTAAAATTTCTAATTGGAAGTTGAAAAAAATTTAAAAAATATTTACTTTCGGTACGTCTTTTTTTAAATATCTGTTATTTAAAAGAATAATAATGTGTGTGTTAACTAAATTAAACCTAATCAAACTGAATTGAACATTGTAATTGTATATTATAAAGACTAATCATTTTATGTATAATTTATATAAAATAAATAAATAAAATAAATAAATAAAATAATGAAAATCGGCTTTGAAATAGTTTAGATACCGTACTTTTTCCAATTTACAAATTAAATATAATAATTATTCATTTGTTTTATGTTCATATTTTCATAATTTGATATTTTATATTTCTGTGTAAGTTGTTATTGTTTTTTTTCTTAATTTTAGAATATAAAATTGCTGTCATTAGTTTTTTATAATATAAGCTACAGCCTTCATGATGCATTATTTTTTTTTATATTTTATATTATATCATATTTGGTTGTCAAAGTAACGGTATGTTGATAAATGGCAATCACAAATGTTTCGAAAATAAAACCATAACTACAATTAAATTGAAATGCGAAAATTATGAACCATCCTTCCGCAATTATGTATCAATAATTAGCAGGTATTTTTATTTATCTCTACATCAAAGGCATATGATAGTGAAATGTCAAAAAGTGAAATGTCCAGAAGAAAAATTTGGACATTTCATAAGGAAGATATTTTTGAGTTACTAACGAAAAACCATTATTATATGCTCTAAGCTTTAATTTATTCATTTGTTGTCAAAAACAATTAATATAATCGTTTTGCGAGCATAGATTGCTTTGTTGAATCGAACATTAAAATTTTCGCAGACCGAATTAGCATTTTTAATACACATGACATATATAACACATTACATATGCCATATTACATTATGTTATATGTCATATGGAATATGTCATTCATAATATGTAAGTTTATTCACAGTTTGATATTGTAAAAATTTCGTAAGCATTTTTAGTTGATTAAAATTTATAACAAAAATCAAATTTTTCAAAGCTCATTGCAGCATTTTGTTTTTGACTTGTAAATTTGACTTGTAATAATGTCGCGTATGTTATGTATATATAGATGTAATAATTTTTAAGTTTTATACCTTACGTAAGCTTTTATAGACTCCATCTTATGTATATATGTACAAATAAATTAATTATTATTATTAATAATAATAATATTTGTATAAGCTGAAAACCTCTACAGCTAGTGCTAATGAAATTGACCATAATTTATATTTTGGTCAATTCAATAACAATAATAACGATCTGTTAACGATCTGTTAACGATCAATTCTATAATAATTTTTTCAAATCTAGAATTTTTTTCTGGTGTTTGGGTATAGTGTGTAAAAAAAAGGATATTCTGGGTGCTTTTAGAAAAACCACTGTCACACTATTAGAATTACTGTGATTGCAGAAGTTAACCATGTATATAACTCTATTTTACAGAATATTCTTGATGAACTCTCTTAAGAAGGGTCCGTGCAGGTTGAAAACTTGCTTTCGATTTGTCAGCCATTTCTATTTATGTTACTGTGAAAATAAGAACATAGTGTAGAGTGGACCAGTGACTAATATTTAAAATTCAGTTCAATAACAGATCTACTAATTACTAAAACACGCTTTACTAGCACCACTTATTGACCCAACACCCTTATTTAATATTATAGAATAATTTATTCTTCAAAAGAAAAATTGTTTATTTTCCATTCTTTGGAACAACTCTTACTGCTCAGCACCATCACTAACCATATATCAAAAGCACGAAATCGATTTTTTACTGTTACATATAATATTTGTTTATTTATCCCGTATTTTCACAGAAAATTAGGAAAAAGAAAAACAACAACAAAAACAAAAACATCAAAAATTTGTGAAAATAAAACGAAAATTCAAAATTCTTTTCATAATTTCATGATATTTGATTGATTATTGAAGATTTAAAAATTAAAGGAGATTCAATAAAAAATCACTGAATCAACAACTTTGTTTTTTGTCGTTGTTGTCGTAGTTGTTATTGTTTTTATTTTTTTTAATTTTTTTTTTGTCAAAATTCAAAATAAAAAATGAACTCTAATGGAAATTCATTCATTGATATTGATTTGAATTGAGATTTCTTAAATTTTTTGAATGAGAGAGTATATGAAGAGATGGGATAAAATATTTTCTATGGTATTTTCGGCTCAATTCAAAATTTTATTTCTTTTGCCTTTTTTAAGGATAAACTTTTAATTCCAAGTCGTTTCCTTTCGATTTTTGTTTTGTTTTGTTTTT
This sequence comes from Argyra leucocephala, assembly GCA_963942445.1. NCBI lineage: Eukaryota > Metazoa > Arthropoda > Insecta > Diptera > Dolichopodidae > Argyra > Argyra leucocephala. The sequence continues at coordinate 105,678,460 of OZ012681.1, forward strand.
TATATAGATTTAAAATGATGTAAAATTTTCTCAAGGACTAAATAATGGGTAGTTTGTTGTGTTGTTGTTGTTGTTGTCGTTGTTGAAAATGATGATGATTGAATTTAATGTTGAACAATATTCAATTTATATCGTGAAAAAGAACAAGGTAACAAAAATAAAAAAAAAACGAGAAAAAGGAAGTAAATTGGGAGTAAATTTTGAAAAAATCTTCTATTGATTAATTGATGTATATTTTGTTTTTATTATTATTAATATTTATTTTGTACATTTTGGTTAAAGCAGGAGTTAGGTATGCAGTAGAAGGCACATATTTTTGTTATTGTAAATATTTAAAAGATAATTTCAGTGTATTCAATGTTACTGTGCTTTAAAAAGTAATTTTTAAAGAATTTGATTTTAATTTTTTAAATAAATTCGTCCTTTTGATATGGGCTGAAGTAACAGTGCTTCTGATTTAAAATTTTCTTTTATATTCAATTTTTTTTCTATACGAAATTTTAAAGACCAAAAAATAGAAAATAAATAATTTATATTTTGAAGAATACGTAAATGATTGCTTACAATTAAATAAAGGTGTTCGGTCAATAATTCTAGTAAAGCGTGTATCCAAATCGTGTATCCAAATTTTAACTGATATACAATACTATTATTGATTTATATTTATTTTAGGACTCAGATAATATTAATATAATATATTTTGTGACACAATGTTAGAAAATACTTGATTATATTTTAATAATTCATAAAAGAATTGTATTTTGAAGAAAAATTTGTAATTCTATACGTTGTCGTAAAACTATTAATTTTTTAAAGGTTAAAAAGGTAACAAGCTTAACTATTTCAAACTTTTAGCTTGTTAATAAATAAAAAAAAATTAGAAAAATAGTTAGGTTACATTTAACATGTATTATAACTCGACTGTAATAATATATAATATAATGAATTTGTTGTAGCTACAAATTACGAATGAAAAATAGAAATGCATAATTTCTAATTATTCTAATGTCGTCATTATTTTAATTTCGAAATCCTGTTTGCTTCGTCAAATGAAATATTAACACAAAATTATTTGAGCTAGTGAATAAAACCAAAATATAAACAAATTAAAGGTTTTGTAAGGACACTTGAATTAAGCCAATTAGATAATTCGTGTGTTCATATTTGCAGAAAAAAATGTGTCACCGTTGTGCATATATTTTTAATTGTTAACTATGAAGAAAAATTTTTTTTCTTCAGTGATTTTTGTTCATAGAGGCAGTACGTATGCAAAATTTTTTTTGTCAGTTTTTAATCAGTTTGAGAGTTTGACGAAATTAGAAGCCACGCGAAGTAAAAAACTTTGATAATTAATTTCAATTATACAAGAAAAAAATCACCACCTATCTATATTAATTTTTCTCTAATATAAATTTTATTTACTTCATACATAAAATTATTTTTTAAAAATGTTTAGATTTTAAAAGAATTATATGTCTTCTAAAATACATAATTATATTTATTTTTTATTTCAATATAATTTAATTTAATTCAATTTTCTTTCATATGTTTTCTAACGCAATTTTCTATTTCCAAGCAAGGGTACAATAATAACTATTAATGCAGTAGCAGTAAAATACATGTTTAATCTCCACGACGCTGATGCAATACTGACAACTATGAACGCTAGAGCCTATTTTTGAACTGCGTAGATTTTTTTTTAGAACAGAATATATTTTTGTTGCGCAGGTGCGATCACTATGAACATGCCAAACATAACAAATTAATAAATTATTTACGATTATTAAGATTATTAAATTGGTAGTAGGACGCAAGCACCTTGTATCTTTCTGAAAGCCATCGCAAATAACAATACCAAAAAAAAATAATACTAAAAATGAAAATAATAGAAATAATAATGGTAATCATTATGATGTAAATTTGATGGAAGTCAATGATATATAAGTGAATTGACATAATAAATAATTGTCTATAATAGAAAAGGATTATATTGGTATACTGGTAGATATCATATGATCTTATTATCGCTTAATTTGATAATATTAGGGACATTGTTAACGCATTATGTTGCTTTTAGATTTGAGTTGTTAAAATAATAAAATAATAAGCTCTACAACTGCTTGCACATAATATTGTAGAATGTTTGGTATATCATTAATATGATTAGCTAAAATGTTGCTATTATTTATAACCCGGACAATATTAATGGAGACAATTTAAAATTTGAAATATATCCATACCAGATAAGGACAAATTAATTAAAGCAAATTATTGGTGGTTGGAAAACTTTAATTATAATTAGCACAAAGTATAATATACATTGTTTATTAATTAGATTAAGCAGTTTTAGTTAGATTAAGATAGATTAAGTTAGGCTAGGTTTTTAATAAGTAACTATGGGTTTTTACTCCCTAATTTTCCAATAATATAATTCAAAGATAAAAATTTTTACATAATATAAAAAGTTCCTGAAATTTTGCGTATAATTAACATAAAAAAATTGCTTAAATGTTAATAAAATTAGAAATAAATAGCTGTTTTTGTAAATTGCTAGACTAGTGTAAGAATGTAAAAATAGTGGGACAAAATAAAATGTTTATTAAAAAAAAAAAAAATTAGTTAAAATGTTAAAAAAAATAAACTGAAAGTTAGTATAATTTTTAAACTTTTAAAATATCTAACTTATAAGAGAATTTTTTTATGATACAAAAGATAATGTTTAAAAAAAATCTTATATCAATTAATTCTAAATCTATCAATTTTATACATTATTGTATTAAATCAGTGGATTAAATCATTGACAATTAGATAATTATATAGTTTTCTGTTAAAATCTGTACTAATTCAGTACGCTATAACATAATTATTTATCCACTATTCTGATTGGTTGTAAAAATATAAACAATGGACTTGTACAATTCATTCACTTTGGACAACTACTAATGATGGATTTGATATTGTAAATATTTCTTACAAAAAAAATAAAATTACTAATCTCATTGTGATTAGGGAAAAAATTGTATGTTAATATAAAAAAAAACAATTAATATACATACTTAGATCTCAAAATATGATAAAGATGGTGATGATATCTAATTGAATCAAGAAAGTAGGACCGTATAGTTCATGTATTTAAACCCAGTAACAGACAATATTATTGTGATGAAAGTTCAAATCTAATTGGAAAATATATAAATTCAAACATTAATAAGAGATGATTTTAAGTCAGATAATTATGATAAATTAAAAATAAAATCAATTTATATATTTTTTTTTGCTAATTAATTAATTTATTTATTAATTTATTTGAAAAACATTACATGACCTTCAAATTGCATATATAAGTTGTTTTAGTTAAAACTTATTATATAATGTAAATAATTAACAAAATAAAAAAACAATCAATTTCAGTGTAAATATAATTTTTTGCTAATCTAAAATTTTAATTTTGCTAATCTAAAATTTTGTATTGTTTTATTTAAATTGTAAGAGAGTTGTCAATCTGCTGTCTTGGGAATTAGAATTAATATTTCAATTTGAATTTCATTTAAGTATTAAAACTAAATAATTAAATTATAGTTTCTTATAGCTTTTAAATTACAATATGTTAAATATAAGTACTAATATTTTACAATACAATATAGAAAATTAAAGTTGAATATTTGATTAGGCACACATCCTCAGATTGTAATTTTAGTCAAAAATGTAACTCATTACTGCAATATAATTATAACAAGCCTATTTGGGCGATTTCAGACCAGAACCCAACCTGATATATAAAGGCTGTATAATCGAATCTATAGCTATAGCTATTTCAGGCTATCTCAGAACCGAACCCAATATACAAACTATTCTAATATAATCTACTGCAACACAATTCATTAATATAACAAAATCTTAATTATAATATATTTAATTCTAATGGATTATTTAAACGAATTAATTTTTATTAACATAGAAATTCCTCCAAAGTGGCTTAATTTTTACCTTATATTAATTTCGTCCTTTTTTATAATATCAAAAATATTTCAATTACATTTCAAACAATTAATTTAATAAAAAAAAAATAAAACTTCCTCCAAGAACAAAACGATATTATTAAAGGATTAGTGCTGTTCATCAAGAAGTACTTATAACTTTTGAATAAAATAATTAAAATTAACTAACAAGTAGATAAATAAAAATCACAAGTCAATTTTCAAAACAAAAAAAATATAAAACAAAACAAAAATTATTTTTCGTCAATTCTATAAACCGATGCTTATGTTATAGATCTACGAATTATATTATTATAAATAGTAACTACTATAACTGATATAGGCATTACTTGGTACTGTATAGGTACTTGATACTACTTGCTACTATCTACATATATATATATATATATATATATAATTATTATTACAAAATACTTAACTACCTTGTATTTATAATTACAGTATTGTAATAATTTTTCTTCTTTAATTTTTACAATGTTATTATCGAGCATTAATTATAAAACTCTTATAATACTTTATTGAAAAAAAAAAAAATAAAGTTAAATAATTTTTGTAAAATTTCAAGATAAATATTTTAAGGTAAACTAATTTAGATTGTTTGAAAATTTAACATAATAATTACTTTTTAAACAACTTAATGAAATTTTATAACAAATGTCCTTTTCTTTTGTTTGTTTGTTTTTTGTTTTTGTTTTGGTTTTTCCTCGACAAGAAAAAAATAACAACAAAATTGTTTTTTTTTTTTTTTCATTTTTATTATTGATTTTTCAATAAGAATTAATTATTTAAGTATATTTTGTTTTAAATACAATAAAGTATAATTCATTTCAAGTAGTAATTCATTTTGCTATGATTAGAATTAAAAGTCCTTCTTTTTGTGTTTTTTAATTTGAAAATCTTCTTTTCGAGAGGCAAAAAAGGCTTAACAATTCATGAAATTTTTGTTTTGTCTTGTTAATCTTTAAACCAACAAAAATGAATAAAACAAAAAAAAAACAAAAAACAAATTTTCTTATTGTTCGTTTTTACAATATAAAATCCTTCTAAAGTTTATTTAATAACTTATTTTTCCTCTTACTTATAATATTATATAAATTTTTACATATATATGTATACATAAACCTATTTGGAGCCTTTTCTTGCATAAAACACCCACAAAATATTCCCTTTTGTTTTTGGTTCGTTTTTGTTTATAAAAAAAAAAAAAAAAAAAATTTAAATTACAATCCTTGAGAATGAAAAATATCCTCCAACAAAATACTTTTCAAATTTAAAAATTAAAAAACTTTCATTATTAATTGAGTTTGCTGGTTTTTGTTTTTTTATTTTTTGCTCCAAGACAACGAGCGAATAAAAAAAAAAAAGATATTTGTTATCTGTAGTTTTCATTTTCAAATATAATTTAAGATGTGGGTGTATGTATGTTCATATCTCAGAAATGAACCAAAAAGTTGTTGAATTTTAAGCTGAAGTCAATTGAAAAATTAAATTTAAAAAAATAAAATGTCCTACCTCCAAAATTCCAGGAGAGTAAAAAAAATGATTTCTGTGAGTTAGAGAGGAAGAAAGACACAGGAAGAGTGATACAGAGAGGGGTAAAGACGATAGAAAATTTCTTTTATTACAATAATACAACATTAATAATTACATAAATTTCATTTATTTTGTTTTAAATTCTGTTATTTTATTTAACCTTCATGTTAGTTAGTAGGTGTACGCGTATTTAACATTCAATATTTTTTTGATATATTAAAAACAAGTATAAAAGTTGAAATTTTAATGACATCTCTAAACTGTTTTAGAACTAAATATTTTTTTAAAAATTTTTAAAAATAATTTTCACATTTTCATGGTGAAAATTATTCAAATTGAATTTTATTGTTTAGAATATTTTGTAGCCTCTAGGTAAAACATTTTTAATAATACAGATCTAGGTATATTTCATTAATTGTTATTTAATATCTTATTCGATTACGGTTGTTACATTATGTGACATCGAAAATGCAGCGAAACAAGTTTGGCTGCAGTTTCAGTTTTGAATCAAAACATTGTTTAGATACATAGCCACTGCAGTGTAAGAAAAGACCGACTATAATTTTGACATTTTTTATCATAATTGTGAATGCGTAAACGTTTTTGTTTAACCTTTAATAGCGGTGTGGGTCCAAAAGCACTACTGAAATATGTTTCATAAAGTTTTTATTTTATAATCCATATTTTATAAATTTATTTAACATAATTTAATTCAATTTTTAATTAACAAACACAAAAATTAACGGTTATAGTATACCTAGTTATACATTCAAAAATTTTCAGTCCAAATTTAATATTAAAAAAAATTTAAAGCAAAAATTTTTAAAAAAAATTAAAAAAAAAAAAATTCACAAAATTATCATCCATGAACATTTCGGCCAAAAACAGGCTTATAAGTGAATCCATTGAAAGTCCTTCTATTTGCTTGTAAATATAGTTATCTAATGGAAACTAGTTCTGTTCCAGACAAAATGTTCAATATGCACAATTTGCACAATTTATATGAGGGAGGTCCAATAGAGAGCTCCAATCAAATTTACACTTTTTGCATATCTCACTAGTTATAATAGAGATATTTTATAAGTCATCTCTTGTTTCTGATGGTTTCTAAGATAGTCAAATTTGATAGATTTTAGACAATTCTAGAGTGGCATTTTATAAGACTTTTGTTACTGTAATAATGCCAATTTTCGTTAAATTTAGAGTGACAACAAATTCGATGTCACCGTTATACAAAATATTATTTTTTCTCTTCTTACAGAACTATGATTTCATATCCTTATAGTTGTCATAAAATTATTTGTGTTTTATTTTTTTATTTTTTTGTTATAATTATAATGTTTGTATATTTTAAAATGTTGCTACTTTTAAAAATGATCTCCTTACAAAATTTCATTCCTGGTCAAAACAATAATTTTACAGTTTATAACTAACTAGTTATGTGGATTAGATTAAATGTAAATATACATAGGGTGGCCCCTCTATCATACCAGCCATAAATGAGCTTATTGCTGTGATTACCCATATTAATGCAATTAGAATGTCCGATTTAATGATCATACTCAGGATATTCTTCAATGATGTGCTGGCAGTTTTAATGTAAACTTAACAATGCTTAGGAACAAATTTAATTGGTTTGTATTGCTTTTGTAGTATTAGCTGTACTGTTTGTTTATAATGTCTTAAGCTTTCGATCAGCAAAATTTATTGAGACTTTGTTATTAATTGTTTATTTTAACTGAATTGGTGTTTTGTTTATTCTATCATAGCCTATTATAACAACAGTTATCACTTTCAATAAAAATTTTATCCTGTATCGAAAAAACGTTATTTTATCATGCCTACACCTAAAGGTTAAAATAAAAATGTTAACCTGATGTTATCAAAATTAAAATTAAACAAAAAAAAAACCAACGAATGTATTAAGACCACCAGTATTAGCAATAGAAATTTCATCATTCGAATTGAATTTTTTTGGTACAACAAAAAATGTTGAAATAAAAAAGAACAAAAACAAAAAACCAAAAATAAAAAAATATATTCTTATAATTTGTAAATCCTGCTGGTTTATAGATTCCTGTATTATCACAATGGCATATTATTTACAAATAAAAATATAACTGTATATACACCTAACTAACTGAATAAAAATATATAAAATGTCCTTTTTATGAAAAATATTTTTCCTCTTATTTATATTGATAATATTTTTTCGATAAAGTTTTTTTTTTACAAAACATTTTTTTATTTTCATTTAATTTTCAAGGATTTTACTTTTCTTTAATATAATATACCTAGTATGTATACTTACTATAGTAAGTAATGTCTATCTCTGTCCTTCTCTATGACTATTATATTATTATAGTTGATTTTAAGGATATTTCACGAATTCAAAAGAATTTAAGAGGATTTAAAATAATAAAAGAAATGAAATAAATTTTTGTTTTGCATGAAATATTTCTATCTTAATCCAATGTTCATTTCACCATAATTCTATTCATTTTATATATATATATTATATATATATATATATATTATATATAGATTTATGAAAGATTATTAAAGTTAAGTGTATACTATATATACGAAATTGTACCTATCTTGACGTATATTATATAAATATATTATTAAAAAGGATTAAGAATGTAAAAAAGGATTTGAAAAAAAAAATAATAATAATAAATGCAGGTTTATATTTAAAAGCAAAACAACAATAAGAAAACTTCCTTTCGATTTCTGGTTTTAATGATAATTACTGTTCAAGGAAAACGACTAAAGGAGGAAAAATATTTATTATTGAATTTCAGTTTAATTATTGAGTTAACGTTCCAATTTTTTGTTTTCCATAGCTTGAGTTTTGTATTAAATTGTGTGTGTGAGAATTAAGGTTATGTAGTGGATAATTATTGTTTTGATGATATTTTTGCTTTTTTTTTTTATTGAAAATTTTTGGAGTGAATTAATAATTAAATACAGTATTAAAGTTTTAACAAAATATATTTTTGATTGAATTTAATTTTATATTAAAAATTCTGACTTATTTTTTTTAAAAAAAACATATAAAATAAATTATACTAGAATAAATTTACTGATAAAAATTTAAATTAAGAAGTGTGCCCACAGTTTTGTCAAAACTAAGAATGTGCTCGGAGAGTAGGTGAATAATTATTTTTTACTATGATATGATCATGTGATTTTATCTGTATGGACCCATTTTTGTCATTGTATAGTTGCAGCCAAAACAGCTCATTTGCGCAACTATATCAGTGGGCTGATATAGTTGCGCAAATGAGCTGTTTTGGCTGCAACTACACAATGACAAATATGGATCCATAATGTACTTCATATTACAATGAAAACGGCTTCTTTACAATGGGCTGCTTTGGCTACTGCACCCTTATTAAAATAAACTTAACTAAATTAGGACTAGTGAAAATGTACACAAATATGGATTGACAATAACATGTCATAGAGTTATTTTTGTATAATTGAGCTAAAATTGGTGTTTGTAAAAAATTTCACCACACAAAATGCGCCAATGTAAAGTGTGGCAAGGTTCTCTGGAGATGCTCTAATTTTCTATCCGATACAAATAAATCTAAAGTAATTTCCGAAGACATTATCCAGTGACTCTGAAAATCAAATTGATATGAAAGAACAATATAGCGTTGGAGACCAACTAAATAATTGCTACCGCACGATTGAAGGGTATATATAATGCGATCTTGAGCACGAACTTTGGTTTGTCTTCCCTAATTCTTTTCAGGTTTTTACAATTTTTAAATTTATCTAATCACCATTATTATCAAAGAGGCTCTAAGAAAAGTTGGGACGATATATTTTTCGAAGTATACATCCATATTTTTGAAGACTCATCGCGTCAGTGATGAAAAATTCATCCGCTCCACGTCTTGCTTGTAATCAACATATCGAAATTGTTTACAAATCTCATGTGAGAGTGGGTCAATTTTTCATCACTGACGTGGTGAGTGTTCAAGAATATGGGGAATAATGACAAAAACTTTGTTGTGGAATTTTGTTGTTGTGTTTTCTTAATAAATATCTGAGCTGATCTAAAGTTTCTATATTAGTTATTAAAAAATTATATTGCAATTATATAGGTAGGTACTTAAAAATTTTACTAACCAAAAATTATTTTAATTAGAAAGTTAATATTAGCGTAGAATATATTTGAAGTATGTATAAAATAGGTGTCCGAGAGCATGTGTATCAGTTTTTTATTTGTTCAGAATCCGAATTTGCATCAAAAACTACAATTTGGACATCTCGATGTCGATGAATTTCCGATTTACAAAACCTATTTCCGATCCTTTTCGGGAGTTGAAAATATCACCATCAAGCGATAGAGCGCCATCGGTGTAGTTAGCATTTTTTTTGCTTAATTTTAACATAACATTCCTTTTTTAAAAAACTTATACGCATGTTCTGAAACACCCGGTATATAACGAAAACTAATTTGATTATACTTACATTGGACACCCATCAGTATATAAGGAAAACTAATTTAATTATACTTACAATTCAAGGGCCAAGACAGTGTAGGCATCATGGTATATAGAGTTCATTATTTTTTGTTCTTATTTTTTTTGTCGTTTTTGTTGTTGGTAATGCGGAATTTTATTTTGGAATACTCTATGATTTGATGTTAGATTTAAACAATTGACTTGATTGCTTTAAAATTGCTCTAGACCATAATATTTCAGCATTTCGATTTTTTTTTTGTTCTGTGGGCTTCAATCTGATATTCAATATTTGGGGTCCTAAAATATGTGCCCTATCAAGATATATACATATACTTTACTAAAAACTGTCCCCTATAATATATGTCCTATCAACGTATGTATATACCTTGTTTTTACTGATGGCCCTGGTAGATTTCGGTTTCCGTAGTTCACCATAATTCATATGGTTTCATATAATTATTAGTATAGTAGCTTTGTAACCCGTCATAAATGACGGAAGCAAAATATATCCTAGTTTCTTTTTTTCTTTCATTAGATTCTTTATTCCGAAATTACAGTACTTATGTTTATATCACTTTTTATTTATTTTTATTTATGTTTATATTGGCCTAACACTAATCTTTTTTTTTTATATAACAGAAAAAGAAGTACCATACCAACAAATTTGTATAAAATGTTTGTATTTTTGTATGGTATACTCGTACTCAATTCCATTTAGTTATAATTCGTTAGTTGGGTTCCATTTAGTATAAATTATACCGTATTAGCGTTATTGAAGCCTCCGGGAGAGGAAATTTAAAAATGGGATCTTATTTTCATATAAATTTTGTCTTTGGTATACTGTATAGGGGTCTTATTTTGCTATATGAATAAACTGTTATTATGGTATTGTGTTATTTTTAAAAAATATTCATAATTTATATATTCAAAATTTTGTATCTAAATTGGTAAAATTTACAAAAAATACAAAAAGATTTTCATCAATAATTTTCAATTTAAAAAAAAACAATGTTTTATTATCCGGCGTAGAAGTAGAGTTAATTATCCTACTCTACTTCTATCAAGTTCTATTGATTGAACAGTGAACCTGAACAGTGAAGTGAAAAGTGAACACTTAACACTGAAAATAAAATAATATTTTTGGAATGGAGCATATAGAACATACAGAATACAGATACAGCAAATAATAAAAAAAAAACAAAAAAAAAACAAAAATAATTTTTTTTGAGTGAAGTGAGTTACGCACACAATATAGACAAAAATAAAAGGTAGAAGCAATAAAGTAGTATAATGTATAATATTATACAATACAAATATGCTGATACACATGTGTATTATTATGTATAATTTTAAGTAATAAGAATAACCTTTGAGTGAATTATGTTTTTTTTTTGTGTTAAATGCTGTTTGCCTTTTGGTTATTATACCATATTAAACTATTGATTAAATTTCTATTAGTCCTTATTATTATAAATCAAAAAATTGTTTGTTTTATTTATATTATTATTATTATTTATTATTTTTCCTTATTATTTGCGAAGAAGACTAACATTAAATTAAAAAAATATAGTTCATGCAATCAATTTTTCCTGCAAAGGTTCAGCATGGTAGACAGGGGTTAAAAAAAAGCACCAAACCAATTTGTATATATATGCATTTGTATACATATGCAATTTGTATATGTGTTGGAGGGTTCCGTCGAACTTACAAACATCCAGATAAATGCAGAATAATATATATTAGTATATAGTAATATATATATAATTATATGTATATAGTAATTATTAGTATATAGTAGTATATAGACTTATTGCTGTTAAACATTTCTATGTTTTTTATTCGTTCCTAAATTTTATTTTTATGAGTGGGCATTATCGACTTAAATTAATTCGCAGATTGATTTATATGTACTATAAAATGTTTTATCAATAATAATTTTTAATTTTTTTTCACACACAATATATTTTAATTATGTTTGTAAAATGCTTGTAATATTTGATTTGATATGTATAACGAATGACGTATGTATAACGTTATACATATATGAATATGTATAACGTATATGATATTGAATCAAAGAGCCCTCCTATTCCAAATATTTTTTTAAATTTCTAATTGAAAAAACTCACACATCCATCAAAACCATATCAATAAAAGGATATAATTGAATTACTCCAGTCTCTTAATAACACTAACAATGTCCTAATTACATTAATCCATACTCTAAATCATCAAAGGACAATACAATAAATAAATCACTGCTTTAACATCAAAACCTACCCTCCCCAAATCTTAATTTCAATTTTAACCTCTTTAAAAATAATTAATTTTTTTTTCTTTCAAACCTCCTTCAACAAATTTGATTTGATTACAAACATAAAAAATTTTTAATTGAATAATTTTAACACTTTTCTAGGAGGTCACAAAACAATATAAAGACACACTGATGTGAACTTAACAATATATTTTAATTTATAAATAATAACCTACCTACTTTTTTCAATTATGAATAATTTGTAAGGTAATTGGCCATTTAATTTAGCAATAATGCTCATAAGAATTTCAAATTAAGTACCAAAAGTACATAATATAAAATCATAAAATATATGTACGTATATACATACATGTCTACTTATTATTAATGCATTGAAATTTAAAAACAATACAATTCACTTCATTTGTTTAAATGAATAATATATTAAAGTGCCATTACCAAATATACTTAAATATAAAAGAAAAAAAAAAAACTAAAATAAATTGTCTTTAACACTAATTTCAGCCCTGTTTCAACATATTTTGAAATTACATTTTTAAGTCGTCGTATCGTACTGCAAACACTTTTTTTGTTGTTTTTTTTTTTACAGATTATTATTTAAAAAATAAAAACAAGAATGGGAAAAAATATAACAAAATATTAAAATATTTTGAAATTCAAATGAATGAATTAAAAGTACATTGGTTTGTTAGATTAGGTAGGTATAATGAAATTTTCAATTTTCCCTATATTTCTCTTTCTCTCTTGTTATATTCATTTTCATGATAATTCGATCTTCAGATTGTTTTGTATTTTTAAATTTTACATAAAACAAAAATGTGTTTTGTTTTAACCCATTCATCCCTATTGATTTTATATTTTTCGAAAAAAATTTCAATCGTACTTTAAAAAATAGGTATTTAAAATATTTTTGAATCGTTTTTTTTAAATAAATTAAAATTACGGTGTGGTAAAAAATAATTAAAGTATTTACAGTAAGTATATATTAATAATAATAAATTACATAACTATTACTGTACTTTTTTTTCTGGTAAATAATTAATAATTATATAAGTACCATTGTCTTGCCAGTAAATAATATGGGTATAGAAATAATTTTTCGTACCCACTTATATTAAATATAGGAGTGGAGCGTTGTTGGAATACAAAACACGATGGTACTCAGTTATTTATTATTAAATACTTGACATACTTAACTATTTTATAATGAAACCCATTATTTCCACTAACTAGGACCTCTCAAAAAAAAAAAAAAAAAATAGAACTAAAACTGGGTGTACTATAGAAATATTTTTTTTTTCTCTTTTTTGTGTCTTTAACTTGATTCAAATGCTTGCCACCATATTCAGAATTTTGACATTTGTTGTTTAACAATAATTTGCTCTCTTATAATAATCAACTGACGTATTTTTTAACAACGATATCTTTGTTCTCGTTAGTAGATGCTCACGAAATTATATTTAACTATCAGGCATTTTTAATTACAATTCAATCTGATTATCTCGATTATTATCAATTCAGGGGAAATAAATTTTAAAAAAAAATTATTTATCAAGTCATAATAATAGGTTGCTAGTATTTGCCCGTCTATATCGACAATTCAGATAGTTTTTTTAAATGACAGAATATTTCAAAATCTGTTGTTTCCTATTCTTTATTTATCGTTTAGCACATTGTTACCAATTTGTTCTAATTTAAAAAAAAAAAAATTTAGTTTCGCTACGTTCCGTTTTATAATGATCTATCATTTAAAATAATAATAACGAAAATTGGTTGTTGAAACAGATTTTTTCAGAGACTTAGGGTTTCAGAGACTTTAGGGTTCAATCGCCATTTCTTATCATTTGGATAACAGATTGAACCTAGCTATTTCATTAAAATACTAGACTAAGAAATTTGAATTAATTTGTTATATAATTTTGTAAATTTAGTATGTAAGTTAGCTTAAGTTGTTAATGAAATGAAGAATTATTATTATTATTATACTTATTTCTATTGGTGTTCAAAATTAGATATTTATAATTTAAAGCTGGTGGTCAAATTTTTAAACACTTCTGAAACTAATTTTGTTCTTTGTTACACTAGTGTTTAATAGATTAAGCATTAATTTGTCTATAACACAAATATGAAGGTTCTTCATGCAAAATTGGTTAAAACGTTCACATGTTACAAAAAGTAATTTTTTGATTGAGCTGAGTTCGCTTCAATATTTACCCAATATTTACCTACACGCTTAAAAATATTAATTTTATTTACAAGATATTAAATTAATTAAATAATTACATATATCTATAATTTAATTCAATTTAATATTCAATAATTTAACAGTTTAACACACATAATATATTTGGGCTCGTAACGATATACCGGCAACGATTTATAGGCTGGGTGACGCAGTAGGTAGAGCAAAAGGTCACAGGTTCGATTCCCAATGAAACAAAAAAAAAATGCTTTATGGATTTTTCGAACTGGTTCAGTACCTACCCTTTGTCATTGGAATAAAATAAATGATAAAAAGCTATTAATAGTATAATCTGGTAACAACTTATATAAAATGGAGCAATGATATTTAAGAAGGCTTAGTTCCTGTCAATGGTAATAGTTTTCCACAATTTTATGTAAAGACTTGATAAACGCCAGAAATTTGATGAATATATACAAAGACCAAGGAGAAGATGGGAAGACAATGTTCAAAATTATGCCCAAGCAGCTCTACAAATCCCGAATTGAAGACAAAAAGCGCAAGACATTTGGATAAATATTGTAATGAAGACGAAAGCTCATCTCGAGAGGTGTAGCTATATAAGATGCACGAAATTGTAATTCTACCTTAGCTACTGTCAGCTAATTAAAATCTCAACATTTAAATTTTTTTCTTGTTTTTGTGCTTTGGTATAAGAAAGCTGAATTCGAGATTCCCACTCAGAAATTTTTTTAAATAGATCGATTTTTGTATGATGGCATTTTGATAAATAGAAGGATTTTGATTGGCGAGCGTTTTTTTTGTCATTAAATTCTTATCTAATTCCATTCAGTTTATTGCACAATATGTTTTGCAGAGCTTTACTGTAAAAAGTTTCAAAATTTTAAATGTGTAAATTACCGATTTATCACATCGTTACTCTTGTATTATGTCCAGTTGTATTCTGTTGGTTGCTCACAAATATTTTATTACCAATACACTTAATGATTAACCCGATTTTGAATCTAGAAACCACATCTCATTATTTAACCTGATATTTTTTTAACCTATTTGAATTTTTGACTAAACATATAAAAACTCATCACTCAGGAGTAAAAGGGTTAAACTAAAATTACATTATGTATTTTAATGCTTCAATGCTTACATAATACTGCATACAATAATTTACATACGAAAATAAAAAAAAACAAAAACAAATAAAAACAAAAAATTTACGCAGCAGTGATGAAAATTTTAGACTTTAACAAAAAAAAAAAAATACAATGTTGGAAGGTTGAAACAATTGGGGGGAAAAATGATTTAAAACACTGAATTGTGTACAAAAATGTTTAGGATGAAATTTATTTGAAAAGTATCTACTTTTATATGAAAGATAGATCTACTCATTTATCACATGATATCATTAAAATTATTTAACATAGAAATAGTATGATATAGATAGGGATAGTGTAATAGAGTGAAAGAGTGAGATATAAAGTTAAGTTGAGTTCAGTTTAATTGTTATTTTTGATGTAGTTGCATTCATGGTTTATTTAGTGCTTTTATTTTTTTTTTTTATTTTTGAAAAAACGATTAAGTATGCAAAGTGAAAATGACATTAAAAACTCTAAAAATAATTTTAATTTTGTTTTGTTTTCTTTTTCATTTGTGAACTATACTAGAATATGGATACAAGGCTATTTTTGTTAATTTTGAATGTTTGTTAAAAAAAAAAGTAGATCTCAATCAAAATTGTAATGTCTTTAGGTTTAATTTTATATTTCAAATGAATCAGGGTCGGCTTGAGTTAGAAAAATTTGAAATTTATATTCAGATTGTTTTTGTATAAAAAAAAAGATTAAGAATTAATTTTATATGCGAAAAGTGTTGGATTTAAATTGCAACACAAAACAAATTGGTAATTTTTATTGATTCTTTATCAATTAACAATTAAAAAACATTTATAAGGCAAATGGAAACTCAAATGTTACTTGTGGATTCCATTCATCAAGAACTTGCTAAGATTTTCATTTGTTTTAATTTGAGAACAATTAGGGTTCAAATGAAAACTAATACATTTTTAAATACCATCTAATATTTTTTTTTATTTCTATTTAACCCCTTTACTACAACCATCTCATATTAAAAAAGAAAATTTTAGCATTTAATTCGTTTTTGTTCCATAATCCACATAAGAAGGAAGTAGTATTAAAAAATTTGGTCTTATTGCATAATAATTTGGAAGGCAAAGCGTTAAAGATGAAAGTTATTATTTTAGACGTAACTGCTTTTGCCTATATAACCAAATATTATTCAATGATATAGTTAATTTTTTTTATCTTTCACGTAAAATTTCCATTTCCGTCAACTCTAGTCGTAGAAATTGCAATGCACGAAAAATTAACTTGTCCCATATCAAAATAAAATTATTATAGTAATCTGTAAAACCGATGATTCATAGTGCTTGGGTTATTTGTGATGCATAATGGACTCAATAAACTCAGTACTAGACCAGTCTATCTCGAGAAGGTTGATCAGATCGCTAAAAGTGCTTTTGCCAGCCAACCGATTGAAAATGTTGATCAGATCGCCAATTTCCGCTTTCCGCAATAATACCTATATTTTTCTGTACCAATTCCATCAAAATTTTTGGTGTAATACAATCTTCCTAATTAAATAATTAAATTTAAAATTAAGCTTTAAAGCTAGTTACCCCAATACAAAAATGTTGAAATTAAAAAAAAAAAAAATAAAACTGAATTGAAAACCGAATAAGCAATACTATGCAAGTGATATAACAATGCTAAAGCAGAACAGTAATCGTATTTAAAATTTTACTGATATTAATGTAGCATTTAACTTGCTATTAAATACTGATATACTTCACATTATCAACCCATTCAATATATATGCTTATAGTTTATCAACAATTTTCAATTGAATTTGATTTTTCCAGATTTTTAACTACTGGATTTTTGATTTAGAAAACATAATTTAATGTTAATCGAAGCAAATAAAAGAAAAAAAATGTTATTAATGTTATAAGCCCTTTAAAAATTAATTATAAACATATTATAAAGAACTTATACGACCGTACAGCTCAATATTAAGTCATAATTATTTAATGAAACTATATTGATTTTTTATAATACCTAAATTTTTGTTTTACATTTTCAAATTTTTTTCTTACATAATTGCAAAATTTAAATTTAAATTAAATTTTATTGTACAGCTACGTACATACATATATGTATATATATAGATTTTTTTTTAAATAAAGAATAAATAAAAAAAAAATCTTTAACTTAAATTTTACTTTTATTACAATTTCATAAAATTCAAAATCTCCATCTAAATTGATTACCATATTCCAATGAGTGTGCTTCGCCACTGATTTTCAATTAATTAAAAATCTAATTTCAGCAATTCACAATATTCCATTAAAATAATGAAAAATCAAAAATAACTGATATTAATATGAACATTTTTTAAAATAATTGTTTAAAATATTTATGTTTTAATTGAATCTATATAGATGTATCTGTTAAATACAATTTTTTTTTACCTGTTTTAAACTAATCAAAAATGAAGATATGAGTACAAGTACATTTGTTCAGGTATTTAAATCTAAATATCAGTAAAAAGAAAATTTGTTAACAACAAAAAATAATCAACAAATTATTTAGGCCTTCTCAAATTGAAGATTCATCATTTTGAGTCATCATTTTTGAAAAGGCGGTGGTTGTGGTGAATCTGAATGATGAAGCAAAAATACCGAAAATACAATTTTTTATCATAAATTCTTTTAATTATCTTCATATACCAATCAATTGTAATATTATAGAATGATTATTAATTTTATTTTCTTTTATTGCTGTTATGAAGTAATAATCATTAAATTTTAATAATAATTATTATGAGAGAAACATTTAAATTTTTTAATATTTTAATCTCTTGTATTTTTTTTTTTTTTTTTTTTTTGTACTATGATCTTGGATAAATATCTTAACCTTGTAAATTAGGAACACCAAAAATATATTATCTATATATATATATAATACAATTAATAAATTTTAACCTTAAACAGGTTCTCATCTTGTAAATTTATTTAAGTAAAAACAAAAAAAAATAAAATAAATAAAAATGCTACGCAATTAAAATATCTTTCAGATACTTTTTAAACACATAGTTTGGTATACGCATAAAAAATAAAAAAAAAAACAAATTCAAAATTTTTAAAATACGCAGCTTTTTTTTTTTTTTAGAACGATGTGTTTAGTATTATGATAATAATGGTAAATAATATGGGTAACCAACCTGTTTTTTCCGGTTCTTACTTTTTTAATGGTTATTTTTTTTTTATTATAGGCTTGATATTCATTATTATGAGTTCTAGTCTTTTAATAACTTTATTTCAAAAAGAAATATAGTAGAATTTAGACATATGTTTTATTATTTACAAATTAAATAAGCATAAATAAATTTAAAATTTAAATTTTTTGAGGAATTATAATAAAAAAAATAGTTTGTTAAATAATTCACGAATAGTAAATAAATTAAGTCGATAATTGGTTTGATTGGATTTTGTTATAGTAAAAAAAGATTTAAAATATTTTTTGGTCATAAATGGAATTTTAATAGATTTTGGAAGTTCGGTGATGCTTTCTAGTATTATATAATATTATTTTAATGAGATTATGAAAATTTAAAAACGATAGTGGCTTAATCAAAATTATGGTTTATTCCAAATCGAGTAATAGAAAATGTTATACGAATTCGTTTAGTTCATATTGAATTGATAAAATATATACAAACACCTTCAATAAGAAATTAGAAAAACACTCAAATAATCTACCCAACAAGCTAAGGAACACGTATAGAACTAGGAAGCTTGAAAGTAGTTTAAAAGGAAATGTTTTGGAAATACTAATTAAAAACTGTAGGTTTAATCTAATTTTATTAAATATCTTAATCGATATCGGTTATAACATCATCATCAGAAGATTGATATATTGAGATGTATTGACGTTCACTTAATTATTTATGTGGAAGCATTGTCGACCGGCCACAACAAATCAAACTCTACATAACAAAAACATTTTTTTATTGTATTCTATTAGCATACAAGTTGCAAATGAAATGAAGAAATTAAAAGCAAAAGCACAATATTAATTGGTCGTATATAGATTTCTATAATTTAGTGGTTTGGATTTATATTTTTTACACAAATCAAATTGGTCTACCCATTCAAAAATAACTATAGCTACCTATAGGTTTCTATAAATTGAAAAAAAAGTACAGTATAAACTAATATATAAAATGCCATTGCTAATCTAATAAACTTTGGGTAAAGTTTAAAAAAGTATGCACATTACAACACAAAACACCAACAACAATATAAAGTAAATATGTATCATCTCTTATCATAATGCATTAACATTATTTTCTCACTACATTTTACTTCTACTCTACCTACACCTAATTCCATAATACATTAAAATTGATTTATTCTGTCAATTCTCATTCTTTCATTCATAATAAACTGTTTTTTGATTATTGTTGTTGTTGTTATAAAAGGCTTCAGACAAAAACAAAATTAGTATATAAGATATCTAAAACATTTTATAACCGATTTTCATTATTATTCTTTTAAATAATAGAGATAGTAGTAAACAAGGGACGTAGCGAAACTAAATATTTTTTTTTTTTCAAAACTTCACTCCATTTATAAGTACACGCACACATTTTGATATAGAAAAATGTTAATTTATCAAACTGCCGCAATTCATCAAGGTACAGAGTTTCTACTTTCTTCGCCAGAATTAAATTTAAATTTATTTTTTTGTTTTTTAAATAAATTATTACATATACGGTTGTTGTCTAAGATAAATAAATAAAAAAATATGTAGTTAGTGCCTAGAAAAAATTGATGTGATGGAAAACAACTGACTGAAAACACTGAAAATGTGTTTCTCTTTTTAAGCTGTCTGTCTACAATTTAATTTAATGACATTTTTGACATTTTTAGCACTTATACGTAAGTCAGGTGTATCTACTTCAGCTGCAATTACTAAATTTTTGATAAAAATTAATTTGAAAGAATTAAATTGGGGAAAATCAAATAAAATAAGTTTTCTTCTTCTACAGATTATCCAGATTAGTACAGTAAGTACTACATTATTAAAATAAAATTAAAAATTTAAACTGGACAATTCCAAGCAGCTAGCTCAATTACAAAGAAAAAGTAAAAATCAGGAGAATAAAAAAATTAGAAAATACAAGATTCAGTATTATTATAGCCAAAATATTGTTGATTCGGCTAATTTTCTTTTATATAATAATAGATTGAATAATATAAATTCTTAATATAGTTTTACATTGCCTAATTCATATGTTTAATGAGCAAAGTGATGTGATGAGCAAAAAATTGAATTTACAATCACTTCTATTTTACAATGCAAATTTACAATGCCTTTTTTTTATAATTTTATATTTCTAAATTTTTCGAATCTGTTTCAATATTATATTCCCATCAATTTATCAGATTTTGTCTATTTTTGTCTTATTATTGATTCGGCCAATTTTATTTTGGTTCTTAATATGGTTTTACATTTAAACATCTATATCATAATTGTCAGGTGACGAATTTTTTTTTTTTTTTTTATTAAACTTTATTTTACCCATTGCACAATCTTATAATTACTTATCCTAGATAAAGTTTACAAAAAACAGTTTTTGTAATAATATTATTAACATGTAAAGTAATAGTTTGCTTTTTATATTAATTTATGTTATATAATTATTCTTATTATTATTCTTATTATTTAGTTTTAATTTACTTAAATTCTTATATAAATCTGTTGGAAAAAACCTGGGATGTAAAAACCAATATATTCTCGTATTATTTAAGATAAAATTTAACCTAACTAATCCTACTAACCTAACTAAACCTAACTAAAACTGCTTAAACCTACTAAAAACGATAAAAAAAATATGTATTTGTAGTACTTAGTGCTAATTATACGTGTTTTCCAACCACCAATAGTCTCTTTTTATAAATTTATGTTTGTTCGGTATAGACATGTCATATCTCAAATTTTCTCCATTAATATTGCCCAGGTTATACTATAGTGATATAGTGTAGGGACATGATTTTGGTTCTGAATATAACCCTTTTGATCCAAAAAGATAAAGTGCTCAGGGGCTATAAAGCCTGTGAGCATTGTCTTTTTAATGTACTCCTTGTTGTGGTAGAATATATGCGATATTAAACCATTTTCTGGAGTTTTTTGTGCTCTGTCATAATGTTTTCGGATCAATTTTATTAGAAAATTGTCGATTCTAATTATGTTTGCTTCCTTGTACAAGTATTTATTGGAATAGTAATGCTTGTAGTCGGAATTAGGCTTTCTATAAATATTAGTACATACTCTTATACACTTTCTTTCAAATTTTCGAAGTTTTTCCATTAAGCTTGCACTGACGTTGTACCATATTGGTACACCATATGCAAGTGTTGGCCTTATTAATGTCTGACAACATATTATTTTTAATCTAGTGCTTACGTTTTTGTTGTAAAATAGTTTTTGTTGCCATCATGAAGGACTTATTGCCTTTAGATATTGTGTATTTTATATGCTCGGAATAATTCAGATTAACATGACGAAAAACAAGCAAAAAAGTGTTTTTACAATCATCGCTACTATAATTTTGATTCAAAAATTATCGCATTCCTACATGTGGTTATATAGATTTCAATATTATACAAAAAAGTTAATAACATAGATATGATTATCAAAAATTTAAACGAAGTTTAATTTTCTAGTATTAGTATTATATTTTGCTAGAACCATTTTTACTGTAGAAATTAGTTTTCAGTAATAAGTCAGTATTTTGTCATGGTTTGTTACAGCAGATATTTTTTATTAGGATTGTTGTCATCTCCTTCATCATTTAGAATTACAACACTTGATAGATTTCAGTCTTTAACACAACATTCTTTCTATTGTCTGCAATAATTGTCTTCTTTAATTATTTGCGATTGTTTTCTCTTTTAGTATGCTTCCAATTTTATATTTCTAAATTTCTCGAATCTGTTTCAATATTATATTCGCATCAATTTATAAGATTTTGTCTAAGTCTTGCATCCGAAAGGGTTTTTGATCATATTGATTTTATATTTCCAAATATCTTAAATTTTGTTAAATATTATCTCAGTTTATTAGATTTTGACTAGTGCTTGTCAAAATATTTTTGATCAAATTATTGTGAGGTAGTCTAAATTATCTG
Source organism: Argyra leucocephala (assembly GCA_963942445.1). Classification (NCBI taxonomy): domain Eukaryota; kingdom Metazoa; phylum Arthropoda; class Insecta; order Diptera; family Dolichopodidae; genus Argyra; species Argyra leucocephala. The sequence continues at coordinate 105,701,221 of OZ012681.1, forward strand.
GCATTTCTATTACATGGATTTTGCTATATTAAAACTGTTTTTAAGCGCTTATAATTGGTCAGTGCACTTATTCTTATTTATTAGAAACCAAAATAAAATATTTTATCATTAAATAATGTTGATTATGGTTCATAACTTCTATTAGAACAAGGCAGGTTGTGTAAGCTACATTAAGAAAAGCAGTAAACAAATAAATTTTTGAAAATGATGATAGTTGAAAGCTCATTGCCACAATAGTGTAAGCTATGCCTTAGTTCTATACTGAAAGTTAGTGAGTGTACTGTACTGTACTTTTAGGTACACTTTTGACTTAAAATATTTGCTTAAATTTATTTCTTAATCCCCCCTCCCCTTAAACAAAGCTTCTCAAAATTTATTAACTGATAGTGTATAGTCCTCTAAATTCTTAATTCTTGAATCCAAGACAGTAAATAAATTTTTATTCCATTACAAAATTTGTTTTCTTTGTGATTACCGCCTTTGATTAAAAACTAAATTTTCAAAATGACTAGTCTAAAAACATTTAATTTCCTGTTTTCTTTTTTCTATATTTTTTAAGTATTAAAACTTACTTCAGTAGTAAATTTCTATATATACTTAACAAAAATAATCTTATTTTAAATCAATTAAATTTCAATTTTAAATTTAAGCCTACAAAATTTATTTTCAATTTACAAAAAAAAAAAAAAAATTAAAAATTAAAAATCTCGGTATCAAAAATCACCGAAAATATGGTATTAAAAATTAAAAGTCATACACGAAAGGAATCAAAATCCCCATTTCAAATCGGATTTTCTATAAGATAACAAAATATAATAATATTAAACAAAAAAAAATAAAAACAAAAAAAAAAAATAGAAGAATTTTAGAAAATACCTATAATTTCTAAGATAGGATGAACACCTACGTATATACATATACATTACATACATATAATTGTAAAACGATAAAGTGTATATATATATAGAAAATTAATTGAATTAATTCAATCAAATGATTTTCATGATTTTCGAATATATTTTCTAATATGTAACTCTAAAACTTCACTAAAATAAAAATAATAAAAAAATGGTAGAATTTCATTATAAAAAAAAATACCAAAAACTAGATTCCAATACACTCGATTTACTTGAATGTTATACCAATAAATGTGACATCCAATTTCCTAGAAATTGAAAACAATAAAAAAAATAAATTCAAAATTCTCCAGAATATATGAAAAAAAAAAAAAAAAATTTTGTTTTCTAATCATCAAAATTCCATCAAAATTTCTACGTTTCTCTAAATTGAAATCGTTTTATATTGTAGGGTCCCTCTCCACTCGGATATCCTATTAAAAAGCTCAATGAAAAAATAACAAGAGTATTTGAATGCTCTGTCAATCAGTTACCTGTCAGGTATCTTGTTTTATTTTATTATATTTTGTTTTTTTGGGACTTCTTTATTTATGGGAATTTTGCTTTTTTTTCAGATAGAAATGAAAACGTGTTAATTTAAAAATTCGATAGTAAAAAATTTTTAATACAAAAATATCGAATTTTATGAATTAAAACAACAAAAAAAATCTTTATAAATTGCTAGATTTTTATATAAAATATGTTTATAAATTTAATATAATATGTTGCCATATAACATTTAGACAGCTTAGAAAAGTTCTTAAGGACAGAAAATTATAAAAATAATTAAGGACAGTAAAAAAGTCGCATAGAGTATAAGTAATGAAATAATTTTCCTAAACATAGTAATTAAAATCATCGCAGAGCTTTAAAAAGTGAAACCAAATATCACAATAATGTATTCCACAAATATGGTAGGTAGATAGATAGTAGTGGCTATTGGTATGCAATTATAGAGGTTCATTGTGATACTATGGGAAAACTTTCCCCGTATCCAATATAACCAAAATCCAATTTTTTATATAAGTGATGACATCAAGCAATATACAATTTTCTAATATAAACGGTGACTTATACCAATTTTTTATATAAATGGTGATATCGCAAATGTATAATGAATAATAAATGTATACAAAAAAAATCAAGCCCATACAATGTACATACATATAAATACAATTAATTACATTGTGTTGTAAACACAATAATATGTTTTGTTTACAATTCGGATCATTCCCAACACTTTATCTGTGACATAAACGTCAAATCAAATGTCAAAAAATTATACTTACTTGTTCATATATAATTGTATGATGGGATCAACACTATTACTTTAGTACTTAGTATCAAAATTTTTTTTTAAATATATACACAAACACAATTTAACAACTCGTGTTGTCAAAATAAATTGCGAATTCACTGTCAAATGAATTACCTATCATGAGGCAATGTAAACAAATTTTTTTTGACATTCAGGTCATGCGACAATGTGTTAGTGATGTTTTCGATATATTTGAGATGTCACTGAAAATGGTAAAGGTCATAGAGATAGAGTTTCAGGTCAAGCGACAATGTGTTAGTGACATTTTCGATATATTTGCGGTATTAATGAAAGTGGTGGAGATCATAGAGATAGAGTGATGAGTTTTACTTTTATTTCCACAAAACTTAATTACCTAAAAATATAAATATAAGTGCTTAATATTAGATACCACTAACTATTTTTCTTTCCAAAAAAATAAATTAATAAATTAATTATAAATCAATATACATATTTTATAAATGAAAATTGTAAAATAAATAAATTATTTAAAAATGAAAAAATACACTTAGATACACTCAATTTGTACGGTTCTTTCAAAAAACAGTGTAAATCAGAATTACAATTATTAATATTGAAAACAGTGTAAATTAGGGGGATGGATGTATTCTGACATGACCTCTGATTTTATAATGACATTTTTATTACATGAATCTTTCAAAAACATTAGAAACTCGTTACTTTTGACTTGCACAAATGAAAACCCGTGTAAAAAAAGTACAATGAGAATCTAAGGATGGATGTGTTCTGATCTGGCCTCTGATTTTATAATGATATTTTTATTACATGAATTTTTCTTAAACATTAGAAATTCTTCACTTACTTATAACCTGTACAAATTCAAGTTGAATATGAACATCGTAATTTTGAATTATTCTGTCATTCTGACGTATAACTTTTATTTTCAATTTCTACTTATTCCTACTTATAAAAAAAAAACAAGATTATTGTAGTTAGTGACATCCATTTTATCCTTCCCAGTTTCTTTAAATTTTTTGTTAGTCTGGATTTTACATTACTCTAGAATTATTAACAATTTGACCAATATAAGACTAAACATAATACAATAACTGTAAATTAAATAAGTATTCATTTCGAAAACAGATTATTTAATTCAACGTGGCAATTTGAAGTCGCTCGAACAGAATAAAAATGGTTGGTACAAAAATTATATTCTAACACGTTGGCTACCAACACCACCAGTAAATACACATTTTGATTCTCAGGTATCGGATTCATCAGTGATTACGAAATTTTTCTGCACCAGGGCCATGTAATGAAAATGTATCGCAAAAATGTGCGTATTTGATTTGTGATGGGTAAATTAATTCGTACCATGTAACAAAAACGCATTGCCAAACTATACTACCATTATTGTTTTTCTATCTAACATTTTTAAAATCGATATTTATAGACATTTGTTTTTGTTTGTAAAAACGTAAAATGGTATCGAAAATAAATATTTTTGAAACAAAATATAGTAAAGTACTTTGTGCTTGCTTAAACATAGAATTTGAATTATCATAAATTCTATAAATTACATATACATATAAATATATATATATACTTACATGTTATTAATTTTATAATATTTAATTGTTAAAAACTAATTTTACTTACTTTTAAAACTAAATTAAAGTAAATTAAGACCCGTTCGCAAAACAGATTATCAAACGAATGAAAAAAGTAAAATAAACGTCAAAAATGATCGCAAATATAGCACGCAATGGTATCACTGCTGCTATTTATGAATGTGCAAATGTGCAAATTTGCTATATGACCTCTACATGGTGTAATTTTGTTCATTCTACTTACGTTTAGTGTAATGGTTGTAGGCTACTATTACCATTCTAACATTAGCTTCGTTCTTTTCATACGGTTCAAGGTCTAGGCTTTATTAAATTAAAAAAAGCGATATAGATTAATGATATGGATAATTTTTTTAAGTTCGCAAACCTGTTAATTAAATTATCAAAAATTTCTATTAAAAAACTGCGCATGCTTAAAAAAACTGATAAGTATAATTACTAAATATTTGAGACCATTTTAAAAAAATCAGATAAATATCTGGGTTTTTTTATTTGTAATTGTAATTTCATATTAAAGTCTTGATCCAGACCGTGAACCGGATGAAAATAATACAGTTATTAAATAAAAGCAAAACAGCTAGTAAATAAAAACAAATAGGAATGATTAATGGTAGGAAGAGAAATTGTATATCACAGGTGTTCCTATACGTCACTGGTGTTCACGATACTAGTATTTAAGATTTAATACAGTATATTGGAGCTGATAGGAAAAAAATTTAACCGGTGTTCACGATATACCATTAGTTATTGTCACTATCATGATACTGCACCTGATAGGAAGGAAATTTATGTATCGCTGGTGTTCACGATATCCAAAGAGTTAATTCTTTTTTTATTTCAAAAATATTTCAATACCATTATTTTAAGCTGAATAACGATTTACGCTTCTTCTTGTCGTAGAAATGCAAACTACCAGCCAAATGATGAAATGTTATATTATCGTTTCTGATTATTTTATAGGCATATACACACAAACTATAGTACTTAATATTAACAACCACTATTATTTATAATAAGTAAAACAAACAAGTCAAAAAAACATTTTTTTCTATTTTATTTTCGAAAATATTTCTAATTTTCTAAAATAACTAAAAAAAAAATTTTTTTTATTCACTTGTATTCGAATAATAAGCTGACATATACAAAATAATAACAATAATATCCTTAACAGGACTTAGAATTTTTCAAATGGAATGGAATGGAATGGAATGGAGAATTGTCAAATGGAATTTTTCATTAAATAGAATACAGTTAACCAAAATAATACAATTAAAATTTCTATCATTCCTGATGATAACAATATATTGACTTACCGATACAGTAATAATAATCATATATATGTATAATATATTATATACATATATATAAGATATGTTAAAGGCTACTAAAACATTTAATTCGTTTAAGAATTAATATCCAACAGAATTTCATTGATAGAACCAAAAATTCTATTAGTCACATAGAAAATCAGATTTTTTTTTTAACCTGTATAAAAAATCCGTAATAAAATTTCAATACAATATTCTTCCTTGTAGGTAATTTTCTATTCGAAGATACAATTATTATAATATACATATACAAAACAATACATATATTATATATATAAAACTATATAATCTGATATAACTAATAATAAGCGTACAGCGAACCAGTGATGTGTGTTCCCATTATCAAAATCAAAAACGAAACAAAAAAAAAATAACAACAATAACAAAAACAAAAAACACAAAAGAAAAAGAAAGTAAAAATTACAGGTAAGCATCAGGCGTTAAATTTGATTTCAATTCCCTTTGATTTTTCATTTCCTTTCTTTTTCTGTTTTTTGTTTTTTTTTTTTTTGTTATTTTCTCCCCATGATGGCTTTTCATTTAATTTTTTTTATTTTTATTGTTTTTGTTTTTATTTCAACTTTGTAGATTTAGTATATCAGATAAATATATATATATATATGTGTGTGTGTATATATATTAAACAATCATTCAATGTGTGTGATTTAATCTAATGGAAAATAATTGTGGCCTAGTTTTCATCATCTTCTTAAATATTGTGACTGAATTTCTAGAAAATTCCAAATAAAATAGAATGAAAAAGAACAATTTTTGAAATGTCAAAATACCTAAATTATACCCCTATAGAAGAAAATCAACCTTCGAAATTGTATTTGATTATGTGTGCGTGAAATTTTTTTAAAGATTTCATATTGATTCTTCCTTTTTTTATTATCTATACATTACACACAGGGTGTTTTTTGTACAATGGTATTATTTTTCATAATATATAAGGTTAAATCGAGTAGATTAGCTTGAATTGAATTGGTTAGATTGAACTGTGAACAATTGAGTAGGTGTAGTTTTAACTGGATAAAAAATTATTTTAATGTTAAATTCTATATTCAATGGTTTTATTATCTATACATTACACACAGGGTGTTTTTTGTACAATGGTATTATTTTTCATAATATATAAGGTTAAATCGAGTAGATTAGCTTGAATTGAATTGGTTAGATTGAACTGTGAACAATTGAGTAGGTGTAGTTTTAACTGGATAAAAAATTATTTTAATGTTAAATTCTATATTCAATGGTTTTAGGTGGGAGGGGTTAAATTTTGAAAATTCTTATTATCTTGAATTTGTTTGACTTAGATAAATTGGAATATTGGGATTACTATATATGCACAGCAGGATAATATTGTTTTAGACTCAAATGTAGCAATATTAAATAAATAGCGTTAAAGCTATTAATTAGCATTAAATCCAGTTGATTGCGGAAGGACAGTTAGTACTAATTTGTAACTTTTTCATGACTCAACTGACTCATTACTCGGACTGGTATTTAGTGTTTATCTTGGCTTAAATAATCTATAGTTCTTACAAATACTGGTTAACATTTATTTTTAAACCTCTGGTCCATTAAAAATAGATTATAAAGTAACACTCTGTGTATATTAACTGTCCTTACACATTGATTCGAGTCTACTAATAGTGTTGTTGTTGTTGTTATTATTATTGTTGAATTCTTGATACAATTTTTCTCTGTTGGTTGTCTCTTTTTTATGTATAGCGTTTTTTTTTTTTTTTTTTTTTTCCGTTTTTGTGTGTCGTTTGATTCATTATTCGATCGGATATGTTTTGTTGTGTTAGGTTGTTGTTCTTGTTGTGTTGTATTTTTTTTTTCCTTTTTGACTTTGGAAAGTTTTATATTTCCTGTGACGATGATAATAATAATGATGATGATGATGATGATATTGATATTGATTACATACGATGACGACGACGACGACGACGACGATGATAATAACGACAGCAAACGATGACAACATGATATTATATTTTCTAATATGTTGGGATAGACACAGGTATATAATATGTTTAGTTATTGTATATATAATATAATATGATGGGATGACGATTAAATGGGTACATCATGAGAAATGGTACGTGAAATAAATCTATTGACGTAACTTAATGACGATTGGATATAATGAGTTTCATGGTGTGATAGTTAGACTTTGTTATTTTTTTTTCAATAATTTTTTGTTGTTGTTTTTTTTTGTTGTTGTAGGGAAGTGAAATTCTATCGTATGCTGTACTTAAAATATTTTTGTAATGGCAGTGATAAGGTTTTGAAAGTAATTTCCTAGTTGTTTTTGTTGTTGTTGTTGTTATCGGTCTTTTCATACTGTTTTATGGTATTTTTCTAATTTCTAAGGAAGTTCAAATAAGTAAAGAGCGGCGCTGTGACAATAATAACCGATAAAAAATATTAAAGAATTCTGATTATTATGTAAATTATGACGGAGTATGGTCCAAAAGTTTTTAATTTGAAATATATGTGAATATGAAGTTATTGACTTATGACATTCAAGTTTTTGGACATTAAAATTAAAATAAATTTTTATTACAACTTTTTTTTTGTAGTTTTATCTTTCAAAAAAAAAAATCATAATTATCATTAAATCTCATTTCCTCAATAAAATTTATTTACATTTTTGTCTTTAGGCAATAAGCATAATCAATGAAATTTTCTAGAACAAATTAACAGTATTTTTGGATTTGGTCTTATTCAAAATGAACACCAGTTTCATCATTCATTGTGATCACCATTGTCTTGCAACCAATTCAGTTGAGCATATGGGGAAGAGAACGTTAACGACTTATTATAACAGTCTCTATCAGTGACTAGACATATTATAAATTAAAGATAAAAGCAGTCCAAACACATTATCTTGCCGACGACACAGCTTTAATATTATTATATTCCTCTATTAAATAATCATTGTAATTGGTTTTGAATATTCTATTTGTAAAACCATGATTTAATTTTTTGTCAAAATTCAGTCTGTAGCTTAGTTTTAATTTTCAAGTTTAATCAAAAATTCTTGATTTAATTCCAAACCTTAGCAATACTGAGCAAGTGGACTGACAAAATATTTTCACTAGTTTTTCCTGATATGTACAGCAGAGCACCTGTTCGATATGTTGACTGTATTCCGCTTGAAGTCTAAATTGGTCAATTAAGTTCATTTTCTCTTAAATTTTATTTGATTAATATTGTAAAAATTGATAAATCTGTATACACCATTAATATTAGACTGTGATGTTCATGTATTTAAACGTATATTATTATTTACTTTTCCGTTGCTATCACGGTCCAACAGTACTTAAGTTTTATTTATTTCATCATTATCTCATAAAAAAGGCAATGATTCTGCTTCTACAAAGTATATATGTATATGCTTTATAATTAATAATTTTATTTTAGTGTCTGAAGCCTTAGTTACCAAATATTATGGGTGTATATTTATTGAAACCAAATACTTTATACAATCAACATATACATATATATATTCGTATTCACTATGTTTTATATACTAATTTTATTTGTGTCTGAAGCCTCTTATAACAACAACAATAATAATGAACAAAACAATTAATTATGAATGAAAAAAAAGAGAATTGAGAGAAGAAATCATTTCTTTTATTGAATTATGGAAATAGGTCTATGTAGAATGTAGTGAGAAATATTAATGCATTATGTTGAGGGATGATACATATTAACTTTACATTATTGTTGGTGTTTTGAGTTATTAATTAAATTAGTAATGTCTGAGTGATAATTCATAATTAAGAGATTGATAGATTGAAGGATAACTGTCTGTTTCCTGGTATAATAGTATAATAATCTCTTTCGGGAAATTATCAAAGGCATTATATTGGTACATATATATATAAATTAAATGTATAAAATTAGTTAAATCTCAGTTAAATGTTATAAAATAAATTTACAGTAGAAGACTATTCAAGAAACTAGATTTAACTTAGGATTAGAATAAAAACTTAAACATCATTAGATTATATAAATATATTTAAGGTTTCTATGCTAGCACACAACTGTCTATAGAACAAACAAAAAAGCTTAAAATGAACAAAAATTTCATTAATTACGGTATTAGGTTCTCAATCTGTTACAATTTTGTTATTAGACTGACTATCGTTATATGTATAAAATTTTTGATATTTAAATAAATCTATAGACATTATCAGTCTACCAGACTGAATTTTGTTTGGATGATGAATTTACATATATTCAAAATGAAGCAGTAATGACTTTTCCAAAGCTTTTTCGTAAGAAAATATTGTTTTCATTTTTTAATGTGCATGTTCTGTTCAATGCCAGTTTCTGAAAATATTAGTTTATTTGGCAGGAAGTTTATCATTAAACAAGCTTCTTCGTGCTTTGAAATTAAAATAAATGTCAAATTTATGATGTTAGTATTTGAATGTAATCAATTACATTTTTTAAAATTTATAGACATTAATTCCTATTATTTTGCCTAACATAAATTTAAAATATAAACCTTAAATATAAATTTGATGCAAAATATTATATATAAATCTAATGAAAACCTGATGTTGTAAATAGAAATTGTCATATTTAAATACGTCAAATTTTCAGTCAATTAATTTTAAATTTTAGATTTTGTTTTGTTGTTGCAAATTGTACTTCATTCATATTATTTTGTATATTTTGCTAATATGTTACATGACCTGACCACCCCAAAGTATTTTACTTTCAAAACGTTTATAAAATGAATCATTTTCGTGAAATTAGAATGCTGAGCTGTTACTGAAAGGCAGAAGGTCTCATTAAAATAGACAAACTCCGAAATGATACTCAAAACCAATCAATCGTCCATATAAAAATAACAGAAAAATGTCTTGGACAATTTACTATGTCTTGAAAAAAAGTCAAAACTATCTATTAACATCCAAGTTGATAAAAGTGATACAGGTAGACCTGCTATAGCAAACAATTAAATGTATTAAGGTAGAAATGAGCATCCCAGTCGCTTTTAGAAAACCATTCAGAACTTAATTGTGCCTTTTCGATTGTAAATCTCTTAAACAGAGATAAATTTAAAATCAGTGACAGCTCAAAACAAAATATCTACGAGTCTGAGAATCTTAATGTAGAATTAGTAGTTTTAAAATCGGAAACAGAACAAAATACAAAATCTAGAAGTCTTCGTATCTGGAGGGTCTACTTTGTAGCAAGTTCAGAATATAACATTGCACAACATAGAAAATAATGTGAGTCTTACAACCTGCTTTTAATAATATCATAAAGACTAAGAAGTTAATACTTTTAGCATTCTAAAAATCCACGTTTTTTTTTTAAAGAACTAGAGATGATAACACAGAAAAAAATCTTTCCCTGCTAAATGCTAAAACATTCTAATCTCATAATGTACAATTTTTTAAATATAATATCTCCTCCCTATATTATTTAATGCTAACATCAACTACATTTAAAAAATCAACTCAATTAAAATCCTCCATTAAAGAACTCTTAAACAAAATTTTTGACAAATTTCTTAAATCCATAAAATTATTTAGCACAGCAGGATGAAAAAGAACATTTTTGAATAAAATTATGCGTAATCACCATTATTGAACATCTACGTAGATGTCACCATCTATTCCTCTATATATAATATATAGCGATAACATTTATTTAGAAAATCAAAAACAAAATAGAAAATACAAAAAAAAAAAACATAAAATCGTTCAACTTCCAAATAATAAAATTTAATCCAGAAATATTGAGGTAGGTGGTATATTAGGTAGTTAGTTTTAAATATAAAACTGATCCTCATTTAATGTTCTTATTTTTTTTGTTTTCATTTTTTTTTCATAAATTTTTCAATCAATTTCTTTATACTTAATTCAAGAATTTCTAATCAATTTACCATGAATTCGTAAATATTATTTTAATTTTCACTACTACTACTTTATTTTTATACTACTATTGAATTGACTACTGCACCTACAACTACTCCTATTACTTTTTTTTTTATTAATAATTTTTGAATAAGGAATTTTTCTTTAAAAAAAATTATGGGTGAAAAAAGAAAAGAAAAAATAAATATGTACAGTACGTTTCAAAATTGAATGAACAAATTTTAATTCAATTTGAATTTTGAATTTTATTATTATTATTAGTAGATATAACTACATAAGTATGTATTTTTCAGACCTATAAACATTAGACTTGTGCACATGATTTAAAAATGGTTTTTGGAGGACAATATTGTTGTCGTAAGAAAAAGTCGACTATTAGTTAGTGATTGATGATGACACAGAATAAAACATTTGCCTAATTCGAGTTTTTATTAAAATTAATTTAGTTTCCCAAGTCCCAGTGTTGATATCCCAATGCAAAATTCCTTAGTTCAGAGTTCAGAAAGTCGGTGTCTTTGGCAGAAAATGTACATTTTAAGGTTTTTTTTTAATGTTTTTTTTTTCCAAAATAGAGTTCAAGGTATTTTATTTTATTCCCCCCAAATTCTTTTATTCTTAGCTTATTTTGGAGGACATATATAGATATATTTTTGTTTTGCTAACTATAAATATTATATTGTCTTATTTTATAATAATTTATATGCTATAAAAACTAATCTAACTCATAGCTCTAGTTTTATTCTACATTATCGCAACCAAGCCGTGCACATAAGTGCTAAATACCCTAAACGTTACCAAATACCCAAAATTTTTTTTTGTTTCTCTTTATTTGTAATTTTAATAAGTTCATATACCATTCAAAGTATTAATACAATGCTTAATTTTATAAATATATTTATATTTGTGTTATAAATTTTGCTTTAAGTGTGACCGTAGCATAAACAAACTCTTTTCAGCTTATGTGATATGTGACAAGATTTTTAATTTTGAATTATATTCATGGTTTTTTCTTTGAATTCGGTTGGGCTTAGACTGGTTTTCACACACTATGCATTCCCTTTAACCATTTCACTCCAAGAACTTGATTTAAAATATTATACAAATCTACCGTCATTTTTGTTTTTGGATTTTATTTTCTATAATAATTTGATCGTCGGCACTGATTTTAGATTCGTCAACTTCAACAAAAAACGGATTGGATAAGCTGCATCGTGGACGAATTTAATGATTTTCATCCGTATGATGACTTAAAATACTTTTATAGGTTTTGGTACACCAATATCTGTGGTGTATTTCAAAGTATGTTGGATGATTCTTCTCTTTGTGTTCTACTCACGACATAGTAACAATGGTCTAAAAAAAATGACAAATAAACTAGTTATAAAATCAATAGATTTTATTTTTAACCACTTGTTCAAGCATGGTTAGTTTAAATTTTAATTACAGATAAACTGTTTTAATTGAAACTGTTTTAAAAGAAAATACTACAATAATGAATGTTTTAATTGCTTTAAATCTGATCGATGTCTCTTAAATAAGCGTTTTACTGCATATTTTTGTATTTTTGAAAATGCTGATATTCAAATCTATTTATATCAAAAATTTATATAGTAATTAAAACATGATGATTCCGGTATTTCTATATATATACGTTAGTTCAAATGCCTGAGATTAACATTCTTGTTATATTAACTAGTTATATTGCGATGATCATAATAATTTTCATATTAAATAAAAAACGTCTTTTGTCTTTGAAAGCATGTCAAAAAGTGTTTTATTATTTTTATTCACTTAATCTATTACATACTTAATACTAATAATCATTATAAAACTAATATATTATGTAAATTAAATAATGTTACCACTATTACTAATACTAAAATATATTTTAAAAATTTAAAGAAATGTGTTCATTAAATCATCGTATGATATTACGGTACCTTATTAGTGTACTTGTAGATAATATCAAACAATGATTAGTTCATATTTTTGTTATATAACACATAATATCGGTTAATCCTACCAAAAATAGTATAATGATAATATTGTATGTATAGTGTTATTCTGTGTCACTTCAAACGTTTGATTTACTATATCAATATTGTACTGCAGCCCCATCACATGGGTATGAGCACAATAGTTATTCATTGTCTACTATCTGCGTTATCTTCTCTGTGTTAACGTAGGAAAGTATTAGCCAAATTTATTTTTTTTCTCTTTCTCATCCTCTCAATAAAACCATGTACTTATATTCGGTTTTTTTTTTCTCTTGAATGAAATGTTATATTGACAATTTTGAACCTCACTGTTTATTTTGGATATCAATAATCAAATTCAAACTATCGTCATCAATTTATAAAAGCATAAAACTACGATATTTTGATGGCATGTAGGTAGGAGTCTATATTTTCTTTTGTTTTTTTATTATCATTTTGTTTTTTTTTTTATTATGTGGGATTGTTTTATTCCCTGTTCCTTTTTTTTCTTTTCTTAAATTATAAAGTCGATAAATTTTCCTATTTTATAACAAGGAAATTATAGTTGAAAAAAAATAAGAAGAAAAATAATAATATAAATCTATGTAATCTAGGTATCTTAAAATTTTAAATCTTTACTTCCATATTCCATTCATTAAAGAGAAGCAGATTTTGTTATATCATATTGATCCTATAATGATATATGTATAAGTATATGTATGTGCATAGCTTCTACTATATAATTTAATCATTTTCAAAATATTCAATTGGAAAATTTTTTGGCAGCCAAAAATTCAAATGAAAATTTTTGTTTTACATAACAATATAAAATATATATATGTATATATATATATTATAAGAAAATTAAATAGCTATATTTATTTATTCTAACCAGCGATGTTTAGTAAATTATTATCCATTCCATATGTGGAGTATGTGCGGGGAATGAAAATTCATATAATTCACATAACTTTTGTTTTTGTTGTTATTTTTTTTTTTTTTTTTTTTTTTATGTTTGTCGTTATTCGGTTGTTGTTATTGTTTAATGAAGCCTTATATGAGTTACAGTTGATTGAATTTTTTTTTTCACCATGATAATGGTATAATTTGTGCCAAAAGCAGCCATTTCAAAATCAGTCAATTTTTATGCCTCATCTCTATATCATAGAAAATCTATATTTTCTAATGAAAATTATATGTTTTTCGTTGGTTTTTCTTATTTTTGTGTTTTTCTGTTTTTTTTTTTTTATTTTGTAAATCAATCAGTATAATATTATATACGTAAATTGAATGTACTAGATGAAAATGTAAGCAAATAGTATATTCAATATTCAACACCCTAAGTATTTTATATCATAGCAGCTAGTGGTTATGTTTTTGTCTTTTTTTCTATTTTATTACCATTTAATATAACAAAAATTGTATAATTGATTTCATATATATACATATACGATTTTATTGTAATCGATCTCATATTATGATATATATATATATTATAATTGAAATATGATATATGTATATAATACTAATATAATATGTATGTATATAAATCGAGGTTTATTAGAAATCGATGAGATTTATTATTTTGTTGTTTTGCATTTGATACAATTTAAAAGAGAATATATGAATTATTATCATAAAGGATGAAGATAATAATTGTAATGTTAATTCAATTGTCAAAAATTTATTCTTATGTTTTGTTAGTTTAAAAAAAATGAGGTATAAGCTGGTGAGGTAATGTGTTTTTATAATTAATCCAGTATTCATGATAAATTTATAAAGAACGGTCATTAGAAATGGATTTATAGAAATCGTTTGCAAGTTATGAAATAATACAACAAATAGTGTTGCAATATCTGGTTCTAATGAGATTAGAATTGGGCCCACTAAAGAGGTTCAAATTAACCCAAGACAGTTCTATGAGACGAGAATTTACGAGGTGTCAAAATGTATAATTGTTTGGTTGTCTGTATCTGGTTCTAATTAGCCCAAACAAGGTCTGAAATACTGGAGCCTATGAGAGACTTTTGAAACGGGGACTTAATTTAAGGGGTCCTAAATAATACTAAACTATACAAAACCATAAAAAATATTTATTTTCTTAAAAGAGAGTGTATAAATGCAATTTTCAAAGTTGCACTAAACCGTGTGAGCTTTTAAAAAATATAACTGAAATTAGATTTGTTAAAAATTGTGTTCAGAATATTTATAGATCTGTCAGCTAGTGTAGCGAAGCCAGAAAGCAATTTTAGAATACCAAAATGTATACAAAATTATTGAAGATGTATCAATCCACATTCCAAAGACGTGTAAATGGTCTGACAACACCAAATATTAATTGAAATATTGCATAAAATGTGACCTGTTAATAACTTTATCTACAGCTCTAAAGCTTCGAGGGATGTTTGTTTTATTTAAATTTTGATTAAATTAAAACATTAAGTATTTGTATTTTATTATTTTGAATTAAGTTGTTTTACTTTTGTATTAATAAATTTTTCAAAAAAAGTAGATATAGTTACATTTTTTAATTTTTTTTTTTCATTATATAAAGGTCACATAATATGAGTAGATCTCGGAGTAGATCTAGGCTCAAGTATTCATAGATGACATTTTTATTATCTTCCTGTAAAAAATCAAAGCATTGTCGATCTGATGCTAATTTGTTTAAACAAGTTTTAAATGTTTATTTCATAACCAATGCATAAGCAATGGTTTATTCTGTCATGGCAGTTAACTCAAACTATTAGGTTAGCATGGCAGTAGTTTTAAAATGAAAATTTAAAATGTAGATGACATTGTTATATTTTCCTGAGATTTATATAATACTTGATTTATATGAACTTGATACCATTGTCCGATAAATGTTCATAAATAATTTTAGCGAGACCCGATTTTCATTTGTCATATATATATAGAAAAATTTAAAAAAAATTTAAAAATTTTCATTTTGCATCTACTTAAGTTAATATAGAGACAGTCCAATATTCATACATAAGTGTGAGTTATAAGTATGACTTTAGTATTTCTCTGACTTTATATTGTTTGATTATTATTTTTTCTTTTTAATTTTAATGTGTTAATTGTTTAGTTATTGTCTATCAGATTTTTATCAGGTTATAAAGCTTCTTTATTTATTTCATTTTTTAGCGTTGAATTTATGACAATTGAATTGTGTTTCGACTTATTTGAAGCTAGTTTAGCAGCATTATTATTATTATTAGAGAGAGCTTACAATATTATTTTATTTCATAATCTGACTTCATATCGATCCAATATTTTATTTATATCGAACAGATAATTATTTTGTAAATTCAGGCTTCACACACGTTATATTGAAATATTTAGTTTTAAAAAATTATTTTTTTAACTAGGACAATAAGGATTTTGGACCATGTTAACGGTTCTGAGACAGCACCAATTGGTTCAAATTCGAGTGGTAAATGTCTAACCGTAGACAAAACATGGTGTTTGGAAGAGATGTCTTCTACTATCCTACAAACAGATAACGACTGTCAATAAATATCATTAGGACAGTACAAAAATAAGCTGAAAGTCTTAGCGGATTATTAAAATATAAAAATGTACATTGAACAAATTACTGCGGATTACCTTATTTTCTATACTTATTTTAAAAACAAACATCTCCAAAAATGTTTTATTCTTAAATTTAAATATGAAATAACCATTGATCGTTACACAACAGATAGAGTCATACAAACTTAAATCTGAAATTATTTACCAATTTCTCTAACGTAGACAAATCTTAGAGATTATTTTTCAAAATACAATTCATCCTTGATGAACTGACAGTAAATTTTTATCAATGATTTAAAAATAAATACACTTAAAATCCATCATACATCATCTTCAGCCCTCCTCCCTATATTTATATTATTACGTACATGTACATTTAATATCTATAAATTTTTTTCAATATTTTTTTATGGTTTCTTTTCTCGTTTTTTTTTTATTTGTTTTTTTTTTTTTTTTTGCAATATCTTTGATATTTGATTCCATTAATAGAATACGCTAACAACTTCCAATTTTTTATATAAAAAAAAAAAACAAAAAAAGACAAGAAAAAAAGTTTTTATTTAATTAAATGATACGAAAAAAAATCACCTATCCATATAGATTGTGTTGGAGTTGAAGAGAAATCTAGAAGTAGGGCTCAATTGGTACATAATATATATATATATACCATGTGTATAATGTATATATATAACATAATAATATAATGTATCAATTTGAATGAATGCCACGAGATATTTCAAAATTTTTTATATTTATTTAAAATCTCATAAATGAAATACGGTGGAGGAGCGGGGCGGGCATTTCTCATTTTAAGAATCATGACTAAGTGTAGGAGTATTTAATAATATATGGCTTTATATGGATTTTAACGAGAAATACTCGTCAAATTTGTTTTTTGTAATATTTATACAAAGTATGATTGCGATGTGAATTGAAAATCTATTAAAAATCTAGTTAGAAAAATATGAAATTACAAAAGAGAGTGAAATACAAAAAAAAAAAACAAAATAACATAAAATTTTAACTGAAATAAGTCTTTGGCCTACTCATTTATGAAAATAATTAAATAAATTATGAAGTGTTTGTGAAGTTTATTTTTAAATTTTTTATTTAACTTTTAATTCTATACAATATTATCTACTAGAGAAAGTGTACAAAAGTTTACTTAAGATTTTATGCAGAAAAAAAATTGAAGATGAATTAAAATTTTTTTAATTTTTAAATAATTTTAAGAACTTCCTGAGTTTTGTAAATAAATGATATTATGATAGGTTCAAAATCATTTTAAGGATTTGATTTTGCATGATTTATAATTTTTAAGTATTGATTTATACTTGACTTCAAAGTGGCGACGGGTTATAATAAAAAATAAAATGGTTTTAATTTTTAGATATTATGGGGAAATAATATAAAACCGCTTACATCGATATAAGTGAAAAAATAAGATATTATTACCATCACATTCTACGTGCAAAAATATATATTTGATAATAATCCCGAAGCTTTTATGGATTTTCAAAGTCAACAAAATTGCATTAATTTATTCCCATAAATCAGCTAGACTGCCTAATTGCATTTGATATAAATTCGCAAAAGTTATTCCTACTCCTAAAAAGAATAATCCTACAATTGATGATCTTAGACCAATCAGTATACTCTCTGGAATTTCTAAATCATTTGAACGCCTATTGTATGCACAAATGGATAAGTACCTAAGTGCTAACATTTTGCTATATAAATTCCAATCAGGCTTCTAAAAAGAAATAGCTGATAATATTTACTGTGAAATCGATAAGAAACATGCTGTTGTACTTCTTCTGGATTTCTCTAAAGCTTTGGATTGTGTCAATCATAGCTTGTTATGTTTTAAACTAAGATCAACTTTCAATTTTGAGTCCTCTGCTATCACTTTTATTCAAAGCTATTTAAATAATAGAAGCCAATTTGTGTAATTAAATGTTACTAAATCTAATAACGTATCCGTTTTATGTGGTGTACCTAAAGGATCCATACTGGGTTCTTTGATTTTTAGTATTTTCATTAATTATTTGCCCTTTTGCTTGTCTGAAGCCCATTGTAGATTATATGCTGATGATGCCCAAATTTACATAAGTGGTCTAGTTTCTGATCTTCACCACTTGATCGCCCAAATTAATGACGATTTCGACGCCGTAGCTTTCTGAGCTCTGTGGGCTACGATTAAATCCATTCAAATCCCAGTCTTTGGTTGTTTATGTTCGAAATATCGACACAACAAATTTTCTGAATGTAAAACATAATAATTCTATAGTAAAATTCGTAAATAGTGCTAAAAATTTAGGTGTTGTGTTAAATAAAACTCTTACGTGAAATTATCACATTAATGCTATTTCTAAAAATGTTTTTTTTAAACTACGTAAGCTCTGGAAATTTTCTTATTATATTAGTAAATGGGTGAAAAGGAAACTAGTTCTGTCTTTAATATTTCCAGATTTCACTTATTGTGATGTAGTTTATTCTGAAATGAGTGCAGGTGGATTTTCCGGACAAAAGGTAATTTTTAATGCTTGTACACGGTCATAAACCGGCGTAAATTTGACAGTATTAGAGATGTTTACAAAGTCATACTTGATTGTTTTGACTTTGAAAACTATCTGAAATATATATATATATATATGCTTTATCAGAAAAATTATATCTAAAAATACCCTAGAATATCTCTATGAAAATATATAACCCATGGTAGGTCACTAAGAAGTCCAAGCTTAATTATTCCAAGGCGTGTGGATCACGCGTGTGGATCAATCCTCTTTTGTAAGGGCAGTGGCGTTATGGAATTCTTTGCCCAACGTTCTCAGGTGTAATTCTAAATTTTACGAGCTTTGTAGTCATTATTAACTTTAATTTTAATACTGAGAATTATTATTTGAAATAATGTTTGTTATGTCTGTTATGCCTAGGTGTTTTCGTTAGGAGAAGAAATTTTGCATTAAAAAATTTTGTATATATAATTTTATCATTATTATTTTTTTTCTTTTTTTATTTGTATTTTGCTTTACTGTTAACTTCCATAGATAAAGTTGGTTTAAGTACAATGAGTTTACATTATTTTTTATCATATACTCTTGAGACTTACCGTCTCATGTATATGTACATAATGAAATAAATAAATAAAATAAATAAATATAATAACTAGCATTAAATTAAGTCGTTATAACATACTCAATTATTATCTAATTATTCAAATATTCTATAGACAAATATAACAGTTTATATTAAGCTAAGCGGTTATATTAAATTTTTAAAAACTAATCTGTTATTACTCAAATAATGTTTAAAAATTATTCATCCAATCCACAACAGAACATTCGGTTTGACTCGTTAGAAGCTATACTATGGAACCTATCTGAAACTATGTCATTCAGAGTGTGAATCAGAAACAATTTTCATTAATATGATATATCATTTTGAATTCTTATCTATCTTTCTATTCTAACATTTAATAACTATTTTTGAAGTTGAGGTCAAGTTACTAATATTGCGATCCGAACATTTATTTCGATTTCTATTGTTAGAAGTTATATTATTAACTTTCTCAGACCATATTAAATGTGTATATGTTTTGCAACTTAAATTTAGCTTTGGTATCTTACCATTGAGACTTGCATCTTAACATTGAAACTTGCAATTTAAATCAAGTTTTGGTATCTTAACTTTGTGGTTTTTGTTTTTGCTAAAACTTTATTTTTAAACTATTTAGACTTGCAACTGAAACTTAGCTTTGGCAGTTTAACTCAATTGTTTTAATCTTAGCTAAAACTTTATTTTTCAAGCTGAGTTTAAGCCATTGACCTGATTTTTAATATACAATTCAATGATCATATGTAATATCAAATAATATCGATATATTTACAATTATACCGAGTTTTCCGGGGCTTGCGTATCAGTTTTTAAGAGGGAAAGGAGCCGAGGAAGGGATTTCAGCCAGTTTCGGTGATTTTTGGTCTTAAAAAATCGATTTGTGGTCCTTTTCAGAAGTTGAAAATACCACCAATCGATAGAACACCCTTGACTTAGTTAATAAAATTTTTTTTAAATTATAAAATAACGTCCTTATTAAAAAGCTGATACGCATGCTCTGGAACACCCGGTATAAAATACAATAGAGTTCAAGGTTTTCCTTTGTTTTTTTTTTTTTTTTCAAAATCTAACTCACTCTCGATTTATTGACATTAAAGTTGTCGATATATTAATATTATCTATTTTGAGTCATCATCACATTAAAAATGGATTATTAGAAATCAAATAAAAACCGATTGATTGATCATAAATCTAAAAATTTACATTCTAATATAGATTTGGTTCTTCCAAAATTTGCCGGAAGTTATTGCTAAAAATCAATAATAGAGGAATTAGGAAACAACTTCTTGTTAATACAAGAATAATATTAAAACAGTAATGTAGTTACTGGTAGTTACTGGTTTTAAGCCTACTTACAAGTAGGCTTAAAACCAGTATACTTTTTAATAACCTTTGCCATTTTTTCGATAATATTCCGTCCAACAATTCCATAACCATTAAGCACTGTTTTCATTGTACACTTGCTATATAGGTTTGTTCTACTAATGTCAATTTATTCCATTCCACCCATTCGATTGCCTTTGGCATATTTAAATAATTTGCAGCAATAAAAACAACATTATTTTATATAGAATAATTGTCAAGTATAGGTGATAATCGAAAATTTGCCTCTTGTATCTCAAAAAGTCTTATTCTGGAACGAGAAAATTTTTTTAAGCAGGATATAAGTCTGTCAACATTTTTAAACTTTGTTTATTATTTCTTTAACTTCTTAAACAGGTAACATTAATCACTTTGGATACAAAATTTGAATAGCCTGAGTGCCTTTGAATAAGTAAATCATAAGTAAAACATTATTTCTATCAAAATCTACCCTGAAAATAATAATTTAATTGTGTTGTCAAAATGTTTAGCCATTATTGAAAGATTGATTGCCTTTGTGGATATCCGAAATTTCTGCCTTGACAGTTCTGCGTCCTTATGTAAAATATTCATTACAACATTTGCAAATATTCTACCTGACGCATTTGTTGTGTCATTAATTGAAATTACACCTTCATATTACGATAAGGTGAAATTATTTTTTGAATTTCATCATTGTACAAATTTTTGACGTATGTTTTACGAATTGTGGAATCGTCTGGAATTGGATGTGTCGTATACCGGGTGGCCAGACCATGCGTATTAGCTCTTTTTCCCATTTGAAAATCTCGGTTTCGGCCGATTTCGGCGATTTTTGATATTAAAAAAGAGATTTCCCTTCCCCCCTGGAAGTTGAAAATATCACCAATCGATATAGCATCCAGCGAATTTTAAAATAACGGCTTCTTTCTCTTCTAAAAAGCTGATACGCATGGTCTGGAACACCCGGTATATATTTCTCCCCAATGCATTTTAAATACGGATTATTTTAGTTTGCAGACAATTGAAAATTTGATTGAATTTATTTTAAAATATAAAATATTTAAAGAAGTACAAAAAGTATGTTTTTATTGTTAAATATATGCAAAAATATAGGCTAACATGTCAATGTAATGTAACTTAAAATTGTGTAAACCGTTCGCTTATTTAATCTAGGTACAATAAATGTGAACTGAAAAAAAGATATTTGTACATAAAAATTCTAAGACCATACTTACAAGTATTCAAAGCTACTTACAAGTGTGTGTGAGCTGTCGATACAGTTAACCATTTAATCTATGAAGATCCTGTTATGTAAGAATAAATCAAACAAATTTGATTTAATTGCCCGGCCTGTCGAGAAGCAGGTTTATGTCCATATTTGATAGGTCAAACTCAGGTCTCTTGTGAATATCTTTGGGATTATTTATTGATATTATTAATTATTTAATTAATTCGAGTTACTAAAAGGATATTATTTAATTGATATTTAATATTTTATAATTTGTTTTTATGCAGTAAAATATTAAAACACATGGTGAAAATATTTTTAGCTTAATTTTTATGCAAATTTTTAAAAATAAATTATTTACATTGAATTAGGGGAAATTAAATTTTGGATTATGTCTAACATAAATAATTTTAAATATTATTTGAAATCCAATTTTAATATTTAGCTACTTAATTGTTAATTTAATTTATTAATTTTTCCATTTCAGCTATATTATGCCGATTTTTTTCTTCAAAATTCTGCTTTCTTTGTAAGCACAAACAAAAACAGAATTATTATTAACTGAATTATTATTCATTTTTTTTTTATTTTAATTTGAAAGCTTCTTTTGCTTTTGACAATGCATTATAAAAATTTACTTTTATCCTTCCATTAATTGTTCTAAACCCCTCTCTCTCTCTCTCGCTTATACATCTTTTCTTTAACCATCATTATTATCACCCTCATTAAATTACATTACATCATCCTTGATTTTGACATCAAACTTTATGTCAAAGTGTAACTTGCCATTGAACTTTTTTTTCAGCAAAGATATTAAAGACTGTTTTTTTGTTTGAACCTTGACAATATTCCGTCCCAAATTATTAATATAATTTAATTATAATTTGAAGACTTAAAGAGAGACCTCATTATTAGTCATTGTGAATATTATATGCAAACAAAAGTCATTATATATTTTTTTTAATACTTGTAATAATTGTTATGACTACACTCATTTCTTTTGTTTTCCTTGGCTTAAGTACACTAACACAAAAAAAAAAACATAAAAACAAAATTCGGACATTGAACTTTCTTTTATAGTTTTTTTTTTTTTTAAAAACAAATATTAAAAAAATAAAAAAATGAAAATTATTTATTTTAATTTAATTTCCTTTTGTTTTTGTGTGTTTTCTTTTTGTTTTATTTTTTTTTTTGTTTTACTGAAGTATCCCTTGAGCGTAATGTTCTTGACATAAGTAACCAAACCTTGGTTAGAAGGTTTGTATTTTAAATTGAATTGTGGTTTTTTTATTTTTGTTATTGTTTTTGTTATTCTATTTGTGTTAATGTTAATTACTTTATTTTATATAAGTAATTTTGTTTTTTTTTATTCCTTTGACTTCAGAGCATGTCATATTTCAGTTTCATGCTTAGAAAAAAAGTATATGAAATAATGAAAAAAAAAAAATGTTAAAAGTATTCAATACTGGTCTGACCAACTTTAGGATATACTTCTACTGAGTCTGCCGTTGTTAAAATTTAAAAAAAAATATTAATTTTTTACTTAAATATTAATAATGATAATCGGGTCTATTCAAGTTTTGAAATACTAATTAAGCATTATAACTGATTCACCCGAGAGTTACCTAACTTTTGGACCATATATATTTAATTATGGAATATAGAATATTCTTCCGTATAGATTTTAACTGACTTATATTGTCGTTTTTAATTGTTCATGTCTCCGTACTGTTTGTTTTAAGTGTGACTTACATGTATAAAATGGGCTATAAAATACCGAAATATAGTTTTCAATTAGAAAAAATTTTTGTTGGCATAACTCTATCTGTATATGTATTATCTACTTTACTTCGTGCTGTTGCTTGCGTAATCATGGATCTGCACATTAAATTATTGACTCTTTTAAGCCCAAATTGACCTAGGTAAACCTAAGTAGTCTACGTTGACATTTTTTTAATATAGTTCAACTACACGAGTCATATTTTTAATTTTTGTGAAGCATTACAAACTGAAATATTCCTCTAGAACAAAACTTTTCAATATAAATTATTACGTATATATTTATATATACATATATATATATTTTCATATTATATTACTAAAATAACAAAATGTTGTAATTTAAAAAATAATAAATTCATTTTTTTTTACTTATTATTTGTGAAAACTCATATGAATGAAATTTTTACTTTTAAATGCGACTCTTAAGTGCAAAAAAAAAAATTCTTTGTTTATTTTTTTTACTGTTTTTTTGACATTTTACTTTTTGAACTTATTTAAAGGATCTTGTAATTTAGCTCCTTTTATGGTACACTATTATATTAATAGAGGTTTTTTGTTTTTATTTTTGTTATTATTTAAATATCATAAAGTAAAGGTAATAAATTGCATTGCAACGATATAAGAGCCCTCTATATATCGTTTTAAATATTATTTACCATATACTTAGAGCTTTCATAGTTTTACAAAAAAAAAAAAAAATAGTTATAAAAATGGTGAAAACAATATATTTTTAAAAATCAAATGTAAACAAAATACAGGGTGTTTGAAGGAAAAATCAAAATTGCAATCAAGTATAATTTAGATTTGGATAATAAAATCTAGTATTTTGATTTGGTGTTTTTCTTTTTATTTTAGTAAATACTATTATTTATTTTTTGAAGAAAGCGCTAATTATAGGCCACAATTTGAATTATAGCAGTGTTATTCATTTTATTATAATATTATACATTTTTACAGCTCTTTATTAAAGAATAGGAGCATTTTAAAATATTGCACACCATTAATTTTTTTCAGTCTTAAATTATTTTAATTCTAGATAGATCTGTTGAACCAATAATTTAATTTTAAATTGTTTTTCATCATAATGTTAGTTCTTTGTAATATTTCAAACTCTATAGGATTTTTATGTAAAATATAGAATATTTTTATTCCGATTCTAGGATATATCTCGGAATGACAAATTAACGATCTAATTTACTTCTTTAACTGCGCAAGTTTGCTATAGAATTGAGCTTAAAATAAAAATCATCAAATCGTAGCAATTCATGATTCACCCAAGCCATGCCATCCAAAAACTCATTGCTATTTGTCTTTCCAAAAACAACTGGAAGATTCTAACTATACCTAAATTACGTAGTTTTTTGTAATATCCTTATTTCTAAACTTGTCATGAATGAGCATAATTAAATTTAACAAATTCAATTAATTTCACCAATAATAAACTAATTTTTTTTTCACTGATGGAGGTAGTAAACTGCTTCCGCAATATATCGATAATTGCAAAATAAAATAATGAATTAGTATTGGCTTATGAATTATGAACGTTATGAATTGTTTTCCATCATTTTTATTTATGGTGAAGACTATCTTATTTTATTAGTTTATCTTAAACAACAACCTCCTACGTAATAATTTATTCAAAAAAAAAAAAAAAAAAAATTTTGAATCGCAGTTGATGTTGCGTCAATTGGATAAATTAAATAACCTATATACATTGAGTGAAATTTTACATTCAAATTTCTAATTTAAAGAATTTTAAAAAATATTTGAATTCGCCACGTCTCTTTTTCTATATCTATCATTTGAAAGAATAATAATGAAAATCGGTTTTAAAATGGTTCAGATATTTGTATCGTACTTTTCTTAATTAAACAGATTAACTATAATGATTTATATTAGTGACAGGACGATTAATAATCAAATTAAATATTAAATTTAATATATAAAAAATTAAATTACAATTATATATGAAAAATAATAAAAATAAAAAACTATAATAAAAGCTAAAAACAAATCTGATTATCGGTTATAATAACTGAATTCTAATCATTTTCATCCTTCTAAAGGTTTAACAATTCTAAATTACTACTTGGAAGGCTATTGAAATATTAAATTTTCATCGATGGCCAGTATCGAGATTTCAATTATTACATCTAATGCAATCTCTTATGATTATAAAGTTCAATGATCGGTTTTTCATTTTTAGTAGCCTATTTGCAACCTTAAGTTGTGACAATCATCACAATCCTTAAAACGTAAATAATTATTAAAAATCCACCTCTTTTCTAATGTTGATTCAATCAGAATATTATTATTAATTTTATAGCTTTTTGCAAAGCCTGGATATACTTGTCTCTTTTCTACACTCCAAAATAACTGTTCATAAAATTATAATAGTGAAGTTTTGCATCATGAAATCTTCAACGACTATTTTACTTTTTTATTACAATACGAAGGTAATTGACTATTTATAATTTATAATTTTTACGAAGGTATTGTGCATTATATATATATATATATATATAATATATATATTTATATATAATATTAAATTCGTACCTGAGCGCAGAATAATTTTGTACAAAAATATCCTTCCTTGTGCTTGGGTACTCTAGTCCTAGTGTGTAAAAAAAAGCAATCTAAAAATATCCTTTGTCTAATAAATTCCTTTGAAATATTTTCTGGTATTTGGCTGCAGTTGTAATACAAAATAGCTTCTGTCATTTACTTTTGTAAGAACAAATAAAAATGTTTCTGGTTTCTTAAGTTCGTCATTAGGTTTCAAACGATAGTTTTATACATGAATGCACAGCTTGGACTAATTGAGGATTAGACAAAGACAAATATCCTTTTGATGAGTAGGGACATTTTGAATAAATTTGTTAATATTACACTTGAACTGTTGTAGATTGTATATATATATATTTTTAATATTTTTATCCACATTTGAGAAAATTTTACTACTTACAAAAGAATTTCGATAGCCAGTTTTGATCTCTGTAACCTTAACAACATTCTAATTGATTCATTTTATATGTTCACCTCTCTCTATTAAATTTTTTTAAATTATTCAAAAGTTGTCATCATTTCTAATAAAGTTTTAATTATATATGAAAAAAGATGAGACAATTTTACAATTCGATTTAGCATATTCGGTACTGTGATAGCCATCTATGATCCACAAATTATCCTCTTTTTTAATATTTTTTGTTCTTGTTACTTTATTTTGAGCTTGTATAGTTACATTTGTAGTAATCTTAAAGCTAGATTTCTTGTTGTTAAATTTTTTGTTGTTAGGGTTCTGTATCTACATTGCTTCTAGATCTATCCATTCGTCTATGGCTTTTCTAGATCTATTTTTTTAGATCTATCCATCCGTCTATAGGTACAAATATAACACCAGCGATCATTCCTATTTTTGTTCTTAGGTACCGTTATTAATAGTATATTTACAATATTAAAATTTGTATCTGTGAGAAAGAAAACTTCGTTATCACTATTGATAGCTTCAGTACCTGATGTGGTCATTGGATACATTGATAGCTATACTATGAGGACCCGTTATTAACCTTTTTCAGTTGTCAACTCATCAGTGTTCTTATTTTTGTATTAGTTACATCTTTATTCATTTTATCTTCCAAATTTTTCAATTTTCTTAACTTCACTTTTCTTATGTGTTAACCTGTAAAACAAAGAAAATTAAAACGGAAATACCACCATTATTTGTCCATGTAATTAATACCTCTACTTACTTTCAAATTTCGATTTTAAAAATCTGATATCTAAGTATACGAATCAGATTACTTAAATCACTTTGTGTGCATTTCATGAATGATTCATACTTAGTTTCTACAAACAAAGTAAAACAAAAAGAAAAACAATAAAAATGAAATTGTTGAAGAAAATGCCGGTAAAATTACCTGTAAATTACCTGCATTATAAAAACAAAAAAAAAAAAATAAACACACAAAATTTAATTTTCATTTAAAATTCAATTTTCTTCATTTTTATGACTGTAAATTTACACCTGTTCAAAAATTTGTAATTTCTTTTTTCTCCATTTACCGTCTCTTAGCGATTTTCCACATTTGATATGAACGTGAAAAACTTTCATTTGTCTTTCATTAACGACATATGGTTGCGATTGCTGCTATTGTTGCTGCTGATGTTGTTATTGTTTCTGTCTTGCTATAATTTTCTATTTGTTATTTTAAAGCTCAATTATTGATGATGCAATTTGTTCCAATTTTGTTTCAACTCTCTATCTTTACAACATATAAAAAAAATATTCATGCTTTAACATCAAAATAGAGAAATAATAGTGAAAAAACATTTTCCTGGAAAAATACTTTTCCATATGGGAAAAATATAGTTTTTAAAGTTGTTTTTTTTTACTATTTTTGCTTTTTACATTGTTTAAATTTTGTAGAGGAAAGCTATTAGGGAAATTGTACACAAAAAAGTAAAACAATAATATACAACAAAAAATTAAACGCATTTTCCATTTTTACTGTTTATTTTTATTTGAAAGACAAGTGCTAAAAGGGTGTGTTAATTTGCCTCTATGGAATTTTGTATTTATATATATATATATATTTAAACATCCACCTCTGTATGTGAACGCTTAAAAAATTATAAAAACAAAAACAAAAAAAAAAGAAATAAATACAGTAGTTGTAAAAATAAAAAGTACAGTCTCCGACTATGCATTTAAAATGAAAAAAAACAAATTGTTTTAAATGGAAAATTCGAGTAATTACTTTGAAATTTATTATTTTAGAAACTACAAGTACTTAAAAAAGAAAAACTTTGTTTATTTTTTTAAACAATTTTTAATAGTTTTTATTTTTTAAATTGTTTTAATATAATTCAGTAGCTAGGTATACTTGGAAAATTAATATGTATGGATTTACAAGAAAGCGAAAAGTTTCGAGGACATTATGGTTTTTTTTTTGTTGTTATTTATATAAAATTATGTTACAATTTATGTTGTACATAACTGCTAATAATTATTGTATGAGTCTTGTAGTAGATTATAAGTTTATTTCAAATTATAATTATGTATTTAATATAATAAAAGATCACGACTTATTGCTACTGTGCAATAACTTTAGAAAAACCGATAAAAACTATACAAATTTAATTTTTTGTTTTAAATTTTATTTTGAAGAAATTTAATACAGAAAATGATAATAAAATTAAATTAGTTTTCATTATATTATAACAGCTAACGTTAAGCATTATACGGGTTTGTAAATAAATGTCTTCGGATAACCTATAAGGTATTCTGGCTTTAAAGGGTTCCAAATTGAGAAGAAATTATACATCATAGCAGAACAAGAGGTAATAAAAATGTAAATAACGATGTAAATAACGACTAATAAATATAAATTAATATAAAAATTGTGGTCAAGCTTAGCAGGCTTTGCTGAATCAATTTTAATAAAATGACTTGAAAAGGATGTCCGGGATAAAAGAAAAGTTAGTCGGTTTAAAACCACTTATAGAGAAGAACAGTAAAATATGAAATAACAATATTGATGTAAAAAAGGGTTCATTTGCTGAGCTTTTTAAGAGCCCTATGCATCCAAAATGGTTGAAGAAGGTCAACAAAATAATAAGAATTTATCGGCACATCTGACAATCGTCATTGTTTTAGTAATAATTTTATTATTATTATTTTTTGTTCAATATAATTTAAATTTTACACAATATAGTGATTTACAAGCTGCTAAGGCTATCGGCTTTGAATAATTATTAATTATTTATTTTATTATTAATAAATTCAATTGTTTAAGAATATTCTTGCTTGCATATTTTCAAGAGTACATAATTTACCCAACAGGACCTACAAAATATTCAAGAATAATACAAGAGTAATTCACAATTTAGATAAATACACAATAAAAAATGGTGCAATTGAGATAGTAAAATTGAAGTTGAAACAGGCATATGAAAGCCAGTATTTAAAACTAGGAAATACAAAAAAAAACTACCCAAATCTTTGGAAGGCTTAGTTTCAAAGATTAACAAAATATCAAATTAAATGTATTCGAAATGTGGATAAATGTGTATGTTTTGATATGCCTGATCAACATTATGATGCAGTTCGACTGATAGTACCTATATATGGAAAGGTAAAATCGAAATCAGAATAGGTATTGATTGATAGAAAATGAGTGTCGTGATTACGGTATGTGCTACAATATAGATTGGTCTAAGGGCTTTAATTTTAATTTGATTTCTAAATTATTTGTCAGCAATTCGCAGTAATCTACTTACCCACAGTATAATATATCCAGTAGTGAATCAGAACATTAGAAAAAGTTTTAAAGATGTTTACCAATTAGTAAAAGTCATATTGTCTACAAAATCAAGGCCAAAATAATGTAGAATCACCTGCCATCAATATAAACATTTTTTTTAACAAAATTATTATAAGTACAGCATTCTAATCAGATATTTAAAATGTTTTAAGATAGCAGATATGATAGGATATCAATATCATGTAAACATGTACCAATTCTTGTCTTCTACAGACATCATCAGGATTTGTCAACTTAAACAAAATTGATAATAATAAGAAAAACCTGATTTATACATGCTTACAAAATAAATGATAAAAATCTTAGATATATAAAAATTCTAAAGAAAAAATTATTATATGTAAATGTGTATGCCAAATCTCTGGGTAGGAACAATTAGAGTATTCATTCCATAGACTTGGAATTATATAATATACATTCATACATTCATGCACAATAGATCGTTGTAGGTCACAGTGACACATGTAATATGTAAGATATTATCAAATAACAAAGTTGATTAATTTTTTGTTTTAATTATATTTTTAAAATGATCTTAGTAAGAAAATATCAATTTTTTGAAATAACTATACACTTTCATTAATTTTAGAGCTAATTCAAAAGGGGACATTTTATATATTCAATTTATAGCTTTCGTTCATAATTTTTTATATACATTTTCATTTATTTTTTGCATAACTAAAACAGAGTTATGTAGCTCATACAAAGCTTATACGTACTTGTCCCGGGCGCAGGTGAGCAGTACCTATTCTATTCAGATTTACGTCGATTTGGCAATAAAATATTTAAAAAAAAAATGCATTATTGAAAGAACAAAAAAATAAGTAAAATGAATATCTACCTGAAAACGGCAGCATATCCAGAATATCATCAACGGTTAGATATCCAAATCAAGACTTATAACCCAGTTTAAAAGCATTCAGTCTAAACCATTCCGAATATAGTATCTACATCATAGCAAAAAAATAAATAAATTTCAGATTAGCTGGTTGAAGCGATTGAAATCTTATTGTCAATAACTTAGTTAAAATAAATTTTCGTATATTAAAAATTCCAATATCCATTTACACCACTCTTCAGGATGTAGTAAAAATTTAACATTACAATTCTACAATTTATAACGTACCTAAAGTTGAATTAGTAATTTTTACAATATTCAGGGCGTAATGAAAATTGAACATTAAGTGGGGGTTACTGCAATTTAATATATAAAACTAAATGATTAGTATTTTACCAGTATTGATATTTTTTAATTTTTTTTGTATATGAAAAATTAAATATGAAAAACTCGTACATATTACTATCAGCAATTAGACCCTAAAATTTAATCTATAAATTTAAAAAAGTACGATACAAGTATTTAACCATTTCTCAACGAATTGTCATTAATATTCTTGTTTTAAATGATTGATATTTAAAAAGAGACGTAGCGAATTCAAATATTTTTTCAAATTTGTTTTATTTTCAATTAGAAATTTCAATTCAAAATTTCACCCCGTATGTATAAGTCATCTTAACATACAAACATTTTAATTTATCATCGCCATAATTAAACTTAAATGTTTTGTTTTTTTTTTAAATAAATTATTACGTATGTGGTTGTTGTCTAAGATAAGTCAATAAAAAATATCATATATTATTACCTAGCAAGGATAAATTAAAATAATGGAAATCAAATCAAAATGAAATTAAGTACGATTTTCTTTCAACTTTCCTCGAACTTCGGGAACGGGCGAATACTAGTAGATTTTTATTACCAATTTGTACTAAAATGATATCAGATCACTGTTGATCAGATCACATTATCAATTTGTTTAAAAAAAGTGCAAAAAAAAGAAAAAAACACTAAGTAAATAAAAATAATAAATAAAACAAATTTAAAAAAAAATAATTTATTATTTAATGTATAGTGAAAAAAAAAATGTAAATTGGTTTAGATAATTGAGAAATTTAAATAGAAATATACTGTAAAAAATTAGAATTAAAGCGATAATCCTGGCAAATAGTGCTTATGAATTACTATTGTGTGTAATTCAAATTATACTCAATAAACAATAATAATATAAATAATAATAAAATTATATTTTCTAAAACTGGAACGTGAACTATAATATTAATAATGAAACAATTGTAATTGTCTTAATTTTAAATATACGACCTGTAGTGCTAACAGTTTTTCACAGAAGTCTTCTAAAATAACCACTTCCACTTATCTACACCTATTATCAACCCTGCTGATCTGTTAATTATACACACACCACATAATTTACACTTTAAACACAATGAAATTTTCATACTACAAAAACAAATTAAATAAATCAAACGAATTGAAACATTTGAAAGACATAACTTCTGGACCACCAACATTAATTTCAACATCAAATTCATAAAATTATCAAATCTATTGTAATTAATTTTTATGATTGTTAAACTTTTCCGAATTTAAAAAAAAAAAAACAAAAACCAAAAATTTACTCTTTTAAAAAGTTAATTTAATTTTTTAACTTATTATTAAGTTATTAAAATTACAATATTTTGTAATCAAAAAAGTTTTATAAAAGAAAACCACAAAATTTTCGGTAAAGAGTATAAAAACTATAAAAACAAAAATAAAAACAAAATCGTATTATAATTACCACTTAATTGTATAATTATTTTAGTTTATTATACACCATAAACAAGTTATAAGTTATATATATATATATATTTTTTTTTTCACTTGTTTCTATTATTTAATTTACTGCATAGCGTTAGTATATCCCATCAAAAACTTTACCTATTAAAATTAGACCGGTTTCTAATTATTGTAATTTACCGAAAAAAATAAATAACAGACAATCTACTCATTTTAATCTAACCTAAATCCCTTTATTTACCATCTCTTCATTATTGTATCATCTATAAAATCTTTGCGTGTGTATGTACAATTATATACATATATATAAAATTATAGAAATATGTATATATATTAATATTGAAACAATTATTATTAAACTAGTTTGGTTTTTATGAGTACAAAAACCGCATAAAATTCTACAAAAAATTTTTTTTATATCAACATGGATCAAGTCTGAACAATTTCAACAAGTTCAAAAGAATCGAAACGTTTAAGAAAAATAAAAGAAAATTTTCTTTATTTTGTTCATCCTGTATGTATGCATGTATATAGGAATGAAAATTTATCTAAAGTACTGTTTTAAAACTGTTTATAATTATTATAATATAGTTTAAAGGTACATTGTACAATGAAAAATAATGCAATGTTTTGCATTCAGAATTTTGTAGAAAATTTTTCCTATGTGAAAAAACAAAATGGACATTATTAACAAAATAATTATGGTTATGTATTGTTGTTTTGTTTTTAAGTTTATTTAAATTTAATTTTTATATAAATTATATTGACACTCTTGTGTATATTTACTTAAATTACAACAAGAAAAAGTTAATTTAAAATTATAAAAGTATAAACAAAAGTATTTAAATAAATATGGGTCAATCGCGGAGGTCTATTAATATCCAATAGAAGCGACTTTATAACAGGTTATCAAAAAATTCATTGGTACCGTGAATTGAAATTAATAGACTTATCAAAAAGCTTGCTACATGTATGTAAGTATTTGAAAATATTTTCTGTCAAAATTATAAAATTTCAGTTTGGTATATTTTAAAAATACCATTACTACTTGTCTTCCCCTTTTGTCATAAATTTTAGTTGAATTTGAAGTTCTATCGTATAGTGATTGACAATATCAAATGATTTTGACTGTCGAATTAATTTAGTAACTTGACTTGAAAGTTGATATGATACTGAAAACGGATACTTACTAGTTTAGTTAGTGATTCTAAAGTTCGATAGATTTTAATATGTTTTCTGTAGGCACATTTTCCAATTTCTATATTATTTTCCATCAAACTCATAATTTTCTCCAATTACCTTTTATTACTTAAACTTACTAAATTAATTATTTTCCATTTTAAAAATTCACACTGAAGTCTATCAAGAAAATATGTTTAAAAGTCTATTGATAGAAAAATTTTCTACCCATTAGACTTCCACAATTTTGCACACTAGACTAAACTGGGATAGCATTATATAAATATCGTATTTTCCTCTTAAATTGCAATCACTCTAAAAATGAGATGTCAAATTTATATCTCCATCCAAATTGTACAACATTTTATATCGGTTTAAGTAAAAAAAAAATGAGATATAGAGATTTTGGATTCCCTAAAAGTATTTTTCTACTTTCTATCTGGGTCTGGTCCCTATATTTTTTTTCGTAACGAATTTTGTAAGAGGTAATTTTCGAACGTAAAAGGAAAATCATTTTTACAGTATTTAATTCATCAATTTTAATTTTTAATAGAAATTTTTAAAGTACTACTTATAGCTAGGATCAGTAAAATAGACTTACTGTGACATTTTAAATGTCAATAATTAATATACTTATTTGCTCTGGTGTTTACAAAAATTTCAAATCAATGTTATGTACTAATAATTTTCTCATATTTCACATAAATTGCGATATATACATATAGCTGACCTACATGTATGTAACTACAATGTACTGACCTATGCATGGTGTTTATGTAATCGGACTGCTAATCAGAAGCTTCCGGGCTTGCATTGTGTTATGGCGTTTAATTAATTAAACTTTTTCTTCCTTATTCATAAAATAGTGAAATATTATCAAATTTGTTGGGAGTATATTATAGTTTTGGTATTAGTTAACTAAAAAAAATGTAACTACGCTATAAAATATCTTAATAGTCTGGATCGATGATCAAAAAATGGCTAAAATAGAATGAAACAAAATAAGAAAACAGTTGCTTACTATAGATACTACTGTAAGTCTAATGTCATTATTTTATATTTTAAAAACAGAAAAATAAATATAAAATTATTTCGGATATGAATTTTATCGAAGATGGTGATTCAAAAATTCGAATATTTTATATTTTCGTACCACGTGTGTAATTGAATAATTAAGAATCTTATAAATTTGAAATCAATAATGAACAGTTGTGTTCAATTCATGATTCACTTATCATCATCCTGCGCTATTGATACTTGAGCAAAAGTATGCTTCGGATTAAGAATTATTTCAAGGGAAAGTCAGTTCAGAAATCATGAAATGGAAGTCTTCTAAAAGATATATTATTTAATATCAAATGCACACATACAATTTTAAATTTAAACTAAATTAAGTTTAAAATGTTTTAAATGACAACATATTAGTTGTGGTATAATATGTTAGTAAACACACAAATTTTAGTTGCTTATATTAAGTCGTAAATAAAGATTTTATTATTAATAATTTATTAATTAATTTATTTATTATTTATTTTTTATACTATGACTTATCAAAATTAATATGCCTCAAGAGCATTTGGATATAAAATATAAAATAAAATAAATATAAATATAGTTAATGAATTACAAAATAATTTTTTAGATTAACAAAATACATAATATCAAAGATAAAGAATTATACAAAAATGTTTTAATATGTTTTTGATATTTTTAAAAATGCTGTCGAATGATTTTCCAAAAATTCTATTATAATAAAAAATTGATGTTTGAATACATTTGAATACATTTGAACAAGGTTTTTCATATAATTCTTCCACTATCATTTTCACATATCCAAAATTTTCATAAAAATAAAATGTATCAATTGATCGAAGCCAATTTTCAACTTTCTATTCTCAATATTTGATTTTGTTTATTGTTGATGTTCTATCAGTTCTAATTATTTGTTGTTATGCAATAGTTTTAATATTTTCTTTAATTTGTGCAATACTATAGTGTTTGAATAATAAATAGAAATATCTTCAATTGTTATTTTTTTGATTTTATGAATATTTTATTTGTATCTTGATGCAATCTTTATCACCTGATAAATTCACTTAAAGCTGACAAGTCTTTCAGAAGTTATAACCAACAAATAAATAAACCTAAAAAAAACATTTATGAATTTTTTTTTTTTTTAACTTCAAGTCTATTTGATGAGCACCCTATTACACATATACATATTTGGCATACACAATCACATATAACTACATTCAATTATTATATGTTTTGTTAATTATGTATATACATATGTATATGATAAATATATGTTTAGTTAGCTCATTGCTACCTATGAAACAATTTTACTTTACAACAGCAGCTTGATAGCCCGATCGAGCAAACAAAGTAAAATAATGTATGTAGATATGTAAATAATTATAAGACAGACTTACCTGTTATATTAAATGTTTTCCCAATATGTCTATGAAAATCATTCACTAATACTATTTCACTAATAAATTTTGAATATTGATAATGTTACAAATTTAGATAGAAAAATCAGTTTTCATTACGATTTAATTTAGCATTTATTTTTCCGTATTTTCGTTTGATTTGTGTTTAAAAACAAATTGATAAATTTGATAAATTCAAAATGTAACCCTAGTTGTAATGCCAATGAATTGGTAAGAAAGCTAAGAATTAAAAGCTATTTAAAATTATTATTAAAACTGTATGTTGTGTTTGTGGTTGAGAAGACATTTTTTGAATATTGAAAATGTATTAAAAATAAAAAAAATAATAATTTATGAAATAATTTTTGATATTTATTTCTATGCAATTTAATAAAATTATTACATATTTTTTAAATATCTTCAAACAAATTGAAAAATTTATTTGTAAATAGCATGCAGACTATCATTTCATTTATCATTTCAGTTTTCTCATCATTTTTTACAAAACTGTCAGTCCAAATCAAAATTTTTTGATATTTCATCATTTAAACTGTCATTTTATCATTACACTTTTACAGCATCATTTTAAATGACGACGGGCTGAAATGATAAATGAAATGATAGTCTGCATGCTACTATAGACAGCGCTTACTCAAAATCATCAGTGTTTTTACACTTAATCATCATTCCTGTCCTGTAAACCCATCCGCCAGACATGTCATATTGATACTTATACTTCAAGCAATTTTTTAACCCATTCCCAGAAACTTCATGTACCAGTGAGTCATACTTATACTGATACTTAAAAGTATTTTTCTACGATACCTACTGTAATATAAAATGAACAATTTACAACCCAAATATAGGTTGGATGATTTAATTTTTTTTTATTTTATTTGTTCAACTGCACATATAACCATGAAACCAAAACTTAGAACTTTAAAAAATAAATAAATAAATCTATAGCTTCGGAGCAAATGTAACTAAATCACAAATACATATTTCAGTAAAACTATAAGTCAAATAAAGTATTTTTAGGCAAATTAATCAGTAATTAAATTTCCATTTTAATTAAAAAAAAAGCAAAAGCATCATAAGTAATATAAAATAAAAAAAAAATCTGTAACAGTAACTAACTTTAATGTAAACTACTACTGTTGATTTTTCTTTTTATAACTGTGTAAAAATACCAAAAAAAAAAAAAGGAAAGAAAAGAGATAGAGAAAATAAGAAAGAAGAAAATTAAATTAATAATTATTGTCCATTTTTAATACCTGTCCTGACATTTAAACACTCCAAGCTAATGTATTTGTATAAATGAATGTTGTTGGGTGTATTACCTTATGTTATATATATATACCGTAAGTTGTTTTAATTAGTATCTTTGGCTATAAACCAAGCTAATTACATCACTTGACCGTAAGTTTTTTTTTTTTTGTTTATAGTTTTTCTTCACATTCTAACTTTTTTTTTTTTAATATATTTTCTTTTACTTCTATTCAACCGTCATTCATATTTCATTTGGGTACCTAAAAGTTGTTTAATGCAGAACAAAAGAAAAACAAAAAGTGAAACAGAAAAAAAAACAGTATTCTTTATTTGACTGATTCTGTTTTTTTGCTAAAATCAACAGGTAGATTACAGGTACAAAAATTGCTATAAAGAAAAACTGTTCTTCTTTTTTCATTACCATTTTTGTGTATATATACAACAATTTTCTAGAACGGTTATGGGCAACTAAATTTTCCTTATGTATACATAAATATATATTTAGATATATATATATTATATTACATTACATTACATTATGTTATTTTATATACATATATATATATATAATATATACATATATAAATATACATATATATATATATATATATATATACATACATTTTAATAAAAAAAAATTATTAAAAGAAAATTTTATTGTGTTAATTCCGTTAAAAAGAGAGGGCAATCTCATATTAAATATTATCAATATTGGTCCTTAAATTCAGATAGTGAAATAGAATTTTTAAGTTTGAATTTGATTGATGTCTCAACAACAACTGCTTTTCATTAACTGAAAACAAATAAACGACAATATAGTATAACAGACTCAGTTTCTTCAAGATCAGAAGCGCAACAAATTAATTAATAAGTATGAAAGAAAGTAAGAAAGAGAAATTCGTCTTTGTTTTGTAATACTTTCTTTTAAATCAATTAAATATTGTCCTTTTAGTAACTCTAATTAATTAAATAAATAATTTAAATTAAATAAATAATTAATTAACGGTGAACTAACATAAATAACAAAATATTTCAATTGTGTAGAGTACATTTTTGAACTCTGTGCATTGTCCTATACATAAGTACTTGAAATATTATACGGTACAGACAGCGAATAGCATTTGAACAGTCACCATGTGCGGCTTAAAATAAATAAATTTAACACCAAATAGTCGAAGTAAAGATTTTAGAAAACCCTATAACAAAAATTAATGGCAATTTAAAAGATATATTTATCTCTTAGATTTACCGCAAGATATAGTCACTATAAAAAAAAAACCCACTTCTTTAGAAAAATTATAAAAATCTATATAGAATATCTTTTTGTTATT
This sequence comes from Argyra leucocephala, assembly GCA_963942445.1. Lineage (NCBI taxonomy): Eukaryota > Metazoa > Arthropoda > Insecta > Diptera > Dolichopodidae > Argyra > Argyra leucocephala. Next base: position 105,740,426 of record OZ012681.1, read on the forward strand.
TTCTATGTCAAGTGTAAACCTATAAAAAGTAAAACATAACACAGACAAGTCTTTCTAAAAAAAAAAACAAAAACAAAAACAAAAAAAATGACCATATTCTATTTCGAAAATTGACCATTCCTCTCTAAACCAAAAGAATTTTCATTATGGCGGTATTTTTTTCTTTCGTTTATTTTTTTTTTTTTTTGTATTTAGTTCAGGTACTTGAGAAAATACCTTAAAGTAAAATGAAAATCTTGTCTTAAGACAAGGTGAAATGTCTACGCAAAATGATTTTTATTTCCTGTACTTTAGCTGTACTTAGACATATATATATATATACATATGTTATTTAAATATATATATTATGAATATAATATATATCTGCAATTGGAAACTAAATATCTATATATATATATATGTACATTTAAAGACCAGACCATTTCACAAGATTTCAATAAGACAAAACAAAACCACAAAAAAAAAACAACAACAAAAAAATTGTTTACTGAAACATCAGTGAGGTTATTACAATACAAGAATGTTTTTCTTTCACCTGTTTAAATTGTGTTTGCTTATGTTTTCACCACGTTATATTCAACATTAAAAATATTTATGAAAATTTTGTTGTTTTCCTTTTTTTTTTTTTTGTTTTTGTTATTATTGTAAAAGAGCAATTTTTTGTTTTTTTCTTTGAAATTTAAAAGAAGAGAAAGTCTTGTACACACATAAATTTAAAGAAAACTGACAACCAAGTAATTTTAATTGTTTTGTATGAAATTTCATCGTTACTCAATCTTCTACAAATTCGGGTACCTACCTTTAAAAATCGTTTCTTGATAATTTTTTTTTTTTTTTTGCTTGTTATGAATTACCTGCCTCAAGATATGTTAATAATACTATATAAAATATTTATTTTTTTTTTCTCATTGATAAAGGGTTGCCGTCATCGATTTGCAGTCTTATATTGTTATATATATAAATATATATACATATTATGTGTTGTGTATAGTTCTTCTTGGCCAGCAAAAATAAATTTTTTCAAAGAAATTAAGTCATAAGTCAATTTCTAATTATTTTGTTTTTTTTTTTTGTTTTTTTTTTATTTCTCTTTTTTCATCCTAGTTTCACTTTCATTTAAAGCTTAACAGGTGGAAAAATACACATGTATTTAATTATTATAATGGGATCTAGATAATGAATATCTGGTAAATAATTGTAAAAATTAACAGAGCAGAAAATTAATTCATTTAAAAGGATAAATAATATGCTTGAACAAAAACAAAAGAAAAAAAAAACAAAAAATAAAAATGGAATTTGGTTTTGATCAGCTCTCTATAGGGTAGTAGAGTACAATGGTGAGAAAATAGAAAATTAAATTTGAAAATAGATTTATTTTGTATACTGTTAAAAGAATGTAGGATTTTATGTAAACCATTTTGTTTTTTCAAATATATGTAAGTACTTGATGATGGGTGCTAGGGGTTGAATGGCAGCTACACAGTAAAAATTTTGAATAACGGTAAAAGACGTATTTGCTTATTTTTGAGAGAGCACCTGTGTATAAATTTTCATTTGTTTTGTTTGGTTTTTTAAATATTTTTGGCGGATGCAATAAGTTAATGTATGGCAGCTACTCAACCCGGTAAAAATTTAAAACAAAAGAAGTAAAACACATAATTTTTTATTTTGCAGAGATTATATGAGTACAAATTTACAGGTCTCTAACACTTTTTGAAATATTCTTGATGGGTGGTAGGAGTTGTATGGCAGCTACCGGAATTAGTCGGAAATTTTGAAAGCGACATATCACGTGTTCGATTACAAATAACAGAATACCCTTTTGGTTGAAATTGGCGTATGCATTTCGGTGGAGTTCTGGAACAAACATATACATATACAAACATTAATTTTTGTATTTATAGATTGACTGATTTAAAATTTAATTCCAGATTTTCAAATTCAATATTTTTCGATAAATTTATATATCAATTTACTTGTATATTAACTTTCAGTCCATTTTACCGTTCACGATTTTGGGCTATTATTTTATTTTTATATTATATATTTACCCTAATTTATTTTATCCCAATAACAAAGGGGTACTGGAATAGTCCAAAATGTTTTTAAAGCATGGCGCTTTCATTGGGAATCGAATCTGGGATCTTTCGGTTGAAAATAAATTTAGTCTAACCTCCAGTTGGTCAAAATTTAATTCTTGCAAACATTTTTAATTTTTCAGACTTTGTTGTGGAATCTAAGTTGAATTTTTGAATATTATTTGAAATAAATAATTATTTGTTATATAGTTAATTTGAAAAAGCGATTTATTACAACAAAACATTATTAAATTTCGATAGATAATTGATAATACATGTAATTTTAAATATATACTATATACAGGGTGGTTCGGGAATATTATTAAAAATTTCCATTAACAAAATATTATTTCAAGATTGTTTTAATATGAAACACGTACTAATGCAATTTTTTTTTAACTTCAATTTTTTTTTTTTTTTGTTTTTTACGGTTATAATCTATAATACAATATACCTAATTCGGAAAAATATGCATAAAAAAATTCGCGTAGACGTTTCAGACTAAATTTTTTTTTTTGATAATTTCCTGAAAAAAGGGTTTTTTCAATAAAAAAATGGAAAAAATGTTAAAATAGGGACTTTTAAAAAGGGGAAAAAAAAGGAATAATTAAAACATAAAAAAAAATACATAAAAGAAAATGTATGTAAGTACCGTTATGTTTTTTCTAAACAGAAATTACCTGATATTTTAATTTTTTTATTTTATAGCCAAAATTTAGGTTTTGAACCTTTTAGTACTTGCGTACCGTTGTTAATAAAAATAAGTTAAGAACATTTGATTTTAGATTACTATAAACTCCAATCAAAATGACAGTCTGTATATGTAGGATAATATCTATTGTTGAAGATGATTTGGAAGAGAGCCTTTAAAACGAAATTAAATGAAGTAAAAATGAACAAAAAAGGTGGCATTAAAACCACATTTCAAAAATTAGTTAAACCAAATCGTACATGGCTGTAACGTATGTTAACGAAATCGTTTGGACATTTTTACAAAATTTTTAAGGTTTTACAACTCCTAATAAGTGATTGAAAATAGAGCATATCTCTCAATATAATTTTTTGTTTGCTACAATTAACTAGAGATTTACACAGCTCTCAAGCTATTTCAGGTTTATCCTAAAACACCCTGAATAAATTGTATATTTTGTATGTATTATTGTTACTTATTTAATAAATTTTTAAAAGGTACACAATAAATACTTTTTAGTATTTTTTAACGTATATTATACAAAACATATTATCTGTTTGTTAAATCTTTGGAAATTATTACAAAAAAATAAATTATCGATAAGCTCAATTATCTAATTGTTTTTTTTTTTATATATATTAATTGTTGCCTCTAAGTCCCCTAATTTCAAATTCATAAATACAAAATCCTAAGGTATATTAAGAAATTAACAACTCATAATCCCTTGCTGCAAAATCGCCAAAGAAAAAAAAGTTTTAATAAATACTTAAGTACCAGGAGCTTGGGAACGTCTGTCTTCAATTTTAAAATTATTGTTTGTAATTTTTTTCATTTCTTACTTTACTATTAATTTGTCGTCAACAAAAAGCTTTTTTTCTGAAAAAATGTCATGTTTGGGAATTTTATGTTTTAGAGATTGCAAATTTAGAGATTTTGAGGCTTTAGTGATTTTGAGGCTTTAGTGATTTTGAAGCTTTTCTGATTAAAATACTCTCAAATTTATTTTAAAATACTCTGTACGAGCAACTGAGCGATAATAAAATGAAATCAAACTAAAAATTTAATTTGGGGATTTCGCAATAATTGATATATTTGATTTGGGAATTTTGGAATTGGTTATATCGAGGGTAATACATACTATAGAATATTAAGAAATATCAAAATATTAAAGGTTCGAACAGGAAACAAATACAACGATATTATGAACAAGTAATAAAATATTGAACAGCGGTCCCGAAGATCTCTAGATATAATCTAACAGTATAGAGCAAAATAATTATAGAGAAGATTTTAGCTTTTGGAAACAAACAGTAAAAACGAATGAATTACTCAAACTGTGCCATGTATTAATTGAACATTAATTGTCTTTTCTGAAGCAACTGGAACAGCTATTTCCATCTACGAACCACATACTATAAAACTACATTTCCCAAATTATGTATTCGAAAATTTTATTAATTATTTTTATGCTACAAAAATACAGATCTTGATTCGATACAGTTCGGTATTTGATTTCTGAATTATTCTGTTAATCATAATTAATTTTAATATTTTATTGCAAAAATCTGATGTGCAAAGCTTTTGCAAGATCGAATCAATCCGAACATTATTTTAAGATTTTATTAACATATAGTTCTAAGTTCATATTAACTTCGTTATTAATTTTTAATAAAAATAAATAAAAAGATTAATTAAACATAAAATTTAAATTAAACATAACCTAAACAATTATAAATTTTAAACTTAAAATAATTTTATTTATTTAATATTTGAATATAATTTAATATCCTGTATATTAATTCTACAAATATAATTTAAATATTTATATAGTCTCTAATTACTTTAAAATCATTACAATTTTATCTAATTTTATTTCCTGGACACACCCATCATATACTTGTATACTATACCTATCTAAAAATAATAATATAAGTTCCTATCATTAAAATTTTTCATCATAAATAACTTCTGTATCATAAAAAAGTGTTCTCAGAATTTAATTAAATGATGCAAAGTCATGTAAAATGAATTTTTTTTTACATATCCAGCATTACTTTTAAATAAACGTATTTAAGGAAGGAGATATCATTTACCTTTTGTGTAATAAAAAAAAAATCGTTAAATAAAAAAATCGATTTGATTTCTGGTATTCGATTTCTGTTTTCAAAGCAAGGATTTTGATCTGTTTTTTCTCATTTTAAATTCTAAAAAACAGAATCATATAAAAAAAAAAAGAAAATAATAAAAATAATGGAAGGCATGTTATAAGAATGAATACTGTTTTAAAATTTTAGCAAACCGCTAAGAATGATATAAAATGGTACAGTACAAGAATCCTGAGTACCTTATAACATAATTGTCTGTTAGTGACAGCTCGGCTCTAATCTCGTTAGTAATATTCATCTTTTTTTACATTTATAAAAATATCAATTTCGAAAAATGTATTTCTTTGGTTGCGGTCATAATTACGATATATCCCGATCATCTTACCTGTTGCAATCTTTAATATTTTGCAATTTGGATTCAATTAATGCTTCAAGCTCTTTGCTAATGAACTAATTTGGTATTCTACCGTCGTTTTAATAATTTTTTTTAGAATTCTACTTACGAATAATTGTTTGTAAAAATTTATTTTGGTCACTAATTATCAACATTCACAGCCTAATTTATAAATTCTTAAATCAATTACAATCGGAAATTTCAACGCCAAAATAGAAAGTGGAAAAGTTGAAAAAATTGTAAAATTCTATGGTCTACGTATCAGAAATGCAAAATGACCAAAAAATAATATAACCCACCAGTTCAATGTTGTAATGAACAATAAATTGAAGTCATGAAAATTTGGTTTTGCATACTACCTGACATGTTTGTATACAAATAATGATGAAAACATAATCCGAAACCAAATCAATCTTGTTCTTAACAACCGATGCAGCATATCCCCATAGATAGATAATTCGTTTATTTCCAAAATTTGTCAATATATAATTTATAATAACAGAGTTTTCTTATACTTATGTTAGAGTTTAGAATTTAGAATGCAGCATATCAATATTAAAAATTTCAACATAATCAAGTGCCGATTACTCAGTACATAACAATTTACTGGTTTCAGAAAACAAAATCAAATTATGTGTATTAAAAAAAACCAATACGCTAGCAGCATTCAGTCATCACAACCAATATAACCAACAAAATAAAATAAATTAAGCCCAGGCCAAAAGTAGATTCAGTATATATTTTTGACAATCTTATAGAGATCTAACAGTATACTGTCATATCTACGGTTGTGTTCAGAGAATAGATAATGATTCAGAACGTGTTTGTGAGAGGACCTACTTGGCCTAATGACTTCACGGAGACAATTTGTGACATGTGACTACCATCTCCTTTTATACTAAACTTGAACTATATATAATTTAGATAGCTGTACCTAACATCCCACAGTATTCAAGTCTGCTACAGTATAAAAGATTTCTGAATTTTGGTTTTAAAACATATATTTTTTTTTTCATTATTGAAATATCATTATAATAGACGCAGAATAACATTATATCAATGCCTCGATTTTTTAGTATCGATTTTTTTTATACGTTTATGGTAAAAGTAATTGAAGTTATTACCAACTTTCTTTAACTGTTAATATATGTACGGTAAGTAATGAGCGTAATCAAGATAAATAAAATCATAGAGGTTAATATACAGTTGAAATGCAACTATAACTACATACATATACGATATAACTATAAATAGTTATTACAGATATTAAATTGCTTTAAATTTTAAATTTTTCAACTTCAACCCATCAGCAACCAAATAGAAATCAAATAAATAATAACACTAACCACACATTAGATAGTCAAACATAAATGAACAAATTTTTTTTTTTTTTTTTATCAATCATTTTATTTTATGAATCGTAAATATCTAAAATAGAGAAAATAAATAATAATAATGTATGAATGTAAATAAAATGTTATTTTTTTCGCGATATTTAAGTAATAACCATTACACGTCCATTAGCACCTACATGCGTACATAATATTTTTTTTCCAACCTATTAAAAATTAAATTTACTTATTTTTTTTTTTCGTTTCAAAAAGCCGGCTTTAATTTATTTTTCTATAGGTATATACTCATTTATATAAATATGTATATATATATACATATATATATAATTCTTTACTCGTACATTACAAATAAATACTATTTATATACATATATATTTTTTATATAAATATTTGTTTTGTTTTTTTTTTATCATATTAAACATTCAGATGTAAATGATGATATCCTGAAAATATCCTTAGCCAATTTTATAGCATAAATACAAAAAATAAAACAAAAACAAAAAAATATGATATTATCACTTGCTAATGTACTCTTTGCTCTATGGAATCACAATTCTAACAAAAACAAAAATGCTGCCCTCGAAATTAAATTGAACTTATGTATTTATTTATAAATATATATATATATATATATATATATATCTAGTTATATGTATATTATATGTATATATATATATATTTGTAGTTTTATGTCCTCGATTTAATGGTGAAAAGTATATTTTGTATAACATGTCATAAGATTACCAGATCATCACGAATTAATGATGGAATTTGAAAAATTTTTAAGAGTGAAACTAAACTGATGTAAATGATTTAATTGACCGAATTATTAAACTGTATAGATTTTGAAGGTTTTGGAATAAATTCTACCGGCGAACTGACAAACGTGCAGCTTCGAACACAGTAGGATAGACAATTATTTTGAACCCAAAGACTGTTGGTCTTATTTAAATTTGTCAAATTGGGTTGATAATATGAGTATTGTAAATCAGGCGTCTGCCTTGGTGTATATGGTGAAGATATGTGTGAAAAATAATAGGAAAACCCGAATGAAAAATTACAGGAATAATACAACGTACAGCAAGGTGAAATAATTTTGGAAAAAATGTAGGGAAAACTGTGGGAATAGTCATTTGAAAAATAGTAGGAATAATTGTATTGGATATTAATTGTATTGTATTGGATGAAATAGGGTGTAATTGTATTGGAAAAAACGGGGAGAAAATTGTAGGAAAAACCGTATGAAAAATTATAGGAATAATACAAGTTATAAAACGGTGAAAAAGCATTGGAAAAAATGAAGGAAAAACTATAGGAATAATATGAGGTACAACAGGGTGAAATAATATTGAAAAAATGTAGGAAAAACTGTGAGAATAGTCTTTTGAAAAATAGTAGGAAAAAGAGAAGGTACAACAGGGTGTAATTGTTTTGGAAAAAAGTTGAGCAAAATTGTAGGAAAAATCGTATGAAAAATTATAGGAATAATACAAGTTACACAACGGTGAAATAGTATTGGAAAAAATGTAGGAAAAACTATAGGAATAATGTGAGGTAAAACAGAGTGAAATAGTATTGTAAAAAACGTGGGAGTAATTATAAGAAAGACCGTATGAAAAATTATAACAATAATACAAGGTACAACCAGGGTAAAATTGTATTGAAAAAAAACGTAAGAAAAATAATGGAAAAAACCAAATGAAAAATTATAGGAACACTACTTGGTACAAAGTCTGGAAACATTGTTGGAAAAAAGTTAGAGTCGCTGTAGGAATAATGATAGGAATTTATTACGGAAAAATAGTAAAAAAAAAATATGACGGCATTTAAGGTACATGTTCGGATTACAGAAAATTCCAACATATTAAAAAACTGACCACTTTCATAGGAAAAAACATTGAAATTCCAATTAATTTTCGCTTTTCCGAAAATATGTGCCATTCTCTACCATTAGTACGTTGCACAATATCGGCAAAAATATTTGGAATTCCAACCAATTTAGTCAATTTGTATACCAATTAACTATTTTATCGACTCACAATGTACCTAGTCTTTTATTGAAATATATTATAGAGAAACTTCTGAACCGTAAGTAGACAAAAGTATTATGTAGAAATTTAGATTCATTGACATGGATTATTGATATTATGTTTTTGGTCAGTCTTATATGTATCAAGTAAATTATTCAAGATATGTATCAAGTAATTATATAAGATATAGCAGATATTAATTTTCATTTAACGAAAGATAAAGCAAAAATAAATTTATCGAAAAATAAACAAAAACTTATATTCTTATCGATTTATATTACAAAAACACAAAGTGATAAATTAAATGTCAAATTGAATATGTGTGTATTTATACTGTCAGAATGGTATTCCAAAATGTAGCAAAATTTTTAAAGCTTATAATATAGCGTATTAACACTTTGTGTACTACATTTTGTAAGTCACCATAGTGATAATACAGTTGTAAGTCACCATAGTTTGATAGTGTTTAGAACAAAAAAGGATGAAACAAGACGCCAGAACATCAAAATTTATATTTAATCAAAAATATAACTGTTCATTTTCACAATTGGTCTGTCCTTGAACTATAGATGTCTACATTTCAATAACTAAGAACACTCATTAAAGAATTTCAAATAATTTCAAATAATTTTAACTTATACAATTAAAATTGTGACTTTACAAAATTGTGAATACCCAATACTAAGTAACCAAATTATTTAGAAAATACCGAAATTGATATAGAAACAATTATTTTGAATACCCCTTCAATTCTAAATTTAAATATATCAAAAATGTATATAGTTGACAACTCTAATAAATTGTAATAATTGTGCTACACAAAATAATAAGAAATATAATATTCGCTGTATCATTCATCCATCGGTATTCTCTCTATAACTAAATATCAAACTTTCCGGTTCCCTGAATTAGTATTATTATACATAATGTAATATTTTCTGTATATTAGTTGTAAATATCAATGTTTTTTTTTATATATACATTATACTCATATGTAAGATATAAAAATAATATGTAATAATTCGAATGAAATACATATATCAGAATATATTTTTGTCACTCTATAATTCATGTTGGCTTTTTTTTTATTTTTTTTTATAGCCATATTAATGGGTATTATGTATGATATTATATCAAAAAATATATATAAACCAAAAAAAACAAATAAAAATAAAAATCAAAGCATTAAAAATAAGTAGTAGGAAGTTGTGATGTGTGACCTGTTATCAACATTATGTTGATCCTCTTATTATGACTTGATATACATCCATATATTAGTTTAATAAATTTAATATAGGTATATTTTTGTATAATATAGAAAAACAGAAAATATAAAAAAATGATTTTCTTTTTATTGCAATAATATTATATATACATACATACATACATACATATATACAAATACTATTCGTGTTTATATATTTTAAATAAAAAAAAATTTTTCTTCAATTTGATGATGATGCTATTTTATGGTACTTTCGCTTAGATTGTTTGCTATCATATCAATGTAATAATAATAATAGTAATAATAATTGTAGTCAAAGAGCGTATGGTAATAAAATTTAATTGACAAATTTTTTGTTTTTCATTTTTTATTATTATTTTTTATTCTTTTTTTAAATTGTAATTGTGATAATGGAATTAAAAGGTTAATAGATATTATTATGTTGATGATGCTTCTATTAATGTTGTTATTATCAAAATGGTTTAAGTGACAAATTTAATAAATTTCAGTTAACATTGAATTTATAATTTTAATTCGTTATAACTTGATTTGAATAGTGAAAAATATAGGAAATGTTAATTTTATGATTGTTATTATTATTTGGAGAGTTATTTAATTTATTTATATATTTATTTTTATTTTATACAACCAAATTATATATAATATAAATTATATATATATATATATAAATTACTTATTAAATGTAAAAACTAAGGTAATAAATGATTAGTGCAAAATTACAATAATTCAATATAGATTAGTACAAATATTTTTTAGTGCAAAAAAGGGATTTTGATGGCTCAATAACCAATTTTCTATTTTAGCAAATAATTCGTTTTTATTCTATTATTTGAAAATTATATTCAAGCCTATATGGTATATTTATTATACCTAATAACTACGGATTTTTCACCGGAATAAAACTTCAATAGCGTATAGTGAGGTTTGCTTAACATTCATAAATATTTTACATCCCGAATATTGCTGATGTTCATGAACAGTAAATATTTCAGTAAATTCGATTTATCTATAACAGTTCTAGGACCTTTTTTTTCTACTTTTTAGGTGGCTAGTTTTATTTCAATGATAATTTTTCGAAAGTATATTTTATTTTAGCATAATATTTCATTTTATTTTGATGTGAAATGTCACATGACAACATTTTGAGAAAGCAGATTGATACCTTTAAAATGAAAAAGGATATTTGTACTCAGGATCTAACATGATAGTAACTTCTAATAATTTTGGTAACAATCTTCTGGCATGGTAACGATCTTCTGCCATGGTAACGATTTGTATTATTTTTGCAAATGGTCTAACATGACAGTGATTGATAATTTTGACATTTCCTATAACCTAGTAATTTATCTGTGTAGAACTTATCACTTCTGAGCAGATTATTGAATCTACTTTTCCTAATTATCTGATTTAACCGGTTCATATTTAATTAGAATATACGAGAATCAGCTTTAATTTTGATAAATAGGGTAATCTATTCCTGTTTCGAAACCACAAAAACATCAATTAAGCATAGAGAGATTGTTTTTTGGAACATTTTCTTTCTTAAAAAAAAAAAAAAAATTGTTGAGAACAGTTATTTTTTTTTAATTAAGAATTTTTATAGAAAATTTATCAATTTTTCTACAATTCATTTTTTAATGTTTTCTGAAAGGTTTCGCCTTTCTACGAAATTTTTTCTACGATGCATCAAAACGAAAGTTGAATCTTGTAGATTAAATATTATGTCAAAAATTAAAGTCGCCATTCGGTAAAACCGTTATTAAAAAAATTATTATTAAAAAATTGTAAAATTTTTGGCTTAAACCCTTATGAACTGAAAACTAAAACTGTTCGAAACAACGTTTTTAACAAAATCTAAAAGAGTATAAACTTGTAAACACACTGATGGTATCAAACTGCTCTTTTATAAACCTTACCCTTACCCTTTTCCTTAAAAAGATATGAATCTTTCAACGAATTTACGATTCAATTTCAACAACTTTTTAAAAACGCAAAAACTTAATATTAACGCTCCATGGCTTTGAAACCGTTCCAGTATTCATGCAAAAATTTTATCTACTAATGCAGAACAAAAACAATGGGGTATACAACACTTCACTAATTGTTCATATAAATTACATAGACGCAAGACTTTCAGCTGTTTAATTTTATAGTTTAATTGTTCAAAACTGTAGACCTGTATCACTGGCGAGCATCATTATTGCGATAATGTCAATTCCCAAATCAAGTGATGTCTATTCCTGGAAATGCTTAAAATTTTTGTGAGTTGTGACATGGAATTCATGAAATGCCACATGATGACAACATTTTGAGAGAGCAGGTTGATATCTTTAGAATGAAAAAGGATATATTTGATTAGGATCCGGAAATGATAGCGTATTGTAATATATTTGTAGATTGTATTACACAATAGTGATTTCTCTTGCTGTAAGCTAACAATGTATATGTTTTGGACTTACCAATATTGAACAGATGTTTGGCAAATGGACTAAGTTCTGTTATAAATAATGACATTGCAGTCTGACATTTAATCTATACTCTCCCTAATTACCTGATTTAACCGATTAGTATTAATATAGAGCTGGGACGGCAAGAATGCATTTTAACTGATTTGGTGTGGTATTGGTTTCTTTATTTAAATATTTTATATTATAATCTTATAAATTTGATGCTAGGAATAGTACGAATGAATTTTGATGCTGAAGCATTACCGTAATTCTGCAGAGGTGTTTTGAACTTTTTAAATATCGTATTTTGTTTGATTTGTCGAAAAATTTATTTGGTTTGATTTCTTGAAATTTTACTAAAAGAAATTATGTTTTTTCTATTATTGGAACAGTTCACGTATCTGTCGGTATTTCAATGTTTACGTACGTTCTTAGCTACATCGTCAACAGATTATTAGGGATTTTTATTATTGGAACAGTCCACGAATCTGTTGGTATTGAAATACTTATTTACTTATATAAGAAGCTAACAGAATATTAAACATTTTTGTTATTGGAACAGTTGACCCATGTATTAGTGTCCAACAGGCCACTCATGTCCTGAGCCTATTTCATCGTCATTCTCAATTTTTGCCAGTCACGGGCGGCTTATATCCAGCTGAATAACAAAGTTGTTTCGCCGTAAGCCGATATTTTGTTTTTCCAACAAAGGTTTCGTTTGCCCTGACGCCTTGTACTTTTGGGTCTGGATTTGAAAATTCTCTTGTCTGACCAATGACTGGATATTAAAATAACATAAATATTTTGCATAATAAATACATTTTTTTTAAATAGAATCTCTTACTTTATAAATATATTAGAATATCTAAGTTTTGGAATATCATTAGCCATCACTGATGGTACACCATCTTACATCTTAATATTCCAAAGTAAACTAATCACTTTGTTCTAATACAGAAACCTAATATTAAGTAAATATTTTGTAAAATATTTCATCCTAGCATAAAATAATAACTTATATAGATAATTAAGTACTTCAAGAATCAAGTCCAACATACTTTTAATTTTATTTAATTATCTTTGGTCAAACATAAATTTTACTGAAGCTCTAATTCTAATTTTTTTGTTTCCACTTCTATATTTTATGGTCGATTTTTGTTTTGTTGTTTACAGGTTTTTTTTTTCTTGTTATAGATACGTTTTTGGATGATGTTTTCAAATAAATTACAGACTTTACTCTTTTATGTATTCTTGACCTCATCACAAATAGGTATATATATATATATATATATATATATATAATAAATATTTTGCTAAATGCATAGAATTATATTATATGAAATGAAAACAACCATTCAATTTACCTTCATCATCATCATCTACACGTATACCAAAACAAATACTTACTATTCTTAATGTTTTTGAGTTTACAAGGATGACTTCCAGTATACGTAATTGAAATCAATGGATAAATATTTCATCATAATGCCCATGTATAAAAAGGCAAAAAAAAAAATAATCAGTTCAAGAAAAAAACGAAGTTAAAGAATCACGTTATATTTGTCAGTGTGTATATGTGTGTGAAAATTACCTACGTATTTTTATTTCTATATGAAAATATCTCCAATGGAATTTGCAATACCCTTTTATAATAATTTTTGTATGATTTTTTTTTTATTAAGGAAGTAGGTATATATAGTTTAGGAAAATTAACTCAACTTGTTATCTGTTATGTTATGTTAAAATTATAAAGAATATGACTCTGTTATACAAAATAGTTTGGTCAATCTATTGATCTTCGACAAATTATGACGTAGTGATTATATATGACCTCTAATCATGTAATCTGACTAATAATCATAAAATGACAATTAAGGTTCTATTTTGAAAGCCCGCTTAGGTTATAAATGTTGTAAAAAGTTTATTCAATTATTTTTTGATTCAGAGAGAGACTGAAAAAGGTCCTGTTCAGGGCAAAAGTTTATTCAATTAATTTTTGATTCAGAAATGTGGTCTTGAAAGTTAAGAAGGGTCCCATTCAGGTCCTAGATGTAATAAAAATTGTATTCGATTATTTTTTCATTCAGAAGAAGACTGAAAAAGATCCTGTTTAGGGCACAGGCAAGGTAAAAGTTTTATTCAATTAATTTTTGATCCAGAAATCTGGTCCGGAGGCTCAAGAAAGTCAAATCTAAATTGGTGTCTAAAAAAGTCTTAATGAATTGGTCTAAAAAATTAAATATATAAAAACAAAATGACCTGCACCTAGAGGGCTTGTTTTTGCTCCTACCTAAACAAAATATTGTATAGAAAAAGTTCTGGTTGGTTCTAAATACTTACCAAGGTGGGAATAAAAAAAAATATTCTTTAAAATTAAATTAGAACATCTACAATTTGATTTATATTTGATTTATATAATTTATATTTAAAAAAAAAAATAAAATTATGTAATTAGTGGACGATGTTATTTGACAATAGATTTAGTTTTCTAGATTTGAAAACTTACATTATAGTTTATACTTCAAAAATTCAAAACAGAGTAAAACAGAATATTATATGGAATTGTGTATGATGGCAGACATTGGCTGTACCTTTTACAAGGCTTAGCTGATCTTACTGGATACCTCTGAGCACAATTCAAACAATAGGAATAAGTTTGGCTTGAGTCAAATCTGATTGTTTCTCGGCCAAAATATCTGGTACTCAACAAGCAAAAACATTTAGCTTGATCCAAAAGCTGTTTCCTCTAAGCATAGTCAATATTAATATCAAAATAATTTATCTTTAAAAAATCAAATAAATTATCAAACCAATATATCTCGTAATCGATATTCACAAAATGATAGGGGTAATAACAGCATCTGCTTAGTCAAGCGATGTATTTTCATAGAATCGGCCTAGTATAAAACCACTTATGCAGAATATGTGAAGTAGAGTAAAAACCTATTGATCTATGAATGTAATGTTTTCACTCGTAGGAGACTTCACCATTCGCAAACAATGTTCCCCGAACATTAGCAGTTGTCTAATATACAATTGAAGATGTTATACGTAGTCCCAACATAACATTGTAAAATGTTGTATGTTATCATATTAAATTATAGGCATACTTAAGGATTTAGATGCATAATTGAATCGCTAGAGGTGATTATAATAATTGCTACTGCAGGATTACTTCATTTATGAATTTCATATAAATGTTGAGTTTTATCTATAGAAATAATTTGGCCTAAATGCCAAACTCTAACGAAAATAATATGTTCAAAATAAATACAAAAAAAATGATCTCGATCGATGGCTGGTCGGAGCTATCGAAATCCAACAAAGTATTTATATATAATCAAATATTGAATACAGTCTGGGCCAGAATGAGGCCAGAATCCAAGATGTTATATAAACTAGGAATCTCTGAATTATAATTAAAAGAGGTATATATGCCAATGTCTCTTTGTATATAACTGGGTTTCTAAAATTAGAATTATTCAGGCATACTAATGAGTACAATAATTATAGACCTTTTTCATATATTTAATTGTTTTCTATTTTTAGTCAAAAACTAGGATAGCCTAACAATTAAGTTGCTCTTTTTAAAATTTAATTTCAATAATAAACCAACTATATTATATCTGAGCTCGTATTATTTTAATATTAAAATAATTTATATAATATATAAAAAAATCAATGAAAATTTCCCAGCATGATATGTGTATACATATACATATGTATAATATATATATATATATATATATATATATACCTATGTCTATTAATCAAATAGACCATTTTAGATACGCTATTGATCTAAAAACTACTAGATATATTTGAAATGTTGATATGTTGATAATAATATATATGATATTATAAAAGCTTGTTGCTTGATTTTAGTTCAATATTCTAATATTCAATAGAAGGGAACCAAAAAAAAAAAAGAAGAAAAAAAATAAATAATAAAAAAATACAACCATTTCAAATTAATGTATAGGGAATCATAATATCAATATAATATTATCTTTATCTTTATCTATTCTACTTACTTATTATGCTTATGTTCACCCATTTTTGGGAACCAATGATATATAATAAAAATAAAATATATATATATATATAATAAAATATTAAAAGCATGTTTAGGAAAACTTTTCGATTTTTGTTTTGTTTTTGTTCATTATTTATGTGAATTTTCTTTTTTTATACGTATTTTGGTATGTAGGTATCAACATACTATATTAAAAACAACAAAAACCAGTAAAATAAAAACCTTTAGAATTTTCCAAAGAATTTTATTTATAAAATACACAATTTATAAAGTGTATAATGGGGAAGTAAAAATGAGAAAATTATTCAATTACAAATTTTTTTTTTTAGATATAAGAATTTTATTTTTTTATTTTTTTTTTTTTTTTTTTTTTTTTTATTATTGTATAATAAAAGAAAAAAGTTTCTGAAATGTGAGAAAAATTTTTATATATTAATTATTACATGTTATCGGATATTTATATATATAATATTTAATAAATAAATTCATAATAATAATAATTATTATTGTTGTTATTATTAAGAGAGATTAGAGTTTATTAAAGTTTGTTCTTTTTATGGGGTTATGTAAATGCTATGAGAATTTTGTAATTTTTTTATTATTATTTTGTGTTATAACGGTTTTTATGTAGGAAAAAGACAGCATAATAAAAGTAAATAATTTCAATTTGAATTTAAATATTGTTTTTATTTATTAATTTATTTATTCAGAAGGTCTGAATATGCCTGTAATTCTAGAAATTAGTGAAAAAGCTGTCAAATGTTAATTTAGGAAGTGTTTCATAATATATCTATCTAAAAATACGTTTAAGACCATCGCGACGAGCCAAGCGGCATTTAGCTGATTTAGAAATACCTTGAATATTATTACGAAATACTTTGCGATGACCGTTAGCACATTTTTTTTTAATCCTTTCTTCTGCAGGCCAACTGCAAGCCCTTTTTCCATTCGTGACTTTGTATAGTCCAAAACGTTATTATTTATTATATTTTACTTTAGCTTATTATCTAACTTATGTACTACAAAATAACAATGTAGCTATATATAACTCAATTCTATTTGTTCTAAAAATCAATCTTAATAGCACTATCGGTATTACAAATCTTAACAAAATATATATTGATCTCCTGACTTATGCTAATAAGTATATACAAAAAATATTGAAATTTTAAAACATCATATTTAATCTGTAAATTAAAACAAGTACTATACAAATATCTGAGCCATTTTAAAACGATTTTCATTATTATTCTTTTAAATGATAGATAAAGAGATGTGGGAATTCAAATATTTATTTCACATCTTTCTGATTTTCAATTAGAAATTTTCAATTTAAAATTTAGCCCCATGTATGGATCATTTTAACATACATAAATTTAAATTTATCAAATTGCCGCTTGCACTCACCCATCGCTAGAATTAAATTTAAATCAAATTTTTTTTTTTAAATAACTTTTTACGTATGCGGTTGTTGTCTAACATAAATCCATAAAAAAAAAAATTAAACATTGGTAAACAACTTATATACGGTTGTTGTCTGAGATGAATAAAAAAATTTCAATTATAGACATATGATAGTGTCCACGATAAATTGAAATGATGGAAAACAATTCAAAGCGAAATATTGAATACGAGTTCTTATGATTAGGTACGAATATCGAGGTGGGGGGTGAAAACTAGTGTGCTATAAATTTATTTTTCTTTATACTACTTTTCTTCCAACTATGTAGTAAAAATATGGATAATGTTGGTATGGAATTTGTTTGGCAATTGAAGATCATATACCGGAATGGCTGATAATTGGGATGTGATTGGATTGTTAGATTATTGTAAGGCATTCGGCGACGGTTGTTTTTTTGTACGCTAATTCTAATTATTTCTGAAAAAAGTAGATGGCGACTGGATATATACTGAATAGATGGATATATGGAATTTGTTTGGTAATTGAAGAGCATATACCGGAATAGCTGTGATTTGGGATGTAATTAGATTGTTAGATTATTGTGAGACGTTCGACGGCGGTTATTTTGCTGCACGCTAATTCCAATTATTTGTATGGTATAGTATAGATACTGAATATCTTAAAAACCTGAAATGATAGAAAAAAACTGATACTTGAGGTCAAAATATTCTTCATAATTGAGTGGTTCAGAATCAACCCTAGAGTCAAAATAGGCAATTTGGCACGCAAACCAATAGGCGTACAACAACATGTCGGAGGTGGAATTCTAGATTTTATTGCATTCGAGGATATTTGAATTGGATTCAAGGGGATCTGTGAAAGCAGTTTGAAAAAGGCTATTTGATGGATGCATACCTCTAATCCACCTGTGAAAAGTCGAAATATGTGTAGAGTAATAATATTGTTTTAATTGAATGTACAGTTGTGTGTACTTTTCCGAGGATATGTTATGTTTTGGGATGTACGGATAGATTGTTATGCTTAAATGATTTTCAGTTAGTCATGATTTTACCTCGTAGAGGTCAGGGGAGCCGTACAAGTCGAGCCTTAATGGATGAACCAGAGGGAGCATTCTATTAATGGATTGTGTTTTGTATATAGGGAGATTTAATATATTTGGTAGATATTATAGAATGTTTGAATATATATTGTGTTGAGGATGTTGTATAGCATAGACGCATTGGCTTATAACTTTAAATTGAAGTTGCAAATGAGAAATTTTATATAACAATATTCAAAAGTGAAAATAAGTACCTCTCTCTGTCATTCTCTCTCTCTCTCTCTCTCTAATCTAAAAACAATTATTTTACCATTTTCAAAATAAAATTTTTCAATAAGATAAATTTCTAAAAAGTTTAATTAAAATTACAAAAAAAAAAATTTATTTTGAGTTTAATTTAATTCTATTAAATTTGTTCAAAGACCTTTGTATACTTTATATAAAATCGATTCATCAGTAACAAATCAATTGTTTATTGAATTTTCTTTAGATTTTTCATTTTTTCAATTTCAATTTACAGATACTTTTTATAAAATTCAATGTTCCCTTTTATGTATATTAAATTTAATTATTTTTTTCGATTTGAACTTATTGACTTTATTACATTTTGTTCACCATTAAATTAAAAATAAAAAAAAAAAAAAAAAACAAAGAAAGGTTCCGGTTCCACAAACAAAAAATTGAATTTTTGTAGATAAATTGAATTTTTTTTTTTTGCAAAGATAAAAGGAAGAATCGTTTGTAGGTAAAAAATATAAAAAATTGGGAATAATTGTAAGAAAAAAAGAAAGAAAATAACAACAAGAAAAAATTGATCTATTTACCATAGCTTGAATAATATTTTTACAAAATATTAATTTTCTTTTTGTAATCTTTCACGTTCAATCTGTTTTCTTCATTTCTTTTTTTTTTCTTCTTTTTTTTTAAATTCTATTTTCGATATATATAGTTCAATAGTTCGAAAAAAAAAATTAAAAAATATCATTAGTATTCTTCAGATTTTTATGATGTAAAAGAATACCATATTGAGTGCCATATTTGATATCTAATGCAGTAGTGTAATCTCACTACTATATTTGAATTATTAAAAAACCGGGGGATATTCCCTAAAAAGTTGGAAAAATTTGTTTGATTTATCTCAATGTTCTATAATGTAGAATGGGTGGCTCATAAATTACTGAATGTTAAACAAATCAACTCAATAATCAATCAATCATTAATGATACAGCCTCTTGTATCATTAAAATTATTTTGCATTCATATGACTCAGTTTTTAAATGCTGCAAATTAAACGCACAGTAAAAAATTTATAACACAATAATTAAAATTCAATTAAATAAAAATTATATGTATACAGTTAATAAATTCACAGTAAAATATATTTTTTTTTAACATAATATCGTCAGATTTATGCTTAGAGCAAGCACATCAGACGTCTATTACTAGACGAAGGCTTGCTTTTGCTTCATTTAATTGTGCAATAACTCATCATCGAGTAGGGTTAGTAAATCACCGCCACCTTTGATTAAAAATCTAAAAATAAACTAAACTAGATACATGCTGTCAGTAGAAGGGTAAAAGTCATAAATTAATACCTATGTTAATAGCTATACATTTATTAAAAACACTTCCAAAAGTTAAGCCGAAAGTATCAAAGCTAAAAAGAACAAAAGTTGCTAGTTAGTCTCAGTTGAACGTACATTAAAACGTAATCGTTTTTTAATAGTTAAAACACTTAGTTGACGATCAAAAGAACTAGAGTTAGAATTTACTTCACGGAGTATTCTAATAATTGGCTCGAATCTCCCATATTCAGTAGGGGTGGAAGGAAACGTGGAAAAACTCAACGGTTCTGAGATTATTCCGATTGGATCTTTCAACCAAATAATTTGAAATTTCAGGGGTTAGCGTCATACCCGAAATGATCTGGTGAATAAAAGAGATATCTGTCATCAATTATTATACGAATTAAATTTACAGTAAAAGAATAAAAACACAAAAATTATTTTCTGAAAATGAGTAATTTAATGGTAAATAAATGTGCAACACAGTAAATTTAGACAAAAGTTACGGTTAGTTATCTTAATTGATTTTACAATGACTTGAAAAGGTCTCAAAATTACTTTTGAAAGTTTGAGAAATAACGTTACTTAAATCCATATATCTCGTTGGGGCTCTCCCTCTTTTTCCAGAAAGCTTAGTATAAATTTGGAACGTTTTTCTACAATTTCAAACCGATAAAATATGTCCGCTTTCTGCAGAAGTTAAAAAATTTAAATAATAAAAATGTTTAACTGTTTTGTAACACCCCTCGAAAATGATTATATCCTCTTTTTTAGAAGGATTAACACAAACTTGTCCGGGTTTCTAAAATTTTTATTTTTCGACAAGGTTTAACTAATATTTTCTATCGTTTTTGGTTTTACGTTTTCGGGTTGCGGCGCGTCACTTTTAATCTAATAAAATGAGAAACGATCGTTTCCAAAATATGAAAGTCGGTTATTAGCAACATTTACTATGCGTTTATTTTATTTAAAATGCAAAAACTATTTTATTTTACTATGCAAATAGTAATTTTTTACGGTACATTCAATAAATTTTACTGAAGGTATTTTGCTTAGAATTTAATTTTTTTAATAACAATTTCTATTTTGTAAATCTTAACCGTTTTTGAGAAATAAAAGTCGAAGGCGTCCAATGAATTCTAATATTTTCTGAATGACAATGAAAAATCGATTTTATACACAGTGAGATGAACCGACATTTTGTTTGTTGTATTATACCAACAAGGCAATGCACATGTTCTGTTATCTAAATGACAACGAAAAATCGATTTTATAGGCCACAATGGTATCATACAAATGATGTAATGCACATGTCGCGTTTTCAAAATGACAATAATAATCGATTTTATATGCAGTTAGAGAGATCGGAATTGAGATGTGTTGATATCACAGTTTCATGTTAGGCTTTGTTACAAATGATATAACATACATAATATAATGTTCTCTGAATTACAATGAAAAATCGATTTCATTTGCAATGACAAAGACTGATATCAGACTCTGATGTCATACAAAAAAATGCAATATAATGTTAATCGAATGATAAAAGACCCAATTATTAAGAAAACCCCAATCATTTTAAACTTACTTATTTACTTACACAAAAAAAAAATACCAAAACCGTGATTGTGATGCTGTCTATAATAAAATTTTCAATTCATTCTGCAAAAATATATTTTTTTTTTCAACAAATTTTCAATAATTTTCCGTTTATTGTTTTTAAAAGATGCTGCAAAGCAAATCCTGATCTGTTTTTAAGTACTTTATGTTATTACTCGTATTTAGTAGGTAAAGAGAAAAAAAAAATTAAATTTCCTGACCGGAATAATTTTCTTTTTCTTTTTTAAATGACTTATATTAAAATTAAATAAAAAAAAAAAAAAGATCACAAACAAAATGCATTAGGGTTTTTTTTTTCAGTTTTAAAGAATTTTAAGAATACCTAATTCTAAAAAAAAAAAAAAATATTTTTCTGAAGAAAATTCTTTGATATTGCATAAGAAACCGAAAATTTTCTTTTCTTATAAAAATAAAAGAAAATTGTCTTACTTTTCTTTCCTTTAAAATACCTAAAATGAAAATTCTTTTAAAATACTTTTAAAATGTTGATAATACTGAATTTTATTATCTCTAAAGTTATTCAAATTTAAATTTTATTGCGAAATTATGCAATCTTTACAGTTATTTTTTGTTTTTGTGCTTAATTTGTTTTTGTTTGTTGTTGTTTTTGTTATTAATTTTTCTGTTTTGTATCAAGGACGTTTCCAAATCATAAGATAAAAATTAAGAAATGAAAAAAATAAAAATGAAGGTTGTTATAAACAATTTTAGGATATTTAATTGAAGGTAAAGAGAGAAAAAGATAGAGAGAGAGAGAGAGAGATAGAGAGAGAGTGGGAGTTACATTAATAACGCATAATAGCACATTGGATTTAAATTAAATAATTTAATTGTTGTCAGGTTTTCGTTCATTAATTATTTGAATATTTGATTGAAGATATCGATATTTTTTAGTTAACGTAAACCTGACAACAACAATTATTAAATTATTTAATTTAAGTTATCACTAAAAATAAAAAATCCGATTAATAAATTAAAAAATATATGATTTGTTAAAATTTAATGTTGTTGATTTTCAGTGTACTCAGTATATTATTATGTTGTTAAAATATTTGTAATTAAATACAATATATTCAAATATACCAGAATTCACAGGTATATTGGCAGAAGGAACTATGTTGATTCCGAAAAATAGAAATATAATTATTGTTAGTGAAAATAAACTCAATTAAATTATTTAATTTAAAATATACCTCTGTTTATTGTAAATTGTTTTTACTATGACTACTTTGAAGCCTGTGAAAATTGTGAATGATGTATATATATAACAGTAAAATTATACAGTACATCTAGGTAATATGGCTATTGTACAGGATTATTCAAAACATCTAGGTATTTATATGCTAGCTAATTATGTTACAGAATTATATATATTAATGCTAACTATATTATGGTAGCAAATTATGATAATAATAATAATAATAAAAAAAATAATTATGGCTAACAATATTAGGTTGTGTGATTAGCTAAGGGCACACTTTTGTTGAGATAACTATAAACAAACAATTATTAATCACAAATACATGTTCTAAATGTCAAATTCTAACTAACAACACTGTAATCTCTAACTGTGAAGTAATTTTAAAACTTGAAATTTAAGTTAAGTTTTCACTGAGGATTGAGTCATATATATATATATGTATTTATGTCACTGTGATCGTTAGAAAGAATTTTGAATGATGCGTAATCACAGGATAATTATCTAGCAATACTAGGTATTTTATATAAGTTAAGTATAGTTATAGCAACGCTAAGTTTTATGCTACCTAATTTTAGATGAAATAAATAAATAAATAATTTTTCATCACAAATAACAAAAAAAAAACTTTGAACATTCTGTAAATTAATTTAAAAACTAAATTAGCTTTTAATTGGGAACTAAATAATAATATATTATCAATGTCACTGCAGCTGTTAGACCAATCGAAATATCTCTCTATAGATTTATTCTATATTATTTGTTTTAATGTATTTTGTTATTATCTTTATTATTTATTATTAGCTATATTATTATTATTATTATAATTTTGTATAATTTTCATTAGTTTTAGAGGATTCAGAACTAAGAAATGTGAAACCGTTAAAAGACAATTGACCGGAACGCCACTGAATCACAATTTTTGATCCATAAATTAATTTGTGGACATTTTTTATTAAATTGGACAGCCTTCTTCGGGTTATCTGAAATAATAAATAACAAATCCTTGGTAGAATTTCGATTTCCCTTCCTTCATTCGAAATATGGTGTGGTGGTCATGCTATCTGACAACTAATCAAAATGTCCCGGGTTCGAATCCCAGTCAGAGCATGGTTGTAAAAAATGTGTTATATTGTTATATAGATATAGGTTGCCACATTTAATTTATTAGGTATATCATAAGCTCTATATAGAACAAAACAATTATTGTATGTAAATTTTGTATACCAAATCTCTGTGTAAAAGCAGTTAATTCCCATAGACTTGGAATTATACAAAAAAAAATATCAAAATCAAAAAAAAATTAAATAAATTTATGTTACAAATAGAAAATTAATTTCATAATACTCTTCACAAATCTAATGTCATGCAATTTACCAAGAAAATCATTTAATAAAAAAAACAAAATTAATACAAAATAAAAAAGTGAAAACCAAAATTGCCACAGGAAAAATGTTGCAAAACTTTACAAAGAAAATTAGTCTGAGATTTTTTGGTAACAAATTTTTTTTTTAAATTTTTTATTTATTTTTTTTTTTCAATTTAAATTTTTTTATACTTAATAACTTTAGATAAAGGTAAAACATTATCTTTAGTTGAAAAAAAAAAATAATAATAAAACAAAATTCAAAATGATTATATTACTTACTCAGTCAGTAACGAGTATAAAAAAAAGTATATTTGAGATATTATTCACCGTTACATTATAACAATTTTATTTGAAATTATTATTATTATTAAGGTAATTGTTACTTTGATAATATAAATATAATGTATGGTTTGTACAACACCATATATATATATATATATATATATATATTGTATATAGTCTGAGAGGGCATTAACACTATGCAAACAAACTGTACTACCATATTAATTCAGAATTTTCTACTCCACCCCCGATTTGGATAATTTTTTTTTATATAGTAATTTTGTCTGTCCGGGACTATTAAATTTTTTTTTTATTTTTATATTTTTCTTTTGTTTTAATCTTAACATTTTAAATATTGTGCAAAAAAAAAAATCAGAACTCAGTATGATAACTTTACAAGTTATATGAACATATTGTTTTTAAGTACACATATATATATAAGTAGATAAAGTACATATAAATTATAACTGAAATTTAATACGATTTTTATTTGATTTTTAAATTTGATTTTCCATGAAATAAATAATTATATAGAAGCTATATTTTACATGTTATAATACAAAGCACCTCTGAGTGTTGAGAAATGTAATTATTGTTAAAAAAAATATTTTTTTTTTTTTAAATTTAAAGTCTTTAATTTACTATCAGTATTCTGATAGTATAATTAATTGTAATTAGTTTGTATATAATATAAAATGCAAAATGTTTGCATAACAAAATTATAATCTTTGCATTAAAGTTGAAAAATGCTTTCTGAAAAAAAAAAAACAAAGTAAGTGAAGGAAGGTGGGATTGAGTTATATGCAAAATTAAATAGATAATAAATAATAGTGGCTTCTGTGCTTGTAATTATAATATTTGGTTGCTTCAGGGTATAAAATTGTTAAATAAACATTTATATAATAATAACACATTATAAAGATTTTTTTTAATAATAGGTTGTTATAAATATGTAGAGTAACAATTTAGGTACACTTTATTGTTATTGTTATTCTTTCTCTTACAAATTTATCCCAAATTTAAGTTTAAATTTTTCTTTAGAAATTTGAATTTTTTCCTTTGTCCAAAATTTAACTTGGTTTCATAAGATTTTTGAATCTATGAAATTTAAATTTATAATATCAAAATATTTACTACTATAAAACTGTTCTGTTAACTGTGATTGTTCTGCTAACTGTCACTACTGTTATTAGAATAAAATTATTTATTATTGCGAAGATAGTATTGATATAAATTACAGATTAAATAATTGAATAAATTGGAAGAGTTTTGTAGAAGTGAAATACGAAATATGTAGATAGGTAGAAATACGTAAAGCGATGCATAGGCTCTACAAGCTTGCAACTGCAGTCAGTTTGATCAATATTTAAATTCTATATAAAAATATAAAGTATATGATTAACCCTCCTATATGAGCTGTAAAACTAGAATATTATGATTATAATGATGATTGTGATGATGATATTGATATTAATGATGATAATGATGATAATGATGATATTGATAATAATGATAATAATGATGATAATGATGATAATGATGATAATGATGATAATGTTGATAATGATGATAATGATGATAATGATGATAATGATGATAATGATGATAATGATGATAATGATGATAATGATGATAATGATGACAATGATGATAATGATGATAATGATGACAATGATGATAATGATGATAATGATGATAATGATGATAATGATGATAATGATGATAATGATGATAATGATGATAATGATGATAATGAAGATAATGATGATAATGAAGATAATGATGATAATGATGATAATAATGATAATGATGATAATGATGATAATGATGATAATGATGATAATGATGATAATGATGATAATGATGATAATGATGATAATGATGATATTGCTGATAATAATGATAATAATTATTGATAATGACAAATCAAATTATTTGAAATCATGGATGATTCGTGAATTAGTTGTCTTTAAAATTGTAAATGACGAGAGATTCATAGACTAGAGATATAATTTTCAAATCAAATAGGCATATCTAATATTCAATACTTTTTTTGTACCTACTAACATTTTCAAAGCAAACATTTTTGAATAGCGTAAGAGGACTGATTGTTGACTTGAATGTTCTTTAACTGAATCACAATAACAAGAAAACAGTTCAAACGAATTTTAAATAATGCTTCCTTAGATCAATTTATTATCCTCAGAAAATCCCCGAGAATCGTTAGATTAATTTATTATCCTCAGAAAATTTAAAGAAATATTTAAAAGTTATATTTTTGTTTAAAAAGTTGTATATAGCTTCTGTAAAAATTATATTTTTGGATTTTAGTTATGTTTGGGGGTGGAGTGTCTTTTTGTACATATTTGGTATAGCCGAAGATTATTTTTTTGTATTGGGTTCTATTTGGAATGTAAAACATTTAATTGCCCGCTGATCTAACTTGGCCATTTTGAAATTATTTGTATAGGAAGGTTGAAGTGGCCATTCCAGCTGCTTTTTGACAAACCAATTAGTACTTAATTGTACCTTTTTTTGCTTCTATACTTGTATAATATCTTCTATAATGTGTTTACATCTTCTCACATACGTATTCAGAACATATGAGTCCATTTTCTTGTAATTTTTTATCGACAGAGTTGACTTTTAAACTGTTGTGTATGCGTTCTTCTGATCTCCGGCATCTAAAAAGTTTAATAGAGTGAATCTTAAGAATAAACGTATAAATAATTTCAAAAAATAGCTCAAATAACGTAAACTTAATTATATTAACAAATATTGACTAGGGTGTGGTAGGTAAAACTAATTATCCAAGGCTTAATTTCTATTCCGTAAATAAAAAATACTATAATTGTTACAAAACCAATTTTTAATTGCAATAAATAATTTCCATTTATGTATTTAAAACTAATGAATTCAATTGATTATCTACTTATTTATTACCTATATTTTGTTTATTAACTACTCAATTATTAAATTTTATTATTATTAAAAGATTTTAGAATTTTCTTGTTAAAAAATAAATTATTTATTTTTTAATTTGAAATTCTAAATAAAAAAAAAATAATTAAAAATTTTAAATTCTCCAATATAGCTAACCCCACATTTTTCTCTTTATTTACTTTACAGTGGAATTAAAAGTGTTCAATAAATTTTTAAAATTAGGAATTATATACCTATATACATTTATAGAGATAAACACTAATCTATATAATTTAGATAACAGAACAAATGAATACGAATTTATAATTTAAAAATTAATTTAAAAAAAAGGACTAAAATTGTGGTATTATTATTAAAAATTATGTAAATTAATATAAATATTAAAAATAATTTCGTAAAATTATTAATGAATTAATTATTATATATATATAAATAATTAAATATATATGATATAAATATATATATAAAAATAAATATAAAAAATAAAAAAACAAATAAAATGTTAGCGTGTGTATGTCGACCCGTTACAGGGTCATTACCAAAACATCCGGCATCTGTGATGCCAATAGATAGAACAAATTCGTCAAAAGTTGTTACAAGTGAACCTAGAATAGGTAGTACAGCTGCATCAAGAAAATGCAAGGTAAAATATTTACAAAAAAAAACAAAAATCAGAAAAACATAAAAAAAAAACATGATTGATTTTCATTTTGTAAATAAACATCTCGCTATTTTCTACTTACATATATATTGTATAATGTGATTTTTCTTAAATTTAAATTGAAATATTTTTCATATTTTCATATTATTCATTTTTTTTATAAGAGCATGATGGAAAATTTTTTTTTGGAAAATTACTTTATTTTTTTTATTTTTTTTTTATAATTGCATGGAAATATTATTTCCATTTCTGTTTACTTTTAAATGGAATAGTAGTGAATGATTTGTCTGTTTTCCAATATATTTTTATTTTATTTTAATTGATTTAATTTATAATAACAAATAAAAATGTGTATATAAAAAAAAAAAAAAAAAACAAACAAGTAAAATTGTAAATAAAAATGAAAATTCATTTTATTAATTAAAGTGTTTTATAATATTTCAAAAAAAAAAAATGTACAGGGTTTGTTCAATGATTACTTATGTGGGCAAAAGACCATGTAAGATCATGTGGCTAATCATCAGTTTTCTAGATCCCTTTTTGCGGGTCATGGGTGGCTTCTCTATAATTGAGTATACGTAAATGTCTAATTATATCTCTATAATTAACGTATTGAGTTACTGGATCAAGTTTAGCTGCTATAACAATAGTAACAGACCTATATTCAAATAATTTTCACATTTTTCATCCTATTTATTCTTTTTAGGATTAATTATTACTACCTTAACAATATATTTATAACTTAATTAGTTTAATTTAAATTATTTATATAATTAATATAAGTTATTGTATGAATTATATTGAAAAATACAAATTTTTTCTTATCTACTAATAGACTAAGTTGATAAAAACCTGGAGTTTGACGTAAAATTTTAAATATATATATTTATTTATTAATTCAAGTAACACAAAAGCGCCTCAAATGGCTCATATGAGATATATTTAATTTATATCAATGTCTGAGTCAGTGATTTATATATATTTATATATTTATGATATATTTATGAGAACTTGGTTGAATAAGATTTAGATTTACGTCTTTTTTAAAGAAATAAAACTCGTTTCATCTATACTCATAGACTACAGATGGCGTAAATAATATTAAATGCACATGAATTTACTACTTTGTGAACAATTTCATATTATTGCCGAAGTCTTATTTTACCGAAGTTTAGCTAACTCATACCATAAAATATAGCTTAATTAAATTATTCATCATATTCCAATATAAAAAATATAAATAAATAAATATTTCAGAGTCTGAATGAATTTGCGGTAATTATCCGAGATATTCAAATTTATTCGATATATAAGACATTAAGCATCAATATTCTACCAAAATTAATATTATATCAATAAGAGTCAATACATGTCGATAAAAGGTCGTCTTTCAGGTAATTTTCCAAACAAACCAGTTCGGCTTGTCTAACCAAAAACAAATTAACTTACAAAATCGTAATTCATTTACTGAGACAATTTAAAACACCTATACGAAAACTGATTCAAGTACTGAATAATTTTGTAATTTCATTTGTATAGACTTATTTCAACAATCGAAGGCATACCGATACCGTTCATTTGATATTACAGCAGCATTGTAAATGCTTTGTTTGTGTGTTATAAGAAATAATATTAAGTTTTTCTTGATGATATGAAAACATCACAAATTTTAAATCAAAATTATCTAATTTGCTTTTCATTGTAACAATTGTCAACAACCTCATGAAGCACCTATTGTCATAACATAATCTATAAAGGACAGTCAAATAAGGAAACTGGCTTTTCAGAATAAGTCATATAGGACATCGATAAGTCATTGTTAATATATTTTTAGTTATTCGCTATGTAAAAGTATGTGTACAATAGAAGAAGATATCAAACATTTTATTTGCGATCTCCTAGACCTAGCAAATACTAGTTCAGATTGTTTGAATGTTAGAACTATTATGCTTGATAAGCTAACTGATATCTCTACGATTTCTATTGTGGATGTGATCAGGACTAAGGACTTACTAATAGTACAGATAATGGTTCAGTTCGTCTAGTATGGAATCGCTATATAAGTTTCCATATTATGGCCTAGTATTACTATAACAATAATTAATAGCTGTGACTGCCGTCTCCTTCGAAATTAACCGTGGATTCCTGTGTGGATACCTTCGAAATTAACTAACTAATAATATAATTATCATACTAATCTTAAATTTACTTGACATCCTGTATTATAATCTGAAATTTAATTTAATTTTATTGTTTACATAATATACAACTTATTCAATTTTCGTGTTAAACAAAACAAAAATGCAATAAAATGAAAGAAAATTTGGTTTGTTTTGTTTTAATTGTTTTTGTTATTTTGTTATCAATGATGCATGTATATATTACTACTATGAATTGTTTTTTTGTTATCAATGGATTTATCATGCATGTAAATATGAAAACTTCTTATTTTTTATTTTTTTTTGTAAAATATTTCAGTTGTTTTTTTTCAATTTAACGATTGAATATTATTGATAAAAAAATTAAAATATGGAATTTTCATGTATTATTTCCTGTCTTGTTTGTAATGTAAAGAAAATGACTGATAATCGATTAATTAATTGGAAAATTGTGTTAAAAATACTGTAATTCGACGATTATATCTGGTTTTAATAAAACCTATTTTAATATAGTTCAAAAGCTGTTTTTTTAGATCTCGTAATTTTTACTAGGCTTGCATAATTTGACTAGTTTGGATATCTATTAAGACGTAGTTCTAAAATTGGTTTTGAGGGTTTTTTTTTAAATATATGGATCAGTCTATTTGCACAAGAGTTAGATCTAAACACTTCTAGTCATTTAAGTCATTCCGACTGTTTGTGATACGATTAATAAAGGTCAGAGTCGGGGCGCGATGGATAGCAATGATGAAACACCCTTTTTAAAACTAACTAAGAATAACTAAGGCTTTTGAAAATTTCAAATTGAAAATTATTTCGAAAATCATTGAAAATCTATTAAATTTTGCAATTAAAAGTAGAATGTACTTTCATTATTAAATTAATTTTTATGAAAAGCAAATTTGAAAGCAAATTATTTCCTCCATTAGTACTAATTCAGAATTGTAAATATTATTGCTGCGAAATATATTATGATTTGCCTGTACACTCTAAAACATGACAATATTAATATTGTAATACAGATTTTTCAGATTTTGAAATTAAAATATTTTTTATGTCATTCAGTTAACGTACCCTGCCTCTACTTGAATATTATGTTATTATTATAAATTAATTTGTGGGGTAGCTTTTTCATATTATTTCAAATTTAAATTTTTTTTACTAAATGTTTCGTTAATTATAGTCATGACTTTTAAATACTTTTAAATTTTATTCGAATTAAAAATTAACTGGAAGTTTTCCACTAAACATCTGTTATGAAAATACAGTTTTGATTAATTGTATTGTTTACACAATAAGAACTGTATTGAACAGAGTTCAAATTTTTTGATTCAAAATTGAATATTTTTCTTCGGTTAATTTACTATACTAAAATGTCGTTGAGTGTGTATACTCTCAACAACAAAATTTCATTCAAATTTAACAAATATCACAAAACTGTAGCTATTATAAAAACAATTCAAAATGAAATTAAAGAAAATGTTTACACAATAACTGTAAATTAAACTATTCATATTTTATATATGTAATTTATTATTTGATTTACTTAAAAAATAAATTTTTAGTATCTAATATAACTTAATAAACTACTCTATTGTTCCATATATATACATATTTTATGATCTTTACAAATATGCTATATACAACAAAATATTACCGTTATTTCTTTGCACAATCATGTACCATAAGTGTTTTTGATAATTTTTTTAATAATGTTTACTATTTTTAGTAAGTTTTAATGTTTGTTTTTCAATGTTTTTTCAATGTAATTTTTAAATGTTTACATTTATTTTTATTACAGTTATAGAAGGTGGTAGATACCACTGTTTGTTTTTTTGTTTTCATGTTTTTTTTTTGCTACCTACCACCTACACTGATATATACATTATTTGATAAACATAAAAATGTCTACCTTTCATAAAAATATTATTAAATTTTTATTTTGTCATAATGTAGTACTATTGTATGTCATTATATTTTGTATGTTATTGTTTTTTTTGATAATTTAATGTACTCGCTTATCATTAGTTAGAAAATAAAAAACACATACACAATAGAAATTAATGAAAATAAAAAATTCTAATAATTATAGTAACAATAATATTAATAATTGTTTTTTTTTTTTTAATTTTTAGGTGCCCGGCAGGCCATCACCTGCTGAATTAAGGGCAATGGCATTACGACAACAGCAACAAATTGATTCACAGCATCAACTGTTAGCTGCCAAAGAACAACGTTTACGTTTCCTAAAAGCACAAGAAGCACGTGGTGCCGCTGCTGCTGCCGAAGGTGAACGATTACGTAGATTAAGAGAACGTGTTGAAGCACAAGAATCAAAATTAAGACGACTGAGAGCTTTAAGGGGTCAAGTTGATTTACAAAAAACTTATAATGTAACATTAAGTGAGTACACAAATTATGTTTTTTTTATCAAATTATAATATATTTTATTTATTTATTTATTTATTTATTTTAACAGTTGATCCTACAGATAAATCTGTAGGCCAACTTTATAGGTCCTTTTCCCTTTCGAAATGTGGGCCTTTTTTTTTTATTAAATTGTATTAATTATTTGGTATATATTTTTGTATATTACATATTTATATTATTATTTTTTTATTAGTTATATTATATCTTTATTAATTATTAAATTATATTTGAACCGATGTGGTTGTATTGAAAATTACTTTTTTCAGTAATTTTCACCATTTGAAAAATTTTTCGGTTCTCACGGGGTTTGAACCCGTGCTCCTTCGGTCGTTACATTACTACACTCGAGTGTTTTACCACTCGGCTACCGAGGCCACTAATATATTTTAATTTAAATTGAAATTTTTATTATTTTAATACTATTATACACTTTTTAATCTTAAATAATTCAATTATTTTCAAGTTGTTCATTGGATTTTCTTTTGAAATGTAAAAAATTATTGGTAATTAACTCGACGGATCTTTTTTGGAAATATTTTTTTTTAAATTTGGATTCTGATTAAACCTTGTCACACTCCGTATTTATATCAATATTCATATTTCAGAAACTGTGAGTTAATTTGATTCAAATTTAGTATACATTTTGGTTTCGGATGACAACACTTTTTGTTAAAATTTCTGGTCCCCACCAAAGCTATTATCTAGATCGAAAATAATTTCTCTGAAACTAATGGACCAATTTAATTCTAATTTAGTATACATCTTAGTTTCTAATGACAGAACTTTTTGTAAATATTTGGATGGAGTGGTTCACGCCCACGGTTTTAATTGGACTAAAATTCATATCTCAGAATCTACTGAGCTCATTTGATTTAAATTCGGTACATGTCTTGATTATTGAAAACATTTTTTTTTAACATTTTTAAAAGTCTTGGATCAAAATTTATTTTTCAAAAAATATTTGCTAATTCGATTTAAATTTTGTACACATCTGGGTTTTTGATATCAACAATTTTTTGTAAATATTTATAGGACCTCTTCCAGATTTGTTATTTGGATTCAAATTCATACATCAGAAACTAATTAACCAACTTGATTTAAATTTGATATACCTATTTCTTCGTTTCTGATAACAACAATATTTGTACAATTTCGTAGAACACGCTTCATTTTCTTATGTAGACAATTTAATTAAAACCCATTCACTA
The DNA here is from genome assembly GCA_963942445.1 of Argyra leucocephala. Classification (NCBI taxonomy): domain Eukaryota; kingdom Metazoa; phylum Arthropoda; class Insecta; order Diptera; family Dolichopodidae; genus Argyra; species Argyra leucocephala. The sequence goes on from OZ012681.1 coordinate 105,774,702, forward strand.
CACACTAAACAATTTACATAGTTAAAAATTGTAATAAAACTATATATAGCTTAATTTGAACTTTAATATTTATTTGTCGTGATTAAAAAGCCGTTACGAATTTTGTATGTTCGTATAGTCCTATTTTGAATTGCTTTAAATTTTATTATGAAATTAAAAATTAATTCAGTTTAAAATCAATTCGTAACATTTTGTGGTCCTACGATACATAATCAAAATAAATAAAAGTTGGTAAAGTAAAATCATTTACACGTGTTATTTTGATCAGATTAGATTGCAAATGTTATTGAAATAAAAATTTTATAAAATTTGAAGTCTATTTCAAAGACTTCATATACATAATACTAAAACGCATGAAACAATATTTAAATATATATAAAAATATATTCTTTAATATACAACGTTTGAAATGGTGAAAAGAAAAGTGTAAAAAAAATCTCTTAGCTCCATACAGAACTATTTGCTATATTGCATACGTCCCACATTTTTCGTTTTAAATGTTATAACCAGCTAATTACAATTTTTCAGGACAATTTGTATAGGGTCAGTAACTTGTATTAGTTTATAAATCTTTATAGGTCTAGGACAAATTATGTTACGTCATTTTTTAGTTCAATTTAAAACAATTTTTCAGGACAATTTTTGTAGGGCCAGTAATTTTTTATTAGTTTATAAATCCTTATGGAATATATATATCAATATTCAATATGACAACACAAATAGTGGCATATGCGGATGACATAGTAATCATGGCAAAAAATTACAGATATATGGCAGAAGTATATGTACAAAAAGTAGGCTTAAAAATCAACGAAGACAAGACAAAATATCTAAAAATGTCAAGAAATGAACAAATAAGAAATACTCAGAATATAACAATTGGAGAGTACAACTTTGAGGGAGTTACAACCTTTACATACCTCGGAGCAACAATAAGAAGTGATAATAGTATGCAATGCTGCATTCATAATAGAATTCAGCTCGGAAATAGATGCTACTATGCAAACAGAAAGTTGCTTCAATCAAAATTAATATCAAGAAAGGCCAAAATGACGATATATAAAATTCTCATACGACCCATAGTGACGTATGGATGTGAGGTATGGAAAAAATTCTCCGAAAAATACTCGGCCCAAATATATTACAGAATGGAGAATATGTAATCAGAAGCAACAGCGAGCTCAATAGTATGATTGATAGTGAGGACATTGTACGGTTTGCAAAGGCCCAAAGACTAAGGTGGGCTGGCCACGTAAGTCGAATGAGCGAAATCAAGCAGTTGTACTGAATAGAAAGCCCGATAGCAGCCGTGGTAGAGGAAGACCAAGAAGCAGATGGGCAGACAACGTGAAAAACGATGCTAAAATCCTACAAATCCCAAATTGGAGACAAGCGGCACAAGATCGACCTTTTTGGAGGAGTGTAGTGATGAAGGCCAAAGCTCACCCAGAGCTGTAGCGCTATAAGATGATGATGATGATGAAATCTTTATGGATCTAGGACAAATTATTTTATTAGTTTTAGTTCATTTTAAAAGCTTAGTAAATAATCCATAAAAAAATATTATTTAAATATTTTATTTTTTAAAATTAGTAAAACCAAAAGAAACATTTAATTTACTTATTTTATTTAGTTAGCAAATTTCGCTAAATCTTCCCAAAGATTTTCCCAACGATATTTCCTTAAAGTTTCCCAAAAATTTTCAGACGATCTTCCAGAAAATTTTAAAAAAATTAATTTTAAAAATTTTCAAAATTTTTTTTTACAAATTTGGCAAAAATTTTCTTTAAAGATATTTTAAAAATTTGCTTATTAAATTTTCCAAAATTTTCCCTAATTCTCTACAAATTGACTATAATAGTTTTCGAATATAATAACAGATATTATTACACGAATTATAACTGTACATACAAAATTGTATATCAATATAGTACTCTCTGCTGCTAAAGTAACATAACTACTTAAATATTGCCTGATATTTGAACTAATTTCTATGATACTACAGATACTACTTACTTACAATGTTCATAAAAATTTCAACACTTTTTGAATACTTAAGCTTTACTCAACCTTTCCTAAATGGATTTTTAATGAATAGAAATATAATTATTTTTTTGTTTTTGGTTTTTATATTATAATCGTGATTTAAAAATACATAAATAAAATAAAACAAAAAAAAAAAGAATTAAATTTAATTTATTGAATTTTTTTTATTATAATCCATTTTATTTACTTATTTAATCACCCACGATCACCCACTTTTATTTCACCTTTGTAATAAATAAATTTAAAAATTGAATTAATAAAAAAAAATAAGTAGAATTTTACGACCTGAAATAAATTACCAAAAAAAAAAACTATAAAAATAGTTTTTCTTTTTTTTGTTATTGTTTTTTTTTTTTTTAATTTTTGTTATTTTATTCTTGAAAGTTGATTCTTTAGTGCTACATGAAAATTTAATTTCATACTTCTCAAACTAAAAATGTAATTATCAAATTATATTGTTCTTTAGTTAGTTAGTTATAAAAGTTTTTAAGCTTGTAACTAGTTTTCTAACTAGTTTCAATTATCTAGTTTATTTTATTTTATAAAAAGAAAATTATACAATAATAAAATAAAATAAGTAAATAATAAATTATTAAAAAAAATAAAATATATATATAACTTGAAGATCAAGAAAATAGATGGGATATTAAATTAATAAAAATAAAATAACTCCCTATGTTCCAGTTTCGTAAGTTAAAAAAAAAAGTACAGTCAGGGTTGAAAATAAGTGGACAAATTGTCAAAGAAAGCAATAAAATAATAGAAGTTTGAGTAAATTTTTATTGAAATCTGAATTCACATACAATGTTCATGTTAAAATTCATTTTTATCCTAAGCCACTGTTGGGTAACAAAATGGGAATATTAATTTTAATAAATCAGTTAAATGAAATATAGTCAAACGGATACAAAAATATGAATATGAGTCTTAGTACAATTACACAAAAATACAGGCAATTGACAAGTGAAATTAAAGACAAGAAAATAAAATACAATAGAATAAAATATTATTATTATTATTTCTTTATTCACTGTAATTAAAATTATAGTAAAAGTAAGCATTGGCTACAAGGGCTATCGGCTTCGAACAAAATATATCTAAATGATATTGTATTGATCAAATATTAATTTTAGTTTAGATTGACTTTAAAATTAATTTTAAAACACATTTTAATTAAACGTGACTTGTGAAATCATTAGTGGCCTAAAACGTTTTCAATGGAACATAGGTCTAACAATAACTTTTAAACCTTCTTTGCTCGTGAAATTTTTTTGTCAGCGCTGAACACATGAATGACAATGAAGTACAAAGGCTATAGGAAAATATAAATTTTAGTCCAATATCTTATACTAAGCTGCTTTCAAACCAAAATATCCATGTACGTGCAAAAGTTAAGTCTATTATTATATATACTTTAATATTATCAAATTTGTGTTCTTAAATTAATTGTAAACAAAGGTGATAGTGTATTTTTTTTTATTTTCAATTCCAAAGATAATGAGATGAATATTTTAGTTGTTTTTGCATTCATATATCTATCACTTAGAAATTGAAACTAGACAAAAACAATATAAACAAATTAAATACGCTGGATCTCATAACAAACAATATATATATCAAATAATTTATAATTATTATTATTTCTTTATTTATTATAATTAAAATTATAAAAGTAAAAACTAGCTACCAGGACTATCGGTTTAATTCATAATTAAAGTAGTTCTGAATTACTAGGGTTGTCAAAAGCTTAAATTTAGACTTAATTCAAAACTCAACTTAAAATTTGAGCTAGCTTATAATTTAAGTTAGCTCAAATTATGTTACCTTCAAGCTAGCACAATCTCAATTTATTTCACAACTTTGAGATTTGTATATTGAGCATATACAGTTTCGGACTAGGCTGTATATTGGGGCTTAAGCTAGGTTTTAAACTAGGGTTTTGAGCTTTGATGTGTTTTAAGATATATTTTGAGCAAATAGGGGGAGATATAGTCAAAAATATATTTTGAGCATGAATTGAGCTTACCCTTAAATGAGCCCAAATTAAATTACTCATTTTTATATAAATTACTCATATTTTATATAAATTACTCATTTTTTATAATAATAAATATCCAAAATAATTTTCATCTTAGAGCTTGAGTTTATTTTAATTAATTTGTACTCAAGCACAACTCAAATTTTGAGTTGGCTCAAAATTGAGCCAAACACTCAAAATTTGAGCTAAAAGGTTCTTGAGATATTCATTTTAATTAATTTTACAACTTATCAGTTCTTGAAGTTAAATTATTTATTATTATCAGTAAATAAGATAATAAATTAAAAATTATAGGTATATTTCATTAAATTTATTAAATATCGTTTGATCGATTTCAGTTTGTTACACCATTAGAAAACTGCTGATCGAGATATTATTTGAACTATAGTGAAATATACATAAAGCTGTTAATTTTATTATTTTTTCTTTATTTACTATAATTAAATTTATAATAAAAATAAGAACTAGCTACCAGGGCTATCGGTTTCATTATTTTTATAATCAATTCGCACTCTAAAATTCAATGAAAAAAAGTTAACAAATTATTCTTGAAAATCATATTGCAATAATATTATTGTCTTCTAATTTTTAAGACTCATTGTATTTAAAACAAAAAAAAATAGAAAAAAACACAAACAAAGTTTTAAGAATAGAATAGAAAATTATTTTCTTATCCAGAACCTATTATTAAATCACAATGGATAATATTAAATTGTATCTTATAACTATCACTTAGATATAGGTCGTAAATTAAATTAAAAGATTAAATTAATTTAACAAATCGAGTTTAGTCTAAAAATTTGTAAAAATTTCTATATACATAGACATAGTAGGTACTAATAGATTAATTTGATAGAATAAAATTTAAACTGATACAATTTAGAAACAAATTAACTAAAAATATATCTATTAATCTTATTTTAACTTTGTTTATGCTAAGACAATTGAAAATTATGTTCGTATCATAATTTTAGAGATAGTCAACTACTTTTTATAAATAGATACTTACATTGAAGTTTAATTTGAAATTAAATAAGGCTGAAATTTATGACTCATTAGTATCTATCGTTCTACCTACTATCCAGTTTACAAGTACTTCAGATCATTCATCAGTCTATCATGAGTCAAGTCTATGTGTTTACAGATCTGTTACAAATTATAATGTAGGGAACTACTATGTGCTCACATGTGATTTAGGATTGTGATAATAATGAACAATAATTATGACTATGACCCTGTTAAGCTGGATTTTTACATGTGCTTGATTACAATGCAACTGATTTCAGTCATGCCAAAAATTAAAAAGATATACACAATAAAAACAATTTTTATAATTTAAATATTCAAATTATAAAAACAATATTATAATTTTTTTTATTTATTTTAATTTATAATAAAAGAAAAATATTATTAAAAATTATTATTTTGCTGCCATTGAATTTATTGTCTGTCATAATTTCAAATTTCTTGGTATGTGTGACCAGCGTCGTTTATATTTTCAGCGCGACTGTTGTTTCTGATTGGTATTTTTATTTAGCTATCAAAATCGACCGTGGCAGTAAATATATCGGCACATGATGAAAATTCAACTGTACCAACTTACTAATATCGTTGAAGTAACTCTTATTGAAATTACTAAAGCTTCTTGAAACAAAGTCTAAATATTAAATTGTCCATGTAATTATTTACCATTAAAGACTTATTATTTTTTTTTGTTGTTCATGCATTTGGGTTCCCATTTTTATAACTTATTTTGCAATAGTTGCAATGAACGCATTAATCCAAATATTTTCGCATCTTAACATTTCGTTCTCTGTATTTCGAAATTAACATCGATGTAATGCAAAAATCATTTAAAAACTACATATTAACGCATTTTTATACTACGTAGTGCAGACAACCTTGCTTATTCGTACGCGGTATGGATTCATTTCATATTCGCATATGAAATTCGCATACTATGCGTATTTGAATTTTTTACGCGGTTAGACCCCAGTCCAGGGAACTAATGTGATCATTACTAGGTACTGTACGTAAATGGTAAATGTACGGCAACAAACATTCGATTATGACAGCTTCGCTTTAGTTACAACAACTACTTTCATTCTATTGTGGTGGTGACCGACATAAAGTTAAATCAAATTAATGAATTTGTTGGCGTAACAATAATGTAGGTCTCCTCAACAAAACATTCGGTTATAGTAACTTCGATTAGGCTACAACAACTATACTTTCATTCGGTTGCGATGACCGATATAGAGTTACATGAAACAAGTTAGTTTGTTGATTTAAAAATTGTTCGATTATGATAAACAACTAATCAGTTATCGCAACGCAATCGAGAGGTTACTGCAACTCTTAATAAAAAAAAGTTATGGCAACCGAATTATTCGGTTACTGCGAACGAATTCGTTCCCGGTTATGTACTGATATTCTTCTTAGTGACGCTCACAACATATAATTCGATTAAAATTTGTCATTAATGACAACAGCAGGCATAAAATATGCGATTGCCCATGTTTGTCAAAAATTAAGTTGAGGTCGTTAGGAAAATGTTTCACAATCTGACAGAAATATCAAAGATTCCTTATATTCACAGATTTGTCACAGCTACGAGTCTGCTCGAATAATAAGTAATAGCTCAGTTTGTGTTTGTGATATGGTGAATAGGATTGCTATTGATCCAGTATCGTGGCGCGATGGATTTCTGTGACTGCTTTTTAAACTAAATTAAGATTGTCATATAGTATCAGATATAATATAACAGATATTTATATTTCTGGGGCATCCTAGTTCATACATACATAGTTTTCTCAAAGTCAAATTTAATTTCAAAGTTGATTTAAAATTAAATCCAAAAATCTTGTGATCGATCTAAGTAAAACATTTTTTTTCTTTAAATATGAGTAGGTATATAAAAAAAAATCATTTGAAATCAATGAAAACATAAAACGAGTTTTTAGTTAATTGTTTCATTTATATCAAACTCATATCTAACCTGTAATATTCTGTTATTATTATTTTTGTTTTTTTTTTTTTAATAATTTATGTATTTATAAACTTTACTTAAAGTAATTGATTTTTTTTTATATTTTCAACCTTTAAGTGAAATTCAATTGCGCTGTTCTTTTAATAACACTATATATAATAAAATTCATTTATAAAGAGAAATTTATAGAAATTATCTATTAGTATTTTTTCATTACTAACCTAGAATATTAAGTATGTACTTAAGTAGTTAATATTAAAGATTACAAACTAAAGATTAAATTTTATATTTAACTATTTTTGTTGTTGTATCGGCAATCTTTATTCATAGTGTGTATTTCATAATAAATTTAATACGGTACGGGTATCGGAAAATTGTGTTTTTCACATGTTATTTTAAATTTAATTAACCACAGTAATAATTTGCTACAATATTCAGTCATATCATAAACAGGATTTGCATTTGATTTTATATTCAAATAAAATATTTTTTGATAAGATCTGTGGTGCACATAAAATCTGAACGTTAGTAAGAAAATTATTGTAGTGATACTTGCCTACGGTTCACATAATTATTATTAGTGTAAGAATATTAATACTGAGTGTAAGCAGTTGATTGTATGTAATTGTAATACACATACAGAATGACATATCAGTCAGTTAATAAAGAGTTCTTAATGAGATATGACATAAAATATTACACCTTACAAACGTCAATTATAGATATATAAATATATGATGGGCAAGGCAGGGCTTATTTATTTATTTATTTGTTTAGCTCAAACATCATTATATTTTTTTTTTTTTTACAGTACAACAAATTCAATTTACAAATTAAAATTATATCTAACTTAGAGCTAGTTAAAATAAATTGAATAAAATGCACACATATTTTAATTACTACAGATTACTTATACCGCGTGTTACAGAGCATGCGTATCAGCTTTTTACGAGGAAAAGGAGCCGTTATTTTAAAATTTAAAAAAAATTGTTATTAAGTAAATCGAGGGTGCTCTATATCGATTGGTGATATTTTAAACTTCCGAGAAGGACCGGAAAAGAGGTTTTTAAGCTTAAAAATCGACGAAATTGGCCGAAATTGAGATTTTCAAATCGGAAGAGGTACTTTTTTATGCAAATTTGGATTCTACGACAAAAAATAAGAAATTTATGTTAAATGATCGCCCGTTAAAACTTAAGTTTTTGAGTCTGTTACGAAAGTGCGAAGTTAATACAGTTTATGTGTCTCTTACCAATTAGTAACATTCTATGAATTGCCATAATTGATCTTATGGAGACTTAATATAAAAAAGTTTATATTTCGGAGGCGATTATTTGAATTAATGTTGAAGTTATTCAAAATCTGTGGAAAAGTAAAATTAGTAAGAAAAATAATGATTCTGGCCATATACGAAAGCAGTCGCAAATGGACTGAATTGTTTTACAAACTTGAATTAGTTTAGTATGCGTAGTACACAATTAATTATTTCTAAAAATAAATTATTTAAAATGTAGAATTTCCACTGACTGATGAGCTACATGAAGTTGTTTAAGACAGCTTTCATATTTAATTATTGTCTAGAATTATCCAGAACGCAAATAATAAAGGTAGTATTACAAAAAAAAATTAAACTAATGGTGAAAACTATTCGTTATAGTACAATATGGTATTATTATAGTATACAAATTGTTATGGTAATACTCTTTATTGTGTGCCATTTTTGAAAGCACTTTGAAATGTTATTGGGCTTTATATATAATGCAGCAATCTACTTAATTGTAATTATTTCTAAAATTTGTTGTTGTCAACAGTTATTTGTATGACTCTGAGATCATTGGTAGGCATTTTAGGCCTTGATTAGATATTCAATGCTCAGATTATGTGTCAATAATTAGAGTTGAGCATTCAATTATTTTGATTATTAAATTATTTATTTCCTTTTTCTGAATGTAGGACACAGTTAGTATCCTATTATTTATTTTCAAAGTACCTATATTACAACAAGTAAATTTCTAATGTTTAAACTTAGAGGTACAGTGATGAAAAAACAATGTTTATATGATTTAAATAATTATTTTAAGTTTCATGGAGTCAATGTTCTTCAGAACAATTTATTCATTTTGTACTTTGCTATTAACGGTTTCAAAATATTTACGTAAATAATATTAAGAATAACAGTTCACAATTGAAACACAACAGTTTACCGTAACCTCCGGTATAATACATATATGACATTGAGAGACGACAGGACCATTATTATTGGTTAATTTTACTTTCAAATGGAAATGTTATTTGTTTGTTTAAGATAAATAAAGATGTTAAATTGAAGTTGTTCCAGAGTAGGTTCGTTTGTAGGTTGGTAGTATCACTGTATAGGTAGTATGACTGAATCAAAAATATTTTTTCGGACAGATCATATTCATCAATACCAATTCGGTCATTTTATAAAATTTTATAGTTTAACCACTTACAAGATCATATATAACGTGTGATCCTGAATATAATTTTTTAACACATTATACGTCGCAGGTTCCAAAGTAGATGCAAAATCGTATTAGCTTTTCTGCATCCTGCAAGTATCAAAAGAAAGATCAAACCTATTGAAATTCTTACATTATAAAGCTGTATCAAGCTAATATGATTTGTAATTTGCTTGTATTTGGTTGTATGTCACTATATCTATAACACAGTAGTGGACATACATGAGTTGAATTATATTTCGCTATATATCCCTCAAAATTCAAAATTCAAATTATCACGCTGAGCTTCACTTAGTTCAAAGTTTATTTTATAGCATTTACTTTCCCGTAAAAAATATTGCAATATTTTGTAAGACTGAATGGTATAAGAACTACATACTATAAAAGAATTAAATAGTATATCAGAATCAAATAACTCATTTTGGCTAATCATTCTAATCATTCTAAAACTGGTATGAAATCTCGCTTTTACCATCAGATTAAAAAACCCGATCTTTTAGCTTTCTCAGCTAGTTTTAAGCTGCATAATAAAACAAAAAATGATATTACTATCATATTATAATGCAACCACTGACTTATCTGATAGCGTTTCAACAATTTTCCAGGACTTTTAATACCTACTTAGAAGAAGTTGAGTAATAAACAAAAAAGATCCATACACTCCAATTTCCATTTTTGTTCGAATATTAACGGGAATTTTTGTTTAAATCCTCTTAACAAGAATCCAAATTTTCAGTATGATTAAACATATTTTTAAAAGTAATGATAAAATTGATCAATCAAACTTCTAAATATAATACTAATACATATAAATCATATTTAAAAAAGTTAAAAGAAATCACAATAATGATAACCGCATTATCAATACCAATTATAATATTTTCTGCAATATAGCATTCATCATACACCATATTTGTTATAGACCAACTGTAATTTCATATATTAATCAACAAAAATTATTTTATTTTTGGTTTAAGTACAATGTCAATAATTGTGGTCATATTTCAAAAACTAAAATTCAAACTTCAAAATTTATTATGAAATTCATACAAATTAACTAATATATATGTATAATGACGTATATATATATATTAATGTATTATTCGAATTTATTTTAGTAAATCCTAATATCAAAATTTGGTCATAATATCCTTACAATATCCATAATCCTATAATATACCACTTCTAATAAACTTTATAATCAGTAATGATAACAATGATAATAACGACCATGGATGATGATGATGATGATGATGATTACGATGATGATTATAATGATGAATAATTTTTCTTTAATTGATATATGTACCTCAAGTATAATGATCAAATTTTCATAAATTTTATTTTTAAATACATTTTTGTGAAAATAATTTTTGATTTATGTTGTGAGAGTAATAATGATGATAATAATTGTTGTTGTTGTTGTTATCTCTTTTATTTTGTGAAAATTGTAGAAAAGAAAACACAATTTGAGGATATTAAATTTTTCCTCTTTTGTTTTATTAAGATAATATAAGATATTATAAAAAGTATCTAGTGAATTTAAATCAAACATTGTAAAATCATATATAGTATGTATTATGATATTTACTGTGTATAAAAATTGTACAATTGGATTTGGTTCCTGTGGTTAGACATCAGATTTTCTTTCTTTTTTTTTGCATTATATTGAACAAAAATAAAAAAGTAAAAAAATTACAAAAATAACCACAAAAATATTGAAATACCTAAATGTTAAGTTACTTTATGGGTTTTGAATTTCATTTGATGATAATATTATGTACTATGTACATTTACATACTGGTAAATAAATATCTGAGATACAAAATTTATTATAACTAAAGATTATTTTTATTTTCTTTTTTTTTTTATATTTTTGCATTTAAAAGAGTAGAGAAAAGGTGAATGGTATTGGTAATGGTAATATTATTAAATTGTTTTATATTTTGCATATTGTAATCATCAACAATAATAAAGAATATAAATTGTAAAGAAACAGAATATCTCAATTTGTATATAGATAGCTATCGGTACACATTATTTATCAATACAAAATGCATTTTTTTTAATAATTTTTGATTGGGATTCATTAACTAGACCAGTAAGTACAGAAAATTTTAAATGTAGATTTCAAGTAGAATTAAAAGTTAATTTCAATAGAGATCTACTCATGACTGCATATTTGGGATCGATATTTATGTATTAGACAAGTAGTACATATAAAATTTGAAGTGTAGAGTAAATTTCAATAGAAAAGTAAATTTCAATAAATCGAAAAATGACCTAAAATGATCATATATTTGATCTTGCAAAAAACTCAGCCAAATGTGTAAGTTTTCTTGGTGCTGATAGGCTTACTTCTTCTCTTGTGACCTCTTGAAAATCTATAAAGCTTTTATACAACCCAAAATGAAGTACAATTTTCTTATATGGGCTAACGATTCTAATAACGCGTTAAAACATTTGGATAAAGACCAATAAAGGGCTATTTGTCTTATCAATTACCCAAATGAGTATAATCTGGTAACCAGTTAAATAAAATAAAGCTATTCTATTTAAGAAGGCTTAGTTACTGACAATCCACATTTAATGAGTAGATAAGGCAGTAATTTGATAAATAAATGCTCGAAAAACATTGTAGATATTGTAGTATGAAACTTGAAGTACCGTACTTAATGAAGCACGAAACGGTGATTCTAATTAAGTTACTGTCAAGAACATAAAAAAAAGAAAAAAAAATGTGTGCTGCTCATCTTGATTTTCTTGGACATCGTCGTATAGCTGTCTCCCTTTCATATAGATATCTCGTAGGCATAGGCACATGTTAAGTTTTTTTTCTCAGATAGAAGAAATACATCAAAAGACCCTTCAACTGCTGTTTTATGTTCCGGAGAAAAACGAAGTAAGGAACTGTACCGCCTTCAACGTACTAAAAACTCCCATCCTTTTGTTAAAATCTTTAAGACTAATTATTAATACAGGGCATAAAGGGCTAAAAGCCTACATGTCGGCCCTGACATATTAGGGCCATTTCTGTGGAAAAAAAACCATTAATACAATTTTGGCTCTTTTCTTCATATATCTTTGATCAAACAACATCCCATTAGGCACTCTTGAGAGATAAAGGTTTTACGTTTCCGTCCTTTTAAGTCGTCTAACAAAGTTTTGATTGTCAGTGAAACGTGAAACTTCGACATTGACATGTTGAAAAATACTACTTTTATGGCGTACTTGGCTTCGCGTGGGGGGTTTTCCTAGCTTATGAATCATGATAATCCTGCTAAGTTAAAAATATTTATAAACAAACTCCATTTACAACATTTTGTTTATGAACAAAATATTTGTCAATATAAGCAATATGTTGCCAATATTGCTTGCTTTTAAAAACCACTTATGTTTTTGACTGATATTTAACATATAGTGCTTGTCTGACACGCCTTTGACTCACACATTTCTGACTGACATTTAATACAATACTTAGACTTCAGAGATGTTCAATGATATGAATACAAAAATAAATTGGTTCGTTACGTCATATTGAAGGATGAATTTAAAAATAAATTGATATAAAAATGTAATTAAAAACTATTGAAAGCCACTGGTATACAGTACATTTATGGGACTTCAGTCCTATTCAAAATAAATTTTAATTGTCATTCAAAATGTACTCATTTAAAACCATAAAGAAAATGTCATTCAAATTTACTTCTCTATACACACTTTTGTTATATTTTTGGAAGAGTTTATTGTTTCGGTTTATTCTTGAGTATCTTCTTCAATTTAACACAAAAAAAAAAACAAAAAAAAAAATGGGGTGATCATTTTTGAAAATGTTTTGTTTTATTTTGTTTTTCTTTTTTATTGTTATTTCAATAATGTTATAGGGAAGGATATTCAAATGATAATTACATATTTTTGTTTGTTTGTTTTTGTTTTTTTTTTATACTTATACAAGTGTGTAATGTACAGATTGTATTCTCCTTAGAGTTGTATTTTTTTATTTTTGTTTTTATTGTTTCTGATCATTAAAAGCAATTTAAGAGTATTTTCATTAGTACTTTACATATTTTCAGTTTTTTGGGGTATTTTAATGGTGGTAATATTTGAGAAGAAAATTTTAATTTTCTATTTTTTTCTTTTTTTTTTTTTGTTTTCATTTTATTGTTTTTGTTTTTTTGTTTTCTTGAAGAAGAAAAATTTTGAATAAATGAAAATTTACATTTTCTCAACACTGCTGTTCAATGATAAAATGTTGAAATTATTTTTATTGAAAATTATTTTAAATTACAAAAAATAAAATTTAATTATGTTTATTTACTAGAATTTTAATGAAATTGTTTCGGAATATATATATATATATATATATACTTAATATGTATATTTTATTTATAATAAGAACTTTAGTTATTTTTTGAGAGTTAGGTATTATGTTTGTTTTTATTAAGATGTATAAATATATTTCTAAATTGAAATTGTGAGCATAATTTTGAATTTGGTCGGTTGAATAGCTTTGATATTGGTAAAATTAATATTTTATTTTCACGCACTAGTACCACAACTTAAGTAGGTTCTTTATTTTGTTTAGAAAATTTTTTATTGTTAGTGTTAGAGTAAAATTTATTTAATTGTTGAAATTAGTTGAATTTAACTAAACATATGCTTATCATACAGATACCCACTATTTATTTATTTATTTATTTTTATTAGTGGACTGGTAGATAAATTTGCAACCCAACTTCAGGTCCTTTTCCCTTTCGGGATGTGGGCTTTTCTAACATATACAATATAAACTACGCGTTTTTAGTCCATGATTTTACATTTTTATTTTGTACCGAAATATTTTGCGAAATATTCGGAGAAGGTCCTATATACCAGATCCTTTCGAGATGGCTTGGAAAAAAAATGTGAATATGGAAAGAAATATTCGTTACCAAATTCGATTCAGATATCTTCTTTTTGTATTTAAATGACATAACCACTAGATCATATCGTTCGACAAAAATAATGGCAATTGCATTGGATGGTGCAATTTGTGAACAATTATAACATTATAAATACTAAGAGGTTCGTACTAAATTCAATTTCATATTTAGGATAGGATGTTATGATTTTGATTGTGTCTATTATATTCTCTTCTACAATAATATCATGTCAAATACCCTATCAGGTTGAAGTAACAATAATTTTGAAAATCAAAGAATGTCTAGGATTGTGTTGTTATATTTTTCTCTCTCAGGCTCTGTATTGACATTATTTCAGTGGATCCCAAGTCTTCTGGCATCTTTGTCTATTATAATTTCTTCTATACAGTAACATGATGTCAAATATGTACTCTATCAGGGCGTAGTAACAATAATTTTTTTTTCTATAACGTCCGAATTTTTACAGGCGGATAGCCTAGAAAATATGCTCTTATATGGGTTTTTCTTTTGTGAGTTAATCACCGGGGCCGGTATAAAGAAAATATCAGGTTTGTTTTGTTATCTTTATCATTTTTGCAGGCTCGGCAGATACCAATTATTTAAGTGGAAGTCAAGTCATTCGACATCTTAGCCTACAGTGCAAATGTCCTGGAATATAAACCTATACCATTTCTCGTTGGTCACGTGCCCTTTTCTGGTACTCTTTGAAATTGAAAACTCTAATTACTTTTGTGTTAAGTTATAGATAACTGGCAGCTAGACACTTATTCAGCTTTCTGGAAGAATCTCCAAGACTCTTTCAAGCAAATTCATCTACTTTGTAGTTTCCTAGAATGCTACTGTGGTCTGGAATCCAACATAAACAAATATTAAACCGATACTCTATGTTGAGAGAAATGCGATAGTCCATCTCAGTTTCTAAATAGACGGTTGATACCGATCTAGTGTTCTAATTGGTGCCTAACTGTCTGCGTAAAGATACAGATATTTCAGACAGGTATCATTTTTAATTTAAGACAGTTTTTTACGATCATCACTTGTGTTGGAAAAACACTGCAATGTTTCGGTAGATTGAAATGTATAGACCACTATTTAGATTGTCAGAGAAGATATTACCACCCAACTTTTCATCCATTTTAATTCTATCAGTGTAGAAAATGTTTTGGAAATATTTTGTGCCAATATGTTCGCATTTCCATACTTATGTGTTGTTGGACATTAATATCTTTCTCAGATTTACTAGTACCATTTTATTGATTTTATTTAAACGATGAAAATAATTAAAATAAAATTTTATAATTGAGTCATTAAATTAACTGATAATTGAGTCATATTAAATATTTTCTTTTCAAATTCATTCAAACCTACTATTTTTTATTTATATGAAAATTTTTATTAAAACCCTAATATAATTATATACAATTTAATATACAACACCTGGATCTATTTCAACACAGCAGGATATTAATCAAATAAATTTATAAACTAATCAAAATTTAAAATTTTTTTCAAATTAAGTAAAATTATTGAAGCAAATCTTCAGATCATTATAAAATTCTTTGAAAAATATTTTTTAAAAATTAAAATGTCATAAAATTATTTTTTTAATGCAAATTAATTTGAAGAAAATAAAAATAAAAAACAAATAAATAAAAAATTC
Organism: Argyra leucocephala; assembly: GCA_963942445.1. Taxonomy (NCBI): domain Eukaryota; kingdom Metazoa; phylum Arthropoda; class Insecta; order Diptera; family Dolichopodidae; genus Argyra; species Argyra leucocephala. The sequence continues at coordinate 105,790,837 of OZ012681.1, forward strand.
CTTACAAAGAAATTCCTAAATAATTTTCTACTAATCATCTATCTATAAGTAAAAATTTAATACCCTTTAGAATATTCTAGTCTATATTTTGATTACCATAAATCAAAATCATCAGAACAAAAGAAAATGTCATTTCAACTTACACCATCATATTATTATTATTATTGTTATTATTATTATTATGTATTATTATTATATATTCAAACAATAATTTATTTAATAGTTCTAGATTATACTTTGAAATAAAAACTCTATACAGAGTATAGAAATAAAATAAAAAAAATGGTATAGAAAATAAATCTAATATGGATCTAGATCATCTAGAATAACAAAAAAAAAAAAAAAATTTTAAAATCAAAGAAATAAACAACTCTAACCAAGTTAAAATTTAAAAAAATGTTTTTATACTAATAGCTATCGTGTAGATTCTATGAATCTATGACAATATATATATATAAAAAATAAATATTTTTTTTTTTTATATTTTTTATACATGCACAAAAGTTAAGTCATTTCAATCTGACGCCTTATGTTGAATTATGGTTTTTTGTTTTTTTTTGTGTGATTTACGATTGAAATGAAACACAGTGTCGGATTTGTATTTATTTAGGTGTAGAGTTGCCAATTTTATAGAATTTTTTAGTTTACATAATTATGTTTGCTAATGCACTAATACATTGTATTATGCTAATAATCTACACTAATGTATTAAGAGTATTCACGAATAGGTGTAGCCTCGTACTAGGTCTATAAGTGTGTTGCCATTCTAATTTTTTGTATGAAAAAATATTCTACAAGACTTGTAGATTTTTAGAAGATTCAAACCTATTGTACTTTTAGTATTATACTTTAATTGCTATTGATGTACTTTTTAAGTTTGACATTTTTGTTAAATCAATTTGGAAAATGGCTGAGATAAAGGCAAAGGTAATTTTTAAATCAAAAAATTTAATTGAATTATTTTATGAATGTAGGTACTTACAATTGAAATAAAGAAAGTTGTTTCTCACTTATTCTCATAATAATTAATTATAAATTAAATTAATATGTAAACAAACCGTTGTCACAGTTCTACATCGAGTACAATATAAAAAGACCGAGATTGTGTTCATAAAATTGTTGTGCAAATCATTGTAGATCAACACTTATTACATTTCCACACTTTATCGTAAACACCTTTCTTTATTATTTTGAAAACAGTAACTCAGAATATCTCAGAAAATTGTTCCAGCAATATTATTTATAACCGCTTATGTCGCCATAGAAAAATCGACATAAAATAATCAACATAGTTATTCAGAATTTTCGGAAGTATTTCCTGTCAAAATTTGGTTTGATTCTGACATGGGCAACTATAAATCACAGTCTTACCAAGTTACATAATGTCTATGTCAATGTGACTTTAAAATATTTTTGTCATAATCGCTTATTTAACTCAAAATATTTTAAATAATACATTTCAACAATTTGTCATAAGGACACGTTGGGTGGTGAAGTAGGTAGAGCATCTTAAGAAAAACCCTTGCATAGATTTGTGTATGTCAAATCGCTGTGTAAAAGCAGTTTTAGGATGTTCATCCCATTGACTTGGAACCATATAAGAAATAAAAAAATAACAACTTGTAAATTGATAACTGTTTTTTACAATTTTAGCATATCATTTTTGAATGTTCAAATCGTATTTAACGTTTAAATGGCTTATTTTATTTACTTAAGCGATTTTTACTAAATTTTATTATTATTAATATTTCTCAAAGCTCGTACTGAATTTATATACCTATATATGTTTCTTATATTATTATTTATTGTTAATATCTTACAACAATTTATTTTTTACAAAATAAAGTTTCTGTACAAAAACTGGTACAGTCCCGTTACTATATTTTCAAACCCTTATTTACACTTTAAAATTGTTTTTACCAGAAACATCAATTTCACACATAAGCGGTTATGACTTCTTGCCACAGAAATATTGACAGAAAAAAATTTAATTCAAAAATATGTGCAGCATTTTAAGTGTAGTAACGTTGTATTTGATCATGTTATCGAATTAGGTATGATGCTCAAATGAATACAACAGAGCTTGCTACACTCAATAGTCTAAAATACATTATATTAGTTGAAATGAACTGATCTACAATATTTTGCGAAAACTCGATGATTTCAAGAGACTAAAGCATAGATTCGGAACCTTCTTCAATCCGTTCTATGCCGAAATCCGAAGAGTGATTCGAAAAATGGACTAAAGCAAAGACAACATTTTTAAAGAGGGTCATGAAATTTAACGGAAATAATAAATGTATATACAGTACTATATCCTAATAAATACATAAAGTCAGTCAATCAAAATCACTTACATAAAAATCTGATTATATAAAATCCCGTCTTTGACGGAATCCTGAAAATCTACTGTTCCAAAATAAAAGAAAAAAAAACAAAATTTATATGGTGAAATTTCGATTGGTGGGATTTTGATCGGCAGGATTATCTTTTGTCGGAATACCGTTACACAAATAAGACCCTAACCATTACTAATTATTGGTATACATTTATGTACCTTTCCTAAACAAATTTAATCTAATATTAAACGTATTTATATTTACTTTTCTGACATACCATTAAACTTTTTTGAAAGCTTGTTATGTTAGCTTCGAAGTACCAATCGTGCCAATTAATAATGCTTTCTCAATGCTTTTTAAGTAATTAAAAACATGTTATTTGTACACACGTTAATTTATTTAATTTCTTTAAAAATTTTTAGTTTCAAATCGTTGAAGCTAACATTCAATCTAAACTTTCAAAAAAATTTTATATTACGTCAAGAAAGTAGGTATACATTTAATATTCGATTTAAAAATTTGTTTAGCAAAAATACATAAATGTACCAATTAATAGTAGTTAAAGCTTGTATGTCACTCGGATCAAGGCATTAAAAAGGCACAAGTAAGTGCTAATTAGTTATCCAGAAGCAACTGGAATAGTAATTTCTACAGATTTACATATACTTACCGTTATACACCCAATAATAACATGTAGTGTTCGATTCAATGCATACACGCTCTATGCGTGAATCTTTACTTAGGAATGCATGATTCAACAACAAGTCATTCAATTGAAATTTGTATTCATTAAATATTAAAAGATTAATATATCAAATTTCGGTTATATATTTAGCAAGTTGTACAATATCTAATAATTTTTTGATTAATTTTTATAACTCACAGATGTTGTTCACAATATTTTAATATTCAAAAATTTTACGTTTTCCTACTTTTATTGGAAGTATTGTATTTTTTTACTAACATCAGTAATTAAATTAATAAAACTATATTGTATATTTTATTGTTAAATCAGTAATTACTCTATATATTCATAGATTAAGTTCGAAATAGTTACACAATCAATCAGAATTCAAAATCATTAGTTGTATACGTGGTCTAACACTACAATACCCACTAATTCAGTTACGAATTCCAGCAGTTTTAAATAATCAAAACATTACTCTAATAATTAATTTTCGAAGTGCCATAAATCTTACCCAAATCCTGCTCAATTTATCTTAGTTATCCATTATAGAGACACAAATACCATTTTGACTTTAAAAACCACTTTAAATTTAATTCTGTACCAAAAAAATTGGCAACTCTAACTAAAAATTTATATACCTATACATAATAATATATAATATCAACTAATACTAATATAATTTTAAATACAATATAACTCAATAAAAGTCTAACATAATATTTTGGAATTTTTTAAAAGACAATAACAACAACCAAAACAACAAAAATCACTTACATATGTTCAAATAAAAAGAAGATAGAATTTAGAAAAGAGAATAATATAGAAAAATATATTGCTGTCATTTCAAATTTATATTCCTAGATTGTCAACATATAGTCAACTCAACATATTTTTCTATCCTATTATGAAAATAATAAAATGAATGAATATATTTTGGCCATAGAAATTAAAAAAAAAAATAATAATACAAAAAAAATAACCAGATTGTTGGTTGTCATTTTAATTTTATAGTCATAAATCCAAAATTCAAATTCAACAAATGTCTTGTTAAAATAAATCCCTAACTAAAATTGATTTTACCAATTTGAAAAAAAAAAATAGAAAAAAAAAATTCTATCTTAAATCATATCAAACTCTTTAGTATTCACAGTAAATTTTAAATTGTTCGCTACTGGGGGAATTGAATTGTTTTCGAAAATAAAAGAAAAACAAAATGTATATTGGTATGTAAATTTAGACTATAATGTGATGGTGAGTTATGGTAAATTATGATTCAAAATGTAATGAAAATAGTCCTACAGGATTTAACCTTAAATTTAGATATTTTATATATTATACATATATATATATATTTATAAACTTAATTTATAAACTTAATTTATTTACTTGTCTGACCTATACACATAGTTTTAATCTGGTCTTGATTTAGAATCGATAGTCTTTGTTTATTTTCTCTCCAGTTATAGATTCGAAATGGTTCAACGTCAATCACTATTTCATTTCTCCAACATAGAGACAAGAGTTTGTTATTACCTATAATGGTATAGCTTTAGGATTGAATTGCATTATTCTCCTAACTTGTGTATTTTTTTTTACAATCCTTCAGAGTTGTTTAATTATTCGGTCTTTAATTTTAGTGAGTAAATGCAAGTCATTGTATTGCTTATATATATTTTATTTGAAGCTAAACATTAGGTTACAAACGATAACTTTATATACGAATGTACAGTTTGAACTACTTGGTGATTGTAGAAAGAAAAATGTCAATTTGATCAGTAGGTAGGTACATTTTGAATAAATTTGTTAATATTCGGTATTAAATATATTTTCTACAACAGACTCATTTATTTTAACATAATTTTATTTCAAAATATTTCAGTCAACACATCGTCCTTCACATCGAACCTTAGTTTAAAAGAAAAAATTAAATTACTAAGCCAGTCTAATCTAAACAAATATATCGTAATATACGAATGACCGTGACCATAATATCAATCTCGAAACAAAAATCTGTTCCGTTAAATGCTACCTGTGGTCGGTACTCCTCCTCTACCCCTCGAGGGACCATGAATAAGCTAAAAGCATTTGCAAGTCATTTGCAAGTCATTTGCAAGTCATTTGCAAGTCATTTGCAAATTTGGGTATACCGTAGAATACTGAAGATAACATATAGCTACAATAGTGAAGTTCTAAGTAGAATAGGTAGAGAGAGATCTTGAGTTTTTATTAATAATAAAACGTAGAAAAAAACTTATCTGGGTCATATTATGTCAAATGACAAATATCATATTCTACAACTGATTCTGCAAGGTAAAATTGATGGCGGAAGACGTGTTGGCTATTTGTTCAACAAAAGATAAGAAGTAGATATAGTAAAGAAATAATAAACAAAATTATAAAGAATATATATAAAGAAATAGAATAGAATAGAATATGATAGAAGAGTTGTTAGTATACAAAATTTACAGACACCCTAAAAGACATTTATTTATCCGTCCCTTAAAAAATCCAAAAGTTATGTTTGCGGGAACACATAAGATGGTAATATGTCTATAGTTTAGAACAGGTTCTAGTACACATTTATACAAAGGCGGCCCGGCTAATATTACACTGGAATGCTTGCAGTTTTGGGCATAATACTATTTATTTCCTTCCAGACCAATTACACAACAGATAGTTATAAAACAGAGTGGTTTTTCCTATACATTACCGCGATGATTTAATGATGCTAGGTATTGTATAACACCTGCATCATTGATAGTTTTGATGGCTCTATTTTGTATCTTATCTAAGTAATGTAGGCTGGTATTGGGTGCAGTACATCAAATATGCTAGTTGTATTCAAGTCTTAATCGAATGTATTTGTTGTATGTTATTGGAAGGTTGGAAGACGTAAAGTATTTTCTACTTCTGCATATGAATCCTAATCCTAAACATTCATGCTTCGCAACCAAAAAAATGTAATAGTGCCACGAAAGTTTGTTTTTCATTTCCATTCCAAGAACTCTTAGAGTGTTAAAGTTTACTATCTCTACATTTCCGAATAGAATATGTTATTTCAGCAGCTTTTTAAAAGAGATACAAACAATCAAGGGTGCTGTCATCAGCAAGGCAGTGAATTTGATTTGAAATCGTGAATAGCAAATAGTTTTTGTAAATATTACAAAGTCAGTATTACTACAGTTTATATCACATAAAATATCATCACAAGATGCTGGTCTGTCTCAAAGCTAAGTTCTTTCTCAAAATTATTAAATAATGATGATTATAGTACCCTCGATTATTTAATAATGTTGAAGAAGCCTTGAACCTTGAAAATACTAACTGTATGTACGACTGTATTTGTATAAAAAAAAAAATTTTATTTGTTAAAGAAAATTCATCATAATATTATTTCCATAGGACTAAATATCCTCCAACCCTACAATCAGCAAAAAACAATATTATTTGCTAATTTTAACGCTATATATACCCAATATATTAAAAAATATGTTTCAGGAAGTCTTGGGCGTATAAAAATGGGTGTGGAGTCATTTTTTTTTTTTTATTTATTGTTTTTATTTTTTATTGTTTTGTTACGACTACATCCTAAGATTGTGGTAATGTTCTCTTGGTTTATGTGTTTCTTTTCAATTATTTTATTTTTGATATAGAAACATCGAGCTAATTGAATCCTAGAGACAAAAGAAAAGTGATTTTTTTTTATTTTTGTTGTTTTTTTTTTTACAAATCTCATATATCCGTCATCTCGTCAAGATTTAACGTTCCTGTCATTGTTGCTTTTCTGTGATTTTTTTTTTTAATTTTTTTTATTGTTTTGTTTTTCTTTTTTTTTTTGTCAGATTTATTTTTATTGTTTTATTTCTCACTTGGACGCTTTATAATTTCAGCATTTTTTTTTTTTTATTTTTTATGTATTATACGAGCATAAGAATTGCTCTTATTTTTCTGTTTTATGGGTTTTAAAAGAAAAATTACTCCAACAATAAAAAAATTACTCCCATTGTTAGGAACCAACCGAATAAAAAATAAAAACATAAAAAAACAAGAAAAATAAGAACCAAAAGTAACTCAAAGCTAGAACCATTCATCAGATTTCCTTAAAATATCACATAATATGTATATATGCATGTTATTAGGTATATATATGACAAAAGAAAAAAAATTTATGAATTTGTAATATTAATCAGTGACGCGGCGATAAAAAATAAAGGACATGCATGCAAGGGTATTGTATTAATGTACATACAATGAAATAAAAAAAAAATAAAAAACAACAAAAAAAAAACATTTTTTGTACTGTTTTGTTTTTTTTATTATTTTTTTTTTTTTGTTGTATGCTGAATGAAAAGACGGAAATATTAAAGATGAAAAACACAAGAATAATAATAATAACAATAAAAGTAGAATAAATATTTTTTAAGATTCTTGATATTGTTGTTAGTTAGTTCTTGTGTTCATAATCGGAAGGTATGTATATGCTGCCCAAATATCTTGTTTCCTTCTCTAAAGAAAACATAAAGCAGAAAAATCAAAGATAGAGCACCGAAAATAAAATTAAAAACAGAAGAAAAAGTTATGTTGGAGTTGTTGGCGGTGGTTTATTATGTACGCGTATATGATATGACGGTATTATATGGGATTGGTAATAAAGTAAGCAACAGGAAAGTAATAAAAAAATATTTCTTCTTTGTTTCTTAAGACTGTTAGAAAGGATAATTTTTTTTTTTTGCCTTGGAATGTGAATATGATTGTGGATATATTTTTGATTTTTATTATAGTTAGAATATCCTTTTTTATATTTTAAAATATTATTATTTTTGTTTTTATTTTTTTTTTTTTTTTCATTATTATTTTCTTGTATTATGAATATTTTTTTTAAAGGATTTTTATGTGCTGGGAAATATTTTTTTTTTTTTTTTTGTAATATTTTTATTACATAATATTATTATTTTTTTTTTTAACATACTTTGTATGAGAATAAAAAATAATAATTTAATTTTTATTTTATTATATATATATATATTTTTTATTCATACAAATTTGATGATTTATGAAGTTTATGGAGCGTTGGATGCGGTTTAAAAAAAATATTATCCTTTTTAATGGTAATAAAAAATGTAGAAGAGAAAAAAAAATGTTATTCAATTTAGAATCAATGGTTTTCAAATTTGTGGAGGTTTTTTTGAAATTTATTTTTAACAAATCTATTTTTGAGCAATGTTTTAAAGTTAGACAGTAGATTCTACTTTGCGATACGTATTGTATATATAGATCTTGTTTCGTTTTTTTGTCTTAAATGTTACAAAATTTTTCTGACTGCCATAGTTGATTGCATCTTTTACTGCGTCACTGAGGCTGTTGTGCATTCTTAAATTGTTACATTTCCACAGATTTACAAAATTGTTTTTGTAAGGCTTTCTAAAGCAAAAATGTTCATTAAAACTATCCAAAATAAAATTTTAAAAACTAGGTCCTGCGTAAATATTTTATCAAGCTTTTTCTAAGATATCAATTAATAAATGAATATATGGCTAGTTGCTAAATATTATAATAGTAAAAACACTGCTAATTACTGTTAAGAACTGGTATTTTAGTGTTAAGCCACTTATAAATTAATTACTAGTTAATATTATACTGAAATCCTGATGAGTTTATTTTAACCCTATTTCATTCAACTAATTAATAATTTTGATTTTTTCAAGACTATAATTAACTAAAAAAACATTTTAATTTGAAATCTGAATTCAATGTGTTCTAAATCTAATTATTTTTACTTTAAACGATTATATACAATGTAATTTTACAATAGTTTATAATATGTGACAAGGTAGGAATCTCAATATTATGTTATATAAAGTTGTATATTAGGTATAAAATGTGAATTAACATGTATAAATAATTACGATAAACGTGAATTAATATGGCACATAATGGCTAACTAATTACGATATAAAGCAATGGTATTTAATAAAAACACACAGTCTCTATATAACATATTTTAAGACATGTCTTCTGATAATAAGTTAATATTATAATTATTATATTTTCTTGTGTTTATTACAACTTTGTATGGGATGGTCGACTTATTAAGACATTACCCATTTTCATAAACAAGCTGTACCGTTAATACAGCTATACCGCATACCGCTAATACTGGTAAAAGAATGTGTTCATACACAAAATTTGCAAATTAAATTTGTTCATAAATATTGCTATTTTAGCTAGCTCTTAAAAGCTACCAAATTGTAGTTGGAAGCACAGTAAAATCAGCTGCGCTGCACTATTTTTACAATTTTTTTAAGTATATTTAAATAATTCTAATTCAGTTAAGATGAAAGTATTGCAATGTATTGCATTTACTACCATTTCTGCATGTTTTGCTTTTTCAGTACCAACTACGTTTTAAAATATTCAATTATATCTTTATAAGACTTCTTAATTATAAAAACAGCTTTTATCACATCTAGAATCATAATGTCTATCATTATATATCGCTATAATGAAGTTTGTTTGAACCAGACTGTAATGAGTGTAGAGCATATAGTTGCTAATTTCAGTTAATAATTAATTAGACAAATTTAGCTTAATGATTTTCTAAAATTTTTGTATTTATTAAATATTATATATATATATAATAATCCATGTATACATTATGTATACATTATATATTATTATTTTACTTATATTTACAAAGCCCTTTTTGTACTCTAAGTCTTCTTGTTGCTAATTAACTACTGAATGTTAAGCGATCATTCAAGTAATCACTGTAAACTTGCTATGATGTTGGTATACTATTCTCTATATCTTGAGCTGGGAACCAATTTCCTTACGATTCTGATACCTGTTTAATTTCGAATGTTTCTAAGCCATGGCATTTGATATTCCTCTTGACTTCAATTTTGCAATTATACAAGCAATTGAAGTATATAGTTCGTACTTCGGGCCTCGTATCATATGACCAAAGTCATTTGCTGAGCCTTGTATCTACGTTTGACATTTAGAAGTAGTTTTCTGTTTATTTTCAATCTTTTAAGAATTTCTAAGTTAGGGGTACTGTCGGTATAAGAAATTTTCAGCATTTTGCGATAATACCACATTTCGAAAGCTTCTAATTTGTTTATTTCTCGGTTGCATAGAACCTTTTTATTATTTACAAATAACTTTCGCCAATACTCTAAAATACACCAAAAATCATCTGAAGATGTATATAATTTTTTCAAAGACTGTTTTTCTAATAAAGTTACATTTATAGCGATTCACAAAATAATACAATTTTTGTTTCTAATTTTTTTTTACGGGTAGCATCACCATTTCAATATAAAGTTATTGAAATGATGAAATTCATTCTAAAAAAATATTTAAAACCAGTACAAAGAAAAAAACTACAGATATATAAAAAAATAAATAAATAAATTTTTTATGAAATATTAAACTTGCGTTCTTGAACACTATTTTGGCAGCGGATCAGCCTCGTTAGTTAGAGCCAGATTCCGTACTTTAGGTGATGTCTTAACAATGTATAAGCCATTGTGGGAAGCAAAATTGGTGATCTGATTGAGTTTTTCAATCGAACTGTATTAACTTGGACGGGTGGTTTTGAGAACAACAAACGGGTTACTCGTGACATCAAAAAGGCACAATATAGTGTTAATAGGTTTTGAAAAATCACTGGTATGGTCACGTATACCTACTTACCTGCAATTGAATTTAAGATGTTAAAATTTAGAGTTAAATTTATTTTTTACCATTCCTATAATTTTACATTAAAATTTTGTACCTAGATACACCTTTGATTGAAAACAGAAGTAATTGATAATCCAAATTTTACATACTCATCTTACGAATTAATTATTAACCTAAGCCTTAAGCTAAAATGAACTAAATTTTTTTTTATTTTACTCAAATTCTTATATAAATTTTTAATAATATTAATATTAATTAGATTTTCAAAATTATCATTTAAACATTTTGGAAATGAGTAATTGAATTTTGTTTTCATTCATTACATTACACAATGATAAAGCACCTATAATGAAATTGCAATTTTAGATCTAGATAATATATGAGAATAAATTTTCATATATAGAAAATGAAAAATATCTAATAACTAAAAGGATTTTCTGGTATTCAAGTAGGAATAGAAAACTCATTAATGGCGTATGTGTTCTCACTATACATACATTAACCATATTGTATAGTAAATATAATAAATTATATTAATTAAAGTAATACCTAATATATATTATGTATACTATAATAAATTAAAAGCAATAGAATAAATTTTCCATAAAAAATACAAATTTATATTAATATTTTAGTATTTTAGTATAATATACATTTATAAAAATGTATATTTTAGTATAATATACATTTTTATTATCCTTATTGTCATGACAGGATAAATTAACTACATATCATTAGCATAGGTACATAAAATTGTAACTTTATGTTTTTTAAAGAACTCGTTTTAAATTGAAATAAAAAAAATTATGAACATTTATTTTAGGACATTTGAATATATCCAATCCTAAAGTGATAGATAGAGTAGGTATAGAGCACATGCTTTTATACCGAAATGTTCCAGGTTCGATTTGGGATGAAAAAATGTTTTTCAACCGATTGTGAAAACAAAGTTGGGTGCCGCAGTAGGTAGAGCACATATTTTTCAATTCGATAGGTCTCAGGTTCGATTCAAGATTAAAGAAAATTGTTGTATGAATCTTACGAGCGAATCCAGTATTCTTATTGGTCATTGAAACATAAATAACAAAAATAACAATAATAGACACACTTCCTGAAAGAGAAAAATCCTGAATGTATTACTGAATATTAATAATCGTCAACACTATCCCGTACTCCCATCACTGGGACATAGAACGGAATTTAAAGTGCAGCTAAAACAATAAACAATTCAATAAATTTTGATAATAAAGTTTGAGTATCACTGATTTAATTTTTTAAGAATTTTTTTTAGTTTTTTATATGTTATTTCCCCCTCTTCTATTACATAATATACACTTATATAAGAAAAGTATAAAAACTGCAGAGAATTTTTTTTGTTTTGTTTTTGGAAGTGGCATAAAAAAACAATATGTCAGATAGGAATTTATGTTAATAAAATGAACAAAAAATAATATTAAAATTATATCAAAGTGAATATATTTTTTTTTATTTTTGCAATTGAAAAGAAAGAAGAAGTTCCTAAAAAAGTCAGCCCAAGAGTTCATAATTTTGATTTAATTTTTTTTTAATTGAGTAATAAATCCCTGAGGAATATTTTGAAGTTTGAACTTTAATTTTACTTGGCGTCGTTGAATTGAATTAAAATTTAAAAAAAAAAATAAAATTAATACCAATGTCACAAATACTTAAAAACGAACTAAACATTTATTTTAGTGTTTTTAAAATACATTTTTGAGTTTAAATATTCTTGATCGTTTTTTTAAATAAAATTGCGTTGTGGCATAAGCTTAACTTATATTCTGTACCCTCAGAAATTATTTTTATATTTTTTTTTTGTTTTAAATAATATTTTCTAACAACTTAACAACCTAATAGTGGTAAAAATTATATTTAATGTGAACTGTTATATGAGAAATTATTTTATTCCTAAATAAGAAAAAATCGGTTCACTTTACTTACGTATTAAGACGAAAAGCACCACAACATTATATTTATATATATAAATGATATTCAGGTACCAAACCCGGAAACCTTCTAATACCTTGTAATATCTTGGAATCCAAAACAAAAATCATTGCAAATCAAAGAGATTAGAAATATGAACCAGCTAATAGGAAGAAAATGTAAGCTGAGCTTATACTACAAATTGCAAGTATATAATATTCATATATAGATTTATGTAATACCAAACAAGCTTTGCTTATAAGCGCATTTTAAAAGTAGTAATAATTTATTTAAATTTATTTTTATAATTATTATATACAATATTATTATATACAATATACAATATCCATTTTAATTTTCTCATATTAAATCGACAATAATCAATCAACAAATCAAACAAGCTCAAGACACTGCGTTGAATACATTAAAATGAGCTGAAGCTCAAGGTTTAAGCAAAACAGTTTTTGTTATATTATATTTGTTTATTCCAATTAATTTTAAAAAGAGTTTAAAAGCTCGTGTAGAATGTACATATGTAAATTAACCTCTTGAATGAATTATAAATAAGACCTGTTTAAATTCTATTCCATTTGAAAAAAAAATAAGTTAGAGACGTTTTACTAAAGCCCAGGGAAATTTCATTTAATGAGCAAGATCTTGATGTTTGAACAAATGTTTAAATTTAAGCTCAAGTTCGAATTTTTTGTATGCCATAAAGAGATTAAAATAGTTAAATTTTAGCTCAGACCCAGTTTTATACATTCGAACTGTAATCGTGGAATTTCTTTAAATTTTATACAGATCTACAAATTTACAATGTTGTATTAATTAATTTTAACAACATAATTATTTGACAGATTTATGTTCTAATTCCAGTGAATATAATATTGTTGAAGTCAGCACTGCATTTTCACATATAGTAAGCTTTAATAATGTTTTTTAGGTTTTTTAGGTTTTTAGTAAGATTTAATAGGCTTGAAAAATGTTTAAGCCAGCAAATATACTGCGATTAAGCTTTTACTAAGCTTTTTCAGAACATAAATATTAGATCGTTAAAACTTGACACGAAATTTTAATGAATTTAGTTATAATTCAAGAATAAAAAATTAGATATGAGAAAATTAGGAAAGGACGATGCTAGAACGGAAGAAGGACAATTACGAACGAAGGTGTTAATGTTCGACTTGAATTTATTTAGGTCATAAATATAGAATTTGTCATGTTTTGGGAACACATAAAATGGAATTTGGTTCCACATTCGGGATGTTGAGGTCTTAAATGAATTTCCATAACTTGTATTTTGCCATCTAGGGATTTTAATGGTGTAGGGATGACAACATGCACATTAAAAAAAATGCACAATAATATTGCCTATAAACGGTGATACAAAATATACTCAATTTGTTAGCGTCAGAAAAATAAATGTTAATCTACAAGCGTTGGAAAAACGAATCAAAAGCTAAAAAAATTCATTTTTTTTACATTTTCATTTTAATTTCATCAATTATTCAGACCTGGTACCTGGTAATAGCAATCTCATAATATCTAAATTAGTAAATTAGTAATTGCATATATAATACATATATAAAAATTCCATTAAAACATAGCTTTAGGTTTTCCATGCTCAATTATACCACTTGGACAGTTTTGATGATGTAGAAATTGAATCTAAATAATAACCCAGCTTCCTTAATTTTATCGTAACAATCTGTTGCTATAATATTATTATCAACTAAAAATTTATTATTTTTATTATTAACTATTATTCAGCTATTGTGACTTAACTTCTTTATACAATTTGTATTTTACAATTATTCACAATTTACAGCCCCAATTTGCACCTATGATTCCAATTTACTTAAACTATCTTGAATTTTTCCATTTATAATTTTTAAAAGAAAATGACAAGCGAATTCTTTAATTTGTGTTATAATAATTTATATGACTTATTATTCTATACGAAGATTGTTTCAACACTATTAGGCCCAATTATTATACGGTTATAATTTTCAATCTTCACAATGAAATTATTAAATCCTTGTCTTTTATAGAATGAGAATAATGTGCGTTATTGTTATGTTACATTATAGGACCTCGATTGTTATACAGTTATAATTTTCAATCTATCACTTAACAATAATATTATCACATCCTTATCTTTTAAATAAAAATTTGTGAAGAATCAAAAATCTTTATCGAAACATACAAAACTTAAATATGGTGATGAACAAATAAAAACAAAAATAACTGAAAAACAACAAAATTAGGCAAAAATAAAACAAATTTAAAATCCAATCAATTTTCAAAAACAAAATTTTTTAATCTTTGCAACTATCCATTGACGATACCTCCAAAGATCACACAGAAAAATTGGAATACAGAATAGCATCATACGTTGACAATAAATCTTATGCTCTAATTTATGTTGTGAGGCTGTGTGTGTTCTCGATTTTGTTTTTTTTTTTTCGTTTTTTTTTTTGTTTAAATGAACAGGGAAATAAAAATAGGGTAACAAAAATTGATCTGATCATATATTTCATATTTTTCGAATTATTTTCATCATCATCGCTTGTTTAATTTTATCCTGCCATATTCATTCATCTATCATGTATGTATACATGTATATGAGCATATAATTTTCTTTTTGAATTTATAATAAGTGGCCGCCACAGTCATCCATCTATCCATCTATCCATCCATCCATCCATCCATTCATTCATTAATTCATTTATTCAGCCAACCAAGCTATCCATCTATCCATCTAACCGACCATTCTTGTACATTACTATTATGATGATGTTGATGATAATAATAATAATGATAATGATAATTTTGATAATGATAATGTTGATTATGATGTCTTCTCTTCAAATTAATGTATGATAATAATGATATTGATTGTTAAAATGATTGTGACGTCTACTATTTAATATAATGTTAATGATGATGATGTTGATAATGATTATGATGATGAAAATTTTTACTTTAAAATAGAATGAAAGAAAGAAAGCAAGTTTATCAGAAAAGAAGATATACCTACAACACATTTTTTCTTTTATTTTTATGTTTATTTATTGTAGTCTATATTAATTTGGTTCTCATGATTTTATTTTCAAGTTTTTGGTTTATTTTTTTTTTTTTGTTTTTTTTTTTTTGATTTGACTTAAATCAATTTGACATTGATGAAGAGCTTTTTCTCTTATAAAGTCACCTATTATCGCATGCTTTTCAAATATTATTTTTGTTTTAGTATAGGTATAGGTACATTGTTACTATTATGTATATTGTTGTCTTATTCTTTCATCAGTTCTATCCATATATGGATTTTGGTTAAATTTATGTAAAGTTGTTAACAACAAATTCATGAAAACTATTATTATTATTTGTTTTTTTTTTTTCATTATAACGATGATGAAATAAGGAAGACAGGAAAACGATATGAAATATTTCTGGAATATGATGTTGATTGAATGTATGTAGGTATATGTATCAAAAAATGTTTCAAACTAGAGAATAAAAGAAAATTCAAAAACAAACAGAAAAAAAAAACAAAAAAATCAACAAAAAAAAACGAGATGAAGATGTTTTAATTTGGAATCCCATGAAAATTAAAAAAGATAATCGTGTGAAAAATTTCAATTATCTGTTCCAAGTTTTATTAAACATCTTCTTAAACATATTATATAATTTATAGCATATTGTTTATATATATAGAGTTTAGTGGGACGAATTTAGGGGGCTTATAGTGTGAAAAATATCAGGTTGATTAGTTTAAATTGTAGTTTTCG
The DNA here is from genome assembly GCA_963942445.1 of Argyra leucocephala. Classification (NCBI taxonomy): domain Eukaryota; kingdom Metazoa; phylum Arthropoda; class Insecta; order Diptera; family Dolichopodidae; genus Argyra; species Argyra leucocephala. The sequence continues at coordinate 105,807,282 of OZ012681.1, forward strand.
ATCAGTTGTTCGTAAGCAGGACAAAATATGGCAACATAAAATTTGTTTTTGATAAATACTAGTATATAATTTATCCAAATTAGAATTTATGAGTAGTTTAATATCTAGATTCAATATTGTTGGATTCGATAGTACAATATATTTTATATAATTAGTCTAACATTTTGGTACTTATTTACTATGCATAAAAAATTCAATAAAGGTTTGATTATATTTTGATTAAATTATTAAATCCAATTCAATTTTAGAATAGTATCTGCAGTTTTGATTTAAATAATTTAATTGCATTGATATACAAAATTTAATCTGAATCAAGAATGTTAGAATAAATCTAAAGATTGCAATAGCAATTAATGATGTATGTACTCTTGAACCATTACTGAACACTCGAATCAGAGTTTAATATTATATTAAAGTTAGTCGGTTGTTTAAGGGTTTGTAATACAAACAGATTAAATTTCGTTTTGAACCAATTCTTAAACCAAAATTTAATGTTAGATTAAGGTTATTAATGTCAGTATAGTAAACAGAAATAATATCAATTGATAAATTTGCATGCACAACCTTTGTTAACCCTTTTATAGTAAATAAAAATACAAAACTTAACACCTAATGAATAATAATGTTTAAAATCGACAATGTTGTATTAGTAAAAAAATAGAGTATATCAAACGCTGAACAAAACAACATAAGTTAAATAATATTCGGTCATTATTAGGCATATGATTAATTTTTGTATTCAAGGATTTGACACTGTTATAGAATTTGAAGCCACTGTTATTGATGTTGATTAATTTTTGTATCTAATCAAAGATGAATCGTTGAACTAGGGTTCATATTCTTATTGAATGCGAACCAACTGTTATTGATATTGATTAATTTTGGTATACAAGGATTTAATCCCAAGATGAATAGTTGAACAGAGCCCACAGTTAATGAACTTGAATCCACTTTTATTGAGCATGATTATTTTTGGTGTATAAATATTTAATCAAAGGATCAATCGTTGAACATAACTCATATTTATTGAGCTTGAATCCACTTTTATTGAACTTGATTAATTCTTGTGTCCAAATATTTAATCAAAGGATGAATCGTTAAACAGAATGCTTTTTTATATATGTAATTATGTATACTAAACCATTTAGTGAACGATCTTATGATCTGTCAAATTTAGAAAAGTTATTTACAACAGGAAACATATTAAACGGCAGTCCACGTCATGTATTGTATCTTAAATTGTACCTCACCATGACAATTAGGATTGTATTTCGTCTGCCTTTTTAAGTCATCATCTTTGACTTGAAATCTATATTAAATACATATTTAACTGATTACAGCTAGCAACCGTAGAGGTATCTAATTATCTAATCAAAATTTGTATGGGAAGGTTGTGTCATGACATTCCAGTAGAATTGAATGCATTTTATCTTGTCAAGTCATTTGATTTGTAGTTTTTCTCCAGTTGATTGAACTTTCATAATGAAATAAATATTTCGCATCTCTGCTAGCATGTTTAGATGTATCTGATAAAAATTTGATTGTGTAGTTACTTAAATGATTTAACTTGTGTATAAATAAGCTTATATTTATATTTGATATTACGTTTTCAATTAATTAATTCAAATTCTAACTTTGGTATTTCAAATTTTAAAAGTGATGCAATCAAAATCAGAAAATAATCATAGCATCACAAACCAGATATCAGAATTACAAATCAAAGATCACAGATTATAGAATCAGAATCTAATCAGTGATCAGAAATTAATCAAAATAATCCTTATATTTTCAATTCAAATTCATTTAAGATCAACCAGTATGAAGTCATACACCACTCTTTATGTTTATAATCCAGTTTAAAGATTCAATACTAAAATACTTATGCAGAATCACACCTTTCATAAAACCAATACTGTCAGCAATAAAATACCGTTATTTTCTTTAATACTTCTATCAAGTCCACACATTTATCTTAAAGATAAAAGCACCTCCTAAGTAATATCAAAGTAATTTAACAACCCTCACACTGGATTAAAAACAAAAATCTAATACCGATACTGTTTACTGACACCCAATACTAATTTAAAAGATATAAATTTGGTCTAGTTTTACGAAACACAATATACCAAAAATAATTTTTAAAGAAGAAGAAAAAAAGAAATTAAAAGAGATAGAAAGAGTGACAAGTTGTCTTTCTATTTTTAGTTAGATATAATAAGAAAAAAAAAAAATAAAAAAAATTTAAAAAATCTGAACAATTTTCAGTCTGTAACAATACAAACTTTTCTTGATGGGTTTAAATTTCCTTAAATACTATATACATACTGACAAGCTTACATAAATAAAATATTTGAAGTGTTAAGTGATTTATTTGGATAAAAGAAATAGGAAGGAAAATAAAGAACCATATTTTTTTGAGAGTATGGTTTTCAAAATTTTTTTTAAAATGGAAAAAAAAATTGTTATTGTAACAGTAATGGACTTGCATGTCACTTAAAGTGTAAAATTTAAGATTTTATTTTGATGATTTGTAAACCTTGAAATCAAAATATGAATTGCTGGAGTTTACGGTTTCTGGAAAATGGAAATTTGATATAAATGTATAATTCTGACGTTTAGAAATACCTATGAACTTTTCTACAATATGTTTTCGGTTTTGTTTTTATATAAAAAGTCAAAACATAATTTGCGTTTAATAAAGGGATATGTTGGAATATATTTGGAGAACAAAAGATGGCATAAAATATAATAAAATTGCCAATCAACATTGTTCGAGAATGAAAAATGATAGTAGGTGATAAAAAAATAAATTGGACACAATCTAAAATAATGTTCGAGTTAAACTTGAATGATCTGAAGTACATAAAAGAAGGAAATACTTAATAAAACTGTTTTGATACAAAATAATTAATTAATAAAACCATTCGTTATGTACTGATAAATAATAAGAAGATAGCTCATTTTTTAACTATGATTTAAATAATTTACTAACCACATTCTAACCTATGGTTCGCTAGAATATTATAAATCTGCAAAGAGTAGTAATATAACAGAAATAGTTCTGAATGAGTTCTTTATTTAACTGACTTACATGCTATAAGTTTGACGTGATTACTATATGTGTGGTACATTGTACATTAAGTTTATTTCATATGTATTAAATTACATATACTTCGTGATATTATGGATTATATTATCGTTCATTATAGTTCAGTGCTATTATAGAGCTGTAAATAAATACATTCATAAATTGTATAGCATTTTCATGATTGTATTTATCTCTTAAGAAATATTCCAACGTACGTTATCGTGAATGAAAATAGTAATCATTACTGAAAATTTTAATATTTTAAAATCACATTGAATGTAACAAACATAGTATAACAATAATAAATAATCTCTTAGACATTATTATCATAATCACTGTCCTGGACAGCCATCAGTTGGGTATAGATCGGTAACGCCTAGAAGCCATACAAAACCAATTCTACTAGAAACTTAGAAATGGATGTTTTTTTCAATATAAACCAATCAATGTTATAAATAAGTCCTAAATTATAATATGTATAAGAGAAGTCCTGTTGTCCTGTAACCCCACCTGTGAGGCATTGGGCGGAACCGGGAGGACATATATTATAAAAATAAACAGTATATAGTAATTGGAAGTAGTATTACGTATAAATACTAAGAATTATGTGTTTTAGTTTTTTCTATTTTAATAAACGGCCCCACTTACGATAACAATTAATCTAATCTGTCACGGAATGAATATCTAGTTAATTTTGATCACAAAATAAATTACAAATTCAGCTTTAAATATTATTATCAATTATTGATATGTTAAACTTAATCTCATTACCACTATTTGCTCCCATACATAGAAGACATAAAAAAATTTAAAATAGACAAAATGTAAACATCAAACTAAGAATTAACAATGTATCAAGGCGCTGAGTAATTCAAGGTATATCTATGCAAAAAAGGCATCGGACACGCCTTTCATAGGGCCAAATCCATTCTGTAGGATTCCACCGGTTACATATAAGATATAGTTGAAAGCTTGGGTGGAGCTAAAAATTAAATAATTTGGAATATAATTAATTGGAAATAATGAAGCGAAACTATTCATGCCAAAACACTCGCTCAAGAAAACTAAAACTCTTCTAAGTTTCAATGGAAAACCAAATTAGTATTTTGGCAGGTATAATAACAGGCCACTGCATAATAAAGAATCATCTTTTTAAAATGAGCCTAATCGAAAACAGTTTATGTAGAACATGTGAAATAGAGAAGGAATCTATAAATATCTATTGAAATGCAAAGGGCAGACTTCGCCACTTGAAAACATCATACCATAAAAAATGGGAGCTATCCAGCATATCATTGAAGAATATCCTGAGTGTGATCACAAAATCGTGTATCCTTAAGTACTCATAGGACTAATTAGCACTAAAAAAACATGGATAATCACAATAAGCCCATTGGCAGCTGCGATGATAGGGGACACATCCCGAAATTGCATAATCTAATCTAATCTGAGCCAAGATACATTTTTGTTTCAAAATTCATGCATTTAAAACCAAATGTTGACTTTCAATTAACAATATTAACGCTACAAAAAAAAAATTTTCTGAAATTCTATACATTGAAATATATCTAGTGCAACACATTATTGATCAAAAACATAAAATTAGTAACAAATTTTATTTAGTAAAAAGGCTGGCATTGTGGGGCAATATATAGGTTGCTTATCTTTCGATTGATAGGTCTCAGGTCCAATTCCAAAACACTTAGTTAATTATTAAAAGAGATAGAATAGAATATATTTCATGGATCATTCTAGAGATTGTCTTAAATCTGTAATTCAATAGGAATATAGGATGAAAGAGAATGTGAAACAACTCATCGATTCTGATCGAAATAAGATTGTTTTTTTTTTATCCAAATATATATACCAGAAATAAAAATGTATCTGAATTAATCGAATATCAGACAATGACTATAAATCAATAAAGGTATAAGGTGGAAGTTAAGATGGAAAATGAATAAATTATATTTGAATAATGTCAGTCAAATAATGAAAAAACACAACTTGGCTGACTAAATAAAAGTCTAGGTCAATTCATTTTATAGTAAATAATCAAGTTATATTTTGAACTAATTCCAAGGAATTATATTTACAACATCTATGCTATAATTTAAAATCAAAACCACATGACCTTTGATTATGACGACATAACCACTGAACAATATCAGTCAGCTGAAAAGATTCATATACTGAATAAATAATGTTACTGTTATAACCTATATAATAATAATATTTTTTCATTACAAATTAGATGCTGCATTATTTCTGGACAAACTTTTTCTGATTCATATGCCATCATCATTTCATTTATTATTAAATATTTTAGGTATTTTAATAAAATGTTTATATTGAAGAAAAATTATTTCAACTCAATATTTTTGCATTAATAATCAAAAATTAAAATTATAATTTCTAAAATTACTCAATTTATTCACGAATATCTTATCTATCTATTTTTTGATAGCTTAATACTAGCATCAAATTTTTTAAAATTACATATAAAATGTCATGTTAATTCAGCCATCATCGACTATAATTTAAAAACAATATAAAAAAAAAAACAAAAACAACAAAAATATTAATAATAACGTATTATCGAAATAGAAATATCCCAACCTACATTATTTCAATATATACCTATACCTATCGAATTTAAAAAGTTGCCCCTTAAAATCAAAAATTGTTTTTTTTTTATTCTGTACAAACGAATGGAATTTTTTACAATTTTTATATACCATACAAAAAACAATGAAAATCGCCTTAAAAATAATTGGGATTGGTTTTTTAAGATTTTACTTGTAAAAGAAATTTTATCTATCTCTCTCTATATATATCTCATATTTATATATATCAACTCGAAAAAAACAATAAACATTTTAAATGTTCACTCTTGTTGATTGCAGACAACAACTTACAAAAAATATGAATTTCTAATTTAATAGGAATTAGTAACTATAGTGTGTGATTCGAATTTTTCAATATTTATAATAGGTATCAAATCAGAAATGAAAACTTAATTCTATTATTTACAAAAAAAAAACAAATTTGTTTACCTTGACTATCCCTTGAATTACGCGTGTGTATAATAATATGGAGCTGGTCAGTATAGAAAAGTGACTAATTCCAGAAAATTAAAGTTAAGACAAAATTAATTTAATTATTTATTGTCATCGATGTAAGTCTTATAAATTATACTGGGATGAGATATGCTGTCACCTATAAATACTTGAACGACATGAGATGTATACTAGTTTTTAAATAGGTTATCTTAGACTAGATAGGGTACAGGGTGCCCCGAAAAAACATTGTACTATATTAACTGTTTTTTAAATTGATTATTATTGAATATGTTCAGAAATAAATAAATAAAAATAAATGAAATAAATAATATGTTCAGTGTTAACAATGGTTAATAATATTATATTATATTAAATTAGACTAGATTAGATTGAAAAATAATAAGTGGGGTCTGACTGCTCTATATAATTACTTGGATTATTTGAAATTTAGCATCTGAGTCTTCCATAATGATTGATTTCATGATCATTGCTGGGTAATGAATTTGATCACAAAAAGCTCAGTCCACCAGAAATCCATTACGAATGACCCCTTCGCATTTACAGAGCAAATGATCAATAAATTCTTCCTATACTAAACTTCTTATTAAGCCTTCCTTTACAAACATATTTTCTATAACCTATTAGTATTTCCTCTGCAAAAATTCAGGACTTTTTGATATGAAATGTCAAAAACACTTTGGATCTAAATTTAGGTTAAACCGATTTTATGAAGATGCTCTTTTAGTAGACAATGGCCAGTTATAACCATATTAAACTATTTTTACGATATCTTCAAATGAATAAAATATTGTTCACTAAGTATGTTTCCAACATTCTCTGTATAGAATAAAATTTCAAAAACCTTAAAAAATGGAGTTAGTCACTTTATGATCTGTAACCACAATCTAATTTTTTATTTTATGGATATGATTATTATTAGGGTCTTGTTATTATAGATCAGTGTTTTTTATAATATTTTCTTTTGCAGATTTGTAGGTGTTTTAAAAAATTATGTCTATTGTTAATGTTGTTGTTGTTGTTTTTATTGTTATTTTTGATTTTTGGAGATATTAAATGATAATACGTCCAAAAGTATTTGATTTTGAAGTTAAACATATTTTTTTTTTTAGGAACATAATAATATACATACTTGGTTATATATGTTTTTAATATCCAAATTATGTGATAATAAAAACAAAAAAAAAATTAAATCTGTAATGATGACATCATAAAATAATAATGAGCACGAACAGAAAATCTGAAATGAATTTTGGCTATACTGAATTATTAAATAAAATACAAAATTTTTGGTTTTAGTTTTGGTTTTAAAGGTACGTGACCAGATGACCAATGATTTTGTGTAACAATATTTAAATATTTGCAAAACTTATAATAGCTACATATATATTTTTTACATTTAATGTTTGGCAGCATTTTAGTACAGTACAGAGTGATTCAAAGAATTTTCAATTAATATTTTATATGGATGCTGAGATTTTAATAGATGGGAATTGAATAAAATAAAATCAAATAAGGTCATTGGTTTCAAAGTTTATAATGATATTTTCTATTTTATTAATAATAAAATTATTAAATTAGTTGTAATGAAATTAACAAAAGAACAAAAAAAACATTTATTACAGTAAAGATCAAATTCCTTTTCGTGCAATGTTCGGACAGTATTTTTTCACTATAATTAAAAAAACAACTGCATTGAAAGTAAATTTGGTGATTTGATCTCAATGCTGGAATCGTTTTTACTTTTCTAATATCCTTACAACATTTCAAAGGACTGAAGTTTTTAATTAATTAAAATTCGATTTTAAAATTCAAATCAATAGACTGAAAAAAAACAAAAGAGGTACTGAGAAAAGATTTTATATCCGAATACGACACAAAAAACAAGATAGCAATAAATATTTAATAAAAATTTATATATCTATCCTTTTCTTTTTTGTCAATCTTTATTCAGAAGTCAAATGAAAATTTGACTCTTCTAGAGTAAATGTTGCACCCCCTTAGAATCAAATGACTATATCTCAAGAATATTTGGTGTTTGCAGCTTTCCAAAAATGTATACCATTTAAGGACGAAAAGGACATTTGAAAGTACCCGTATAACATTGAGACAGTTTTTGAATATAGATTTTCCGTTATAATGTAGAAAGATATTCGACGAAATATTATAAAAAAATGTGAGTAAATGAGGCTAATTGTACAGTAGATAACGCTGCAGTTTATGTTGCAAGTGATTACTATAGCCTATTTTACTACATAACGGTTCATTTTATGTTGCAAGTGATCACTATAGTCTATTTTAGTACATAACGGTTCATTTTGTGTTGCAAGTGATCACTATACACGATTTTAGTAGATAACGGTACATTTTATACAGCCGATTTGATTTTGACATTCAAGTCCTCATGGAACCACTATTTGATGTGTTTGCGAAGTCCAACATCAGCAAATTAATGATATTTGAAACTATTGACGTATTCAATATTCCAAAATTACCAAATAAATCATTTTAGGCAGAATATATTATTGAACTAATAGTTCTATTAGAGAGAAAAACATGTATGTCACATATTTTTTAATTTTCAGAAAATTGAATTAAAAAATTTTAAAAAATCCATAAATAATCCATAAAGCTTTTAATCAGAAATTATGGATTTTTTCAATATTTTTGTAGGTTATAAATTTAAAAGATTTTTGATTGATATGAAGCTTTCAATTTAACTAAACTTAAGTATTTCAAAATCACCGTTTTTCTTTTGAAAATGTTAGATAACACGCTTTGCTATCGCTAGTCCTTCAATTAACAACTCTCATAATATACCAAGTGACATTGAATATTATTTTTGTGACAATAAGTCAAAACCGCTTATGTCTGAAATTGTTTGTTGTTACGAGTAAAATTAATTTGAAAGTTTAAATAAAAGTTTAAAAATATTGTAACGGGACTGTACTTGGTTTTTAAAAACTGCTTAAATTATGTAAGCTTTGTACTGGTAACTGTATGAGTATATTTAAAGTATTTGAAGTTAAATAACCGATTATGGAAAAAACATTTTCAGGCCATGCTGACATAAGCGATGTTGCCCAGCAAAAATGTGACTTATAGTTGTCAGAATCGAACCTAATTTTGACAGAAAATACTTTCGGAAATTCTGAATATGTTGCTTATTTTATCTCGATTTTTTCTTATGTTGACATAAGCGCTTATGACTTATTGGCACATATTTTATCTCCCATGTAAATCTCTTTTCATTCTATTTTAGCATAAAAAATATAAAATTACAAATTTGCAAAACTGAAAACTGTTTTGTTAACACAAAAAAATTTTTCTATATATCACTCTGTACTGTATTATTTGTTTTTGGTATTGATACCGATCAAGTAGTAGTAGTTATAGCAACTGATGAAATTTTTGTTATTTGTTTTTTATTTATTTATTTTTTGTTTTTTGGTTACCAAGAGTTTTGGGTTTCTGTATCTTTATTTTTTTTTTGTGAATTGTTTTATTTAATGATGATGTTGAATGACAAGTAAACAATTGAGTAATTTGTTTTTTTGAATTTTTTTTAGTTTTTTTGTTGTTTTAGTTGTTTTTGTTGTTTTTTTTAAATGAATGAAAAAACCTATAAGGTTAACCACCTATTCATATGGGATAATAGGTTTATAGCTTTTAGCAATTTATAAAAAAATAAAAAAAACAAAATTTTTTTGTAGTTTTAAAATGATGTCCAATCTTTAATTTTATCTGATTTTAAAAAAGAACTCACCTTCAAAATAATAGATAGAGACAGAGTTTTCAAAGAATGAAATATTAAAATAGAAAACAGAAAAAAGTTGTAAAGAAGATTGACCAAATTTGGTGACGATATTAAAAATATTGTAATATTAACTAGTAGTTTAAAATTTATGTACAGTATGTTGGAAAATTATTTATTCAAATTACTTCAATGATGATAAAAATTAAATAAGAAGATTGAAATAAAGTTGATTATTTTAGTATTATGATGGTTGAAAACATGTATCTAATACAATTTTGAACTATTACGAATATTCCAAACAGTTTTGTTGTATTTCTACGAATTATTTAATTAGGTACCTTACATATGTATTTTGTCTTGACTCTGTAGGTTCAAATGGATGATAATCTCTTCCAGATACCTCCTTGAAATTAAATGGCAAGTAAAATAAAAATATTATTAGATGAAATAAATTGATGCGAAATGTTTTAGAATATTTCTTGGCTAGTCACCAATACTTAATTCAACAATATTCAAACCAATATCTCTGATATTTCAAATTAACACTTAAGCTATTATGACCATCAGTAAGACACAAATTTTCTTCCTTCCAGGTACAATATATATAGTAATCATTCAAACATTCCCTCGTACCAGAGATGTTTACAATGTTAGAATTTGAATCTGTTGAAAGAAAAATTTCAGTATGATTAGTGATCAGTATTTGACAATAAATAAAATGGGGATGTTTACTGGTCTCAGTAGTAATAAAATAATATATTACTATAACCAACGTGTTATTTTTACTACATGAAGTTACAATAAATAAATTTGGCTTCATTATGATTTGTTTTTCATCATTTCAATTTATTATTTCTTCTTATATATAATTTTTTTTTTATTATTTATCTTAGACAACAACCGCATATGTAATAATTTTTTCAAAAACGAAAAAAATTATATTTAAATTCAATTCTGGCGAAGGAAAATAGAAGCTCAGTATATGAGTGAGTTGCAGCAATTTGATAAAATAGTATTTTTGTATGTTATGATGTGTGAGGTGATGGGGTCAAATTTTAATTTGAAATTTCTAGTTAAAAATAAATTTTTAAATTTTTTTTTAAAAATATGTAATTTTGCTTCGTCTCCTTTTAGATATCTATCATTTAAAATAATAATAATAAATATCGCATTTATCTTAATAATAAATACATTTTGATATTTTCAACCTAAAAATGGTATGAAACCTTACTAAATTTTTTTAACAATTATTATAGCATTGCTAATTTAACATGTACACAGCATTTGATGTTTTCAGGTTTGCATATTATTTATTTTGATAAAATCTGTATTAAATAGGTTATTTAACGTTTATGATTAACGTTTAGTAATCACGTTAACACTATGGTTTATCACTGACAGTTCAAAATTAAAAGATATTTACAGTTCGGAAAAGTTATTTGTGTGCGTAGAAGTATGCAAATTATTTTTATCTGAAGGATTAGCTCTTTTAGACATTTCAGTGCTAGCTTATTTTGAATATTTGATTGAGCTGCTGAAAAGATGTTATTGTGGAACTACTTATATGTTATTAGTTCTATATGCTCGAGTGAATCAGCTAAATAAAATTAATTGAATTGAATTGGATTGATAGGTTCTATCTTTATATATTAAGCTTATTTCTGTCCTTTAGAATTTCACGTGATCACAATAAGTATCTAGAAAATACATTTTTGGTTTGAAAATTTTACTTTGTCATAGAAATTTGAATAGGTAGAAGATATTTAAATAAATTTTTCATCTGTCACTTTCTACTTACAGAAAGAGCAAGTGGTAGATAAAAAAATTTTTAAACTGTAGACTATATAGGTAAAACATTTTTATTTTTAGCCTGTAGCAATCAGTCCTCTGATGATAAATTAAATAAGATTTATAAATTAAATAAGATAAAATTAGTGAAAAATAGTTCTGAACCTGGTATATATCCAATGTATACATATTTATCGAATAGTTTTTGTCAAATAATTTTGCTAAGTACTGTATACATACTATATATAATGTACTTACGTAAAGCTATATTGATTGTAAAATTTAGTTTATTGTTTTGAAGTTCCTCTCACATTAACTACTGATATTTGTGGTAAAAAAAAAGCAAAAAAAAATAATTATGTGGTCTGACTGAAGTTTTTGTATTGAAAATTATGTCTTCAACAAATAAGAGATTCGTGGTAGGTATTTTTGTTTTATTTTTGTTTTCTCTTATTTTTTCTTGAAATAGCTTTTCAGACTATCTTAATTTTTTAGATCGAGTTGTTATTTGTTTTTTTAATGAAAGTATCCGGAGATTTTTCTTATATATATTTTGTTATTTTTTGATTTCCTTTACAGAAAATGAAAATATTGAACTGAAAAATTAACAATTTTACACATTTGAGGTTGTCAAGTATTTTTTTATTTGATTTTTAATTACTTTTCAAGCGGAAGGTGAATTCAACTTTTTATATGAAAATTATATAAGAAAAATATATACATATATATATATATATATATTTTTTTTTTGTAAATTAAAAAAAAAGAAGATTATGTAGACATTTTTGAAGATTTCAGAATTCATTTTAATGAAATTATACATATAAAAATGTATATATAGAGTCTATAGATATAAAACTGTATTTGATAATTCAAAAATACATCGAATAAATATACTTAAATATATGGTCAAAATTGTACGATCAATTTGGTCATATTGTACGATAAGTAGGCTTAGTTGCTGGCAATAACAGTAGTTTTCTAAATTTAATTAGTTGATAAACCAGTAATTTGATCTCAAATTATTCTTAAGTGATTCTAATACAACCAAACCAAAACAACTGTGCAAGTAGCTATTGTGTTTACTTGTTTCTGCAATTTATATTTATTATACTTCAATTATATTTCTGGGCTCATTGTTTTTTTCAGATAATGTTGATATCGAGTAATTATCTCATTCAAAATTTATTTTTGTAAGATACTAAAAATGGATTTAGGAATGATAATAATAATTTTTCATTCTTGCAATTTTGAACTATTATAATAACTCGACCTGTACACTCTAATTCTATTAAGGCAACAACTGGTTGCTGAGAACATCAAGATATCAGTTTCATATTATTATATTAATGTAACAAAAGTATATAAAGTAGAAAAATATATAAATTGAAATCAAATAAGCTTCTATAATCTATAGCTATTTTACAGCATTCTACAAATGCTAATTTTACAGGATAAAATTATGAAAATATGGTCTGTCAGCATATACGTATAACGTATTTGCTATCGATTTTCTGTGTAAAATAAATTAATATTGAAAGATAATTTTACTCTTATTTTTACAGTTACTTTAGATTATTTTTATTGAGAAAATCTACAACCTTTACTCTACAATTAATGTAGTCTTACATATTGAAATTGCTTGATTTAAATCAGATTAAAGGGTGTGATTTCGTATGGCAAATCTCTATGTCGATGAAATTAGGTTGTTCTTACAGTTGTTCATCATCATTAGGGTGATCATTATCGTCGCCAATTTATAATTGTTTATTTGATTTTTCTGATGAGACTGTTATCTTACTTAATATAATATTACATCACCTATCTTCTAAGTATAATCATAATAACAATTAAGAATAGTGTTGCCATATACACAACAGTTTGCAAACATTTAAGTTAAAAAACATTTAAGTATATTTATTCAACATATATTCAAAGATATTTTTAACATATAACCGAAACATTAGCATAACAATAATTGATGTAATAATATGTTGATGTAACGTGAATTAATGAATATATTTTATAAGATATAGTAAGAACAGTGTTAATAGAGCATTCATTCTGAAACCATATATCATGAGTTTAATTGAAAATAATACAATTGAAAGAACAAATTAATTAAATTTAATGTCACTTACCTTTAAATTTCACATAAAAGTTGTAATAAATTTAATTTTATTATTAGTATACAAAAAAAAAAAATTTAAAGTAAATAAACAAAAATTCCCTAATAAATTTTAAATATATTAAATTTCACATATTTTCACACTTTATGCTAATTTTTTACTCAAAAAAGTATAATATCAAAAATTAAATATTTTTTTTATTTATGAAATTTAATTTAGTGGATTATTTCTAAAAAAGGAAAAAAAAATGTTAATACAATAAAAATATCAAATTTAAATCAAATTTTCAAAAAAAAATTTCACACATAATTTTAAATCTAATAAAATACGATTTCACGATTGTTTATTTCGATATTTATATTATATATATACATATATATTGTTATAAATATAATAATATATATGTTCTTATATAGAAATGTACTTTATCAATCAAAAATATATCGTTATGAATAAATATATTTAAATACCTGTCAAAATTATATAAATATAACGAAATTACAGAAATACATATATATATATATATTTTAGAATATCAAAAAAAAATATTTATGTATATAAATCAAAAAAATTATTTTAATATGTGTATGTACTTAATAATATTTATTATTTTAAAATATTCATATTATTATTATTTTTATAATATAAAATGAAAACAGTTTTTTTTTTTTATTTTTTTTTTCTGTTATTTTCCATATAAAACAAATTTAATTTTCTTTTGTCTTATTTTCAGTTCTAAAATACGTATAGTAATTTTGGTTTTTCATTCATTATACATCTTTTATTTAACGTGTTGTTGAGCACTCAATAGATGTTGAGTACTCAAATATATACTCAAAACTTATTAGTATTAGAGATTTAGGGCTTTTCGTTCTATGGTGCCAAAATCTTCTTGAACTTTGTAACCTTAGATATATGACATATGCACAACATGGTCATGTCGTTTAATATTTTTTGTTTTTTATACAACTATATTTATTTATTGTGCAGCATTGAACAATTTTACCTTGCGCTTATTCAAACCCATTTGAGACTACATTTTGCTAGTTCGGTTTATTCTTTCTGCTTTATATAACTGCTAGCGACTTTTTTTATCTGCTGCGTGTTTGTATTTATAAAATTATTAAATTGTTGTAAATTTAATTTCACATCTTTCTTTTAAGGTATTTACCTCTGCCTTTTAAGGTCAATAATATCCAATTTACATATCTTGTATAGTTACTCCACGATTGATAAATGTAATGAATCCAATACTATCGCACAAATAATTTTCATTTAGATGGAAATTGAACAGGTTTTTGAAAATAACGATCATTGGCTGGGTTCACATTTAGTTGTAGTTGCAAGCAACAAATTTTTCTTACTTTTTCACACTTATATACGTTTCGTATTTGTTGACTACAATAACAACTTAATGTGAACACAGGGATTGTTCGGTAACACCAATAGTAGGACATGTTATTTCTAAAACCATACAACAAACTGTCAAACATTTAAACAATTTCCAAAATTGTTCTTGCAATCATGTGACATTGTTGTGCAAAAAAACAAAAACTTTAAATACCGCACATATTTTATCCGCTGAGTTTAAAAGAATATACACTCTCAAATTAAATTAAAACAACAAAAACGTGATATTTTATTTAAGTTTAAATATCCTACAGCAACCGTTAGCAATACTGCAGTACAAAACAAGAATAAAAAAATATATTCCTTGCTCATATTTTATTTAAAAAACGACTGTATATTTATTGTTATGGTTTCTTTATATATATATATTTAACATTAGTAAAACACAAGAATATACACAATATATATATATATATATATTGTATATGTGTATACAAAACCAGAAAATATAAATTTTTATTTTTACATTACTTATTGTTTTATTTATTGTTGTTGTTGTTGTTTTTGTTGTTTTTCTTATTATTATATTTCTGGTCCCATTCTGTTGTTCTCATTCATTGTGTTTTTGAAGGAACGCATTAACAAGAGCAGGAACGCAATATGGAAGTAATCAATGTAAATATGTTTGACTTAAAAATCCATTTTCCTTTTTTATTTTTATTTATTTATTATTATTTTTTTTTTGCTTCAAATAAAATAGCATAAATCTTCATTTAAACATATCGAATATAAATCTATTAAAAACAATACGCAATACATTTATAGAATGAATATAATAATATCTAATAAAAGACACAACGAATTTTCTTAAAAAAAAAAAAAAACAAAACAAAAAACAAAAATAAAAAAAAAAAAATATATTTGAAGAAAAACAGAAAATAATAATATACGTCTATAAATCTATATAAAAAGCTATTAGAAATATATCGAACAGGAATATTGATTTATATAGATGGGTGATGACATGGGTGGGTGGGTTACATTGTACATTTCATTTATATTTGCTTGTAAATTATTGAAATAAAAAGTAAAAAAAAAAATCAACTAAAATAATAATAAAAAAATTATAACAAGAAGAAAAAAAATAATAATATTTCCTTTCAATGATTTTGAAAAGTAAATCAGGAAAAGATCATAGAAAAGAGAAGGGTATAAAATTTAATTGAAAATGAAATAAAGAATTGAATTATATAAAAATTTATTACAATATTTATGTTAAGAAGCTATAAATTTTTTAAATAAATTGAATTTCATTTTATTGTATTCGAACTTGAAAATATATATGTATGTGCATGTGTGAGAGTGTTTGTATTAATATTTGTTTTGTAACATAATTACACGTGTATTAATTAACCTAATTGAGAAATATATAATTTTACTGTGTTAAAAAAATTAGAACTTTCATAATAGGCTATCGAGCTAATTTATTGAAACCCTACTTTTCCTGACGTAGTTGGCATTTTCATCGAAATTTATGTGTTATAATTAAGATATATATATCTTAAATATGATATAAGATATTTCTCAAACTTAAAACACATAATTAATATTCCAGTTGTTTTTCACACTTGCCATTTGCATTTCGATGAAAATTCCATCTAGAAAATAAAAATTCTGCTTTTTACCATATTTTATAAAATATGGTGTTAAAAAAAAGCGGTATTTTTGTTTGTTTATTAATTTAGAATCAAATTCCTATAACAAAAACAGAATTTTATTTTGATCCTAACCGAAGTCATATGATCGTCAAAAAAATTATTGAAATTTTTTAACACAAATATTTAGAACAGTATCGTATCTTGAATGTAATTAAAGCAATTCTTGTAAATAATTAAAGCTAATAAAAAATATTAAATCTAAATTATATTGAAATTCTGACTTATATATATACCTACTAGATATTATGATAATTATACACTTAAGATAATTATTATTATATATTTTTATTTGGATTGATTTTAAATGGTAAAATTTTTATATAGTTAGATTTCGAAATGGCAAGATTTTAATATAGTGGAATTTTTTTAAGGTCTCGTACGTAACTGAGATCCCGATCGAGAAAAATATTGAGTGAGAAAGAAAAGCTTTTCTTAAATCAGTGTAAACTGTCTCTCAATAATGCATAGGTGAGTATAATTGAAGTCTAACAGTTAGTTAATATATCGAAAGCGAAACAGAAGTACATATTGAATTGTTAAATCGGTTGTTTTAAAATATTATGGAGGGTTAACCTTAAGTTAGATGAAAAATCATATTTTATTATCGTAATTTGGGATAAGCTTTGCAACCACATTATGAAAAATAAGAAAATAAAAGAAATAAATTAAATAAATAATAAAAATATTTCAAAGAATATTGAGGCTGATCTGAAATCAAGTTGAGCGTACTCCATAACAATTTACAATATTAAAACCTAATAATGTCACATTCAGAGCTAAAACTAATTTATTAATAATTTTTCTTTAATTTTAATTTTATTTATTTATTTATTTCTTTACTCAATGATCTTATAAAGCTCGTACAGAGTTTAGTAATTCATAGTGTTTTAAATCCTTATTAAGGAAATAATTCAATACATATGCAACAAAACAATTTAATCTTACTAACTTCTACAAAAGAAAATAAAATCATGTGATTTTTAAAATTAACTCTATCAGCCTAATTTATCATATCAAAATACAACTAATTCATAAACACAAAATTGACTATCAATAGTCAAAATTTTTTATATTATTATTTAACTTAGTTAACAGCTAGTTCAGTAAAAACATTATTTAGTTATTATTATTAGTTTTTATAATGACCTAAACAGGGATTTTTGAATAATAACATTTTTTAATCTGACATGAACTATTATTAACATGAGCAATATTGTTTACCTATTTGAAAGATAAATGAAATGAAATTATCAAAATGTTGAATTAATTGTTGTATGTATGTGTATATTTTTGTACAATTAAACTCTAATACTTTTGATCTTTCGTACAAGGCACGTGCTTGCTATCGGCTTAATGTAAGATGCAGTTGATCATCCACTTAGTAGTAGCAAAGTACCAAACAAGACCATTCCTAAGAAATATCTCCTACAATTTAGTACTACTAGTAATACTAAGTAAATTGTTAAAAACCCCACTTTGATTAATAAAAGCTTATTGAAGACCTATGATTTGCTGTGAGCTCATATAACAAAAAAAAAATGTTATACTGGAATGTAGATAAAAGTAGCCATCTAATATTTACGATTATTAGGTTGAGCAAAATTACTATTGAAAGAACAGAATGCTCAATTAAATTCTTAACAAAATCGTGATCATCACTTTCAATTTCTATACTATAATATTTGGATTATATGGTAAGCTTTTCTTACTTTACATTTATTTATTAGATCCAAGGGATAACATTTTCTAATTTGATCTATTTTTACAACATATACTTAGGATGCATTAAAGTAACTTGGGGTTTTTCCTTGCCATTTGGTTACTACTGAATGGAGTTTAGTTGTCAATTAAGTAATGATGTAAAATATTGTATAGGAAATAGGAAATAGCTGCAATCTACATGTGATCTAGTATTCTTACATAAAAAAATATAGTTTTTTTTTAAAATAACAAACTACATTAAATTTAGCATGGTTGAAAGGCTTATTATTCGTTAACTATTAACACTAAGCATAACATTCTCTCTTGTTTCACTGAAAATTTGTTATATTAATAAAAAAGCTAAACTATTTTATAGATATCTTGTGGGAATATACATTATTTCCAACGAATTTAAAGTTCATTAATGTCCCCTCTAGATTTGACACTTGTAGATAGTTCAAAATAGGACTTCATTTATAGTAAAATTTTCTCGAATATTTAACCGTATTTCAAAAACTGTGTTCCATATCATCCAACATATTAGCTTTCAAAGCTTCAAAAAGACTGATAACTGTGACGAGTAGAATATCCCCACTCGAACTTGGATATCGTTGTATACTCGGAGCAATCTCCCTTTTAAAATAGATAGCTCGTAGACTGGAACACATGCTCAGTGGATATTAAATCTGTATTATCTTTACTGAAGCGCTTGCCTTTGAAGCGTAGATGGCAGAAGGCAAGTTAAGAAAATTTGTTTATAACCTCAACATTCCGAATGTGAAATCAAATTTCATCTTATGTGTTCCACAAACATGATTAGTTCTATATTTATGACCTACATAAATTCAAAATGAACATTATAACATCATAGTTATCCTTCATCCCTTTTGCAGTTCTCCTTTCGTAATTATGCTTTCCTAACTATCCTCTCCTAACTGTCCTTTCCCAGACTAGTTAAACCTACCAAACAGTATAAAGTGTTCCCACTTAGTGTTTTGGCTAAGTATATAAAAAAAATATTTCCTTATTAAATGTAGGATATTAAATCGTAAGAGGATCGTAAGCAAGTAAATAAGGGATATTTTCCTTCTTACGATCCTCCATTCCTCATTTATTGAGGTTTTATGACCCACTGTTTGGCAATACAAAAACTAACTACCTTGCCTTGATCTTTGACATGGATTTTTGTATTTTTACAGTCAGTTTTTTTTTGTCCTTATGTGGTATGGTATAAAACTTCCGAATCCCTTACGATCCGTCAACTATATAGTAGAATATATAGAATATTTCTTTGATTTTAAGTTTTAGTGTGAATGCCTGCTCACGTTTTTATGTGTTTCTACAATTTAGGTATTTGATTTTGATGAGCTTTTAAATTTTTTTCACAGATTTAACTTGCACTTATACTGTTTTTGTTACTTTTTTTCTAATCATACCCAACTTCAGCTTAGAAATGTATAGCCTGAACTGGGGTAGGGTCAGAGAAAATAACATGTCTCTATGAACTACTTTTCCGTATTAAATAAATTTACTATCATCCAAACTAAATATATTTGTAAACATTAATCACTCCCAGATATTTCCTTAGAAGTTTTATATCCAAATACAAATCAAAATCCTTAATGTCCTTTTTTCTTGTTTTAAATAATCAGTTATTAAATTAAAATATACCTCTAATTCGCTAACACTTCTGAATTGATGTTTTTTTACTTCTATTTTTAAATTGTTTTTTCAGTACGTGTTGAAATTCTCACTTTATTTTTCTAATTTTCTTTTAAGTATTCATCTGACATTCTACAAATGAGTATTTTTATTTTATCCTTGGAGAAAAATAAAATAAAAATCATGGTAGAAACATTACAAAAACAATAAAGAAAAATTAAACACCCAAATAATATTAAATGATGAAAATTTTTATCCAGTAAAGGTGAATTATAAACATAATAAATTATTCTGAATAATCTTTTTTACTACTACTATATTGCCGTGAAGTAGTATAACCTACATCTACCTACTTATATAACAGTAATACAATATTTTCATGTAATAAAATCCTTGTAAATTAAGTTTTGTAAATGAAGTGAATTACATTATTGACCTAACAAATCATTTAATATTGGTGGTGTTTCTATTAGCACGCATTTTATTAACGAATACCTGCACATTACTGTTCGTTTTCTAATTTATTGTATTCAAAAATAACAAGAAAAACAAAAAAAAATAACAAGGAAATGAAAATTCTAATAAGGATAAAAGATAAAATGTAAATAAAAGCAAGTATAAAAAAGGTGATAAGATGAAAGAAAAGTGAAAAAAGGTGAAAAATGTAAATGAAGTAAATCGGAGTAGGGTAGGGAAGCATGAAAAGAATCAAATTAGTGGAATAAAATGATATTTTTTTATTAGACACATTTTGACTAATGAATCAAGAAATTTTTTTCTTTTAATAAAATCAGATAGGTGTCCAATCAAATGTTAATATTTTAATGTAAAAAATCATAGATATTTTAGATCAGATCAGATGAGAAGATATCATTGGAATAATGAAGTGAATATTTCTAATTATAAGAAAAAAAAAATACAGCGTCCTTGTACATAATTAATTAATTCAAAATTTATTTGACAGGATGTTGTTGTCAAATTTGTAAATAAGAAAAATTATACTTCATTATTGGAAATTGTGATTTGCATAAGTGTGTTAATGTTGTCAAACGATTTCTGTTTTTAATTTTATTTGGAAAGATAGATAACCATCTATAACTTATTATTCACAATAGAATGATGGACATTGATTTAAATAGAACATGCTTAGGTATTCGTTTTAATAAAAAAATATTTTAAATTATTTAAAATTTACATTTAATTACATTTCATTGTTTTCAATACAACTATTATAAAGTTTTGGAATCTTTTGTTAAAATTCATCAAAAATTTTTATATTTAAAAAAAAAAAATTGCATTTAGCATAGTCTTAGCAATAAAAAACAAATCAATTGATGTTGTAAGAATAATGTTTTTCGAATTTTAATTTTCATTATGGAATTGTAGTCTTAACCATGAAATTTCATCGAATTCTAATTTGGAATTTTAATAATTTTAATTTACGTCTTAGGCTACAGTTATAGTATAGCGATACGTAAACTGAAGCAGTACAATTTTTCAATTGTAAAAAAGTACAGATAAGTAAATAAATAACCAAATGACAAAGTATATAAGTAAAAATTGGCAAGTTAATATAGAAGTATATAAAATAATTTTAAAACAAAATATATTTTTTTTATTTTTTATTTTTTTTTTATGATCTTGACAGTAACTTGGGTAGAATCACCTTTTCGTGCTTAATTAAGTACGGTACTGCAATTTTACACTACAATATCTACAAATATTTTGAGTATTTATTTAACAAATTACTGGCATATCTATTCATTAAATGTGGAAAATTACTGCTATTCTACTGCGCGACCCAGCGTTATCCGGTTTATATGATAGCATGAGAGCTTGACTGCAAATTAACTTGAATTTTTCAAGAAGTATTTTTACTCCATTAGCATGAAATCTAAAAAATGAGATCACGGTTCAAATTCCACTTGAAACAGTATATATTCATTTATATTTCTGGAAACGTAATTTATTTCTCTCTCTTTACAAATTTTGGCTTAAAAATACCTTCTTCTTACTTCTAAATTTCGATTGAATCACATCTTTTTTCGATTGATATTAGTTGAGCCGGTTTTAAGTGAAACAGGATTTATATGAACTTGAAGTAAGCTTCATCTTATAATATGATGTAAATGCTCTTGAGAAAAAAATATTTTTTTTAAAAATTTTGATCTGGTCCTAGATAAAGGTTTTAACATAGGTAATGAGCATTCATTAAACCCAAACTTATGTATTTTATTATTTTTAAAATACATTTTTTAATGTATACATTATAACAATGAATAAGAACAATTTCGTATTTGTCTATAATGTATATACTATACTTGTATAGTAGGTATTAATGTGTATGTTATCAGCATACTACAAAGTAACGCAACTTTGAAAAGAGGTTCGGATTTTTCTGAAGTTCTTTTTATCAAAATTTTGATATCAATGATCAATTCTATGATCAATCTAAATCAATAATTAAAAATTAAAAAATATTTATCTGTATTTTCAGACCTGCCTTACAAGACAGAAAATGGTATGATAATATTGTGGTCTGTATAACATCAGTATACTATAAAAAGCAATACTATAAAAGCAGCCGGACCAATTTTTTTATTTAAAATTTTTGATTTCTGATATCAATATAAATAATCGATTCAAATACCTACATTTTCAGGCCTTGGCTAGAAGACAAAATGTTCAAATACAGTGTTATTCTGTCATTACTTGCAAATTATCCTTCGTACTTTGGAATTGGTATTATTAAATTTGTTTTCAATATTTCAACTATGAAGGACAATATTTTCTCCACAACTAACTGATTCGGGAATAAACTTCCTCTCATTAAGCTTTCCGTCTTTGGATCTATCTATCCAAAACTGAGCACTAAAATTTACTAAATGTATCTTTTATTAAATTTTCATTACAAAATCAATTTTTTTGTTTTGTCTTTAATTTCAATTTTTCAAATCAAGAGAAAAAATATCGATTTCATTCCCTACTAATCGACTTTCGAATATTAATGTTGTTCCTTATTACATCATTAAAAGCAAAAATCGAAAATATATATATATACTTATGTTTCTATTTTAAGAGCATAATTAGATACGCATGAATTATTTTAAGATAGTTTTTATCCTAAAGTATATACCTATCACGTTCACTAAAATACAATTCACCTACATTCACAACAATAATTAAGAAAAAGTTTCTAGATTTGATTTTTAATAAATATTTTATATTATTATATTTTATCCTTGAAAATTCCATTTGATATAAAAGTCATTTCCCAAAACAACAACAACAACAACATTTTCTGATATTGACCTTCAATATAAAACGGAAATTTAATAAACAAAATTATACTTTGGTATCTAGTAACTGATGTAAGCTACCTACATTTTCTTTTTATGTCAAAAGATCACGCATCCTCAATTACATTCTCATTCCTCTTAGCCACTTATTTTTTCATTATTTTCTATTTAACATTTTTTTTTTGAAATCACATACACATAGGTACATACAACATAAGTACAAATACATTACATTGAAACTTAATAACTTTGTCGTTTAGATCCTTGACTCTTTTAATAGCAGCACTAATATCAAACCACAAAATATCCTATTCCCAAAATAAAAATTAGTAAAACAGAAAAGAAAAACAAATAATATGAAAAACAAAACAGACAAAATAAAAAAGAAGAAAAAAATAAAATCCTTAAGGAATTTTCTATTACATTTTGTTGTTGTTGCTGTTTTTGTTGTTATTCAATATTATACTCATCCAAAAAATATCGAAATAATGGCAACATAAAGCAATACGAAGATAAAAATTAGAATTCAATTTTGTCTCAACAAGTCGATATTATAGATGGATAAAATGTGTGACTCTGTAATCAATTCATATAGTGTGGATGTATATCTAATGTAATATTTGATACACAGTTACTGGCAAAATTATAAGATATAGGTATAATAATTTTTTAATTATTGTACCTATTTTATCGATATCGATTAGTAATATTATCGATATCGAATATTAATATCGATTAGTAATATTATTGTACCTATATAATTATTGTGGCTATTTAATCGATATCGATTTGTAATATCGATTAGTAATATTATCGGTTTCGATTTAAAATATCGATTAGCAACATTATCGATTTCCATTTAAAATATCGATTAGTAATATAATCGATATCGATTAGTAATATTTTCAATTGCCGGGAATGACTGGAAATGAGTTTTTTAAACCGAAAATTCACCGAAATTGAGATTTTCAAATGAAATGAGGTACTTTTTGATGCAAATTCGGACTCTACATCAAAAATAAAAATCGTTGTGTTAATAATTCTTTTGAATGGTCTGGGACACCCGGTGTATTCGGTTAGATATTCTAGTAAGACAACAATTTGATAAATAATTTAACATAGTCATAAAATACATAAAAAATTTACTTATGTATGAGTTATAGATAGCAAAAATATAATATATTATTTCCAGCAATGTATAAATACTGCTGGAAATATATGTTTTTTTCTCACAAAAGTTATATAATAGTAATAGAAAACATACAAACATATTACAATACAACAAATAAAAAACCAACAAAATACAAATTTAAACTTTGAACTACAATAGCTCCAAAACGGCAACATATATTTGATTATCAAATAAACATTAACATATTTTGCAAACCTTTATATTTTTCTAGTTGAATTTGAATATGTATGTATGCCTAAGAGCCCAAAATAGTTAATGGCTTGTATGCAAAAACATTAAGGTCAACAAGAATGTTTCCAAATGTCCTTCCAAATGTCCTCAGACGTGTCGTTCGGAATATATATTTTACATTTAATTTATTTATTTAGTTTTAAACTATTTTTATGTACATAATACATATTTAAAATACATATTAAAAAATTAAAATACACTTTGTACACTATAAACTAAACTTATTTTACATATTCAACAATTTTGTTTTTAAATTTTACTAAATCTATTTCATTAACTATTTCAGTTGGTAATTCATTAAACAATTTGATACCATTATACATCAGCATATTTTTTATTTTTTTGTTTTTATTTTTACTGAACACACCTGAGATCTATCCTTGAGATATATAATCATTTGGTCCTACGCGGGTAAAATATTTACTTCAGAAGAATCAGATATCTACGCTCTCGACTTATAACAAAGTTTTTATCTACAATCAAATATTATAATATCTAGGCATACTGTATTCAATTCCGCCCTATGCCACTCGGATGGGGTTGCAGGACAATGATGATGATGATGATACTGTATTCAAATATGAAGAATTGTGCTAAACAACTTCAGATTTAAATTACGATAATATCCAAAAGTGTTTTGAAACATTATCAATGCTCGTTAATATGTTCTGTTGATATGGAAATCTGAAGATTCATATCTTAACAATGAAGCCAAATTAAAATTTTAACCATATCTTAAAAGACAAAATAAACAAATTGGCTCTGCGTCAAGTCATCGTTTGACACATTTCAATGTAGAATTATATCACACTTGCAAATACTGACATGGCTCGCTGGCAATCACGCCATAGCCATGGCTGGCAATCAAAATTTTGTTAGACAACTTAAACGAAGGAAATCGTTCGAATTGTGTTAGGATAAAATATTTTATGTCTCCATAATTCCAAATAGGATTTATATAGGTATAGGTATCCATAATTCTAAATAGGACCAAAGATATCTGAAGTAATAAATCCAGAATTGTATTAATGGTTTTGTCTTATTAAACAATTTTAATTTTAACAAAATAATAGGAGTTTTTAGTGTATTAAAATCAACACTGTCTTTCACTTCCTTTTCTCCCGGAAGATAGAACGGTAGATGAAGGCTGGTTTGATGATATTCTAGTATCTGGCAAAAATCTAGTTATACTTATTCCTATTTCCATTTTTCCTTAAATGTCTGTCTAGCTACATTTTGACAAATGAAAATATGTCTAATAATTTGATCAAAAACTGTATTTTCATAAGACCAAAACAAAAAAAAAAAAAATAAAAAATGAAAAAAATTATCATTCTAAAGGACTAGAAGAATACAAAAGTTAATTTTTATGTATACAATACTCTTTTGCAAAAAAAAACAACAAACAAAAAAAAAAAACAAAAAAGTGTTTAAGAATCTCTTCGGATTGAGCATAAAATCAAAAGTTAAAGTGTTTTGTTTTTTTGTACACACACACATTCACGCCGACACACATTATTGAAAATCAATTTCAAAATATTCTACTCAAGTTATCTTGTTATTTTTTTTTATTTTATTTTTTTTTTTTTTTTTTTAATATACTACACACATCCACACAAGATTATGTATATGAATTTCATATAAATTGTGTAAAGATGCCTATAATAGGGATATAAAAAGTAGTAAAGGATACTTAAAAGAATTTTGTTTTGTTTTTTTTTTTCAGTTGAAAATTTATTTTAACCGCTAACTGAGAAAATATGGAAAAAAGAAAAACAAAGAAAATTTAAAATAAGAAAAAAAAGTTAAAGAGTGTTCAAAAGCTCATAAATCAAAAACAAGAAAAAAATAATAACAGATATATATATATATAGTGTATGTACACATTTGATATAACGAAAGGATAACGATAAGGTTATTTAAAAGGAAATCCACTTTTTGTTTTCTTTTGTTTTTGTTTTTGTATTTGTTTTCTTTTTGGGTATAGGTATTTAAGATCTCTTTACCTTTGAGATTTTCAATAATGTAACGATATTCCATTAAAAGTTATGAGAAAAAATTTGTTGTATTAAAATTTCAAAGTGAAGAAGAGTTCATTTTTGTATAATGTTATGTATATATTCATAATATATGTGTATACACTATTATATTATATGCAAGTGAAAGAAAATTGTATTTTTTTTTTTTTTGATGATTAAACATTTATAGAAAATTAAAAGTTATTTTTCCATACTAGACATACACACACATACACATTCATAAATTATATATTCCTGAATATTCGATTTATTAAATCGAGAGTTTGGATCTTGGGTATCATTATCACCGCGGTCGTTTAGCCTATTATGGTATATAATATAAATATGTAAATAGATTATATAGATAAAATATATTTGCAGAAAAGAAAAAAAAAAATCTTCATTTTGAACGGTTTATGTTTTTTTTTACTCAGAATGTTACAGAGTAGAATTTTGAGTAAAAAAAAAAAATTGTTTGAATAAAATTTTAAAAATAAATTCAAATTATAAATAAAGAAAATAATATATATAATATAATATAATATTCTCTTGAGAAATGTGTGTTGAATTTATATTTTTACAAAAATTGAAATATTGTTTATTGGAAAAAAATATGCAATTATAATTACTGACAAAATAATTGATTGATATTAAATTTAAAAATAAGACCAAGAGGCTCACAAATCATTGATGACTTGTAATAATATTGGATTATCAAATTATAAATTGTGTTGCGCTGTCGAAGATTTATGTTCGTATAAATAGAAAATGTAATAAGTTTTTTGAAGGTTTATACTTCTTCTTCGTTTATTGCATATCCATAATTGAATATCAGAGGTCATGTGATATTGGCAACGATGTACCTGATAGATATTTCGATCCGTTGCTGAATGGTTTAAATCGCCAATGTTTCTGATGCCATATACTTAGAAGGTGGACATTAGTTATTTTTTAGATATATAAAAGCAGTTTTATGTTCAATTGATTTATTAAATGTTCCCAACCGCAGTACAGACTATAGCAAATTTATCTAGAATATAGAATTTTATACGTGAGGTTGATTCGGGCACTAGTAAAAATATTTTTAATACTAAGTTTTATGAATTTAATAATTAAATTTAATTTGTACACACAAGTAATTTTAAATCTATTATTAAGTTTGCTTCCTTGCACGTTTACATGTTTTAATTCAAATTTCAGTTGTAATGGCATAAATAATGTTGAATAACTGATTAACTTGCTTCGATTTCCATAACTCAGTAGTGTTTTTGTTAATAGTTTAAGTGTTTAATTTCACATTTATTTGATTAATAATTACGCAACGTGCGGCACTGGTTTAGTACATAGAATGAATCAAGGAGGACATGAATTAGGTTGAATTTTCTTTTTAAATGATTTAATATCAAAATCCATGGTGATAGATTGCGATAGAAACCTCCTTTGCTTATTTCTACTTGTTTATTTGAGTTGGTACAAATGAGAGAGAAATCATAACTACAATAATAATTTAATATCTAAAAATTTGCCTAACTTAAGTTAAATTGGTAGAATGTATTATTCGTGGGAATATTAACAGAATTGGTGAAGTATGTAGCATGAATTGGTCTATATTTACGAGTGTATTTCAACATTAAAAAATTATTGAATTATTCCAATATGATAAGAATATTAAGTCATGTTAACGAGTTTGATAATCACGAATTGTGCAAGATACTTAGATTACTATTGATAGATGTTCAGGCTATTATTCGGTTGAATATATCAGTTATTAATGTATAAGATTTTAGAATAAGAACCAATCTTGTCAGAGATAATAATGTTTTCAGATAAATCTTTAAATTCAGCTTTTAATTAATAATCACTTTAATTAATGGACAACTAAATATCATACTATACTACTTTATTGCCTTATTAAAGAATAGTTAAATAAAATAAATAAGTTTGTTAGGTTAAACCAGCTCAAAATGATGATTTGTAAATTTTAAAAATATATTTAGTTAGTCAGCTCGTTTTTTTCCAAAAATTTCTTACTACATAATTGATAATTACAGAGTGTTCTTATACTTAAGTTAGAGTTTAGATTATTATTATCTTATCAGTTTTATTTTATTATATTTTTTTTTTTTTTTTCAATTTATTTTCAATTTGTTGTTTTATTTACAATTTATTTAAATTTAAATGTTCGATCGAAAACAATGAATTAATTCAAAATTACTTTTTTGTACTGCG
Source organism: Argyra leucocephala (assembly GCA_963942445.1). Classification (NCBI taxonomy): domain Eukaryota; kingdom Metazoa; phylum Arthropoda; class Insecta; order Diptera; family Dolichopodidae; genus Argyra; species Argyra leucocephala. The sequence goes on from OZ012681.1 coordinate 105,836,521, forward strand.
GTAATTATAGTGTTCCCACGTAACAATTTTATTGCTATAAGACACTTGCGCACTCTTATACCACTATTATAAACACTATTATGGCGGTATTAGTATTAATTTGAGGGCTCCTCAATTGTTTCGAAATGTTATAAATGTTAAAGAGCTTAAATGGAGAATCCTATATGGCACCGCAGCAATTGCTGTAATATTGAGTAGTATACATATGTATTAGTGTAAATGTTTTTTTTTATTTGTAAATGAAATTCATTTGAAACAATTTATGTTATGCGAGAATGAAAAAGATATTATTTTTTATTTTAAAATAATAATTTTATGGAGTTTATATTTATTTCATGATCAAAATAATGGCGGTCGCAAAATATTTATTCTAAATATTTATTCAAAAGTTACAATAAATTTATTAGTAACATTATACAGTAAAGTAATAAAACTCCTACTGCTATTCTATATCAATTCTATTCTTATAACAACACTTTAACTCTTGATATAGAATAACTCACTTTCAGACTTTTAACAACATTGTTGTAACACTTGCTGAACATCCCATTTTAACAAATCCCGAAATTTCTATAAGAACATTCTCATATAGCAACCTTAATCACATTATTCCCATGAAAACATCATTATAACACCTTTAGTGTTTATAGGGAGCCATATAGGAGTCTTATAGCACTAATTTGGTTTTTATAACAATAAATTGTTACGTGGGTTGTTATCTTGTTATTGCTTTGTTGTCAAATTGGTTTGTGCAATGTTTTTTAATAACTTTTCGCTACTCTCGATTTATTTCAAAAGTTTGTTTTTACTTTTTGAGTCTATGGTAACTTAAATAGCATTTCTGGTGACATGTATGTCAGTAAGAGTATAAGTGAATATGTGACAAAGTATAGATATACATTATTGGTATACATTATACAGCCGACTGAAGAAAAGTAATTTACTTAAGAAAATTCGCTGGTAGTAAAATTTTCCCAAATTGGGAATCAGTGTTGTTGTATGGTGTTTATAATCAGGTTTCTCATAATGTTTTGATAAGTTTGACAACAAAAAGTGATAGAAAATCGTGAATGTAAAGTAACTCTAAAAATTAATTTGTATATTAAAGGTTGTATATAGAACGCATCAAATTTATTAAAAATTTTTATTTTATTGGTGTATTATTTTTACTAAATAAAAATATTATGAATTCATTATAGGACTCGTTTAGCACTTTGGGTACCATGATCAACATTTTTTTTTTCTTAATTTTTATTTATTGTCATTAAATATTTTATATAATTCTTAAATAAAACTAAATAGAATATTATATTTTTATCATCAATTTATTACTGCAGTCTACAGTAAAACATACTAACAGTAAAACATACATTTTATTGCTATAACCCATGTACAAGTGATCATTTTATTTTTCTCCCCAGTACCAGAAGAATTTAAAATATAAGAATTTGTATCTGAGAGATAGAGAATTTCAGTATAACTGATTGATTGCGGTATCTGATAAGGAAATCGAAAAAAGTCACTGGTGATAGCCAAAGTGGTAAATAATGTTAGCACTGATAGCCATATCTCTACACTCTATTCATCCCCATAATGTCACTATAATTTCTAACCTGAATTTTAAATTTGTTCTTATTAAATACTAAATTTAAGTTATATTATAGTATTAATATCCAATTATAGACAATAGTTATATCTAGTATTAATATCTAATTATAAAACCAGATTTAAGTTTATTATTAATTGGTACAATCTAATAAGACCTATGGCTTATTTTGTTCATTCCAAATAAATAAATAAATAATTTCCCTACTATTGCAATATTATTTCTATATAAAATTAAAATTATTTATTTCTACATAACTCAAATGACATTTGCAAATATTTAAATTATAGGTCTCTGAATATATTTTTTTATATTAGATTCTACCAACATTAGATAATTTTACTTCAAATCTAATTTAACATATCAAACCAGAGTCACCCGAATAGAAAAAACAAAAAAAAAAACACAAAAGTGAATAAAAAAATTTAATCATTTTTGATATTCGCACGATTATTATTTATTTTTAATGCAAATTATCTAAATATATCTGAACAATATTATATAAATTACGCAAATATTTTATTTGTGTAAGCAAGACAGCATATAGTTAATATTTTTTAAGAGTTTATTTATTATTACAAAAATAGAGAGAATTATGCTTGAATAAATAATATCCTTATTAAAAATCTTTGAATCCTGTTTTGTTTTTCCTTTTCTATTAAAACTGAGTTTCTTTTGTTTGTTAAAGCAAACAAAAAAAAAAATTTATTTTTGTCATACTCAAGGATTTTCCGCACAGATTTTCCACAGATTTTCTTGTCTAAGAATAGATTTATTTTTTTGGTTATTTTTATGAACAAAAAAATATAACAAAATTTTGTAACTCATATTTAAGAAATTTCATCCTTCACCATATCATACATATATAGATAGTTATATTATTTTTTAAGAAAGATACCAATTTTATATAAATGTATCTATATATGTATATATATATATAAATACATGTTTTATATGAATTGATTTAGAAAATTGAAATTTTATTATATGGAAAATTGTAATCGCCTTTCAATAATAATAGAAATCAAAAAAAAAAATAATAATATTATTTTTATTTTTATATTGAAGGTCCTTTTTTTTTAAATTATTTATATATAATTTTGTATATTATAATGGGATTGTACATATTTATTTTTAATATATAAAACTCTTAATGGGATTATTGAAATAAAATCGAAATAAAATGATTATTTTTTATTTTATTAATATTTTGTTGCTTTTATTATATTATTTGGAAATCATATTAAGTTTCAATCAATTTGAATATTATTGAAAATTTTGAAAAAAACAAAAATAAGAAAAACAAAAAATAAAAAAAAAACAGTTTATATTAGTTCTTTTATTACAAAAAATTGAAGTGGAATGCTTAGAATATTTCTTAAAATTTGAGTATTTTAATAAGGAAAATTTTATTTTTTCAATTTCGATATCTTTCAATAAAATTAAATGTGGTAATGAAAATTGGTTTTCACACTGAAGAGATATGTCTTTTGGAATTATTTTATGAAATTTATATATTTTTAAAATTAAAAAATTTGAAAATCTGAATAAATAATAAAAACTAGAATTGAATTTAGTGAATCATAATTAGAGTTTCAGATTTTTACTATTTAAAAATGATTCGCCTAGAGCAGTTGTTTTAACGTTTTTGTACTCGTGACCCATCAAAATATTTTAGAACTGTTTTGTGACCCAAATTTTTTTTATAATAATAATTTATATATGTTAAATTATCTAGAATAAATTGATGTTTTTTTTTATACAATGAATATAAAACATTATTGTTTCATTATCTATTAAAATAAAATTCAAACTTCATAATTTAACATAAAAACAAAAATTTAACAAAAATTAATATAAAAAACATTTTAAAATTATACACGAATATGTAATTGCAAGAGGCATCAAATTTTGCAATGCTATTGAAAAAAATTAGGGATATCTTGTATCCTCCTGTAGGTTTGTTTTTTTTTTATTTATTTTTATTTCGATTTTACACCAACAAAAAAAATTTACAAAAATTGGTTTTTTTTTAAACAATTCAAAATTATTCGTTTTTTAATTAATTTTATTTTTATATACTGATAGTTATTTAACCTATAGAACTTCGTACTTCTTCAATACTTTAATATTTTATATATTAATATATTATTTTTTTACTATTTACATTATTTAAATTTCAAAAACCAAATAAATTTTTTTTTTTGTTTTTTATTATTAAAAACACTACAAGTAAACTTAAACTAACTTAAACTATCTAAACCTAGAGAATGAAGCAGAACACCATATTTTGCTTTTTTCTACACGTATGCATTTTCTAATCACCAATGTTTTCTTATAATACGCTTATTATTGTTTGGAATAAACTAATCGTATTTAAAGATCGATTTATCCAAAATATTGGGATTAAAATCAATGAATTTGCATGTACCTCTCCTATTATAATGAAACTAGGGGCCCCTGTTGAGTAATTATATTTCAAGTTGAAGTCAAATTTAAGGTTTTTAAAAAAACAGTAATTTACGTACTGACATAGACTTCACACGATATAGCAGAAACCACTCGTGTTTAATAAAAAGTTTTGTGATTAGTAAGTTTTATTTAGGACATATTTTACACATATAAATACACGTCCCTCATATATTGCTTCGTTTATATTCTCTATAGTAAGTGGCATTTAGTGGAATTCAAGTGATTTGTTTTTTTTGTTGTTTTTATATTTTTTATTTTAGATGAATTTGTTTTTTTGTTTTTTTTTGGCCTATGTACATAGATTCAATTGCAAGTCATATGTTAATTATAATAACTGATTTGTTTGCTTTTGTTTATTATTTTAATAAGATCTCACATATGCATAATGTATTTGCTGAATAATAAAATCATATGAGTAAAAAATTTTCAACTGTGTGCGCATTTTTGTTTTATATACAACTTATATATTATATTAGAAGTTCATTAAGGAGTAGGAGAATCGAAATAAAATGAAAAGGTGTCTACTGCGCAGGTCCCTAAATGCTTGTCAATTATAATTACAGATAATGTTCACGGTTATACATAAAACCATTTGCATCTATATATATGAAGTGCGCAGGAGCAATAAATCCGTTTTCATACTATACTGAATATATTTTATGTTATGATAGTATATTTTGTATATTAATCCATTAATCCGAAATTTTTAGCGAGCGATCAATGTGGTTTCGGATCAATTTTATTATAAAATTGTCAAACACAACAATGTTATCTTCTTTATATATATATTTATTGGAATAGAAGTGTTTGAAATCTGTTTAAGGTTTACGCGTTTCGGTTATGCAGGCTCTTATACATTTGGTCTCGAACATTCTAATTTTTTTCATTAGGCTAGCACTTATATTAAACCATATAGGTGCTCCGTATACCAATATTGGTAAGCGTTTATTTTTACTCTAGGGTTAAAATTTTTGTTATAAAATAATTTTTTTGCCGCCATAAAGGCTTTTTTGATTTTTGTTAGAATATAATTTGCATGATTAGTAAATTTTAAATTTCGGTATCCTCTTCTATCTTGTATCCAAAATTGGAGAATACATAGGAAGAAATTTGATTCCAAATTCATGACTAAATACTTTAAACGAATTTCCGTAGTTGTCATTTTCCGCAGTTTCTATAATGTTTCTGTATTCGGATTTATATAGTGTAGGAGGATTGATCTTTCATTTCATGCTTAAACTGTTTTAGAGGTGAAATCATCAATTTTATTTCTACTAAAAATGTGTTTGCATCTACGAGGTATTTTTAAAACTAAGAAAGTGCTACTATAGTTTACATTCAAATGTCTAAACGTGACATTATGTTATCTAATTTTAAACATTTTATTTCTTACATATTTAAGATATTTTATTATAAGTGAGAAATCCAAATAAATGGAGAGAAAACAAAATCGATTATTATAGAAGTATAATTAACATGAATTTTATTGGTTTTGAATCAAACCAACTGACAGTCAGGAAAACCGTTTAAGACTATCAATTCCATTTTTCTAACCAAAGCAAAAGTTAAAGTTCTCAAGAATAATCAGGCCGCTATCATATCCGTAAATTCGATCACTAGATGTTCTAATATAACCTTCTGGAGCAGACTTATGTGATGCATGTCAACCTTATGCGATCCATGTTAAATTTTATAATGTGAAATCATCTTTAATGAAAATATTATAATAATTAAATGTAAATTTTAAAATATAGCAAAGATAATTAAAATTACACTAAATTTGAATTCAAAATAAACACTGTAATACCATTTTGATGTATTTTTAAATAAATCAAAAATTATTAACTATAAATTTTTATTCTAATTGTAACAAGCGAACAAAATGCCAAGCTCATTTACATTTTTAAATGCTTACAAAATTTTCCAATAAATTTTCTTTTATTTTCATCAATTATTAACAAATAATTTCTCTAACTCTTCCTTATAAAACTAATTATTTTATATTTTTCTACTACAACATGTTATATTTTTGTCAAAAATTCACTCTAATTAACTTATTTCAAATTTTCAACAAAATATAATTTTAACTTTGTAAGTTTTACAATTTTTTCATTATCACAAGTTCTTGTTTAAAATTTGTATATTAAAAGGATTTTATCAGCAGGAATACACATAATTTCCTTTATCCTTTGTTTGTTGTATGCAATTCAATTTGAAGTAAACCAAAGAATTTTACCACTAAATTTTATATCATAATAAAATTGTTTATAAATTTATAATAATATATAGCTATAACATACACATGTAATATTTTAATAGAATATGAGACTTGGGTTCTAAATCATAGAAAATCATTATAAAAATTTTTATACTCGTTTGTATTAAAGTACTTTTGATATCCTCTTTAAAAGTAAGTTTATATCATGTTATTAAACTTAACAAGTATCAAAAGAATATAATATAAAAATAAAACATTACAAATTATATAATAATACAGGGTGTGTTTTAAGTATGATGTATATATTCTTTTTAAGAGAGTATAGTTGATCAAAAAATTATTTTAAAGTCCTCTAGAGTGATAAAGTCCTGTTCTTAATTTTAATTTATTTGTACTGATATTTTATCAGATGTTTTAACAGGTAATATTAGTAAAATTCACTGATGGATTTTCTCATTCAACAAATTTTTTTAAATTAAAAAAAAAAACAATCCAACTTTATTTCTACATTTTTTGCATTTACTGCTATAACTTCCATTTATTAATCCAAAACTAAATTAGAACCTCCCAAGATATGATCTGGAAGTTTTAAAAAACAAAGTAAACAATATGTACCTCATTAACTGTCGGTATATTAGTTCATTGGGTTTAAATAATTTAATCATAGGCATTTTTTCTAGATTGACTTACTGATGACCTATTGTGATTCTAATTCAATTATAATTGTAGCTCATATTAAAAAACAATGTCGATATCTATGTATATCTATTAGTAGATATACATAGCATAAAAATTCTAAAGAAAAGCTATTGTAAGTAATTGTGTATTCCAAATCTCTGTATAAAAGCAGTTAGGGTCTTTATTTATTTTTATTTATTTATTTATTTATTTATATATTTTTTTATACTATTTAGCACAAACAGATTACAATTTAGTATACATTCAAAAATAATAAAATTCAAAATACAAAAATAGTAATAATTTTTTTTTTTAATATAAATTAAAAAGGTCAAGTTAACAAAATATTCAATTAATATTCAACTAACTATTAACATTCTATTAATAGGTTCATATTTACCATAATTTGTTCACAGTGTGTAATGTTAGTGTAAATCCTGTAAACTTAGAATTATATAAATATATATATATAGATATTATGTCTCTCTTTCTCTATCTATATCTAAAACTAGACTAACCTATACTAAGAATATGTTTAAATGCTTTATTTTGGCATTTAAACAAAATAAAATTGTTTTAGTAAATTTTCAGATTCCTTTTGAGTTAAAAACAGATTAAATTATTTGAAATATCTATAAGTATAATCTATAAGTAGATATACCTAATTTTTGTTTTTTAATTTATAATAATATGCCTTTTGATGAAAGTTTTACCATCTTAGTATCCTGTTTTTTGTCTTATTTAATTTATTTCAAACTATTCAAGTTCAAGCTAGCAACTATCAAAATACATAACTCCAATACTACAATACCTACTGATGACAAAAATTTAAAAATAATACAAATGTATTTGCAAAACATGAAAGTTTTACCATCTTAGTATCCTGTTTTTTGTCTTATTTAATTTATTTCAAACTATTCAAGTTCAAGCTAGCAACTATCAAAATACATAACTCCAATACTACAATACCTACTGATGACAAAAATTTAAAAATAATACAAATGTATTTGCAAAACAACTATCATCAAACGACTATCATCAAGGGTAATAAAATATTGGACAAAAAAGGATACAAAAGATTTAATCAATCTTTAATATTAATTTATTTTATTTAATTTATACAAAACTATTCGTAATAACAATAATATTCATACATTAATAAATAATTAAAATAAATTTACTTAATATGAAGTTAATCTAATTTAATTCATTTAAAAATTATCCTTTACATGAATTTTAATTTGGTTTTTAAATCTTCTCAAACGATTTCCCATTTTTAACTCTGTAGGAAGATTTAATTTCTATAACAATCTAGTCTTAAGTTAGCATTATTTCTTAAATTATATTCATGTATGTCTCCATTATATACAATTTTATTACATAAATAATTTGGGTAAAGCCAATTTTTTCTTGTATTATATAAATTGATTGCACATTGAATAGATATTTTAATTCTAATTTTATTAAAAAAATTTACATTTTAAGCGATCTTTTTACAAACATAATTAATATGACTTTTAAAATTTAATTTGTCACAATATAACTCCATTTTAACATATTTTTAATTTAAGATTTGACTAATTGATGTAAGTTTTTCAAATCTAGAAAAAGTGGAAAAAAATACAACATACATAAAACATCCTGTCATCATAAAAATGAATCTGAAATATAATAAATTATCTTAAAGGACATTCAAACTTAATCCTGATTTGGTAGTTGAGATGCTGCTTGTGAATATGATAATATTTTATAATATATTACTTTAATAATTTTATATTATTAGCTGTATTACAAGCACTCTGCATATACCTACATAAGTATAGAGAACATTATTTTCCTATTAGCTGGATTGCATAATAATAAAATGAGAAAAACTTGATTTTTGTTTCAGTATCAAGACATAATTTCAAAATGTTTATACAATTTGGAAAAATTTTAATAATAAATTCAGATATTGTATAATGATAGCTTGCTAGAATAGATTAAAATCCAAGATTAATTTTATTTAAAATAAATTAGAACAAATCAAGATTTTTTAGATTTATATAGAAGACACAAATATCATAAAATAAAATGAAATATATGTGGTGCCCTTTATTACATAAATGTAATTAATAGTACAGCAAATAACAAAAAAAAAATGAATGGATGGAAGAGGAGTGATGTGGTGCCCCTTTATTAATTAAATTTAAATAATAAAGGGCACCACATATTATTATTTCAAGGTAAAACAATGCCATACCATTAAATGAAATAAACAAAAAGTGTTTAAAAACAAATTTAATTGTTAATAAAAACAAAGTGTTTAAAAACAAATTTAATAAAAATTTTTATAAATCACAGTAGCTGTGATTATAACATCATGATTTAAATTATAAAGTCAATTAGAGATAAAACCAGGAGTTGTATAGGTAGTTTGAGGCTTAAAATACTCCAGCGATGAGTTTAACTATCGTTGCTGAATAAAACATTTATTTTATTATTAAATACTTTTTTGTTGCACCTACGCACTCTTATAAAATCCTTCTCATAAAATCATACATTCATTCAATACATTTATTTATTCTTAAAGAGATCTACAAATTAATCTATTCAAAAAAACGAACTATCGTTTAACGAAGTTGTTGAAAAAATAAAAACAAAAAAAAAATATTTCATTTTTCCTATACCTACTATTATATATACTACTTAACTTATGTAATACATAAATTTAATACTGGACAAAGGATATCCTGATATATCCTAAATAAAAAAACAAAAAGTTTAAAAGTTTGTAACATCATTATTATAATGATATTCAGTCAGTATTGTTGATAGCTGACTGTCATCAAAATATGTATCATACATAATATACAAATAAATATACATAATTTATATACACAAGTTAATATACCCACACACAATGTTTAAGAAATTTGTTATTTTGTTCTACTTACAAGAAAATTTATATGAATTCTGACAGTTGATAACATTATGGTTTATTTAAGTTATTTATAAATTCATGATTATGATGATGTAATGATAATCATTATTATGAGTATTACAATGATGATGATGATAATGATTGTGATGTTCTATAATAAGAAATTTTAAAATTTAAATAAACAAAAACATGATTTCAAATATTATAAAATATTTTTAGTTGAAAATGTGGAAAATATCCTTTGTCAAAATTTATAATATGCAAGATGATAATATTTTTTGTTTTTTAATTTTTAATAAAATGTCCTTTGAGAAATTTTTTACTATCTTAGGATCAAGCAACAGGATTTTTATTTATTTTTTTTCATATTGATATGGAAATAAAATATAATTGTTAAAAATGAGTTTAAACTTATAACTTTAGTTAGTTTTTACGCACAATCAAAATTGAAAATATGAATAATTAAATTTCAGGTAAATAAATAAAAATGATGCAAAGGAATTCAAAAGAACAGTTATTCACTATACATTGTGTATTATGTGAACTTGCATCAAATTATTAAACATTTTCATGAAATTGGAATGTTGTATACATAAACTAACTTTCACTAGATTAGACTATTTACTAACGAAATTATCGATCTGTTGTTGTGTGGTATATCGACAATATCCCGACGTGTGGATCAAAATAAAGAAAAATAAAAATTAATTGTAATGATTAAATTCAGAAATATGAAATATGATTGATTAAGGCACATTTTTGGTTTTCCAGTTTTTACATGCCTCAATAAGTTATTGATATATAATATTCAGACAATAGAAGCTGGAGTACAACTAAGCTATTTATGCTCAATTAATTACGAACATATAGATTTAACATCACTAAATTTTAGGTTATTTCAATGTACTCACTTACAACATATATCAGGTAGTTTGCAACTGTATACAATCTCTATTTTTTATTGTTTTAAGTACTGTCAGATTGGTGAACATGCATTGTCTTTCTAACCAGAGATTCAACCAATTTTTTGTGAATGTCCTTCTGTACTCGAAATTAGCTTCTTTTTAGCTGTATGTTTTTAAAATGTTTTTTTTTTTTTACCAGACTTGCCTTATTTTAGATCAATATTTCATTGAATCAAAGGGACCTACAGAACAAAGTCAGCAGATTACAGGAAGAAGCAAAGAAATCGGGACTGGAATTAAATATCGAGAAAACCAAGGCAATGAGGACAAACAACAGTTATAGTGAGCCAATAACAGTGAGTGGAAAACAGATAGAATACGTAGAAGAATTCAACTACCTGGGGAGCATTATAACATCAAGAGGAGGTGCAACAGAAGATGTCAACAGCCGTATAAATAAGGCAAGAAGAACATTTGGGAGCCTAATGAAGATATGGCGGAGCAACCAAATATCGAGAACAACAAAGCTAACAATATTCAGAGCATGTGTTAAGTCAACATTAATATATGGCAGTGCAACATGGCTCACTTCGGTCAGAATCAAACAGAAGCTACAAGTATTCATCAACAAGTGCTTGAGAATTATATGCAGAATATTCTGGCCGGCAAGAATTAGCAACAAGGATTTATGGATGATAACTGGAGAAGAACCTATCAACAGACAGATAAATAGGAAAAAATGGAAATGGATAGGTCACACACTAAGGAAATCAGAAAGTGATATAGCAAGAAGAGCTCTAGAGTGGAATCCACAAGGACAAAGGAGACCCGGCAGACCATACAACACATGGAGACGCACAATCGATCAAGAATTAACAGTCAACAATTATACCTGGGACGATATTAAGGAAGTAGTACTCAACAGAGAGGAATGGAGGCTCACTATCGAAGCCCTATGCTACCACGCGGAGTAATAGTAAAAAACAAAAAAAAAAAAATTTCATTGAATATTATATAGAGTGTGGGGTGTTATTTTACATTAAATTCTTAATAACAATGGGGCTCATAATTCTTTAATGAATTGTTATTTGAGAAGCTGACTGCTCCAATCCATTTTTAATTTTTTTTTAAGTTCAGCCAAACATTAGCAAATATTTCATTGAATTTGAGCTTTATTACAAGACAAACCTTTTAATATATACCACCGATAGAATCGATAATGAATTCTAAATTTAAAAATTTAATTCCTTAGAGAATTTTTTTTCGGAAAAATTATTTAAGACTGTTCGGAAAAAAGAAATATAAGAATTTTATTGTCTCCTATTTTAAATTTTTATTTTTGCATACGAAATACACGACAACAAGGTAATAAAGAGTGTATAAACAAAACTTCCCTAATGTATGGGGCCCTTCATTTTAAAAACAATGAATGCTAATTGTTTGTTAATAGAATCTCTATATAATCGAATAAGTAACTGTTGATCTGGTTTAGGATGTTTGAATAATATTTCTCTTGAACAAATTGAAGATAATAAGTTGGAATATTCTTCCACTGTGAAATCGCGTCCATTGAAATGTTATTGCGCATTAACAAAAACTTTTTTTGCAAATGAATTTTTATAGTCAGTTTTGATATGGGGGCACTTAATGCATTTCTTGTTCCTTGTTGCAAATATTTGAAATTTTATTAGCATTCAGGTTCTTATTTTATATATATAAACAAGTATTGTCTACACCTACGAAATGTCTATAAAATAGAGAGTGGGCTCCAACAGTAAGACGATTTTATGTTCCGTACTGATTTTATGATTTTCGATAATCATCCATTGTGGAAGGACGATTTACTGTGATGATTCATGATTAACTCTATTAATTTATTTAAATAGATTCGTAGCTAATTTGTTTATTAATATATATGAGGTTTTACTACCTCAAGCCTCCTATTTCAATGTAGTGGTTTACATATGAGCTTAACAATAGTTTACAAAATTAAAATGCTCCACTTTCTGGTTTCACTTTTGCTATAACCACTTCCTGAAACAATTTTCGATAAATTTATTTTATCTGAAAACAAAAACATATAGTGTATACGTGAGTTCAAATTAGGTCCTGTCAATAAATCAATACATTTCAGGATAAATTTTATATTTAGTTCATTTTTAACTTTTGTTATTAAAACGATTCATAATGGTGAGTGCTGACAAAAACAAATTTCAATTCATAAATTATTATTTTTTTTAAAGTTCTAACGTTTATATTTTATATAATCTTATTATATCTTTTAGTTGTGTCTATATATATTCTATTTGAATGATACGATTTTTAAATAATTTATAATCTCATTTCTGATTAAAAAATTAAAAAAAAAAAAAACAAATTAACGGTTTGATAACCGCTGGCGTTGAAAATTGTGATAATATAAAAATTAATTTTCCACATTAATTACTTTACTTGCTCTCTATTTTATTTCGTATATATATACTCGTATAATACACATATATTATCTTTATTATGTACTCATCAACATTTAATTATATTTTATTAATGTCCTGGGGCCAATTTTTCTACAAAATTTTTTTTTACTCTTGTTCTTTTTTTTTATTTTTCTTTTTTGAACAAAAAATTATAAAAGCAAAATGTTTAAATTTAAGCGATTTTTTATTATGATTATAAAGAGAATTTTAATTTGAATTTAGTCGGTTATTAATAATGTAGGAGGGTTGCTTTTTGTTTTGTTTTATTCTATTTTAGTTTTAATTTAATAAATTTTAATTAATTTTTAATTTGTTTTTCTTTTCTATTTTTTTTCTACTTTCTATTAAAATCCATAGTTTAATAAATTTAAGTGATTTTATTTCTGTTTGTGAAATATGAGAAAACTATGAATATTCAATAAATTAATTTAACAAAATAAGTAATAGATAATATTAAATATTTATGTTTGATTCTAAATCAAAATTTTTTCCTATAAAATTTTTAAATATCTAATTAAATTCTAGTTATAAGAATAATTAATAAATCTTGAAATTGTGATATAGGGTGGTTTATTTTTTTTATTTATAAGTTGTTTTTGTTAGAAAATATATGTAATATTAGAGTTTAGCATTGTTTAGATCAGTTTGATAATTATGTAATTTTCTACTTAAATGTACACTTAAAAAAGTTCTAGAACTTCGCACCATTAACATGTAGGCTAACAAAGTGTTGACCAACTTTTGTTTTACATTTGGATTTGGATTTAGTTTGTGGTTATTATATTTGATCGCGAAGGTGTTTGTAATATTGTAAAATGTTAGCTCTTTCAATTTAAAATATTTTTTTCAGTATTATTTTCAAAACCAACTTCAATTGGTCAAAAAACACAGTTCAATAAATATACATATATAATTAAATCTCTACTAAGTAAATTATTAAAATTAAAAGAGGTTATGAAAGAGTAGCAAAAATGTGATGGTTAGTGTGTAATTACTAAATATTTTGATATATTAAAAATTTTCAGTTCTGACATCAAATTGAAATTATCATTATTCTAAAACCTCATCAGCATAGCATATTGGATTATTAGCGGAAAAAAATAATCATTGTTCAGAGAAATAAACTTGAATTGGGATCACTAGTAACTATTTTACCGCCACTATCAAAAAAATATTTGATAAACAATGCTTTAACTTCTACAGCAATAATAAAACCATTACGCAAGTCATAAATGATGTTAAAAATATAAAAAGCGTATTTTATTTTAATCGATCACCACAATCAAAGATTAATATTTTTAATATTTGACACAAAATATATATTTATATATATGTATATTATAAATATATATGTATGTATATTTTATTTTTAGACAGTTTTAATTTAAAAAAAGTTTAATTTTTAAAACTTATCGGACCTAAAACTAATATTTTAATTTGACTTTTAGTAAATAAAATAATTGAAAATTTAATTTATTTTTAAAAGCGTAAGAGAATATTTCTGTGATCTGGGTTTGCCTTTGCCTTTATCCGATAGATTTCTCTGGTCTATTATACAGCCACAATCTTTTGTGTTTTTGATTATTTTTAATCTTTTAACATCTATGCACTGATCGGCATTCAAACGCAAAACCTTTGGTTAATAATCAGATGATATAACAACAACTACAAAATGCTGGTTGGCTAATCATCCAAGTTCAGCTTCTTCTAATCTTTTATTCATAATAGCGATTTTTAATACAAAGACTTTAAAAATTTTAAAAAATTATATAAGGTTTGTCAATTCCTGATAATCTTCTAAAAAAATTGAACCGATCGTATCATTTTTTTTTTATGTAAAAAATTTGAATAGTCATAAAACAATAAATAAAAGTTTTCAAAATTTTATAAAACTAGTGAATTGCAATTGCATAGAAGCAGTTCTTTCAGGAACGATATTATATAAAAGGAAATATTTATTTTGGTATAATTGTAGTTGTTTCTGAATCGCTTGATTCTTGAATTCTTACTTTATAATCTATCTATCCTATCTATCTAAACCTATTCTTTATAATGAAATGAATACTAATTTCAATATAACTTAACAAAATAAAATCCCATTACTCTCAACGTAGTAAATCGATAAATCAGTGTTGTTGCATAAGATATTAAAGTGGGTCTCATGATGATATTGTAGAATATATTCTGAAGCGCATTTAAACCATTAATTCATCAGATTTGGTTTTTTATATAATCAAAAAGTATTTGCTGCATTAAAGACAACCATTAATTTAGATGAACTAATATAGTGTAGTGGTTATGTTATTCACTATGTTATGTAATAGCAAAAGGATAATTTCGAGTTCGAATGCCGCTTATATGACATAATGTATACAAACATAATGTATGTCGATACAAACTTTTTCAATAATTCTTTCATATAGTCATATTCGCCACCATTTTGTATACTTTTTATTTTTGGTTTGTGGAATGTGTAACTATTTTAAATGTTTTAAGTATTCACCACCGTTTGTCATATTGTTAATTTTGGCTTAAGAACTTTAACTTTATTTAATATAATTTAATTTTTGTGGTGTTATTTACCATTTAGCTATTCTTGCTTTTTTATCCCCCACGTCGTTCATCTTGCATATTATATATAAGATGTTATTTTTTAATTAAACTTCACCAAGTGCCTATACAAAAAAATTTTTTGTTAACACATTTTCGATTATTTACGATATAATAACAATGATAAGCATTAACTTTCTAAATTGTCACCCTGTATAATTTTATGAATATTTTTCTACTAAACTCTAATGTATAAAATTGCATATTTTAAATTATGGGTCTTTATTTCGCTTTAAACTATCAAACAACTAAATTTATTAATTCCGTACTTAAAAAATTTATATGTACTTTATACAAAATATTATAGTATTGTATAATTTTTAAATATTTTTATTATTAAAAATCAATAGAATAGCTTTAAATGAAAATTCTTTTATTATCTACATTATATTGTATAGATAATATTTAAATATTTTTACAATAAAATAATTTGTATCTCTTCTCATAAGATCATCATTTCATACAAAAAACTTGACTATACTTTTAAACCATTAACCCTTTTAAAGTTATGTTACATTTTATTCTACACTAAAACTTATGAATATTTTATGAGATACATAAAGAGATATATAGATATACATTATATAGATAGAGATAGAAAATAAAATTTAATTTAAATTTTTATAATAACTGTATATTATAATATAATGAATATAACTTAAAGAGATACAAAACAAGGATATAAAATTGATCCTTTTAATAGGAGAACATAACACTTTCTATATAAGATAAATTATTCCATTGTTGCTTTTAGTGAGAATATTGTAGTAAGATAGGTAGTGGGTGTATTACAAAACCACAAACATAATATTGCTATTTTTCTATTATATTTTTTAACAATATGATCAAAATCTTATTGTAGCCATATATGATAAAAAAAATATTCCTTTTACACATTTTGTTATTGTTATTATTATTATTTATTTTTAATATTTTGTAAAACTATTCTAAT
Source organism: Argyra leucocephala (assembly GCA_963942445.1). Classification (NCBI taxonomy): domain Eukaryota; kingdom Metazoa; phylum Arthropoda; class Insecta; order Diptera; family Dolichopodidae; genus Argyra; species Argyra leucocephala. Next base: position 105,853,359 of record OZ012681.1, read on the forward strand.
CTATACATGTAACATTTATTTATTCAGGACTCAAAATGTCTCAAGGGTGTATTTTTTTTTTTAATATAGTTTATGCAAGCCTGCAATTTGTATCCTTTTTAAAAGTCTGACATATTTTAAAAAACAAGATCCTTGTTTTGTATTCTAATCATCGATTTATGTATGAAAAAAAAACAAAATATGTAGGTATGTCTGTTGAAGTGAAAAAAAAGGATAAAATGAAAATTATATGAATATGCTCTTTAAAATATATATTTTTTGTACCTACTACTCGTATATACAGTAATATTTTTGAATAATTTAAAGTTGTTAGAAAATTGTGGGAAATTAAAATAACATTTTTAAATTAGAATTAAAATTGGATTTAAAATATTATTAAAGTTTTAAAAAAAGTTTTCTTTTTATGTTTTAATTAGCATTAATTATGGAATTTTGAGTCTTTAAATGTTATTAATTTAAGAAAATCATCAATTTTGATCGGGGTATAGAAGCTAATCAAAGAAGAAAATATAAAATATGTAGCTACTTGAAGTTTTGAATTGAAAGGAAATTAATTTGTTCCATCACTACGTCCAGAAACACATATAGCTATCATAATGTAATTAATATAATATACAATTAAAGTGAATAAAACACTGAATCTTCCTTGCAGTAGCAGCAACATCTACAACAGAACAAATTGAACTAGGTTGGAAAATTGGAAATAATTATTCAGAACCATACATATATGCTTATCAATTTGATAATAGCATTATACATGCCTCAACGGGAGGACAACAAAGTTATTCAGGAGCCAATCGAATATACAGTCTGATGTATTTATGACAATAAATCATCAACTTAGTCCAACAATATCATGCGCTATTAACGATTAACTTAGTCCAACAGTATCATGCGCTATTAACGTAGCAACTATTAACGGTTCAATTGAAAATGTATAGGTTATTATTCTACTTTAGGTACTCAAGCTTACTTTCCTGCATCTACTGGTACTTCAACCTGTATTTAGTCAACCGATTTCAAATAATCGACATCTAATTAATAATAATGTAAATTTTACTGTTCAAAAATTTGGTATGGAATCGGGTGTAGAATTACCAAACGATGTGACAGCTTTCAGACTTTTTTTTATTTTATTATAACGAACTTAATGGTGCTAAGTCCAAAGATGGAGATAAACTGGCAATACAATAAAAAAAAAAATTAAAATTGAAAATAACAGTGCAAATTAGGAGAAAACTCGATTTCATCAGAGTTCGATTTCAAATAATGCCCAAATTTGGAGAAATAAGAAAAACGGGCTTAAATTAAAAATATTTCAATTATATGGTGAATTATGGTATTGTTCAAACCTCATATAGGACGGTATCATATCAATTTTAATATTTTAAATCAAAAGCAATTGATCTTAATTTTAAGATAAACTTATAATGTAAGCATGGTGTATATATATATTATATATGTGGCTTCGGTAGCCTAGTGGTAAAGCACTCGAGTGTAGTAATGTAACGACCAAAGGAGCACGGGTTCAAACCCCGTGAGAAACGAAAAAAATTACAAATGGAGAAAATTACTGAAAAAATTATTATTATATATATATTATTCTGCATTTATCTGGATGTTTGTAAGTTCAACGGAATACTCCAACACATATACAAATTACAATATGTATACAAATTGCTTTGGTACCCTTTTTTAACCCCTGTCTACCATGCTGAGCCTTTGCAGGAAAAAATACCATTGCATGAAATATATTTTTTTAATTTAATGTTAGTCTTATTGCAAATAATAAAGAAAAATACAAAATAATAATAATAATATAAATAAAACAAACAATTTTTTTGATTTATAATAAGAAGGACTAATAGAAATTTTATCATTAGTTTAATATGGTATAATAACCAAAAGGCAAACAGTATTTAACACAAAAAAAAACATAATGCACTTAAAGGTTATTCTTATTACTTAAAATTATACTACATATTTTTTGTTGTTGTTATGATAATGATAATAGCATCATAGTTTTGCTACCGCATGTATTGCCTGTACTATAGTACTATAGACGTATATATACTCTAGCCAGAAATGTGATGTGATGATGAGTTAAAATTGTTATTTATTTTTATTTTTTTTTGTTTATTGTTTTTTTTTTAAATATATATATAGATATATATCTATATGATATATAAATTTATGATCGTATATAATATTTAGTATGTATTATGGGTTAGGTTTTGGTTCTGCTGATTACACATAAAAGCAATAACAACCTATACATTTTGAAAGAAATTAAATGTAATTTTGTACTATTATTTTTTATTTCTTATCTTTGTAAATTTATAAGTTTTAGGTATATTTGTTTTCTTCAAGTGTGTAGAAATGTATGTTGTAGAGACTTAGAGAGTGATGATTTTTTTTAATCTAGTAAGTATAAGTATCGGTATCGGTTAAAACATATTGATTGTTGTTCTTCTTTTTAATGTATGTTATAAATAATAATTATGTATGAATTTGAACATGAACAGTTCGATAATGAATTTTTTGAAATGAAATGAAATTTTAAATAACCGATCAATGGTTCACAAGTTATGAACAGGTTTGTAAATACCTATTTATTTGTAGTAAATTTTTTTATTTTAATTTTTTCTCCAATACGAGTTTTTATTTAATTCATCAAAATAAATATTATGTGTACCTACAATATTATTGTTTTTTTATATTTACAATTTTATTTATTTTTGTTTTTAAAATTGTTTTCGTTCAAAGTTGTGGCTCATTATAAAATATTATTTGTTCGCTATAAACTTTGACGCTAACCTTACGCAGCGAATGTTATTGAATGTTAACAAGATTAACTTAATTCTGAATTATACGATAAATTTACGATAAATTTTCAATGTTGGCAAAAAGGATGTCGCTAAAATGATCGAGTAAATTGACCCTTAGGGAATAGAAAATTTTGCACCTTACTACAAATATTCTATTTATATGGTAATTAAAAGCGTAAAATAATACAAAAATAAAGGTATGATAATATTTATATGATAAAAATAGTATGATAAACTTGAAATGAAAACTCTAATGAAGGAAAGAAATGCTAGAATTTATTTTGCTTCCGTCATTTATGGCGGGTGATCAAGCTAGTAATTTAATAATTAATAAAGATATAATATAACTAATAAAAAAATAATATAAATATATAATATACAAAAATATATACCAAATAATTAATATAGTTTAATAAAAAAAGGCCCACATTTCGAAAGGGAAAAGGACCTATAAAGTTGCCTTACAGATTTATCTGTAGGATCAACTGTTAAAAATAAACAAATAAAATAAATAAATAAATAATAATTATATATATATATATATATATATTATATATAAATTATAATGTAAACATGGTGTATAAGCGGTAGCGTTTTGAAATTATCATAAAGATCGTTTTTTTTGTTGTTACCTGATCTTTCACAACCTTGTCAGAGTTTATCTGTATACTTTTTTAACCCGGTGGTTTCAATTCCAAATATTGTTGAGCAAATATTTCCTGTTAATAGAGTGATTATATTGTACATCCACTTTTTTTTACACTCTTGACAGTAATCTTTTCTTGACAGTAACCTTTTCGTGCTTAATTAAGTACGGTACTGCAATTTTACGTTTCATCTACTATTTCCAGTATTTATTTAACAAATGACTGGCTTATCTACTCATTTAATATGAAAAACTACTGCTATTGTCAAGAACTAAGCCTTCTTAAATAGAATAGTTTCATTTTATTTAAATTGTTACCAAAGTATGCTCTATACTTTCATTTACATCTTTTTGTCTGGATTATAAGTTTGATTAGTTTCGTAAGAAAATTGTTAGATGTTGTATAATTACGCTTTGTTACTACTTGGATACACTAACTGCACTAGCCTTTCAAGTTTTTCTAATTTTTCCTCTTGCGTATAACTTTATTTCTATCAGTTTTATATTGTTAAAGTTGTCCAGGCGACCCAATTATTCCGTCAAACTATAACAAAGCCATATTATACAAGTCCTCCAGACAATTTATTAATATCAACCTTATTCTTCTTTATGTTCTTTGTTTCTGTCAGTTTTATTAAATCATAAACGAAATCATATCAATAAAATTAATTCAATTATAAAAGAAAGCCAAAAAGTTCTAATTTTTTAAAGTCAAAAGAATGTGTGTGAATTGAACTTTTCAAAGTTAGATACTAATATTTAAGAAATCAAAAATCAACATACATTTCTTCAATCATTTACATTATATTTAGTAAAATGTAGGAAAATATGGAAAATTAAAAAAAAAAAACATACAAATTCAATACTATAATCATATTTTTTGGTCAAATACCGAACCAGAATATTAAAATGAAAACTTCAAAAGATCTTTTTAATCTTTTTGCACATTTCTTTTCAAAAGTTTAATTTTCAAATATCTTGTTTTTTCAATTTTACCATTTTTTTTCTCAATTTTGCATAATAAACGAAATTTTGTTTTTTTTCTTTAAAAGAATAATTTTGAGTGTTATTTGAATGAAAAATACATATACAAAGTATTATTTTTTGTTTCTATTTCCTAGCATGTTTGTTTTTTTGTTTTTATTTCAATTAGGATAAACTCTATTCCTTTATAGAAAAACTTTTGAGGTTTAAAATTTTTTTTAACCCCTGCGTAAATAGTATCTACCACTATACATATTCTGTTATAACCACTCTACCACTATACATATTCGTAGATATTCTGTTTTTAATCATAATTTTAAATGTATGCGCGTATGATAATTTTTTCTTGGTCGATTTAAAATTGCTAAAAAATATTGTACTCTACTGAAGTAAATGATGTACCCACGTTGGACCAAATTATACTATATCTCCAGTATTTCTGGTACTTGATATTTCTAACTTTTCGGGAAGGAGTCGTTAATTTCAAATCAAAAAAAAAATAATTAATTAAATCGAGGGTGCTCTATCGATTGGGGTTATTTTCAACTTCTGAGAAGGACCTAAAAAAGGTTTTTTAAGCTCAAAATTCGACGAAAATGGCTGAAAACGAGATTTTCAAATTGGAAGAGGTACTTTTTTATGCATTTTCGGATTCGACAACAAAAAATAAGAAAATGATGTTAAAAGATTTTTTTTTGCTTTCTCATTGATTTTCTTTAAAATTAATAAAAATAAAACAAAAATCCACCATATTTTCCTTTGGTAAACCAAAATTAATAATAATCATTTTTATAAATAAATTGGTTTTTCATATTAGGTAGCATATTTTTTTATCTCAGTTTTGGGTACCTACAGAGTCTTATCTTAAAAACCGATTTTCGGTCCATCCCGGAAGTTGAAAATTTACAACGGTTATTACAAGGGTCTCACAGCTATCATCATCAACTGAACGTTAAACTATTTTTCAAGTTGTTATCTAACTCGACAAAAATATATATATATATATATATATATATATGACGCTATAGCTCGCAAAAGACATAAATATTTCCATGAATACACATAGCCTGATTTTGAAATTGATATCATCAAAACAAATAATAGCGTTCAAGGACATAAATCTACAAATCCAAGATAATAAAGAGGGATGTATAATATATGTTAAGAGGTCCTGTTTACATAGAATTCGGTATAAAAAAATATATATATGCCATATATGTACTTAGGTTATATATTTAGTATACAAATAGTCTTATCTTTTTGTCTTATAATACCTATTCAAATGCAATTTATTGACAGTGCAAATGAACGACAATAATATGACTAAATATACTCTATCCGTCATCTCTGAATCTAACACTATTTTGATATTAGAAATACTTGAGGTATATAAGAAATAAATAGATCAAAACATATATTTTAACCATTGTGTTACTTTACCAAAATTTATTTCACTATGTATTGTTAATAAAATAACTTATATACCTTATTACTAAATAGAAGTAGTACTAATCTATTGCTGATAAAAAAAATTATTTTACTTGAAATCTTCATTGTTAATACCCATAGTTAGATATCACTGGCGAAATTTGATTTGCCACATAATCTGACATAATGTTCAGATTAAAATCGTGGTTTATAGCACCCGAACTTTTTGTATATTTAGATAAAGAATGTTTTATTCAAAACCAAACATTGTCTCACGACTATTCCATTATGCATGATATCAAAGATGCACCAAAACATGGGTAGGTAAAACATGCACCAAAATAGAATATGATCTTAATTGTATTGATATTAACAGCTTAAAATGTAATACATACTAATATACATCCATTTTAAGGACATGTTGGTTTAAAGAGATTATTGGTGGTTAAACAATTAATTTAAATGTAGTATTATTGTTGTATCTTAGGGATAGTCGTAGGTTAAGTTAGTCTTTCAATTTTAATATAAAATTTTATTTCGAAAATTTGAAAATGATTTGTATTATTTTTTAACTTTTTATACAGTTAAATAAAATATAAATAGAAATTTCACTGTTAAAAATATATATTTTAACCAAAAATTACAGCTAATTTTAATAAAAAACAATAAAATTAATACATTTTTTACTGACTTGTAATTAATAATATATATCCCTTCTGTAATAAATAACTGGATCTGCAACAATCCATTAATTCATAACCCCTTACATTATCAATTTGTTCACTATAAATCTGACCATTTATTGAATAAAATCACACTTAAAGGTTAAAAATACATACTATTAATAAATGAACCAAGTTTGCATACTGTATTTAAAATCTATTTAAAAACACAAAATTTAAAATTGAAAATATTTGCAATGCCAATGAAAATTGAATATTAAAGAAAATTACTTTATAACAAAAAAATTCAATTTTGAAAAAATTTAAAATACTCAATTATAATTTATGAAGTTTGTTTTTTGTTTCTGGTATTCAATTTTTAATTTTTCAAAATTCAAAATTCGAGATAAAAATTTTTAAATATGGTATTAAAAATTAAAATTTTTTATCTATTCATTTTAAAATTTATTCACATTTCAATTTCTATACAGATTCTTTTTTAAAATTCTCATTTCATTCAATTGAATGATTCTAGAAAATTTTTATGATTTCAATGATGATTAAAATCATGATAATCAACACTATCTAACTATAGTAAAGCAAAAGCAAAAAAAAAACAGAAATAACTTTATTTTCTATTTCCTATTGAAAATGAACAACGAATATCCTTTTTAATGTCCTTGCCAATTCTATAACATTGGTATTAACATTCATTCTACTGCTCTTTTGAACTCATTTAATTCACAAGAAGCCAATAAGTTTATAGATTACGGATGTTGTTGATCCTGTATTCTTTTATATTTTATACTCTGTTTTTTTTTTTTTTGTTATTGAATATTAGTTTGTGGCGAGAATAATACCAGATTATTATCACGGTTTGTGGAAATTTTTTAAATAGTAATTCTATAAAATTCAAAAGATTTGAAATTTGCTGTGAAGTAATAAAATACTGGATTCAAGATTGTGTTAATTTTTTTATAAATATGTGTGGATGGGTGTATATATATATATTATATAATTTTTTTTAAATAAAAAATGGCTAACTCTATTTTTATCCTTTTCATTTTATTAAATTACAAAAGAAGGTAAAAAATAGAAATGAAAAAGAGAAGAAAAACGAAAAAAAGAAAAAAATTAAATGGAATTCACTCGTGTAAATAGAAATCAGCAATAAGAATTGAATTGTTGCATTATATTAGTATAGAAAATATGGGTTTTCAGAAAAATAATCAAAGTGGAAAATTTCTTAATGTGACTGTTTTTAAATTGAACATTTTGAAAGATTTTTTAAAGTTAAAAAAAAACTTGAAGTTGTATTGTTATCAAAATTATTACAAGTGTCCCAAAGAAATTTAATATTATTATTAGTTTATGAGCTTCAATTATATGTTGGATGGGCTATAACTGGTATGATTAATGTATAGTTTTTTTTTTACTATGGAGTAATGAGAGAGATGAGACAGAATTTTATATTGATTATAAACAATTTTTGATTTTGATTTTCGACGTACTCAGATATTAACAGAAATTCATTTGTACTGGAACAGTGCTCATATTTTATGAAACTAAAAACATCGCGTCTGTGATGGAAAATTGACCCGCGTCCATGTCGAAATAAATTTGTTTTTTCACGTTCATGTCTAAACAAATTTATTTAGACGAGGACAATTTTTCATCACAGATTTCAAAATAAATTTATATCGACATGGACGCTGGTAAATTTTTCATCACAATTTCATACACATAAAATAAAAATTGATTTTGATCGCCACGACCTGCATCATCACTGATTGATTGAATGAAAAAAAAATTAAGCACACGAAAAACCACGAAAAGTGTGCCTTCAAAATCGTGCTCTTGTGTATTATAACATAGATAAAATAAAAATTGATTTTGATCGCCACGGCCTGCATCATCGCAGATTGATTGAATGAAAAAAAAATGAAGCACGCGAAAAACCCCGAAAAGTGTCCCTTCACTAATCGTGCTCTTGTAGTCTTGTGTATTATAATAAAGATTACTTAGTTTTTAAAACCCATGAGCTATGAGCTCTTTAGAGAAAATAAAAATAAAAAATAAAAAAAAAAACAACTGCAAGTGATAATTATTTTATTTCATTGTTAATCATAATTCAAAGTATCTCATTATACTAAACAACTATTTGTGAAATTTCTATTTTGTCAAAATATATGAGGTAATTTATTGTTTTGCAATTCAACATTCGGCTGACTGTATACAAACCTTCAAAATAATTAATTTTCTGTCTTAACCCGAATTAGCTCTGTGTTGCTATAGGCAACAGCAAAAAAAAGAATATTTTTGCTTTATTAAAATAAAAACCGTTATTTTAATAAAAGTAGTATTGCATTTTTTGTTAACATAAATAGAAATGACATAAATAGACATAAAATGAAATGAAATAAATAGAAATATTGCAGTACATAGTTTTAGTTTAGTGGAAAATTGTGAAAAATGAATGACATGAAAATGAATAATTGAAGTTGTTTTCTAAATATTTAATTGTAATTATTAAATTTTATTTTTGGATAATTATTTTAACTAAATGTAGTTATTTGTTAAGTGGAAACATTTCAGTTCAACAAGTATCTGATACAAATTTTTTTTATTAGTATTTGTCTCTTGCCATGTGGCAACGCTAGGCTAATCTATTGTAGAAAACATTTATTCAGAGTATATTATTGTATGTGATTTATTTTTATGATTTTATAAAATTAGATTAGATTAGATTATTTAGAATAGATTTCCTCTGACGTACCTAAGTCTATATTTATTGAACCATCAAATGAAATTGCAGATTTCACTGGTTCTTCCACCGTCTAAAAAAACAATCCACACGCATATGTTATTGGCGAATATGTACATAAGTGGCATCGATAGAATGGATGAGAACATCAGCTTATATCGTCCTTGACAAATTAATAGAGTTCACAATTCTGGAATACGTCAATTGTAATTTCGTTGACAAATTGCTATATATTTTATTGTAGTCATTACGGCGTCCAACCATTATCTGCTAGAAATATAAAACGTAAAAGATCCCTCTAAAAAGTTTTATGTTATGATAATACTGGACACTTTGTAAATTCTGTGGAGAAGAAACGAAGTTGTGCTGGCGATTATCGTAAAACAGTTGGCAGAAGTATATGTATCAAATGTGATAAAGGAGTGTGCATGCGGTGTTTTGTATATTATCACAAGCAATAATATTGTGTTCCATATTTAAATATTTTTTTTTATCAATTTTTTATCTATTGCTCATTTATAATTTTACTAACATATTTTATTCCAAAATCTAATATGTGTATTTCATATAATTTTTTTGTCCTATGCATAGTCCAACGTTGCCATATGGCAACATACCTCCTGAACAGCAAGGAGGCTCCATAAACCAAAAGAACTACAAAAATATGTCTTTTACTCAAGACTAACAGTTTTTACTAAATATAACCTCAGAATAAAAAAAAATAATCTGGGCTAATTCGGGTTAAACAACTCATTTAAACAATTTTAATTATATCACAATCATTATTATCTACGTGCACATCGATTAAAATTTGTCAATGCTATGATGTGTTTTTTGAATATGTTGAATGGAATAAAATACATAACAAATTTTATAATGTTATAATTTAAAAAATAAAATATGTCCAAAAATGTAGTGCAATATTTGAAAAGATCAACAGAGAGTTAGAGATTTACACATGATTTATGCTTCAAATTTCAAATATCATATTTTAAATAAAACTAAAAAACTTCTATGCTCTTTCAAAATTAATTTCTACAATTTAATTTCATTTTAAATTTCACTTTAAAGTAAAACATTTATATTTTCATCATTTTATTAAAGCTATAAAATTAATTTAAATAAAAATGTCTAGTCATAAAACCCAAACAATTTCCACGAAATTTTAAATTTTTTTTTTTAACTTCCTTATTTATACCAAAATTTTTATTAAGTAATATTATTTAAACAGTACGAGTATTATAAAATAATATTTTTTTCTGTTTTATTTTCTGATGAAAAATAAAAAAAAAAAAAATTTTTACCTTCTCTCTTCTTTAATTTATATTTATAGCACCTTAATATTGGTAAAAAATAACAAAAAAAAAAAACCTAATTTTCATAAACCACAAACTTTTTAAGAAGGTATAGGTGGTGTACTTTGAAAACAAAAATGAAACTGCAATATTTTTTGTTAGCAAAAATAAAAACAAATAAACAAAAAAAAAATATTCCAATAACCGACTAACACCAAGTTTGAAAATATTCACAATATACAAAATTTAGCAGGTAATGGAAATTCATTTTGGAAGGAACATTGAATGAAATTCCTATTGACCTGAAAACTCAACTGTAAAACGGTCAAAAATGAGAATGGAAAATTGTGAAAAACTTTTGAAAATAAAATTTTGTATGATTGAAAATTGAAATTTAGTATTGCCAGATGATTAACCATTTTTTTTTTTAATTACAATTAAGTTTGATTATAATTGCATACTTTCCGGAGTTAAAAAAGACATAAAGAAAACTTAGTATTGTCAGATGATGAAATATTTGTTTTTAATTATAACTATGTTCAATTATAAAGTCATTAAGGACGTAAAGCTTATAAATAAATAAATAACTATGGACCATTTGTACACTTAAATTCAAAAAATCAAATCAAAGTTATGAAATCAAAATATATTTGTTGGCAATCCCATATTATTTTCAATTTAATAAAAAAAATAAAAATTTAATATCATCAAAAGTAGGTACTATAACAAAACCAGTATAACAGTATATTGTAAATGAAAACCATAAAAACATAAAAAACAAAAATATTTACTAAACTATTCAACAAAATTTCATATTCAAGCAAAAACAAAAAAAAACCTTCTTTTTATCCTTTTGAAAGGACTCTTTAAAGTCTGTTTATTATATGAAAACAAAAAAACAGAAAATAAAAACAATAAAAATATTTTGAAATGAAAAACTTTAAATTCAACCTCATGTACATACAGTTATTGTCTCTTGTATTACTTTCAGTCTATACCCCCAACCACCTTCTCTTTTGTTATTTTCATTATAAACTGTTATAGGTTTATTCAAATAAAAATACTGAGGAAAAACTCAGGTAAAATAAATTTTAATTCAACTGTAAAATAAACTGTAAATATATTTATTTAAATAAAACAATTGCACGCATTCATTCATATAATGTATATATATATATATATATATGCATATAAGTAAATATTATGTATTGAGATTTGCAGTAGAAAATATAACTTTTTAGTTTGGTTTAAAAGTTGATCCGTCGGGTCTTTTATTCTGAAAATTTAAATTTTTATTCTATCACCTATTTTCAATTATTTACTAAAGTAATAGACAAAAATGTGAGCTAACACTAGTATACATTTTCAAATGAAACAAATTAATCTGTACAAGTTGAACAGCTGAAATTGAAATAAATAAACAAATAAGATCTTAGTAGATCAATTTATAGAGCAATTCATCGCTTTCAAAACAATATTTCAATATAATATGGTTCAATGGTGATCCTCTGCAATAAATCATGATTTTAATTGAAACATTTTGTCGTAAATCAGTTTCTGTTAACAGATTCTGTAAAAAACAACATCTGCGAATCAGTTTCTATTAACAGTTTCTGTAAAATATATCCTATAAACAGTGGATCAGAGCAAATCATGGTTGTTACTTTAATTACTCATATTTTCTTTTATGCTATTTAAAGACAGTAATTTCTGTAGGATTACTGTACTGCAACTACATATTATATAAATATACTATCTTTACTACATATTTCACTAGACAATGTTTTTCGAGCATTTATTTATCATTTTCATATCATTATTTTTGTTTTTTTTTGTTGCGTCGGGAATTGGTCAACCTGGGACCTTGCGGTTGAAAGTCAGACGTTCTATATACTGCGCCACCCTGTGTGTGGTCTAATAATGATTTTCTGAAATAAATCATGTTTTTGGAATGTTTAATCGTAAATCAACATCTATAAGTAATCTGTAAAAATAAAAATAAAAATGAATTCTGCAAATTAGCACCTATTAACAGATTCTGTAAAAAATATTTTATAAACAGATTTTGTAAAAATAAAAAAAAAATTTCCTCAAATTGAATAGATTTAAATTTTGTATGAACTCGATGTCATTATAATCATATATGATTTTTTACTCAGCTGTGGTGTTAGCCCAGTTCACAAATTTTTCTTTGTTTCATTTATACCGTTGACAGTAGTTACAAGTAGAGTACAACAGGTATAAAATGTAATTCGAATAAATATATAGACAAAAGATAGATTTATAATCATAGTTAATGTTATATCTAGTCATTCAGAAAATATATTTTGAACATGAAACTAAGCTCATTTATGTGAAAAAATGCGTTTTTGTTTCTCACTCAAGCAGGAGCTATTCTTGCATTCTAATTACAGCGATTTCCAAATTTGTTTTCACATTTTTTATTATTATCATCGCATGAATTTCAAGTTTGTTTGTTTTCGTACACCAATCAAGCAAGTCTATATTAAAAGTAATACATCATACAATAATTTAGTTATTTCCAACAAAACCGATTTTAAAATCCACTAACTTTGTTTTTTGAAGTCCTATGCTTTTTAATTTCTCAGTATATGCTGGCTTTTGTTAAGATTTTCTGAAACGGGGTTATTTACTTGTCCATGTTTACAAACTTTGCATAAATTTACAATTTTAAAAAAGTTATTATGAAATGGCTCAATATTATCAAAAGCTAGTACTAATGAAAAAATTAATTATAGTTATTAATTATTGTAGGTTTAAGTATCTGCAGAAAAAAATCAATTTGCTTTATTATAGGCAACAATTACACAAAATATAATATTACAGTTATAATTCATGATTGATCAATTTGCGCAATGAGCTTGAGTTGTGATTTGGTTTAAGTAAAATAAAAAATCAGAGTAGTCCTAATGTACGTTCCTCATTGTCTCATTATTAATTTTGAAATAAATATAACAGTCATTATCAGGAAATTATAAATATTTTTTTATTGACATACAGTTAAAAATATGTCAAAGCTTAGTGGAATTAAATTGTGATTTCTTGATGAAAATTTTTGTTCTGAAATTCAAACTAATTTTCCAAAGCCATTTTTCAGTTAACAAAAATGCTGGGACGGTATAATTCGGTACTCTTTCTTTAAGTTCAGAAGCATATTTTTATCGTTTTCGTCGAAATCAAATTTTAAATTTGCGTTTAGGGATGAATAGCATTCTGTTAGGAAATTTTAATCTGCATTATTTGAATGTAAACATTCTTAAATTGATCATATAGAATTTTTTATTATTGATTGGTTCTATCTTCTATATCTTCTATAAATAAATAATTCCCTTTGAAAGTATAGAGCTTCCAAATCGCACTTTATTTTGGACCAATTATTTAAAATCCGTTTATGTTTTTCTAATATTGCTAATCTCATTCTTGACTAATCCCACTCCCTGTTAATAAGCCGCAGTATCCTTGCACTTAATTTTCTTGTAGTAGGGTCCATTACAGAGTTTATATCGTATAAAATCTTTCATAATATAACAAACTGACATTATTGACAGTTCTAAACTATTACAAAAACAATTTTTTTTTGTGTTTAAATTAAATGAATTGAAAATTGAGAAAAATGCAAATAAAACACGTGAAACGTGAAAACAATAAGAAAAACTATTGTAGGTGCTTGTGGTTCCCAATATTTGAATTTCAAGTTGCATTGGTATTGTTTTTAAGGTACTTTATTTGGTTTTTTTTTGTATTTATTTTGTTGTTTTTTATTATTTTTGCTTTTGCTTATTTCGATTACCGTTATACAATTTTTTTATGGCTATATTCATATTTTATTTTATTTATTTTTAAATACAACACTCTACATCAATGTGTACGGCAATAAATATAGTAATGTAGAACTGAAAACATTGAATAAAGTTATACAATATAAAATTTGGTTTTTTTTTTTAAACTAATTTTGGACTATTTTTCAAAATAAAAAAATAATTAGCACTTCGTTTGTAATGTCCAAAATGACTTTTATTATACCTTAGATATAAGTTCATATTTTATTCAAATTAAATCATTAAAATAATTAACTTTTAGGTCTTACTATTTGATCATTATTTGAACCATTATGAAATATGAATTAATAGGTAGCGATAATTCAGAGCCGTCTATTTTTGTGTTCTTGGCACAAAGACGAAAAATTGTTCTATGGACAACGTAATATTTCCATTCAAATTTTGCACTAAACATTTCGATAATTATTCGAAATGAGTTGTAATTAAAGCGCTTGTGATTGAATGACGATTGGGGTGGGATGCTGCTGTTACTATGCTTGAACCTTAATGTTAACTTTAAATGTTTAAAAACTATTTAACTTTAAATATTTAAAAACTATCAAGAGTACAATCCAAAATACTGAGAGCATTAAAAGAAGCGCCATGGTGCATTAAAGAGGTGGTAGTTAATGAGGAAATAGAAATAACAACAAAAATTACCAGATTAAGCCGGATCCGAATACAGTGTTATATAATTTGCTGCTTATTAGCACTTTTGCTAACGACAGCACCTTGGTGGTATCCTTTTTAAGTAAATATAACACCAGCTCTAACACAATCAAGAGATACATGATGACTAGTTACACATACTCATGATCAAAAATATTTGATTGGGGTGACGCAAAAAAGGTTGAGCTCAGCACGTTCAAAGCTCAAAGCTTTTTTTTTGTTATTTTTTATATAACTCCAAGTCTATGGGATGAACACCCTAACTGCTTTTACACAGAATATTTGCAATACACAATCACATACAATAGCTTTTTCTGTAGAATTTTTGTGGTATAGACTAATTTAAATGTGGAAAACTTTATAGCTATTGTAGAGTACTTCGCCTTCATAATAGCATGGTTTCATTTTATTTTTAGTGATAACCAAAACTCTCAACTATTTATCATTTATTTTATCACAATGATAAAGGCTACTGGACCAGGTCGAAATATCCATAAAGCATTTTTTGCCCTCGTCGAATTCAACCTGAGATCTTTCGGCTGAAAGCCAGACGCCCTAACCTACTGCACCACCCAGCGTTTTGCAAAAGAGATCAATCCGTCTCAATGTAGCTTTAAATTTCTGGTTATGTTCTTTTGCTGTAATTTAATATCAATTAATTCAATTCTATTATGAACTTTAGAGAGTAAGGGATGAATGCATAAATATAAATAAATAAATAAATAAATAAAAATAAAAAATAAAAAAAAAAAATAAGTATTCGATTTCAAGGAAAAAAATCAGTCTGAAGGTCTAAATATTTAAGGCAACGAGCTAAATAAAAATATACTGTGGAATGAACATATTAGATATAGCTAAAAATGCTATCAACTGTTTGGGGATTTATTTCACGATGTAAAGTATTCAGGAGATCTGTCCAATATTTATAAAGCTTATATTTAATCTAAGATGGAGTATATAATTCTCATATATGGGTTGACGTATTCCAATTTTCACTAGGTTAATTTGAAAAAATCGAAAATCGTACCCTATTTCTAATTCGCGACCGTTCCGATAACCTTTACTTCTCTTGACATACGTTGCAATTTTTGGAAATCGCAATTATTCCAATAAACTAAAATAAATAATGTTTTCCTTTAAACAAGCGGAACACTAGATAGGCTTCAAGTGCTCATTTCTAAAGGTTTAAAACTGGTTTCGGTAATTATCGTTTATTGTATAAGAGGTGCTAAAATGTGGAACAAGTTTCCATCTAATGTGTTTCCCTCCGACAGAAATACTCATTTTTGCAATTTGCAATTTATATCGTCCTATTTCTCTCCTAATTCTATTCTCTTTACCCGAACCTACAATATTTTTGTATATTTTGTTTTGTGTAAAATAAAAAACAAAGTCTTTTAGCTGCTGAAACGGCAAAATTATAATTAACTTAAACTAGGACATAAACAAAAAATTATCTTGGGAGAGTGGTACCCTAAAAAAGGCAACAACAACAATAGGTCACTCGAGTCGTGGTATAACAAAGGCATAATTAAGTGCTAATTGATTTTCCAGAAGCTACTTCTTCTGCCTACCTACCTTTAATTTTGTTACTAGCTTTATTTTAAGCTATTAAAGGTATCCAATAGTTTCATGAGAGAAAGCATTGAATAAAAAAAATTAAAATAAAGCTAAATTACAAAAAACAAAAGAAAAACACTAAAACAAAAAAAAATATCTTATCATATCACGTTTGGTTAAAGTATGTTGAATTGATGTTAAAATTATTGTTTTGTGCTGTGAGTAGTACTTGTTATTGTATGTTTGAAGTTTATCCTGTCAATGACATTTTCATTAGGTTTTTCTATTTATATTTTTTGTTTCTGTTTTGTTTTTATTTTGTTTTCAATAAATTTTTGTCATTTTCTTTTGTTTTATGCTATGAATTTGTCCATATTTTCAGACAAACAAGATATTGTTCGATATTTGTATATGAATGTATATGAAAATAAATAATAATAACAAAACAAAAAATAAGGATTACGTGATCAACTAAAATTATTATTTTTTCTCATTTTTATTTATTTTTATGAATAAATAAATAGAAAACTTACGCAATCAACAACTAAATGATTTTGTTTTATGGCATTTGATGTTTTTCCTTCTCTTCTAGTCCTATTTTCCAATTTTATAATAAAATAGAAAAAAGTTAGATTTCGGATATGGATTAATTTTTATTTATAAATAAGCAAATAATAAAAATCAATAATGTGTAAAGGTTGTCAGTAGCAATTATACGAATTTTGTTTTTTGTTTCGTGAGTATTAATGGTTGTTCGAAGCTAATAAATTGATTTGTGAACATGAGATGAAGTGTAGATTACAAATTGCTTGATTATATTGAAAAAATATTACTAAATTTTGTCTATATAACTATAATGTATGAAAAAGTTATATGAACGCATTACATTTGTACTAAGCGTAAAATTAAATAGTATATCTATTTAAGGTCCTTGAAATTATCCTTGAAAAAAAAAATATTTAATTTTACAATGAATATATATATTAATTAGTTTCTATACTAGTAATTTATTAAAATAATATTTTAAAATTTAATTAAACTATATAAAACTCTCTTTATTAACCTGAAATCATTTTTTTTTTTATTACAGGCAATGACTTGGACTCAATACGAGCACTTTTTAGCGAAAAAGAAAAAGAACTTAGTCTGGCAGTAGCAAAAGTTGAAGCTTTAACAAGACAACTTGAAGAACTTAGACGTGATAGGAGAGGACCATTAAATTTAATACCAGGAAATGGAAATGGTCAACCACTATCATCTCCTGCTGCTAGGGAGTTAGAAAAATTAAGAAGAGAATTAATGGTAATTTTTGATTTATTTTAATTTAAAAATGTTTATTAAACTGTTTAAATATTAAAAATTTACAATTATATTTACAGTATCGAAATCAATTATCACTTCAACAAGATGCTCGATTACATTTGCAACGTGAGGCTTTACAACAACGTCAAGCAGAATTACGATCTGTTGATCAAAGAATATTAGAATTACAAACAAGATTACAGCGAAAGAAAGCATCAAATTTAGTGCAACAAAAACAACAACCAAGTCCAACATTAAATTCTTTAAGTAATCAAAATCAAAATCATCATCATCAGCAACATCAGCAAAATCAACAGCAACATATCCAACAACAACAACAACATATCAATCAACAAAATATTCAAAAACAATCAATACAACAACAGCATCATCAACAGCAACAACAACAACAACAACAACAACAACAACAGCAGCAACACCAACAAAATGTTCAACATCATCAGCAACATCATCTGCAGCAGCAGCAACAACAACAACATCAATTACAACAACAGCAACAACAACAGCAACAACAAAAGAAACAAATTCCATCATTAAATTCAAATAATCAACAATTAGTCCAACAATCCCAAACACAAAATTCAACAAATATAACCACATCAGCCAATACCACCACTAATCAACAATCAAATCCACCGCATCATTCTGGTATACCCCTTAGTGTTAGACCATCAAATAGTGTTTATCCCTCGCAAAGAATAATGACACGTGGTAATGTTGCTGCTGTTGAACCATACATACATACACCACAAAAATCAACAATAACATCAACAGCTTTACAAAATAATTTAGTTAGTAAACAATCAGCTGCAACATTAAATACAAATCAACAAAATCAATTAATTCAAGATTTAACAAATTTAAAATTAAATTTAACAAATGTCAATACAAATGTTAATGTTAATCATGTGTCGTATGCTGAAAGTGATGAAACAAAATTAGCTAGACAAAAATTAGGAACAAAAAATAGTTTAAATTCACAACAGCAACATCAACAACAACAACAGCAGCAGCAATCTCAACAACAACAGCAGCAGCAACAACAACAACAACAACAATTACAACAAAATAGTCCACGTGATTCGGCTAGTGATTCATCAAATTCAGTTTCAATAACTAAATCAAAATTGCCTTATAAATCAACATTAAAATCTAGCTCAAATCAAACAAATACTAATTTAAGTCCGAATTCTATAACAAGCTCAAAATCTATATCATCAAATGATTGTGATTCTGAAAAGGTAACTATTGATCCAACAAATCAATTAGAATTGGCTGCATCAATTGCAAATAAAAATTCAACACAAAAATTAACCGTTCATAGTATACCGTTGAGTACAGCTAATAAATCTGTAGCAACAGCTGTATCAACAGCATCAACAACAACAATACCAACATTAGGTGGTGGTGGTGGTGGTGGTGGTGGTACTAATTCTAGTAATTTATCAAATAATAATTCAAGAGATGAAAAACCTGCTGTTAAACCTAAAGCTTTACATCAAATACCATCTGGTAATTTAGTTGTTCCACCAAGAAAACCAATTAGTAGTGTAGCACCAACATCAGTAACACATACATCAGCTATCCCAAAAATTGTTTCTCATAGTCCAAAAGTTAATAAAGTTGCACCGAATGTAATAACATCGAGTTCAACAGCCACAACAACATCAACAATAACTGATTTATCATCTGATAAATCATCACCTAGACCTGCCTTACCACCAAAACCAAATAAAAGTTCACCACCAATACAACCACATTTAATACCTACAACTGCAACAATAGATAATGGTTCAAATACAAATTCTAGTTGTATACCACCAATGACAATAGTCAATGCCATAAATAAAGCACCAATTTTAGAACCAAATGATGGACAAAATTCATCTTCACAATTCCAACAATCAACAAATCCAGATAATTTACCAATAAAAGCAAAACCTTTAACAATACGAAAACAACCACTTTCAGAACAACCACGATTAAAATCACAAACATCTGGTATTAAACCAATACAATATCAATCGAGAAGAATTGAAATGCCACCAGCGTTTTTATTTCCTAGTACAACTGATAAAACTGATAAAGGAAATTGTAATAATACAAACATATCAATTGGTAGTGGACAACAACAACCACAACAACAACAACCACTTAATCCGCTTGCTAATCAACAAACACAATTACCATCAATGCCAAGTCCAGCTAGTGGTACAAGTATAACAAGTAATACTGATGAAACAGATCGTTCAGCTAGTTCATCAACATTAAATGAAGAAGGTAAATCACCAGATGATGTTAAAAGACGTCTTAGGCATACAAGTACAACAAGTGATAATGGTAAAGTGAAATTAACAAGACGTGTTAGTTTTGATCCATTGGCGCTATTATTGGACGCTAGTTTAGAGGGTGAATTAGAATTGGTGAAAAAAACAGCAATGCAAGTAACAAATCCAAGTGCTGCTAATGATGAAGGTATCACAGCATTACATAATGCCATATGTGCTGGTCACATTGAAATTGTCAAGTAAGTGTTTTTGGAAATGAAATGAAAAATTGAAATTTAAATTGATTTTTATTTTTTTTACTTTTATTTTAAGATTCCTTGTTGAATTTGGATGCGATGTTAATGCTCAAGATTCTGATGGTTGGACACCACTTCATTGTGCTGCTAGTTGTAATAATTTAGCTATGGTTAAATTTTTAGTTGAAAATGGTGCTTGTTTATTTGCTGCAACATTGTCAGATCATGAAACACCAGCTGAAAAATGTGAAGAAGATGAAGAAGGTTTTGATGGATGTTCAGAGTATTTGTATAGTAAGTAGAAAAATTAAATATAATATATACATATATATTTATACATTTATAACAGAGTTCCATTCTATCAAATTAAAAAAATTAAAATACGTGAAAATCTCATTTTAAAGAATTTCCGTTAGAAATTCATTTTTCCTCTTCATTTTTATTTCAAATTTAGAATATCTTAAAGATACTGAAAATTTTTCAAACAAATAAAACAAAACAAAAAAAAAAATGTTTTATTTCCTTTGAAAATTTCTATGGAAAAATTATTTAGGTTCATTTTGTGAAAATTTTAGAATTTTTCCCTAAAAAAATAAAAAAGTAAAAAAAATGAGGAAAAACTTTTTCATTTGTATTCAAAGGTTTAACTTCCGTTTGATACTTTTCCGAATAAAATATCTTTCAAATAAAAAAAAAAAGCAAAAACAAAAAAAAAGTAAAATTTATTTAAAAGCTTTCATTCTTTCTCTCTAATTTTTCTTACAAAATTTTAAAATAAATTTTCATTTTCTAAATTTTTTTCTTATTGTTTTTGTTCTTTTTTTTTCTTTAACTAGGTATTCAAGAGAAACTAGGAATTTTAAATAATGGTGAAGTGTATGCAGTTTTTTCATATGAAGCCCAACAAACCGATGAACTTAATTTTATCGTAAATGATCGTTTAACAATATTAAGAAAAGGCGATGATGCTGAACGTGAATGGTGGTGGGCTAAAAATATGAATGGAAATGAAGGTTATGTGCCACGAAATCTATTGGGGGTAAGTCATTTCAATTGAAAAATAATTTTTGTTTTTGTTTGAAAATTTATAATACTCCCTTTCTCTTTACTACTACAATATCAAATTTGGGTCTCAATATACTTTCAATTATTTTGTGGACTATTTTTTTTTTGTTTGTTTTAATTTTGTTGGTTTTAAATCTCAAAACAATTACTTATAATTTGTCCATACATTTTTTGAAGTGTATTTGCCAGAATAGATACAGTTCAGAGGGAAAATTTTTATATACGAATAAACTATGCATTTGTGACTGTTGTGTACGTGTTGCCCATTTTTATATATATATATATTTTTTTTTTCTCTTATTTTCCCTATGGCTTAAGGTTAAATAAAATGAATGTAGATATTTTGCGTAACAAAAAAAAAGTAAAACAAAAATAACAAAAAAATAATTCTTTATGGTTAGCAACATGTTCGTGTCTCTAAAAATTTCTCATATTTTTAATTCTATTCTTTTCTAAACAAAAGTTATAACAGAATGTTGTGTTCAATTCAAATACAAAAACAATAACAAAAAATGTAAACAAAAAACAAAAAAAGCAATAGCCTTTAAATTTTCATTATAAAAAGGATATTCATGCAAACAAAAACGAAAAAATTTAAAAAGAAAATATTTCTAGGATTCCCTTTTGTATTTTTCTATTCTTTATTATTTTTATTCATCTATATTATAATATTATGTTATGTATGTACGTGTGTTTGTGTATGAGTGTGTGTTACTGAAAAATTTCATTTTGTCACGAAAATTTCATATTAAAACCAATAACTGACACACTTTTGTCCTTGTTTTTTTTCTCTTACTATTCTTATTATTTGTTCTTTTTGTTATTCGTAAGAATTTGTATGTATGGATGTGTTTGTTGTTTTACTATTTTTATAATTTTTTTGGTTTTTTCCTTCTAATTTTTTTGACATGAAAGAAATAGATTAGGATATAAATAGAAAATATGAATGAATATAATATGGATAATAGAATATTTTTGTGAGCGCAAGGATCTCATTAATGAAATTAATTAAGTGTGTCAAATATAATGAAAATATTATTATTAAATATGTGATGAGTTAAAAAATATTTCAGTTAAGTGTGGGTTATTTTGTAATAATTAAAATTAAAGGATTTTATAAGAATATTACAAAAACAGGTGTAGTGTATGTGCTTGTATGTATTATGAAGGATAATTAAAGATGATTTCAATTTAAATGAAATGTTAAATGAAATATTAAGTGATGTCCTTGTAG
This sequence comes from Argyra leucocephala, assembly GCA_963942445.1. Classification (NCBI taxonomy): domain Eukaryota; kingdom Metazoa; phylum Arthropoda; class Insecta; order Diptera; family Dolichopodidae; genus Argyra; species Argyra leucocephala. The sequence continues at coordinate 105,876,180 of OZ012681.1, forward strand.
GATAGAATATTGATTAAGTTCAATTTTTTTTTTTTATAATTTAAGATGTTATGTGCATGTATATATATATATATATATATATACATGCATAATAATATATAATAATAAGATATTTCCATATTTATTTATTGAAAAAAAAAATTTAAAATAACTTTACATTTTTGTCTTAAAGAATTAATTTTAGCACTAGCATCTAAGACCTTGCGACAATTATATTTATTTATTCGTTTTGTTCAAACATCAATATTGATGATTCATTTCTTGTTCTTTTTTTCAATAAAAAATTAAATTAATAGTTTATACAAGTTAAATTGACTTTGACTTAAAACTAATTTAAATACATTAAATAATAAAATTATTTGTACAATTTTTTTTAAAGACTGACGATTATACAACTTAATTTTCGGAGTCTTTTTCTAGAAATTGTGAAGTCAAAATAATTTCCGTGCTTATTATCCATTAGCAACATTCTATGAATTGCTTCATAATTACCGTAATTGGTCCTATGGAAACTTAATGTAAATAAGTGAGAATTACGTAGGCATATTATGTAGTTATATAAATATATTATTATGTATTGTAAAAGAAATATAACGTTAAATATAACTCTTAAGACAGTGTTGTAATTATATGGCAATAACATACAACCGCTTAAGTAGATAAGTATACATAAGCGAAAAATTAAATATTTTGTTTTATGTAAAAATCTGTTTTCACAAAAACACCTGAATGTTGAATTTTCAAAACTGAGAAAATCATATTAATATTAGTTTGGCGAACTTATTTTTTTACAATATTGATATTAAAAATAATTTAGAAAAATATAAATAGAGAAAAAAATAAATTGAAATTAAAAATCGTCATACTCAAAAATTTTAAATTTTGGCTTTAGTGGCTATTATTGCCACAAAATTAGTGTATTTTTTTATTGCATGGCTAAAATATTGTAATCCAACCTTAGAAGATGATTTCATATGATTTCAACTATCATAAAGTTTTAATACAGTACAATATTTTTGTTTTTGAATTTTAATCATCACAGCCATTTTATTGTTGTAGTTGGTAATATCAGTGGGAGTAGAAGTGATTTTCACCATAATAATGATGTAAAAATTGCAGAGAAATATAAAAAAAATTATATACAATGGCCGGTTTGACAAATATACTCCTCCCAGAGCAGGGGTGTTTAATTGAATTTCTGGTTAAAAAATGCTTGAAGTTGAAAACACATTCAAAAACTTAAGCATTAAAATCTAGAAATAATATGTATCGAGCTGAATAGATAGAGCCTGAAATGAAACCATCTATCTGGATTTTACATTTTCAAAATACAATTTTTTTTTTACCATTTTTTAATTTAATCTAAATTTTTTGTACAGCTACATATCTGTATATACATCTTTTTAAATAAATAATAAAGAAAAAAAAAAGCAAAACAAACCTTGATATAAAGTAAAGTCGCGAAGGATATCATAATATAATACTAGCATATAAAATCTGAATAATTTGAAGGAAATAATATAAGTAATTGTTTGCCCACAAACTCAAGTGGTCCTAAATTAAACGTAGGTATGTTATATTCATAAATACAATATCAATAGTAATATTTAAGAAAATCATTTATTTCTACATACAATATTTAGTTATTATGCACCAGAAGATGATTCCATTGCGGTATTAAACTAAGGTACATTTGTCGTACTAAACTAAGCTGCGTTAAGTTGTTCGTCTTCTGAGAAGTTAAGTTTGTTGAACATTAATTATTTTGTATATTTTATTCTGTTGAATTTCACGTTTTGAATTTAATAATGTAATATTTTAATTTGTTTTGCTGTTCAATGATTCTGTACAATTTTAGCTTACTATAAATGTTGTTAATTTTTTAGAGTACGTGGGAAGGTAACTAAAATGCAAGCACTTCCAATTCTTATCTTCTTTTTTCTATTATAGTAGTTTACATATATATAAAGGCAAAATAATTTGAAAAAATGTTAAAAATGAATACAATCGTTTAAGACCTAATATTTGAATAAGCTCAAATAAATAAAATAAATAAAGGTAGTTTTAAAGAGAAGAAGGAAACATGAAAAACTGATAATTAAGAAGTGTCAAATGTACGCAAAACATTTAAAAAATTGAAGAAAGATTATATACCGCTTATTCTTTTCAAGATTATTGAAATTCAAAACTGTTACATTTGACTGGTATAAAATTAAAAAATTTTGAGTTATACCAGTCTTCATAGGCCAAATAATCTAATATGCATTGCCAGATAGTATTAACAAGTATTTTAATATAATAGGTATATCTTTCGAATGTCAATCTAGAAATCAAATATGCAAATTAATATATATTATATATATATTAGAAAATTCATTTATTTAACGGTTTCATTTACAAATTAAACATACTTAAAATTAATAATTGTAACACAAATGACATAGTAATTAACAAAAAACAATTAAATGCAGGATAAAGTTTGAATTGTAATAATATAAAAGTCTCCATTTCGAATAAATGAATCTAATTATACTTCCCTATAGATCAAATCGAATCAAATATTTATTTAAAAAGATAATTTTTCAATACAATTTTCACTATCATCTATCTATAACATATAAAAATTATCATTTGATCAATATTTCATTATTATTAATTATTCATACCAATTTTCAATAATCCTATAAATTTTTCATAATGTTTCATATCGGATTACACAGAATTTATTAAATTCCAATTAAAAATTAAAATAATTTTATATAACTTTTCCATTTTATAATATTTTGTTCCCTATTAATCCAACCAAAAGTTTACGGTTTGTAATAAATACTTTGTTCACTGAAAATGAACAACCAAAAAAACAAAATGAAGATTTTATAGAGTAAAAAACTACTTTTTCTTTGCTCTACGTAGAAAAACAGATTTAAAAGTTTGAAATTATTTTCAAAAAGGAATTTAATAACTTAGAAAAACTGTATTATTTTTCATTTTTATTATTATTAACTTTTAGGAAATATTTAAATTTCATTAAAATTTCATGATCAATTTTATATAATCAATAAAACCAAAATAAAAGAAAGAATTTTACTTTAAAAAGTTGTTAAGTGTTTAGGTTTGAAATTTTAGGAGTTTTCCGGGAAAATTATCATTTTCCCCTAAAAGTATGCAATATTTTTTTCTATAGGAAAATCTTAAGGTGGTAAACAAAAACTCATTTTGAAGCCATTTGATGGTCTTTTTAGCTAAAATTATGATAGAGTTCAAATGTATACAAACAATTTGCTTATATTTTTACTTGTAATCCAACAATTTACTATAATATTATTAAATTTAAGGAAATTATAGAAAATTAGATAAATCAACTTTATTCAGATGAATATAGAAAAATTACTAAATAGTCGAATATTTTTATTTTTATTTTATTAATAATATGCTTATCATACAAATGGATGTATTTCGTTTATTACTTGCTAGCTTCTTCAGTGTTTTGTATTCGAATCAAATAGTTTTAATTGTTCATTATTCGGTCAAAATAAGCTACACTTGTATATTTTCTTGTTTGTCAATGACTTTTTTCAACTGAGATAATTTTATCAAACAAAAGCCAATCCAATTTTGTGGAACTTTACTTTTTTAAAGCATCTACGTTATAGGTTGTATTCATTCAATAAAGTGCATAGGCTTATTCGATTTAATTTTTAAAATGATAATTTGAGCCTTAAAACTCCGTCCATTTCAATTCTTCGATATTTTTAAGGAAAAAATTTTTTGAATATAAGATTTAGGATATTTTATACAAATTTTCATTTTATTTGAAGCATGTATTTATATCGATACTTCGTATATTAAATATATCACTAAAAAGAAATTTGATTATCAAATAAAATAATGTATTTATAATTTAATTCAATATGAAATGTGCAGAAATCAACCAATTAACCCTTTTTTAATGGCATTTATCAAAAATATTTTTTATGAAATTTAAAAATAATCATTTCCATTAAAATTAGATAATTTAACTTTTTTTGTACACCTTACTCCTGGAAAATGTTATTTTATTTGTCGATATTAATAATTATAGATAAGACAAACAACTTTATTTTGAAAATAGAGCCAGTATTTCGTTAGGAATTAAGCACGCTGTAAATGGCTAGTTAATCAGTATATAAAGCTTGCGTAATACACATCAGAACCAATGAAATAGAATGTAGAGCTTGAAAAAACTATATGATAGAAAAATATCATAGAACATAAATCGCAGTTGCAATATTAGGAATACATGCAACATTCAAGATGCAGTACTATATACAAGAACTAGTAAATGAAAATTTCGAAACTACACTAGTAGAATTTCTTTATTTTACAAATGATCCCAATTGCTCGTACAGAGTGTATAATATAATATAATCAAATATATCAGTATTAAACTAAAATTTAAAATATACAATTAATATAATTCAATGTAAACAGTGTAGGATAATAAGAAAATAAAACAATAACAATACAAGCAAGATTCACTCATTATAAAATAATTCATTATTGAACATTAATAAAACAAAAATAAAATATATCTTATAGGAAAACTTATATACTCTATATTGTATACGTACGTACCCATTGTTACGTACCCCTTGTATTTATTATTTTTTCTTACTAGGATGATTGTATTTAAATTTTCTGTGACCATCAGATAAACGTAAGTAACAATTGATATGTGATGACGCTATGAAACATATTGTAATACACCGATTCTTTTATTTGGTTTGGCACTCACCTGCCAATCAATTGAAATATTCCAGCAATTTTTCATTTCTTTCAATATTTTTTCTTCAATTTGACGAATCCAACTCAATTTGCTATCCACTATAACTCCTAGTTATTTGTATTGAATCATTGATGAACCATTTCAATATTACAATAATTATTCAGTTTAATATAAAGCATATCATATGTATTATCTCTGAAGATCATTTATTTGGTTTTGTTAATGTTTAGGATAAGTTTGTGTTTACTCATCCATGTCTCTATAACCAACATGTCAGGATCTATACACTTTTGCAGATTAGTAAATTTGAGAAGAAAGACTATCAATTTCATTTCCAGAGTGCAAAACATGGAAAACTACGATAATAATAACCAAATTAAAAACAATTCTTTAGGTGAAAATCAATGTTTCGAAACTACAAAAAAAAAATTGGATTAAGTCCTATGTCAAAAAAGAAAAATATAATTAAATTTTTTTGACAAATTAATAACACACAGAATTAGCATTTCATTTTAAATCTAATGAAAAACGAAATAAATATTTTTCTAATGTGATTTTCATTGTTCATATAACAAGGACATTCTATTTTTAACTTTTAACTAAATCACTAACCAATGTATTATGTAATAATTATACTAAAGATTAAATATTTAAGTCTCGTTTTTCCATTTTTATTTAAAAACAAAAAATAAATACAACCCTTTTCTATACTCTGTATAACAGTTTGTTTGTATTTACATATTTCTCTTAAGTCCTTTATTTTTGTTTAAATTAGCTTAATGCGTGTAAATTTAATACAAAAATAATAAAGGACTTTTATATGGGATATTTTGCTTAGGCTTTTTGTTTTTTATTTGTTATTATGTGATTTTATAGGTCATCTTTGGAATATTTATATAATGCTTTACAATAAATCCTTTATGTTTAAATTTAATTCTAAAGACAAAAACAAATTAAATCCTTAAACACCAGAGGATATCTCTTTCATAGGATTTAATTTACCAAATGGAATTTGATGTTTTTGTTTCGTTTCTGATTTTGTGTGTTTTGAAATAATACCATATATGAGTTTTTAGTTTTTTCTTCTTGTTATTTTGTTTATATATTTCACTCTTAAATCAATCAAAAGACTACAAAAATGATTATATAATGCTTACATATATAATGTTTATACATATATAAATATTACGAAATTAGAAAATGAAAAATACTCTTATTCCTTATTTACTAATCATATCACCTTCATCAAAAAAATAATAATATAAAAACGAAAATAAAACAAACAAAAGGATATCTAGAGTAAATATCTCAGATGAGTATCAAATTTTACTACGCCACTCGGTACATACAGTTCAGTTCTATTTATTTTTCAGGGATCAATTTTTATCATCAAAATATCTCTTAGGATTTTGAAAGGACAAACAAAAAGGGTTCACGACAATATCAGAAAAACAACACAAAAACTAAAAACAAAATAAAAACCAAAACAACAATAAATGAATAAAAATCCCGTCCATTATTTGGCAATTTACTCCTAATAAATTTCTTTATTTATTTTTCCTATTGTTTTTTTTTCTACTACGACTTTTACTTTTTTCGATTTTTAGTTGGTTTGCTTTTTTGGTTTTTGTATGTTTGTATTTTTTTTTGTTTTTAAACCCCACGGCTGTATCTCAATTTGATATAGAGGATACAATATGGGCCATCTGTATAAAAATGGGAACCCAAAATAAAAAAATACGAAAAAGTTGTACCCTTTGAACTGTAAGTTTTATTTTTCTTCTTTTTTTTTTACTCTCGTTCTACATATTAAATATAAGATGTGTCCTTTTTCAATAAAATGATTGTTGGCAAATCCTTTTTAATGATATTGTAAATCCTTAAAATAGATGATACTATATAAATATCTAAAATGAGCAACAAAAATAAATAGCAAAAAAAAAAAATTGAAATATATACAAAAAAAAGAAGAGAATGAGTAGCTTAAGTTTGGTTAATTTTAGGATACGTGTGTGTATGAAAATAAAAGACAATTTAAAATTGTTAGAGTGTAGCTAAAAATTAGTGTAACGATCGAAATAGAATAAAGAGATGAAAGTAAATAATTAAATAATAGAATAAAAAATTTCTAGAGATCTGACAAAAAGGAATAGTCCTTGATTAGGTTCATTCAAGTCAATTCAAGAATATAATCGTATATAATTATTCTGCAAAGTACCATATATATATCTGATAGATGTTTACATGATTATATAATAAAAAAATACTCTAACGTGTTGATTATTGCGTCAGACTTGGAAGTTAAAGTGGTGTAAACCTTCTAAGGGGAATTTCCAGTTGCTTCTGGAAAACTAACTATCACCTATTTGTGCTTTTTGATGCTAGGAATGATCTATTTAAGGAGATTACTCATATAAGATCCATCCTGACCGATAGTGAAAATCAATCAAATCACTAAAAAGTCCTATATTATTGGTTATTAGCTTTAGCTAACGCTGTGCAGCTGCAGTGCAGTGTTGAAACATTATTAAGAATACTCTATACTGTATGTGACATCTATATCGACCAGAATTACACGACATTTAACTCTTAAACTTAATCAAGCCATCTGATCTATCTTAAATTGCTCTATTCTAATATTTAATAAATTTAATTAAAAAATTCAATTAAAAGTATTGGATAAAAAGGCCCACATTTCGAAAGAGAAACGGACCTATAAAGTTTGCCTACAGATTTATCTGTAGGATCAACTGTTAAAATAAATAAATAAAAAAATAGTATTGGTTAAGTTTTAATTATATTTTAAGTAATAATATTGAAGAGTATCACTATAAGAATTGCAGATCTATGCTGAGATATCCAAAAAATGTCTATATTAGTTTTTTAGATACAGTCTGATACTTGCCAGCTATTTTTACAAGCTGGCTTCCAAAATACGGTTGTAAATTCCTGTACAAGCTTGTTTGTTGGCAGTTGCAATTGATAGCTTTTATAATTCACTTTGTCTCAGGCTTTGCGTCTCAGGTACATTTTTTTTTTTTTTATGTATATTTTTAGCAAACATTTAGGTCAGGGAATAGATATGAATTAACTCCATCTGGGGTAGTATATAGGCTTTATAAATATTAAACAGATGTTTGGGTAGAAAATATGCCTTACACCGACTTAAAAAAAAACCTTAACAATTTGCTTCGCTTTTCGCAATATCAAAAATATGCTCATTCCAAAGCATATTATTTGGATTTACTATCATTCCGAAAATGTTTAGATTTTCTAGTTGCTGTAAGCCTTCATCTTGAAATTTGATAATATTTGTGAATGGTTTTAGTTTTTTCGTAACTAAACAGCTTTGATTTTTGAAGGTGTTAAACTCAACTCTGTTTAAACTAAGTCACGGTTTACCATGCCACTTATTATTCTTCTTTTGCCGTGTAAGCTGAGGTAACTCTCCGCTCTTTAACACGAAAATTGTAGTATAGTAAAAACATTCAAAAATTATAAACGTAAAAACTTCTTCATAATATCTAGAAAAATAATTTTTTTTTCTGAAATTTTTAATAAAACAAAAAAATCTATCATTTATATTATGGTGAACATAAATATAACGGTAAATACAATTTCGTAGTAAAAAACTAAACAAACAAACACTTCTTCACCTCTTTACAACCATCTTTCTCCTACTCTCAACCATTATCTTAATTTTCTTTTTTTTTTTCGTATTATTTTTATATCCTTTCTACAAGTTTTCCCTATCGTTTTTTTTTTCTATTCATTTCAGTTCAGTTCGATTTCTATATGACATAGGATCGTAAATTTTTACTAATAAAAATGTTTATGTAAGACAAAATTACTGAATAACGGCGATAGTAGGTAATTTTGACCTTTCGTTTTAAATTGAAAATAAAATAGAAAAAAGAAAATGAAAATGTATATTTCTATATAGTAGATGTGGTTTACGTGTTTATTTTGTATATGTAGTCGTGCGTTTCAATATAGCTGACTATGTGTTGTTTATTCAATGGTAATAAATTTATCATAGAAATTTTCAACAAAAATAATGTATTTATATAGCTTCAAGGTAACCAACAGAAAAAAGGGTTAATTTTTTTTCAGTTTGATGTCCTTTTATTTTAAGTTAAACAAAACATGAATACAAAACCAAAAAACAAAAAAAACAACAAGAGAGAAAGAGCAAAAAAATACATATATTAGGAAGATTTAGAAAGTTAGTAGGTCAATATCATTAAAAGAATATTGAATTGTAAAAAGTATTTTATTTTATTAAGCCATTTTTGTTGAAAGTAGTAACGAAATCGAAATTGTAGGTGCCTGGCTTATGAGAAAATTGATATAGACAATTTTTGTATAGAAGCTAAAAGATTAAAATTAATTAAATTATATAAAGTTATAGAAATATTTGAGCATTTTTTGTTATTTGATATTTACAACCTTCTGATTTGTATAAAGATTATGTAATTGTAATATAAAATTGCCCAATGAGCGAAGTATTATTGATCTTATTTACTTAATAATTGACAGGAAAATTAATTGCAGAATAATTATTATCACGTATCATTCCTTTTGTATCACCGGTGAACATCACTCAACCTTACTTAAAATCCCGTATTCACCGGTGAACATAAAAGTAAACTTTCGTTCAGTCCCACGTGTACCACCAGTGAACATTGTTGAATTGTCAACTTCTTAGTTCTGTTTTGTTATAAAAAATGTAATTTATAACCTATGCAGATTTTTGAAAACCTTTAAAAAACTTACCGGTAATACATTGAGATTTAACGCAAGTTTATTTTTATGTTCACCGGTGAACACGGGATTTTTAGTCCGGTTAAGTGATATTCAATGGTGGCACATTGGGACTTGGGTATTTTTTTTTTATTTACCAGTAAGCATGAGACTCAACGTCTTAAAAATACCGTTTAATCTTCTGGCTGATATTATTACAAATCCTGTCAGGCTACAATTATAACGGTACTTAAAACGGATACGTAAAAATTTTGGTTTTTAATTTGATAAGCCAGTAGTTTGACAAATAAATGCTTGAAAAACATTGTAGATATTGTAGTATTAACTTGCAGTACCGTACTTAATTAAGCACGAAAAGGTGATTCTACCTAAGTTACTGTCAAGAACATAAAAAAAAAAAATTTTACTGCAGTGAAACACATGAAATTTGCTATAAAGTTACAGGAATGGCAAAAACTGTTAACTCAAAGATAAAATCTACTCCAAAATTTTAACATTTTAGGTCAATAATTTCTATTTGATCTTATCAAGGTAACAGGAAAATATTAAAATTGATTTTATATGAAATATCGGACGAAAATTGTCTATAATTTTATATTAAAATTTCGGTATCGTGGCAGTCAAATTAAAATTGAAAAATTTTGCATTTTCATTTTACTGATCGCCATAACCACAGCCATGGACAACATAGAGCCATAGAGTTTGTGTTGTCAAGCATAACTTTCAAATGTGATTCAATGTTGTTAATTTGTTAAAAATATTGTCTCAACCCCGCAGTAAAATTAAAATATAAATATTCATTTTACTAATCTACTATAACCGCAGCCTTATTCATTGCATAGACCATGATCTACGTTTTTCTTGCTAAAGATCACTATCACACGTGTGGCCTAAAGTTGTGAATTTGTTAAAAATCTTGTGTATTCTGTATTTATTTTACATATCGGTATAACTGCAACCTTAATCCTAAAGTTCTTAAAATATTTCAATAATTTGTGAAAGCTTTTTAAAACCCATTGGTTTGAAACAAAATAAGGACAACAGGACAAAATTGAAAAACAAAATTCAAAATACAAAGAAAAATTACTTGAAACAAAAGGAAATGAAAAAAAGAACTAGGTAAAACGAATAAACATTTAATTTTTATATTTGAATTGTTAAAGGTAATTTGTAATAAGAAAATCAAAAAGGAAATTGGAAAATATCTTTATTTTTCTTTTATCCTTAACTTTTAAAGATTTTTTTCAATTGTCTCAAGATTTTATTGAAATTTACAATCTTTAAAAATGTCTTTTAATGTTACTGCCAATAACTTTAAGGGTATAGGAAGGACTTTTTATCCTTTTGATAATAAAATTGTTTTAATAAATTCTAATTATATTGTTTTTTTTTTTTGTTTTTTATTTATTTGGTTTTAGTTGTTTTTGCTAACTTTTTTTTAATAATAATTTTAATTTAATTTAAAATATTTTAATTTAATTTGAAATTATTGAAATACATTTATTTGTAAAAAAAAAATATACATAACATAAGTAATAAAAGATACCATCGAAAAAAGCTATGAAAATAGTTTGAAAACATGAACAGGTGTCATTTACAAATATTGTGATATACGAAAGTCGTATTTCTATTTTCTGAGCTATGATTAATTTTCAATAAACAAGTTGAGAGAACAAATAGAGATTTAATCTGTAACTTTTATGATGAGCTTGAGTACATCTTATAGACCTGATATATATCTTATAGATCTTGATTTGATATCGTAAAACCATCATTGAATTAAAATGATAAAATCACATGGTTAAATCATTTATTAAATCCACAATACAACGTAAATAATATTGAAATATAAAAATAGGAGACTGAGTCTCCTGATGTTCTTTATATTGAGATTTTGTTAAATAAAAAATCGTAATAATATATTTAGAAGTTTTTTGTTCGATAAAACGTGCTTGTGCCAAGCTAAATAGAGATTTTTATTAAATAGAATTTTTTTTACAACGAAATTTCTTACAAAAAAATTATAATTTTAAACATCGAAAACACAAATTTAATTGCAAGCTATTACGGAATTTTCTGTTTTTATCATTATCGTGGTGTTATAGCACTATACATTAAACGTGAACTTTGATTTGAGTTTTGTAGAGTTTGAACATAACTCTTAACATTGTCAATAGACATGTGCTTCTTCGACTTCCTGTAATACGATTGCTTTTGGGCTTTCTATTTCGTATCAATGCTTGCTCCATTTTGCTTTTGGTATTATTGTAAACAAAATGAAAACTAAATTTTAAAATTCTTAAATATGTCCACAAACGCCAAGAAATTATTGTAGTATGGCCATCATAAACTAAAATCATATGAATATAGTTAACCATGTATTAAAGTGCAATTGTCATGTCATATAGCATTTATGAAAAACCCTAAATACTTACTTACTTCCCTTAATCTTTTCGGACCGATGGAACATTTTTTTCTTTTTCTGTAATACATGTACATACATATAATATATATTAGCGGAGGTCGAAATTGGGTTCAATTTTAACATTTTTTAACATTTATAATTAAATATTTCATTAAAAGGTTGTAATATTAACAACACAGTAGATTAGACAACACGTTATCTGATAGCGAAGTCCTGCAACACAATTTACCTAAATTGTTCCATATTCTATTAGCCACTCAGTATAGCTGTATAATATCTATAGATTACTAACAAATATAACAAAACTAAATTACTATCTAAGTACATAGGATGGGTATTATATAAGTAATAGTACTTAATTAATCCAAAAAAAAAAAATAACAATACCAACCCGAAACTGATAAGTAATAAAAAATTCATAAACCAAAATTTAATTAATTTTATAAAACAAGTTTTTATACCACAATGAAAATTTTATATCTTAATTATTTACACTGAATTGCAGCATTCTTAAAATAAAATAAATAATAAACTCCTGTGGAATTTTTAGGTACAATGCCACAATTAAAATTCATTAAAAATCTCTATAGAATATTCTCTCTCTCTCTCTATCTCCCTCTATCTTTTACCAAATACAATACAATATTTTTAGTTACATTTAATTTATTAAATTTATAAAAATTTTAAATTCAAAAAAATAATTTTAATTCACTATTATGTATATAAAGCTCCACACACAATATTTTATTCAAGAATATCCTTTATTTTCTATTCATTCATAAATTTTCCTTTTATTTGTAAAAAAATAAAAGCCTTTGAACAATAAATAATCATTAGAAAGTAAATAAAATGGAATAAAAAAAAAAAATGTATTATGTGAAATTTATATTTCAAATTGGTGCTTGTGTTGAATTTTAAATAAAACAATAATATTCTATTTAAGTATAGAAAATCTTTGTATTTATATCTAAATCAGACAAAATGAAATAAACTGCACAGGAAAAAAAAATTGAAAATGAAAATAATGGTTAAAGCTTTTTAATAAAATGTATCAAATATATTATTTCGTTATTATTTAAATTGAAAAATATTATAACGGTAATGGAAAACTTTGAATTTCCTAGAAAATCTTTTGAGGCAACAAAACAATAATAATGGTCTTATTATGGTTGGATATTTAAAAATAAATCTATCTATATATATAGACAGGTTGGTCTGGTTTGATATAAATAGAATATTTTTGGTGAAAAATTAGCATACTTTGTTTGGGTCCAACAAAAAAATTTATAAATTTAACTTGAACACATTTTTAATTATAAACAGAATTTTAGAAACGGTTTTTGAAAAATATTCTAGAGCTTGCATAATAGATATTTGATTTGAACACATGGTCGGTCCAAATAAAAATCTGAAGTAGATTTAAATTTATGGTTTAATGACAAACGATAATTATGCTTCACTAGAATTAATTGGAACACATGGTGGTTTCAATTAAAAAATCTTAAGTAGGCTTAAATTTATAGCTCAATAAGGATGCAACAATTTTATATTTAGATTTTTATATTTAATTACATAGTATTGCACAGCTCTTGTTGATTAAAATTTTGTAAAAATATGATACGAGCTACTACTTTGATTTCTATTCAGAAATTTTATTTTCACTAAGCTATAGTCATTTCTAAACTAATATAATAAATAAGAATTAATTTCACTATACAACATTTTTCAAGCCAACAAGTCAAAATTTTGAAAACCGGTAAAAGACGCGTTTGTTTCGTTTTTGAGGGAGTACCTAATTACAAAATGGTTAGAACTGTAACACTTTTGACTTGTGTAATATTCCTGGAGTATGCGAAGCTTTGCAGGGTAGTTCAGCAACTAGTTTGAAAACCTGGATTAAAAGCTAAGCGTTGTTATCCTAAATATTAAATGTTAGAAGTTTATTGGTCACATTTATTCGAATAGTTATTGTTAAAAAAAGGTACAAATAAATTAACCAATTATTCAACGTAGAAACAATAATTGATCCAGGTAAACTTTTTTTATTTGTTGTTATCAAAGTCCCGGAACTGATCGAAAAAAATAAAAATAAGAAGGCTGAATTTTGTAATATAATTTTATTTTATTAGGTAAAAGTACTTGCAATTAACAGTTGTTTAAAATAAAACCAATAAATTACAATAAATGTTCAATGTGATCAACATTGGTCTGAAGACAAACTAGGATATGTTTACAATTAACTAATGTTTTTATCTACGGCTAACTATTACCCTCTAGTAATTTAGATTGTCGGTCCTATTCGCTGCTAGTTCATCCCAAATATATAACTTTAATTTCATACACGAGGTTTTGCATAACATAACATTTTTTTATTTAAACGTTTTATAAGTTTTCAGACTACGAACTTCTTCATTTCTGTTTAATAATTAAAATTTCAGTTCTTTCAGGTTGATGTTATAGGTCAAAATGTTTATTTCGTTTTATAATCGAGGTTTTGTAGAGTTACCCATACATAAATTATACAACAATTTTAATACAAAAAATCATTGTTACCAATCACTGAAATCTAACGGTTTATAAGTTTTCAGCCGACTTCTTCATTTGTATTAAATAATTGTAATTGAATTGTTTACCTGCCCGACCTCAACAATATGTATCTGCTTGTGTTAGCTTAATATTTTCAATCAAATGTTCACCTTATAACACCATGGTAGATAGATAGGTAGTAATGGCTACCGACAATACGCCGGTACACTTACACCAGTAGGGTCTATTGTGATGCAAATGACACAAATGATATTTTAACCTCAATAAGCTAAAAAAAATAGAATAAATTTGTATTCAATAATTAAAAAAACCAAGAATTTACCTATTAAAAAATTATTTAAACTCCAACTATATTTAATTATTTTTTTTTTTTCAATGCACCAAATATATAAATTAATTAATTTTATTTTAATTTTTTTTTATTTACAGCTCTATCCACGAGTTCCACTTCAGATTTCAAACTATTCTGATTAGCGTTTGTTTAAATTTTGGATTAGAAAAAAATCTGGAAGAATAATCGGACGACGTTATATCTCGAAATATATTTAAAAAAAAAAAATTACAAAAACAAAAAGAATTTAATTATTATATATAAAAATATCATTTATAATTATTAATTATTATAATTTTGTTATTTATTTTTATTAATAAAATAATTTAAAACAGAATTGTCACGATTTTAATTTTAACTTAAAAATTAAACAAAAAAAATATATTTTAATGTTAAATAAAACCTTAAAAATAAAAAAACACCAAACACAATAAAACAACAACAACAACACAAGTACGAATGAATATTATATAAATTGGAATAATTAAATAAATTAGAAAATACCGCACATACACAATCACACAAAAATGTAAATTGATTTTTCTTTTGGTTTTTATTAAAAAAAAAATTTTGTAAAATATTAAAATTAAAATATTGTAAAAGAAAATTTTTGATATCATAAAAAAAAGAAAATATTTTTATAATTTAATGTCAAATAAAAAAGAAAGATAAAAATTAAATCAAATTGTAAAAAAATAAATTATTTATATTATATATGTACTTACAAAACTCGGACATAACATTATGATAACTTGACAGTTAATTTAATTTTCATAGTACCTAAGTATATCATAAAAATTTGGCAGGTGATGAACATAAATGTTAGAAATATGTAAAATAATAAAAAATGGGGTTGGGCTTATACAGCCTATACAATTTTGATTCAGACAACAGTTTGTTGATGTTTAACATGTTATTGTACATGGTTAAGGGATCGTATTTAAATTTTGGATCATAAAAGATTTACAAAATTCTTAGTTATAAAATTTTGAATTAAGAAATTCAAATTAACAAAATCTGCATTACAAAATTCTAAATTACGGAATTTCTATTTATCGAACTCTCGTTTTAAAAATTAATAATTTACAAAAAACAGAAAATCAAAATTTCGTAATTCAGCGGTTTTGTGAAGCTAGAAAAAGATCAAACTGTAAGTACAAAATCAGAATTAATGCAGACTTTTGTAATACAGAACCTTGAGATGATTCCTCAACTAAATTCTAAAAACAAAAACAATAAAAACACTTTGACATTTATGACTACAAACGCTATAAACCCATCCTAAATTTATTTAACACATACCATTACTAACTCATTACCGGCATGAACACAGCAATTTATCATTTCATTTATCAGATATCAATAATCAATTTTATATTACAATCCTGAATAATTAATAACAGTTCTCCAAATCTCCTATTATAAATTTTATTAAATTAATATTGTAAAATAATTAAATTGCTCTTAATTTCAATAGCACAACTGTTGTTCTTAGGTTCCGGAAAATTAAATAACCAATTTAAACAAAAAATAAAAATCTCAAGGACTTTTAAAAGGACCTTACAAAAGAAAATTAGAAAAAAAAACTAATATCAAAACTTCATATAAAATATTAAAACGCAATCAAATCAAAATAAATAGGAAAAAACAATAAATATATTTAAAAAAAAAAAATAATCAAATAAAATTAAATAAAAAATTAATTATTTAAGAATTTCTAGAAGAAAATCTAAAACAAGTGCAACTAATTGTAATTAAAAAACAAAAAAAAAAAGATTATAAATAAAAAAAAATATATAAAAAAAAAAAGAAAAAAACATATTGACTTTAATTATTAATAATATAAAAAATAAACTAAATATTTATATTGAATATATAAAACTCGAATATAAAGCCTTAATAAATGTTATAAACGTGCATATATATAGATATATATACTTAAATTATAATAAAAATACTTTATTAATTTTTTTTTTCAATTATTCTTAATAGGTTTTTCATAAATTAAAAATTGTACTTAAAACAAAATATCAAAAAAAAAAACAAGTAAATAAAAATTTTACAACTACATATGCTATTTAATTAAAAATTCTAGAATTTATTAACTATTACTACTATTTCTTATTTTACATCCTTTTTAATAATTATTATCATTATATTATTATGTATTTGTACAATCTTATAACAAAACAAAAATAAATATTTTAAGTTATTCTATCTATATATATATATATATTTATATATACATATATAAAAAAAATTATATATATATAGATATTAAATAAAACTTAAAAGAATATATATATATATATATATATATATATTAAAACCACAAAACAATGTACTTAATTTTTGCAATAATTTAATAAATTGAAAATATTAATTAAAATTAAATATATACTATATATATATATATATATATATATATATATAAATATATATACATATTAAAATTCTAGTAGTGGACAGAGATTATATTATATATTATATTATTATTATTATTATTAAAAAAAAAATGAGAGAGAAAAAAAATATATCAATAAAAATTGAAAAATTATATTGAAAAATCAAAAATAAAATATATATATATAATAGTTTCAAAAAAGAAAAAAATACAACAAAAACTTTAATTAAAAAAAAAAAATTGCAAATTGTTTTATTTTAAAAATTTTATAATAATTTTAATTCGATTTTTCATGTCTCTGTGCAGCTTAATTGGTTGAAGTGCAGAAAGTTCAATAAAACGATGAAAGATAAGATTCGTCCTGTCTATTTAAGGCTCTAGGTTTGCAACACCTAGAGCAACACTAAGTAAAATTAATACATTACAATAATTAATCTATGTTTTATCCCCTATGTATGTAAATATTCCAAGAGGAGTAAAAAAATTCCAACTTTCATAATTCTTCTTACATTATAGTTTTTTATATCAGAAAAAAAATGTATGGTCAAGCAACAAAGACAAAAATTTCATAATTAGTTATGTTTTGTAGTATATAATCTCAAATCGCGTAGTAATCCACTGCTGCCAAGGCACTAATTGACTTGTGGATCCATATCAGTTAACTACACCACATAGAACCTAAACCTTTACCTATACTTTGAGCAGTGTCGTAGCTGTGCCGATTTTGTGAATATCCTGTTTAAGAAACCTTTGATTGTCAAACATAGACTCTTTCAACCAATTAAGCTATCATCTATATTGCGGACTTATCAACAACATATGAGACAATCAAAGCCTTTTTCGCTGATGATACGGCCATATTGGCTTCGCATAATAATCCAATACATGCTACAGAGATTTTATATTTTACAACAAAACATACAGATGAAAGCCATAAAGGACGATGTCAGAAATGCAAGCTACAAATACCATCAAACACGATTAGATTCTCATCCAAATACCGGAGCAAATGGCGCTAGTCTACTTAAGCGTCACAACATTCTACAACTACACAACAGATAGTAGATTGATTGATATAACTAGATTGTCATGGATAACTTACCTTTGCTTTTGTATGCATGTACAAAAATATCATAAAAACTACTGAATGTCCCTACCAGAGATGTACAGTTTACAAGAAAAATAACAACAAAAAAAATGTTATCTACGCCAGTATCATTCACTTAATTATCTTCATAGTATGTATGACTCGAAATACAAGTTACTAATCAAAATATTGAATTGGGTTGATTGAAGTTCTACTTTTGAAGTTGACTGAGTACTGAATTGAGAAATTAATAGAAGAAAATTAGCCTAATTAATGGATAATTTGATCTTAGCTTAATATAAAATGAAAATACGTTATTTAAGGAGGCCTAAAGCCTTATAATAGTAATATTTCTCCACATTTATATAATTAATTGACATTATAAAATACCTTTGTAATGAATCATATTTTACTTTACTTTACATTAAAACTAATTTAAAAATAAAATTATAAAACAATTTAGATCCAGCACTCTTTGTAAATCTATCACCTTGTAAATCTATCATGAAGCTCAAATGCTATCATAAGACCTATTGGTGTTGGTTTTTGGGTTCATCAGCTAAGTGCAATGACTTCATAAATGCACATCCTTCTTGCTTCTACAACAATCTAATTTCTATTTCATTAATATTTGCCTTTATTCATGACAAAACATTTTATCTAACATTAATTTCTCCTGCCTGAAGTCAAATGTTAGAACTACACACATAATATTTTTTAACAGACCTTGAACTACCTTTCTTCTTTTTAGTGCAATTAATATGTTGGTACCAAAACTGTATAACTGTTCGAAAAAGCAAGTTTTTAAAAAGTTTTTTTTTTTAATTTTATTTTATTCATTTCATTTATTTAGTCTTACTAACTACTTAACTATTTACAATGTAAAATAACAACAATTTTTATCTCATTACAAAATTTTTGATTTTTAACTCTTTTCTTATCTATAAAATATTATCACAGATATTATCTTAAAAATTTATCTTTAAATTTTTTATAATATTTTTAGTATAACAAAGTTTTCTAGAAACTTCGTTTCATTTAAAATATGTAAACAAAATAAAATATTGTATTAAATTTGTTGAATACACAAACACATTTACACATCGAAATATAGATTTTTATTTTATTTCAAATATCTATTTTTATTTTATTATGATTTTCTGATATAAAAACCAAATTTCTTTGCAGAAGAAAAACTTTTTTTTTTTTGTTGTCTTAATATTCTTGTTTTGTTTTTTTTTTTTTGCTGTTAAAAACTTGAAAATAAATATACTGCCCTCGAGAGTAAATTGAAAGTTTCCCTTCAAAAGATTTATACCATATTTTAACACTTTTAGAAAGTGATATTTCAGTAGGTACTGTACTACCATTCTTAAGTACTTAAAGTTTTGAATGAGTGAAATCTTTTCTTCAATCTGGGTTGAAGAAAAAACAAAAAAAAACAGAAAAAATTATTTTTATAGGTTGAACATTATCTCATCAAATTTCTCATCATCAAATCTAGACATTAAGTATCTTATTTTATTATATAAATGTATATATACAATATCTGTTTCCACAGACATATAAATGTTTATAAACTGTTCGATACGCTTACATAATTTATGATTAGTAGAAGTTAAGAGCAACAATATGGTGAATTTGTATTTAACTCCTTTTTTTTAAATTTTTTATATAAGAAAAAAAAATGCTGGGCTGTTGAATTTTCGATCATTGACAGTAAAATAGAAAATTCTTTGAGGCTCATATAAAAATGAATTCGAAATTTTATTCTTACTTATAGCAGTTAGAAATTTATAATTTGAAAATATTTAAGAATTTAAGCTTTTGAACCAGTGTTATTCAAACTTTTAAATGCTCAAGAAAATTTTTAATTTTGTCGTTAACTGACAGGGGTTGTTTTAAGTTTTTATTTATTCACAAACAGCTACACTACTAGCAACACAATCAAATCAAGCCAGTTAAGTTTGGTCAATTTGAAGCAATTTTTTTTTTCAAAATCCATAAGAGCACAATATTTGATTTTGATCATTAAAAGATATTTTTCATTTGTTAGTTATTCATAAACAATTGCTTACCCACGTAACATTTCATTATTATAAAAGTAAAATTAATGCTATAAGACTCTTATATGACTCCCGATAAACCCTAAAGGTGTTATAATAATGTTTTTATGGGAATAAAAATTAATATTGCTATAAGAATGTTCTTATAGCAACTGCGGGAGTTGTTATAATTGGATTTTCAGCAATTGTTACAGTAATGTTGTTATAAGTCTAAAAGTGCGTAATCCTACATGAAGAGATAAAGTGTTGTTGAAAATGTGATGTTATGAATTAATTAACGTACATTATTTAACATTTGAAAGATGCAATATAAAAATATATTTTCTCTTATTTATTTAAAAATTTGTTATTTTTGAAGGGCAATGTATTTCTTTTTTGAAGTATTATTATAATGAATATCAATAAAATTTCTTTCCCAAACAAATTTTGCATTTTGGTCACAATAATTGTAAATATTTAATACAATTATTCTTAATCGCAAAATATTATTTATTAGTAAGACATTTTTTATATTATAAATCATTTACATACAAATATAAAATATGTAATTAATATCTATCTCCCTGTCTCATGAAATAAATATATACTCTATAAAATTATTATTTTAAAATAAAAAATAATACCTATCTCACTCTCGCATAACATAAATTAATTCAAATGAATTTGATTTCAAAATAAAAACATATACACTAATAAATATGTATACTAATCCTATAACAATATTACAGCAATTGTTCCGGTTTCGGTGCCTTATAGGATTCTCCATTTTAGTGCTATAACGTATTTATAATGTTTCGCAACAATTGCGGATCACTCAAATTAACACTAATACTGCTATAAGAGTATTTATATTAGTGTTATAAGAGTGCGCAAGAGTCTTATAGCAATGCAATTGTTACGTGGGTAATCTACTTAACCTAAAACACAGTTAAGTAAAGCCGGTCAAGGCAGTACTATTCAAAATAAACTAGAGAAATTTAAATTTAATCATTATAGTTACCCATAAATAGTCAAATCAAACGAGTTGTACGTCAAATCTACAACAGAATTAAGTCAAGTCACCTCAACATCATAAATGTTTCATCATGTATTAAATGATCTAAAATGTCAGCAAAAGCTCACAAAAGCTTATTTCATAATTAAAATTTTTTCCTGGAAAATAGCAGCTACTCAATTAATCCTTTCATAAGAGCAATATTAGAATAAGTCTTGATTTAGGTTTATTCCTTAGCATATTAGTATAGTGTAAATATTTGAAAAAGTTTTTGCCGTCATTTGTCCTTTAAATAGTAAATTAAATAATAAATAAATTAGTCAGCTAGCCTAAGTATTAATTAAGAATAATCCTAGGCTTTAAATATAATGTATTAAATCTTATTCGTAATTTATTAGATATATAAATAATTTTGTTATTCTTCACCGTACCTCCACATTGATGTCGTTTGTGGGATTAACACTGGTTCCAAGGTAGGTAAACTCCTGAACTACCTCGAAATTATATGTGCCAACAGTGATGTTTTGACCAATATGATGTTGAGAGGTCTTTTTATTTGTCGACAACATATATTTTGTCTTATCCTCATTTACTTTGAGACCCATTCGTTTCGCCTTTTCTTCAATCTGGGTAAAGGCCTTGACGACCGCCCGTTGTGATCTGGCGATGATGTCAATGTCGTCAACATACCCTAGTAGTTGAACAGATCTGAAAAATATAGTACCGGCCGTGTTTACTTCCACTCGTCGCACTATACGTTCCAGTACTAGATTGAAGAAGTCGCACATCTTGTGTTTTCCAGTGCCATTTTTGACAATCGGATGAGCTTGGTTGGTGCACCGAATTCCGACATAGCAGCATACAGCTCGCTGCGGTATATGCTATCGTACGCAGAATTGAAATCGATAAATAGGTGGTGTGTATCGATTTGAAATTCATGAGTCTTCTCCAGGATTTGTCTAAGTGCGAACATCTGATCGCTTGTTGATTTTCCAGGGCGAAAGCCGCATTGGTACCTGCCAATAGCAGTGTCACAATAGGGCTTCAGACATTCGCACAAAATGTTGGACAAGATCTTATATGCGATATTTAAGAGGGATATTCCTCTATAGTTTTTACAGGACATGGCGTCGCCCTTTTTGAAAATGAGGCATATAGAGCTGGTACTCCAGTCATTAGGCATGCTTTCTTACTTCCAGATGTTGTCAATGATTTGGTGCATGCAGTTAACCAAAACATCGCCTCCATCTTTAAATAGTTCAGCTGGGGGTCCATCAGGTCCAGCAGCTTTGTTGTTTTTCAGCTTGCTGATGGCTTGGCCAACAACCTCTACAGTGGGTGGTGGGAGGTTGCTGGTAATGACTGGTGCTGGTGTTGCTAGCTCTTGTTGCTGTTGCTCTCCATTTCCATTTAGCAGCTGGTGAAAATGCTGCTTCCATGTCTCCAATATCCCTTGCGTTTCGGTAACCAAATTTCCCATATTATCTCTTAGCGCGTATGTAGCGGGTTTATAGCCAGCTGCCAGTTGCTTGGTTTTTTTGTAGAAGTTCCGCACTTCGCCTATATCTCTATGAGATTCGATATTTATGAGCAAAAATTTTTGGAAGTCCCGTTTTTTCCGCCTGATGAGTTTCTTCTCATCTCTTCTTTTAGCCTTATATTCTTCTTTCGCTGCTCTTGATCTCCGTTGCAGCGCTTTTTTATACGCCTCGTTCTTCTTCAACGTTTTTGATGCACATTCCTCGTCATACCATGGATTTCTGGTGTTTCGTGGTTTGAAGCCAATTGTGTTTGAGGCTACCTCTTTGATGATATTGGCACAGTTTTTCCATTGATCATCAATCGAAGAATGGTTTGAAAGAGGTGTGGCGGTTAAGTTTAGGCTTATTTGCTCTTTAAAGCTTCTGGCTATCTCGGGCGACTGCAGGCTGCTAATATTAAATTTGGGATTATGATGTGACTGCATATATATATTAAGAGTCTAGAAGATTCTAAAACAGTGTTAAACAACTAAAAATAAACTGAAAACTGGGTCACTAATTTAAATTGTATATAATATAATTAAATCAATTTATTTTATAGAACATTCCAGGTGCAAATTCTAAAATCAAAATACTTACTAGTTCCGGGTCTGTTTCCAATTAATCCATCCATATCCGAGGCTTGTTTTAAGTCTTTTATAACTATGTTTTTTTTATGGATTAGGAGTTAACCTAACGCCACCTTCGATCTGAAGGGTTGTTTTTGCGCGATTACAATTTTGGCCTATCGTATAAGCAAATGCTGTATAGGATAGTTTCCGGAGGACACCACGTGGAGGTAATGTAAGCACTTGCTCAGGAACTTGACAGTTGCGCATCTGGGTCAGCAACTGGTCAGATGTTACCCTGTCAATCCCAAGCCGGACATTGATGTCCGACATCACATCCGACATTGATGTGAAACAAAAATATTTAATTCTGAAAGTGAATTGCTCATTTGATGAAATATGAGTCTTTAAAAAAATTTCCCGATTGTGCTTAAAAGACTGGTTCACATTATACTATTGAATTAATTGTGTGTTATTAAAAATTTTATTAAATAACTTGTAGGTACTAGAATTGGCTACAATAATTTATTCCGACTATACCTTTAAAGTATATCGAACGAAAAAAAGTCAGAATTGTCGAATATTTAATATTGAACTGGAAAAACTCTCATAAGTTAACCGATCAAAATGTTTGATCAAATTTTTAGCATCATTGCATATAACAGTTATATTCATCAGAAACCAGAATGTAGTACAAGAAAAATGCTTTTCTTTAATAAAATAAATTGATTGAATTATATTATATACAATTTAAATTAGTGACCCAGTTTTCAGTTTATTTTTAGTTGTTTAACACTATTTTAGAATCTTCTAGATTCTTAATATATATATATATATTTTATGAATAAAACAAAAACTTTTTCTATTGAATTCCCTTTAGCATTTATACTAAATAAAATATAAGACAAAAAAAAAATTATTAATGATTTTATGATGTTTCTGAGAGAGGAAAGAAAATTCAATTCCTAAAGGATACTTTAAAACTAATTTGTATCTCTTTTATCAAATTCAAAGTTTTTTTTTACATTTTATTTGCTATTTTTATATTTGTACAACTCTCAAAATGATGACGATTGGCTATCAAAAAAAAAAAAAGTGAAAATAGAGTTGAGTAAATTTTTTACTTTTCTTTTTATTTTATTTTTTTTTATTATAAAACAGATAATGGAAAACACAGTGAAATGAAGGTGAAACATTGAAATTAAAAATAACAATGGTATATATAAAGTATATAATGGTATTATATAATATAAAACTGGCAGAGAAACTTTTTTTATTCAGGAAAACTTTGTTATAGAGAGAAGTTTTCATGAAAATAGTTGTAGTATTCTTTAAAAGAATATTTTTTGGAAAAAAGTGTAGATATGATCAAAAAATTTGTTAAGACATAGAAACATTTTCGTTCAAGTTTGAATTTTCTTAGAATTTTTATTTTAATAGAAACGTTTTGTTAAATTTAATTTGATGAATAGAATATTAAAGAACTGACAAGAAAAAGTTGTTAACTTAAGTTAAATAAGTGAAATATAAAATGTTTTTATTTATTATAAAATAATTAATTTAATATTTAGATTTAAGTATATAGTTATAAAGTTATTAACGAATTTAAATTATTTTTGTTTGAATAAAAACGTTTTGTTTCTATTTATATATTATATTTCCTTTTAAATCTTTTTATCCATACTGGAACCATAATTTTATGCAAAGGAATCAGTTCAAAGCGTCTACAAAAAAAAATATATAAAAAATAACCAATTTTTAACAAGATTTTTCACATAATTAATAATAATAAAATAGTCTTTATTTCAACAGAATTACAAAACTAGTAACAAATTTTGAATACATACAAATTAAATTCATTTTTGTCCAATGTATCCTTAATCTAATTAATATCTAATTCAAATTAATAATTAGTATTTAAAATAATTCAGATTACATTTTTAACTTATACTAAATAACAATTAATTTATATATTATTAAAAAAAAAACAAACATTTGAATTATAACTTTAGGGCCTTACGTTCTATTTACATGCTTTAAAGATTGATGGTGATGATTTTTTTTACTTCCTTTATTATTTACAATCTGTATTTTTATTTCTATACAACTAGCAAATATTTATGATGAAAATATGACTTGAAGTAGCCTATCCAGTGGTAAGCTACACTCGTCTACAAAATGTAATCTCTAGTTTATTTTATAGTTAATTTAGTTAATTATTTATTTCATACTAAGTCGCTTTGACATTCTTTTTTTTAGTCTTCTTGTGTTTCGTGTATCAAGAAATATTACCCAAATGCATCCACGAATAGAACGAGAATGCATCTACGAGCTAGAACAAGCAGTCAAACTTTTTAGAATCTTAATAGGTTGCACTCTAGTAACACACAAATACTCGTCAAAAGAAACGACCCTGTAAAATACAGATTCTGCAGTCAAACATAAATTATTTGCAGGATAACAACATAAACAATCTTAGCAAACAACGAGATCTACAACATAATTACGTAAAATTTAAAAAATTATTAAAGTGTTTTGAAGTATGGAACATTATATAAAAACAGCAGATATAAACAGAGTCTATACAAAATAATTAGATAATTTGAAAAGAGTAAGCACGATCTATTGAATTTAAGTAAAAAGAATATAGGATATCATTCAAAAATAGTTCGAAGTAAAAAAATTCATATTTGTATAAAATACATAGTGTTCAATAAAAATGAATATATATTATATATATATATTAAAAAATTATTATCAAACTGTAATACAGTTCACATATCTATAGGTAAACGACTGTAATTAATTATAAATATTCATATTACGTAGAAGTTAATCAATAAATAAAAAAACAAAAAATAAAGAAAAAACAAAGAACGGAAAAAGCAAATTAGCCGAAATTTTTAACAAATCTCTTAAAGAAATCATATCAACTCAAGACTTTATAGAATTTCGGCTAATTTGCTTGTTCCGGCCGCAGCTGCGCACTATCAGTCCTCCTATATTTAATCCTAAAAAATCCTGAAAAGGAAACAACAGAACACAACAACATAATGAAACAATACAATTTCAATGAATATTTTACCTGTAAAACCATTTATGTCCATCTATGTAAATCCATTCATCAGTTGGATAATTAAATCTGCAAAGAAAAAACATATTTATTAATTATATTTAATAAGAACTGAATATTATTGTATAATAATATTGAATTTTTATATTTGCCTTAATTAACTTGCCTTGGACTTTATATGTTTGTTTCAATTTGCTTCAATTCAACAAAATACCCATTTCAATAACCATTTAACCAAAGTATATCCATAAAAAAAGTAAGAGCTCATGTATGTATTCATTTGTTTGCACACAACAATGCATTCATATGTAAATTTGATAAACATTGTCAGAAATAGACGATAATAAGAATTTTACGTGTAAGAAAAAGAAAAAATATAGTAAACAAAAGAGAGTAACAAAAAAAGTTGGCTGAAATTAAATAAATAAAGTTTATAATTTTGAAAACAACTTCGTTGAAATATTTAACAATATTATTTTCTAAATTGTATCAACTATGCATAAGATTTTTAGGAGACCTAACTAAAACAGCGTTATCATATTCTTTAAATTCTGTGATTTGTAAATAGATGTTGTCCTCAGTTTTATTTTATAATCGTATACCAATATAATAAATATTTAGGTTAACTAATATAATTAATAAAAAATAATAATGTTTGTAACTCCAAATTATTACTGACAAAAATATTAATAATATTTTATATTATTGTAATGTAGTTATAATTTAATATTTTATTAATAGGTATATACGAAAATAATAATGTTTAAAACGAAAACATTAAAATAATAACAGATCAGAATTAATCCTCGTATAAGGGAACAAACTAAATTAGAACTAACATTTTTTGCCACTTTGCCTCATATAAATAATGGGAGGGAACGTAAACAAATCCAAAGGAGAACAATGAGAACGCAAAAATATTTTACAGTGTAAAGGAAAAGACAAACATCTGTTTTGTACCTTTTCTAATAAATTTGGTATACGATAAGTAAATGTAAATTTTAACTCTTTTAACTAATGATATTTTGCTCGGTTTGATATTTCTTAAAAAATAGGTTGTCGTAAAATGGGAGTGCGTATTCTTGTTAATATAGATTATAGATATTCTTTGCATTCAACTAAGGTGAAATTTACATATGGGTGTGTACTAATAATGGAATATGGATATTTGATAAAGTTAAAATTTGGTTTCTCTTTAAATTCACTATATTTATTGACATTTCTATAGTGTAAAGAAGCAAAAAAAAAAAACAAAAAAGGAATACAAAATAAATGTGTGCAATACAAATCATTATCATTATATTTCAATCATTTTCTATTATTATTCAATTTCAATTATTTTCAATCATCATTTTCATTATATTTTTTTTTGTGTTTTTAATTTGGTTTCTTTTATTAATCTCTTTCTTGTATTATTTCTCTTTCTCTCATTAAGTATATGTAAATGCACGTACATGTGTCATATAGGGCTTGAATTTGTTACATACATAATCATATGGCTTAGTTTAATTGAAAATAAAATGCAAACATTATTTATGGAAGAAAACGAAATTTGAACCTATCAGTTATCTATCACTCAGTTAGAAATGACTCTTCTCGAATGTAAAAAAAGTTTAATTTCGATTTATGCATTATATATTATACTTTTATATGCCAATTTATGCTTAGGCAACGTTTACACGTCGGACAAAATCGAATTTTATCGTAGATAAAGTCGGATGAGTGTTTACATTTCAGACTTTTTCTCAGATTTGATCTACGATTTTACGTCAAATATTTTTTGTATTTAACAGGGTTTCTTTTTATAAAGTGCGTAATTTTTTATTGGCAAGTTATGATTGTAATTACGGAAAAAGCAAATTAGCCGAACTTTTTACCAAATCTCTTAATCTCATCTCAAGACTTCCTAGAATTTCGGCTAATCTGCTTTTTCCGTAATTACAATCATAACTTGCTATGAAAACATTATATCAAGCTGCGATTCTAAGGTTTATTTTTGTAGTTTTAGTACTCTTAAATTGAAGGCAAATATTTCTAAAAAAAAATTTTTTTTGTCCTTATTTTTTATATTTAATATTTTTACTTACATTCTTGTGTATCCTCCATTGTTTACCTTTTGTATTGTTCTATCTTAGCAATTTGTCACTTTGACATTTCATGAGTATAATTAGTAACGATTAAATTTCACTCGAGTCTCACTTTTTTGAGCGATAATATTACTGAGTTAATCTGTTGAGTAATTTTTATTATGTATATATCATTACTCAACTATGTATTATATATTACAACCGTATGTTACGGGTAATGAACTCTAATATATTATTGAACTTTAAAATTTATAAAGGTAAAAAGGAAAATGTTAAACATAAAATAAAAAGGACAAATATCGGTCACTTTGGATCAAATCATCAAGGAGAACAGTTTGGAGACAAAAAACCATCATTATAAAATATCAGTTAAATTTTATAAAAATAAAGAAATTAGTTTAATTAAGATTAATTAATGTAATAAAAGTACAATATTTAACAGTATAACTTTAAAAAATTAGTTTTTAAATACACTATTCATAAAGTCACAATTTACTTGATTAGATATTTTAAGGATATAATAATTAATTTTTGAAAATACAATTTTAATCCTTGAACCCGTTCTTATTGATTTAATTTTCAATTTTAAATTGATGAGAGTACAATAGATAAAATTAAAGTATTACAATTATTAACAAAACACAAGTGAAAAATTTGAAAAAATTAAAAATTATTTTCTAAAAATAAATGTTATGAATACGTGCAATCAATAAATCTTGTACAACAATCAACAATTCATGTCCAGATATTAAATTAAATTTTTCTGCAATATAAAATCATTTTATTTTTCTATTCAATATTGTTTTGAATTAACTTTTTTAATTTAATTTTTTACATATATTTATGAACGTGATTGTAATAAAAATATTTAAATTCACAATTTTTTAATTCACTTTTTAATATTATATTTTTTATTTTTATTTTTTTATTATTAAACCAAAGATTTTCAAAAATTAATTTTTTTGGGGATTTTAATAAAATAATAAAAAATTGTTTAAAAATAATAGAAAAATTTTCATTATTACTGTTATGACATTAGATTTTTATCAAAATAGTTTTTAAATAGCTTTAATTTTTTTTAATATTTGTAAGCAATGAATATGTGATTATTTCGTAATTTTGAAAACTTTACTATTTTAAGTTTAATGGATTTTGTTTTTTAATTTTGGAATATTTGGGGAATAAAAAAATTCAAAATTTTAAACAATTTGGAAATTATTTTAATATTTCTATATATATACAAGTATCCTAATATAATTGAAATTGGCTTAAAATTTTTTTGAATCCATACTTTACAATTTTTTTGTTAAACTATTGTCCCAAGTAAACAACAGTATTGAAAATTCAAGGATCAGAAAAATTTTTGGTTACGACAAAAACAGAAGTAAAATTCTGGTTGAATTTTGTATTTTAATTGTAAAAATTTTGTATTTGTATCAAATTGAAAAATTGGATATTTCAGAATCATATGGCATAACAAATATTTACATTTTATTTCAAAACATATATTTTTTAAATATACAAAATTTTAAAATGGTTATAAAGTCTGACTTTTGAGATTATCTGTTTCAAACAGAAATTTAGTATTTTACTTTACTAGACCTATTATAATTTGACTTTAACTTTAAAAAATTCACAGCTTCCGCATTATGCATAAGGTAAACTAAGCCACGAGTCTGAGACATTATTTTCATATTTTGGTTACTCATGTTTATTTCTTGATCTATTAAAATTAGAGTTTTGGTTGATACTCCTAATTTCTGATTGTATATCAAATTATGCGTGGAATGTTAAATATCAAAATAGAGATAAGCGCATGTTGTCTTTGAGTGGAGGTTATATAGATTTATTATCCACTGAGGATGTGCCCATATCGATATCTATTACAAAGGAAGAGAGTTATCGTAACAGCATTACGAGAGTTATCGTAACAGCATTACGATGTTTTAGAGTATTAAGATGAGCGGGGATTATGGGTTCACTAAATAAGAAAACTTACCCAATTTTTTAATTTATTCAAATGTTTTAACGTATTACAAGAAGTGCCAGCCAGTGCATGAAAATTGAGAATTTTACTCCATCTTGGGTCGTACGAAAGTTTTATATATTTTCAACAGGTAAAAAGTATATCTTACAGCGATTAAAAAACCCAAGTATTTGGCTGCGTATTTATTAACATCGTATATAAATGGCCATTTCAAATCATTTTCCGATATAAGTGCATACTAATAGGCTCAAGTTTTCTTAGTCAATTAGGGTAAATTAAGGTTTTTCGGGAATAAATAATGTTCTCAGTTGTTGAAGTATTGATCTTGAAAATGGATTTCAAACTTAAGTTGACTGTTACGACCAAATCAAAGTTAAGGGGGCTGGCAATGATCTCTATTTTGGTTGTCAAAACGATAGGCAGCTTCAGATATTTTTTTCGGACGCCACTATAGTCTAGCTGTCGTATGCAAAGTTGGATTAAAGCTGGTTTAAAGCAAACCTTTAATACTTTTACACCCACAGTTGAATTTCTGTCAGCATCTCTCTTACTGAAAATATTATGTTTAATAAATTTTGCAATTTCGTGAGTATTTCGATAATGACAGTAGAAAATGTATAACTTGAATTTTCTAGATACCGAATTTAGTTTTTAATTAAAACAGTTAAGCATATACATACCGACAAAAACTAAACTAAACACAAAATATGATAATATTTTGATCAGCTCAATAGAAATAAATTAATTTCATTATCAGAAAATGTGACTGCAAATAAAAAATAAAATGCAACCATTAATAATAAAATTTTCATTTTTTTTTTTGCATTAAATTAAAATAATTTAATTGTTCTCATTTTTGAAATCCAAATTCCGTAACAAAAATTTTTACAACAAAACAAAAACCAAAAATTAAATTTGAACAATTTAATTTTGATTTTTTTTTTATTTGAATTACGGAACTTTCAGGAAAAACTTAAAATTTTAATAAAACATAAATAAAAAAACAAAAATTATGAAAATTTCTTTTTCTTCAGAAATCATCTTACGAAAATGTAAAAATATTATAAAGAAAAGGAAACATGAATTGAAAACTAAGAAATTCTTAACTTTAAATTGTTTGTTATGGTACAGTATGGTACACATTATGTTCATTGCATAGTAAAGCAAGCAAACCAACCCTTTAACCCAAAACCTATTCTTTAAAAGTTTGTAATGAAAAGGCTTTTATAAAATGACAGTGTTGGGACATATTAATAATTTGTTATAACACAATATTATTATTGTTTTGGAATCAAAAATATGAGAAGTGGAAGTTTTTGTGTTCTGATTATTTTTTTTATCATTTGTTTTTTGTAATTCTTATAAATTATCATACGCATAACTGATCAAAATATTTTTTCCATAATATATTGATACTTCACTAGTTTAAGTATCTAGCAGTCTTTGGTTTCACCCTTTGATTTGTATAGGTATGAGCTTTTCACCAACAAGTCTCCATAGTCTTTTATTTTCACCTATGATGCTTTACCAAATGCTTCACAAGTTGTAGTATTCAGAGGTCTTCGTTTTTATCTTATCCCTACTAAGTCTCCGTAGTCCTTTATTTTAACTTATGATACGTCACCAAATGCTTCACCAGTAGTAATATTTAACGGTCTTTGTGTTTATTTCTGTTTTGCAGTAATATGAATTCTTCATCATCAAGTCTCCGTAGTCCTTTATTTTCATCTATGATGTTTAACAAAATCTTCATCAGTGTTAGTATTCAGAAGTCTTTGTTTTTATCCTTTGATTCAAAACATTATGTCTTTTTTGCTATTAAGTCTCAATAGTCCTTCATTTTCATCTATGATGTTTTACAAAATGATTCACCAGTTGTAGTATTCAGAAGTTTTTGTTTTATGCTTTGATTTGTACTAATATCAGTTCTTTACCAGTAAGTCTCCAGAGTCCTTTATTTTCACCTACGATGCTTTACCAAATGCTTCACAAAACGTAGTATTCAGAGGTCTTCGTTTTTACCCTTTGATTTATACCGTTATTGATTCTTCCCTACTAAGTCTGAGTAGTCCTTTATTTCAACCTACGATGCTTCACCAGTCATTGAATTCAGATGTCTTCGCTAACATTCTTTGATTTAGATCAATATGTCTTTTTCGCCAGTAAGTCTCCATAGTCCTTTATTTTCATGTATTATGTTTTACAAAATGCTTCACCAGTTGTAGTATTCAGAGGTCTTTGTTTTATACTTTGATTTGTACTGATATCAGTTCTTTGCCATTAAATCTCCATAGTCCTTTATTTTCATCTACGATGCTTTACCAAATGCTTCACCAGTTGTAGTATGCAAAGGTCTTTCTTTTATCATTCAATTTATATCAATATGAGTTCTTTACCAGTAACTCCCGTAGTCCTTTATTTTTACCTATAATATTTCAGCAAATGCTTCACCAGTTGCAGTATTCAAATGTCTTTGTTTTTATTTCTGATTTGCAGAAATATAGGTTGTTCGTCAATTAGTAGTCATAGTCCTTTATTTTCACATATGAAGCTTCAACAAGCCCTTACCGGCTACCTTAGTGGGTATTTTAATAGACAATACCATAGTTACATTTTTTGCTTTTATTTTTTCCATAATATATTGATACTTCACTAGTTTAAGTATCTAGCAGTCTTTGGCTTCACCCTTTGATTTGTATAGGTATGAGCTTTTCATCAACAAGTCTCCATAGTCTTTTATTTTCACCTACGATGCTTTACCAAATGCTTCACAAAATGTAGTATTCAGAGGTCTTCGTTTTTATCCTTTGACTTATACCGTTATTGATTCTTCCTTACTAAGTCTGAGTAGTCCTTTATTTCAACCTACGATGCGTCACCAAATGTTTCCTCAGTAGTAGTATGCAGCGGTCTTTATGTTTATTTCTGATTTTCAGTAATATGAATTCTTCACCATTAAGTCTCCGTAGTTCTTTATTTCCACAAATAGTACTTCGAAAAATGCTTCACCGGTTATAGTATTCAGAGGTCTTCGTTATTATCCGTTGATTTAGATCAATATGTCTATTTCGTCAGTAGGTCTCCATAGTCCTTTATTTTCACCTATAATTCTTCAGTAAATGCTGCACAAGTTTTAATATACAGAAGTCTTTGTTTTTATCCTTTTATTTGTATGGATATGAGTTCTTCTCCAGTCTCGATAGTCCTTTATTTTTATCTATGATACTTCGTCAAATGCTTCACCAGTTGTAGTATGCAAAGATTTTTCTTTTTATCATTCAATTTATATCAATATGAGTTCTTTCCTAGTAAAGCCCCGTAGTCCTTTATTTTAACCTATGATTCGTCCCCAAATGCTTCACCAGTAGTAGTATGCAGCGGTCTTTGTGTTTATTTCTCATTTACAGCAATATTAATTCTTCACCATTAAGTTTCCGTAGTCCTTTATTTCCACACATAATGCTTCAAAAAATGCTTCACCTGTTATTGAATTCAAAGGTTTTCGCTAATATCATTTGATTTAGATCAATATGTCTTTTTCGCCAGTAAGTCTCCATAGTCCTTTATTTTCATGTATTATGTTTTACAAAATGCTTCACCAGTTGTAGTATTCAGAAGTTTTTGTTTTTTCTTTTGATTTATATTGATTTGAGTTAAGTCTACATAGTCCGTTATTTTCACCTACGATGCTTTACCAAATGCTTCACAAGTTGTAGTATTCAGAGGTCTTCGTTTTTATCCTTTCATTTATACCGATCTGAGTTCTTCTCTAGAAAGTTTCCATAGTCCTTTATTTTCTTTTTTTCCATAGTCCTTTTAGTCTTTGTTTTTATTTCTGATTTGCAGCAATATAAGTTGTTCGTCAAATAGTGGTGATAGTCCTTAATTCTAACTTAGTGGCTATCTTAGTGGTTATTTTAATAGACAATACAATAGTTAAATTTTTTTGCTCATATGGTTCCAAAATTAATTTTTAAAACTTTTAAATTCCAAAAAAATATCATTTCACATACCTAAGAATAATTAGAATTTCCATCACTAAATTTATACCAAAAAAGAAAATTATTCATAATATAATGTACTATGAACAAAGTTTAAGAACTCATTTAAATATTTCAAATTCATACACCACCTATTAAAGAAGTTATGTTTGCTTGTAGCTTAATATTATAAAAGTGTTATTCCAAAAATAAATTTTTATTTCATAATGAAAACTTTATTATTACTTTTGAAGATCCTTTCTAAAAGAAAATTTCTTTTTCTGGAAAATTAAGAATATATTTATATCAATATGTATATACATATATTTATACATTTGTTAAACTGTAAGTAAAACCAAAAGAAACTCCAAAAAAATGTCATTTTTAATGAAATTTTCTAAATATCCGTTTACATTTATATTTAATTTTCATTTAATTTTTTTGTTGTCCATAATGTCCATTTTTTCTGGTTGTTGTTGTTGTTTTTTTTTTTTTACTTTTAAGTTAATGAAATAATTTTCCTTTTATTTAATAGTCAAGTTTGATATTCTCTTATTTCAATAGAAAAATTTTTAAATGTTTTAGAAGTAAAAAAAAAATTCTAAAATTTGTATTTTTAGAATTAACAAAACGGAAAATAAAAATTAGTATTCTAAATTAATGAGAAATAAATTGTTGAGGTAGAAAATTTAATGAAAATCCATAGAACTGTAAAATTTCTAATTTTAATTGAGTGCAGAAGAATTAATTTAATTTAAAAGTTTTTCATTTTCTCTTTTTTTCAATTTAATTTTATTAGATTTAACCCAGTTACCCAGACTGATATAATTTAGGCTGTTGTTGTTGTTGTTTTTGTTGTTGTTGTAGTATTTTAATATTTGATTGTCACGTGTCATTTTAATATTTTAGTGTCACGTTTCAATTTTTTTTAATATTCATTTAGTTGAACAGTTGAAATTAAAAATATTATTTGAAAAAGTTATTATAAATGTATTTGTTTGACAGGGTGTGCTATAAGTAGAAGTGCCCTTTTCAGATCTATTTTACTTTCCCAATTGATTATTCAAAACACAAGTTCATAACCTGTTTTCAGCGATATTCAACACTAACTATTTTCAGTAGTGCCTATACTATTCGTAGTAGGAATTTGCTACATCTTAGATTCTCATAGGACAAACTATGTGTATGATTTTCGGAACCAATCGTTAATTCACAAAGTTTTTATAATAAATGCTCTTCTGTAATAGATTTTGATTATAGCAAACGAAATTTTAAAATGTTAATCACCATTTTTTTTTCTTCCAAAACGGTTAAATACATTTGAACTCTAGTTTGGTAAGCAAAATCTATTAGGTTATTCCTGTAGGTGGAAATGAAATAAATAAATAACTGGCATAATACTTTTAAGGTGTTAGTATGGTTGGCTTTAATTGGATTAATGTCAGTATTAATTCTATATATATTTAGTCCAGCAGCTTCCTAATTTATGTGTAAATTACAAGAGACAAACCGACTTGTATCATATATTTTATCCTGATATCCTCAATTTCTGGTTCATATTGAACTATAGTTGGCGCAACCTACTTTAACATCTCTTATATTGTTATGATTATGTGTAGAAGGCTTAAAACATTTTTAAATTAAATTTAAATTGAAGAGAATGTTTGAAGTCTTAATTTTTAACTGAAATTCTAATCGATCGTAGAAGATTATATATAGCTGAAACATGAAAAATTATAATAATAAGCTACACGGCATGGTTTATTGCATAAAATAAAATTTTAAGTAAATATTGCAAAAAAAAAAATTAAGTAATACAAAATTATATTGTTATCACAAAAATCATTTTATTAAACTGCGACAACTTCTAACCATGTTCAGACAACCAAAACCGTTATCACAACTTTTAGTTACATCATCTGTTTTAAGCTCGTGAAAAAATGCCGAAACGAATTTGAAGTCATACCTAACTGGTTGTTTTTCGATTCTGGCTAGCTGATCATATTAACATAAAAGGGAGAATCACTGACCGATAGGAAGCACAATAAATTAAATGTTAATAATATTAATTTTCCAAAAGCAACAAAAAAATCATAAAAAACTGAATATAAAACTTAAATATACAAGTATAAAATCGCAACATGATATCATATTTGTGTCATCAATATTTATACAGCTACAAATAAAATCAATTTTTTAATTAAAATTAAAATTTTTAATTTAATTTTTAAATTATAAAATTAAATATTAATATTCGTATAATTTTATAATTATTATTATTTTATTTCATTGGTTTTTTCAAAACTAAGTAGAGAATAAAAATTGGATTTAAATAATAAAAACAAAAATATTATACAAATATTTTAATTCAAATATGTAAATACAAAAATAAATTTAATCCAGACAACTATTTAACAAAAAAATAAAATTTAAATTCATGTAGCTATGTATTTATTTATTGTGCAATATGTATTCCGGAAATTTTTAATATTGTAAAATTAATTTATTAAAATCAAATTTAATTTAAACAGGCAATTCCGTTTCATATTATATTATCCTGTCATAATATACAATATAATAATATTATGTATATAATAAATATAATATACCAACATAAAATTATATTCATTATTTAAATTTTAACTAAAAATATTTAAAATATTATTACTTTCCTCATCCACACATACATACGTACATTTTTTTTTTACATGAAAATGAAATTTTTACCTTTTTAACCTCAATGAATTTTTTAATGTTTTATTTATTTAGTATTTTTGAAAACTGAAAAAGGAACCATACTGTTAAAAATTCATTTTAACAAATTTAGGTTAACAGCTTGAAGAGAAAAAAAAAACAAAAAACAAACAGTACGAGTGTAATTTGTTTATTTTTACAATATGGGTTTTATTTTTTTTTTTATTTTTTATTTTTGTTTTTTTCTTACTTTTTGAAAATTTATTTCTTTATTGGTTTAAATTTACGAGTATCACGAATTTGAGGAAGTGAAAATGAATAAAGTGTTTGTTAACACTTACAAGTACATTCGTTTTGTGTGCTTATGCAGCAAAAGAAAATTCTTATTCAATAGTAATTTGGCTCGTAAGTCAATATATTTATGCCTTTTAAGGTTTGAGCAT
Organism: Argyra leucocephala; assembly: GCA_963942445.1. Taxonomy (NCBI): domain Eukaryota; kingdom Metazoa; phylum Arthropoda; class Insecta; order Diptera; family Dolichopodidae; genus Argyra; species Argyra leucocephala. The sequence continues at coordinate 105,913,916 of OZ012681.1, forward strand.
AAATTTTGATTTGATGCTTAAGGACATTACAATTTTGTTTATTCCAGATTGCTTTTTTGTTTTTTGTTGTAAAATTATGTATTGAAAATTTTTACTTTATTTAATTCAAAAAAAGAATTTCAACTTTAAAGTGAAAGTATTTTCATTTTAAGTGCATTTGAGTTTTTTTTTAATTGAAAGCATTTTCATTTTAAGTGCAGGTTTTTACTTTATTTTCCTTTATTTATAATATGCAAGTGTAGAATATATAATTCAGTTTTCAAATTAAATTTATATATTTTCAATTTATTACGGTCGCAGCATAGGCTATCTGGTCTTATAACCTTCTGAATATTTTGTTAACCGGAAGAAATCTGCTTCCTTAAGTGAAAGTATTTCCATTTTTAATACAAATTTTGAATTGTCAAGCAAATTAGTAAAACGATTTTAAAATAAAAATATTAAATATTTTGTGAAAAAGGATGTTTTAAATAAATTTAACTATGGTAAAGGATGTTTTAAATTAATTTAAAAATTTATAGCCTGGCCATCCTGATCCTTTCTATGCCATCCTTACATTATGAATTTTGTATCATTTACAATTTTCTTTTTTTTTGATTAAATAATTTAATTGTTTTTAAATTTCATTTCTAAATATTAGACTTTTATATTTACTTGCAAATTATGATATGTAGGAAGTAACATACTTCCTGCATCAGTGCTTTTCTAGTTCAGTACTTATGATGTTTGAAGGATCTAACAAAACTTCTCTGATAATAACAATAATTTTTGGAAACATGTTTTTAGTCAAGAATCAATTTTTGTACTTAAAAAGGGGAATATTACCACTTAAAATGGAAGTTATTTTTGTTAAAGTAAAAAAGCTATACTTTAGAGTAAACCATTATAATTTTTTTCTTGATATAGGATATGTTTGATATTCATTAAAAATTCATTGGACTACAGTTTTTTTTTAATATAAATTTTATTTTTCCCACCATTTTTACATTCTTACACTAGTCTAGCCTACAAAAATTTTCAAAAACAGCTATTTATTTCTAATTTTATTAACATCTAAGCAATTTTTTCGTTTTTATGTTAATTATACGCACAATTTTAGGAATTTTTTACATTATGTACAAACTTTACAAAGTTATTTTTTTTTAATTACATTATTGGAAAGGTAGGGAGTAAAAACCAATAGTTATTTATAAAAAATCTAGCCTAAGTTAATCTATCTTAATTTAACTAAAACTGCTTAACCTAATTAAAAAAAATAATGTATATTATACTTTGTGCTAATTATCCACCAATAGTTTGCTTTAATTAAATTGTCCTTATCTGGTATGGACATTTAAAATTTTAAATTTTCTCCGTTAATATTGCCCGAGTTATAAACAATAGCTTTATATGTAGCCCGTTTATTATAATGGTATAATAGAGGGACATGAGATTTGACTACAATTTACATAATATGCGATTGATGACCTTTACCAACCGAAAATTTCACAAATAGAATTACTAATGACTGATACTATGATATTGGTATACCAAAATATCTTAAATCTAGACTATCTAGGGAAATCTAGTCTTCAATGGACTTGATTTATATAAAAAAAAACTTTGACTAGAATGTTTGGGATGATAATGCAACTCCATTTTGTATTATTTATTCAAACAATGATTTTACTTCATTTTCAGATCACTATAAATGCGTTGGTTTGTGTACCTATGCGGAGCATTCGATGAATATGTTATTTTAATTTTATTAAAAATTTTGTGTAAAAATAAAAGGTTCAACCAAAGGAATAAAATAAACATGATAATGCGAAATGAAAATTTTGTATATTTGAATTTTCACCCCATATATAGGATGAATATTTTCACTGATTTTTACTTTTGGCATATCAAAAATCACACACAATAAATTGTGTATTTTTCTGCCTTCAAGTAATTTAAATTTGGAAATACGGATGTATTGTATAATAATTATTCTAATTGTTTTCATAATAGCATAGCTTCATTTTACAGTTTAGTGATGACATTTTCTTAATTTAATAATACTGAATACACTGTTATCAGCTTTACAAGTTCAATTGAATTAAGAAAAAATAAATGAAGAAAATCCAAATAAAATTAATTTCAAAGAAAAATGAAGAAAAGGATTTATGATCTGAGACTACCTCTGTCTCTCAACGTTCCGAGATGCCAACCAAAAAGCTTGTGATTAGCAGTTACCTATAGGTTTTATATATAATATTGATTGGCGACAAAACCAATAAAAGTATATTTAAATATAATTTTAAAAGCTGTGTGGCAAGATTAATTTATATAATTCTCTCTGATGTCTCACTGTGATATATCACTATGTTGTGTTGGTATTTTCTCAATTAGCTAATACAATTTTATTCAATTAATTATATGAATAGTTATTAAAAGTGATATTTTTTGTAATACCATTAACTGTCTGTAGCCCTAAAAATGTATTTCTATAGTCCTAAACTATGACTCAAGCCGATCAGAAAAAACCTATTCATTGGAAATATTTTTTTCAGGATCTTACCGAAATGTATACTTCAAAATGATCGTATATGCAAATATTTCTATTTTGGCCTTTATTGCAAAATTTTTAACGATGGCCTTTTTATCCAATATTTTTAACGATAAGTTGTACAGTTAATTATCTGTCTATACTGTTTTTATATAGTTCCAAAATATCACTCAATCCGATCCGGAACTAACATAGTCATTGCAAATATTTTGTTAGAAACTTGCTAACTACCGCTCATGTAAAGATTTCTGATTCTGGTCTTTATTGCAACACCACCTACGTAACAATTTTATTGCTATAAGACTCTTGCACACTCTTATAACACCATTATAAACACTCTCATAGCAGTATTAGTGTTAATTTTAGTGCTCCGCAATTGTTGCGAAACGTTATAAATAAGTTATAGCACTAAAATGGAGAATTCTGTAAGGCACCGGAACAATATTGTTGCTGTAATATTGTTATAGGATTAGTATACATAATATGTGTTAGTGTATATGGTTTTATTTTGAAATGAAAGTCTTTTGAAATAATTTATGTTATGCGAAAATGAGATAGGTATTATTTTTTATTTTCAAATAATAATTTTATGGAGCTTATATTTATTTTATTACGCACTTTTAGACTTGTAACAACATTGCTGTAGAAAATTCCATTATAACAACTCCCACAATTGCTATAAGAACATCCTTATAGCAATATTAATCACATTATTCCCATAAAAATATCATTATAACACCTTTAGTGATTATCGGGAGTCATATAGGATTCTTATAGCACTAATTTTGTTTTTATAACAATAAAGTGTTACGTGGGCATGGCAGATATTTTCCATTCCCTTTTCGACAGTTATCTTAGATCTACTTCATTTCCTGTGTATTTTAATAATGTTTTTGCGAAAAATGGTTTTAGCCAGTAGTACGTTAAGGTCAGTAGTAATATACCAACATTTTGTGTAATAGTACTAGTGATGGTGTACATTAGTGTACATAATATTATGTAAATTTTCTTTTATGTCCTACCGATTGTCAATTTTTCAGGGAAACTACATGGTGCACACATGTTATTAATTTCCATTAATTAAAGTCGTGGGATATATAAATAATACCGAAGTAAAATCTGCTCGATCTGACTTATACATCAGTTCTTTCTAAATTTACAGATAACAATATAGTATGATTGTATGAGTGCATTGATCAACGGTTGTTTGCCCCATCTGAATTATCATTGCTGTTCAGTTTAGCATGACAGTGTTAAAGTTAGGATAAATATTTTTGTAAAATACTCTTCGCCGAAAATATTTTGGAACTTAACCGAAGATTGATATTCACATGTAATTTTTTATATTAAATTCAATTTTCAATATTCATATTGTAAGCCTTTTAGTAAATAAAAAGAAACCAGACCGATCTGCTTTAGTGTTTAAACTCAGGAAATACAATTGACAATTACAATAGGTACATTTTTGGTAGCTTACGTCATTCGTGTGAATCTCTACTACCTTTACTATCGACACTTGCATTTACTTAAACTACGTTTACATAATCTTCTTAAAATATAATATACAATTATAATAGTAAATCTAGTTATTTGAATTTGTTACAATAATGTGTTTATTTCAATATATAATTTACATTACTGATAATTAACTATATAAGGTAAAGCTACAAATATTACAAATGCTACAACTACAAATATTGACAATTAAAGCTGCAAAAATTAGAGTTGCCAGAACAACAGAATTATCCGTAGAGAAATTTAGTTTTGTATACCACCAATAATGGATTTACGTTATATATGGTATAACCTTGTAAAGCTAATAAATCGAAAGTTTTACAACATTATAATTAAAGTTGGATTGACGGTCATCAAAATTTATGATTTCAATAATATATGAAAAAATTGAATTTATTATCTTTAAAAAAAAAAAATAATAAATCAATATAAAAATTAGTACAAAGTTTCAAAAAGTCATAATTTAAACATCTGAAAATACTTCAAATTCAATTATATATTTTAAAAAAATCATCCCCACCCCTTTATATCCTCATACCAAACACAAATATTCCTCGTACATATCAACAATAATTATTAGGAAGTTACCTCATTCTTCTGCTCAATATATTCATAACAAATTCACAAATAATTCAAATCATTGAATAACAACAAATATAAAAAAAAAAACAAAAACAATATAAAACCAAAAAGAGAAAAAAATGAATGAAAATAACATGAATGAATAAGGAATTAATCTTCTCGTCTCGAATGTTATGTTGAAATACTCTAAGAATTGCTTCTCAAACCAAAAGGAAATAAAAATTATAAAAATAAAATAAAATATAGCCGTCTTGTAAAAGATGTCCTTTTTTTATTTTTTTTTTTGTATTGTTCTTTTTTTTCTAAATCAAAAACATCATCAATTCAACACCTGAGAAATCTCTTTGAATCGGTTTGCAAGGTATTCTGAAAAAAAAAATAAATGTTAGCAATAAAATGTTTAAAGGAAATATTTATAGGCCCCACGTTTATTCCATTTCTTAGTTAAAATCATGTCTATATCGTTATTTTGTACATTGGAATAAGTCAAAATGGTGGTTTTCAGTATATATAATATACACTTGTGTATTATAAAATCTACTCTTTTTTTCAGATGACGTATTATTTTGTGTAATTTCCTATGGTTTTCTTGTAAAATATACTGGGGATCATTTCAATACCGGAAAAAGGAAACAATTAACAATGATTTTATTTTTTGTTGTTGTTTTTTTTTCAGTATGAGATTTTCTTCTCTTTTAATTGATATTTCAATTTCTAACCATTTAAAGTCTTTAACATCCCTCTAGCAATATTTTATTTAAATTTAACTCAAATGGAATTTTCTGATAATGAATTGTTTTGTTGAATGTAGGCTGCAGAGTGAGACGAAAGTGGAGTGGTAACATTTTATAACTAAACAATAAATAACTTAAAATAATGAATAAGAAAGTAAGGAAAACAATTTTCGTTTTGTATATAATTTTTTTTTGTTTTTGTTGTTTTTGCTTTTCATTTTGTGTTTTGTGGTAGTATTTTAGTACCAAATCAAACCTTAACTTGATCAATATTGATTTATTTGTATTTTGTTTATTGTTTTTCTGGTTAATTTATTTCAAATATTCTTAATGGATGTTCATATATATAGGTTAGGTAGATAGATGGTGTTAAAATGAAAATAATTATTTGTAATGTATATATGTATATACACATTTATACATAGTGGAAAGAGAAATAAAATAATAATTAATGATTTTTGATTAAATAAAAAAAAAAGCAAACAAATTATTTTCATAATGAAAAGTCTTTTCAATTAGAATTTGTAAATGTAAATAAAATAAATATTTTTTTAAATTAATAAATCTTAAAATTTTTGGATTTGATTTTATTTGGATTAGAAGTGAAAAGATTTTACTTGTTTTTACTTCGACAACACTTACTATTATTATTATAAATTGCATTGTTTTATTTTGCAAGTACCAAGAAAATGGAATAAACACACTAGTGACTTGGATTTAATGTTGACATGCAACAATCGGAAGTGGACGTTAGAAAAGTTGTTAATTTTAAATTACTGTTTCTACCTGTTACTGCTACTTTTATTGATCAGTTAAAAATGACTGTTTATACAATAACAATTTCTACATTTCAGTACTCAATATTTTAATAAATGCCTTGCCAAGAGCTTATTGCAATTTTTGCATGAATCGTGAAAAATAAAAAATTTTATCAATTTTGCTTTAAATATACTAAAACTTAATTGAACTAAGCTTTAATTTAAATGTTATAGATATTTTTATTTTTCTTTATTTGTAATTTTAAAGTTCATATACAATTCAGAGTATTTATGCAATGCTTAATTCTATAAATGTATTTATATTTGTGTTATAAATTTTGTTTTAAGTGTGACCGTAGCATAGGCTATCTGGTCTTATAATTTTTAAAATTGGTTTTTTAATAACCAATTTCCGTGAAGAATTAAAATGAAGGACGTTGATAAGTTAGGGCCAGGACCTACGTGGTCTGTTGGCCATCTACGTAAGTTAAATATTTTGATGATATTTACAAATGAACTTTGGAAGTTAGCTTTTCTAAGTTTCCTTAATTAAAAATGAACATTAAGGGCGTTTCCGAACCTCTCGCACTTGCACTTGGTACTTGCACTAAATTTAATTTTGACAACAAATCTAGTGCGATTTGACAGGTTTAATGCGTTTATCAAGTGCAAGTGCGAGAGGTTCGAAGACGCCCTAAATTTCTGCCACTAGATGTTCACTGTGTCAGATTTTCTGTTTTCGTATTCCTAATTATGAAATTGCGTTTTATACTTTATATAAAGGCTTAACTTAGATTAGATTAGATTGTGAAATTCAGTGGCGTTTCTGTCCCCTATATCGCCGCAGCCAGAAATGGGCTTATTGTGATAACCCGTATTTATTAGTTAGTCTCTGAATCCTGAAGCATACCTGATTTTGCGATCACACTCAGGATGTTATACAATGATATGCTGGATAGCTCCCATTGTGCGGAGAATGCTGTTCCCAAGTGACGAAGTATGCTACTAGTGAGCCCTTCGCATTAACAGAGTAGATATTCAATATATTCTTCCTCTATTTCACATATTCTGCATAATTTGTTTTCGGTTAGATCCATTTTAGAAAGTGATACCTGTTTCCTATTGAGACTTAAAGAGTTGTGGTGGTTTCCTTGAGCAAGCGTTAATGTATGAGTATTTTTACTTGACGATTTCCAGTTGGCCCAGAAATCCTTAGTATTTTCTACTACCCAAGTTCTTAATTGCATCTTAGCTGTGCGCAAAGGAATCCCACAGAACGGGTTTGGCCCTATGAAAGGTTTATCCAATGCTTTTCCGGCTAGATAATCTTCAGCTTTATTTCCTGCGATGCCAGAATGACCTGGTACTCACATTATTTGTTTTTGTCAGGGTTTTAAGTATTTCAAAACAATTCCATACTAGCTTTGATGCTTTATTATCCGAGAGAATGTATATTTTACGTTTTTTGTAACTTCTTCTTAAGTTCTCTCGTACACACAGTTTTATAGCATAAGGCTTAACCTACATAATAAATCGCAAAATATAACTTTCTTTATTAAAGTACCTTAGGTAAATTTACACACTGGGTGACGCAATAGGCGCTTGCTTTTCAAGCTACTTATCGACTACGTCACCCAGCGTACTTAGTCTATTTATGAAATTATCTTTTTGTAAAAATAGGCTGGTCTGGTTAGGTAGTAGAAGTACAATTTTTTTTTATGAGTAGATAAGAAGTGGTTAGATATGTCAATTTCCATAAATCCATGTTTTATTAAATTTTAATTTTAACTACATATAAAAATAAATATTTAAAGTCAACGGACTTTTGTATTCTATTCCCGCTGAGATATAATCTGATTGAACAGATTATATAGCATTAATAGAAAACTTGGAAATGACACAACTATAAAATCAATAAAACTGTCAGATCTACATTCTACCTCAACAAACTAGTTTCTGTTTTAGATGTAGCATGATAAGTTCAAATATAGAGAAATATACTGGCTGATTGGGCGGAATTCTACGGTCTCGACCTATAACAAAGTTTTGATGTATAATCAAATATTGAAGCCAGTCTGGGCATACGGTATTCAAATATGGGGATGTGCTAAACAAATCCATATTCAAACTATCCAAACGTTCCAAAATAAGGTACTGCGCAACATAGTCAATGCTCCATGGTATGTTCGCAATGCCGATATTCATCGAGATCTGAAGATCTCATCTATAAAAGACGAAATAATGAAATGCGCTGCACGGCATAAAACTCGTCTGATCCAACATGTCAATACCGAAGCTTCTAGCTTAATTGAGAATCAAAACTTTGTGAAGCAACTAAAACGAACAAGACCACTTGAGTTAGGTTAAAACCTTTTATCTATTAAAACATTATTGGATTTTGGTAGATCAAAGGTATCTTAGTTTCTTTGAGTTAAATTTAAATTAATGGTTAGTCTATAAGACTAGTTTTAATGTTGCAATAATGATAGGAGTTTTTAGTGGGTTAAAGTCCCACAGTCCTTCAAACTGCCTTCCCCGGTAATAGGTAGTCCCTGAAGCCTCTTTCGATGATTTATTACTATCTGGAGAAAACAAAAAAAAAAAAAACAAAACAAAAAAAAAATGTAGCATGAAAGTTCGAACATATTAAAATTGAAAAAAAAAGAAAATTGCGGGACATATCCTTGAAACTCTTTCAAATTAGAAAAGCCCTAGTGAGCTTGAAAAGTAATATCAAAATCATAAAACTGGAAATATTCTCAATTTAGCCACAGTCTCATTGTTGTTTATGAAATGACAAAAACACAGAGACATGGTCTAACAAAAAACCAAAGAGTTGAAGCCAAAAAATTTTCTTTAAAGAAGACATTTTCAAAATCCGCTATCTTTAATTTATCCCTCCGCAGGTAATTTCTGAAAAATCCATAAATAATTTGCATTCAAATCCAAATTTGTGGTAAAGGATCTAAGAAATAGTATTGCCTAAAATGGATTGCATTTCGTAATGAACTCAGCATTTAATAGTAAATAGTCCTTAAATAGTTTGTTTTCAAATAGTGTAATGAAATTATGCAACAGTATCACCTAAAAACAATTAAATTGGCTAGAACACTGTATTTCTCGCTTCGAATATTAAAACGCTCTGCAGTTGTTCTGTTTACTCCCCAGGAAATATACATCTGTTAAATCCTGGAACATCATCCATTACACTGCTAGTACTGTATATAACTGAACATATTAAACCAACAATCAACCTATATAAGTATAAAATTAAAAATAGGAGTATGTTGTGGAGATTTCAGTATTTTATAGATACCATCAACTCCTACTTCTCATTTAAACACAATTTTTTTTTGTAATTAGTCTAAATTTTATTAATAACCTATAATAAATAAATTAAAAATAGAAGTACATATTTTTTGATATAATCAAACAAAACAATAAATAAAATAAAATATTGGAATTCAAACAAATTTTTGTTAATAAATTAATTATTAATACAACAAGACAATTCAATTAATTAAAAAAAAAAAAAAACAAAAGCAAGAAGAAAAAAAATAAAACAAAATAATAAATGTCCTTTTGCTATTCCCAGAAATTATCATTTTCTCTCTGTGTAAATTCAATTTAATTAAATCCCTAAAATCCATGAAAATATTCAAATCTAAATGAAAATTTCTTATAAATCTAAAATTACTGATATCCTTAACTGATTTTTTTTTTTTTAATAAGAAAAATAAAACAAATAAAACTAATAAATTTACAAAATTATAAAAACCCTTATTTTATCAATTATTCATAAACAAATATTTCAAGCCTTTATTATTTATTTGTAAATTTATTACATTAAAAAACAAAAAGAAAAAAAAACATAAATATCCTTTAAAGGACTAAAGAACTCCACAATTTAGTTATATTTTTTTAAATGACAAAAAAAAAACAGGAATAAAAAAAGGAATAAAGATGAAATCAATCTTATCATCCTTTCTTTAAAAGTCCTCTTTTTAAATCAAAATTTTTATCTACATTACAGTATTGTGATTTTTTGAAAACTTCATTTTGTATGGTACTTACTTAAGTACATAATATTGAAAGACAAATTCAAAACAACAAAATAAAAATAAAAAGAAAAATAAAATAAAAGGTCATCTTTTTGGTAAAAGATTAACTCAATCACAGGAAAGTTTCGATGTACAAGCTGAAAAGGTTTAAAGCAAAACATGTGAACTACTTCAAACATTATACTACAGTTTTTAACAGGTTTTTTACAGTTGAACATCTGGTGAATATCTAATCCCCGCTGAAAATCCCCATTCTCATTCTAACGCACCAGAGTTTTTCTTCTCCCAGGTACATTATTCTTAGATTGTTAATTACCCTGGGGAAGATTAAAGTGGAAATCATCAATGATCACTGTATCTGGAAGGAGGAGGATTTATGTATTACCGATGATCACCACGGTAGCCAACGTGGTAAATAAAGTTATATTAACTTCACCTCGGTGTGTTAGTAACAAAGTTAATGAAAGAATAAATTATGTTATCAAAAAATATCATACTGGGTAATTAAATAAATTTTTTAATTCACTTTTATAACTCACAGATGTTTTTATAGCATCTTCATATAAATCATACAATCAGAATTCAAAAACAGGACTTATATAAGTAGTCTAACACTAAAATAACAACACTGATGATGTCGAGTAATGTTGAATAAACGAAACACTTCTTTAATAAATACTGGGTAATGTTAATTAAATTGTGTAAAAAAATATTGAATAAAAAAAGCAACTGTATGAGAAGGGTAATGTCCTTTGTCACAATCAAATTAAATATTCAAAAGGGAATTGATCTGATTTAGCTAAAATTTAATTTATTTAAATTAATGATCCAAGCTGATCGAGATAGGTTTAAAAAAATATTTTGTCCCATACATTATATTTTGTAAATAGATCTTTGCGATGACTACTACATAACTTTTGGTGGTTGTTTTAAAAATGTTACTCTTAATATAAAACACATAAAATAAAAATTTATCGAGCATAATCTCGATAGTAATTTTCAAGTAATCATCAGACCTTATTTCGATTTAAAATTTCAAAGTCAAAGAAATCGTGGGGATAAACAGTTTGTGCTTCACAAAAATACTTAGTTTTGAACAATAACATGAGTGATAAAAAATTATCTAAAGTGTATTATCTTGGGCTTGCAATTGTTTCATGGGGATGTTCATTTGTACATTAAAAAAAAAGATTGGCACGACACGGAAGATTAATGACATAATTGTCTTATTTCATCACCACTTTAGTATCAATCATAAAGTTTAAAACTTTAATAACAAAATAATCCAATTTATAAAGGATGATATTTTGTCGTAATTAGCATCACTGTTCTGTAACCCAATCCGTGGGGTAATTGGGGGAGATAAATTGCTTCCACCGTCTGCTATCTGTCGCTAACCACTTCGGTTGTGTCCACGTTCTTTGTTGGTTACTTGCTTTAGCTATTACTGTTGTTCTCCATGTTTTTCTCGACCTTCAAACGTATAACATAGGAGAAAAACACTGAGGCTTGCATTTGAAACATTGTGTCGCGATTTCGTAGCCAGGTTTCTTTAAAGCATGATTATGGTAGCCATTTCGCTAGGATATTTTTTGAAATAATTTTATCAAGAAATTTGCCTTTTAATTAACAGTTTATTTGGGTCGAGGTATGGCAGACACTCAGACAGAAGTAGCATCTTGCTGAAGTCAAAAGTCTTTACATGATGCCACAAGCGTATAAAACTGTAAACAACTTAAAATAGTAAATTTTTTCAGGAAATGTGACCAAAAGAAACTTATTTAGGACTATGCTTACTCCATATATAAAATTTTCGTTGTTAATGTTTTTTTTTAGGGGAGTTCTATGTAGATGCGACCGTTTCAGATCAATTGTATTTCCTCGTTTGTTATTTTTAAATTGCCGGCCTTTGCCCTTGGTGAATGATATTATAGATTTAATATCAATTTCAGAATTAAGTGATGTGTGTATCTGAAAATATTTGTTGGTGTTAAGGGTTTCTTCTTCTCCCAAACAGAATCTTAGTTTGTTAATGGTACTATTTGACCAGGAATAACCTACATTGCTGCAGAAAATTTTCCAATAAAACTCGAATGTTAGATTATAGCATTTTTAATCAATTTTGTGGTCTGTTCAACTTTGTGTATCGTAGATTTTAAATTTTTTCGGAGCAGTTTTATTATTTCTGATAATTGTTCAATATTTAAGACTTATATTTCAATTTAAATGTAAGTCAAGTATTTTTTTTTATGTGTTTGAAAATATATTTTAATTGTGAGTAGGAAGAGGTGAGTCGAAGCTAAGAAACAAAATATATGCGTAATGATGATTATAATATGAATAGATTTAGAAAACTTACATTTGAATACCTTGTGTTTTCACAAAAATTACACAAATAATAAATAATAGACCTACATTCAGAAAAATAAAATAGCCTAAATTTTGTTGCAGCTAACAATTAATATGCAGATACACTTACATATATATGCATAAGTAACCCAAAAATAATGTACATATCGAGAGCATACTGTTTATTCCCAACTCTATACTTTGTTTGTTTATAGGTCTTTGACATAGGTGTTAAAAATTTTCACAGGACAATTTTTGTTATGTTTTTTTCAATTTTTCATTTTATCAAATGCTCAAAGGACTACGAGATATACATACATATGTTTATGTATATGAAAAATAAAATTTATTATTATTTTATTTATATTCACTTTTTTTTCTTTATTTATATAGTTTTTTGTATATGAACGTAACAAAGGACATAATTTTCATAAACCTGAATAGAATATGACTAGCTAAGATTTTATCCTTAGAGAATTATTTTTTTTTTGTAAATTATATTCCTTTGCTCCACACTTTTCTATTGAATATTTAATGCGAGTTGTTTTTCAAAAAAAAATTAATAAAAATAAAGTAATTTTTTTTGTGTCCTTTCAACAAAAACCCATAGACAGAGTTAAGAGAATAAAGAGGAAAAAAAACCTACAAGAGACAACATTGTTAATAATTTTTAATAATATTTAGGCAGCCAACTTGGACACGACGATATTGTATTGAAAAGTTTAAATAAAAATTTGGGTTTAAATAACCCTTTTCAAGGTGAATAAAAACAAGAAAGTAAATAAAAATCAAAATTGAATAGAAAACTATAAGTATTGTCCTAACAATGTTAAGAAATCTGAGAGAGATACGTTATTATTTTAAAATGTTTGTTTATGTTGTTGTATAGTGAAATAGAAGCGATAGCATTATAGGATTTTAAGGTAATGAAATAAATGTTCACTGCCAAGCAATGGTCTTTCAATTATCGCTGTCGCAGTTTCAACAATCTAGAGAGAGAGAGACAGTGTTGAATCCTTTGTTTACAAGATTCTGGACTCCAAGTCATGGTCCAAGTAAACAATGTAGGCGATATCTCTGAGAGTAAAATTATAGATTAGGCTATTTTTCTTAACCACGAACTATGAACCTAGTATCGAGCTTAAACAAATAATCCTTAAAAACAAATAACAAGACATGGCATCAGAAAAATAAAACTTTACTATTAATTGTCTTACCAAAATCAATTGATATAACTACATCCACCTACTTATTCTAGCTTTGTCAATACTAAAATAAGAAAAGAAGACCCAAGCTTTTTATTTATTTTATTCAAAAGTAACGTAAAAATATTATTTATCATGATTCCGTAATGAAAAGGTTATAATATCTAACCTGATTTGAAACAGGACATAAGAGGTCCACAAAAATAATTGATGTTTTAAATTATTTGATTTAGGCTCATAGACACTGAATATATGAATTGTAATATTCATAAAGGATAAAGGTTGGTAACTTAAGTAGATCCTATTACCATTCAATGTAGTATGTCTTAATATGTTTGCCCTCTTGATTTAATATTTTTGCACAATTTTATAAAAGAAAAAAGGATTTTTGTCCAATTTTTTTTTTATTGTTGTTTTCTGTTCTCTTTAAAAATAGCCATAAGACTAAATAAGAGCAAAATATCTGACTTGAATGAAATTTTATTTTTAATAAATAATTTATTGTATTAAAAACTTTGGGATCCAGAAAGTTCGAAATATCTTGGATGGAATTTTTTTTTTTTTTGCATTATTATCCCTAAACTCTATGAAAGGCAAACAAAAACAAAAATTATGAACATTCTATCTTGTATTAGAAAATATTTGCCATACTCTGTTTTTTTTTTTTTTTTGGGTGTTTAAAATTTTAGGCTATTTAGTTTCCTTTTTTCCCTAAAAATAAGTGAAATAATTGGTTTAACTTAGAAGAAAGAAAATTGACAAGGTTGATGAAATAAAATTTTTAGATAACTTGAAGCGAAAATATTTTCCTTAGGGTAATATTAACGTTAATTATAATGTCTATCCAGATAAAATACTCTATTAAAATGTAATAATGTTGTTATAAATAAAGAGTGAGTAAATTTTGTTGTTGTTGTTGTTTTTTATTTTGTTGGAATTTATTTATAAAATATCATTGTAAATTATGTAAAATCACTCGCTTATTGAGGCAGATTTACAAGTAAATTATTGGGAAATTTAAATGAAAATTTATAATTAAGAAATTTTTTATTTTGATTGGTTAAATTTTAAAAACAGAAACCGGAAATTAAATTTTTCACCATTCTAGAATTTTAAATTTTATTTTTTGGTAGGTAGGTAGGATCAATTTACGATGGTACGTAGAAGTATTTTGTGGTAGATAAAAAATATTAATTTATAGGCATATATTATATAGGAAATTTGGAAACTAGGAAATTGACAGATACATTTTTATGGATATTTACAGGTAAAGGGAGTAGAATCGATGTTTTAATGACTATACTGGCCATGTACGTTTGAATTTGAATAACATAACAGGTAAATTATTTATTTATTTATTTTTTATTTATCTATACTATTTTGCTCAAACAGTTTACAATTTAGTATTAAATTTCATATATTAATAATTAAAATACAATTAAATTTACTTAGTACTCATTCAAAAATAACAAAATACAAAAATAGTAATATTATTTTTTTTAATATAAATTAAAAAGGTCAAGTTAACAAAATATTCAATTAATATCATATAATTTTCGTCTTAAAGTATCTTTAGATATTGAAAAATTTGTACTATTCTTATATTTATTACTAACTATTAACATTCTATTAATAGGTTCATATTTACTATAATTTGTTCTGTGAAATGTTAATGTAAAGAGATTTGAATGGCGTAAACGAGTATTTGTGTTAATGATAATTTTATTTAAAGTTGAAGGGGAAACAATACCGCCTTTAATGTTAATGTAAAGATTTGAATGGCGTAAACGAGTATTTGTGTTAATGATAATTTTATTTAAAGTTGAAGGGGAAATAATACCGCCTTTAATAATTTCAAAAATAAATAAAACATCAGCTACTCTTCGTCTTTTCCACACAGACTTAAGATGGAGAAGGCTTAGCCTATGCTCATATGGAGGAAGTCTTGTATGATCCTCCTAAGGCAAGCTATGAAGTGCAAACTATGTAGTGCAAACCTTAAAAAACAGCTTTTTGAACAGCTTCTATTCTTTGTATATGTGAGTTATAAAATGGAGACCAGACCTAACATGCATATTCAAGATGGAGTCTAAGGAGGCATGTATACAATGATTTAAAAATATAAGGATCGTTAAACTCCTTTGACCAACGTCTTATAAAGCCCAACATTGAACTAGCTTTATTAACGATGTTATCGTATTGTAGTTTGAATGATAGTTTATCATCGAAATAAACTCCTAAGTCTTTAATTAAACTAACCTTTTCTAAGGTTTCGTTGTTTAGAGTATATCTAAAGCTAAATGGTTCGGTTCGACGTGTGTAACACATGAGTGCACATTTACTAATGTTTAGTAAAAGATTGTTATTAATGCACCAAGTATAAAATTTATCTAGATCATCTTGAAGAATATAACCATGTTGCACCGACGTTATTTTTTTGACATCCTTCATATCATCAGCGTAAATTTTCAAAACGCTATTACAAATTATAGAAGCAACATCATTGATAGCAATAATAAATAACAGTGGTCCTAAATGACTCCCCTAGGGAACTCCAGAATTTGATATGAATGGTGATGAAAATGAAGAGCGAAATAAAACAGTACAGCTCCTATTAGTAAGATATGAGTTGACCCATTGTACAAATTTTACAGGAAATCCAAGTTTTTTGAGTTTTAGTAAAATAATACTTTGGGATAAAACATCAAATGCTTTACTAAAATCGATGTAAATTACATCCGTTTATAGTTCGAATTTGGATTACTAAAAAATAAAAATGAAAAAATTTCTAAATAAATATAGTTATCATTATAAGTCTATTAACAATTAGGTTTCACAAAGTGAGAATTTTATTTGCTTTTTATAACTCACATATTATTGATTTCTTTAATATCTATTTATGAGTTTTGAAACCATTCAAATTAAAAATATGAGCCGTTCAGGTAGTTTTAACACAACAATACATACTGATTTAGTAGTTTTAAAAGAACGTAACACACTTTCAAAGAAAAACTTAGACACATTTTTCGGTAGAGAAACGATTGTGTAACAATTTTTCCCCAATAAGGGATATTTTTTTTGTTTTTGGTAAATTATGTTGGTATTTATTAAAAAATATAAATGTAAAATCTTTGCTGAGGCAAAATGAGAAATTAGTTTAATAATATTTAAATTAATATAATTTTTACTATAATTTTATCTTTAGATTAGCAAAGAGAGATTAGAAAACTGACTAAATTAATTTTTAATATTTATTCGGTTTGTTTTCAATTGCACTACACTTGTAAGAATGATTCAAGATATTCTGCCATTCCAGTAAAATTAAATACCAAAATTATTGCTTCAGGCTATCATATAACTCACCTAAATTATTTTTATCATATACCTTAACTACAGTAATATTTTACTTGATTAACATAAAACATAACCACAAAGTATTCATAATTCGAAATATTTTCACTAACCAATGATTGAAGATTTAATTTAGGAATTTGGAAGTTTTAGATTGGCTTTGAGATATTACTTGTATATGCCGCAAATGTACACATCTTGAAAATGGGACTAATTATAGTTTAATAAGGTACGACAAATAGATAGATTGATCTAAATTGCTTATTTCTGTATTATATTAAACAGTTTTAATTTTACTTGAAACATTTGATGCACTCAGATCTACGAGATATGCAAAACATCAATGTGCTGGTAAGAATTAAGAATAATAATAAGTGAAAGCTCTAAAAAATTGCTTTGGCTGAAATTTTAAAAGAAAAATATGCCTTATAATTAATCCTATTAAGTTTTAACAAATGCCGATTTCCTGTTGTGCCATTGGTTTGCCACATCATTTTGAATATTTGTAGAATAAATTTACTTAAATTAATATATATCGCTCAAGCTACACCGTATATCTCAACCGCTTCGTTAGAAGCTCAAATTGGTTCAACGAGTAGAGTCTTATGCAAGGAAAGTTCCCGTGGTATCACAATGGACCTTATTGGTCTAACCTTACCGGTGTATCGGCGTACTATCGACAGCCACTACCTACCTGCCTACACTGTACATCAAGGCCTTTTAAATAATTTTACAACAAAAATTATTATTTTAACAATCATTTAAAATTTTTTGTTTCTTTTACAACACACAACACACTAATAATAATTTATTTATTATTGATTATTATATATTTATTATTATTAGATTAAAAATACTTAAAACTAAATTATGCTTAACCTAATTTTTTTTTAAAACTTAAAAATTTAGGTAAGTAACAATTTTCAGAACTATTTATATACATAAAAAATATTAAATTTAATATCTCCAACCGGCTCGTTTGAGAGTAAAAGTTGTTAAATTAGATTGTTCATTACTTCGAACCACGTTTTGTTCTGGCTATAACTATATAACCGTTTAATGGCTATTTGTACTGGCTATAACCGTTTAATATTTTGAATTTTGGACAGGTAAGCTTACAACACTTAAGACCTTGAAAATTTCTTTCAAATGACTGGTGTAATTTACAAATCCAAGCACTGCTCTAACCCTTTAGGTAAAGTTTGATTTTAAAGAGAAAAAAACATTTAAATTTTTTTTGCTGCTCAAATGAGCAAAATTTCTTATTTAGAGTATATGCGTATAGATATATAGTAATTAGTTAATGGAAAATATACTTTTTAAAAAATTTTACTTATACTATATTAATTTTTATGTTTTTTTTTTATATTTTTTATCTAACGGTACATTATTAGTTCCTGAATTTTAGCAAGTATTTGATATCCAAAAAATGTAAAATTTCATACAAATATGAATTCATTCAAAATTGAGTAAAAATAGACCTTTTAAGACTTTAATGCATTGTGTAGTTTTGGAGACTTGGTTCTAAGACTTTGGAAGGATCTAAGTGAATTTTTTTTTTTAAATTTTCAAAATGCTCATTACGTCATTTTCCCAAAATCAAAAACCAGTACACTTTTCAGCACTTAATATGACGTCATAAGATATCATCGTTCTACAAAATTTCAACCAAACCACTTTAATCCCAAAATATATATATATATATATATATAATATACATATATTATAAACTTTATAATAAAACCAATTAAGATAATATTTTACTCAAAATTCACCCAATAATATATACATATTACTAAAAATCCTATTTTCTTCAATTTTCCTACCCAAAAAACAACCTTTATTATTTTTAATTAAAATTTAATTTCTAATCAAGCATATAATTAGTAATGAATAATGATTTTAATTAAATCCATTATCCTTTATATCCTAATAAGATTTCAATATTAAAAAAAATATATATCCTTTAAATCAGTTCAATATTACTAATACCTTTCTTCCTAGAATAATAATAAAAATATTTTTTTTTTGTTTGATGTGCATTATCACAATCTTTGGAAATAAACATTAAGCAAATAAATAAAAAAAAAATAATAACATAAAAATAATAATTTAAATACATATATACATGCATACATACATTAAAGTATATAATAATATGGATAATCGTTATTTTAATGTAATAGGGCCGCCATAATGCTTTTAAAAGTTAATGTTTATTAGTAACTTTCTAAATCTACAGACCTATATGTATATGTAATAATATGTATATATGTAATAACGAGAAATTAAATAAAATAACATAAAGGACTACATTTAGAGAAAGGATAATGTCATCAACAACATGATTTTTGCTGCTTTTCCTTTTTTTATTTTTTGTTGTCTTTTTTTCTTTTCTCAGATCAAATCATTTTCATTTGGACCACTTAAGTGGAAACTGTAAAGCAATTATGTTACATTTACAGGATGTTTTGTTTTAAGTTTGCCATTGGGGATAATAAAATGGTCATGAAAACAATAGAAAGAGAGAAATAAAGAGAAGAATATTTTTTGTTGTTTTTATTGTTGTTATTGTTATTTTAAAAATAAATTATTTAAAAAAATAAAATTGTTTTAATGGAATTGAAAGGATGTCCTCCATTCTATTATATATGTATATAATATGTATGAATTTTTTTTTGTCATTTTCATACCAGAATGACCATTTTATGTAATTTGATTTGCTATACATATCTACATATAATATATATATATATATATATATATATATATATATTGTTATATATGTTATATTGCTATATATATATTAAATATTGTTATATTGTTATAACGACAAAGAAAATAAAAGCTTCAAGTGTGAGTAATTAAGTGATATATAAAAGAATGTGTTTAAATGTTACGGTCCGCATGGAGGGTATAGTTATATGTTGTAGGTTTGTTCTGCTTTGTATCAATATTACACAAAAAAATAAAGAAGCAATTTGTAATGAATATGATGTGGTTTTCAATGGCAATATGTAGTATATGATGTCCTTTTTCTGTATTATATGTTGATGAAAAATTATTTTTGCAAAAATGTTAAGTTTATATTTTTTATATCAGGATATTAAAATAATCCTTTAAAATAATCCTTCAAAATATATATGATTTCATTTGATGAAATGTTTTATGTTTATAAAGTAAATATGTAAAAATTGTTTTGTTTTGGTATATTTTTGATTTAATGTGTTGATTATTTGAGATTTAATTTTTGAAATTCTATTTATAAAATAGAATGGGATAAAATATCCCATTTTATTTTATTATTGTTGTTGTTTTTTTTTTTTAATTTTTTCATCAGACTATCTCATGTAAACATGTAAACAAAAATGCCGTAGAAAATAAAATATTGAAATTAAACATAAGAAAAATAAAATTTCGAATTCAATTATAAAGACTGAAATATGGAAAATAATAACAAATCATCAAAATCAAATCTAATATGTGAATATTAACTACATATACATATATACTTTTTTTCATTCAAGTTCAACATTTTTTGAAATAAATTCAACATTTTTTCAAACAAATCGTTCGACAAAATGTTGAGTTTAATTTAAAAATTGTTTAATTTGTTTGAAAAAATGTTGATTTGAATGGAAAATAGTATAAATATAACTATTATTTAAACAATTATTTTAAAAGCCCTTAATAACGCATCAACACAATTCGATCTAATTTTGATAAACTAAAATTTAATTTTACTGAAAGATTACGTCAAACTCTTAAATAGTTTTCTTAAATAGCTTAGGTGCAATAATTCTATAGAAATTTGTAAACATTTTATAATATCTTACCATTAGCTCTTAGGGCATAAATTATAGTAAGTCTTACATTGATATATCCAGATCTAAAAATATTTTTAATGATCTAACAAACAATAATTTTTTAATGTTTTATAAAAAAAACATGACCTTGGTGTCTCATAGTCTATGAGCAATATGATAGCATCACTAAATAATTTAAATATCCCAAAATAGTTTATTTACCAAATTTAAGCTTAGAATCGAAAATTCAATAATATTCTTTAGTAGGCACACTTTTCGAACTATAAAGCGGACTAACATGATGATAACTCTATTACATGTTATTCAGATACCCATGACCATTTCGTACCAACATGATAGAGTTGTATGATAACATTATTAAAATAGTGCTTGAGATAGATAGTGTGCTCAGACCAACCCATTCTAGGATCGATAAACAGATCAAGATATGTAATATGAAATACTCTAAACCCAATTCAACACAATCAAAACTGTACTGTAATTTACAGCAATTATGAAAAATATTAAATAAATCATAATCATAGGTTGTAAAAATCCCAAGTATTCTTTTAAAAATTAAAACAAACAAAAAAAAAGTTAGAAAAATTAGTAACTCTCTTGATACACAATATACGAATAATATTTCAAATGGTAACCTCTAAGATTCTCTTAGGGACAATATCATATTTTTCTTCGTTGAAAATAATGTGGAGTTTCCAAAATAAATTTTTTTTCGCCACAAAAGAATAGAGAGTAAAACACATCCAACCAATAGCTATAACTCATACAAATTTAAATTGCCTTAAAATACAAAAAATAGTTACATAAAAACCAATAAAAACATTTTAATATAGATTACAGCCCTAAAAACCTTGGTCCGATTTTTTTTTCGAAGCTAACTACTTTAATATATTTTTAATTGGAAAAATAACTTTAAAAAATAATATTGTTTTGGGGTCTGTTGCTCCAAAGCGGTTATGCAATTTTCCAATTTGGAATTGAATTTTTATATCTGTTAAAATTTTTAAACATTAACATTTTTTCTTATGACACTCTCATGTTGACAACATACAGTCATAAAATTCACAATAACTAAAAAAAAATCATTTATCCTTTTATTTAAAATGTGCAAGGATGTAAAAAAAATATGCTTCACAAGAAGGCCCCGGCGAGATTCGAACTCACGATCTCCTGTTTACTAGACAGGCGCTTTAACCAACTAAGCCACGGCGCCACATAAAACTTTTTATGTTAGCATTTCTTTTTTTTATTTGCTTTTCTGGTTTTTTATAATTATTTTATTTGGCAATTTAATTGTCGTAGATTATTTTTTTTAATGTTTTTCTATAAAAAAAAACCAAAAATAATAATAAAAATTTCAATGAAATTTATTCTGTGAAATTGAAATAATTGTTTTTTTATTGGAATTTGGTTTTACGAAAATAAAAAAAATTATATTACATAATAATAAGCATTAAAGTTGTGTATAGAAGATTGAATTAAAGAATAATAGTTCAGAAATTTGTTTAAAAATTTATATTTTTTTGGCTTATAAAAATTATTGATTATTTGTAATTAGTTAACTTAAAAGATCATTAAAAACCGAGATAATTTTATAATTTTATTTCAATAACACACACAGATACCGGTACTAAAAAGTTCATTGTTAGAATGTTTTGTTTGTTCAACTGTGTTAATAAATATTCATTTTAATAAAGCATTGACATTATTTTATATATAACAATATTTAATATATATATATATAGCAATATAACATATATATAACAACAATATATATACATTATACATATATATATATTTATTTAATAATTTCTTATTAAGACATTGTACAATATTTATAGAAGCCAAAATAGCAGAAAAAAGAGGTTATCACACTATACATCCTACTAGGTCTAATACTCAGTGCAGTAGCAAAATATATAGTAGAATCAAAACATAACTTTAATAAAAGTAATCTAGAATGAATAAAAGAAGTACAAAATAGCTATATACAAATTATATGCATATGAATGTCTAGAGATATATACAGTTTAAATATAAGCCTAATATACACATATATGAAGTGTGGAATAAAATCACGCCATATGACTCCACATTTTTTTAGTCCAGTTCATGTGTTTTCTTACTATGACAACATCTGCTTGCAATATTTTGGATGTTCTAAATTTTTTTTCGTTTGGAACCATGTAATAGAAATTTATTTTCACTACTGAAGTCATTCGTCGTCGTGTAAACTGAACAATTTATAGTTGGATAATTACCTAAGTTGCACGAAACAACTAAATAACGGTGAAGGAGTTAAAAATACTACCTGGAAGATAAGTACTTAAAATTATTTAAAACTAACTGTTCAGAGATTACTTAAGGATAACAGAAGATTAGTTATCAGACCTCCTTTTTCTAAATTAATTTTTAATCATAGAATATGTTTTTTTTTTTTCACATATAATATTATCTAATAAACTGTTGTAGCTATAGAATATTTATTATATATTAATTAAACAATGTATAACAGTGAAAATAGTCGAATATTTTCCTTTTAATTTTACTGATATGCTTATCATACAGATACGCGTATTTCGTCTACTACTTGCAGACTTCTTCAGTGTTTTGTACTCGACTGAGGAAAGAAATCTAAAATTGTCTTATTTATTTTATTCGTACAGGTAACAATTTGATGTTTCTCGCAGCTGCATGGTTGTTTATTATCCAATGAATTAGCACAGGTAGGGGGTTGAATAAAAATATTTTTATTTATTTTATTATTGGTATTTAAAATAATTTTTCCGACGTTAGGGTGACAGGTAGGGGTGGTGTTATTTGTTTTATTGTATTTCACTAAAAATTTAAATAAAGAAGAATATCCATTGCCTTGGTCTTTATTTAGGAGTGAGTCATTTTTAGTTTTGTAAATTTCGATGCTTTCAGCTGAATCTAGTTTCCTAGAATCTCTAATGTAATTTATCATTACAATGTCTTCTTTCGAAATGCTATGATTCTCCTGGATGATGTGTTCTGCTACTTTGGATCGGAACTCTGTTGAGTTCTTCTTTTTAGCCAGTTCTGCTTCTTTCAGGTGTTCATTGAGTCGCGTTTGCATGTTTCTCCTAGTTTGCCCAATATAAACTTTGTTGCAATGACTGCAAGTTACCTTATATACACCTGATTTTTCCATTTGTTCGATTGGGTCTTTAGTTGAACCTAGAACAGACTTGAGTTGGTTAGTTCTACTGCTATATACGATATCTAACCCGTGTTTTCTTAATTTCGTTCTGAGTGGGAGAGAAATCTTGCTAAACTCCAATGCTACTCTTCTTATGGGTTGTTGATCAGTCAGTAGGTTAGTGAGGGAATTCCGTTGTAAACTTCTTTTCCGTTTACTAAGTAAGGCCGTGATGGTTTTTTCCGGATATCCGTTTATTCTCGCAATTTCAAATATGTGTTTAGTTTCTTTTACTAAACCTTTTTGGGAGATGGGAAGTGTTAACATTCGATGGATCATGTGGTTGAACGATGCCATCTTATGTTGATAGGAGTGGTTAGAGGTATTCGGGATGACCCTGTCAGTATCTGTAGGTTTCCTGTAAATCTCTAGTTCTAGAGATGTTCCTGTAATAATCCTGTAATAAAAATAAAAATATGATATGAAAAAAAAAACAAAATAATCAAATCAATAAATTTATTTAAAATAATTGCAACGGAGTCACTTGTGGCTAACTGGGATTATTTTGAGGTCAGAAACCCACATGTACCAAATGCTACTTATTTAAAGCTAATCAAAATGTAATTGTACATATCCGTGCCTTGTATATTGTATCTTTTACATTTCTTGGTTGTACAGTTTGTTTTGATTTTTTACATTAATGCTAAATAAATAAGTTAGCTTATAAAAAACTATCCCCTTTGAAAATTTCGATTTCTGCAAATTTCGGTGAATTTCGGATTTAAAAAACCCTTTTCCAGTTCGCTCAGAATTTGAAATATCAGCCATCGACAGAGCGCCCTCGATTTGGTCAATAAATTTTTTTCTCGAATTAGTCAATAACCCTCTTAAAATCTTATACGCATGGTCTGGGACACCCGGTATGTAATTAGGTTGTAACAACAACAAATAACTCAAAATTAAAGTAATAAACAAACTCCTGCTTAATATTATAAGATAGAGATTATGATAATGAAATGCAATAAATTGTACTGTAGAAATTAGGTATATAAAGGAAAAAAATATAAAAATAAAATTTAATTAGTCAAGTACTGATGAAAGATGAATGTTTTTTCCAAATTATTAATACAAGTATAAAAATGTATACACAATATTGTTAATTTTTTATTATAAAGATCTAAAATAACATAAGTTTAATCATATTATTTTTGTTTTCTTTTGTACACTTATATTGTAATATGTTTGTATTAAGCATAAAAAAATAAATAAAACAAATAAATATGCGAAATATGCAATAAAGCACTTAAGTTTAAATTTTTAGTTCAAGTGATGTTTCCAAATGTTTATTGATTCAGTTGAATTACAATATCTTCATTATCATATACATTACAGCCAGTATAATAAAGATTAAATCCCACCACTCAAACTATTGAACTGAAAGCTTTCATGCTACATCAAACGTTTATCACTATGACTATGAATAACACCGTGCCTTGTATATTGTATCTTTTACATTTCTTGGTTGTACAGTTTGTTTTGATTTTTTACATTAATGCTAAATAAATAAGTTAGCTTATAAAAAACTATCCCCTTTGAAAATTTCGATTTCTGCAAATTTCGGTGAATTTCGGATTTAAAAAACCCTTTTCCAGTTCGCTCAGAATTTGAAATATCAGCCATCGACAGAGCGCCCTCGATTTGGTCAATAAATTTTTTTCTCGAATTAGTCAATAACCCTCTTAAAATCTTATACGCATGGTCTGGGACACCCGGTATGTAATTAGGTTGTAACAACAACAAATAACTCAAAATTAAAGTAATAAACAAACTCCTGCTTAATATTATAAGATAGAGATTATGATAATGAAATGCAATAAATTGTACTGTAGAAATTAGGTATATAAAGGAAAAAAATATAAAAATAAAATTTAATTAGTCAAGTACTGATGAAAGATGAATGTTTTTTCCAAATTATTAATACAAGTATAAAAATGTATACACAATATTGTTAATTTTTTATTATAAAGATCTAAAATAACATAAGTTTAATCATATTATTTTTGTTTTCTTTTGTACACTTATATTGTAATATGTTTGTATTAAGCATAAAAAAATAAATAAAACAAATAAATATGCGAAATATGCAATAAAGCACTTAAGTTTAAATTTTTAGTTCAAGTGATGTTTCCAAATGTTTATTGATTCAGTTGAATTACAATATCTTCATTATCATATACATTACAGCCAGTATAATAAAGATTAAATCCCACCACTCAAACTATTG
This sequence comes from Argyra leucocephala, assembly GCA_963942445.1. Classification (NCBI taxonomy): domain Eukaryota; kingdom Metazoa; phylum Arthropoda; class Insecta; order Diptera; family Dolichopodidae; genus Argyra; species Argyra leucocephala. Next base: position 105,940,275 of record OZ012681.1, read on the forward strand.
AACTGAAAGCTTTCATGCTACATCAAACGTTTATCACTATGACTATGACCTAGGCATCCATGTATATCACTTCAAACAAAATCTTTTGAAAAATTTTGTAGAGAGACAACGATAAGTTTTAATTCATTATTCTCAAATATTTCATAGTTTTAACTTAAAAGAAATAATTAAAATAAATGACCGCCTTACACAATATATATGTATCTAAAGATATTCAGTAGATATAATCTTATTCTCTTCTATATAGATAAAATCAATTTTATTTTCAAGTTCACGTTTTTTCTTTTATCTTTCTTCATTTTCATTATTATAAAAACAGAAAATGGGTTAAGATAATTATGTAATATGTTGATATATACATATATATATAATATATATAATATTTTTTCTCGCATAAAGACAATATAGATGAGATAAAAATTATCTGATATTACCAAATGACCTACAAAGAAAAACAAAAATAAAATTGAACCATAAAAATCATTTATTACCCCTTTTAAGCTACACAGGAAGGTCTTCTTATATACTTAATTATCTAAATTAATAACCTTTTAAACACCCACATAAATCATTAAGTAAAAACTCAATAACACTTTTCTCACCAACATTATTTTTTATTGACTTCCTACAACCTTCAAATCCTATCTACAAAAATATTTCCCCTTCATCCTTTTCACAATTACCGGCTATCTGTAATAGTATTATTTTTTTTTGTGTAAAAAATGTACAGTGTGTTTAAAAAATAATCTGTTATAATTGTCGGAAATAGTCAAATATTTTCGTTTTAATTTTACTAATATGCTTATCATATAGAAAAAATATGTTATATTGATTAATATGTGATGATTAGGGATATTGTAATAAGCAAAACAATTGTACGAATAGGAAGAGGTCTGACAGATAGTCTTGTAAACTTCTTTATTTACTTATACTTAGTTGACCAACAGTATATCTAGGCCCTCAAACTGACTGATCAGGGTCCCTCTGTTGTGTCGATCAAAGGCGGCTTCTTTCTAGTTAGTTAAAGATACGAGATTGCTTCATGTCTGCTAATATTTCATTTCTTCAATGAAGCTTTATTCTGCCATATTACCTTTTTTACCTTCAGGTGTGTATTCGAAAATTCTCTTGGCTTGCCGTGTTTTCCTTCATTCACTCTAGGTGAATATATCCGGCGAAAAATTTTCTTTTGGAGAACACCCAAACGCATGCTTACTTGCCTTAACCAGTATCAATAATTCTCATACGTAAAGCAGAGCCTGGAGTATAGGAATAACGGGCCAGAGATAACCAGAGATGTTTTGACGAGCCGAAAATTATTTTATATTGATTTAATTGTATGCGTAAGGTAATGGTGTAAAGGGTGATGTCTTGAAAATAACTGTTCATAGTTCCAGAAGTGATTCCAGAAAAAAAAACTTGCTATAAAGTTATAGCTTTAAGTGTCAGGACTTTAAAAATATTTTATATTTTATATTATGTTTATCAAATTGTAGAATAAATTAAAGTAGAAAAAAATATACTGTACAAAATAGTAATTAAGCCCATATGGACATAAAACATCAAATTATGGAGCTCAACCTTAATGTCTTACATTGATCAAAATGGTAATTTTCTTCAAAGGGATAAGTTTTATTTCAGTTCTAATTTCTCAAATTAATATTTTATTTAGGACTCCAAAAATTGATTACATTGAACTGCAGAGACCAAAATAACCAATACTAATTTTGATATGAAACCCAAAATGTTTTGCAGCTGGTTGAACTTTGTTCTCCTTCAAAATTTATCATTTGTTTTACTCTATTTTGCGAAAACTGTACTCTGTACACAAAAGAAAGCTTCGAACGCTTTCGATATCATTTACTGACTACTGCTTGCCAAAAAATAATTTTGAGAAACCAATAGTCAAAATAATCAAGCCACCCAGAATAGACGTGGGAATTTGGCCACGTTCTATGGACAAAAGAACATTATTAGTACTGACGAATCGAAATCAATGGGTGAAACAGGATCTGGGGTATATGAGAAAATCATCAGATATTTACAAAAGGCAACTTCAACAAGCATTGTTTTCCCAGCTGAAGTACACGCTGTTAAACATTGTGTGCTAGAGAATTTAAGAAGAAATAACAGAAAAAAGTAAAATCTACATTAAAAATCCACAATCTCAGATAGTAAAGTAGCCATTCTAGCTATCAGTTACTATATTACTACAAATACTAACTAATACTGGATTGTGTATCTGAAGAGCTCTGCCGAAAATAAATAAAGACGTATCACAATAAATCGGGTATCATGGCATTCTGTCATTGCATGTAAAGCAGATTACCTAACGAGAAAAGCATCGGCTCGACCTTTCAAATTGCAAAGCCCATTTTATAGAATCCTCCTAAACACAACATAAATTCAGATTTGACTGCTTCAAAAAGCGGAGTATTTGTACGTTAATACTCTTGACAATCGTCAAATGCTTATGCTAAATTGCTCGCTCAAAACCACTAAAATTAATTTAAGTTTCAGTAGGAAGCAGATGCACCTTATGAATCAAGGGATTATAACTGTTTACTTCCTAATAAAGAAGCATCGTTATAAAATCGGCCTAACCGAAAACAACTTCTGCAGGATATGGGATATTTCTAATAAATACATAGGACGACTTTGTATACAAGTGCAAGTAAAAAAATAAAAATGATCATAAGAACCAAAAAGGTGAAGAATTTGATTGTTCTATGTATAACTTAAAGGTAAACATTTTAGTCACAAGCACTGATGAAGGAATTAAATTGATTCCGATATATTGATATTTGCACAATAAAAATAAGTTATTAGTTAAAGGAAATTCAGATTTTAATTAACAAGTTAAATATATCACTAAAAGCACATCTGATTATCAAAAATAACTTAAAAATATTGGACATTGATTGTTTAAATTTTATTCTTGTGTTTTAAAATATTGTTATATTTTTGCTATATTTAATCTAATTTTCTTGATCAATTATGGTCCCACAACTCCACTTTTTTATTTGCAGCAATCAATTGAGCTTCAGTAGATTATTCTCAAAACTCCCTATACAAAAGTACAAGTTAAATGATTTGTCCTACAGGTCATTACAAATACACATATAATAAACAGCTATTATATTCTATATACAATCAGTATTTAAATATGTATATCCTTGAAAATACATTATATTATAAATACATGTTTATATTATTTATAATTATTATATATATAGTAAAAATAAATATGCTTGTTATTTTGATTTTTAAATATACAAAAATACCTAAATTTATATATTTCTGTGTAGTCAAGATTTTTGATAACAAATTTTACCTCCTTTTTTAAATTTTATTTTTATTATTATTAAAGGAATTTCTTGACTTCATTTTCAATTTCAATTACATTCAAAAATTCCAAAAGGACATTAATATTAATATATTAGCTTTTATAGCAAACAAACAAACATAAAAAACAACAACAACAAAAATTAAATTCTCTACTTAGGAAGAATTAGAAAATGAGTAAGCAAAAATAATAAACCTAGAATAAATGAGTTGTAAAATATTACAGGATATTTATACAGGACTACATAATAAAATATATAATGTATATAGTAAAATATTATTGAAAAGAATAAATAATAATAATAAAAAAAAAATTATTTGATGATTGTATTTTATTATTCCAATATAATATCGGTTTTTGTGTTTAATTAATTGATAAATATGGATATTTAATGTACATTGTTCTTGTCATCTCTGTTAGTCAGATGATCTGCTGTGTAATTTGTTGAAAAAGTCATTAATTTGATAGTTAAAGTGTTGAAATTTTTAAAGTAAGTACTTTAATTAAAGGAGGGCTTCAATCACTAACAATTCTGGAACTAATATACTGATGAGTATTTGTAGTGTTGAAATATTGGCATATTATACTGAAGAGGTCTTATACCTCGTTAGAAGACTTAGAAAGCTCCTAGGTAAGGTTACTATTGAAAATGAATTTACAAAAATTATAAATTTGATGATAATTGAAATTATAAAGGTATTGTATAATAGAGATAAACAAATTTTGTTTGTGTATTACTGTCGGTACTGAGAGATTTTGATTTTTCAATGAAAATTATGATTTTTCCAATTGAATTAATTGAACAAGAAATAATAAAACTTAGTGTTCTCAAAGCGTATTGTAGACGGATAACATTGTTATATTTATTTATTTATTTATACAATGTATTTGATATTGGTAAGGAGTTTACTTACAACCACAAACTACCACCCCACCCACATTACCAGACTTAAGCTACCTACTGCCTACTGGTGTAAAAACTTTATTAAAATGCGAAGTTTGACAGCCAAATTTTCTCATTCCCACTGCCAAGAAATCAAAATTTTAAAAGTACAGCACATACCAAATTCAGTTAGTCTATGTTTCATACTTGCCAACCGCGGTTGAATAAATCCATTTCCAAAGAAAAAAGTGACAGCGTATAGGAAGCATTGGTGTACTGGTTGGTTGGTCTACAGGGTGAATAAAAGAAAAGAAAATCTATTAATGCCTTACATTCGTTATAGCCCCTCTCAACGATTTCAATTCTGCCTCTTAGAAGATTCGACCGTCGAACCAAGTAACACTCGGTTATTTTCTTTTTACTTCTGCTAAGTTTTCCCAATAGTATAGCTTTCCAAAATATTTGCTTTTCTTGTTATCGGCGTTTGTATGCAGTTCATATATGCAGTACATAAAGTACAGTACAGTTTCCATCTCTTCGCCGCAATCCTTGCATAAGTTGGTATCTTAATAAAACCTCTATCTTGCATTCCATCCTCTAATAAAGAGGTATCTAGTGAATATATACCTACATATATAGCCTTAAGTCGGCTATGTTCAGCGATAATATGATATTCCACAACCGGTTCTCTCCAGAAAGTTTTCGTTGTTTCCCATTTCAGCGTATTTGTTCCCATATTCATATGATCTGAATTGTTGGTCCAACAACTACTTTCTCTTGGCTATAGTTTTTTCAAACTGCTTTTGTCAGTTAATCCTCTATATTTTTTTGATTTTTCCATCTACGTCTGAATGGTAGGGGGTTCAATAAAATAAAACGTCATTTAGTTCTTCTAAGAACTCCTCTGTACAGCTAATAGTTCTTACTGTTTTAATTTTTTCATTGTTTATTACTTTAATTTTTCTCTGGCTATCGCAACAAATACTTTTTTATTTAACTTCTACTCTTCTCTTTATTGCCATGACTTTGTTGGATAGTTGTGACATTTTTACTTGTTTTTTTATTTTTTACCTTTTTTTTTGTTTTTCACCTTTTGGTTTCATGTGTTTCAAGTTATTTTCACCTTTTGGCTTATGTATTGGATAGTTGTGACACTTTTACTTGTTTTTGTATTTTTTACTTTTTTTTTTGTTTTTCACCTTTTTATGGATCAATGTGCGTATAGCTTTATATGATGGATATATACAACGTCGGAGTTATGAACGGCTCCGTTAAGTTGTAATTTAATATTGAATTTTCCTGCCAGGACATTGTCCTAAAATTATTTAGCTTTATTGTCTCTTCCTATGTAAAATTTTGTATTAACTTTTTCACTATGCCGTAAAGACCATCTACTTTTTCATGTGGTCTTTTCCTATTTGTCACCTTCCATTCCCCAGGCCCGCGTAATCATATTGCTATATCCATTGTCATACGTCTTGTACGTATTTCTATGTGTATTATATTCAATATAGTGTCTAAGGATTTTCTATATGTTGTTTTTTTTGGGCCTGTTATATCTAGATAGCATTGCCGTTGGATCTGTGTATTATGTGGTTTTTACTCTCTAAATTAGTTCACAAAATTATTGACCCATACGTGACCACATTTCTTATTATATAGGTGTGTATTTCCAATAGACTATTTTTGGATATAAGCCCCATGTTTTTCCAATATTGTCTACTTCTGCATAACTAGTATTTTCTTAGTATGTACTTTATTTTTTTGTTACAGCATAAAAACATTAGCTGAATATATTAGAAAACGTTATTTAACAACATTTGATTCAGAGTTCAACACATTATCGACCCCCTACATGACTATCTTATTAAAACGGTTTATATCTAATTTTGAAGATTAGCCACAAATTTTTCTAATTGGCTTATGCTATACCAATATCTTCTTAGCGCTTAATTTTTCGTTATAGTATGCAAACATTAATTACCAATTTTTGACGAGTTAAAAACAAAAACCAAATCAAAAAGACGATTTCCTTCAATTTAATTATCGAAAAGAAAATTAAAATTGGAATTTTTTTTTTTATAAATGATGCTATAAGCAACATCCACCACTAATCTAATTCAAATTGTGATAAGAAAGACGAAAACAACATACATACATAATATACTATAATGCTACACCATAAATAAAATCTTATGTTAACCATCAGTTTACACTAGAGAAGTATGTAACAGGATATTAAACAAAGAATTCCAAAACAAAACCAAAAAACAAAAAGGATATTCGAAAGGATACCAATTTTAATTGAAAATATGTGTTATAGACTTCTCAAAATTAATATACCAAAAATTTCTTCAATCTTTCAAACTTATAATTTAGCAGGAGTGTGTGTCTTTTTCAATTAACGTCACTATTAATTTTTCATGATATTAACAAGAACCTTAGGTTATTTTCTTTTTTCTTACTTACAAATAAAAATTTGATGTTTTCCTAAATTAAAACACAAAATTAATTTTCATATACCCATCAGTAGGTTTTTTTAGTTCATTTTCCACACATGCATATACATACATATACATAATGTATATGTACTCATATGTAGAAGCATTTTATTTTTTTTTTTTAATTAATAATGTCAGAAACTAAATTCTCATCTTGAAGGAAATTTGTTGATGATGATACAAGTTTAGAAAATATTGTTTTTCTTTCGAGCAGCATTTCTCATTCTTTAAAGATTTGTTTAAATTGTGATAATTTGGTCAAGAAATAAAAAAAATATATTTTTCTATTTTAAGAAATAACTCTTTTCTTTTTTGTACTCTTCTTTGGATTTTGTGTCAGTTCAAAGTACACGTTTAAGAGTACAATAAGAAAAATAGAATAAAAAATTTCAAAACTACTTAAAAAGTTGGACAGAACTTGTAAGCCACTAGGTTTTAGAAAAAATTAAAAAAAATTAAAAGAGAAACAAAAAGTCAAAGTTTCTTATTGTTCTGTTATTATTGTTATTGTTGTTTTTTTTTTTTTTTGTTTTTGGTCAAGTAATTTTTCTTTCTCTTCTTTATCATTATTGTTTGTTTTTTTTTGCTATATTTCTTTTTTCTATTTCTCTTTTGCTCTTCAATATTTTCATATAAGAAACGAGAGTTTATGAAACAATTTTATTATTTTTAAGCAGGCGAAAAGCTGAACAAATAAGTACCTCTGTACCAGAAAAAAAAGAATTCAAGTTGTCCTAATGAATTTTAGGATAGTTGAACGAGTCATCGTTTAAATAAAGTGATTTAATGGGATTTTTTTTAGTTTTACTGAGCTTTTCGTTGATTCGATTTCAAAAATAAAAATTTAAGCATATTGTTATAAATTATGGCTTCAGCTAATGAAGCATAATGCACTAAGCAGCGGTTGGTACTCCAAGGTTTTTATTTGTTTCTAGCGATCTGTATATTTGTAAATGCTTTAATCTAATAATACCTAATGCACCAAGCAGCAGTTGGTATTCTACAGTTTTAATTTGTTTATTTAATAGCGAGTTGTGTATTTATAAATGCCTTGTTAGCCTATAGTTTTTGTAAATGTCTTATTTGACTAAATAAATAAATAAATTCAATTATTCGCCCGCTCCTCGAAAATCGAAGTTTGATAAAATGAAGTTTGGAAGTACGGAAGTTGGGAAATTTTATAAAAAATCGTACTCAATGTTTTGTTATGAATTGTTTTCCATCATTTGAATTTATTGTGGACAATATGTTATTTATCAACTTATCTTAAACAACAACCTCATACGTAATAATTTATTCAAAAGAAATTTAAATTTAATCATGTCGAAACTGCGGTAATTTGATAAATAAAAATGTTTGTATGCTAAGATGTGTGTGTGTGTACGAGGGGGAAAATTTTAAATTGAAATTTCCAATTGAAAAAATTAAATTTCAAAAAATATTCGCCACGTCTCCTTTCAAATATCTATAATTTAAAAGACACGCTGGGAGACGCAGTAAGTAGAGCGCTTATCTTTGAACCGAAAGGTCCCAGGTTAGATTCCCGATGAAGTAAAAAGAATGTCAAAAAATAATTGAGAGTATAATCTGGTAACAAGTTAAATAAAATAAAGCTATTCTATTTAAGAAAGCTTAGTGCCTGACAATTGTAGTAGTTTTCCACATTTAGTGAGTTGGTAAGCCAGAAATTTGATAAATAAATGCTCGAAAAACATTGTAGACATTGTAGTATAAAACTTGCAGTACCGTACTTAATTAAGCGCGAAAATGTGATTCTACCTAAGTTACTGTCGAGAACATAAAAAAAATGAAAATTGGTTTTGAATTGATTCAGATATTACTACCGTACTTTTTTTAATTTACATTTTTAATTAAATACAATAATTACTACCGAATACTTAGCACATGGCCAAATAATAAAGGCAAAAAAGAAAATTTTGATTTTTAGCAGCATTTTAGATCAAAAAATAAAAAAAGACTGTATAACATAACCGTCATCATCATTTTCCTGCAACCCCATTAGTGAAGCAGAGGGCGAATATAAAATCTTTCCATTGTCTTATATCTGTGGCTGAACTTCTCATTTCCAGCCATGTTTTTTGTTGGCTGACTATTTCGCATAGCACTGTTTTTCTTCATGTTTCTCCTGAATATTTCATTCGAAACACTATTTCATGATGTTGTTGTCTGTTTTCTTCAGAGTATGTGCGAACCAACGCCATTTGCTCTGTCGAATTTCCACGTTTATTTGTTGAAAATAGAGACCTACAAATGGTAATGTATTATATTGTAAAAGTATTAGTGCAACTAGAAACCGCAACAAAAAAGTATGTTTAAAAATTAACGAAGACAAAACAAATTACCAATAAATACAAGACAATTTTAAATGAGTTAACATATTTCAAAACCACAACAGAAAACGATAGTACTATGTAATGTTGTATTTATAAAAAAATCCCGGCTGCAAATAGATTCACCTATGAAAAAAGCAAGTTGATAGAATTAAAATTAATTTCCGGAAGAGGCAAAATGACAATATATACGACCAATGTTGACGTATGAATCCGAAATATGGACTATATATGTAACTGAAATGTTGAAAGCGACAATCTCCGAAAAATACTCGGTACGTAAATATGAAAGAATACAGAATATATGTATAATTGAAAGCAACAGCAAGCTACAGATATAGCAGATCAAGAATAAAGAGATGTTGCACGATGAATTTATATAAAATTTAAAGACAATTTCATCCTCTTCCTCTACTCTACACGTTCTACTGAAATCATTTGAGGGGGAGTCCAAGCCTTCTGACATGTTTTCCAATAAAACAATGGTCGGTAATAACCTCTACCATAGTACTGACACAACTTCTCAACAATAGTAGGTTAAAGGAGCGCTTCAGGTTCACCTTAGGCCAGATCTTGGTGATATTGCAATCCTGTCTACCGTATACAATTTGAAGCTTTAATACAGATATGCACCATTGATCCTTTACGAAAAAATTTCCAAGTTGATTTGTATTGCAGTTACCCGGAACTTCACTGTTTCTTCAACATGCTAATCTCTGATATACTTTTGGATTAATTGTGAAGACGTCAGAGGGCAACATTCATTCAGATGATGATATGGTAATGATGGTGATAATGACGATAATGATTATGATGATGTTGATGATCTTTATAATGATGATTTGTTCTTTGTGTCACAATAACTTTAATTCCGCATTGATAACAGAATTATTTTCAAGAATTGAATGAATTTCGATAATTGACACAATAACGGCATTCATATAAGATAAAGGCTTTTTAAAAGATCAATCGGGAAAGTACAGCAGATCTAGAAAGGGAGGTCTACACTCTACATGCACAAATGGATTACAAAAAAAATATATACATATATATTTTAATTGAAATAAAATAGCATTTAACACATTTAACACATATTACAACCGAATTCTCAACTTTATAAATGTACAACTTGCATATATTTGGGGACATTTTTTTTTGTTTTTTATTTTTTTTTTTAAATTTTAAAAAGACAAAAACTTAAAAAAAACTTTCCAATAGTTGACTTTTCTTGAAATTGAAATAAAAAAAAAGTTTTTCATTTTGTTCTTTTCGTATCCTTCCCTTGGTACCAGACATATTCTCCTAACAAATCAAATAAAAGATGGAACTTAGCATGAATTTTTGTTTTTTCTTTTTGTTTTTATCATTTTAATATATGTATATGTATCCTCTAATATATATATATATATATTACAAACTTTTTTCTTGATGAATGGTTTTTTCATCATAGGTAAAGGATAATTTGTTAAAGGATCATGTCAGATTCAGTAGCAATTAACTATTGCCCAATAGGAAAGTTTTTGATTTTTCTTTTTTCTTCTATTTGCGCTCTCTGTTCTGTGTATAAAGAAGAGAAAGACAACACAAAAAGAAATAACAAAGTTTCTGAATTTTCAGGCAAAGAAACGAAAACAAAAAATTGAAAACATAAAAGAAAAACTGAAAAACTTTAAAGGACTTAAGAAAGCTTACAAATTGTTAATAATAATTTGGCCTATTAATTATATAAAAACAAAAACGAAATGAAAATCTAGTTTAATACTTAAGGAATGCAATTAGGAAAAAAAGCAAAAAAAAAAGCAAAAAGATAACAAAAAAAACCCTGACCTGAAACTGACTTTAAAAAGATTTCTAAAAAAGTTGTTGAGAATAATTTTGAAAATAAGAAACTTTTAATAATTTTAATTTAATATTCTGTTTTAATTATTTTAAGTTAAAAATAACATATTTTATTTTTTTTTTTTTTAAATTTAGAAGTGTTGATCTCAGAAATATAATAATATTTATATTTTTAATTTAAAGTATAATTTTATAGCACCTAAATAAAAGTTGAAATAATTTAAATTTAAAAAAAAAAAAAAATGTTGGTCAATAGTGCTCTGTCGGTCCATTTAAAGAAGATATTTTTTCTTTTAATTAATTAAAATTAGTATAAAAGTCAATTAGATCAAATCTAAAGTGCATTATATAATATTTTAATTAGTGAGAAAATACAGGGTTGTAAAATAACTAACTCAAATGTCAAGCTCAACTCACACTTAACTTAAATTTTGAGCTACCTTACAATTGAGATGAACACTATAAGCCAAATCAACGAGCTAGCACTTTGAATTGAATTTAAATTTGAACTTTTTACAACATTGATAAAATATAAGTTTTATATAAAACAATTAAGCTATAATAAATATAATAACACGAGGCTTATATTATTGAAATTTTGTAGCAATAACTGATGTTTGTAGTTTATACTAAGGTGGTCACTACCGGGGGAACAGAGCATGCATATTAGCTTTTTACGAGGGGAAGAAGACATTATTTTAAAATTTAAAAAATGTTATTAACAAAACCGAGAGTGCTCCATCGATTGGTGATATTTTCAACCTCCGGGAAAGACCGCAAAAGGGTTTTTAAAGCCTAACAATCGCCGAAATTGGCCGAAATCGAGATTTTCAGATGACTTTTTTCGCAAATTCGTATTCTACGACAAAAAATAAGAAACTTATGTTAAATGATTTTTTTTTTTGTTTTCTCAGTAGTTCTCCTTAAAATTAATAAAAATAAAACAAAAATCCACCATATTTTGCTTTGGTAAACTAAAATTAATAATAATCATTTTTGTAAACAAATTTGTTTTTCATGTTATCATATTTTGATCTCAGTTTTGGGTTCCTAAAATAATACAAAAATACACAGTTTTCTTTTTACTTGGAATCCGAATTCGCATAAAAAAAATACCCTTTCCCATTTAAAAATCTCGATTTCGGCCAATTTCGGCGGTTTTTGAGCTTAAAAAACCCTTTTCTGGTCTTCCCGGAAGTTGAAAATATTATCAATCGATAGAGCACCCTCGATTCAGTTAATAAATATTCTAATTTTTTATTCTAAAATAACGGCTCCTCTCCCTCTTAAAAACCTGATATGCATGCTCTGGAACACCCGGTATAGTCAGTATTGAATATAAAACGATGAAAATAAATGTATAAAGAAACAATGTTAATCTTTCAAATAATTTAATAAAATGTAAAGTAAACAAATTGCGATGCCATCACTCGTATTCGTATTGCAAGAATGTTCAGGTCTTTGAGTCGCTGAACATTGGTATTTTGAAGCCGGAGAATTGGTTTGAATAAAGTTAGCTTATTAGTAACAAGACAGCTTTGAGTCTTTGAAATGTTGCACTCAACTTTATTTACTTTACCTCAGCGGATAATTTTGGTTAGGTCGTGATTGAGTGCGCCTGGCCATTAATGTTCTTTTGGAGTTGGTTACAGAAAGTTTTTTTTAGAAAATCATATGATGCTACTAAAATGCTGTCGTCAGCAAAGGTATGAATTGCATTGAACTTGTATTTTAGAAGGTCCTTAATGAAAATGAGAAATGTAGGATGTATGAATAGCATTAATTGGAAATTGGTCGGAAAAAGAACCGTCAACTAAAACCAAAAATTTTTATAAAATTTAAATTTTTTTTAAGCTAACCTAAAAGTTTTACAACTTTTGCTATTAAAGAACTAACTAACAAATATTAAAACTACCATGGCGAAGTACATATAGGAGTATATAGGAGAATGATCAAAATGTCGTAGACCAAACATAACACAAATTATTTTATTATGCCATAAGACAAAATAAAGACTTCTGAAAGCTTATTTTGTTTCAGTTATTTTAGGAACAGATATTCTCAAAATAACCAAACCCAGAAGTAGAGTGGAACAAGCAATTAAACCAATTGCTCATACATTAGACGGATCAGGCTCGACTTCTAATAGTATAATCTAAAAACACATTTACCAGGGCAAAACGTATAAGAAATTTGATTATATAAACTTTTTAATTTATCGCTTTCAGAAGGAGAAAGAAAATAAGAAGATAGAAGATTTAGACCTGACTTTGGATTCAAAATACTTTATTCTGAAACCAATCTGCCCATATGATTGTCAGTTTGAAATTTTTTTTATAACATAGTAAAATTAATTAAAAATCTGCTAATGGACAACCCAGGTCCGAAGGTGTATTAAAAATAGTGATTTACATAAGTATTTTAATATCTAAAATGTAAATAAAAATGTTAATCTTTTGACGGTACATAACAACATACTGATGATTATACGAAAACTAGGAATAAAAACTATGTAATCAAACTGGTTCCACGCCCCAATCATTTAATGAAAAAATTTCTACACATACTTGTAATCAGTAAATTAAATCAAAAATCGTTAGTAGAAGAAAAAGTAGTAGTAAAATGTGTAAGCAAAACATTGTGTCCAATCAATGTATTAAACTTTCTTTCCAAGTAGTTTTTAATAGTTTAACAAGGCTTTATGTTAATTTTTGAGGTTTCAATCATTTAAAAAAAATTATAAAAATCAAACAAAATAAGTGGCCTGTTCCAAAAATTGTTTTTTTTTAACTAAATTTAAAATAAATTTATCCAATTTATCCAATTATATAATAAATATATAATATAAAAGTTAAAATTCTAATCCTATTCATTCTTTATTAAAATAAAGTCATATTATTTGTATAAATATATTACAAAAGCAAATTTACTTATAAAAAGATTACATTTTTTTTTCTTTTTTTTTTAGTTTTAAAACGTAAATTTAACTCTCGTCTATTTAACCTCAATTCAAAGTTTTTTTTTTTTCAATTTCATTTTCAACTTACAATATAAGAATTATCCTTTATCAAATATGAAAATACATTTTATATAATTTTCATCTTAGATGACAAAAAAAAAAATTCAATAATTTCAAAAATGATCCTTGATCAATATTGTATTGGGCTCAATATTTACCCTTTTAATAACAATAATAATAATAATAATAACAATAATAAATATAATATCCTTTATTCAAGTTTTTATCATAATCTTATTCATCTTTTTGCATTGTATAGTTATATTATATAAAGGATGACATATATGATTGTATATATGTGTAGTGTTAGTGAAAGATGTAAAACCTCAATGTATTCTGTGATCTGTAAAGTCTTATTCAAACAGGCTTCTCATCTTAGTTAAATGTCTTTTATTTTCTTTATTTTATATATAAATAGATTTCTTAACTACAGTAATAGAAATATATACAAATAAGAGTGTGGTACAAAATAGTTATATTCATGTTAATTATTTTATATTAAGACATTGAAATAATATTCGAATGGTATTATAAAGCAATTATCAAAACTGTGAGTACTAACTAGTGGTCGAATACTGTTTGTGTAACGTGAAAATCATGAGTTTGAACTATATTTATGGTATGGTATTATGGCATATATCACATGGTTCATTATTCGATAAAATTAATTTTGATTGGGTACGAAATTCCCAACCAAATAATATCTCCATTATAAAAACTCCAAAACAAAATCCCCAAAATCTAAAAAATAATTCCGAATCTTTTGTATCGAACTGCGATTACACAAAACAAATATTCTTTTTTAACTCTGCAAGGACGAGATATTTCATTCTTTGATTCAACAAAGGCTACGCAAAACAAAACTTCAATTTTTTCTTTTGGAAATTTTGTCTTTGAAGACTTTGTTTTTTGGTCTTTGAGAATTTTGTCTTACTAGGATTTTTGTCTTACTGGAATTTTTTTTTTTCTTGAATATTAATTTTTTTGGGATTTTATCCGTCTCCCGTTAATTTAAATTTCATTATTAATAAAATATAAAATGTAACTATGCTATTATGAAGATTAAAGTCAGTTTAGTTGTAATAACGTAGTATATAGCAGATCTAATTTCAACATTTAAACAATTTTATTATGTATGAAAAGCTAATTGAGTTAACTCATGTGTGTTAATACCCCAATTATATGCAATATATTTTTTTTTCATTTAATATATTTTATTAAATATTAGAATTTATTACAATTATAGTAAATTAATTAAAACTAAAATTCAAAACTTAAAAATAGAAAATAAACAAATCTATGCAAAATCAATTATACTGTTCCTCACATAATTTTGGCAATTATAAAAAAAGCCATTTTTTGGCAATATTGAATATAAACATAATATTAACAATCAGGAGTGATTTCGTTCATCATAACACTACTTGAACTGATTTGTGTATGTATTTATAGTGTTAAACTACCTATACATTTCCTAACATTTACTTTGATTGACTTTTTAACTTATTATACAAGATTTTATAAATGCATCTGTGAGTTATAAATATTGAACAAATTTTAAGAATTAAATTTATAAAAAATTAGTAAGAATATTTAATAATTTCTTTATTTTTATATATAGTTGTAAAAATAATAATCTTAAAAAAAATTCTAATTTTTTAAAATTATTTGTTTTATAATTTCACACTTTTGGAACCCATAAAATTTTAAGTACTAACAGAATATTTTTACCATGTAAAAATTTTATAAAAATTCAAATTAATTTTGCTCAACTTTTCTTAAAAATTACATTAGTGTTTTCTTTTTGCGAGGACTTTTATTTATTAAATAAATATAATCAGAAATTCGACAAAATCAACCACCTCGTACTTTTTTAACTTCTATGCCAACAAATCATAACCGCTTATATCAGTAATGACACACCCGATATGTTAATATTGGTTTGTTGGTAATTCATAATTGATGATAGGGTATCAATTTCCCGGTAAACATCGAATATTGAATATAAAACTTAAAATGAATATAAAAGTATGCCACATGGTTAAAATATTTCGTAGTATTAGATTTGATATTAACAAAGAAATTGGAAATTGTATAACAATCAATAATTTATGCTAAATTAAATCTATGTCATTAAAACATAATAAAATTATAAATTTAATTAAATTCTTTTTCATTCATTTACTTTCAATTTCAATTGTTAAAAATAATCCGAGATTAGTGACCCAGATGTGATCAACTGATATTTTTATCAAATATAAGTCGATTTCGAAAGAAATAGTTATAAATAAAAATATAATAAATATTAAATGAATAAATGACTGAATATTCCTCACAATTACACACATTCATATGATATACATACAAATAAAACAATTAATTTTAAAATAACTGTAAATAACCATAAAAGTTATTACAACAAAAAAAAAAAACAATCAATAAAATAAGTCAGTTAAATAGAAATATAATAATAAATATCAGACCCTGATTCAAGTCCGAAAATCAAGTACCACATAAGTGAAAAATCCTACATCATCGACATCACTGTCTAAACTTTTTTCAGTCCAACTGGTCCAGTATGTATTAAGATTCTATTATACCAAATTGGTATTAAAGTTATAATTATGTCAACATAACTACCATTATTCAGAATATTCGAACGTATTACCAATCAATTGATTTGATTCTGACAACTATGTATATATTGATTCACATTTTTGCTAGGATGGTATAATCGCTTATGTCCTAAATATGACCTAAAAATGTTTTTGTCATAATCACCTATTTAACAAATATTTTAAATATATTCCTTCAAATAGCCACAAAATGTATACGTTGTTTACAAAATTTGGAATATAATTTTTTATATTTTTAAATGTATTTATTTATTTGTTTATTCGTCTACGAAAAAAATTCTACAGTATTGAGCGTTTAAACGGTTTATTTTATTTAAGCGATTTGTAACAAACTTTACATTAATATTAACATCTTACAACAATATAAGCGTTTTTTACAAATTAATGTTTTTGGATTTCGAATACTTACATAATATAAGCGATTTAAATAAAAATCCCATTATTATACTTTTAATCTATTATTTCAACTTTAAAATTGATTTCAGTAGGAGCATGAATTTCAGATTTTAACGGTTATGACTGTTATCACCAATTTACGAAACTCTTAAAGACCGAAATTAAATAATTTTGGAACAGATATTTAAACATACCATATTTGGAGTAAAATTGACAAAAAAAAATTCTACAATTGTAGTTTTAAGCCTCACTGTACATAAGAAAATTAAATATTTACAAAAACAAAAAAAAAAAACGGAAAAACTAATAATAATCAAAAAAATAAAAAAATGATAAAAGCAAAAAAAAAATTATTTTCTTATTTTCAAAACTTAAATTGAATTATATTTTCATTATTATTTATTTTCTGTTTCTTTTACTCTCGGTTCTGCTCCTTAATATTCTTTGAATTCAATTTTCTGTATAAGTTTTTTTTTTTCATATAACACTACACATATAAATTTTACTATATAAGAGGTATTAAAACGACAGAAAAATACATACATATACAAATTCATATATAAACATCCCTTTTTACTGGTTTTTGTTGTTTTTTTTTTCTTTTTCTTTTATTGTAGCCCCATTTCAACAACAATAACAATCAATCATATTTTCATTTTCACAAAAGCAACGGGAATAAAAATAAAAAAAATAATAATAATAACACAAATGAAATAAAAAAAAAAAAAAAGGACGACCTCTTGCTTTATAAAAGTTGGCAGTTGGAAAATTGAATATGAAAATGTAATAAAATAAAAATGTATAGGTATATAGTATCTAACACCTTTATCATAATATTATAAATTCATACAAAAGTAACAACAACAACAACAACAGCAAAAAAAAACCACTAACTTTTAGAGAGTATTAAGTCATGTACACTTATGCTGTAAATATTCAACACATTCACAATCACTTAACATTTCATCCTTTTTTTTTGGTTTTGAATTTTTGTAAATCTTAAATAAAAAATAAAGAAAAAAAACAAAAAATTAACAGTAAAAAAAATCCCATACAATTCTATATATATATACCCTTTTCTGATGAAACTGAGGTTAATGAAAAACAAAAATAAGAAAGACAGTAAAACAGAAATTCATTCATGTTGAGATCCTTCAGATGAATTGTAAATTTATGAAGGTCGCCACATTTGTGTAATTTTCAAAAGATGGGTGGTGGTAATATATTTTTGCAAGGTGGTATAAATATATATCCTGTTTTTTTAAAGGATCATTCATTGAAATTTTTTTATATATATCTTATGTATGTATATACATATACTTTAAATATTCTCTAATATTTTTTATTTATTTTATTTTTCTATTTTTATACAATTATATTTGATTACAGTTCCGTTTTCACTCTCTGTTATTTTCAATTCATTTTCCGCAAGTTTAAGGCTAAACAGTGGTGGTAACCAATATACACGATATAATATAAAAAAGAATCTAAAACGGAAATAAATTGCACGTCGACTGAATTAAACAAAAAAAAACGACAACAAAAAGAAGACAAACATTTTTTATTTTGCTATATTTATATTATTATTACACTCTTGGAAATAAAATTTAAGACACTTTAAATTTCCGTTTTTGATTTCTTTGAAAGTGGAGATTTTTGTAAAAACCCTACGAGCCTGAATGACATGTCTGAAAGCAAATCAGGTAGTTTCTATGGACTAGTATACACTAGTATCAGGGTGGTTTGCTGAACAATGATTCTCTATCAAATCGTCGGTCGCTAGAAATAGCTTTCAATTTTGAGCATTAAGTATAGTAATGCCATTTTCTATATTTAACACCTATCTAGTACTTTGCATTCTTCTTACTGTTTGGACTTTTTATTTTGTCCTTCTGATGACATATATTCTGTCTTGTCCCTAACAATTGATTAGGTTATTCAATTCATGATTCCTTATTCTATATAGATTGCACTATTATCATTTACGGTCAACGGACCAAGCCTCACAGCCATTCATTATTACTGATAATAATTGGGGTATAATATATTGTTAGGTTGGATCATCTTGACAATATTTTAGATTGCTTATGATAGCTTCTTACTTGCAAAGTAGCATTTATTGCAACTTGTAATCAATTATTTATAGCAATTATGCACGCGGTCACTTCTTAGTAATACTATTCCAAGGTAGGTGAATTTAGTATAACCTACAATGTTATATTCTACTATTCTTATGTTTTGAGAGGTGTGTTTTTTTCTATTCCGATCATTTTCATTATATTTTGTACCTTGGGAATGAGCCGTTATTTTAAAATTAAAAAAAAAGCTTGTTAACTAAATTGAGGGTGCTCTAATGATTGGCTATAATTTCAACTTCCGGAAAAGACAACAAATCGGTTTTTTAAGACTAAAAATTGCCGAAACTGGCCGAAATCGAGATTTTCAAATGGGAAGGGTACTTTTTAATGAGCAAAATAGAAGAGTGGCTCAGAACTAAAGTGGCCAAATACAATTTTTATTGAAAAAAAATAAGTTTTAATTTTTTTTTATTATTTTCAAAAGGTTTTAATTATGAATGTGACTGCAGATACGAAAATATAGATAAATTTTTTGTTTTTCAAGCATAGCGTTATTACTTTGGTGATATATTAAACTGTTTGCCTTTTTAAAAATATTCAAAAATAATTTGTAGACTAATTTGTAAATCATCTTTCTAACATATTTATTTAATGCCTGTATTAGGTTGAAATACGTACCAGAGTGCTTTAAAATGGCGCAGATAATTATGCTACTAGAACCAGGAAAGTCAGTAAACAAAGTAACCTCTTATCGTCCCATATCACTACTGCCAGCAATATCAAAGCTGCTTGAGAAAATAATTCTTAAACGTTTGTAAGCGTTCAACAACATACCTGATATTCAATTTGGATTCACAGAAAAATATTCAATTGTAGACCAGCAGTACATCATGTGGTTCCATTAATAGAACAAACTCTTGAAGAAAAAAATATTGTATGTCAGTATTTCTTGATGCTTCTTAAGTATTCGATGGAGTATGGCATGAAGGTCTCATACATAAAAAGCGCAAAATATTACCAGGAAATATTTTTAAGATCATGGATACTTACATTTGAAATAGGAAATTCAGAGTAGCACATGGAGAAACAAAAAACAATTTATACTCAATATAGTGCTTCCTTAAAGAAGCATTCTAGAACCCATAATATACTTGTTTTATACCGCCGACATCCCAATAACACCACAGGTTGCAATTGCAGATAATAACGTTTCTAATGGCTATAAACGATTCGCAAAGACAAGCAATAGAGCAACTTCAGGAAGGGTTGGATAAAGTAATCAAATGGACCCATCTTATACTTGTTATATACCGTCGAAATCTCGATAACACCACAGGTTTCAATTGTGGTATTTGCAGATAAAAACGTTTCTAATTGCTATAAGCGTTTCGCAAAGACAAGCAATAGAGCAACTTCAGGAAGGCTTGGATAAAGTAATCAAATGGACACAAAACTGGAAAATTAAACTGAACGAGCAAAAATTGGTTCACATCACTTACGCATTAAGATGAAAAGCACCACAACATTGTAATATATATAAATGCTGTTCATGTACCAAAATCGAAAACAGTAAAATATCTTGGATAACATCTTGACTCGCGTCTTAACTGGAAACATCCAGTTAAACAAAAAGCATTTCAAATCAAATTAGAGATATAAACTGGCTAATAAGAGACAGATCTGAAATAAAAAAATATATAACGTAATTAGTGATTATGCCATCAAACCCGAAAAACGATTGACTCAACATAGCTACCTTAAGTCGATTGAGCTATTAGACCAATTTTATCATATAAGAAGGCTGAAAAGACTAAAACCGTTCTAGTGTATAACAATATATAGAATGTACAGAATAAAATATAGGGGAGCAGAAAAGCAAATTTCAATAATTCCAAACAAGTTCTGCTTATAACCACATTTTACAATTAGTAATAATTTATTTAAATAAAACAAATAAGATTATACTATTTTACCTTAATAAAATAAAAAAATTAAAAAAATTTATTTAATAATTATCGTAATGAAAATTTTTTTCTCTATAGACATAAATACTGAATATGTGTATCTAAATAAATTTTCATAACTGTATAAAATTATCAGGTTGAAACTAACACAGCCTCATGAAATCAAAAAAAAAAAAAATATGAAAAATTATAAGAATATTTTCTTGAATAAGCAAAATAAAAATGAAAATTTATTAGATGATAAATATTTTGTACTATATACACACACCCACATACACATATTATTTTATATATGTATACAATTGAAATTGAATTTGAAAATGAAATTTTATTGCTGATGCTGGGATACTGATATCAAAAGTTGAAATAAAATAACTTGTATTTATACGCAAAAAATACCATTTCAAATATGTTGAATGTGTTGTTTGTTGCTCTTCAGAATATAGTTTTTAAGATTATTATAATAATAAAATATTTCACCGTATGTTTAGATTTTCCTCTTATAAATGTCAGGATTTTAAATAAATATGGGTGAATGAAGAAGTATACTTACCTCATATATCATACATAATATTTGAATTATTTTTTGATATATACTTATACGATATACATATACATATAATATTATGGGTACTTAATCAGTTGAAGTGAGAAATAATTATATTTTATTATTATTATATGTATCTGAAAGGTGAAAATTTACATACGAATACAATTATTTATCTTTTATAATTTTCTGTATAAATAGTTTCCTTATAGGTTGTTATAATAATATTACATTATGTATTGGTACTACTTAGGTATATACAATATTATCCGCTTCAACATTTTCTCGTATTCGGAAATGTTTATTATATGAGATTTGATATGAAATTATGATAATTTTGAATAGTCTATAAATAACTATATATATATATATAGCTATATATATATTCGTATTCTGAAGTAGGAAATGATACATTTGATTAAATTTAGTGAAAGATCATAAATTTTGTTCAAAAATTATACTTTAGAATTATTTTGATATAGCTATTATGTATGTAAAATGATGTGTAGTATAATTTATTATAGAAATATGATGTATAAATTAATTGCTCATAAATCGAATGTGTGTGTATTAAATTTATGAGATTTAAATAAAAAATTGTTGTTAAATACATTTATTTTAATAGTTTTTTAGTTAAAAATGCTACAAATTTTTGGTCATATCAGAAAAGTAAGCATTAATTAAGTTTATAAAATTTAATAAACGTTTATTTATTAGCAATTTTTTAGTTAAAAATACAAGAATAGTTGTTAAAAATTTGTGGTCATTTCATTAAATTAATACATAGCGTAGTTTATTAATTTTTTTTAATATTTAATAAAATAAATTGTAATTTAAATGTTTGTTTTATTGATTTATATTTCGTGGATTCTGAGGGAGATGTTGTATCGGCGTAGGACCTAATAACCATACATAAGGATAGCTGGAATTGCTAGCTTTCCAAAATATATATCTTTAGTGCGCATCTTATCTTTTAAGGACGAAAAGGACATTTGCAAGTATCCTTGTTGTTTTGATGTTTTTGTATAAAAACCGTTATAAATGTTAATCCATTAAATATATATATATATTTAAATATTTATTCTAGATAGGTAACGGTCTGGAGCATATTTATTCGATGGTGATTGGTGCTGCTGTTACAGAGAAATTGTAGTTCAAAGTAGAAAACTTTGGGAAACAAATCAGAAATCAGAGATTTCTTGAGAGAATCTTGAGATTTTACCATAAAACCTCCCCAATATCTAAATACTGTTAAAAAGGTCTCCTTTTTTCTATTACTTATATATACATACTTTATGTCTATTACCTATTACCTTTTTCTTTATAAAGCTATAGGCATGTGCCTTTTATGAAATAACAGTCTTTAGAAGTAAATATTACACAAGCTTGTTACCAAATCACTTTAAAATATGCTCCAGACCGTTATTTTTCTAGAATATATAACAGAATATATATATATATATATATCTAATGGATCGACATATATAAGGGTTTTTACACAAAAACATCAAAACAACAAGGATACATTCAAATGTCCCTTTCGTCCTTAAAGGATAAGATACGCAACTCAAGATATACATTTTTATACAGAAAGATATAGATATACAGAAAGCCAGCAATTTCACCTATTTGGTTTTATAATGGGTAAGTTAACTGAAGATGCCCTACATAAATTTTGATTAATAATTCATTAAACAACATTTTACTCTGTTCTGCTGTATTTATTGATATAACAAAGGATTTTGATATGGTTGGTCGCGACATTTTAATAGTAAAGTTATTTAGAACCGGGTTCAGGTGTTTTATAAATGATTGGCTAAAATCAAATCTCTCTAATCGTATACAAAGAGTCAAAATAAACAATATTTTTAGCAGTGAGTCGGTATTGAAGTGCGGTATACCTCAGGGTTCAATATTAGACCCTACTTATTTATATTAATTATCTCTTTATTTATCCTTTTAAGGGCAAACAGCTGCATAGAGCTTTGACGGATGATACTGCATTTGTTTATAAAGAAAATTTCAGTTGTCTTATTGTTAATGACATTAATTTTAATTTATCTATAGTTGTTATAAAAAATTTATTTCGGAAACATAAATTAATAATTAGCGACAAAACTATAGTGAATGAATTTTAATATTTATTTATTTACCTACTACTATAGAGTATAATTTAATAAGCTACTTCAAAATGAATCAATAGCTGGCCTTGTATATTAATCTCATGTGAAGTAAACTGTTTCAAGATTGAATTGATTGCTTGTTTTAAACATTTAGCCTAAAATCCAATAAAATTTGTGAATTTAAGACTAAATTGGTCGGATCATACCGGATTTAACCATTGGGGAGGAGCGTATATAATAAATTGCATCAAATTTTAGTAAGCCATAAACATACAGTTAGATTGATTTGCAAAAAAATACCATCTTTAACTCGTTTAAACATATAAGAAGATCCTTCCCATAAAAAATATCTATTTATACAAGACTCTAAAAAAAATGTATTATTAGATCTGGGAAACTAAATATTAGATATTCTGATGGTTATTATATAATTTGAAAGTTAAATCAAGTTGATTTATAATCATTCATAATTTTTTAATAAGAGATGAGCAATGAGATGAGATGAGAAATTTCATTTGAGCGATAAAAACTCAAAATACAACTAATTTATTAAGTGGACGGTATCAAAAGGATCGACAGAGAACTGTGCCATTACGTTATCTAAAAAGCAAATAAAATGGATTTGACGTTTCAACTTTAATATTTTGATATACATAATATGTATTTAAACATTTTCATATTAATATTCATCATAATGTATGTATACATTATGTATATCAGTCTTGGCAAAGTAAATTACGTCTAGTTTTTTACACAGTTGTTTACATGTAAAGAACTTAGTAATTTACTAGAATGGTTTTTTGTTGTAAATGTGTAAACGATGTAAACGTAACGTAAACAGCTCAAAATAGATAATTTAGCTGCCAATGAAAACTTACGAATTGGAAGTGATTGTGTTAAAAAAATAATTAAAATCACAATTTAATAAGAACATACCTTACAATTTATTAAGGTATATAACCTTACAGTCTATATTCTTTATACATCACTCATTGTCAAAACTTTTATACCATTTTTGGTATGGCCCATAGATATTAAAAATATAGATTAGCTGCTTGGTATAGCTTTCTCTTTCGCTTTAATACATTATCTTATTAATTATTATGTCATTTTCCGACAAAAATGAACATATGTTTGCGAAATTTGAAATCAGAATGTACATATTTTTTTGAAGTTAACGTTTCATTAATTTTAATTGTTATTGTTTTAAGTCAGTAGCTCTTTCAGATCAATATTATTAACAAGCATTTAAATGAAAATTATTAATGCGTTTCGATGATACAAATCCAGCTAAAGCAAACGTTGAATTCGAAAAAGATCTACTAAAAGATTTGCAAATGTTAGAAATATTAAACCTGATCGCATTATTTTGATTTAATGTTAGAATACTTACTAAATAATTAAAGAAAGTAAAGCTTATGTAGATGACACAGAACCTGAAAAAATTAAGAAAGAACGTGATCAAAGCACTTTAAAAAAATTGGTACGTAAATATCTATAATGAAAAAATTCATTGTATTAACGAAATATTAATAAATTTTCAGCCGATGAATATGAGACAACAAACATTTTTTCATACATTAATACTAATCTTTATTCATCTATAATTTGTTCGTCATGTTAATGAATATTTTTCATTAAACTACAAATGAATTTCTTTCGCAGATTAATTGAAATATTTATAATGCAAATAAAATTAAAATTATATGTTCTAATGAAAAGTTTTCAAAATTTAATAAATTTAATTCGTCAATATTCTGAATAAAAACTGAAGATTTATAAAATTATTTTTAGCTATTAACTGTCCAAATCAAATAATTTCAGTTGCTTACAGTTGTTTACAGTTATTTACAGTTGTTTACTTGTTTTTTATACTTATTTACGTGAAATATGTAAAGAATCATAAAAAACGTTAATTTACGCGTGAAATTCAAACACTGATGTATATTAAACATATATCTGTAAGCCTAGATTTACTTAACGATTTGTAAAATTACATTGTAGCTATAAGCTTACAAAAAAGTAAGAATTTTGTATCTGTGAATATGCATTTACTTAGTAAACGATCTGTTTACTAAGTACATCTATATTTCATCATCATTGTCCTGCAACCCCATCTGTGGGGCATAGGGCGGGAGTAAATTCTTTCCAACGGCTTCTACCTGAGGCTTAGCTCCTCAATTGTGACCACGTTTTTTGCTGGGCACTTGCTTACGGACAGTTGTTCTCCACGTTTTTCTCGGCCTTACAACGCGACGTGTACCCTGAGGATTTCGAATAATTGTTTCGCGATGTTGTTGTCAGGTTTCCTCAAAGTATGCCCGATCCAACGCCATTTCCTCTGTCCGATTTCCACTTCTATTTGTGTTTGTTTCGTTTTTTGCCACAGCGTTCTGTTGGAAATGGTTTGTGGCCAACGAATGTTTAGGATGCGCCGGAGACATCTATTGATGTACGCTTGTAGTTTCCTGGTGATGTTTACTGAAACTTTCCATGTTTCGCAAACGTACAGGAGAACAGATTTTACACTTGCGTTGAATATTCTTATTTTTGTGCGCAGAAGTAGGTTGCTTGCCTGCCATATTATTGAAAGCATCCCGAAAGCAGTACGGGCTTTACTGATGCGGGCTTCAATATCCAAATCGGCGCCTCCATCTGATGACACGATGCTGTCCAAGTAATTGAACGTAGTCAACTCTTCGATTCGCATTTCTTCACGGAGGATCGGATGTTGTGACTCGCACTTTTTCCAGTGTCATACAGCTTTTGGCACATATCGTTCAAACCTCCATTCGTATGTGACAATAAACACACATCGTCGGCGTAATCTAAGTGGCTGATACGTCACGAAAGGACGCCACTGGATACCGTTGCTCTCGTTTACACCCACAGTAGTAGTCATTATGTCATCCATTACAACTAAAAACAATATGGGTGATAAAATACAGCCCTGCCTTACTCCCTGACACCCCTCGAAGCAATTTTTCAGCTGTTCTCGATGTAAAACGCGACAGTAAATCTATATTTACAGATACTTAGTAAACAATGCATTAAGTTTACATAAACGTAAAGATTTTGTATCTGTAAGCATATAGTCACAACGTATACATACAGCAAAATTACAACCCTAAGCATGAGCTTACCTTCACAATTTATCTTTACTGTATGGGTATGCATTCTATAACATCATTTTATTTAAGTATATATACATTTCCAGTTTTTGTCTCCAGTCCAAATGATTTGTGAATTTACACCAAAAATTGTAACTATAAGTTATACAAAATATTTCTTGGGTTACCCCTATTTTTATCTACTTAAAATATTATTGTAAATTATTTGAATTATTTCCCACCATTATTTATTTATACTTAATATTTTGATTTTGATTAATTATTCGCCAATTGCATACTTTTTTGCAGCAAAACGATTATAACTGTATTTAACCCAGTAAAGAATTGTTTTCTTGTAATTTTAGTAACTAAGCTCTATTATTTGCATTTTAGAATTGTAAGAATATTGTTAGGATTGAAATAAAGAATAATTTAAAGTTAAAAAGTTAACTAAAATGCTTATAACAACAATTTCAATTAAATAAATAATATTATTTATTAATGAATGAATGTCTACGAAAATAATTATCAACAGACATGCAGAATACAAAAACAATTTACAAAGTATATATAACAATAGGCTTAAAAATATTCAAATATGTGTGTACAGCTTTATTTTTTCGACTTTTTAATCTGGTCAGATTATAAGTGAAAGCTTTAATTCATTTTTCAATAAAAACAATAATGTTTAAATTTTAGACTAAATAAACTCTTAATAAAATTGCAATGAAATCATATGACTATATAACATTATACCATTATATTAAATAAAGATATATTTTTTGTTTTTATTTTTTATTTAACTTCTTTACTCTTATCGTGTTTCCTTAATTTATTTATTATCTTAATATCATTTTACTCATAATATTTCACACGTTTGTAATTATTTAAATATAAATTTTCTTTTTTTTTGTTTTGTTTTTCTTTTTTATTTTAAAATAATTTCACGTAAAAAAATATGCTATAGTAAATAATATAAATACAATATCATTTCCCAAAGGAGTACTTTAATATTTTTTGTTTTTATTTTTTTTTTTTTTAATAAAAACACACATGAATGTAATTATCAGGTATTCTTTTAAATATTTCAGCATAATATTCTCATTAAATCCACGAAAAAAAAAATAATAATAAGAAAAAATAAACCACTTTATATATTACGAATATTTTTAACACATTAAATAAGTTTTCATCGCCACCCTCCCATTCTCAGAACCACCCTATTTTATCATTATGATTATTTTAATAAAGTATGAACTTATCAATGTATGGAAATTCTTTTTCACATTAAAAAAAAAAATAAAAAAAAATTAAAAAACCCAGACTAATTTATTTTTTTTTTTTGTTATTATTTTTTTTTATACTCATTCTGATATCCTTCCGTTAATATTAAAGATTATAAAGAGCATATTTCAGTTTTTTTATATGATTTTTTTATTTTTTTTGTTTTTTTTTATGAAAATAAACAGTCAAATTTTGCAAAAAAAATTTGAACTACTTTTTACTGAGTTTGCCTATTTATTAGTGGTGGGATTGGGTATGAAATTCCAAAGATAAAATCCAAAGATAAACGGACAAACTCAGAAAATTAAGTCCCCAAAAACAAAATTCCCTATGGAAGAAAGCTGATTTTGTTTTTGTGGATTTTGAATTTTGGAATTTTTTTTATAGATTTGGTCCGATTTTTGCAATATGAAAAAATTTTTGTATATATAAAATATTAGATCTTATCCGCCACACATATTTTTCCAAATAGCGAAACATTTTGTTTTTTGCTTAGTTTCCACAATAGTGTGTTGAGACACTTTAAAGACTAAAATCAGTACCTAAGTCAATATGAACTAAAAAATGTGAATTAGGATTGTGAGTCCAAATTCAAAAAGCTGGTACAACCTCAGAATAACTAATCCATTTGTAAAATGTTTCGAACAATGGAATTTTAACACAAATATGTTGTGGGTTCCATTCTTTTCAGGCTTATGGATATTGATACTATGAATACTGTGATGGCTCATTCGTTTAATGTTGTTTTACTGGTCTCCATCCATTTCTAATTCCTTCTTCTAAATTGCTTCGATTTAGGTTCTGGGCCGTTTAATTTCCAGAGGTCCGTGTTGCTTAATTGTGCTTGACTAGAATATGCGCCGTAATATGCTTAGACATTAATTAATGAGTACTTAGATTCGATGAGGTTGTTTGATATTAGCCAAGTTTCACTACCGTATGTCACATTGGATTTTAAACAAGACCGGAATATTCCTGAAATTATTATGTATATTTAGTCGTTCCTTAATATATAGATTGCAATCTTCCAAATGCTGTTCTTCTTTCTTCAAACCTATTTTTTACGTCTTTTTAAGCTCCTATTGTTTGTCCACTGATTGTTAAGGTGCTTCTTAAGTAACAGAAATTTCTTATAACCTCTATTTTCTCTACACTAAGTGTTAAAGGATATTTTTTGTGTTAAAGGATAATTTTTAGTCAGGGAGTAGAGTTGATCGTGTTGATATTCTCAAAGAAAAATGACTTCAAGTATTACGCAGTACGCTGGTAATGAGAAGTTATGGGTTTGAAGAAAACCAAGAAAACAAAAGTGAATGGTCAAACCAGCCATCAAAAACTGAAGGTGTAATGGCCTTTAAATGATTCTCTATAATAGTTGGGAAATTTAGGTAGATGAGTTATTACAGCCCTTATGTATGCATTCTTTTTCTATAAAGACACTTCAGATTTAATTTTTCTTCAACACAATACCAATCTAAAATTAATTAAAAATTTGACCTGAAATTAATAACATGTAACAGCTAAGTATTCAATATACCCTAATTAACTTCCGCAAATCATATTTCATTAAGACGGAACGAAACTGTTGGAAAAAATCACAAAGTCCTTATTAAAGTAAATATGCAAAACCGATTGGTGAAAGGCGGTTTGTTTGATGGAGACCTGTTAATATTCTCAAATGAAAGTATAAATTCAAATACCAGATTGACAATGAGCGGTGATGGGATCGAAGAAAAACAAGCATATGAAAACAATTTAAATGTATTCGAACGCTGTCAACGAAAATTGCCACCGGAAGATAGCATGACAAGGTTTTTGGTTCTAATTAATAACAAATGTGACAACTGAACTCTATTTATTTCATAATACTTTCCTATGGACTAAAATGATTTTAAAAATTCGCTTGAAATTGATGACGTGAAACATATTTTATCTAAATTAAAAACTTGAAACGATTTAAAACGAGAGCAGAACGCAAATATCATGCTTACCCAACATAATCAAGAGCTAGAAACAAACGGAAAAAACCGTTTTAAAATAAAATTAGTTCGGTATTCGAAATAGGTAGAGGCTTCCGGCAGTATGTCAAGATATTTCCACCAATGAGGTTCATTGTGATATGGTTCGGTATAACAACCGAAAGGATATTTTATTATAATACAATTAATTAGTCCACTCATACAGAAGCTGGGAAGAAATTTTCCAATATCATTGCAAATGCCTAACAATGTGATGATCACAAATTTCCATATATTCGAATCAATGAAAAATTCATACCAAAATGTCTATTGTCTCGTTTTTCTTGCACATAACTGTAACTGTAATACGTATAAGGATTTTAAGCGATCACAAAAGCATTTATATTGTAATTATCTACTTTAGGCTGTTTTAATTGTGTTTTATTTTTGGCAATGATGATTTATATTCGCGACACGTTTCTAAACCATTAATGTAGTTAAAAAAAAAGGTTTTTCTTTTTAAATAATGTAAAAAAAAATACATTCAAAACGGTATGGTTTTAATTTCAAAATTAAAAAAAAAAAAAAATAAAACAAAAAAATGTATACCGATTAACATCAGGCTTTAATGCGATTTCATTACCACTTTTCGCATTAAAAAGTCACCGTTATCAAAAAAGAAAATTCAGCAACAAAAAAAAAAAATAAAACTAAAAAAAGTTATATCGTAAAGTTTTAAAGGGTTAAAAATTATTTTAAGTAATTTATTTTTTTTTATTTACTTTGGTTTCATTTTTTTAAGTAACTGTGTTATAGGAGGTTGACAATCACATCACTATAAATATAATTATTCTTGTATGTAATACTATTATACCTATACCTACCTATAACCTTCTTATTTCAAACGGAAAAACTTTTAAGAAAATTAAAAATCCTGTTAAGGTTAATTAATAATCAAATCAAGTGTAACCAAAGTACTTTATTAAGAAGAGTTAAGAAGAAAAACAAAAATGTAACAACAAAAAATATAAAAAATAAAAATGGTTTATTTTGTTGTTGTTTTTGTTTTTCTTCTTAACTCTTCTTAAGTATTTATATTTAAATAAAGTAAGTATATAAAACGGTATTCTTGTTTTTTGTTCCTTGTGAAAAACGATTTCTTGAAAATTACATTTTAATTAGATTAATTGAAAAGTTTTTTTTTTTTTTCATTGGGGAATAGTATCTACTCAACTCGTATAATATGAGTAGAATTAAAATGAAGTTAAGTGTAAATAAGCGAAAAAAATTTGAATTTTAGTTACAGGGCTATTCGAGTAATAAAAAATAATAATAATACTGTGAGAGGAGGTATACTGTAGTTATAAAA
Source organism: Argyra leucocephala (assembly GCA_963942445.1). Taxonomy (NCBI): domain Eukaryota; kingdom Metazoa; phylum Arthropoda; class Insecta; order Diptera; family Dolichopodidae; genus Argyra; species Argyra leucocephala. Next base: position 105,971,679 of record OZ012681.1, read on the forward strand.
TTTTTGACAATAACAATATATATTTTTTTTATAATATTTATGTCAATATTTATCTAATTTAATCAACATAATATTTTCTCTTCAATTAGACGAATTTTGCGAAATAGAGAATTAAAGCAGAAAATTAAAAAAAAAATATTTTTTTCATTTTAAGTCTATTTTTTTAATGACTATACCAAAAAAAATCTTGTGACAATATTTTATAAATATAAGCTTAGTATTTAATATTTAGTATGACCACAATTTGCCTTTACTACCGTTTCCCGCCTATTGTTCATGGAGTCAATCAAATTTTCAATGACGTCATCTGTAATGCTCTCCCAAGCTATCTAAATTTGCTCTCTAAAAGCTTCTATTGTCTCTGGATTGCTTTGTCGAACGCCTTTCTTCATAATACCCCAAATATTTTCAATATTAGGATTAAGATCGCTGGACTATAAGTGGAGCCATTTCATAGTATGTATGCCGTTATAACTTAAGTATCTTTTCCTCTAGTAGAAAAAAACCGGACTTAATAAAATTGGAGAACATTTTTAAATACATATAGTTAAATAATAAATTAACATTATCTTTGCCGCCGAGTGCACTACGGGTGCATTATCTTGTTGAAAATGAGCCTTTCAGTTGTAACAAATAGTTCCAAAACTCTGAAATGGTTTCCAGTGACTAACCATGATATCTATGTACACATCTACAGTTATTTTTCAGTTTATAAATGCCAGTTTACCTAAACCACTTCTATTGAAGCAGCCTCAAACAATTAGACCATCGGTTTTGCTAGGTACTACTTAAATGCACACATTACATCAAGACGTTCGCCGTATTTTCCACGTACCAGTAGCCACCCGTCTCTGACATGCAGTTTGAATTTGGCTCGTCAGAAAACACCAATTGACTCCACATTTCTTTAGTCAAGTTTGGGTGTTCCCGTGCCCAATGAAGCCGAGAAAGTTAGTTGCCTTTACAATAGATTTTGTTATTTATCAACATGCTATAACAAAATCTGCTTATGGTACACTTCTTCGAACAGTTGATGTTGATATTATAGTTCCTCTTACCCTGAAAATGTGTGCTCGCAGATTTGTGGATGTTCTAAATCTACCCCGTTTGAAACAAAGTACCAAAAATTTATCTTCCACTACTGAAATCCTTCGTGGTCTACCAGATCCTTCATATCATTCTGTATTCCCAGCATTTTCAAGTTTTTTAATAAGATCAGTAATAGATGATCTTCCACGTTCTATTATCTGACAAATATCACGTGCAGACAGCACTCTGCCTTTCATAAAACGATTACAATGCTTTTTTCACCATCACTTAATTTTAACATTATTTTACGCTTCTTGGTTTTTATCTACACTTATTGATATATTTATCCCTAATAAATTACATTTTTCTTAAAAACTAAGCAATTTATAGTTGCATAATTACCTGAGTTGCATAAAACAACTAAAAATCGGTGAAGAAGTTAAAAAGACTACCTTGGAAGAGAAGAATTTTCTATGATTTCAAACTGTCCTGATTTTATTGCACACTACTGTATATGCTTAATATTCTAAGAGTTTAGAGGGTTTCAAGGGTTTGTTTTTACATAATAAATAGAAAGAGCCAAAAATGTTTCTGTGATTTCTCAGATGAGCCATTATCAACCATAATGGCGCATTATCAACCTTATCATTGTTTTTTTACATAATAATAATCTGTTCCTTTTTTATAACGTAGGCTAGTGGGAATCGTCAGAAGACACAATGACATTGCCTATGGGATTCTTACCCATTAAACCACACCTTTTCTATATTGCGATCAAATGAGCAATTTTTTTCTTGAATTTATTTCAATTTTGAATGTAGACGATGTCTATTTAACTTTTCCTTTGACATATTATTGGTGTACTAATTTTGGCTATATTTCTATTATGTCTATTGTTTATAGCTGGACGCCAAATGAACATACTGGTTTCAGTTTTTTTTTTATAGAGCAGAAGCTTATTTTGTATTGTCAATGTAGAATTTTTACCTATGAGCCAGTACATTTTTCCATAGTGTCATAAAGATATTTGACAGTATTCGAACGGGGCATTTCTTGACCATTTATAGTAAATTTTTTTATTTGTGAAATTTACATGTACTGACTTAGCTTCATTTAATTTTAGACTCCGTGTTTTTGTGTAATTTTGAATTTTTGTTATAGCTCTCTTCAACTCATTTTTCTGTAGATTCTTTATTATTTTCTCCAACAGCCAGAACCGCTGTATCATCAGCAAACGTCGCAATTATAATATCTATAGTTCAGGAAAATCAAAAGTGTATTGTAGGTACAGTATCGGGCATAATAATAATAAGAAAATATATTGTACAGCAATTTGATTATAATTGCCTTTAATAAATTTGCCTTATAGTTTTTATATCACCAAATCACATGTCAAGATTTCATAAAATTTATTAGCAGAGAAGTTGACTGATGATTAATGATATATTAGAAAGAAGTTAACATTATATTGTTGTTTCAATTATATTATGGACATTAACAGAACTAAATCAACGTAAAGAAAACATGCTTAATAACTCCTAAAAGTTTAAGAATAGACAAATTTTTGTTTGTTACTTCCATTACACTTTAATCTATGTGGAAAGCTACTCTCAAAACACCCTGTACCTATATAAAATTTAAATTTTTCTGCAACAATTTTTGTTCGGAACAATCTATCTATTCTCCTCCTTGTTATGCTTTGATCGATTATTTTCCAAATATCTTGTATTTATTTTATATACCTATAAAAATATTTTAATTATTAATTAAATTAAAATATTTTCGTAATTGAAATAAATTAATAATCAATGAGTCGTTAATTTGAAGTTTTTAATTAATTATTGTTATTTATAATCATTCAATTTATTTTAAACGTTAAACAACGGTTGTGTTTTCTATTAAAAATAACAATAATTAATAATTAATTTTTTTGTATGTTTACATATCAATGTTAAGTTTGAAGCTAGTTTATTATTGTACTCATTATACAAAATATTTCATTTTGTATTTTCTTTTTTTTTTAGCTAGAATGATTTTGAATTAAGCGATTTAACAATTATTAAACTTATTTTGAATATATTTAATTATTATTATTATTATTATTATTATTATTATTATTATAACATACAAACTAAGAAAACAATTAAATTTATATTTTTATAAAATTTTATATTTTAAGTATATTATATATTATTTTTCAAGCTGAAACTAAAAACCAACAGAAGCTACAACACCAACACCAATAGAAGAAAACAGCTAAATCTTCACTTGTTACAAAATACTGAAATCAAGTCCAACATGACCACGACCATCAGAGAAACAATTCGTCTGAATACACAGCAATGGGAAGAACTGGTTGTGAACATAAATCAGATCGCAGAGCAATCACTTGGCACTATCCAACACGAGAGAAAAAACTGGATTAGTGATGCAACTTGGGAACTGATAAAGAAAAGAAGTGACCTTAAGCAGCGTACTTGTAACAGAATTACAAGAGCTATAACAGCAGAATACAAAAACATAGCGAAACAAGTAAAGAAAGCTGCCACAAGAGATAAACGCAGACACTTCGAGAAACTCGCAACAAACGCGGAAAGAGCTGCAAACCAAAACAATCCCAGAGAATTATAGCTACAAATAGGTAAAATCACTAACTGCAGACACACGAAAATCCAATCAATCAGAGACCGGAACGGTATCCCATTCTCTATAACGGATGACCAACGCCAGAGATGGAAAGAATACTTTCAGGAAACAAGCAACATCAACAATATCCCAATAAATAGTTTCCGAAGTAGTCCGAGTAGTCCAGAACTGAATATCCACACTGAACCACCAAGCTTACAAGAGATTAAAGAGGGCATAATAACGCTAAAACGGAACAGGGCTGCAGGTATAGATGAACTTCCATCAGAATTGCTACAAGCAGACCCGGAATTAGCCACTGAATTATTAGAACCTCACATCACGAAAGCCTGGGAGGAAGAAAGACTACCTAAATCCTGGAAAAAGGGCCTGATTGTAAAACTTCCCAAAAAAGGAGACCTAAAAAGCTGTAATAATTGGAGAGGTATAACACTGCTGAACATCATATATAAAGTGTTCGCAACCATACTGAATCGGAGAATACAGCCTAAAATTGAACAAAATAGAAGGGACGAACAGGCAGGATTTCGTCCAGAAAGGAGTTGCACAGATCACACCAACACACTACGGCTGATCATAGAACAATCTGTAGAATGGCGCTCTCCGCTATATCTCTTGTTCATCGATTTCAAGAAGGCTTTCGACACGGTTCAACGTATTGCGATATGGAATGCATTAAGAAGAAAAAGAATTCCCGAAAAATTAATAAGATTGTCAGAAGCTTTGTATGAAGATGCAGAATTAGCAGTTCTCCACTGCGGACAAATAAGCGACACATTCACCACAAATTCTGGAGTAAGGCAAGGATGTCCACTGTCACCACTTCTATTCACGCTTGTAATAGATGAAATAATGAAAGAAACGGGTTCTTCCGGAAGAGGTGTAAGGTGGGATCTCTCAAGGACAATTGAGGACCTTGACTATGCGGATGATATATGTCTGCTAGCGCATAGATTCTGCGACATTCTACATAAAGCAGACCTACTTCAGCAAGCAGCGCGCAGAGTCGGGCTAGAAATTAACATAGATAAAACCAAGGCCATGAGGATAAATAACACCAACACAAACACCATAACCATAGAAGGTCAAACAGTCGAATATGTGGAAAGCTTCTCTTACCTAGGTAACATTCTAACAACAAACGGAGGTACAGAAGCAGATGTCAACAACAGACTACGTAAGGCCAGAGCTGCGTTCGGTGAACTAAGTCCAATATGGAAGAATGGCCAAATAACTAAAAAAACAAAGATTAGAATATTCAAAGCATGTGTAATGTCAACACTTATGTATGGCAGTGAAACTTGGATGACGACAAATAACATCAGTCAAAAACTTCAAGTATTTGCGAACAAATGCCAAAGAAGAATATGCAGAATATTCTGGCCAAACACCATCAGCAATAAGGACTTATGGCAGATAACAGGTGAAGAACCGATAATGCATCAATTTAAGCGCAGAAAATGGAGATGGATAGGACACACTCTAAGAAAACCATCAAATAATATAACAAGAATGGCCCTAGAATGGAATCCCCAAGGGAGCAGAAGGCGAGGAAGACCCAACAACACCTGGCGTCGGACTGCGACTTCTGAGGTAACAAGATATGGACGAACTTGGGAGGAGATAAAGACCATTGCGTACAATAGAGAACAATGGAGGAGGCAAGTTGATGCCCTATGCTCCCACGAGGAGTAACAAGAAAAAAAAAAAAAAAAAAAAATATATTATTTTAAATATTTATTTTTTACAACAAATTATATTAATTATTGGGAATATCTGATATATATTAAAATATTTAAATTACTATCCATCATATTTAATATCCATTATAACATTTTTATGTAATAGTAGCTGTACTCGAGTCCCGCCCGTACGTAATAATACCTAATTTAAAATATTTTTTTAAAAATATAAATTAAATATAATTTATTCATTTTATTTTAAGAGCAAATTTAAATTAATATTTGAATACAATTTTTTTTAATTAATTATTTAAAAAAAAAAATATTAATTTAATATTTAATCTTTAAATGCAAATAAATATTTATAAAATATTGTTAATTAATTATTTTTATTGTTTTTTTCATTAATATTTTAATTTATTGTAACGTTTGTTGATGTATAGAACGTTTCTTCAAAAATTGTGATATTAAAATATTATGGAAATTGAAGGCTTCTGAATTGTAATGGCATATCACTTGGAATTATTAAGATGATGTAGATTAGAAAGACTAGGAAAGAGTCTATAACATCGGTTTTGAAATATTCTTGATGGACGGTGGGAGCTACTCGAACCACTCAGATTATTCGAAAACGGTAAAAGACATATTTTTTCGTTCTTGAACATCTACCTGAGTACAAATTTTTAGCTCTGTAACATGTTTGGTTTTTTGAAATATTTTTGGAGGGTGCAAGTAGTTGTATGGCATCGACTAACATTCAAAAATTTTAAATACGGTTAAACCTATAATCATCCCCTCTATTCTACATTGTATTACTACACTGAATCCAAATCGATTAAGTATTTTTCGAGTCTATAAATAACAAAGAGATATACAAGGTGGTCCGGTTAAACCTAAAATATTTTAAGGGGTGGTTTAAGGGGTCCTTGGAGTATTTTAGGAAAACAATTGTTCTAGACGAGGGGTCTATCTTTAAATTTAATCTGGGATACCGAGAGTTAAAGAAAATAGGATTTGAAAATTATGTCTAAACAATATCCACCACAGTTCCGAAGGAATTGAGACCAGAGAAACATCTTTTTTATAATTTTTTTTAAAAGTTAATACACCTAATTAACGCTATGTGTTGGATGAATATCAGACCATTTTGGAATAATAGCTGTACTAACTTAAAATTTTGCTCTTAACAACTGACCATTTTGTAAAAGTCGTTGATTATCTCGAAAACGACTGATTTACCTGTTTGCCGTCTGATCGTCTGATATGAAATATGTGTATGAAAAAATAGTAGGGGATGGTGTAACGCATCAACACAATAAAAAAAAAATATTTTGAACTAAAATTTAATTAAATAAAATATTATAACGGACAATTACCCTCAAAATATTTTTCAAAACATACTTTTTTTTTAACAAGCATGTACAGAAAATTGATTAAAAAAATTGCTTATAAATAAAAATTAAAAGAAAATTGCATTAAAAAAAAAAAAAGAATAAAATAGAAATGGAAAAGAACAACCAGATTGGAAAATTTTGTTATCGGATTGGAAAAACCAATTTGGAATAGTTAACATGTTCCAAATCTCATTTCACCATACAGAATGTGGTCGATTTGCTCATTCTAATTCATTTTTTTTTACAGCGAAATAAGCGTGATATTTTATTTCTATTCGTTTGTTATTTTTATTTTTTTTTATTTTACAAGTAGGTAATATTAACTCACTTTTTAATATATATTAATTTTTGTAATTTTATCCTACATAATTTTATAGTTTTATCATACTACTAACAGTATACGATTGTAACAATATGTTTTTTTCCCCATATACCAACGGTGTAAGATTTTACTCATCCCACTGATATGACATAGATCATCATCCTATGAAGCACAAAAATCAAGCAAGCATATCTCTAATAGACTTGGTCTAAGTATAAAATCTAACATTATATAAATAAACAAAAATATTAAAATAATTAAATGGCTATAGTTAATCATATAAATTTGGGTAATAAAAATTTAAGGAAAAAATTAAAAGAAAAATTGAGGAAAAAAATATGAAATCCTTCAAATTACAATACAAAGATGTTGATGTCTTTGCTTAGCTGAAAAATACGGTTATATGACTGCTCTGTATCTTCAGCGAGGATATTTTAATCTTGTTTACACTGCTTGCATTCCTGTAGCACTGAGAGACATAAAAAAAATAAGCTGAATAATACTGATTATCATCTAGCCATCACAATTATATGTAGGTATATTTCTGGCTGGGCAAGAAATTATAAAAATTTCATAATTTATAGAATATGAACACATTATGCGTGTTCACACCACACTTTGTTGATTATCAGTAAATTGATAAATATCTTAAGCCAATTTACCATCAATACGAATACATAGACACATACGAAACTTTAGCGATTTCGATAGAACAGGTAGATAACAGATTGAACAATGATTTAGGAAATGGACACTCACCGCTATTTAAATTAATGTAAAATAATAAAAGGTAAGATAGGGATTATGATATAAGGGAAAGGAAAAACTAATTAAGAAAGTTAGTAGCCACAAGCACTGATGAAGGAAGTATTATGCTTCCAAAATATCGATATTTGCAATCGAATATTAAAAATTATTAGTGAAGGGAAATGAACAAATAAATTATTTAATCAAAAGTCAGTTTAAATTCATCAGTAATACTGACCTTTTATTATCATTTCAATCAAGAAACTAATAACTCGCCTAATCAATGTACGTACACTACATAAGATTATATACCTATACACCTTTGAATATTTTTAATTCAAACAAAAATGTTCAAATTAATCTAATTTTAAATTAAAAAAATTTTCAAAGATCTTTATCCCAAAATAATATATTGACATATATGTATATAATACTGAATATATATATATATATATATATACTAATCAAATTAAATATAAGCAATAAAATAAATAAAATTATTCACCTATTTTAATTCAATCAAATAAAATTTCACTGAACATCCTTTTATAAATTTAAATTAGAAAACAAACATCCTTATATACTTAAGTACTTAAATATAATTAGGTAGGTCTAGGTATATAAGCTTTTATAAAAAATTGCTATTTCATCAATTGCAAACTGAAAAAAAAAATCCTTTTTCAAAAACAAATAAAATAACCTAGAAATGAAAAAAGAATGTAATGTAGGTAAAGAAAAACAAAAAATAAACAAAATTTACGAATTTTAATTTTCTTAAAAATCCTTTTATCAAACATAATAAATTTTATATTAAGCAAGGATATATCAAAATAATGAAAAAAAAAACATATTTACTTAAAAAAAGCAAAAATTAAGAATAAAAAACTATTTTTTTTTTATATACATATATATTTTTTTTAATTATATTCATTTTAAAAATTTTAATTTAAAAACTTTTTTTTACTGTTACTTATTGAGAGCAGCAGCAGCAAGCACCCATTCTTTAAACATTATTTTTTACAAAATTTTGAGAACTTTTGAGAATTTTATTTTTTCTACTTTGATTTCATCTTTTTTCAGAATAATGTTTGCGAAACATACCTTAATTTATTTTCTTTTTTTATTATTATTATTATTATTATTATTCTTATGCTCACATATTATTTCACTTATATTACACTTTTAATGTTAGATGATATGAGATTGTTATATCCATTACAATATAATGAAACAGAATAGATTTTTTGTTGTGAAAGGTCATTTTGTCGAAATATACCAGTTGTATTATTTTCTACAGTGAGTATAAAAAGTTCAGAAACAAAGTAAGATTATGGTTTCAAAAAATCAAAAATTAGAAATAACAGAGCTGAAAATTTTAAATAGTTTGATTTATTTGAAATATTATTTCAAAATTATAATTATTTTTTATAAAAGACAATAATTTCACTCATCTGAATGATTACTTTATCATCTGAATGATTACTCATTGATTACTCAACTATCCTAATACTATACTTGGTTTAATATGTATGTTAATAAAAGTTTAATAGGAAAATATTTGAACAATCTTGTAACTAATAAATCCGATGGACCTTATGGTATTCTGGAAATTATACTTAATAAATGCTCAAGGGGCTTAGCAATTCTATTAGTCCACAATAGAAGGCATATAGTTCTTTATTTTATTTTTATTTTTTATTTTTTCATTTATTATATTTTATTAAATATTAGAACTCATTACAATTATAGTAAATTAATTAAAACTAAAATTCAAAACTTAATAGAAAATAAACAAATATAATAATAGTACTAAATTAAAAGCATCTACAGAATTCAAAATATAAATAAAATAAAATAGTTAGGAAACATTCTATTGCAAAAGCAAGTTTCGAATGGTCCATCACAAGAAATAAACAATTTAAATTATTCAATAATTGTGGAGTAACAAATTTAGATGTAAATATTAATTTGGAAAACTAAATTCGTAAAGAAAAATAGAATATACTAAATTTAATCTGGTTAAATATTTATGTATAAAAAAATAATTTAATTTAAGAAATAATTAATATTAAAATTAAAAGTAGAATATAGAAATGTGAATTGAAGGAAATGTGAATTGAAGGAAAATTTACAAAAAGAAAATAAAACAATTAAACAATTTTACAAACTACTATATGTTTTAGAACGAGATTTAATATTTAAATTAATTTAAAGGAAAAGAAATGAAAGAAAGCAAAAAATTAAGCGTAAGAAAAGCATAAACAAAGCTGCATAATAATAATATAGATAGATATCAGCAACAGGATACTATAATATATATATCAGTAATAATATTATCTAATGACTCTTATTCGCTCTTCAACTTCATGCCAACTAATATTCCTAAGCCAATTCTTAGTTTTTGTTAAAAATTCGGATAAAACTCTGATATTTCTGATTTCAATAGGTAGCTTATTAAAAATTCTCGGTGCAATAATTTTAAAGAAATGACAAATATGAAACTTATAAAAGCGGGGTACAACAACTAAATTCCTGCTATTAATTCTTAGATTATGGATAACGGTATGTCTCACATCAAGATAATAAAATTTGAATTATAGAAGAATTAATAAAAAATACTTTCAGGGTTTTATAGAGGTATAAGTTCCTGATGGGAAGAATACCTAAACTACTAAATAAGCTTGCAGTGTGTGTAAGACGGTTAACCTTACAAAGTAAACTAATAGCATGCTTTTGAAATATTAGAAGTGGTTATAGCTTGTTAAAGTGAGTACCATCCCAACAAACTATACCATACTGAAGCTTAGAATGGAATATCGCAAAGTACACCATTGAACACACTTAAGCAGAGCTATATAGATTTACGTAGTATAGTTGCCGAATCACGTTTTTGAAATGGTTCTTAAGGTAAAAGGTGTGTCCGCTCCAATCAAGCTTAGAATCAATCAATAATCCTAAATATTTGAAAGTAGAGACAGGTTCAATTAAAAAACAATTTTAATCACATTGATGATTATTAATACAGTGAGAGGAATCATTGACATTAGAAACAAAATTAAGACATAGAGGATATTTTTTACAATTAGGTGAATGATAGTACAAATTATAGTTATCGTCATTAGCCTTACGGATATTAAAATTCATATATTTAGTCTTAGAGCTAATAATCAGTTCGTGTTTACAAAACCAGTTACGGAGTATATTAATATCGTAGTTCATGTTAACCACACATCAAAGTTATTATTACAAGAATAAGTAAAAGCTGTGTCGTCTGCAAATGCGGTATTCCTTTAAACGGTTGAAGAAATAGAGAATTAATAAATACCAAAAAAAGTAAAGGCCCAAGAACGGAACCTTGAGGAACACCACTGCTTATAGCTAGTAATTCACTATATTCATCCTTTATTTTTACTCTCTGTTTTCTTTCGAACAAATACGAACGAAACCAATCATTTATGAAACATCTAAAACCAGCATTATGCAGTTTTGTTAACAAAATGTTATGATTTACAAGGTCAAACGCCTTTGTAATATCTACGAATAATGCTGAGCAAACATTATTCTTGTTTAAAGCTTCATATACCTCGGTACAAAATTTAAGAAGTGCTTTTTTTTTATCATGCTTTTAGAAAAAGTACAAATAAAACAATAGATTTTGCCCCAAATTTGAATTCAATAGAGCTTCTGAAGATTGGAAAAAGTTGATCCTATAGACAAAAATAACTATAGACCAATTTCCCTCTTATCTCCTATAGGAAAAGTGTTTGAGAAAATTGTAAAAACATAATACTAAGTTTCTTTAAAGGGAAAAACTTTTTTAATAACTTTCAATATGGCTTTATGAAGTGAAAATCTACTGAGGATGCTCTTCTTGACTTTTGTACTAGGATTTACAAGAATTTAGATAGTAAAAAAACACTGCTAGTCCATTTATAGGCATTACGAAGGCGTTCGATATGGTTAACCATAAAATTTTACTAAAAAAATTAGAAAATTCAGGTATTAGAGGTTGTATATTAAAGTGGTTTTCGTCTTACCTTAATAATAGAATGCAATTTGTTAAAATTGGAAATACAATCAGTATGCCAGATTTTATTACCACAGGTGTACCACAAGGCAGTGTGTACAAGCTAATTCTCTTCCTTGTATACATAAATTCTTTGCTCAAACTTCCTTTTAAGGGGCAACCTACAGCTTTTGCCGATGATATTGGCTTTGCTTATGGTTCTGATAGTTTTTTGGATCTTATTTCTGATCTAGACATGCTTAGGAAATGGTTTAACCAGCATGAGCTTATTATTAGTGACAAAACAAAGGTCATGTTTTATAATCTTAAAAAGAAAAGTGTGCATTAAGTAAACCTTATATATCACTCTCCTGAATGCAAAGCTGTTAAAATTTTTGATAAATCTTGTTTGTTTGTCAATGATAAAAAAGCGTTCTGTTTTTTTCGAAAAATGTAGTTCTAAATGTTTTAATATTGAAGAAGTCTGTAATTTTAAATACTTAGGGGTTAACTTAGACTCGCAGCTTAAGTGGAGTGATCACTGTGTAAATGTAGGAAACTGTGTAATTGTAGGTCTACTCTGAGAGTAATTTATGAATTGAAAAAACTATGTTGTGTACAAACTATTAAAATAATATACTATGGCCTATTTCAATCCAAAATTCAATACGGTTTAAGTTGTTGGGGTAGTAGTACATATAATAAATTACACCCTATACTTACTGTTCAGAAACACATACTTCGTATTTTATGTAACAAAAATAGATTTGAAAGCAGTCTTCCACTATTTATCGATTTAAGTATATCCTTCCGCTAAGGCACTTGTATTGTTACAAAGTTCTCAAAACTTGTTTTTTATTAGATCCGGTTATTTAAGTTTTAGAAACCTAGACCAATACAATATACGCAATAACAACAATACAATTTGCCTTGTACCACAGTTTAGAACTACTTCTTTGCGTAATTTTTATTTTATATTTTCATGTCGTTTGTTTAATAAATTGCCGCTTAACATAAGAACCCTCAGATTACTAAATATTTTTTGTAAAAAATTAAAATCATGGTTATTATGTTTAGAATATTCTAGTGTTGAATCCCTTTTTGATGGACTTAGTTAAAGTTCTCAATTCCTATTATAATACTTTATTTCTTTAGTTATACATATATACTTTGCTCCTATCTTCTTAATTTCCCTTTGCCTGCATTATTTACCAAGCTCAGATCAAGATGTTTTTTTTTCTCTCTCTTTAATTTTTAAATTTTTTACCTAATTTTAACCTAATTGCTTAAATTGTTTATTATTCAAAAAATTATTTTGTTTTTGTAATATAAATTTAAATTATGTTTTTTTTTTTTTTAAATAGTATATATTTGTGATTACCTCACATAATAGCAAATAGTATTTTATTTGTAAGCAAAATTAACTTTTAAAAAAATAACAAGGTGACTCGATTCTATTTTTTAAATTAAATAAAGAGTCTTCCTATATTTTTCTCTTAAGTATGTAATTTTTAAATTTAATGTAATTTATTCTTATTGTTAAGCGAAAAATATGAAATGAAAAATAATAAATAAAAAAAAATAAAAATTTGGAGATATGAAATGTCCACTTAAAAAAAAGGCACAGAATTTAATCTTAACAAGGATAAATATTGGTGATTAAAAAATTAGACAAATTTGGCAATTTGTTGTAAGTAGCAATAAAGGCAAAATATAAACATATTGTTAAATTGAAAATCTTAGTAAATTAGTAAACTTAAGGGCTTTTTTTCAGTAGAGTTAGTTTAGATTTAAGTTAGATTTAGGTTAGACTTAAGTTTTTTTATAACAAAAAAACTAATTAATAACTTTTCTGTTTTTTTTAGCCTTTTCCGATAGAGCAATAAAAATATATATAAAAAGTAAATACTGTAGAATTAATAATTAAATATAGTAAGTAATGTTGAAATACAAAATTATACAAATAAAAATTGTACCTTAGACTTAAAGAATTCTATTAAAACAGATCAGTAAGTGTTAATATTAACCCTGTTATATCTTTTTGATGCTTTTATTATGTTAAATTTATACTGTTATTTATGCCATACTTTAACGAAGGCTTCAAATATATCGAGGAATATAGCGGAGCAGTATTGTTTTTCTTTGAATATTTTGTTAATTTGACTCACTATTTGGTGTATTTGTTATGAGATGTTATGCTTTTTTCTGAAGTCAAATTGATAGTCAGGTATAGTTCGGTTTATTGTGAATATTTGTTTTCTACGAATGTATTCGATGTATTTTTTCTGAAATGCTATGCTTTACTGTTAAGCCAAATTGATGGTATAGTTCGGTTTATTGTGAAAATTTTTTATAATTATTTTATTAATAATTTCGCAAATAGTGTTGATGTAATATAATGTCCTGTATGCAGAATATGCAATAATAAAATACTCTGTACGAGCGACTGACCTATTTTGAGATACTGAAATGAAATAAATAAATAAATGAAAAGTATTTGTATTGAACTTACTAGCATTGACCCGATGATAATATTGGTTGTACTATCCATGATTATCTGATTTATTCTGCTTATTTTTAATTTGAAAATAAAAATATTTTAAAAACAAAAAGACGTGATTCTATATATTCTGCATTTTAAATGCCCACATGTAATTATAATAAATTTTCTTATTGAATTAAGTAAAAAAAAAACAATTATAAAAAAAAAACATTCAGGACAAAAGAATGGAAAACTTCTAAATGCAGCATCACATTAAAGTTGTTATTAAAAAATTTAACGATCAAACCACGTAATATCTTACATAAGAAAGCTATCAAAATAATTCACTTTTATCCAAATACATTTCCTACAGATATGCTATATTCAAAAAAATATATTAGCCTTCACAATATTTGCATACGTGAACTGAACTTTACGGCTATAAAATTATAAAAAATATCATTAAACATAATTTTATTCTAAATAGAATGATAAATATACACAGTCATAACACTAGAAATTGTTCTAATTTTATCATTATCATTATTTAGAACAAACCAACAAAAGAATAATTGCTTGTTTAAATGCTTGAAGTTATATAATGAACTTCCAATAAAATTGAAACAAATTGATTCAATTAGAATTTTCAAAAATGAAATAAAAATATATATATTAAATCAAAACCCAATAAATCAAAATCAATCGGGAATAATAAAGTATGTTATAATTATAATAATGTAATGGTAATGATAATAATCTATGATACAAATCGTATGGAAACAATATTGTTGTTGTAATTGTAAAAATTAAAGACTTATAATATAATAATTAAATAATATATGTAAAAAAAAATAACAGGAAAAATTAAACTATTTAACTTGGCAATTATAAATTTATCTACAAATTTGTTTTTTTTTTTTTATATATTAATTTTTTATTAATTTTATATAATTTTCCTTTTCGTCTTCTTAATAACAACTCGTTAGCTTATTTAAATTAAATTGAATTATATACAAAAAACAATAAGATCAATTAAACTAAATTTAATTATATATTACGGATTTTGATATACATGAATTATAAAACAAAATGTATTATTGAAAACAAAATAAAGAAAAAAAAAAGAACAAAAAGTTAAAATTACTAGTACTAAAATACTACACTACTTTAAAAAAAACACAACTTGTATTATTTTATATTAGATTTAAATGTATTATAATAAGAATGCTATATTTACTGATCAAAATTATTGTTCGAATTAAAACTCTAGTACAATTTTTATTATTTAAGTATAATTTTTCTTCTGTAGACTTATGTGCCTATTACAGGTATCACTTTTTTGTCGGATCCGAGTAATTTCAGGTGACAACACTAATTACTATTACAACTGTCACGCGCCGACTGAAAAATGCGACTCAATTGTCACTTGCAATTTATATGTGACAGGATTCCGTTTGCCTGTAATTTTGTAATTTTTTGTGTCTATATAAATTTAAATAATGGATTCTGAAAAGAAAGGGTATGTAAATATTTACAAATTTATTGAAATAATTTATATATATAATATATATTTGAATTTAAATTTATATTATATAATATATATTTGAATATATTAATTCAAAAATTGGATGATAAACATTTTTGTTTATTTTAGTTTAAAAAAAACAACAAAAACACAATTTCAAAAAAAACATAAAAAAACACATCAACCAACTTTGTATTCTTATAAAAATATTTTTTTTAAATTCAAACGTCAAATGAGTTTTTCTGTCAAAGTACATAAAAAATAAGTTCAGAAATTTGTTGCTGTCGGATGAGACTTGTAATACGAAAGTAAATTTCATTCGGGTGACTGGGAAAAATGACTGGAAAAGTGGTGTGACACCTGTAATAGGCAGATTAATAGTTATTGTCAATATAAAAAATTATTATAGTTCGGCTTTTTACATGTGTTAACTTATAATTTTTATTTATTTTATTAACCATAATACAGTATCGGATGGTTTAGTATATTTTACAAAAAAAAAAAATTCTCATGAACGGTGGCAGCGTTTTACTAATCCAACTAGATATATTGCAAAATCAATTGTAGCAAGGGTTTCCCTAGGAATAGGCGTTTGAATTTTTTAATTTTTAATTCAACAACAATACTATATTCTTTTATAAACATGAAAAAATTTCATTTATTTATTTTTTTAACTTACTATGTATATGTATCCTTTATCCTACATTAATATGAAATATCCATCTTTAAATACCTGATTTTGTTGTTATCCAAATGTTACCTTAACAAGGTAAGTGACTCTTCATATTATGATTTTATTTTATTTTTTTTATTTTTCCTTCTCTTGCATATACATATATACACATATACAATAATATGTATCTTATGTATATTATGTATATACTATTTTAGACTATTTATAAATAATCTAAATTTCAAGAGTCCTTTTTTGTAATATATTAGCGCTTATATTTAATTTTCACTCAAGCGTAAGTAAATATAGAAGGAAGTGAACAAGAAGAAAATAAAAATGGTATTAGAAAGTTTATTTCAGGTTTAAGAATGTTTTTTTAATGATGATGTCTATTATTCTTTTTAGTTTTTCAGAATTTTTCAATTTTTATTTTAAGTTTAGAACACGTTTTAATAAAATTAAAAATGTAGAACTAAACATGTTCTGTATACCTATCTAAAATGTTTGGGTTTTGTTTTTAATTATTGAAAATTTAGTAGTAGAGAAATACCTTTATTAAACAAATTAATTATTGAAGCGTGTTATAAAAAAATTAAAAACTATTGTTTAAAGGACTGGGCATCAGCGTTTGCTTAGTTTTTCGAAATTAGTTGGACAAAAAAAATTCAAAATAAACGACTATCTAAATAGAATTAATTTTAAAGATACATAGCACCTTTTGTTTCCGAAATAATCCTAATGAGTGATAGAAGCTATGGCAGGTAGCTGTACAAGTCGTAATTATTGTGGAGTATGGAATCAGATGTATTCATTAATTAACTATCTGGCTTACAATTTTCATATCTCTAATTTTAAAATATTTTAATGGGCGCTAAGAGTTATTTAGCACGAACTCAAACCACTCAGAACTTTGGAAAACAGAAAATGACAATTTTTGAATTTTTTAAGAAAGTACATATATGAGTGCCAAATTACAAGTTAGTAATTGTAACATATTTGATTTTTTAAATATTCTTGATGGTGGTGGGAACAGTATGATAACTTATCAACAAACACAGAGTTTTAGAAAACAAAAAAAACAAAAACAACAAGTTTGCTTTTTTAAATATTTCTGATCGGTCCTGAGAGCTAAACGACAACTGTCCAAATTACTTAGGATTTTGGAAAACGGAAAATGACTTATTTGTCCATTTTTGAGTAATTATCTGAGTACCAATTCTCAGACTTGTAACACTTTTGTTTTGTAAATGGTTTTGTAAATATTCCTGATATGCGCTAGGAGTTTTGGTGTACAATCTGTCGGCCGAAAGATTGAAGTAAACCAATCGAAGGGCCAAACCGTCAAATATGAAAGATTTTTTATATGCGCGGATGGGGTTAGTAAGTCCACAAAAATCAAGATCCATATTGTCTTTCGCCACAAAAAAAAATCCACAAAGAACGATCGAAAAACACAAAAACCGAAATCGACCCCTTAATGAGGAGAAGGTTACCAGTCTGAAAAAAAATTATATTGTCCTTTTCCAGAATATTAATAAATAATAACAGAATCAATTTATTTAAGTTTTTATATTTATTTCCGGAAAAAGGCAATATATTTTATTTAATACAGCTTGGTAATCCTGTTTTAGTTAAATAATATATTTTTTGGGGATTTTCTTTTTGTGGATTTCAGTTTGTGGATTTATTCACCAACCCAGCGTATATTTTGGGGTGATTATAAATGAAGACCTAAGTTGGAATACTAAAATCATGTTAATATTGAAATTACGAAGAATAGCTCGGAATTTTTACAAAAAAGAGTACCTGAAAAAATCAAATTATCATTTTACTACAGTCTGTTCCATAGTTCAGTCACATAATATGGTATTGGAATATGGGGAAATACATTTCATAAAAACATTGATGTACTACAGAAAATACAAAATAAATCCATAAAATGTATTTGGGTTATTTCTGTATGTATTTCTCATGTAACCCATGAGAACAGCTAATGTTGAAATTTATTATAAATATAGTAGATATTTTAAAATTTAAATAATTTTTAAGAAATTCCACAGGTTGTGCATATTCCTAACAACGAAAATAAATGCTTAAAATCAAACACATAAATAATTAAAAACAATGATATAGATGTTTTCAATACTAGAACAGCAAATCAACTACGATGTCAATCCGGATTGAGATTGAATTGGCTTAACGCTATTATGAGCAGTACCTTCACATTTTGATTTTACAATCAACTCGAAAATGAAATTAAAAACTTGCCGAAATACAAAATTTAAAAAAAAAAACTATTGAAAATTCATTTTTAGAAAATTATAAAACCTAAAAGTTTTATAAAAATTTTGTTCTATTTTTATCTATAGCTATATTCTTTTACTTTACCTAGTTGTTAGATTTTCTTTTTTTATCATTTTTAATGTTAAATAATATCAATTTTTATATTCAAGCGTAAAAGTTATTTTCTTTCTCCTTATTTTTATATTATTAATTTTTATTATTTCAATATTTCACTTGATTTTATTTGCACTGAAATTGTTTAATATCTACCAATACTTCTCCTGCCCTGACGTCTTATACCTTCGGGTCTGGATTCAAAAATTCAATTTTCTGGAGCATTTTCGTTCATCCGCTCTAAATGTCCGACCCTCTATAGTCTCTTGGCTTTAATTTTCATGACTATATCTACCTCATGATACAGCTCATAGATCAGCATCATATCTTCTCCTCCAGACTCGGTCGTCTTGTCAGGACCATAACATAACATGTTCGGCTTATAATATGTAGTTTATAATTTACTGAATAATATACACTCTCAAAATATTAGCTCTTTTTGAGATAAAATGTAAAATAAATAAATAAATAGTGTACATTTGATTACGATACGTTCATAGGTTTATAAACGTTGCATATAATATGAATGTTTATAGAACAAAACTTTAATAACATTCTTGTATAAAAATATTTTATTATTACTTATTCGCATTTTATTAAATGTGCAAGAAAATGTTATTGATTCCACGGTGACACCACAATGAACAGCTCCAGTCTGTATATCAGTCACTCCTACCTACCTTATTACATTTTAAAGGATAATAATATAAAATTGATATTTTTAATTTCATAATTAAATATGATTTATTATAAATCATTATTATAAATATAATTTATTATATAATCAAAAATTATAAATTTAAATATTAATACTCAGATAATTCGATATATTTTGCTAAATTTTATAAAAAAAATAAAATAAATTTAAAAAAAAAAATCTATTTAATTTAAAACATAACCAAAATTTATTAATAAATAAAATATTTTTTAAACACAACAGAATGTTTACAATTTCTTAATTATGAAGTTGGCTACACTAAACAAAATAAAACTAAATCGATTGCTATAGTAATCGATTGTATATTAAATTTAACTGTTTTGGCTTGACATTTTAATTAGTTTTAGTTGGCGTCGTATTTGGTGTAGTTGTTCAAATTTTTAAAGGATTTTATTTTAAAATTTTAAAATAGTTATAATTTATAATTTAATAATATATTTAAAGTTTATTAAAATTTAAAATTTATATTTGTTTTTTAATGTATTTGTTTTCAATAATTTAAAACTAATACATATAATTCTTTAATACTTAAAGTGAATTCATTCAGGTGCATATTGTTTTAACTTGATTAGGTTGATTTTTAATTTTAATTTTTCCCGTTATTTTTTTGTAAGTGAAGTGTTGGTAGAATCAGTGTATAAATATAATTTTAATATTATGTAGTATATATACATACATAAATTTATGTATGGTGTTAAATAGGTAAAGTTAAATTGAAAACATAATACTTAAACAATTTTAATAATAGAAGTGCATGTTGTAATCAATGTTAATTGATGCAGTGTATATTTTCATACAATTATGGATGTTTATTGTTTTGAATATAGTCGAAGAAAATTAAAAAGTAAGTAATTTTAAATTTAAAAACAATATTTATATACTATTTTATTTATTAATAAAAATTAAACACTTATATATTTACTTTCATTATATTTATTATAATAAAATACTTTTGACGCTATTTTTAACTTATTTTTTTATTGTATTAGTATTGGTGTTATTTAATGAGTTATTTGACAGCTGTTGAATAGTTAGATATTTTTATATTAAACCCTTAGGCAACTATTAAATTCTGTATTATTTATGATATTTTTTCATCTCTACAAAATTATAAATATTTCAGTAAAAAGATTATAAAGTGCTTTCGTCTATCCAACGAGATTTCGTAGAAATTTTATATTGACTTTGATATTATTGTTATATTATTGAAATTAAATGAAATTTTTTTTTCAAATCGATAATTTACAAATTATCAATTTTGTTAATACAAATCAAAAAAAATACTAAAAAATGTATGTAATACATATTATGTATGTATATATATACTAAAAACTCATTTATGTTACATCATATAAAAAATACAGTGAAAAAAGCATATAAAATATATTTTAATCATCATCATCACCACTGTCCTGTAAGTAACCTCATCCGTGGAGGGCAGAGCGTATATATTTTAATCCTTATATCAAATGTTTCAATGATTGTGGTAATTAACAGAAATGCTAAACTGGAGAAGACCTCCAAAATGTTTCACCAATGTATTTCAATTTATATTTTTAAATTTATTGAATAAGTAACTAATAACCATATGCCCTTTAGCTACCTAATTTGCTCTAAGAACAACTCGCTCATTTTCATTCCAATTTTTCCTTTTTTGTACAAACTTTACTAATTAATTTCCGTACCACCTCTCTACATAATTAATTTGTTATATTAAATTGTATTTGTGATTTAATATCAAAATCAATTATAACACAAGCTGACTAATTGCTGAATATAGATTTTCAGGAATGGACACATGAATTTAGAAGGTTTTAAATGAGCTTTCAAAAAAATTTCAGGGTTTTGATATTTTTAAATGTATTTGTTTGTTTTTGTAATATTAATTTAAAATGTAATTTGTTTTGTTTTTTTAATATCAAAGTGTTAAACACAGGCTCAATTATTTCTGAATAGAATTTCAGTCATTGACACATGAATTTATAAGATTTTAAATAATTATTAAATATTATTATTATTATATTACTTCTTTATTTACTATAATTAAAATTATAATAAAAATAAGCCGGATTATTGGCTTTATATTTGGTTTCTAAATGAAATTTAAATAAAATATCTGGATTTCGATATTTTTAAATGTATATCTACTAAATTTAGAAGAGATTTCAAAAAATAAAAAATTTCTCGAAATCATGAGATTTTGTGGAGATGGAAACATAGTATTATATAATATAGAAATAAATTACCCGTATTACAATAAAATTAAACTTCTTTAAGATTTTTAATTAATTAAATTTAATTAAAAAATATTTAGATTTTTTGTTAGACATTATTTATTTATTTTAATATAACTTTATTTGCATAAATTTATTTATTTATCCGAAAGTTTGAATACGATATATACGTTTAGTTGCTCTTTTCCATTTCGGATGTTGGTTACCTAGAAATTATTTCAATGTAAAAGTAATAAGCTTTTTAATAATAATTCAATACAAGAACAGCAAGGATAAATATTTTTATTGGGCCGTACTAATGACCTTTTACTAAGTCGTTAATGAGAACTTAATGTTCTGCTAAAAAAAAAGTAGTACCAATGAAATATTTATGTCGAAAATACAATCACGACGAATTATGAGTGACGAATAACCAAAATTCGCCATTAGAGACACAATCACGACTAATATTCGCGACGAACAATTTGTTTTTTTGACATACTTCAAATAAAACAAACACAGAATAAATAAATGGTTGTTATTATTCAAATTGATATTGTTTTAAAAAATAAACTAATTAAAGTGTTGTTATTATTCATATTGATATTTATTTTTAAAAATAAGAATAAATAAATTGATATTATTTTTGCTAATAATTATTTAAACCAAATTATTTCCTTGCAAAATGGATATTTTAATTCAAATTTATCAAGATTACTATTTCCATTTTCATCAATAATTTGTTCAGATGACTCTATTGCAATATTTCCCTTCGTGCTAAAATTAGTATTTATTACATAAAAATATTTGTAAAATGATGATAAGGACTCTTTGCGTTTATAGCTCTTGTAGGTGTCTCTCAAACCTTTCCACCGTTTTTGCATACATTTTCTAAAATTAATAAAATAATAAATAAAAAGAATAAAATACTTAGGAGAGAAATATAAGAGCCAATTGTTGATACAAATTATTTATTTCATTACTAAATAATAAAAACTTAAAATTGAATTCAAAAGCTAAAAAAAAAATATATTAATCAATTAGAACTTTCTTATATAAAAATTAAATTTTATTATTATTTTAAAAAGCTTATACTATTTAGTAATTATAATTAATTGAAATACTTTAAAGCTCTAGTTTTACAATAGTAGTTCTTCATAAAAACCGTCAGAACCGGTACCAAATCAATGGATCTATTATCTTTGTAGATTCCTTACAATCATTTAAAGTTTGCGATGCATAAAGTCTATCTTTATTATCGACTAATAATAACATAATTATTGTCAAATGTAATTTGTCCAGATGAATGAATAGTTTTTCAATAACTTAATTATATCGCCATTTACAATTGTATCACTAAAAGTAAACAATTTTGTATTATTTATATATACATATGTAATTGTAAATTGATTTTAATTTTATATTTTACCATAAATCTTTTATAAACATCTTCAATGATTTGATTATTAAATGGAAAACAAATAAAATGTGTTGAAGTGTTTTTATTCTTGATGACAAAACAACTAAATCTAATTTTCAGCATGCACATTTAACATTATTAACGGTTTTTCCTATTGTAATCAAAACAAAACAAATTGGTTAATTAATTAAGAAATATAAATAGAATTACTAATAACAGTCCTGAATTACTAAATTACTAAAATATGTCCCTGTGCTCCTTGTTTTAGTACGATTATGCGAGAGTTTTTCAGATTCAATTATTTTTTTTGTCCTTTTGTTCCAATTATATGTGAAAAAAACATACTACACATATACATACAAATTTAAAGATATAATTTATTTCATATAATTATGTACAATTTTTTTAGCTTTAACTTGGTACATGAAATTAGGTCTCATATTGGTCACTTTTAAAAAAAATTTCTCTATCATCTTTATTGTAAAGATCTGGAAAAATGTATTGTTATTTAGCCATTAAAAAAATTTTGGTATTCACATGTATTAACTACAAACCAAAATGAAGAATGTGAAAAAAAATACGTATCTAATCTAAATTTTATGTAACCTATATAATTTATTTATTTTCAACTGACAACAACAAAAAAAAGGCAAATGACATCAAATAAGTATTACTGAATGCCATTCGCATTCGTCGACGAGTAAAATAGAAATAGATCTATTTTTTGAACGCGAAATTTTGGTCATTCGTCATTCGTCACGATTTACATATAATCTCATGTATTTGAAAGCAAAAAATTCGTCATTCGTCGTGATTGTGTTTTCGACATTAAAGTTGATATTTTCGTTAGTTACAACTAAAAATTTAATTGTAGCAACAACTACAATTAAGTCTCTACTTTGTTAATAGAGCAGTTTTTGACAAATAAAACTTATTTTTTAAAATAAAATAAAAAAAATATTCATAAATTTTATATAGGTATGTATGTATGTACTTATAAGAATATACAAAAAGGAAAAAGTAAATAGTAAAGGTAAATGTAAATTGTTATTTTTTTTTAAAGTTTTCAATTTTTGAAATCACAAATCAAACAAAACACTGTCGGAATTTGAAAAGTAAACCAAATTTATTTTTTTCCTATTAAAATTACTGAATTTATTTTAGTAACAACTATAAAAAGTGTCATTGGTACCAAATTTTAAAGTCAACATTAAAAGCCGATTAAAAGACTTACAACTAATCTGTTAATATCGGAATTATGGAATTGTCATTGGTACTAAATACAACTGTTTTTTTGAATTAAATATATTTTATACCATTTTCTTATTTATTTTCTTTTTTTAAATATTATCTATCTTTATTATTTGGTACTCGAGTTAAGTTTATAAAAACCACTGATGAAAATACAATAATTATACCTAACATGAAAATATATAGAGTAGAAAATAAAGACATAAGTAATACCTTAATTATTATTTACACAGGTGTGGAGATTTTAGAGTTGTATTGCAATCAAACCGGCCGAAATATTGAAAAATGGTAAAAGATGGAGATTTTAGAGTTGTATTGCAGGTAATCGAACCGGCCGAAATTTTGAAAAATTGTAAAAGATCTGATTTTAAGAACTATCTAGATACAACTTTTTAGGTTCGTATAACATTTGGTGCTTAAAATATTTTTAATAGGTATTTTAGGGGACAGTTAATCGAACCAGTCAAAGTCTTAGAAGAAATGGTTATTTTTGAAAGACTATATCTGAATAATCAATTTTCAGAACCGTTCAGAAGGTTTGCAGCACCTTTAGAACCTTAGAAAATCAATATCAAATGTAAGTGCAACGCCTACCTGAAGGGCGAGTGTATGAAATGTAATAAAATTTTGGTTTAAAAATATTCTGGAAATATTTGAATTACAATTAATTTGTTTTAAAATGTCCTGGTATTACCAAAGGTATAAGATTTCAAAATTCTTTAGATGTACTAAATTTGAAAAAAATTTGATTTTAGAACGTCCTGTTTGCCCCAAAAGCATAAAATTAATACTTTCAAATATCCTGGGGATACCAATAATATCTACATTTTTTATGTTAAAATATTCTGGCAATAACTACCTACCAAAAAGTGTAAAATTATACAATTCATAGCCATACTGCTTCTAGCATCTATATAGAATATTCAATAAAAAATAACCAAAAATATTAGAGACCTCAAATTTGGTACTTACTTAAAATTTCAAAATTTTAACTGACTCGGATAACTTCCATACAATTAATAGAACTGAATAAAAATATTTCAAAAATTAAATGTGCTACAGGCCTGAAAATTAGTGCTAGATAGTCTTTTAAAAATTAACGAATACATCTTTTTACCGTTTTCAAAATTCTAACTGATTTATGTACTGCCATAGAACACATAATATCGACCAAGAATATCAAAGGATCTGACTAGGAGTATAAAAATTATAAAATTTCAATTTAAAAATTTCTTAGGAGTACCTAAATTATAGTTATTTTATATTGTCGGATAACCGACATGTTAATAGCTAATTAATATCACTGAATAAGAATATTTCAAAATCTAAAGATACTACAGATTTTAAGATTTTACAATTTTCAAAATTTTAACTGAATTATATAGCTGCCTTACTACTCACAACATCGTTCAACAATATCTGAAAGCTTAAAGATGCTACAGACCTTAAAATTAGTACTCAGATAATGCTTCAAAAATAAGCGAACACATCTTCTACCACTTACCTAAATTTTGACGGTACAGATAGCTGCCATACAACTCATAACACCAAATAAAAATATTTCGGATCATTAGTTTGAACTGAGAGTGTTCTTCAAAAATTAATAGACACATCTGTTAACGTTTTTAAAATTTATAAGGCAATTTTTTTATTAATTAGAACATTAATTATAGAACCAAAGTGATTACAAAGACAAAATTTAAGCGAATTCTGTGACATTTGTAAGAATTCGTGCTACTTTAATTATATAAATAATTGTCGTAGGCCACAATTTTGAACATTGATAATTTTTCATTGTTCACACAACAGTTATTAATATTTTTAATATACGAGAAACAATATTTTACAAACTGGCTTATAATTGTCGAAAATCAGTTTAATCTAAAACACCAAAACTGACCCCAAAATCAAAATAAAATTCAAGTTAAATTATTTACAAAATTTTATTGTTGTTTTTTTACCCAAAATATTTTTAGAACAGCAAAAATTAATGCATTTCGAGTAATTAAAATTTTTTTTGGAAAATTGTTTCATATTGGTAAAAGAAAATATTTTGAAATTTGTATGAAAAATCTTTAGATACAACTCTCTTAAAATGCTATTACTATACTACTACTATCACAACATACTAGTTGTATTGATATGAATTTATACTGAAATATGAAAATACGATATTTTATATTATGTATATTAGAAAATGCAAAATTTTATGTAATAAATCAAGAATTCATGTAATTATACAGTATACAATTTCTTTTGATAAAAAAAAAAACAAAACAAAACAAAAACAACAAAAATAAATTAAAACGTGTCCATTGAGTAGATGAAGATATCCTATTTAAATTAATGTAAATTTACACAAATAGGTTCATTTTTACGAGTAGATACAGTTAATATACTAAATGCATATGTCTGTGCAAATAATAATAAAAATATATAGAATGCTAGAGGTTAATTTTTAATTAAACAAGCATACAAACTTACTAAAAAAGGAATACAAAACATAAAGTAGGTCATATTTACATTCATGATAAATGAATGAAAATTTAATAAATTTTACTTATTTGAATGAATAATGAGCTATTGTGAATATTTTCAGGTTTTTGACTCTATATATGATATGTTATCATGTAAAGTATATATAGTATAGATTTCTAATGTAGATTTTACAAAATATTGAAATTTGTAAAACTTTGAAAAATTAAAATGATTTTAAATAGTTGGATGTGTAGATTGTGAGTGTCAATGGTTTGAGGTCCTTTCTGTCATTTCATATAGTTACCATATTCATATCAGAATTTTTATAGGATATTAGATTAAACAAATTATTCTGCTTTTGGGGGACGATAAGGTTGCAATTTTATAATTATTAAATAATGATTAAATATATAGATATAGCCCATTTTTTGTAATCGGAAAATGATTAGATATTGGTTCAAAACCTCTGAGAGATAAAATATGTATCATCTAATAGACGATAGGTTGCACAAATGACAGTTAGTAGAATACCAACAGTACATTAATCAACAGCATTGTGAAAATAATGATGATTGGTGAAACTGACGTACAGCCTTCAAATCATAATATCTGTGCCTTGATCTAACCAGAAGTGAAGGGAAAAGGATTAATTATGATATTTAAGTTTATTATTTTTCTTCTTGTTGAACGTTGGATTTCGTTTCATTATTAAAATACTACAACCATATAGTGGGATTGCGATCACCAACATTGTTTCCATCTTTTTGTTTGTTGTTATCGTAATCATCGGACGCCTAGATTGTTTTTACATACCTATATAGCAAGTCTATTTATGCACAGCCTACTGAAGTGCTCTGATTATTCTCTTTTCCCTGCTTGCCGTCCATCGGACTACATTTTGGATATTTGAAATATTACGAACATTTATCATAATCAATATCTGATATTTTTATCAGCCTTAATTGTCGAAATTCAGTGGGTCTTACGGTATGGATGGTTTTAGAAATTTCCATTCGTTTAAAATATAAATTACAAGAATAAAAATTTAAAAAAAATATGGAAATTATATATAGACTCAAAATCAAAAAATATATTTTTTAATCGACATAAATCGAAATTATAGCAATCCAGACGAAAATTTTTTGTGTATCGATTAATTCATTAAAGACGCATCGATATACAGGTACAACCCAAAAATAAATTAATAAAAGAATAAGATTGAACAATTTTAAACCGAGAAACCATTTAAAACAGCTTTCAAATTAAAAACCGGTTTTTCTAACGTTTTATTAATCCCAATTTTCGTACACTCAACTCCTATTTCCTAAGTTTAAGTACTGAAATCACCTAAAAAGTACTTATAACGAAGTTTGGATAATATATTACGTAAATGTAGATCTGGTCTTATTAAGCCAACATATATTATTATTATTTTTTTTATGTTATTGACAGTAGCTTAGGTAGAATTACCTTTTCGTGCTTAAATTAAGTACGGTACTGCAATGTTTTAAAACATATTTTACTACAATCAGCTACAATGTTTTCTAGTATTTTTTTATCAAATATCTGGATTATAAACTCAGTAAATGTGGAAAACTACTTCTATTGTCAGAACTAAGCCTGTTTGAATAGCGTAGTTCAATTTTATTTAAGTTGTTACCTGATTATATTATGAATGTAGAACAATATCTACAATAACATTACTATAGGTCTTGTGTAGAAAATAACATATTGAATCAAATCTATAATATTAATTCAAATGACTATATAAAATAATAAAATGTCAAAACATGTTAATTTTGATACCTACGATTGTTATATGTTATATACATATGTTTGAAAACACTTGTTCAACTCCGCTTTATTGTGTTTTTATAACGAAATATACCTAAATCGAAATATAAATAAAATAAAAAACCGTTTATTCATTCAATTCATACCTATTTAAAATATTTTTAAAAATAAAATATTATCCACCTATTGACTAGTAGACGAAACACCACCTTATATTTTATTTTGTATGTACAATAACAATACTGCCATTGTGAAAAAAAATGTATATTAGAATCATTTCATTATTTTCTCTTTTCAATTCAACGGTTGTTGTCTTTGATAAAAATTAATATGAATAGGAAAATCAATTGTTTCATTAAAATTTAATCAGTAAATTTTTAAAGTTGTTTAAATTTTAATTAGTAGTGTAAATTTTCATCACAAGAGTACTCTGATTATTTCAAAATGGTCAGTTTGTTTTTTAAAAACAATAATTTTATTCTGTATTGATTTTTTGTTGGTTTTTTTACAATTATTTTCATTTTTTCGAATAGTTAACATTTCAAAGTAAATTTAAAAAAAATTAATATAATATTAAACGTTTATAGGTATATAGTTTGTAATAGGTATAGCTTTCCACATTTAAATTAGAAAATATGTGTATATCATAAAAAATAAATTAGAAATTATGTGTATATCATCTGTGTAAACTACACGCAGATAAGGTACCTGTTATCATAGACTTGGCCTTATAAAAAAAATGTTTGGCAAATATTATAGATATCCTGGAAAACAATTATACATTTGTACAATAGTTAAATTAGAAATCTTATACACATTGTAAAACATATTGGAAAAAATAAAGAATCCTACACCATCACAATAAAAGTTCAACAAAGATGTTCACTTCCATATTTCATCTTCACAGTTGTCCTGGATTATAAAATTAAGAATTGTTGAAAAGAACCAAAGCCAAGTCTTATGGTATTTGGATGCTTTTAGAGTTGTGCTTGACTGTACACTTTACAATAATATCTAAACTACAAATACATCTGTTTCTAAAAATACACCGTTGTATCTATTCCTAAAATAACCGCACCGGAATATATCCCTTAGAAATGCAATTTTAATCATTTCCAGGCACTATGGTATACTTAGAAGTCATCTATCAATCATTGTAAGGGCAGTGGTGTTGTGAAATTATTTGCCAAATGTTGCCAGGTTTGAATTTCTATACCTAAATTCTTTAAGCGTTGTTGGGTGTATTTGTAGTACAAGGAGAAAGTATAGCCGCTGAAATAAATATTTTTAGATTTTATAGTTTAATTTTTCTATATTTTTAGTATTTTATTACGAACGGCATGAAGTAACGCCTCAAAAAAAAATGAAATAATGTCCCAAATTTAAATTTCTTTTTGTGGTGTTATTTCAGTTTATTGCGGTGTTACTTTATTCTTATGTTTCAAAATTAAATAACACCGCAAAAAGATAACTGGCTAAAATTAAATTACGTAAGACTAAAATAATTGAAAAATTAAACAAATTCTTTTGTTGAATTTTATATTTTTTTTTTCACTAGTACACTAGCATTGTACCATTAACTTTGTTCTGCAGTGTGGACAGTGAATAAATGATTGAATTTTTCAGATATATATCTGGGTCTTGTAAAACTACAATGCATTCATTATCAACATTTGAAATGTTTGTTGAAAGCAAAGGTGATTGCAAACGCGAATAAAAACTATCCGAATGACTTTGCTTTCTGAGAACGGTACGTCGGGTACTCCATTTATTTTTATCTGAGGACATGACCGTTTCTTTTGAGTGTAAAAGTTACATGGACACATTTATTTTAAATTTCCACATTTTTATCCAGTTTTCAATTTTATGTTCATACTCTTATGGTTATCTGGATTCAATCTGAAGATTTTTATGTGGGCTTAAAAACTCTTGTGTAGCGATTTTAGTAAAGCGCTTATTGCGCGGTGTCATCTGCAAATGTGAAGTTTACTATGTTGATCACTTTCCGATAAATCTGATGTGTAGGTTAAGTACAAAAGTGGAGAGAGGGTGATACCTTGTAGTATTCCGGCATTTATTTTAAATTCTCTAATTATGTGTTCTTTGAATTTCATTTCTAGTCTATTGGAGAGATAATATCTTATTATGATATCAGTAACTGTAACTGATGAGCTTCAGAAGGTAGATGACTATGTATTTTAAATTTTAAACTGTCATGCTAGACTTTGTCAGACGCCTGTGTCAAGGAATAAGTCAAGAGCAAAATTTTATATTTTCAAAATCTTATCTTGTGTTCAAATTTGATGAACCTGTTTAATAGTACTATGAGCTACTTAAAATCCAAAATGATGAAGAGGTATTATATATTCCCTTACTTTTTATTTTTGGCATAATTTTGAGTATAATAATAATAACTTTGTATTGTACAAATACCTTGACAAGAATTGGAAGAAGACTAATTGGTTGGTAATAGTTTATTTTTGTTAGATATTTTCCAGGCTTCAGAATCATTGTAATTAGTAGAAATTTCCACTTGTAGAGGAAAAACCCATATCTAAAGATTGCATTAAAAACTTTTGTAATGTATAATACAGGAATTACTCTTTAAAGCAGTTTAAGGTCTAAGCGAACCACCCTCTATAACTATATGACAACAAAATCCTGTTGTATAAAAATCTTTATATGGATTTAGTAGCACATAAATTCTTGTATATAGAATCATTTAAATACTTGTATACAAATACAAGGGCTTTTAAGATTTTAATTATAACTTAACTATAGTAACAACGTTGAGGTACGCTTTAAATTTGCATTCTATAAATATTCAAATAATTATTTAATTTTTATCATTATTTTTATTATTAATTAATTTTGCAATTTTAATTGAAATTTAATTAATTAAGAATTTATTAAATTTAATGCACTAATTATAAAAATCTTATTTAAAATTAAATTCTATTTTTAAAGATTTTTTTTTTTGTAATTTAACAAGGATTTTCAGATAATTATTTCAGATGTGAGAAGAATCTGAAAAAAACTGATTCGAAAGAAATAAAAGATTGGAAAGATAAAGAACAAAAAAGAAAAATGTTAATAAATTATATATAAAAAAAAAAAAAATTAAAACAAAAAAAATAGCCCATGATCACGATTAAATAAATCGCAATGGTATGGGCTATTCCAGATTTTCAAGTTTTCTTTTAGAGTTCGTTTATTTTATAAATTTTAAATATATATAAATTGAATAAATTATTAAATTTATTCCTATAATATAGTCCTTCAATTTAAAGATGGTAAGAATATCAGTTAATATATCGTACAAAGTATAAATAACTATTAAAAAAGAAAAAAAAAGACAGAAATGTACCTTAAAAGGGATCCCAATGAAATGAATTCATAAATATTCAATTTAAAATTAGTTTAAAAGTGTATTTAACAACTACAGCTTGTCTGCCGCTGCCAATTTTAAAGTTAAAGAAATAGTTATTCTATAATATAAGTATGGTTTGAATAACAGGACTTTAAGATAATAATAAAATAAAATGTTCCACAAAAATTTTAACGGAATAAACTGACTGGTCTAATTTGTCCGATTATGAATTTGATCCCAAAAATTACTGGAATAACATATCAAACGCTAGAATTTATTCATGACTTATATAAGACCTAATAATTTTGTTAATATTGTGTTGAACTGTTTATTGAATGATATTTTCAAAAATTAATCTCCGTCCCCTTAATTTAGTAGCCGCAAGTGTTAAGCGACATGTGACAAACAAAAAAGATGATAATATATACTTGTTTATATTTTGTGATGAATTAATAATTTAATACCAGCTCATGCGAAGGCATTCAATTCATTTTAGAGCATATGACAGTGTCATTCAACATGACAACTTCTTTAAATATTTTCATATTGTCCTCATAAATAACAACGCTGCTACTCTTAATAAACGAAACTATTTCATTGATAGAAATAATGGACTTAGATGGGTTACTTGAGGGGTACCAGAAAAAACATTGAATGTACTAGAAATTTAATGTCTAATTAGAACATTGTAAATACTTTTCGATAGGTAAGAATCTGTTCATTTTAAGAAGAAAATTGGGAAACAGTTTGCGAAGTTTTAATAAAGTAACATTGACGACAAGTGCCAGCTTCCATCGATTTTCAGAAACATAGAATAAAATTCAACAACCTTTTTTAGGTTTGCTCTTCTCTTCATAAACCCATATTGATTAGGTAAAAGTAAAGTAGAACATATATTGTATATAGAAATAATAAGTACCAGAATAATTTCAAATAGATTTAGTGTACTTGACAACTTAGCCATTACAGAATAGTTTACGATATCATATTTTTTACAGTTCTTTTGAACTGTACTTAATGTAAGCACATTTTTAAAATTATGAAAATATTCCATTTTTAATAGACTGATGATTAAATGAAATTGATTAAAGGTAAACAAGTGTATAATATTATTAATATAATTGTTTAGAATTAATGCTAGGACCTTCATATTATTAACTTCTACAAATTCGTTAACAATTAATTGAAAGTAAAATTCTCCTGGGAAGAGTGAAGATGAGACAATGACCCCTATAACAACCAACAACAAGAAATAGGTCACTCGAGTCGTGGTATCAAAACGAAGTAGCTGGAATGGCCACTTCTACCTACCTATATATTTACACTAAATCTATTTGAAATTATTCTGGTACTTATTCTTTCTAAATTATTCTGGTACTTATTCTTTACTTATTCCTTCTTCTATTTCTTTCTAAGTTTTAAATTGAAATATCAATTATTACGGAGTCTAAAAGCATCTTATCACATCTTAAAATGGCTTAAAGTGGGTCTAAAACGGTTATTTATATTTCATCATTTTTATTTGTGATGCGTTCATGGCTATTTTGTTAATTCGGAAAAATTAAAATATTATTTCTAAGTTTTAAACAATTTTATTTTTAAACGATTATCTGTACTTATTTTAATTAAATTTTTAAATAGTTTATAAAATCATTAACGCTATAATAGCTAAGTTTAGGTTATTTTTTGTTGTTATATTAAGTTTGAAAGGTAAACAAACAATTTATATTTAAAATATGCACTTAGAGAGAAAAAAAATTATTTTTGATGAACGAAATCACTTCTTTAACCTTTATTCAGCTGGAAAGGTACACCTGTACCTTTTGCATTTGACTTTGTGAATATTTTCGATTATTGAAATTGACTTAGAGACTTAAATCTTTGTGAAAATTCATTTATTATCAAAATTTATATTTTAAAGCTTTTTTGAAATAAAACAAATATTTGGGAGGTGGGTAAATCAACCATTATTTTTGTGTTCGTGGTCAGCTGGAAAGATACACCAGTATCTATAATGCATTTTATATGAATTTTCATGTTAAAATATGAAAATATTATTTTTTATAGCACAGAAATAATTTAGTACTAGCTATTCCCGGCGTAACATTCGCCGACCTTGCATTAGCATTATAAATGAAACAATTTATTTTATTTATTTATTTTCTTTATTTTCTTAAAAAAAATCAATGTTTTGGCATAACACAATTAGAAGTTTATAAATACCTTTTCTAGCAAAATTCACTTTTTCAACTTGCGAAATACAAAAATGCGTGTCGAGCACTATTATTTAAAAAAAAATAGACCGCTAATAGTTTTGAAGAAAACTTTTATATAAGGCAGCGTTTATACGTTTTTGAATTGTGTTTATAACGTATAAATGATGTTCATTAAAGTTTGATATCCGACTTTGTTATAGAATATCATTATTTTTTTTTTTTAAATAATAGTGCTCGACACGCATTTTTGTATTTCGCAAGTTGAAAAATGAATTTTGCGAGAAAAGGTATTTATAAACTTCTAATTGTGTTATGCCAGTATATTGAAAGATATACATTAAAAAATACAAAAAATGTGTATTAAATATTATTATTATTCATCAATACAAATAATATTTGAATAATTGATTTACTATTTAAATATTTATATTTCATAAATGTTCTGAAATTACACTGAATATTTATATTTGTTTATAAGTATTTATTATTAGTACTCGTAACGCATATTCGTATCTTCGAATTTTGCAAGTTTAGAAAGTGGATTTTGCATGAAGAAATATAGTATACTTTGCACCTATATTTGTTTATCTTTGAGATATGTAATTAAAATGTTTGAAATAAAATTTGATGTAATTGCAATAAAATTTGTAAATGTAATAAAAATAAGTAAAACAAAACTTTCATGAAACAAAATCTGATGTCTAAACGCTCCCTAACAAATACTATTAATAGAAACGTACATTTCAACAAAATGTGGCGAACATAGATGTCGCTGGCAGTATAGATATGAAATTAAATGCACTTAAACTAAATACATACCACACCCACATTAAAAACACATTAAAATAGCCATAGATACGTTTTTTGTGTTTTTTTTTATTATCATAATAGCCCTAACTATTTCAAAACTCAAAATAAAAAAACAAAAACATTTATTTATAGAATTTATATTTTTATTTCACTTCTTTTAAATTATGGTTTTGACGTTTTGGTATGATGAGGTATGACCCTTATAGTAAAGGTTATGATTGGTTACGACTTTGTTAAATCATATCGAATCATATAGACCATTTAACGAAGTATCATATGACATCATATGACGCCTTATGACTATTATAGTTAGGGGTAAAGCCAATAATTATGCTTTATCTCTTATACTTCAGTATTTATTGTTATATTGTTATCCCGCTAGGGTCTCTGATGTAGGTAAGGGTAGTTTGTGATTTTTCTTTTTAAAGTTTTTTTAGTTTTTATGTTTACTAAATTTGCCGTGTATTGAATTGGAACTTGATAATAATGTCATAACATATTTTGTTTTTCTTGTTATTAGCAGATCGTAAATTTCGGTTTATAATTCTCCATGTACAATATAATATTTACTCAATGCTACTGCGCATTTGAATTTATACTTTTGAATTATTTGTTAATAAAATAAATAAATTTAAATTTTTGGAATTTGTGAACATTTTCTGGGTGAGGTAAAAATTATTTTCTTAATTTACTATTTGTTTTACCGGTAAGTTTTTTTGCTGTAATATCGTAATATCGTAATATTTTAGCAAAGCTATTTTAATTATTTATAAATCGAAATAATAATAATATTCTGATAATTAAGTTCTTGTCTTTGCTACTTTGTTTTTTTTTTTTTAAAATTAATTAATATATAATCAGATAGTCAATGCTATTGCTCAATAGCTGAATTGTTCTTAAGTTAATCTTAATTTGTTTTTGATTTTATTTGGTTTTATTTGGTTTTATCGTTTTGTGGTTAATGTCTTTAAATAAAATTTTTCACACTATCGTAATTCTTAATAGTTCTAATAAAGTTGTCTAATCTAGTTGAAAAAAGCTTCGTGTTGTAAAAGCTTTGTGAAAAGTTTAACAGACGTTTAAGCGTATTAATATATAAGATAACAAATATACGATATTTGATTAATTTATATTTTTCATTTACAAAGTTGATATAATAAATAACGGTACTTGGGTACCCAAAGGACAGTTCATCATCAAAATATGAAACAAGAGTAGTTAGGTACCTAATGATATTTTTGTTATAGAAATGAAATAAAATTTTTCTGGACCTGAAACCTACATCATCATCAGTAGGTACATAAAAAAAAATTAAAATTCTAACTACTTGAGTACCCAGAAGATGTCTTGGCATCAAGATATAAAATTTGAATAGTTTTTTTATATAATTTTTTTTTATTTTTTGTTTTTTTTAAATAAATTTCCATGGAAAAAAAATTAATGAAAAAACCGGCACTTTTTTTGTAATTTAAAAAATAGGTTAAAATTTAAAAAATAGGTTTTTTGATGAAAAAAACACATTTTTTGCGTGTTGTGTGTTTTTACGACAAACCATATATAATATGACTTTCCTTGCTACGTTACGGTTAAATAAAATTTTAAAGTTTTCAATCTGGTTACAGAACTTTATAGTATAATCAAATACCTTTCTAGAACAATGCTTCTTTTTTGTTATAAATTTTTTTGAATTAGATGCACTTTTGCTGTTTCAAGTCCGAATTTCATACTAAATACTTCATCACAAACAGAAATTCTTAATAGACCTTTGTTTTCCTAAAATAGCGTTACATTTTAGAGAATAGATTCCCATAAGTAATAAAACTAAATTTAAGAGTAAAAGTAAAACAAATACAAAAATAATCACAATAATATAACAAAAATAGTAAAAATCATAGTGAAATCCATACAAATTGTTTGAGGGTACAGGTGTACCTCTCCAGCTGAAGTAAGGGTTTTGAAATGCCAGATGAATAAAGGTTAATAATGATATTGTAGGCATTATAAACAATTTACGTAAGTAATTAATTACAGATATTTTTGTTTTGTTTTTTTGTTTCCTTACTCCTCTTGGGAACATAAGGGGCTTCTACTTGACATTTCCATCGTACTCGATTGCTAGCTACTGTTTTCACTTATTCCCACGTTATGTTTGTTTTTTCTTGTGCCGATATTTGTTACTATATGGTATCATTTCTATTTCCGAGGCAATATCTAATTTTATTTTTAATCTGTTTATACTGTCTAAGTAGGGGGATTGACCTACTGTAGAAAATCACTTTGATAACTTTATCTGTGCTTACGGAGTAAGACAACTTCATAATTCCGCAAGATGTTGTTGCGATTTTATCTATCCTTGACGTTAAGTTGACTGACGTTACTATGTTTGCTGGGTACGTTATGTCACTTTTTTGTCTATTTTTTTTTATGTTGTTGACAATTGTGTAATTATTATTAGTGGTTTATCAATATTTATTTATTGTTTTATTGGTCATTGTGTTGTATGAGATATATAAATATTGATATTATATGAATATTGTTTACTAATTATCACCCATATTCTTGAAAAGTCATCGTGTCAGTGATGAAAAATTTACCCTCGCTCACGTCTAAATATATTGTTAGTCAACATAACGAAATTTTTCACAAGCCTAAAAAAAGCAAATTTATTTAGACGTGGATGTTGGTTAATTTTTCATCAATGACGAGTCTGAAAATTGAGTCTTCAGGAATATGGGTGTTCTGATTTTAGTAATAAAATTATTGATTATAAATTTTATAGCAGTCACATTTTTGATATTTTTCTAGTTATATTTTATACCCCACACGGTAAACGAACCCGAGACTACCACATCATTATTGAAACACATTTCGGTGTTCCAATCGATTGGACCGCAGAAGGGATATTAATCCGGGATAAAATCAATTATAGATATACCGATGGTTATTAACTCTATTATATATGTATCAATGTAAATAAATAAACCGAACTTGTTCTTTTTATTTATTAAAATATAAAACTTTTATAATTTCTAATTGAATTTATAATTACATAAATTTATTTTTATACTTAAAATTTGTGCTTAGAAACTTTTTCAAAAATGAATTATTCTACATTTAATGAGTAGAGCCAGTAATTTGTTAAATAAATACTCGAAATATTGTAGATATTGTAGTGTAAAATTGCACGAAAAGATGATTCCTACCTAAGTTACTGTCAAGAACGTAAAAAAAAAAAAAAATTATAATCTTAAAATCAATTTCACAATACATCAACAAAAAAAAAAAAAAAAATATGTAATTTAAATATCAATACTCATAATAGGCAATGCCATTTTTTGTATTTTGATAATAATTTTTAGTATGGCCCTTCATTAAATAACAAATTATTTACATCAGTCTATAAACTTGTCGTTGTCATTATCAAAACTGTCAGTTAAATCGTTCTCAAAATGTATCACGTACTTAAGCATAATATATTCGTATATCAATCTACATACATACTTACATATATACATATTTAAATTAGGTTAACAATGCTAAACTTTGATTAAAAAATTATAAAAATAAAAACAATAAACAAAAACAATGATTTAAAAATTTATATTTATTATTTAAAAAAAAAAAACATTTTAATAAATTGCACTTGACCGAATTTTTGAAAGAGAGAGAAGACATGGACATAATTTCAATTAAATTTAATTATTTTTTTTTATTTTTTATTATTTTGATTTTGAATAATTTTATTAATTTTGACGTTTATTTAACTATATGACAGTCGTAGACTTTTTGTGCTTTTTTTTTTGTTTTATGAGTTTTTATTTTTTATTTAATATTGTTATGGTAATGTTAATAAAATAATAGACAGATAACCAAAAAACACGTTCATCAAATGAAATACCAGAAAAACAACAAAAATAGACAATAATATAGTTAATAAAAGTTATGCAGTCGCATTCAATATCATGTCATAATGGTATAATTTTAAATAAAAATTAAGTTAACTAATTTGTAAAAAAACAAAACAAAAACAAAAAATCCAAATGAAATTAATTTAAAATGAAAGTTATTGCACCTCTATTGAGTTCGAATTATTTGATATAACCTCAAATAAAAACAAAAAAAGACTTCGAAATTAAAAAATTTATCACAAATAAATTTAGATTAATGGCTAGGTTATATGTTGAGTTAAATAGTGTTACAAATTATTATGTGACTATTGTGACGACAGTAATTGTAACTATTTTCTTCATTTTAAAATTTATTTGTAATGTTATGGTAATTTTATAATTATGTTATAATCAAAACAAAAGTTTTTTGAGAAACGTTTTTAAAATTTAAACATATTTTTTTTTGTTTAATTTTTTCGAAAATTCACTTATACAAAACTTAAAATTTTGAAAAATAAATAAGATATTAAAAATAGAAAAAGAAAAAAAAAACTAAGTATTATGAAATACATTATTTTTTGATGAATTTGGAACACCACAAAATGTTTAAGTCAATTGAGGGTATTGCTCCATTTGATTGAATATTGTTTTTTTTTTTTTATTTTTAAGTAAAGAAGTAACTTTTTAAAGAACTGACATTTCAAAAAAAAAAAATTTTTTAAACAAAAAAATTAATACAAAATTTTAATAAAAATTGAAAGTATTTTTTTTGTTATTTTGTTTTTTTTTATTTTGGTTATGGTGAATTTTGAATTTATTAAACCGAAAAACCGATTAAAATACAAAATTAAAAATGAAAGTATATAAAAGTAGAGCTATCATGTTGGTATCTATATATTGAATTTATTGAATTTAAATTAAACAGGTTGATGTTGTATAATATTATATTGAATTGCTCAATCCTTAGAAGTTGTTTACATATTCGGTACAGGGTGTATTATAAATAATATGTTAATAAGTGGGATTTTTTTTTCATATTTCATTAGTTATTTAAGCTCATTTTTAAATATTTTTTTGGACAATTGTTTGATATCCTATAATCTGTGTTTTTTTATATATATAGGGTTGAATCCACGTAAATGTGATTCATTTAAGGTATATATTTTATATTAATTTGAAGATTTATTTTTTAGTACTAAATTAAAAATATAGGATAGTGTAGAAAAATATTATCTAGATATGGTCTAACACTACAATATCTACTGATGAATTTTAGTAATGATAAGATGTAATTTGAAATGTCAAACTAAAATCAAATACAAAAACATTTGACGATCAAGCAACAATAGTTTGGCAATGTTGATAAAGATAATTTTGTTTCGATTGCACTGGAAGTGACTGTAGTTGGATTTTAAAAATTTATGATGTAAATTAAAGAAATTGATTTTAAAAAATGAAAACTGTACTTATGATATAAGTCTTGAATCTTTTGGTTCCCAAAATTTCCAACTACATTAAACTGATTCATGAGTTTGAAAATAAAATATTTAAGTCACTTTCGAATGAGTAAAGAAATATTCATGGTAATTTATTTTGTTCCTTTTTGTTATGTTTTTAAGTAAATCTGATGAAAATATTTAATTATAACTATTTGAGGTTTGAATATGAAAGAGGCAGGCCTATAATCATATTTGTAGGAATCTCTTTACAAACACTTTCACACGCTAATTAATTTGAAAATTTAAAACAAAAAACTGTAGATAATACTGTTATAAAATTGTTAGAGCATCAAAAACTGTTTGTTTTTATTCACCTGACATGGTACAACCCTCTACATCAGACATTTAAAAAAAATGTTTACCTAAATTGCAAGTTCACAATACAAGACGTAAATGACGTGCAAATTACATTTTCGATTAAATAATTTCTGTCTCATTAAATAATGGTATATATATACTGCAAAAGTAGATTGACATTAAAAATCACATAATTCGATTTAAAACTGTTTAATCGATTAGACTACAAATTAATTTTATCTTAGTTTAACATTTCCGAGTACACCTTTAGATGAACCAGAAACTGCATCAATATGATATTTATTAAAATAGAATTGACTTGATTTTTTTTTTTTTTGACTGAATTATAACACTCGATAGTTGAATACTCGAATAAAATTCCATGTTTGTCGACTTTATGTAATTAAAACTGAAGTATAGATACTGATATTGTATGAAACAATAATTTATTTACCGAAGATACTGTCAAGACTATAAAAAAGTAACTAATGTAGCCTTTCAGTTTTAATTTTTTAGCAGAATTAAAAATTATTTCACTTATATATTGAAGTTTTATCATTTTTAGTACAATTCTTAAATTAGAAAACGAAAGAAAAATTCATATTTTCGTATAGTAAATAAATTACGCCCATACACTGACTGAGGGCAACACATATGCCGAATAATCCGTACTGGCTTTAAGTAAAGTGCAGTTAACTTAGATTCAAATTTCGTTGGATTTATTATCGCTATTTAGTTCAATACAAAAAATATAGTTAGTCTCGAATAAGAAATCCAGCTTTTTTTATATTTTTATATTGTACATAAGTCAATATAGAATTAATAGGCTTTGAATTAAAAAGTTAAACACAAACATTTATAATATTATGTAAATTAATTTATTAAATTTATTATCATTTTTAATAAGCCTTAATGTATTTGTACAATTTGTTTAATTTCATATATATAAATTCTATATTTTAAGAGAATATGTACACCTTTGATTTATACTTATTTAGACTAACCGAACTTAATTGTTTAGAATAAATTTAAAGTACGAAATGGCAAGTAAAAGCCTTTAATTAAAAATTTATTTTATTAAATATTTTTCGAAATTCAAAGAATTTTGGCACAAGATGTTCAAACTTTTTAATATTGTCAATCTCAAAAACCCCCTGTAAAAATTAACAAAATTTAATAACGTAAAAAATTATTATGAAATTGATTTTCTTTTCTACCACCTATAATTACCAATTTAATTTGAATAGAAGTCTAGACCAGTAAATTATACTAAAAAAAGAAAATAAGAAAAGAAAAATCGACCAACAAAATGCCCTATTTTCCAAATAAGATTTATTAAAAACTAGTATAAAATATTTTGAAATTTTTAATTGAATTTTATCCAGTAGAAAACCAGTAATATAAAAAATATTGTATAATATATTCTAAAATTGTGTATTTCAAAATTTAACTTTTTTTTTTTTAAAGAGGGTTTATACCAGTAAGTCGTTGCAAAAAATAATGATAAAATCACATTTCACAATCTATCAATTAAATTAATTTAAAGAACATGTTTATGGAAGGTAGTAAAAGTAGTAAGTATAATGTTGTAATGTGACTCTGTCATTACTTATATAACTACATTTAAATTGTTTATCTAGTTAATTAAGCAATCCTTGAAATTTAATTATGAATAAATTAATTACTTTTCATATTTTGAATCCCTGAGCTCTTTCTTGCTTTGTATATATAATGATATATGTATGTATATTAAAAATAATAATAATAATAATAATAATAATAATAATGATAATAATAATAATAATAATAATAATAATAATAATAATAATAATAATAATAATAATAATAATAATAATAATAATAATAACAATAATAATAATA
Source organism: Argyra leucocephala (assembly GCA_963942445.1). Classification (NCBI taxonomy): domain Eukaryota; kingdom Metazoa; phylum Arthropoda; class Insecta; order Diptera; family Dolichopodidae; genus Argyra; species Argyra leucocephala. Next base: position 106,014,416 of record OZ012681.1, read on the forward strand.
ATATAATATTAATAATAAAATAATAATAATAATAATAGTAAAAATAATAATAATAATAACAATAATAATAATACACATAATAATAATAATAAAAACAATAGTAATAATAAATGTATTTCTTTTATTTCAAATAGAATTACCTAGTATATGTATTTTATTGTTTCTAATCTTTCAATTCTATATTTTTTCAATTTTAATAACGAATTTACGACTGTCGTGACAAGGTTTAAAAGCACATGCAAAAATTATACCAATACCCTTATAATGAATATACCCTTATTCTGTTCGACGATTTTGACTTATTTTGACGCTACAAGAAAACTGTAACGATTGCAATCGACTAACGGTAACGTAAATCGCTATCGGCTAAGAAAAAAGTGTTGGCATTTGGAATTCATTTTTTGTAATTTTATATGGCTTGACATGTATAGAAAGCTGAATATTTTTGAATCTACCTATACAAGTGGAGTAGGTAGATATGGTTTTAAAAAAAGGGAATTTTAATAAATGAATTGAAATTATAAAGTATAAAGTGAAAAGCATTTAAATTGAATGTTTATGCTTCAATTGCAAATGAATTAAAACATTTCTTAAAACAACAGACATTTTTATAAATATTTATTTTTATTAAAAAACGGTCTTCATAGACATTTTTGTTTTTAAAATATAGGTACTATTTGAAAAAAATTACAAACGAAAACAAAAAATATTTCAATGACTGAATTTAACTGAATATGGCTGTCGATCAAGTAAATTCAATTGCTAAAACCAAACGATTACAATTGACTCTAAACGATTCAATAAACGTTCATGCTACCGTCGCGCCATCATTTTAACGGTACAACAACTAAGCGTCATTTTGCGTTGATTAGAAAAAGGGGTCATATAATCATTAAAAATTGTTATAGAATCTCCCCAATACTTACGATATAAACTATTTTTTTTTTTACTTTATTTATTTATTTATTTCTAAATTCAAAATTTACAATACTTTTTACTTTTTACAAAAAAAAATTTTATAAAATAATTTTAATTAAATTTAACTTTGACTGATCACTCAGATGTCTAAACTTAGCTATGTCCAAACATCATAATAGAATCAGGCATCTCTTCTTTTTTAGGAAAGCAAAAATTTACATTTGGAATTCTTTATCAACCTCCATCAGAAGTAATAAAATTTTGTAAGCTTTAAACATTTATTTTTGCAACGCAAAGCTCTTATTATTTAAATGTGTTCATTTACACTTAAGAATATCGTTTTTATATTTTTTTCATTATGTTTTTGTAGAATTCATGTTAAATTCAAATTAAAATTAATTTCTAAATAAAATTTGTTTAATACAAGTTCTTAAGTTTTTAAATTAATAGGTTTTCACAATCGTTGAAATCGAATATCATTTTCCTGTATTTCTTGCGATTTGCCTGTGTTTTCATTTGATAATATGATAATACAGATAATTGAATGAATATGATAAACATTATATGTAATAAATATATATATGCGAGATTCTGAGTTCGGAAAGATTTTCGAGTTGAACTCAAAATCAAAGTTCTACGTCTTTTACAAAACATTTTAACACATTATTTTTTTGCGTAGCCGCCATTGGATATAAACAAATTGATTGAATTCGAAAACACTAAATGAATTAAAGTCGGAATTTGGAATTTTGGGATTTTATATTTTGGTATTTTGGGGCTCTGTATTTGGTATTTTGGATATCGTGCCCAACGCATAAATTGTACATATATAAATACAAGCAAATGACATACAGGCTAATGAAATACAGACATGTAATCAGTTTTGAAGTATTTTGGTTTCTATTATCTGACGTACAGCTGTCTTATGTACATTTGCATAGAAATAAATAAATAATTTAATCGCTAATAATTTAAATTTAATTTTTGATTTAACTTTACAATAATTGGTATTAACTTAAATATATTTTAATTAATTTTAATTCACTATCACTGTATATGTTATCAACTCTACTGACTATTTTGATAGAACTACTCTGCTACAACAGTATGTTTTCCATTTTTATTTTCTAAAGGTATCGGATTCTACTAACCCCACTGAATTATGATAAATTATGTACAAAAATGTAGCTAGCTGGCGTCTCTAATAGACATCTGATAAGCCTAAATTTGGAATGTGTCTAATTCTAAGGATTAAATCTGACAGTATTATAGTTGTTATACTTTCCCGTAATTATTATTAGTATAAGAATATTAACATTATAAACAGTTGATTGTATGTAAATGTTATACACATGGAAAAGATATCAGTCAGTTAATAAAGAGCTCTTAATGAGATATGACGTAAAATATCAAATTTTACAAGTATTATAAAATTAACAGCAATGCACAGAAGAGTATGCTGAAACCAAAACTATTACCATAGATATATTCAAAGCTTTTGATCGCGTATGGCATGCTTTATTTCTGAAAAAAACTCGAGCAATTGGACTTGGAAACATATTTCTGTATTTTTGGATTGAAAATTTTCTTTCAAACTTTTCAATACAAGTTGTATTGGATATGGCTTTGCATTTCAAAAATTCAATATCAATGGGTTGTGTCCCTCAAGTCTCTCAAGTTCTTTCTCTTAATCTAATAATCTTCTATCGACAACTTCAAATAAAATTTTACAGCTTTGCTGGTACTCTTGATTTCTTGTATTTCTTTGAAAAAGCTGCAGAAGTAACCTATAGACTTCAGTTTACAAAGAATGGAATAGTATTTCTCGTTCTCGAAACAAGCAACTTCAAAAAATTGTAAACTGGAAAAAAGTAAATATTAGGTCAAATTCAATGCTTTAAAAGCTCAGAGCTGCCTCATATCAAGAAAGCAAAAATCAGTTAATACCAAATATCGTATGTGCAAATAAAGAACGTGGCCACAAAAGAAGAAATTAGTCGCAGACAATGGAAGGATTTTATTTCCACCCTATGCCCCACGGATTATGTTGCAAGACAGTGATAATCGTATTCGAAAATGTAATATAAAAAACTTCAAAACTTTAAAAGTTTTTGTTATGGAAAGAAATAGCAAGAAAAAACAAAGCAAAAGCGGATTTACTAAATGGCTTAAAATCTGCGAAAATTAAATAAAAACCAGCAAAAAATTGTATGGGAAATTAATTATTAAATATAGCCACAGATATAAAAAAAAAAAGTGTATATTAGACATCAGCTTCTAGTTTAACAGAATAGACATTGTTTTTTGATTCATAGTCAGTGGACCATCCTTGTATTGATTACATATGATTTATAGGGATTAACACGTTAAAGAAATTCAAATTCGAACTCAAATTTGTGTTATTTCCTAACATTATTTTAAATGTTTTTAAAATTACCTCCTGATAAGCAATACAAAAAAAATGTATTTTGTATCTGACAGATTCTTACTAAGTTCTATTGAAAATTAGTCATTGCTATGAAAAAAAAATTAAATATTCTGTCTAAATTGAAAATTTTCATTATTGTAACACTTCAAAAAAGTTAGTTAATATTTGTGAATTAAATGGAATGTAAACATGTTTAATGTAATAATTTTTGTTAGCCTTACTTCCAAGATATAGAAGTGCTGTAGGTACTTACAACACAAGTATATTTAACATGTGACTTTCAACACAATAAATCCTTATGTTGCACAAAAAATAAACACATTTTTTCTTAATTTTCTAATTACGTACGTCTCGATTACATTACAACAGCAAACACACATCATATTGCAAGTAATTAACTTTAGTGGCATAGAAAAAATTTATGTATGTGAATGTATATGTTTAGATTTACTTTAATAATCAGTATTTATGTATATAATCGCGTATATATAATATATTAAGATGATGGACATTTGGTTTTTTATTTTGTAATTGTTTTTATTGTTTTTGCTTTTCTTGTGTTGTGTTTTGCAAGTTGCAACTGCTGTTTCATAATGCAAATATTTTCTTTTTTAGTTATTCTTTCCATTAATGTACTTTATGTTATTCGGCTTCTGTAAACACACATAATATTATATATGTAAATATATATCTATTTTATATGTATATACATATATAGATTATGTATCTATTCAATTTAATTTTTACCCTATGGATCAATTTCAGAAGTCCCCTTTGGGCAATAATATTTATCATTTATCACTTTTACCATTTTATACATATTATATATACATATATGTATAATTGTTGTTGTTGTGATTGTTATTGTTTTTATTCTGTAAAAGGCATCATCATCAATTCTTAAGTCAATATTATATATTTTACTTAGATGTAATGAAACCTGATGGCATTCACCTGAAACTAACCAGTTCCAAAAGTTTTTTTACGTGATTTCATTTAATTTTTTTTTGTATATAATTCTTTTTTAATATCGCTATCTCTTTCATTCTTCATATGTTGTTTTTTATTTTTTAAATAACATATGACTGCTAATAAGAATATCACAATTTATTAAGTAAACGGAGACGACTGGACTTAATACGATGGGCTTGATCATGATTTCATGACTAACAACTCATATTCGTTTATTGTCTAGGACAGGGTTTTCCAAACCAATGAAAAATTATCGAATTATATTTTATCAAAACTGTTTTATAATTCTATGATCTTATCTACGGTAATATTTTATAATCTACTACTACAGTAATACGAAATAATTGTACCATGGTTTAGTAGTGTTTTGTAATAAAATTGATTTTTGACAGGATGCTGTGATTTGCGTAATGTGATACATACATATATCGGTTAGGGTAGCATTACATTGTACTAGGCATTGTGTTATATGTACGCTGTGGTGAATAGCGTAGAAATGAAGAAAAAATTGCTAGCTTTTGTTATTCTCTTTCTTAGTATCAGATTTTGAAAATTATTTAACTTAATTTTGGCAGTTTTGGACGGTGGTAGGTGTTCTAGTCTATATCTGCCCATATTAAGGCAGTTGTTACAGTCACATGTCACATGTCACATATTTGCACATAACGCTTTTTAAAACACAATTGATTTATGCTGACAGTCCTAAAATAAAAATGAAAATGTATCGAAATCCAAACTTTTTTGAAAATCTTAAAACGAAAATCCAAATATCAATCAAAAGACAACTTTTTTTAAAGTTGGATTCAAAATCTGCATTTCCCCACTTTTCAGAATATGCATATATAGTTACATAATATTATATTGTAGAAATTTTAAATTTAATAGTTTGGATTTAAAAATTTGAATTTTTTTTTATGCGTTTGAATTTTGAAAATTTGGATTTTAAAATTTGGGTTTTGGTATTTGGATTTTGATTTCGAAAGTGTTGTTTTCAAAATTTTCAATTTTAATGGGTTAGAATTTTAAAATTTGAATTTTTTCATCCGTTTAGATTTAGAAAATTGGGACTTTAAAATTTGGATTTTGATATTTGGATTTCGATGTATTTGGATTTTTAAAGTTTTATTTTTAAGAGCTTGAATTTTGATGCGTTGGGGCCTTAAAATTTGTATTTTTTTATGCGTTTAAATTTTGAAAGCTTGGATTTTGATACATTTGGATTTTGAGAGTTTTGTTTTTAAGATTTTGAATTCTGATGCAATGGAATCTTAAAATTAGGATTTTTAGTCTTAGATTTTTGTTTTTGAATTTTAAAGCCGATCCATTAAATTGTTACCTAACAGTTGGTGCTGGCGGACACATTCTTTATACAAATTTAATAGTAAAATAGTTAGAAGAGTAAATTCCATTGCTGTTGACAAGCCTTGACATCGTAAATGTGTAAATGTCTCAACACAAAGTTGAATACAACGTCCACATGATCTCAAATGTTTACAAAAGCACACAAAATTTTGAGGCATTGTCTCCGTGATCACTGAACTGTTGTTAACGATGTCTCCGCGACTTGTTTGGCAAAAATGTTTACAAACCCAATGTTGTCCAGTGTTAATAAAAACTGTCTTTTCATTTCGCTTGATTACAAATGAATTAAAATACAATGTCTCAGAAAGCTCTCATTACACAATCTTGCCAGCTTATTTTATGGATAACATTGACAACTTAGTTTTTTTTACATTATATCAGGTTGAAGTTTTTTTTAAGACATTTACGTCTATATTTAGTCTATATTTGTAGATATATGATATATATCCGTGCTTTCGGTAATGCTGAATTGATGATTAATCAATTGGCTTTTGATTCAACCAAGCACAATTAGACTTAATGCATACTTATGACGTCCTTTATTCGATATTACTGAACCGAAATTTTTGATTTGTGGATTGATATTTATTGTGTGTATTTTTGGTTTTTATTTAATTTATAGAGACCATATCTTCCTATGCAACAAGCTCAAACACAAACGCCATAATTATCCCTACTATGCTCCAGACATGTTCTTTTTAACATAAGGCTATGTGGAGCATATGTTATTTGTAGCATAATGTCAGATTAGAAGTTAATTTTCTTATTTTTCAGATTTAATTTAATTTGGAATTTGGATCAATTAATGTGTCCAATATGAAATTTAAGGCAACATTTTCTACTAAAATTACAAAGTTTATCCGTTGGTATTAAATAGACTGACATAAACAATTCTATGCACAGGAATATTTTTTCCTCTCTTAAATTCAGTAAAGAGAGATAAAAAAAAAATTTATCAGACTAAAAAGGTTACCCACCACTGTTTACCTAATCTAGGAAATGAAGAAAAATTTTAAAAATTATTTTTCTAGACTTAATTTTTTTTTTTCTATTCTTTGTTGTTTGTTTGTTTTTTTATTATTTTTTTTTTGCTATTTTCTGATTATGTACTTGTCAAATACACTCTTGTTCTCTGTCTCAGATTGTTTTTTTTATTTTTCAGGAGAAATAAAAATATACAAAAAAAATCATCTTTTTACTTTTGCCGATTGCAAATGTAAATGAAAAAAAGAAGATAAAAATAAGAACAAAAAAAAAAACAAATAATGAAAAGTGAAAAAGTTGAAGTTCATGCAATACTAATGTAATTACTAGCAAAAAAACAAGAACAACAAAAACAAAAATAAAATAAATTCGCCAACACCAACATCATTATACTCAGCATCATCATCAGTATATTATTATCATTATCATAGTTATCATCAGGATCATCATCATCATTATTATTATTATCATATTTCCGCAGGGTGGTCATTCAAAGAGACTAGAGAATATTTATCACCTTATTAAGATATTTTTATTTTATTTTTTATTTTTTTTTGTTCTTTTTGTGGTTCTTAACTTTTCTTGAAATTAAAGAATTCCACTATATTCAACATGTCATACTTAATGTGACCATACATTTTTTGTATATTAATTTATTTTTTTATGTATATATACGCATTGATGGAATTAGTCAAGCAATGTATTGTATATATATACGTATGTATATAAATAAATATAACGTGTATATTATAATGTGTATTTATATGAATTAGAAGTTTTTCTTTTTATTATGAAATATGTTTTTGGAATTAAGCACAAGTTGACGATGACGGTAGTATTTATTAAAATATAAAATAAATATTTTAATACAATTTACTTAATTAATTTTATATAATTAAAGAATTTTGTTTTGTTGAATTGATATGAGTGTGCTGAGTGAATTGATTGAATTGTGCTGTAATGTAATTAGGTAAGAAGTTAGTTAAGATATTTGTTTTACAACAATGTGGACCACTATGGTATGTGATACCGACAACCCCTACTCCCTACCTAGTATCATTAAAGATGCAGAATAATCAAAACATTGTATGAAAACATCGCAACGAGTGTTCTATACACAGTGATTAAATAAGCAATGCAATCATATACAATGATAGTAAGTTTTAGACAAAAATATTATCGTTTGTTGCTGGTGTTGTTAGATATTACAGTTGGATAATAAATTTGTTGAATAAGTTTTTCTAAAAACGTAATACAATGTCAAATCTTTGTAATCAATGTCAAAATACAGTTCAAAAGACTGGAAAGTTTCGAATATATATTTGCATCCTTACATAAGTATACATACGTACTCTTACATGTGGAATAATGAATCTATCCATAATTAGTTGAAGATAATATTATATTTTGTATTCTAATATACATACACACATACACAGATTCTGGCATGTAGAATAATAAAAACATACTTAGTTGTAAGAAGGAAGTATGTTTCTTTCTAAATATCGATATTTGGAATATAAAAACATCTTTGGGGCAGGATAATTGATTTTTATTTATTACACAATATACCTTCTTATAGAAGCAGTATATTAATTTGCAGTTGCGGAGAAGCAGTTTTGAGAGAACCAGCTTCTTAAGATAAAAATGAAGAAATGAAATGGTGAGTATTTTTTATACATTACAAAAAGCCCGGGTAAATACAGACAACAACGTCTTTCAACATCTTTACTTTCAAAAAACATCAGTACATTGAAAATATGTCGCAACTGAACTACTGTGTTGTAACATTATATTGAGTATAGTGGAAAATAATTTAACGAAGAATAAAAAAAAGACTATATAAGACTCGCCATTATTAATTTTGTTTATCGTAACTGACTCCAGAAATTGTTACAATCAATTAATTTGGAAATTCAAACTTATCCAATGATTGTATTTATTAATTTTATGATAGATTATCTGGAAATCTATTTGCGTAATCTTACAGTTTATCCTTGATTTATGAGTTAGTCTTGTAGAGTTTTGACGTTACAATACAAGTCTGTAATAAGGATAAATATATACGCTTTGAATAACTTAGAATAGATAGATATAAGTGTAACATATTGATGAGTATACACTACTAATAATTGATATATACATCTTAATTGCATTGAACTAATTTGTTTCTTTGTCTGGTTAAACTAATTTAGTACTAATCTGAACTGGACACTATAAACACCCCTAACAAAACTCATTTTCTTTTACAGTTAAGCATTTTAAATTATTTTAATATAATTTACTAACAATTAGCTCCATAATAAAATACATGGACTTTTTTTTATTAATTATATTATCTTATAGGTAGGTCTTACATAACATTTTTTTTTTAATCTTTTTTATACTCCTTTAACTTACACTAAAAACAAAAATACAAGTTTTTCTTCCACCTTCCGTTTTTTTTTTTTTTTTTTTTAAATAAATAAATTCTACCATCATACAAAGTTATTAAAGACTTCTGTCATATCTTCATATAATATTATTAAAAAAGACAATACAAAATTGGGCAGAAAAAAAAAACAAAAATAATTTAAAAAACTTAAAAACCTAAAAATAAAATTATAATTTTTCTTTTAAACTTTAACCTAATCACATTGATTGCTTATTCTACGTAAATTTTCTTGATTTTCCACTTTATGGGTTTGGTCGAACGTCAAAAAATTATATACGTAACATATTTTATTTTTTTTTTGTTTTGTTGTTTTTGTTGTTGTTTTATATTTTTCTATATAAATTAAAACTTGACTCATAAATAACACAATTTTTACTCATCATCGTCATGAACATCATCATCATTATTATTTTGATCATTATCTATCATCATCATTACCGTCATCATTATTTTGATTATCGTCATCATCATATGCTCATCTACGGTTTTTATTTTAGGTTATTTTTTTCTTTTTTAGTTTTGGTTTTTTTTTTGTTTTTTCTTATTATCAAGATGTTAAAGAGATGACGTCGTATCATTTCAATTTAAAATTTATTTAAATTGAATTTTAATAAATTTTGATTTTACAGCCAGACATTTTATTTTATATTAAAACAATAAAAAGAAAAAAACGAACAAAAAAAAAAAATAACAAAAGAAGAACATAAAAAAAAACAAAAAATCAAAAAAAAAAACAGTTTTTTTGATTGTGCAGTGATAGTATGTAATTTTAATGTATTTTTTATGTCTTTAAATCTCTGAAGATTGTTAGATGCAGACTTACCGTTTTAATTTTCTTCTGAATTATTTAGTTGTAGGTAGGTAGTAGCAGTGGCTGCTGACAATATACAGAAACACTTTGACCAGTGAGGTTCTTTGTGATGCTACGGGCACTATTCGCGTTAAACAATTTTGAACTTTTTGAACAGAGCGGTGGAGGTTTTGGACTATTTTAGCATCTTCAAGGTCACCCAGTGTGTCCAGACAGAAGGTACTAGATAGGTTTTGCTTTTTGATAAAGACTGGTTCAGGTACAGAGAATGTGTTTGACAGTCTCATTCTCTACAGGTTCTGCAAAGTCATTTTAGGGAAGTCTAAACCTTCTAGTATGTTTGGCAATAAGGCAATGACCTCTCGAAGGGAATTTTTGAATAAAAAAACCTTAATTTGAAAATTTTGTTTTACTTAACTAAACATCTAATCCGATCTTAACCAATTTCTTAGAGGAATCATTTATATCTTAAAAAAAATAGTGCTTAGATTAGATTTAGAAAAATAGTGCTGACGTAGGACCTCTTTTTGTTTTCTTGAAAACTGTAATTTCTAATGATTACGATTTCAAACATTGTTTCTACCATTTTGGTTAGTAGCATGACAGTATTGTTGAACAACAAAAATTCAATTAAAAATAATTATTTGGTTGAGCTACTTCGAAATTCGGACTGAGCTCATGGAAAAGTATTTTGTTTACTAGTACTTAATTAATCAGTTCAACAATCTTAAAAACCGTTATTTAACTCTGTAACTCTATAGCTTTTTCCAGCTTATAATTATTTAATTTATTTACAACTAATTCAATATTCAGACTGAATTACAATATTTACATCTGCTTATAAATATGAGTGTTACAGTGAATATTTGCATTTTCTTATAAATTTGTAATTGTGTAGATTCGTCATGAGGTGTATTAATCTAGACTGTATATACAATATCAGGGAGTGAACCATAGGGAGGTTCTAAGTAGAATAGGTAGAAACCGGAATTGTTTTTAACAATAAAACACAGAAAAACAACTTCTCTGGATCATATGATGAGAAATGGCAAATATCATATTCTTCAACTAAAAACTAATGCCATGCCTAAGAAGTATCAGGCAATGTAGCAAACCTCCAAACGAGAAAACTAATGTACGCAGTGCAGGATAGAAAGAGCTTCAGAAATGTGATCACAGACAGCCAGTAGTGGATATGAAGCTGAAAAAGAAGAAGTATATATAATGTATATAACTATTATAGTATACAAATATACTACCAAGCCTTAAATTTAGATTATGATCCCTTAAATTTCCTTCACATAAATCCAGTCCAAATATGATTAATATTGAAACTAGAAATTAAAAATTGACTAACACACAAAAATTACAATTTATTAAGTTCATTTCAAAATTTAATTTAAAATAAAATTTAATAAAGAAAATAATAAATAATTCATCTGTAATCAAAGCCATTGAATAATAAAAGCACAGAAAGCCCCAAAAACAAAAACAAAAAAGCAAAAAAAAAAATAAATAAAAATAAAAAATAAAATGAAAGACTTAAGAGAGAAACTGGTTAAACAACTACAAATGGTCTGATAGTAAATTATTTTATTTTTTTTGTCTTTCTTATCTTCCATCTCATTTCCTCTTCTTATATTAAATCTTTATTTTTGTTTTTAAATTTTTTTCTCTATTTCTTGTTTTTTATTTTTTATTTTGTTATTATTCCTCTTCTTTCTACTTCTCTTGAATTCGTACTAAAATCAGTTGATTAAAATTTTGTTATGCAATTTCTTTCACTATTTTGTTTTTAATGCGTGATGTTTTGATAACACCGCACTTAAATACTCGTTCCATAACTAAAATCATTTGTGTATAATAATATGTATGTATATATATACATTTTTTTTTGTTTTGCTTTTTAGTACGTCTGTTCGTTCAATTTTGAATTGACATAAAAAATTACTGTCTTCCATTTCTTTTGCTTTTTGTTCGTTTTGTTTTGTTTTTTTGTTTTGGTTTCTGTTTTTGCGTTGTGCCTTTGTTTTCTGTTGAGAGATCAAGGTTGAGATGATGTTCGTTAAAAAAAAGAAAAATACGAAAAAACGAAATGATAATAAAAATAATAAAGAAGAAAATGATAATAAAATTTCGAATAATTCATTGGGATAGTAAAAATGAAATATAGTTGGTTCTGCTTACTTTGAGATATGATCATTTTTTATTTTATTTCTTGAATTGGGTTTTTAATGAGTTGATTTTAAACTAATTTTGCGATACGCCTGATAAGCATGCTATTTCATTTACTTATTTTCTACACGAACTTTAGAGGCCATAGGTTAATCTATTTTGTTATAGGTTCTGAGAAAAGGGGACACAAATGAGTTGTATTGAAAATATGAATTTCTTTTAAAATTCTACTAAAATGTAATAACTTAGATATTTTAATAGACATGGTGTCATCTAAAAAAATATATAGAATTGTCTAAGACATTTCGTTTATCTTCTAGACGTCTAAGACAGTCAGTCTGACTTCGGCTTGGCTTCTGTAGACTACTCTATCATTTTCTTAATTCATTATATCTCTTCTTTTAATATACATTCATGATTGATTTTTACTAACTGAACTATGCAAGCTTATAAAATATATTTTATAACACTTCGTACGTATGCAGAGTAGGCCTCTTATTCAGATCAACTCTCTTGAGTTCCATTTTCTTCGCAACTTTGAAATTTGAGAATGGGCTAAATGATTCTTTTCTACTTCATCCACTAAACCCTTCAGCGGATGAAATAGGGCGAAAAATATATACAAGTATGTCATTAAAATGTATTTTCAAATTGACATTTTTTATTTTATATTAAGAAAGAAATCTTGCACCCCAAATCAAACCTTGCACGCGTTATTGGAATCCCAAAAGAATATCAAAATGTTAAATAAAGTACAAAAATATCAGAGTCTACACTTTAGTTTAATTTAATTATATAGTAAGTACAAGCTCAAATCCACTGGAGTTCAAAATTTGTCTCTTATACTAGATGTGAGGTAGCGCAATCGACGCTAAGAAGAGAAACAAATATACAAATGAAAATAATAATTACTTAAATGAAAACAATGTTACGTGTAGCAACATAATGCTTAATGCTGTCTTGATAGCCTGTTATATCCGGTATATCTAACTAAAATTTAAAATGTTAACACATAGATGGTCACAAACATTTTTATAGAAGGCTAAGAAAAATCAACATTAATTTAATTAAGTAATTTTCCGAGGTTTTCTTTATTCCGATTGGAATTCTGTAACCAGGACGAAAGGTCCAGGTTTATATGATCCAGGCTTAAATGAAAACACAAAAATAGTTTTAATTAAAAAATAACGGTTTAATTTACCTTATTCAAAAATAAGCAACGTTGTCCAACGTAACCAGCATAATTCGAGAACCACAATATATGAGCTATACCAAAGCTCTACACTCCTCAGTAGAGTGAAAATAGGATTAAAAATAAAGATACTGGAATCTATTAATTCATACCGGCATTAATTATTATTAAATATTATTAAGAAATATGAACCTAAAAGCAATTTAATAATACCATCTAAATAAACTCAATGACTTACTCAATTAAAAACAAACTAAAAGAATTGAATACACTCAATTTGGAACTGAATTTTACAATCATATCATGTGTTTATTTTTTTAATGGTCCAAAAAACAAAAAAAAAAAAAAACTGGTCAAAATTGCGCATTTTTTGTTGTTTTGTTTTTTCATTTTTGGTTATTACTTCATAAGATGTACCAAAATATTCAATCCTTAAATATGTACAGTATTTTATGAATAAAAAATGTTACCGCAATAATAATGGCATTAAAAAATTTGCTAAAAATATAATATACAAAAAAAAAGATTAAAAAAAAAAAATTATTTCAGTTTTTGGAAAATATTTAAAATGCAATAAAATTAAATTATTATTTTTATATATATAATATATATATATGTATATAATATAAGGTTACATGTTTTGAATTATTGATTTTTTAAGGTTTGGAGTTCTGTGGGTTGATTGTTTTTTTTTTTTTGCAAAATAATTTTATTTTAGACGGCTTAAAAATAACACTAAACTCATATAGGTATAAAGATTAATAATCACAAATTTGATAATGGGTTAACGCTGTGATCTGAATTTGTAAAAAAATATTGTTGTTGTTTTTTTTTTTTTATTTTTTTATGGAAGATATTAATAAATAAAATAAAATTAATGAATATTTAATTTTTTTCCAATGATTTTAAAATTACAACATAATTATTGAAAATAAAATGTGTATTGATTAATAATGTTGTGATTGAAAACTGCTTAAGTCTAGATGTGTAAGAGATAAGCTATATTAAAGCAACTGTAAATTTCCATAAAAATATTTTTTTGATCAAACCTAATCTTGTCTATGTGAAATTTTCGAAATATGGAAAATACACAAATTAATTGCTTAAGTCAACATTGATAGAGGTCGCCTGATGTTGTTACAATCAATTAATTCAATTAATACTTTAAAAGTAAAACAAATGATTTTTTTGTTAAGCAAAACAATTTGGTTAGGGCATGTTAAGTTGTTTGTAAAAATAGAATTATTAAAAGTCATTTTAAGATGATTCATCTTAGGTTTTCTACAATGTCGATGATCGAATTGAACCATTCGAGTCACTATTTGTTTTTGTTTTAATCATATTTTAATTCAAATTCAACATTTCTAGTAATTTAATAATTTTCCAAGTTGACTGTTTCTTATACACCACTTCTACCAAGTTAATTATGACTCCGGTTAAAAGAATAATGATGGAACCACCAGAAGTGTATCTAAATGTAGAAATTATAGCAAAAATAAGTATAACTAGAATTATAATCAAAATAATGAAAGTAAAACGTATATGGGGCTAACTATGGGGTTAAAATGTCAAATATTTGGTCAAATTAAACTGCCAAAACAAGTATGACAAAAATTATAACCAAAATAAAGAAAGCTAATTGTAGGTGGGGCTGTAACCGTGTAGTCCTAATGTTATATAATAGGTTAATAGGATTATTCTAACAAAGAATAAATAAAAAAAGTAGTAAATATATGGGAAGAAGACGGTATAAGTAGCTTAGGGATCAACTAACTAAACATTACAAAAGATGTAAAAAATTATAAAAAGAAATTGAAGATGTTTATGTTGATCAGTGAACGTAAATTACTTACTTAAGTGGCTAACAGATCATGTAGGTTCTGTGTTTGACCCATCAGCGCTCTCCATTTTTTACCGGTCACGCGCGGTTTCTTCCCAGTTGCAAAAGTACTAATAGTGGACAAGAATAGCTGTATGGAGATAAATTTAAATGCTTTGAAAATACTTTTTTTGATTTTCCAAGTTAAGCTTACTTGGCTCTGTATACCTTATATTTTTCAATATTTTATTATTGATTTTTCTTTTAGTATACAGTTTTCAATCACTACATTATTAGTCAATACAAATTTTGTTTTATACATAATATATTGTAGTCATTTAGTCAAATATTGGTTATATTTTTACTCCACAATATGGCTGCGAAATCAGCAAAGAAATTTATATCTATATAATCAGAAACGAAACTTCATATTTCTTATTCAGAAGGCTTATTATAGAAACATCACAGATGATCATTATTAAGAATAATAAAAACTTACATAAAACAATAATTTAGAACCAATTCATTTCAAATTTGATCTTTCTAAGACATTATCCTGATGTTATTCTTAACACATCCAATGACTTTTATTTTTTGCGACGATTTTTCAGTTTCTGAATCCGACTTACTCAAAACTTTCTAATTATCCTGATTATCCTGAAAATCAAATGTAGCTGACTACTCTGATTAAGCTGGAAATAAAACGTATTCCATTCATCTTGAATTTATCAACGAATGATTTTTCACCTGATTATAGTTGTATACCTATATGGTTTTGAAGGTTTATTTATAAATTTATTTTTTACTTACTCGTACAAATTATAATGATTTGACATTTCATTATTATATTTTAATAATACATTTTAAAAATAAAAAAAAAACTTTACAGTGAGTTGATTAACCAGCTGGAGTTTTACCAAGTCCTGTATAGTACGTAAATGGATTTCTTTTTCAAGTCACTATTATTTCATTTCTAACATTATTAAACGAAAGGACAACCGCACAAATTTATATGATTCTGCATAATCTCTAACTCAACATTAACGTTCAGCTATATACGAAATACATCAACATAACACCAGATCATCGCAAGAAATACATGTCAGCCCAATGTAGAACTGTAGAATCGGTTCACAATCTGTATGTATAAGAAATCCATTCAGCATACTACCAGAATAAACATCTTAGATTTTGGAATCAGTAGTAAAGTAATGGTTAGTTTTTAAGACTATAGTTTGAATGTTGTAATAATGGTAAGAGTTTCTGAGTGGGTTAAGTCCCTTAATCCTTCAAATTGCTTTCCACGTCAAAACCAGTCCCTTAAACCTATTTCGATGATTTAATGTTATCTAGAAGAAAAACTTTCAATTTGGTTTGGTTTTATGTGATCTGATCTTGAATTATATTTATTATTATTATGCATTTTCTGGTTCGAGTCAGCTGTGCAGCGTTTTTTTTTTAATGGACGAAGCAAAAATATCCAGAGTGGAATTGAATTCTATCAAAATATCAATTATTTAAAGCAAAATAAATATAGTCTCATTTGTGAATATTTGCCTTTAGCAGTACAATTTATTAAAGAATAACAAATGGCTGTCAAAATTTACAAAATATACTTTAATACGGGAGTTTTAATTTTTTTAATTGAATCAATACAGATTTTGATTGTAAATTGGTTCACTAAGGAGATAGTTTATTTCCAACATGTTCTTGGATAGCAAAAACAAAATTTCAAAGTGCGGAATATTTTATAAGATAATAATCATAAATGTCTAATTTTATAAATCGAGTTCCTATATCTAGCTTTATTTGTGATGATCGGATTCTGAATTTATGTCAATTATTATTGCTTTTTTTGTGTCACAATACTCTCAATATAAAATTTTTAGAGCTGTATTAATGACAAAAAACTTTAAGAAGGTATGATTCGATTGCACTCTGACATACGGCTTTAAGTGGCTTTAAAATTTTGATTTTCTGTTAATCTATTTGAATAATTAACCTATAAGAAATCTAAAGCATAAAATTATACAAACTAATCAAACAAACAGATTGAAGCGAAAGCGGAATGGGTCCCAAAGTAAATAAGGTAAAAACCAAATATATGTTAGCGATAAATAAAAAGACCACTCAACATCATATTGGTCAAAACTGACGATGACCAAGTGGAACAAGTGTTGATGAAATAATTACATCATCTATGAGACGAATGGAGCGTTTTTGTACTCTGCCAAGAAAAGTTAGATCAGTGTTTGAGGCATCCACCCATTTTCGATCGTATGTAGGCTTTATAGATATTAAGCAGATATTTAGATGCAAAATATGCTTTAAACCGATTTAAAAAAAACCCAAACATTTTGCGACGCTTTTCGGAATATCGAAAATATGGTCATTTCGAGTATATTTAAGTTTTCTAGTCGGTGTAAGTTTTCATCTTGAAATTTTATTATTGGTTCGAATGGCCTTAGTCTTTGCGTTTAGACTATACAAGTTTAGAGGTGTTAAAGTAAACTCTGTTTGCTTTATCGCAGTCGGAAATTTTGAGTAAGTCATGGTTTACCATGCCGCCTTTTATTGTTCTTTCGGAAAACTGAGATAGCTGTAGCGTTAAGTGTGCTGACTAAGGTATCTTAGTCTTTTTATTTTATTTATTTTATTTATTAAACTAAATATAAAAAATTCATTAGAATTAACCAAACTAATAAAAACCATACAGTCGAGCTTAAAAATAATAAGTAAAATAAATATAATAAAAGTAATCCAAAATCTAAACCATATATGAATTCAAAATATAAATGAAATAAAATAAAAATAAAAAAAAACCTATCTATATACCCACCCTACTTCATCTCGAAAGTGTAATTTTGAATAAGTATGTCGCAATTTTAATAGAAAATCTAATTGCTGGTAAAATTTGTTGGCATTGTCATAAATTTAATTTTCTGAATATATTATTAACATTCATTTTAACTATCTTTTACAGACAAATGCTTTCCTATAATTTCATAAATTTTACTTTTCACTATATTTTTTGTTTTTTTTTTTTTTTTTTGTTTAGATTACTTTAAACTTCCGAAACAATCAATATTTCGATATCTTGTGTACAAACTCTACACGAGCAATAATTATACAGAGATAAATAAATAAAATAAATAATTAAATAAATTCAATTCTTATTAAAAATAATTTTGATTGATTTTTTAACTGTTTTTCATTTGATAGAGAAGTTTATTAAAAAATTATAAACAAAGGAAGGGCTTCTTGGAACATTCATATAAACATAGATAAATTATTAACGCACTTAAAAGCCAGGAAAATCTTTCAAAAATGTACATTAAAGTTAAAACAAAATACAAAATAATTGAAATTAATAGGTTTTCTCTGAAAATAGTATCTATACTTCTCATTTAAAAAAAAAAATTCAATTATAGTAAAATATTCGTTTTAACATTTAGATAAAGGTTTCTCATTAAGAACTTACTATTGATTAAAAACAAAAAAAAAACCTATTCTAGTAAGAACTTAATTAAATAACTTTAATTAAATTATAAATAATTCCTAATTAAATTTTTATTTATACAATCTTAAAGATAATAAATTAAAATGAAAAACACAAAGTAAAAAAAAAAAAAAAGTAAAAAAAAATACTTAAATAACAGTCCCAATAAAAATAACAAGTTCCTTAATAAACTGATTTGTTTTTAAATAAAAAATATTTAAAATAAAAAATCCCAACTCATTAATTTGTTAATTTTATGCAGATTAAATATTAAAAAAAAAAAAGAAGAATAACAACAACAACTTCTAAAAAAAAAATAAAAACAAGAATATGGAAATACATTTTTATTTTATTTATTTTTTTTAATATACAACAAAAAAAACCATACAATGTATATACACTGTATTATATACCTACCTATATAAATATTAAAACATACAAAAAAATTGTTAAGATAAAAATAAAATTATAACTTAAACCTGTTCAATTAAAAGAAGATTAACTTTTAGTACTCCAATTAATAAAAAAACAAAAACAAAAAAAAAATAAAACCTGAAAATACATAAAAGGTTTTCCCCCTTTTCCAGAAATGATTTTTTTTTTTTTATTTGTTATCATTTTTTCTTCATTTTATACAATCAATTCCACATCATGAATTAGATTGAATTAGCATCAATTTTCTTTAATAGGTAATCATTTTCATTATGCACGTGATTAAATCACGCCTACTGCCTTTTAAATTTTCTCATGAAAATTTAATATATATACGTATAGTATGTACGTACATACTTTTAATATATAACATAACTATTATTGTATTTAAATAGTAATTTTAGAAAACTATTTGAAACAATGAAAGTTTATAAATAATAATGTAAAATTAAATATCGAATAATGAATAGTTATATGTATAATTTGTATTATGTATATATGTTACTGGGAGTATGGTAATATAGTATGAAGAAATTATGTGATTATAATATTATCAATAATATTGACGAATGTAATAAGTATGGCAATATATGAATCAAACAAGCAAAACATCACATTCAGTCTACAAAGATAAAACTTACAAGAAGTAGGCTAAGCACAGCATATCACACCCATGGGGAGTAAATCAAACAAGCAAAACATTACAACCGGTCTACAAAAATAAATCTCACAAAAATTGCTCTAAGCAAGCAGTATATTACACTCGGTCTTCATTTCCAAGGTTTTGGCTCACAAGAATTATACTATGTCACAAACTGAAGATTTATCAATTTTATTTTGACATAATACATCCTCTTATACATATGTACTGTGATGGTACTCTCTAAATAAAGCACGCATTAGCAGAGTATGAGTATCTAATAACTGATAGCATAACAAAAGCAAGCATAATTAGATTCCTGTAAAGATGTTCAAAATAGATATTCAGACACTCACTATTACTACACCAATATACCTGGTTAAATATCGAAAGAAAATGGAATTAAATATCGTTCGAAATATTATAATGTTAAATTTAGATAAAAGAATCGTACTTTGATCTTAAGATGATATAATAAGTTAACTAAATGAAGTGGACATCACTAAATGCAAAGATTTTATACAGTTTTTGGACACTTTTTAGTTAACTTTTAAAATGTTTGATTCTATTATAATTAAATTATTTTGTCCAGAATAAATGAATATACAATTTATTTTTGAACACATTAACACTATTTTATTTTTTATAACAGATTAATTAAAATAAAGTACAGTTGTTGATGTTCTATATTTTATAATACAAGCACGTAAGCCATCCGTCAGATGCGGAAAATAAAATAAATCCATAAATAATTTTTAGTACTTTGTTTCATTCGGCTTTTTAATCCGAATTTAAGAATAATGCTAATTACATATTTATTTAATTTTATTCTGACTAAAATACCACCCCTTGACTGCCAGTGTTTTTATCAGCATTTTAATTTTCTCTGCGTTTCTAGATCGGGAAATTATTACATAAAACCAAGTCAATGGAAGAAAACTGCTTGTACAAAAAGAATTTCAATTGGAACAAAGTTTTCATCCTCTAATCTATTTACAGTAATCAAAGGCAAAAAAATTTTTACTTTAACAATATTTCTTTTTTAGAGAATACCCATGTACTTTACTGCATATATTCAGAAAAATAAAGCGTTAGCGGCCGACAGATACATATCGTCGGCTTAGTGCTTGTTTCGGACAAACGCCATTTTTACATTTTTTGTTCTAAATATGTTTTCTAGTGTTTATGAGGGTGATCTTTCAGAATTTCTTATCGGATTTGTCCTATCTCCAATAAGTTTTGAGATATGTTATGTCCGTTTTCGTACAAATCCACATTTTTTAAATCTTATTATTGCTTATTTCGGATAATTCCATGTCTTTCGGATTTGTCCGCCTGCCACCATATAGTTTTCTAAAAATTGGTTGAGAAAACTTAAGTCGGACAACTACATTTCCAATGGAAATGTCCTAACATATATATATATTGTTTTGTTACTTATTTCGGCTTAATCCATTTATTAAATGACTATATTGTGTTAAACCTATTTAATATATCCGAACAAATAAAAAATCATATCAGTGCTTATTTTGGACAAATGACGTACGGATAAGCCGAAAATAGAAAGATCAACATCATTTAAATACTATTTTGCATTAAATGAACATATTCATCGGGTTTGCCGCCTATTTTTTTTAAATACCTTAAGTATTAACAAGGCAATAATTTATTACAGTTTTACTAATTTATCTGATAAGACAACTGGATGCCCTATTTTAAGAAAAAAAGGAAAATATATAAAAAAACAAGTTGCAGAAGAACACCTCGATTCAGTAAGAAGACATATTGAGAGTTTTGAAACCGTACCTTCGCATTATTGTCGCTCGCAGTCCTCCAAATTTTATTTAGAAGCCGACCTTACTTTATCAAAAATGTTTCAATTGTACTTAGAACAGAGTGAAAATCCGGTTAAGATTTCTATGTACAGAAAAATATTTAATGACGATTACAATATCTCTTTTCACAAGCCGAAGAAAGATATATGTGATAAGTGCTATTTATTCCAAAGAAACCTAGCTCCAACCTCGGCGGAACAAGTCACGCATGATAATCATATAAAAGAAAAAAATGCTTGCAGGGCTGAAAGGAATTTGGATAGATCAAATATAGATGCAAAACATGCAATTATATGTTACGACTTGCAAAAAGTTTTTGCCTTACCAAAGGGAAACGCATCTAAGTTTTATTATATGCGGAAAATTAATACATTTAATTTAACCGGTACCTGCATCTTACCAGAAAATCCAAATATCACTTATTGTTCTATTTGGTCTGAAGTTCATTCGGGACGTTCTGGTAACGATATATGTAGTGCATTGATAAAAATTTTAAAACAAGTCGTAAAAGATTTTCCAGATGTCACTAGAATTACGTTATGGAGCGATAGTTGCATTCCTCAAAATAGGAATAAAATAAACTCGTTTGCTTTGAAGAAATTTTTGCAGCAACATTCCAAAATAGAAACTATAACCCAAAAATTTTCGGAGCCTGGACACTCCAACATCCAGGAAGTTGATGCAGTTCATTCTGCATTATACAAATATTTAAAAAATATTGAAATCCATAGTCCGCTTCATTTAATAAAGCTTTTATTAAAATATTCTACAGCAAAAGTAAAATTAAAAGTTTTACAAATGACTAAAACTGACTTTCTAACTTACTCTGTTCCTGCAAGTAAGCTAAATTTTACAAACATTCCATTTACAAAAATTAAGTCAATTTTATATGATAAAGATAATTTTGTATTAAAGCACAAAACATCTTTTTATGAAACAAAATATAATGTTGTTTCTCTCCATCACACTGCTTTAAAAAAACGATTAGCTACACCTAAGAATATATTTACTAATGCAATAACAGCTGTTTGTCCGGAATCTACTATATCGAAAGAAAAGTTATCAGATATCAAGAAATTACTGCCGTACTTGCCAGAAAACGACCAAAACTACTTTAAAAGTTTATTAAAAATTAAGAACTAATAGTATGTAATATTATTTTTAATTTTAAGTTATAACAAGCTGTGAATTGAAAAGCTGTACAAATTTTTTTAGTTTTGTTATATTGTTTTTTTTATTTTTAATGTTCAAAACAATGGACTGAATAAGATATATTTATTAGAATAAGATTATATTTAGCATTAATTATTTAATTATGACAATAAGGCTGTGAATTAAAAGCATGTAAAATCAAAATAATATTTATGTTTTCTACTTGAGATTTAAAAAACTGAATTAAACTTAATTTATTAAATTAATGTAAAATAAAACAAAAAGCTGTCAAATCAAAATATTATTTATGTTCAGGTTTAAAAAACTGAAATAAATTTATTTTTTAAATAAAGGTGAATTTACTGGTTCGGATAGATTTAGCCGAACTCATGCGCATGCATAAATTTTGTATGAAAAATGACAGAATTCAAATTTTCATACAAAATTTATGAGTGCGCATGAGTTCGGCTAAATCTATCCGAATCAATGAATTCATCTTAAATGTAGAATAAACTAAAAACTGCCAAATCAAAATAATATTAATCTTTTGTACTTAAGGTTAAAAAAGTGAAATAAATTTAATTTATTAAATAAATGTATATTATTTTCTAATTAAACATTAAAAATTATTGATCTTAATTTATTTCTTGTTTCGGACAATTCCAAATGCATTCGGACAACTCCATGAACGCATAAATAAAAATTTCTAAGTCATGGGATTTAGCCAATGGTGAAAAATCATGCTCTTATAAAAAGCTTCATAACTTACATCAAACTTTACTTCAAACCTTAAAATTTTCAAAATTAATAAAAAACTATACTTTCATTTAATACCGAAAATTTTATTAAAATCTATAGAGCAGTTTTTGAGTAATTAAACTTTAAACTTTAAACTCGTTTTCCCAAAATTCTGGTCGTTGGCGCTTGTCCGAAATAAGCACAAAGCCGACGATATTTTGAGAAAACTATATATATAATTTTTTTAAAGTTAAATCCTATTTTTTTCTTTCACTATACTTTTTAATTTATTTACTATCCATATGTTCAGAAGAAATAAAGCGTTAGGGTCCGACAGACATAATATATATTGGGACAAATGTACATATAATTTTAAGTTAAATCTTAGTTTTTCTTCTATCATTAGAGACTTTTTAATTTATTTACTAACATAATGTTCAGAATAAATAAAGCGTTAGGGTCCGACAGACATAATATATTATATTGGGACAAATATAATTTTAAGTTAAATCCTAGTTTTTCTTCTACCATTATAGACTTTTCAATTTATTTACTAACATAATGTTCAGAAGAAATAAAGCGTTAGGGGCCGACAGATACATTCATATATTGAAAAAACTGTATATATAATAATAAGTTATAGAATACATTTTAGTACACATTTTGTTTTAGCTTATCATTACATTACTTGAATTGAATTAAATTATAAATTTAATCTTTTTTATCGTTTAAGCGTCATTCCGCTATATTATAGAATTTCGCCATAGCTCAAATAGTGTGATTCTAAAAGGCATTATTTTTATTTTCACAAAATAGTTAATACTTGTACAAGAGACTTCATTTATCTCCCAAAGGATTTGAATTCGTGCTTGCCACATCGTTAGAATACATTTTTCTACCATCTTAATACCATTTAGGCTATAAACAGATGTGAATAAATTTATCATATTCATCAATATTGCTTATTATTCTAAATTATCACAGGAAAATATATACATAATCAAAAACCTATCGAATTCACCGTAACAGATACAAATATAAAGGAATAATTTCCATTGATCACCTGTGGTATGCAAGTCATGTTACAAGCTTTTCTCTTATCTTATTTGTTAATCTGATTTTATATACTTAAAAGAAAAACAAAAATTCACCTGAATATAAAAATCAATAAAGCTTTTAAACAAGAAATTCGTGTTTTCATGTTTTTTTTGTTTTTTTTTACATTTAATTTAATTCAAGTAAAAAAAAAAAAAAAAAAAAAACAAAAATAAAAATAATTAATTCATAAAATTTAAAGAAAAACAATCCTAGTAATAATTATATCTTTATGATTATTTGTGACTAAAGTGTGGCGCCTTAATAATTATGAAAATCGCTTGAATTCATTTTTTTAATTTATATATTCAGGTGGTACATAAAATGCATATTATGTATATATATATTATGTTCAATATGGAAAATTATTGTACAGTACAGTAATACAATATATGTTATAATGATTCAAAATACCTAGGGGTACATTAATTTATCATTATTTTACATTGTTTGGTTCTCGATTTAATTAAATCTATAATTGGATTTAAAATAGAATAAATAATAATCTGGGAATTTATTGAATTCCGAATTAATCAACTTAATACTCTATGTGAATTTAAAATTTGTATCAATATTGAATTTGTATACGTATTAATAAAAATTAATATTTAAAATAGATTTTCCATTATTTAAATTTGTATATACATCACAATGTATATTACCTTTTTTTTTATATATAAATAGTCCAAAATTACGTTAAAAGTATAATAATTATACTTTCTCACCGTTACTTGGACATGTGGATGGGATAATTTGAAAAAGTAGATAAGGAAGAAAGAGAGAGGTTTGGCGAAAAGTTGCGAACAATGTTGTTGAGTTAGAAAAACCATCCCTTCGTGAAAATGTTCGCAATGCAATCCAATTACACATTTTAGACCTTTTAACTATGAACAAAATTCCATAACCGTGTCTTAAATTATATCGGTATTTAGTTACTGGTATATTTATTAATCTCAATGATATTGCCTCGTGGCCTTAACGGAATTGATAAACAGATGAACGTAGTTATTTTATTTTTTCCTGGCAAACGCCAACCCATACAAGATATTTCTAAAATAGAGTTTGTGAAAAAGTGAAGCAAGTGTTGAGTCTAGTCAGTTAGAGTTGAAAAGCCAAAAATACCCTAAAAAAAGTTTTTTAATCGAAGTTTTTTAAGAAAAAAATTTCATAGGTATATGCTCAAGAAGTGATCGTAATATTATTGCTGCAAATTGGTATTCGAACAAAATAACTTGTGAATAAAGGGAAACTTCAATTTTTTGCTTATAACTTATTAACAATATTTTATTCATTTATATAAGCTTAAATAAGGCTCTGAAATTAGCAATGATAAATAAACTGATCGAACAAATATTTGATTTGAATATATTGGTATTTATTTCAAATTAAATAACAAAAGATAAAGATCAATTTTAAGTCAATTACCAGCAAACGATCAACTGCAGTAGATTAGTGTAAGTTGGTCAAATTTTGAACAATTTAAATTATAATCCATTCCATTTAGATCAGATTTATTAGATTATGCAATTTCGAGAGGTGGTCTGCCCCCTATATCACCGCATCTGCAAATCGGCTTATTGTGATTATACGTTTTAGTTAGTGCTACGAGTGAGCTCTTCGCATTCATACAGCAGATATCCAATAAATTCTTCCTCTATTTCCCATATTCTAAATAAGTTGTTTGCACAAGTTGTCACCGGATCCATTCCATCTAATTAGTAAGTGTAAAACTATTGAGAGCTCAGAGGCACACAGACAAATATTTTGGCTAAGAAACATTCAAAATAATGGTATTTGAAATAGAACGATTGATTATAAATTTAATATCCAAAATAAAATGCGTAATCGCTATCATCCAGTAATGGATAAGCATACCAAATCAACAGAAGAAAATATAGATAATACGACAGTTCCTTGAATGTATATGGGCCTATTGATTTCATTTTTTTTCTTTATATTTGCTTCGATATGGATTTTTGGTCATTTTAGTACCAACACTTTTGCTGCTAATTGTTCTTTTGTCCAGAATATTTCACAAATATTTAGAATAATTTGGTGATAAAGATTTGCAATTTCAGATTAATAATCTTTCTTTACATTTGGAGTTGAAAGGAGATGTAAGTTAAATTCTAAGGACGAATATAATATTTTGAATGACCTGTAACCTTGAAATAAAACAAATAGATTAAAAATACGCGCCAAACGATCATAGATATTATAGTAAACAAAACTAAATAAATAAATTAAAGAAAAGAAAAGAACAATAAATATAACTTAAAAATGAAAACGTCATTGATTAACTTAAACTAATAAATAACAATAATAACGAACAAATAATAAATTAAAAATAAACTATTAGTATGAATAAAATAAAATATTGACTTAAGTATTTTTTTAACGTGTAATATTTGGCAGCAGAACACACTCTTAGCAATTGAGCTGACTAACATGCCAATTGGCGCAGTGTCTTTAGTATTAGGTTTTTTACATTTAATGTAATAATTTATTATTCTAAATCTAAATTTGCCATCATTGGATTTAAATGTCCATTGGATGAATCACTGTGTCATTTATTTTGTAATACCTGAAATTGTTTTTAAAACCTAAATGCCATAAAATTATATTTCAATTAAAAAAAAATTTGGCTTTTAATCTTGATTTAAATGTGCTTTATTTCAATTTAAAGTTCTATCATTCTAAAAAAAAAAAACACCAGTATAGAATAAATTCTTGCTTAAAATCAATGTAAATTAACGTGAATTTGCATCTTGTGCAAACCAATAACATATTATCTTACACGGATTTAGAAAAACGTTAAGAATATACAATAGATAATAGTAAAGAGTGTATGGAGTAGCTGTCGTTGGGAAAACTCATAAACTGTATATCATTTGCTATGAAAAAAATGTTAATGAGTCATCTATTGCATGTTACAAGTAGTTTGATAGCTATTAACATTTACAATCACAAATTTTCAGGACAATCTGTATGCGACTATCTGTATGTGAAATTATTATATATATATATATATGCTTTTTAGTCTGTTTTAAAAACGTGGTATATTTCTCTGGAAACAAGTCATAACCATGCCCGAATTAACCTCTTCGTAGGCCCTAGGCACTTTTACCTTTAACCCTATCGAATAGTTTTTTGCCAGTATCCCTAATGAAGTCAGCTGTGGTTTATTTTTAAAATGCGTTAATTTAATTCCAAAGTGTTTTTGTTTAACAACACGTTATTTAAATAACAAAGTTTAGTTTCATTCCATATTGGTTTATTTTATGAATGTTATTTTGTGAATATTATATTGGTGACTTTATAACGTTTTTCTACTACGACCGAAATTACATGAAGAAATACTTATTTCGTATATGTATGACGATGATGAGTACCAATTATTATACTTTAAGTCTTTTGTTTCTAAGTTTAAATTCCACGCATTTGAAAACAAAAATTTTAAACCTGCTTGATATGATTGGCTGGTTTATTGTCAATTGCAAAGAAAATTCATTTTCTTACATATGTATACGAATGAAATTAAATTTTCTGTGATTGCAACCATAGCAACTGATTTTTTTACAAGTAATTTTCTGAAAAGATTAAGAAATTGAGGCTAAGTGCAAGTGACAAATTTCGTATAGAATCTTTTTATATAATAATAGATAGACTTATAATTGAAATGCGTAAGCAACTTAGAGCATATCAAATGTTATATGAAAAGTTTAATTTTTTGGTGGACAGAAGTCTAACAAATAATGAAATAGTTTCGAAAGCAAATCAGTTAGTGCAAATATATTCTTCAGATGTTGACGATGCATTTGTTGACGAGTTTTTATTATTTTCACGAATGTATGGGAGTAAAAAATCAGTGAAGGAAATGATAATTGCACAAATAAATGATAAACTAGTTACCAGTTTTCCTAATGTAAATTTTGTGTTAAGAATTTATTTATAGATATTTGGAACGAATGCGGAAGGGGAGCGGAGGTTTTCAAAGCTTAAAAGAATAAAAAATTGCCTCCGATCAACTATGGGACAGGAACGATTATCATCTCTTACGCTTTTATCAATCGAAAGTGATTTAATGCGAGAAATTAGTTTCGATGATGTTATTGTCGAATTCGCCAATAAAAAATGTAGGAAGGTTAGTTTAGGTAATAATCAAATAAATTGTTTACTAAATTAATGATTTTTTTTTGGTTTTTTGAAAATAAATTTTGAATTATTTTGGATTAAGTGAAGTTTTTCTTTTCATGCTTTGATTGAATATTTATTATATAAATTTTTCGTAAATAATAATATGTATACATTTTCGTAGGCCATTTACAGATCGTAGGCCCTAGGCACTGTGCCTATTGTGTCTATGGGATAATGCGGGTGTGGTCATAACTGCCTGTCTGGTCTGAAAATTACGTTTCGAGTAAAATAAGTTTTAAAGTTTAAAAATATAATAACCGAACTGTAGCAGTTTTTGATTTTTTAAAGCCGCTTAAATCAAACATTTGAAATCCAAAAACTTTATTATGTAAAAAAAGCTAACGTGGTTGTAAAATGTTTTATTACAAAAATATTTTAGGTCATATTGCCATAAGCGATTATGAACTCTAGCAAAAATGTGACAGCAGAGTGCAGCGAAAAAACCTTATATTTTTGAAAAAATCGAACAACTAGACTAAAATTTGCTAGAGAGCACCTGAATCGGACTATTTCGAAATGGAATATTGTACTATTTTCAAATGAATATAAATATAAGATGGCATCGGGTGGTATAAGGTATGTACGACGACCAAAGGGCAAAGATTATTTTTTATTAATTTTAAAGAAAAATACGGAAAAACAAAAAAAAATCATTTAACATAAGTTTCTTATTTTTTGACATAGAATCCGCATTTTCATAAAAAATTACCCTTTCCCATTTAAAAATCTCGATTTCGGCAAAATTCGGCGATTTTTGCTCTTAAAAATCCGAGTTACGGTCCTTCCCGGAAGTTGAAAACATCACCAATCAATAGAGCACCGTCCATTTAGTTAATAATTTTTTTTTTTTAAATTTAAAATAACGGCTCCTTCCTCTCTTAAAAAGCTGATAAGCATGCTTTGGAACACCCGGTATATAGATACATAAAAATATTTCTTTTAATATTCCATAGGTTTTGCAATTTTAATTATATTGTCGAAATTTCAAACTTTACAGTAAAACAATTTCGACAATTTTGAAATTGTTCTTTGGAAAAATAAATTTATCTAATAAATTAACACAATTTTCTCAGCTTTAAAAATTCATAAAAACCTCGGAATTTTCGTAAAAGATAAATTTTTGTATGTAGAATTCAATGTTAGAAAGATCTCGTTTTTCGTTAATATCGACTTAAGTGCTTTTATCTTATTGCTACAAATTATATTGAATTTTATATCATAAATTTTTAAACAAGCGTAAAATATAAGCAACTCTATTTTTTTTTATTCTAAAACTGAAGTAAACATTCAAATCATAGGGTGTTCTCTGATTATCAATTTTTTACTAATAAAAATAATAATCTAATTTAATTTCAAATTGTATCGGGTATTCCACAAAACCTACTCATATAATTTTTAAAAAATTTTCAACATTTTATACACATATAATAATTCGCAGTAAACTAATTTCATATTTGTTACATCTTGATAAATATATTTATTGCGAAAAAAAAACAAAAACAAAAAAAATATATCTAATAAATATATTATTAGATTATTGTGTAATATTTATATTATTTAAAATCCATTTACTTGTTAAAAATTATAACACAGTCCAGTACATTATATTCATTCCATCCACCTTAAAATGAACTAGATTTGATCAAGTAAATAAATTTTAATGTTTTTTTTTTTTGTTGATAAATTGATCATGTTTTATTTTTGGAATTCTATTTATTATTTTAAATTCTAAAAAGTATAATAATCAAATAAAATAATATATAAAAAAAAAATAAATAAAATGAATAAATCTAGAAAAAAAAAATAAGATTAGATCTTAACATACATATAAATAATAAGTTTCTTTTATTGGTAACCACTACCACCTGGAGGAGGTACGAGTATAAAAAAAAAACATTAAATATGACTAAAATATGAATAATTTTCATGTAATACGCCATCTACCTATGATTTCGATGATTAATTTTTAAATGTCAATAAATTGGATTCGTTCGACTTAGTTATTTGTTATTTCTTGAATATAAAAAAAACAAAACAACAAAAACAAAAAATAAACGCAACAAAGTAATTTATTTGAAACAGAAAAATAAGAAAAAAAAAAAAAATTTTTGACAGATCACAACTTGTATTGAATTTTTTTTTTTTTTATAATACAACATTGATGCTGATAGTTGGAATAGATCGTGGTGGTGCACACAGGGATATTAAAAAATGTATAATTTTTTTTTTTTAAATTCAAATTTAAAATTCAAACAGTTTCACCTAATAATATTCAACAGTATGACCCTTTCAAGTTGAATTTAAACTGAGTTTTTGTATTTTGTTTGTATTTTCTTGCTTTTACCAGCTTACTATTAATGTACTGATGACTACTAATTTGCTACTAGAAATAATTTATTTTCATTCTTGTTACAATATGATTGTGGTTAAATGACAATATATAATTGTTATTGTTATTTTTTGGAATTCCAATGATTGTGTATAGTTATATTTTATGAAATATTTAATAATAATTTGCACTTTATATTTTTAAACCCACATACCTTAAAATATTTAGTTGCAAAATTTTAATTGCAAAGCTGGAATAGTAACAAAAATAAAAAATGTAAAAACTTCTAGGGCTTAAGTAATTAATAAATATATTTTTTTGTTATTATTTTCAATTTTGTTTTTTAATTATAGTGTTAGCAAAATTTTGCTATTTTAATTATTTTAAGATACATATTTTAAGATAAATTAAACATAATTATATCTATTTTTTTGTAGTGCTTGTTTTGTTTTAAGATCAATTATGATGTGATAAGTTAAAAAATATTTCTTTAGGGCATTTTTAAATTGAAAAATGAAATTTATATAATAACTTTATTATATTAGTTATGTTATAGTATATAATATTAATAGTAAATTAAATTAATTTAATTTATTTTTAGATCGTGTTTGGAACGTGGTGTGGTGCATATGACAATTGAAATAGTGTAATTTAAGTGAATCAAGTTCAAGGTAGTAGAGAGTTGCAAAAAATTAGCCTTACCATTTAAACTATTGAACATAAACATTTGCCGTAGACATAGTAATCATAGACATTTCAGATAAGAGAGCTACTTGTTTAAGCTAGGGCAAAAGTAATTAATATATATATAACGTAAATGTACCAATTTCCGCCCCCTTAAGGAAAAATTAGTTTAAGTTGACAAAATAAGCAAAATATAAGCCTTTTTTAATTTTTTTTTCAAATTACAATAATTATTATTTTTTAATTAAAAAAAAAATATTCTCATCTATAATTATAATTTAATTTTTTCTAAATAAATAATAAAATATTATAACTGTCAAAAAAAGTTTGATTGTACGTATTTCCGCTCGACAATTTCAATCTGAACTAATTCCGCCCTTATATGAACTCAACTCCTCTTTTTGAACCTATTTGCGATTCACAGTACCTATTTCCGATTTTATTTAAAAAAGCTATTTAAAATAATTATTAAGAGTAAAATTAATAATTAATTTTTTAAATAATTAACTAGTAGTTAAATTATAAAAAATATTTATTATATTAAAAAATATTTATTATAATAAAAAATCAATATACTGTAAGTAATTTGAAAAAAAAAAAAAAAAATAAATAGTTATAATGTAAGTAAAATTATTTGTTACACATAAAAATATACATTTATTTCAATATGAAAATTTAAAAAAAATTAAACAATGCAACGATTCAGTATTTCAAACAAAAAAAAATAATTCAATATAACATAATTAAATTAAATATTATAACAATGCACATTTAATTAAAATAAATAAATAAAAATATAAAATATAAAATATTTCACATACATATGTAATGTACAAAGTAAAAACTACATTTCCTACTTCTTAGTTTTGGCATTTTTTATTTGTAATTTTTGAGGTACATTATATTGTCCTCTGCTGTTCATTAAAACTGGAGACTCAATTTTGCAGACTATATCAATGTTAGAATATCTTCTTTTACAAGCCATCTCCAAAATGTGCCAGACATGGTTATGGTTTTCTCTATTTAACTTATTGTCAAATTTATACAAAGAAATTATTTTGGTAATTTATAATGAACGCCTTAATAAAATTTTGGTGGCAAGGCAAGATAATTCCAGATTTTTTAAATTATACAAAATATAATATATATATATATAAGTAAAACATAATTTTGTAAAAACTCAAAATTTAGTTGTAACAAAAAACACATATGCGAAATTAAATTTGTAGGTCGTAATCAGGTCCAGCTTAGCTTGTTCAATTTCAATTTAAAATTGTCCAGTTGAATCCTTATATAATCAAAAATAGTTGAATAACTTAATTAATTATTTCGATATATCATTTTCCTAATTCCGTCCAGTCGATCGTAAATACGTACAACATAAGTTTACGTGTACCTAATTCGCGCTCAAAACTAATTAGCAATTTTAAATATTTTTTATTTACAAATTGAAGAAAGTATATATTATAATCTATTTAATAATATATCTTTTACAATTATTTGAATAAAATAAATAAGTGAACATCATAGTTTATTTATTATGGTCTTAAGAAAATAAAAAAAATTTAAACATTTGAACCAATATTTTCGCTAAAATGTCTACCTAGTTTAGTTTTCTATCAATAACTTATTTATTAATATAAATACAAATGGGCATTATTTTGCATTACAACGAGGAAATAATATTCTTTATTTATTTTAAAAATAAATTTTAAATATAAAGCGTGGGAGTTTTGTATTTACAAAAGAAGGGCTTGGGCGGCATAATGTACTTGGGCGGGGATAGGTACATTTACGTTATATATATTTTATTATTTATAGTGTTGGCAAAATTGTGTTATTTTAATTATTTTTAGGTACATATTTTTTTTAGACATAAGTGAACATAGACACTTATGGTATATGAGAGCTACTTGTATATGCCGGCAGCAAGTAACTTAACATAATAATCAAGACAATTCGTTTGTTTAGTTTTGTTTGGAATTATAATTATGAATAGAAAAAACAAATAAAAACTATTAAAAGAAAAAAAAATAGACCAATATGTCCATCCCATTAAATTGAAAATGATAACTAATTTATATTTTGTTTTTTATCCTTTTTTTTAGTAGTTTTAATTAATCACTAAATCTAAATCGATTAAGTACTTTACTAGGCCTATTAAAAATCCCTCCTTTTTCTGAATTAATCCCTCCCCGACCTCTTTTCATTTGAAACTCAACTTTTAATACCCTTCACACAAAATTTAAAACTCTAAAAGGTCCTATTTGAACCCTTCACACAAAATTTAAAACTCTATAAGGTCCTATTTGAACTTCAGGAAGTCATATACCTTCATATTTATTTCTACTTTTTTCAATAATTATAATCAAAAACTCTATACAGGATTAATTTCATATATTTTCACAAGAACCGCCCATATCACTATATATATATTGAGCTAGTATTGCTTTTATGATTAAGCTTAATAATTTAAAGAGGAGTAAATAATATTCAGCATATACTTGTTAAAACGATTACTTTATTTTTGATTATCCGCAACAACACTTCTTCATTCTAGTTACTCTCTATGCTCAACTGATTTTTAGCATCATTTCGGTAACATCAACATCAGATTTTTTACATCTTTTCGGTCTTATTTCGAAGGCCTATAACTAATATCAAAAATGTGTCAAAGATTTGAAATATGGCGATTATATTAATTTCCTCTCACATAGTTTTAGCGATATGCAGTCAAAATTACACTATTCAGAAACATTGGCCAAACCAGCTGGACTAGAAATTAACATCGAAAAAACAAAAACCGTGCGCAAATTGATACCATCAATATACAGAAAATATATTCATACTAAAGACCAAACATTAAAATTTTTACACGGATTCTGTTATCTAGGAAACACATTAGCGATCGATGGTTGAGCTACGATATATGTCACTAATAGGGTGGACAAAGCGGGAGTCTCATTTAGAAGACTAATGTCAGTTTAGAAATTCGATCACAAAAAGCGTAACATCTTTAATTCCTGTGTTAAAACGACTCTTCTCCATTGTAACAAACAGCGGTTAGTTTCAAATGAAATGACGTAAAAATTTCAGGTATTTGTAAACAGTGATGTCCTTTATCATTTATTTATAAGTATTCCGCCGGCCTCAAAGAGTCTCTAACGTAGGACTGTAGAGAATATCGAAACAGAATTCAATCTGATCGCAAAATAAAAGAAAAAAAATTGTGCTTGACAGGTCATACCATCAGTAGGTTGAACGATATAAGACCTGACTTCGAAAAGATCGAAGCAAATAAAAATATGCCAGCTCCGACTAAAGTTAAAGAGGTATAAAAAGGGTTTTGGGTATGATTAATTATTTGGGTCCGTTTATAAAAAATCTATGAGATAAATCATTACCTTTATCGAATTTATTAAAGAAAAATTGCAATTTTAAGTGGACTTCGTCCCTGATACGCTTAAGTCATGTATAATGAATCCACCGTAGCTAAACCTACTAACCTATGGCTTTATCATATCATACAATTTGCATTGGGTGCAATGTTACTGTAAGAGAATCGCCCTTCAGCATTTGCTTCCAAGACTCTGACAAACACTCAACAAAAATTACTCGCAAATTGAGAAAGAGTTTGCAATCGTTTTTTGAACTACCTACCAAGTTTCATAATTTTATTTATGGTCAAACAGTTATAGTACAGACTGATCACAAGCCTTTAATTTAAATTTTTTTAAAAACTTTATAACTGTATTTTTTTGCTTTGGAATATCCGGCATATGACATATTATAGGATAGGTAATATAGCAAAAATTGCCTTAGATTAAGATCCACAGAGCCACGTTTAAAACTATAATGCAAAAACAGCTTTGAAAAATGAGCATTTAAGGATTGCGAAAGTTGCCTTTTTAATGAGAGTTCGATTAAAGAAGCTTATTAGCGACCTAAGATTAACGGGTTGACATTTAAACAATTTTCTTATTTCTATAATAATTTTTTTAAATTTATCTGTCGTTCAACCCTCATTATTTCAATAATATTTTTTCCGACTTTTTATGCTTTTTTTTCTTTTTTGTTTTTTTTTTCTGTTTACTCGGCTAATTTTTATAATTACACGTTATTTTCTCTTCCGATTATTTCAATTCTCATATTGTTACTATCATGTTAATTTTCGCATAATACTGCATAATTATTCGCATAATTATGTTTTTTTTTTCCATTTAATAATGGATTTTCTTTTCTTTTTGTTATCTTTTTTTTTTTATTCAAAATAAATTTAAATTAGTATGAAGAATAAAAATTGTATTTGTTATGTTGTATTTTTCTACTTGTAATGTAATGTAATGAGTTCAAGTGCATCAAACCAATAATAGCATAAGCTATATTAATCTACGTTCAAAAATTCAAAACAATAGTATTTTGTATAGAAGAGAGTGTAAATAAAAACAATAAAACAATTATTTAAAAAAAAAAAACATATTTTAAAACAATAGAAAAAAATAAACAATGCTTTCCAAAATAAATAAATACAAAAAATAATAGTAAACAAAAATTAAATGAAAAAAACTAAAGTGAACTGATTCATGTAATTAATACATTATAATGTATGTAAGTACAAGTATGTATGTACATATTATAATATAGTAACACTATTTATTTATTTATTTATTTACTTATATGTATATATATATATATATATATATATATATATTTCTTGTAATTCTACGTTCGTTAACATATTATGATGACTTTTTAAAATTAAACAACTGCACCTTATCCACCTCGTTTACAATAAACGTAACACAACCTTTAAATAATGTTCATAAAAATTATTGTTTTTTATTTTTTTATTTTTATTTTTTATGTGTATCTTATGTTCCTACTTTAAAACAAAAAAAAACATTCAAATTTCATATCCGAAAAATGAAAGTGAAATTTCTTACTGTGATAAATATGGTATGCCTCAGTGAACAGTCATACCCAACATAACATGCTATTATAATGTAGATTTATGTAAAGACAACATTTTAAATAATGACAGAGTCTTAAGCTTTGCGCTCAGCTGTTTTTCATTGAGATAAATTTAATAAAAAAAAAAATGTTATTTTTGTTTTTTTTTTTAATAAACAATAGTCGCAAATAAACAAAGAAAAAAAATGAAACCATTCGTAGCGGTGAAATAGATAGATATAGATAGCTTTGAAAAAAAAATATGTCTACACATTATTGTTTAAGATACACACATAACCACAATTTATTATCTAACAATTTTCTAAATTTTCTTTAATAAAAAAAATTAATAAAAACAAAAAATAATAATAATAATACAATGTTGGGTATCGTTAATGACCAATAATTGCATATGCTTAGGTACACACATTAGTTAAAATATTGTCATCAGCTTAAATATGTTAGTTAATTGAATTTTTACTTAAAAAAATAATTTTATTTAAATTAAATTTTAAATTTGCAAATATTTTTGCATCAAAAACTAATAAAACTCACTTACAATCTTAATTGGCCAGTGTTGCAATATACCATGGACTAGTGTGCTTGATTTGTACTTGATTTTCCTTACTAAGAATCTCAGGCGGTTTTTACACTTAAAAATGGTTTAGCAATGGAATGCAATTGCTAAATACATAGAACTAATACATTGCAGGAAGAAACAACTCAGATATTTAGAAGAAGAAAAATAGAAGAAAATTGAAAAGGGAACAACCGCAGCCCGACTTGAAATAATGTTAAAGCGGTTCTGGGTTGGCGTTTTACCGTGGGAAAAGAGTATGGTATATTTGGGGAGTAACAAAACAAGATCAAGTTACATACTTTTGAAAAAACAAATCAAGCTCAAGTCATCTACCCATGAAAAAACAAAATATCTCATTTGTTTTGTTGTTTGTTGTTTTTGACATCCTTACTTCTAAATCGTAGCTGGAACATTTTCGTCCATTCCCTCAATGTTTCTAAATTATTAAAATCTTTTGACTCTTATTTGCATATAGTTATGCAAACTATACCTTCAAAAATATTGTGTATGCCGTTACTTGTCATAATCAGATTTATTTTTAGTTATACACTGAATTTGGCAATTAAAAGCCCAATTTTCTAGCACTAATAGGTTAATTTTTATTATGAAAATATCGATGTTTTGGAAGTAATTTACTTTCTTCATCAATGCTTCCCACTACTCTGTCACGTTTTTGTTGTTAGCACCATTAATATAGGTTTATTATTTTTTATATGTGATGTTCCGGTATTTATTTCTAATTTTATTTATTTAATTATTTATTTATATATTAGTTTATCTGCATATTAACATGCAGCCAAGCTATCAGTCTCTTTTCAATTTCGATATTTTGGACTATTATTTTTTATTGTCATTTATTTTAATATCAATGACATAGGGTACTGTAATAGATCGTATAGAACCTATAAAGCATTTTGTTTTCACCGGGAATCGAACATGCAACTTTCCCCAAAGTACCAAAATCCCAAAAAAGTATTGTAATGAAAAAAGTTTGTTAAATTTCAATATCAATAAAAATAATTTTCTGGAAGAGTCAGATATTTCCTACACAAAATAAATATTTTTTTCTCAACTCTGAAAAAATCAAAGGTTTCCTTTATTGTATTGATTTCGTAAGTAATTATTTTTTTCAAACTCTGAAAAAAGTTAACATTTCCATTGTACAAACAGTAAAAACAATAAAACAATTTATAAAATTATCCTACTAAAATTAAAGTTGGAATTTTTTTTTTGGTTTAGGGTTGGGGCTTAGGCTTGTAAGTTATTTTGGAGAAAATGGAAGTAGTATACATATTCATATCCTTTTTCGTCTAATCAAACACAATAAATTCTGATCCGACAAACATTCCGATAAGTGGAAATATAGAGCATATATAGTGTTTCGAAAAGCAGACAATAATAAAATGTAGGACGTCCACCAGACGTGCTCAACATTACTGTCAAACACAATTGAATTAAAGTCAAAATAGATTTATAAAAATAAAAATATTTCATTAATTTGTAATAAGCGCCATTTTTGATAGTCTCTTCTTTTTTAAAACGTTTATTTCTGCTGATGCATCCATTCTTTCAACCTTCATTATATAATAATCTCTTTCTGTCATTTTGAATTATTCACTTTTTTTTTATTATTTAGAACACTATTTAATCTTATGTATGTTTTTCAGTTCAGTTTTGAATCAATTTTAGTAAATATCAAAATTTTGTATGTTTTGGTATTTTTTATTTCTTTTCGTCCTAAATAGAAATTTATTTTTACAATAAGTCAAAAAAAATAACAAATGAAAATGAAAATGAAATCAATTTCTGTTGCTGAATTATTTGTTTCGAAACATTTTTCGATTACAATTAAAGCAGGATTTTCATTGACCAATATTTAAAATCTTAAAAATTGTATCGGCTCTAAAAAGGGAGATAACATGAAATGACAATATTTTATATGAGACTTCAATGCGTACGACAAAAACAGAAAATATCATTTACCGGGAATATTTTCAAAAAATTTATATTATACTTTGATAAAGTATATTTTTAAAATATCGGGGATAGTTTCATTATATCGGCAGCACTTTTTTAACAATTTTTTGAGTAAAGGTATATAAAAAAAATTTTTTTTTTTCAACACATGATTTTGACGGTTGGTTTTTTGTGTATAAAATAAATTTCCCAAATAGAAATTTAGAGAATTCCTTGCAACGATCTATTTTTTTCTTACATAAAATTTCAGTAAGCTATCTCCCTTTTTAGAGCCAATAAAATTTTAAATATTTTACATATTGCTCAATGAAAATCCACCTTAAGTTTAAAATATTTGTTATCAACATTTTACAGTATTCATCTCAGCTTTAAATATTTAAGAACATTGTGCCAACAACATAAATATTCAGACACACGTTGATGCATTCAGCACTAGGTGCAGAAGCAAAAAAAAAACGATTGTACAAATTTTTGTATGTAAAGCGACATCTTATAATATTATATTTAATCTATATAAATTCCAATTGTTTTAACGTAGGTGTCTATGATCATTTTAACTCTTATTAGTAACGTTATGTTACAGACTTAAAAAAAAAAACAAAACGTTTAAATTTTTTTTGGTGTCAATTTTAGTTGTGGTAACTATTTTATACTGTAATTCAATTTCAATTATGATAGTTAACCACTTTAATTTACTGTTATACCGCCAAATTCTAATTTCAACATTATATAAGCGAGATATCTACAAAATTCTTTAAAAAAAATTTAAAAAAAAACTAAGTATGAAATATTATATTATATATACCTACTCTCAAGTGTGAAGTAAATAATATTATAATGAATATTGTATAGTCCATATTTTAAGATAATCCGAAAAATAAGAAGAAAATAAATTAAAATAAGTGAATAAAAGTAATTGTTAACAATAAAGGCGACTTTAATAATAATAATAACAAAAATAACAAAAACAAAAAGTTTCAAATTATATAGCAAAACTTGTCAGAGCCGGAATTGACAGAAAACGGAAACTTGCCACATCAGGAAACCGGAAATAAAATTTCAGGATTAAAAATATTTTTTTTTTTGCTATCAACTTGCTGGCGATGAAAAAAATATTTTATTAACAATAAAAATAAAAAAAAATGAATAAATAAATTCGTATATATTTATAAAAAGAATGTTGTTTTTAGAACTCTTCTGTTAATTTCCAACTTTCCAAAAACTAATAACAGGTTGAGTAGAACAGATAAAGTAACTGTCAACTGAGCAGTAGTTTGGGTTCATATTATAATTTACATCGTCAGAGTGCAAACAACTTATGCAAGCATTATTACTAACCTTAAACATACAATATTTTTTCGGAAATAACCTGTTATAGTTCGAAGAGTGTTGGGGAGGTTGTATCATAGTTTCAGGAATGGGGAAAATGTATTTTGTATTATACAAATAGTTTGTCTGGAGAAAAAATTGTTATCCGCAACTATTTCAGAGTTTTTTTTAAACGGGGGCGAGTTATATGTAGACTCAATTTTTTCAGATCTATATCAATATCAAGAACATATTAGTGGCTGAGACTATGCTAACGGTTTGTTTTTATTACATGAAAGGTTAAATTTTAAGAAAAGTGTACCAAAGGCAGCAATCAATACACCTGAAGACATGCATACAACCGGCAAATCATAACATCCGATCTTCATAAAAAATAGAAACAAGGAGCTGTTAAATTATCTCGACAATATAATGTCATGGGGGTGCCGAACTGATATTTAGGTCGTATCAGTAAAATTAACAGTTTTTGGAATGCTCTGAAAAATCCAAATCTCAAACGATTCCGACTCTGAAAAATTGTATACTATATACATTGGAACATGACAATAATCTTGAGTAACAACAACAACAACAACAAAATCATCTAGTGGAAAGATATATCAAAACTGTATTTTTATTCATAAAAATAAAATATTATCTTTTTACTTTTATATTTTTAATTGTATATGTGCTGCTGCTGCTGCTGCTTTAGTACAGCTGATGATTGCCATGTTAATCATCAACATTAACAATATTTTCACTTTCATTTTAATGTTGCAGAAAATTATATAGTACAATGCCGCGCCGCGCATATTATACTTACTGTTATACGTAATAATATGTATATATATATAATATATATATATTGTATTGTATATAACCATCAGGTATTGCAATTGTATATTATATTGTTCCATAAAAGTAAACCATAATAGTAATAATAAAAAAGATAAATTTTATAAGATTTTGTTTATTGAATTGTTGTTGTTGTTGTTTTTGCTATTTTCTTTAACATCAACTATTTTTTTCTTTCTATTTAGCATCTATGAATTAACGTTTATTGTACGCGATGCGATATCACATGACGGGAAGTTTATTTTCAAGTCCGGAAAAAAAGTATAGATAATTTTTGTTGTTGTGTTACAATATGTCTTCTGCAACATAAATATTATGTTGCTATACTTGTCAGTGTATGTGTGTGTTGAATTGAAACAAGATTTTTTTTAACAATATTGTTTACATCATCATGAATAAAATTTTGGTTTTCTTTTCTTTTTTTGTTTTTGTAAGCAAAAAAGAAAGACTTTCATTTTCATTTTTGGAATTGTTGCATACTGGAATGTTGTATATGTATAGGTAATATATATATATACAAGTACAATTAAATTCATAAAATTTGTTGAATTTTACTTAATTTTTTTTGCTTGTTAATTTTAGTATATAGGAAATACAAATTCTAAATAAACATTTATGGTATTGGATATTTTTTTATTTTTATTGTGCAATATATTTTGTTGATTATTTTTAAGGAAGAAAATTTTGCAACAAGGTTAAAGTTGCAAATGTGCAAAATATTTTTATATTATATTATGCATTATTATGTTTTTTTTTTATTTTATTTTACTTTTTGTGTATTAAGTAACAAATTTTTATATATTGTACTGGAAATACCTTGTAGGAGTTTAAATTTTGAAATATTATGTTGTTATTGTTGTTGTTATAGAAATATTTGTAATGCAATATGAAACTTGAGCTGTATATATATCATGTGTATATGTATATGTATGCAGATAGATTAAAATATGAGAGTTATATATATAATGTTATATATATTGCATGGGATTAGCAGAGACTTAGAGTAAAAATGCAATTTTTATATTTTCAATAGAAAAGATTACTATAATTTTTCATTTGTGTAATTTGTGGAAAATAAAGAAATTAAAGAAAGAAAAAAAAATAAAAAATTATAAATAATTGTGAAGATATATTTCTATTATATTTGTTATATATATATCCAATTTTTCATTTATTTGTGATCAGATCATTGTGAAAATAAAAATGTGAAGACAACTTTAACATATATCGTCAGTTGGAATATCAATTGACACTGCAGTGCTTTACAAATTGATAAATATTATTGTCAAAAAATTTGAAACAACAACAAAATAATGCTTTTTTTATTGAATAAAAATCAAATTAATTTTCCATAATTAATATTTCTGTTTTCATAATGACTCATAGCTGACTCATAGTTGGAATCATCACAAAATACATTCTCAGAATAGTCATAAAAGTTGGACAGTAAAATTTTAAACTTCCAGTTTATATCACAATTCAAATTTGAATTGAATTGACTCGATTAGAGTAGTCTGCTAATCTCGCTTTATATTATTTATTATCAATCAAATTAGTTATAATGAAATAGTTATTAGAATTTTATTATAACTACTAGTTGCAATCGCGGTTCTTCTTGGCATTATTGCTTACTACGTATAAACTTTTCAAATCTGTTATATTTTATTGATAGATTTTCAATTATTTGTTGGAAAAATGGAAACAAAAAACTGTGTTATTAGTATTAATTAAAATTTATTATTTTAAAGAGGTTGCGGATAAAACTTCCAGGAAGAAAAAATTTACGGAAATAAAATCCCTAACAAGACGAAATTTTCCAAATAAAATTTCCCAAAAACAAAGTATTCAAGAAAAAAAAGTCGTCTAAATTTTGTTTTTCGAAGCCCCTATTCGATATAAAGAAAGGAATATCTCCTTTTCTAAAGTTGGCAAAGAAATGTTTGTTTTGCATAGCAGCTGTAACAAAATCAAATATCATCATTTGAGAATTTTATTTTTGGGGATTTTATCTTTGGAATTTTTTGCAATATTTCATTTAGAGGATTTTGGCTTCAAGATATTGTTTTGATATTAAAGCTATTTCAAAGACTTGATTTGATATAAACGTTTTTTTTTTGTATAGGTATATAAATTAATTCTTTTTTATTGGCTTATAGAATAGAATTTAAATAAAATATTATAAATTGTACTCCCGGTCCTTTGATTGTCATTAGAACTTTATTATATTTATATTTCTTTATTCAATATTACATTATTTAATCTTTCAATTGCAATCCATAGTGCAATCCAAGATATTATGCAATAATGCATATTTGTTTATTATATACAATTGATAGATTCATCGCACAATTCCCGATGGCCAAAAATATATAAAAACCTATTTTTTGTAACGATTGAGCAAACAATTACATACATTGTTTTCTCAATGGTTAATCTTGTTTGACTTTGATATTAAGATCAGCCTTTGTTAAATTTTCAGTAGCAGTAGGTACTATGAAAGATCGTAATCATTTTATATACTTTTATATTAATTTGTCAGTATCTGTTTATATGTTTATATATATGTTTATATGTTTACGCGGTAGGTTGGAATTTGTTTTTTAATATAAAAACCAAACGCAAAAAGAAAAAAAATAATTTTGTTTAAAAAATTTAAAGATAGAGTTTTGAAATTTTGCACAGTTACTCACGATCAAAAAAGAAACCGAACACG
Source organism: Argyra leucocephala (assembly GCA_963942445.1). NCBI lineage: Eukaryota > Metazoa > Arthropoda > Insecta > Diptera > Dolichopodidae > Argyra > Argyra leucocephala. Next base: position 106,058,495 of record OZ012681.1, read on the forward strand.
GTACTTTACAAATCTATCAAATGATAGCTTCGGGTTGCTGCTGTACAACTCCTAGAACGTCTCAGGCATATTTCGAAAACCAATTGTATTACAGGCATGAAAATTTACACTGAGATACTCTTTTGCAAATAAAGAAGTACGACGGTTACCGATTTTGAAAATTTGGACTGTTTCGGGTTGCTGCCGTACAACTGCTAGTAGGTCTCAGTAATATTTCGAAAATCAATTGTGTTACAGGTATGAAAATTTACACTGAGATACTCTTTCACAAATAAAGGAATGCGATTGTTACGACGATTTCGAAATAGTATAAAATAAAATAATAATGTAAAAATAAAAATTTTGAAAATATACTTTTATCGAAACCCCTAAAAAGTAGAAAATAAAACGAGTGGTGGATGTTGAGCATACTACTATAAGATAAAACACAAAAATATATATATGAATCTTGCTGGAATATTGTTAATGGAAATTTGAAAACGCTTTGTGATGTTCTGAAACAAAATTTTGTTGATAAAAAGAGATTATAAAAACTAGCATTCATTGTGCTAGTTTGTTTAAATGGATCTTCAAGTAACTTCATAACAAATATTTTTTTTTCATCCAGAGCACCAACCCAATATACAGCTTAACGAATTTCCAGTTGAAACCCCCAATGAAATAGATTATACACATCTGTTTTATCAGTATATTTTATCAATATCATTATTATCATATTTTTGAAATAACAAAATTTCCGGATAAAGAAGGCATATTATCATGATATCTTTCAGATAAATAATTTATAATATATTATATATAAAATATATATTTTCATTATTTTCAATTTTTTAGAATATTCCAAAAATTTCAATAACTAAATAATGCACGTTTTTATATAACAATAATATTTTTCCAAATAAAAAATTAAAAATAAAAATTAAATTTACTGCATATTAGGAATGATACAGAAGGACTTAATCTTATGAAAATAATCATAAAATTTTCACCGAATTGGTTATTAAAAAAAACAAAGCAAAACAAAAAACATTGCAACATAAGTAATATTCTGCGGATGGGTTTTAAAAATTAAAATTTTATTTTTTTTTTCATTTCTATATCTACCTATCTATACCTACCTACCTACCTACCTATATGAATATATTTCAAACCTCAATTTATATAACTTATCTTTGAAAGAAGTTTACTGCAAAGAAGAGTATTTACTGCAAAAAAGAACCGACAAAATAAATTGGTTTCTGGCCCTACAACCTCTATCATTGAAGATAAATCATTTTAATACTTTTTTATTTTTGTGTTTTTTTTTGTATTTATTATTTTCTTCTTTATTTGGAATAAAAAAAAAAATTGCAAAACCAAAAATGGTTCTTAAAAAAGAACAACTAAGAATCAACCAATATTAAACAAAACAACAACAACAACAAAAATACAAAGAAATAAAGTTGGGCAAAAAAATGGCAATGTTTTAATGGAATTTGACTGGTTTTTTTTTTTTACTAACCTTAAATATCCAAAAATGGTCAAGTAAATAAGAAAATTGTGGTTAAAATAATTAAAAATATTTTTCAAATAAGAGAGAATATATATATATATATATATATATATATATATTTTTGTTAAAACCCTTTAGGTGTACATATTTTTAAATCTAAAGAAAATAATTTAATAAATTCTCGATATCATTTCAGATCAGATCCATAATAATTGAAATTGTATAAGAATATAATATTGTTTGGAGCTCCTCATTTTATTAGTAAAATCTTAGATTTGAAAACTGGATGTTTTGGAGAGAAATTTATATTCAATTAAGAAATTGTAATTAAATTATTAAACTCAATTGAAATTCTTAAATGAGATTGGAATCTTATTTTTTAGTTCTATTGTAGTATTTTTATACTTGTAATAATACTGATAATCGTATTTGTTATTTTACTTTTTTTATACTAACTTACATTTATTTAATTTTTTTTTATATACTAACTTACTTTTTTTTGTTTTATTTTATTTTATTTTGACTGAAAGAGTAATAGAGTTTATAGAAAATAATCATTTAAGTATAGAATAACAATTTAAAATGATAAAAAGGTAACAAAACAACTTAGTAGTCATAGAATAATTGATAATAACAGATAATAATTGATTTAAAAATATAGTCGCATAAGCTGTGTTTTTTTAATGATCCGGATCTATATAGATCTCCGATCATTAAAAAACGACTAGGGAAAATTTTTTTTGACATAACCAAAACTTCAATTTTGAAGCTTTATTACAATTTAAAATGGCTTTTTTAGTAAGTTTTGTAAACAAAAGAATGAAAAATAAAATATTTACAATAGCAAAAGAAATCTGATTTGCATGCATAATTATAAATTGAGAAAAGAAATAATTAATAAATAATTAACAATATATAAAATAAGCAAAAAACAAAAAGAAATAAAACTAGTGAGTTATTATTCCCCTATTTATAACTGCTAGCGTTGTCTCTATTTGTTCGTAGAAGTCATCCTTAATATGGTCCTTAGCGACCTCTGTTGGTGCATAGCATTGAATTATTGTTACATGTCATATTTCGAAATCGCCCTATAATAATTCTATCCGAGACTGCCTTCCAAGAAACCAATGTTTGTCTCAATTTCTTTGATATTACTATTCCGACTGAACATAATGATCTTATATTCAAAACCTAATAAAAATAAGCACAAATCGATTCTATGGCTTTTTTGGTTGAAAGGTTTGACATGTCTTTAATAGATTATTTAATTGTTCATAGGATCTACAAAAATTCAATTGTAATTGTTAAATTTTTTATCGTATATTATTGTAATAATAGCCAATAGGTAAATTCAAAAATGCATCAGCATCTCGCATCATGATAAAACTAATTTCCTGATGCATTTGCTAATTATAATTTTTGAATAATCGGATTAATTTAATAACTATCTAATCAATTTTATTAAATTTAAATGAATAGCAATTTCATAAATTAATTTTTTGCATCATGAAATTTTATGATGATGCATTTTTGAATTTACCTACACTCTAAAAAATGGTGTGGATTTAAATACCTTCAATATAGTTTTTTATAACGTTTTTTGTAGAGAATTCCGATCAAGCGAGTGAAAACACGCTTTCGAAGTGTATTTTTTAAAAGAACTCAAAAAACGCGTGAAATCACTTTACTATAGTTAATTTAGACGATGTTTAATTTTCAACATAAAATGTGTTTTTCACTACAAAAATGTATAATTTCAAATTATTATTCTTTTGATCACACATTTGATGTGTGAATAAAAACTACACGATTGTCAATCGGTAAGATGACACCTGGCGGAATTTGTGTCAGGAAGAAAAAGAAGATAGAATATTTGACAATCTGTCATATCCATAAAAAAATAGCAAAAAATTGCCGGGTTTAAACAATAATATTAAATTGTAATATAATCAAATTGCAATTAAATTAAATATTTCTGAGAAACAAGAATCCTTTTGATTAATTTTGGAAAAACTTGGAGAAGTTGTAAACATATAACTATGTAATGTCAAGTTGTAGGATTTGTGCCAATAATTATCTTTACTTTTTGCTTTGGTTACATAAAAATATGTACTTACATATAGGAAATAAAATCTTTTAGTTTTACAACAAACTATTTTATTCTACATATTTAACTATATATATTTACTATTTTATTCAAAAGTAATTTACAATTAGTAATTAATTTCATAAAAAGAAAAAGAAAAATTTTATTTAATCAGACCAAAAGTTCTAGCTTTACTCATAAAATTTGTTGAAACATAACAACCAGTCATAACACATTCACCAGAATATTCATCTCTTCCATGTAAAATTCTCCAATTATCAAATATTGAAAAAATACCAGCTTTTAATCTAAATTCAAATATATTATTATCATCATTAACAATTTCATGTCAATTTCTTTAAACTTTTACAATTTTTTTTAACTGTATTCAATTCAATTCTATTAAAATCACAATGATCATATAAATTAAGACGTATTTTTTTCGGTTGTTCTGTAATTGAATCGAATTGAATTATTGGTGCTGAATATTTATGATATATTCGGCTGGTACGTTAATTTTTGATAATATATCTAAAGATTCTGGATCTTCATATTGTAATTCTTGAATGACATTAAGTCCATCAACAAACAATGATTTACCACCTTTACCATATCGAATACAATGAAATACTTGCAAACCAGCTGCGCCACAAAAATACATCCACATTTCGCCAAATAAAGTTTTACGTTTTGGAAATAATGTTGAAATTAAATTAAATTTTTTAATTAATTTTAAACTTAAAATAGTTTAATTTAATAGGAATATTAATACCCAACTATTTTAAATATATAGTAGGTATTTTCTTAATTATTTTATCAATATTAGTTCTACAATTTTCAATTAGGTGCTTACAAAAAAAAAAATTAAACGAATAAATTCAAAATAATTGCTATTCAAATCAAATTACAGCTATATCAAATTTTTTCTTTTCTGTTTTTTTCACAATCCAAAATCACTTTTAATGTAAATAACTTAAGCATAACTTTATTATGACCTTTTTCTTTTTTACTATCATTCAAACAGTTGATCCTCCTAACTTTAGAATTTAATACTGAATGAAAGTTAACTTTACATTTGTGTTTCATAATTTTATAATTTTAATGATCCAAAAGAATATTTTATAAAAATCTGCATTTTCGTTATCCTTTTTATCTTTTTAATCATCGTTTGTATCCCTAAAACAAAGAGAAGGTACTTATACAACAAATAAATATTTAATTCATGCAGTATATTTATTTCCAAAATTGACTTTTGGTTTTCAAAAGTGTACAATTTTCTTGTTTACATTTTTGAAAACAACACACACAATTTTTTAGTTGAACGTTTTGTTGAAAGAAAACTTAATTAATTAAAATCCGTCTATTTTTTAAATACTTACATCTTTTCAAAAGAAATTTCTAGTTATTTCTTTGCCTTCTCCGTTTGATTTATTTCACATTTATTTTTTTAAACTTTTTTTTGTATGCGCGCCATGTATAAAGAAATCAGCTGTTAGTTCTTTATCTCCCTTTTCTTCCTATAAAAATTTCCGCTTGGTGCTTGAAAAGCACTTTCCCGATTGTCAATTGAAATATACCACATTTTACTGTTGGTATTTACGCATTTAATGTTGTATTCCACGTCATCTATTGGAAATATACACGTTTCGTTTTGTTTGCTGGAATTACGTCAAATTATGCGTGGAAAACACCAAAGTAATGTCGTTTATAATTTATCAGTATTGTCATATCGTTTTTACAAAAACTTGAAACATCGAAATCAAAAATATATAAATGGATATGATTCAAATATATTATAATATAATTTTTATAATAAATCCTGAAAAGTTTGTAAAATATGTAAAAATCTTAAAGGACGTGGCATTTTTGGGAAGAAAACTAAAACTTTGGTTATTGTCCAAAAATATGGTAATCAAATAAATCGGAAAATATGGCAAGGTTGTCCATTATACCGTACTTGATACTTTACGTTGAATAACCGTCAACATTGGGTTCGTTCAGTAGCATTAACCGGTAGATCTGGAATCCATTTTGGATCGATGTACCATATATCTGGCCACTGAACGCATTTCACCACAAAAATTTACCGCAATACTAGCGCCATCACCGGGAGGGAAATATAATGAGTACTTGTAAAAATAAATTAAATTTGAATGGAATAATATTTATTATCATACATATAATTTATTTTTTATAACTCTTAATTTAAGTTTTATGTACATAAATCTTCCTTAAGAATTTAAATTTTCACACTAATTCAAAAAATAATGGCAATTTAAATTTAAAAACTTTCATAAAAAATATAAACATTTAATTTTTCTTACGGTAGATGTCACAACACTCAACATAAAAATTGTTGTTGTTGTTTTTACATATAAAAAGTCAGATCCATGAAATGTATCTAGAATTTTTTCAGATCCATTTTCATTGACCGCGATACATTAACCGGTACATTTACCACACCGTTCAGTAAACAGATCCATGCATCTGTGGATTTCAGATCCAATGGTTAATTTCACTGAACGCTACCATTCATATTTCATAAGTGAGTCAAATTTCAAACGTGGTGTTAATTATATGTAATATAATTGTTTGTGTGATACAAAAATATATAATTATATTTAATAAAGTATAATTTTTCTATAAAATATTAAATTTAAAATCATTCTTTATAATTTAGAATTTAATAAAATTAGTAATATCTAAATATAATAAAAAGCTTAATTGAGGTTGTATGTAATTATTATTATAATTATTATTAAATAAGATACTAAGTTTAAGAAATATGTTATTGAAATCATTTTTGAAATTATATTGAATTAAGTAATAATTTAGTGTTCATTTATTAAAAAAAAATTATTTAATATATAAATTATAAAATAAATTATGCATAAATGTAATATTTGTGAATTAGTTTAAGGTAATTGTGTAAATTATTATTGTTCAGCTGAAAAATATATATTATAATTAAGAAATTAGTTTGTTTTCGAATTACACTTTTTTTTAAGTACAGCATCGGTGAAATAGTTGAAAACGGGATTGTAAATCACACTTCTTTTGTAGAGAAGTCACAATTTTTTTGTTGAAAATCACACATTTTTGTTGAAAATCACTCAAAATGTGATAGTAAATTACACTTTTTTGTAGGGAAATTCACACGTTTAAGATAGCAAAAATTTTTCACATTTTTAGTGTGAAAGTAAACAAAATTATGGTCTGTTGAATTTCACTACAATTAATGTAGGTGGTTAGGTTGCCTACATTAATTGTAGTAAAATTCAATAAAATTTTTTAGGGTGTAATTTACCTTTTTCAGCTGGTAAAAATATACCAATTACGCTTAAACTACACGCCACATTACGATTTTTGTTTTTGTATTTTTTATATGTTCCCGAAATCAAAATTCAGTTTATTTCATTCGTCTGAAATTACATTTAAATAAAATGTAAGCGTTTAAGCAATAAACAATTAATAATCAATTTACTTTGACGTTTTATTTTATTCAAATATTATTGTCATAAAAAGGGAAATTTTTAAATTTCCAATAACCTGTATAGAGATCCGGATAAAAAGTTGAATTAGCGATTTTTATGAAATTCAAAAAAGCTCTTGGATCTATATAGATCTGGATCATTAAAAAAACACAGCTAGAGAAATACATAATTGATTTAAAACTTAATTTAAAAATTGTAAATAAAATGATATTAATTTGAATGTATAAGTTTTGGTCACTCATAGTACATTATAAAGCAATAATAAATCTCTTTTTTACTATTAATCTCAATAATATCATTTGTAAGTATAAAGTTTAAAAAAATGTAATTGCTTTGTTCAAACTTGTGGCATTTATCGAACTTATATCATTCGAATTTATGGCAGGAATCCTAATTGTTTTTGTCTTCTTGTTTTTTCAATTTACGTTTTTGTTCTTACACTAAGAGAAATAATATGTTTATCCAATGGTTACGAGAAATATATTATGGTTACTTTAAACTTATTATGTTAGATATAGTTGAAGCAAACATTTGATATGTTAATGAGGAATATAACCAGCGTTGATAGAAACATATTATATTTGTGTTAAAAATATTATAGTTAATCGAAATATATACCTACGTTGTAATAAATTATGGTTGCTACAACTATATTTAAAAAAATGTAAATCAACTATAAATTATATTGATTACAAAAATATTATGGTTGTGGATATCATAATATGGTTAAGAAGCTCATAATCCAGTAGTTGTAACAAACATATTTTGGTTAAAGAAATAATATTATAGTTGTTTTACAACTATTTGTAGTAATACTAATCATATTATGATCGAAGCAATCATGTTATAGTTGCCTTATGATTGAAGTAATCATCTCATATGTTTGAAATAATCAAATTATGTTTGAAGTGATCATATTATGATTAAAGTAACTATAATATCATGGTTGAAGTAATCATATTATAGTTGGCGTTAAAATAAAATGCTTCAAAAATAAAAAAATACTTGAATATTCAGTCTTCTGTTGTTGTTTGCCAAGTTAAAACGTGTTTTAAAATATAAGCGTACCTAATGTAAAAACTCTTAGCTGATAGATATAAATTGGTAAGTGTTTGCATACATTTCATCACAACATTTTATAAGCTAACCACTAATTTTTTATCTAGATGTTGATAGACAATAAAGTGTACTTTATGAAAAACTGGATAAAAGGTTGTGAGAGGAAATATTTCAATATAAGTTGAAAAAGTTAGTTATTAAAATAATAACAAAACAGAATAAATAATCTAAACTAAGACGAACTATTGAAAAACTAATAAAAGGAAACTATACAGGTTAGTTAAATTATAATTATTTAATAATCTGTTCAATCAAACAGTTTCTTATTTTTATGGCAATATATTACGGCTTTCTTTAGAATCTCTTGTCAGATGCTATAATATAAGTACTTTTTAATTTGCAGGTAATATTAACTATTACAATATACTTATGTTTTTATTTTTTATTTTTTACAGTCATCAGCAGCTGAAGATGATAAATTTAAAAGTTATGTAGCTGATGTAGACAGCACCAATTTAACAAAATTTGATATTTATTGGACATTTATTTATTATAATTGACAGAAAAATATAATCCTCTCGAAATTAACTATACTGTGCTTTTATTTCAAATATAATATATTTACTTCAATCGTATTTATTTTTGTTTCAATTAAAATTAATGTTGCTGCAACCATAACTTAAGTTTGTGAGAATAATAATATTATTATTGAACCTACTATAAATTATGTTTGGTGTAAACATAAATATTTTTCATTCAACCATATTATATTTATTTTAAACATAATATATTAGTGAATCATATTTAAAACAACAAAATTATAGTTGAGAACAAATTAGTTATAGTCTTGTAGAAAGTAACTATAATATGTTTACTCCAAACATAATTATTTTTGTTTCAATTATAAATAATATTGCTGCAAACATAATAATGTTTGTGAAGATAATAATATTGTTGTGTGAACTATGAACTATTTTTGTTGCAACCATATTATATTTCATTTAACCATATAAAAAACTTTTTAGCTTTATATAAAACCCATAGTTACATGAAGTAATATGATTAATGTAACTATATTTTCCAACCATATTATTGTTCTTTAATTTTATAGTTGAGCCAAACATATTTTTTTACTCAGTGTACTTGTAATTAATTAATTTGGTTTGATTGAATTAAATTTTTTATTTCTAAGTTTAATTGATTTAGTCTAATTTAATTTTTTTTAGCTTTTTCAGGATTTGGAACAATTTTGACTGGATTAATTGTAAGGTATGTAATTTTACTAAACAAATTATTTTATACTAACAATATAACTTATAGACATACACTATTTAAAAGACTCATTGTATTTTGTATACATTGAAAACTAAATAAATAAATATTTCTTTTTTTTTCTTTTTTATTTTATTGTATAATTAATATATGATAACTATTCTATAGACAAGAGATTTTTAATATATGTAACAAAAAAAAATATACATAAAATAATTAAAGTGATATTTAAAAAAATTTAAAAGAATAAATAAAAAAAATACAAATTTACATATTTTATATATTAAACAATTAACAAAATTAACAAGTTTCAGTAAGTAATTATCTATAATTATAATTGACAAGCATTTAAGGTCCTGCTCATATTATGATATTATATATATTAGAAGTTCATTAAGTAGTAGGAGAATCGAAATAAAATGAAAAGGTCAAAAATGCGCACACAGTTGAACATTTTGTACTCATATGATTTTATTATTCAGCAAATACATTATGCATAAGTGAGATATTATGAAAATAATAAACAAAAGTAAACAAATCAGTTATTATATTTTATATTATGTACTTGCAAATGAATTTATGTACATATGCCAAAAAAAACAAAGAAACAAATTCATCTCAAATAAAAAATATAAAAAAGCAAAAACAAAAAAAATCAGTTGAATTGTTCATATGACGAGCAAATTTATTTTTATATAGTAGAGTTGGAGTATATATAATTATCCTTATTGAACTTCTAATATAATAGTTGTATATAAAACAATAATGCTCACACAGTTGAAAATTTTTTAATCATATGGTTTTATTATTCACCAAATACATTATTCGTGAGTTCTTATTAAAATAAAAAACAAAAACAAACAAAAATATAAAAAAAACAAAAACCAAAAAAAATACAAAAACAAAAAAAATTCATATGACGGGCAATTTCATCTTTACATAATAGATAGAGTCAAAGTAGCTATCTATAATTATAATTGACAAGCATTTAAGGTCCTGCGCAGTAGACACCTTTTCATCTTTAATGACAAAATTTTTTATTTTTAGTAATTTTATCCACCAAATGCCACTTACTATAGGGAATATATCGGAAACGAAGCAGTATATGAGGGACGTGTATTTATGTGTCCTAAATGTGTATTTATGTGTCCTAAATGTGTATTTATGTGTCCTAAATAAAACTTACTAACCACAAAACTTTTTATTAAACATGAGTGGTTTCTGCTATATCGTGCGAAGTCTATGTCAGTACGTAAATTATTGTTTTTTTAAAAACTTTAAATTTGACTTCAACTTGAAATATAATTACTCAACAGGGGCCACTAGTTTTAATATAATTATATAAGAACAGAAGAAAAAAAGATAAAATTGTATTCAAAAATAAAATTAGATATTAAAATATCAATTAAACTTATAATTATAACATTAAGAATTATAAAATAACGAAAAAAGGAAAGTGTTATACAAAACTAAGGCAAAATATTTATTATATACTAAATTAAGCAAACAATAAAAATAAAGTTGAAAACACTCTATGCAAAAGCATGCAGTAGCGAGTGTAGTTACAAAAAACAAAATATTTGACCAAAATAAAAGATAACAATAATAACGAATAAAAACCGAAAGTAAGAGCTTCTAAACCTATTAAAAATAATTAAAAATAAAAATCAATATCTTATAAAAAAAACAATTAAGTTTACTTGATCATGATTGAAATTAAAAAGCCAGATTTTAACCAAACTGTGTAACTTAGAGCCATAACAATTGTTAGTCAAAGGTGGAGGTAGTAATAATTATAAAACCGAGGTGCAACTGCTACAAATGAGCGTAAAAAATGTTGTACATTATGAGGGGGTATGATAGCTAATCTTCTGTAGCTGATTCTCAGATTATATATTTCAGAATACCTACTTCTTAAGTAACCATTTCTACTAAAGAATACTTTGAGGACTCGGAAGTAAAAAATATGCTTCAGAGGTAAAATATTCAAACATTTAAATAAAGGGAAGCTGTTATCCCTACGATGCTTTTTTAAAATTAGTCTGATAACAAATTTTTGTTGCATTAACAAAGGCTTAAGATAATTATTAAAAGTCCCACCCACAATTCAAAATTCCATATTGTAACTTAGAATTAAATAAACCATAATATACAGACGTAAGCAGTTTGAAAGAACAGAACTGCTTATATTGATCAAATTGTCTGGCAACTAAATGAAAATACTTATTTAAAATTCGTGTATGAATTGACCAATCTAACTTAGAATCTATTGTAACACCTAAATATTTGACGGAAACAACACAATCAACTTTAAAACAACCTGCAGAACAGTTATACATTTCGTGAAAATTATATAATTTCTGAGTAAGAAGAGAGTTATTATGAGGAAGAAGAAATTTTATAAATTTAACACAGTGATACAAAATATTATCAACCATAGGAATAGAGCTACCTAAAATGAAATACATAATTTTAGTTTTATCACTTAATAATAATTTGTGATAGCAAAACCAGCGATGTAATAAGTCATAATTAATATTACACACATTTTGAAAAAATGACTTATTATTGTGGGATAGACCAACATCATCAGCAAAGGCAGTTGAAATGAAAAATACAAGAGTTTAGAATATATATATTTCAAATCAATTATGAAAACATATTTTTGAAAAAGAAACCTAGCCCTCGCAGCATCAATAATAATTATATCAAAAAACATTCATTCATGTTAAAAAAATTGAAAGAGATTACAATCACAGTTAGCGTGAGCTTAATGGAAAGAATGGCAAAGTTCGGAAGAAAATGCATAATTGAATATGAATACAAATATTTTTACTCTAATCTTATTTTTTGTCATTTATTTTATCCCAATGACAAAGGATACTGGACCAGGTCGAAAAACCCATAAAGCATTGTTTTGCTTCATTGGGAGCAAAACTTGTAAAAATGGTTTAATATAACATATATTTGACTATAATGAGGAGTATATAAATCATAAAGACTGTGCTCCTCAGGTTTTCATCTTTTCAAATAGAAAAGCTTACATTCAAAACCATTGTTTTTTTGTTTTTTAATTCATTTATTTAACTTTACAATCTATCTTATTTATATCAAATAATAGTATGCGACTATTAGATGATATAACGTAATTTGTTTTTGCTTTAATTTTTTACAAGTGGTGAGTGAGTCCATTGACTCCAACCATCTGTTTATCTTCAAAATTGTATAGTTCTGATCAAGCTAGTATTTGTCGTTAAACTATTCATAAATCTTCTGCTTTGGTCTGTCAGATGAAACCTGTTTAGCCTTCGCACATGTTGGTCTGTATACAGTAGCTGTGATACGATACCGTTTAGATGTACTTTTAATCCGTTTAGATCTACTTACAAAGTATTTTAAAACTCTTGTTGTTACTTTGCTTGGCGCTTTCTAATTTCTTCATTTCTGATGAATCATGGTGCATTTACAGATTGTAATACTTTGGATTGAAACCTTTCCAGACTCTTTCAGTATTTGTTTGAGTTACTGGTGGTGGTACCCCAAATCCCACAGTTCTATACCATAATACCAGATGGGGTGCAAGACAGCCTTGTATATCAGGATATTGCACTCCATTGATGATTGCTAATAAAAAAGCAAAATCATGTCCCTATACTATTTTATTATAGTAGGTGGGCCACATGTTTCCAAAAATTAAATGCAATCCAGACAATATTGATAAAAATAATATCAAATACGACATTCTTATACTGGACTATAAAGACTCTTGTTTTCATATATTATAAAGAATAAGCATTGGTGGTCACTCCTTTGTAAAAACGAACAAATAGATAAAAGCCAATTAAAATACCTGAATAAATTTGTAAAACATTTTTGTAAGCATATTAACATATTGTTTTATCATAATATGCTGACAATTAATTCAAATAAAATATTATATGTACCAATTTAAGTATGATTGGTTACATTTACAAACATACACTTATAAATTGAACTGCCAATATATCTAATATTAAAATGTATGTATGTCACTTTGTGCTTTATGCATTACTGCATCATTCATCACCATGAAATTCTGAGAAGTTATTGAGTGTAACCCCACGAAGATTTCTGGAATATAATTTTTTTAAATATAGGACAGGTTCTGGTAGCTGCCATACAACTCCTATCGCTCATCAGGAATACATGGATATCTTACAGACGTAAAAATTGGTACATTTAGGTATCTACTTTCTCAAAATAAACGAAATTTTTGTTTACCTTTTTTCAAAATTCGGACTGGTTCAGTTAGCTGCCATACAACTTCAAGCACCTGTCAATAATATTTCAAAAACCAAAATCATTATAAGTAATCTTGCAAATTGCTAAAGACCCGTGTTTAGGCCTATAATGCCTTTAAGAGACTGTAATTATGTAGTAGGTATTTCCTCAAAAATAAACGAAATTTATTTTACCTTTTTTCAAAATTCGGACTGGGTCGGTTAGCTGCCATACAATTTCTAGCATATATATTTCAAAAACCAAAATCGTTATAAGTAAGCTTGCAAATTGCTCAACACCACTTTTTAGGTCTGTAATGCCTTTGAAAGACTGTATCAATGTAGTCTGTAATGCCTTATATCGTAGCTATCCGAACAACTAAAGCAAAGCAAAGCAAAGTCACCAGATAAGTAAAGGTCAAAAGTAAAATGGATGAAATATTTAAAACAATTGTTGTTGGAAAGAGGACAGCAACGCGGACCGGATTTATATTAAACTCATAAAAAAATCAATTAAATGTTAAAAATTTAAAAATGAGAAAAATATTTTTTATTTTAATTTTTAGTTAATTTAAGTTACAACAGAATAGCATTGTACATACCATCATCAAAATAAAATTAAAACAAAAAGGTTACACAAATCACACATCTAGATTATTAACAGGAAAAATGAATATGTTTCAAGGTATTTAATAATTAAAATGATATTAAGTACTACCGCTGTAAAAACAGGAATTCAACGAAAATAATTAATATCTAAATACAGAGTTAATTTCTGCTAAAAAACATATCCAAAAAACATTTCTGCGTCTTCATCATTATTTTATTAATACACAAATTTTCAAAATTTCAACCGACATTCACACATGATATCTGGTCCCAAAAATTATTTATACCTCTAAAAATAATTACTTTTTTTTTCTGTTCAGTTTAATTTTAAAATCTTTTATTACAACTAACTGGAATTTTTTTTTATTTTACCACATTTATTACCAATAAATTTTATTGCACAAAAATTCATGTCTTAACACTTCCTTTAACCTCAAAACAAAAATCAGTTTTATTATATCGATTTACAAAATTCACTTGAAAATAAAAATAAAAATAAAAATAAATAAATAAATCGTGTTACTCTAAAAATAGGAAATAAATAAATTATTTTTAAAAGTCAACATGGTAAAAAAAGAAAGCTTTAAAAAGCTATTAAAAGAAAAAGAGTTATAATATAAAAAAAAAATTAAACGATATTTTAAATTTCCGCTTTAGATATTCATCTGTTCAGAAATTTAACATTATTTAAGCACAATATACGAGCTTCTCTTTTTATAGTTGAATTAAATGTTTTTCAAAACTAAAAATAAATCTCAAAGTTTTGTTTATTATAAATATAATTATTTACCTTTAAAATAAAACTTAAAAATTACAATAATCACAATATCACAATAAATCCCACCCAACATTTTTGAATTTCTTACCTTCTTTTTTTTTAATGTTGTAAAACATGATGTATATATAATAAAAAAAAAAAAAAAAAAAAGAAATTAAATAAATTTTCCGCCCCAAAATAAACATTTTGAAAAATGAGAATTTTCTGTCAACTTTGATGCAATTGAGGATGCTGATATAGTGCTACATCAGTTGATTTATCCTTTCTTTCAATGTTCAAAGCTATTCCAATTATTATATTAAGACAGCAAAAAATAACAAATTAATTTTTTTTTTTATTTTCAGTAAAATTAAAATAATATTAAAAATAAAAAATAATAAAAAATGAAAAAAAAAAAGAAATAAAAAATAATCCATAATAATGATGATGACGAACAACAAACTTAAAAAAAAAAAAACAAATTCCCTAAAAAAAATAGTGCTATTTTTGGAGTAACATTTCCTGTTCTTGTTTCTACTTTGATATAATGTGGTAAAAAGGAACAATAGCATATCTTGAGATATGCTTAAATTAAGATTTGATTGGTAGAGATACTTAAATAATTTTCTGGATGTAAGATTGATATATTTCCTGATTGTGACTGATCTATCGTAAGCCAACAAATTGTCTCTTTATTGCACATAACACACTGGATGTCACATTAGGTAGAGCGGCTGCCTTTCAACCGATAACGATGAAGCAAAAAAAATGGTCCAGTAGCCTTTGTCATTGGGATAAAATAAATGACAAAAAATAATTGAGGGTATATTCTAATAACGAATTAAGTAAAATGACTATTCTATTTAAGAAGGCTTAGTTCCTGACAACAGCAGTAGTTTTCCACATTTAATGAGTACATAAACCAATAATTTGGTAAATAAATGCGCGAAATATTTTAGATATTGTAGTATAAACTTGCAGTACCGTACTTAATAAAGCATGAAAAAGTGAGTCTAACTAAGTTACAAAAAAACAAAAAAAATATATATATACATTTTTTGCACGGATTTTCCAAATTATCAATAAAGTTACAACAAGAACCATTAAGCGCACAAATAAAGCAGAGAAAATAGAGGTGGATAAGCCAAACCCTTAAAAGACTATAATATAGCAAGAAGGCAGGCATTGGATTGGAATCCCAACGGTAAAAGAGAGGAAGAGGTAGACCGAGGGAAACATTCCGCAGATCAGCCAATAAAGATATAGAGAGTAACAATAGAACATGAAATGAAATTAAACACCAAGCGCAGAACAGATTCAGACGGCATAGCTTTGTGGAAGAGTTAGATGGAAGAGCCTCATGTTCCCAAAGGGAATGAAGCGTGTGAGGGAGTGATTTTTTTATAGTATGATCTTAAATATAGTATAAAATCGCCAAAGAACATTAAGAGGACCTCGCTGGCCTCTTTAGAGTTTGGGATTGTTGTGTGGGATCGAATCCACTAAAACCCGCCAATATTTTTTTACTGTTATAACCAATTTACGTTAGATCAATACTTATGGTAATGATTTTTTTTTCATAAATATTTCCAATTCTAGTTTAATAATTTATTATAGTACATAATAGTTTTTGTGCGGGATTGCTAATAAACCTACTGTGTAGAGAAACTTGTTACTGTGATATTTCCCGTAAACGAAATAGTTTCTCTTATTCACTTTTTTTATTTAAATGTACTTTGAAATTCTTGATTGTAAACTATCTGAGCCGTAGCAACAAAATCTCCGCGGGGGAAGATTTTTTTAATAATACCTACTCATTTGACTTAAAAAAAAATTATTGATATAATAATTTCCGTGAAGGAAGCAATTATCGTAGAATTTTCCATTTTAGGTAATGACCATCTCGTATGGTTTCGCTCTCTTAAGTAGACATCATGAATTACTATTGCCATTTTCTAGCATCATAATGGAGAACTTTGTTCCATGGAAACACTTTATTTTGAAATTTTTCCCACATTTGTATATGTTGGTTTTCTTTGCTCAACTGATAATCGGATCTACGTTCACATAGGTTTTAATATCATCTTATATATTAGAATTTTATTGTGTACTGATAATTCAGAATTACGTCCAAATAATTGGTAGAATTTTTTGTTATGATCTTTAGCTGTTTTTTTATAGAGCGAAATGTACAAATTTATCTTCTCAATTTTACCTCAGCGGTGAAAACAAAATTTTCAATGCGCGAGATTTCAAGAAAACTATATGCTGGATTTAAACAAGAAAGACAACACATAAATGCATTTACAATAATAAAAGAAAAATCAAAAGAAATCAACTCTTTATTATAATACAGGTATATGTAGATTTTAAAATAGCTTTCAATAAATGAATCCCAATGAGGGTTGAAAATGTGATATGAAACGTAAAAACACCCTAAGATTGGCATCGACGAATTACAACTGAATTTGAATATACAACAAAATAAGATTAATGCCCATCATTTTCACGGTACAACAAAAACAAAATTTATAAATAACCTAAAAGCATAGTAAAACAGCCAACACAGTAAAAAATTTGAATGAATCAATAATCTTAAATAATTAAGTTGTCTATCTGCAATGCTATGCAAAGATAGTTTTAGATATAGTTGTAAAAAAATGAACCCAGACTCTATATAGATATTAATTGGCACATTACGAAAATATAGAAAATCTGGACTATGTCGAAGTCATATATACTATATATACCTATTTTTTGCACATATCAATCAAGAGAATTCGTCCAAAATAAATTGGTTAGGTGTGAATGTGTAGCAGAAGTTAGGGTCGAAATTAACATGGATATTATTAAGATTACAAGACGAAATATCAATAACACAACAAATATCATTATAGCTCGTGTTATACAATTTGAAAACGTATAAATCTTCAACTACAATATGGAATATAGAAAAATTGCGGAGAACAGATTAGTAATCACTTGACACCGGTACAAGAATGGTTTTTGGCAGATAATTAAGAACATTGAGATCGTCTCATGACATACAGAAATTCTTTTTAAATATTCAACTGTTGTAAATATCTTCACCTGTAAATAGCAATTAGACATAGCTTATATAAAAAAATGTCACACACACACACACTGAAGTTGCATGTCGCAGAATTATTACGTAAATTATATTTTGTCCTAAAAAATAAACAAATATGAAAATCTATCTCACAACAAGAAAAAAGTCAAGAGGCTATGTAAATACACGTAAAGCAAAGAAAATATAGATTGTGATGGTGTTTATGATTATTAATTAGTTAGTATGTGCCATGACATTAGGCTATACCACTACACAAACACGAACAGCTGAATCAGCTGAATCGACGAAAGAAAATATATTTTCTTTTTTGTTTCGGAATTCGCAGAAGAAAGGAAATTATGATCGACCTCAAAACACCAGAAGAAGAACAGTGATGAAAATAAATCAATATAAATACATTGACTAAAACAAAGAAAATGGAGAAATTGGCCAACTTTTTTTGAGGTAATATAAATGAAAAACCAAAAAAACAAAAACAAACAATTTGAAAAATATGAAAACTAAAAACATATTCAAAAACTTTTCCAAATTGCACTGAAATTTAAAACTATTTTTAAACGACTCCAACGACCGAAACCACTTGAGCTATGTTGAAAACCTTAACCTTATGGGATTTTGATAAATCAAAGGTATTTTCTTTTTTTGATTCAAATTTAAATAAATGATCTGTAATTACTAGTTTTGATGTTGCGATAATCACAGGAGTTTTTAGTGGGTTAAAGTTTTGGTGCTTAAGACTGTGGGTGTCCTTCAAAATACTTCCCTCGTTCAGTGAAATCTCTTTCAATGGTTTACTGCTATTCGAAGCAAAAATAAAATTGCATTTAAAAACTAAAAATTACTTGGACTGTAAATTTACTAAAACACGACTTATAACGTTTTTTCTTTCCACCACAACTTTTTTTTTAATTTTCAGAAAATAAATTTTTGGTTTTCTTATTTTGTTTCTCATTGCAATTATTGTCATAAAAGTTAAGAAACCAAAAACCCAACCAGAATTATATATATATATATAATTATAAAATATATATATATATATACAATATGTATATCTGACATTTTTTCATCTGTCTCATCATCTCATCATAAAAATTAAATTTTTGTTATTTATTTTTTCATCATTATTTTTATTCCTTTTTTTTATTCCTTGTCTGTGTATTGTCATTCAAAAATGAAAATTTATTAAACATTTTTTTGTATTTTTTTTTTATATTATTACGGCAGAACTAAAATGCAACATAATATTTATTTTTGAAAAAAAAAAAAACAAAAAATTTGGATAATTTTCAAAATTTAAATATCTTATTATCATCAATTAAATTCAAGTCCAAGGGCTTAAAAATTCCATGTATTATAGAAAAAGCAATACAAAAACTTTCCCGCCAAAAAACAAAAAAAAAAAACAAAATTAGAATTAAATGTAGAATATATATCTACCTGGGAGAGAAAGAGTGTGTGAATCACCCAATATCACTGGCATCGACGAATTACAACTGAATTTGAATATAACCAAATAAGATTCATGGCCATCATTTTTACGATACAAATAAAAAACACAGAAAAAGAACTCTTCAAAAGAAAATAATTTTCAACTTGATTTTGGTCTTGTTTTATGACATTTCTTTTTTTTTTTTATATTTGTATACATAAACTTGGCAATGGTTCTATACAGTTTTGATGTTGATATAATGGATAACAAAAACTACATTGGGCTACGCTTGCTCCTATTTAAATTATTATATTATTATGTTGAATGTGTAAATGTCTTTTGAAAATGGTGCCAAAATAAACAAAATATTTAAAAATAATTTTTTAAGAAAATTTTTACAAAAGTAATTTAGTTTTTTTTTTTTTTAGTTTTATTTATTTATTTTTTGTTGTTGTCATTGTGTTGTTGATGTAATGTAAAGGTATACAACACCCGGCGGGTTGTTTGGAATGGGGCCATAATTTGTTTTTTATTATTTTTATTTTTAGTTTTTTCTGTGCATGCTGTATAGAAGGCGAATATAATTCTAGTAGTTCGAAAGTAATTTGAAATGAAAATTTGTAATTTTTCAAAATGGGACTGGTAAAAGGTCAGGAACGTTTTTATTATTGGAAAATTTTCTTTTTAAAAAATACGTATTTTTTTTTTTTGTATTAAATTATCTAGTTAAGAAAGTCTAATTTGGGATGATTTTTCAATTTTATTGGACAAAAATAGAGCTGAT
Source organism: Argyra leucocephala (assembly GCA_963942445.1). Taxonomy (NCBI): domain Eukaryota; kingdom Metazoa; phylum Arthropoda; class Insecta; order Diptera; family Dolichopodidae; genus Argyra; species Argyra leucocephala. Next base: position 106,078,827 of record OZ012681.1, read on the forward strand.
ATTTTTGTATTTTAGTTTAAGGTGTTGTTTTATTTTTAATTTTTTTTTGGTTTTAAAATAAGAATGATAGGAGATGTTTGAAAAATACTCTTTAGTTGAGTTGATTACGAGTATTTTGAAATGTTGGAAAATTCTGATATGAAATTGAAAAAACAACATTTTAGTAGAAATTTAGAAGTTTAGTTTGAGTTGCTAATCAAATTATGAATGTTTGTGAGGCCTTAGTTCTTATTAACGACAATTACACTGTTGTGAAACAGCTACGCATCAAAATAAGCACACATTAAGGACACAGGATATACAAGAGCATCAAATAAACCTTAAAAATGATTGAGATGATCGATCGATAATGCAAATTTATGTGTGAAGGGGCAAAAAAATGAAAAAAAATCTTAAATCAAGCAAAAAAAATTTATGTTGAAGATTTTATCACTCCCAATCGCTTAAACTATACAATCACAAACCGAAGAAATGGTATTAAACTAATTAAGGTATATTGAATCTGACTTAAGTACTTTCCTAACTTACTATCAATTATATTCAATTATAAGTACATTTTTTTTTATTTGTTTAGTTTTTTTTTTTAATTTAAGCTTTGTAAACTTTAATTAAAACTATGCTTATATGAAAAACAAATTTATTTATAAAAATAATCATTATTAATTTTGGTTTATCAAAGGAAAATATGGTGGATTTTGTTTTATTTTTTTTAATTTTAAAGAAAAATAATGAGAAAACAAAAAAAATCATTTAATATAGGCCCCTTTTTTTTGTCGTAGAATCCAAAATTGGATAAAAAAGTACCCCTTCCCATTTGAAAATCTCGATTTCAGCCAATTTCGGCGATTCTTGATCTTAAAAAACCCTTTTCCGGTTCGTCCTCTCTTAAAATAACGGTTCCTTCCGCTCATAAAAAGCTGATGCGCATGCTGTTGAGCACCCAGTGTATTGTTTTTTATTTTTCTACATTCCAATATTCCTTTTTCTTCAATGATTTTAAAACTACCAAATTGATATTATATACTCAAAGTGTTGGGACATAAAACAAAAATAATGCACAATAAAAAAAACTATTTGATATACCGTTATTTTTACAAACTTTAACGAGTTTGTTGTAGCTTTTAAGCTAGATCACGTTAAAGGTTCTAAGTAAATTTAATCCCACTTTTTAATGATTATTCGCATTGTAAATAAATACTAGTATTCGCCCGCTCCTGGAAATTCGAAGAAGTTTGATAAGAAATCGTACTTGATTTCTTTGTGAATAACTGTTTCACATCATTTAAATGAATTTTTGCCCCTATATATTCTTTTTATTTATTTATCTTAGACAACAACCGCAATCATAATAATTTCTTTTTAAAAAAAAATTAAATTTTAATTAAATTCTGGGGATGGGTTAATTGCAGCAATTTGATAAATTAAAATTTTTGTTAAGTATTAAAATGTGTGTGTATACTTAAACATTGGGCAAAATTTGGAAATTAAAAAAAATATCAAAAAATATTTAGTTTCGCTACGTCTCCTTTCAAATGCTATCATTTAAAAGAATAATAATAAAAATTGATTGGGAAATGGATATTTAAACCATACTTTTTCAATTTACAGATTAAATGATGATATAATTTAATTTTATGATATTATATTGTGAGGTTATAAAAACTTCAAATCAAATTGCAAATTTAAAGTTTTAAAATTTTGCTCAGCTCATAATTTTTCTATTCATAACATTTTGTTTTCTATTTCAAATGGCTAAATATATTATCTTTAGTACATTACTACTTAGTACAGTGTTGAATTTTACATGCCCAAGGCTAAATAAATTTGTATATCCTTTTTAAAATCCGTCCAACATGTTTGCGTTGGCGAAATTCCAACTGTTGTAAAAAAAAATTGATCAAAAAAATAATGTTAAAAACATAATGATTTTAAATTGGCAGAGTCTATCTTTTGTATACCCGTATAGGTATAGGTATTTGCAGGATAAAGTGGTTCATAAAAGAGTTCTCAAAATTAAAAAAATTGAAATAATGAATTAAATTTACATTCAAATGTTTTTTACAAACCAAAAAAATTCAATTTAAAGCCCCGTCTCACAAATTTGTGTAGTTTTTTATCGTAAATGAGAATTTTTATCGTAAAATCGGTAGTCGACGATTAAAGTTTTTTAAATCATAATAAGTTCCTAAGTTAGAAGGTTATATAAACCGTTCATATTTTTTAAACACTTTCCTGTCAAAATAATCTAAAGCTTATAATAATCTTTTAGACATGTTTTTTGATTATAATTTATTTAAATTACTAGCTCAAATTGTTGACTGCAATACATTACTATGTAAATCAAGAGTAAGACCATGAACAAGGTGGATTAATAATATCAAAGTCACAATAAAGTGACCTGCGTGAAATAGAAATTATCGACTGACAGAGAGTGGCATAAGAACCATCCGAATAGAGGCGAATTACGAAAAAAGCTAAGTCCCACAGTCGGAATGTACCGCACGGGTAAGTGTAAGACAAAACCGAAATGTAACACTAAAATAACGAGCTATACGTTATTAATTGTGTTATTAAGATGATGAACCGAATACTGTCAAATAATATCCAAATAATTATATCAGTAATATTGATTGAATCATATTTTTCAATCCAAAAGTCTTATTTTTGAATAAAAAAATAATAAAATATGAGCTATTGATCTATTTTTTCTTAAAAATTATATGTGAAAGTAAATGCAAGCGTCTTAACCTACTTAAACTGTATTATTTATTTAAATTATTTAAAGTTAGTAAGAACATAGGCTAAAATGCTTTCAATTTTCAAAAATTCAAAAACAATACATCTTCAATCTTCTGAACCAATTACGCTTTGAATTTCTTCTGTTGACCAATTACTGAAAAATTTTCCCCAAGTCGAAGCAGTAAATACCAACACAATAAATAAAGAACCTTTTACCTTCAATCCTATACAATTGCATATAATTTAAATTAAACATTAGAACACATTGTTTTTAGTTTCACATAATAAATTTGATATTATTTTTTATTTCATTTGGGGCTAGTCTTAAAGCATAACTAAAAAAATTCTTTACAATCATATTTATTGCTGTAGGGCAAAGGTACTTAAGTAGTTAATTAATTTTACTAAAACTTATGTTTGTCAAGCTCAGTAGTTTTACCACTTTGGAGAAATAAAATTTTCTCTAAAGTTATAATAATCAAACGTCTTACTATTTTTGTCATGTTGACTTAAATGTTTGTGTAGATGCCTAGATACTAAAATTTAAGTTAATATACGATGTCAATATACATACTGTAATAAGCAACTTGTATGCGCAATTGACAACCTTAACAGCTACAATTTTTCTTTCGATTATTGACTTATATATTTTTTTGTCCTAAAGTCATAGATACATTATTAAACTAACTTGCTTAATTACTACTTGAATTCAAATTTTTTTTACCATAATATGTTGACATAAATTTTAAACTCTAATACTGCGTATTCATACTTTTGCGTTTCCACCATTAAGTTCAAGTATTAATGATAAAAATTTATTATTTTATTACGATAGCTTTTATCATAGTACTTAGCTTAAATCAATCTACAAGATACCAGTAATTTATTCTATTTCTGATTTGATTATTTACACACTTATCAATAATTGGAACATTAAAATTGTACAGGTACAGCTGTTAACTAAAATTGAGTCACGTGCTCAAAAATTAATATTTTTATATCCCTAGCTTTGTTCTGAATCCAAAAATCCCCATTTATCTACATTTTATAGTAGAATAAAAAATTTTATTTCCCACCAAAAAACAATAAAAATAAAAATAAAAAAAAAACAATAATAATAATTTTAATTTTCTTTTATTTGGTTTTATTAAATTCTATTTATTAATTTTTAAATTATCACAATTTATCATTTTTGATTATGTTGCCTGATGTCGTCCATATGACTTTGACCTTTTACATAATATATACATATATGTAACTAACTATAATACATAAATTCTCTATTCAAATTGATGACATTTGCTATGCTGAATTAAATCTGCTTCCCCTATTTAAAAGAAAAAAAAACCAGAAGAAAAAAATTAAACTAACCAACAATCAAAATTAACAACACTCACTCAACATCCCTATAAATAAAAATAGTTTTGTTTTTTTATTTTTAATGTCTGGAATTAAAACAACTCTGACATTTTTCAATTGCATTTCATAAAAAATATTAAAAAAAAAAAGAAAAAAAAAAAAATTTAAGATCCAACATATTTTGCGATTATGAAGGGTAGATTGGGCGCCACTATGACTCTTCAAATTGGATAAAATTATTATTGTTAATTTTATATTATTTTGTTTTTGTTGTTGTTTTTATTTTTTCTTTACTTGTTTTGTTTTTCATTTCTCAATTAGACTACAACATCAATGAATTGGATTAATATTAAACTGACTGACCAGTCAGTATGTACTGATGAAATTTAATTCAAAAATATATATATATATATATAGTATATACACATGAGTATATGTGTATATACATATAGATACAGGATTTAATAAATACAAAATACAAATGAAATAAAATTTTTGAAGTTGAAGTTCATTTGTATAACAACAGACACTAAAGCAAGTTATCACAGTTTACCAGTATTGTTTTTGTTCTTTTTCTTTTACTTAAGTTTTTTAATGACATTAACGAAAAAATGCATGCGATCATGCAGTGAGGTGACTATGATTGTATTCATTGCCCGCTTTTGATAGTTTATGATAATAATGTCAAATAAGATGAGTGGGTATAGTAAAGCTCCGTTTATCCTATTTGACCCAAAGAAACTATATTCAGGATATAATAAAATTTTTGTGCGGAACTTCTCGAAATAATTATTAAGTTGATAAATGGTGGACTAAAGTTAATACTACTACTAACAATCAAGAGGGAGAACAGCTTCAACGCGGAAAAAGAGGAACCGCAAGTACCTACAACACAGTAGAAATACTAAGATGGCATAAAACCGTTTACGCAAATTTGTTCATGGCTTAGACTGAACGAATCTGAAACCATATTTTTTATGGGGTGTGTTTCTATATTTAAACAACATCAAATAGTATATAACTTACAAGAATTCAATGATCACATAAATTACTTCATTCAGCAAATTCCTATTAACTCTTTCAATAACTTTTTTCTTTCCTTCTATCCTGTCCTAACACACCCCAACCAAGCACTGTAAGTAAGTTTTCATCCGAACGCTTGATTGTTTATAAAAACAAACAGCTAAGTCAGTTTAACTTGATAGTTTAATAGATGAAAGTTGTTTTCGAAAGCCGGAACACTTAAACCAAAGTGGTCCCTTGTTGTATTACGAAATCAAAAATGCTTCCTAGCATCGATTATCTTATTAGAAAGTTTACAAAATTTTGTTCACAAAGGGCTAAATATTTTAAAAAATAATGTTGATCGAAAAATATACCGTTATATAAAATATATTCAAAATAAATATTTATTATCATAATATAAATAATTATTATTTTTTTGTTTTGATTGGTTCCGTACTGAAATCGAAAACTTTGAGCCGAAAAAATAATTTAAATAATCATTCAAATCACATTAATTTGTCGAAAAGTTCTCTTTCTAGTTATGGTTTCAAGAGCCTAAATGGCTTAGCCTACATTCTCAAGTAAACTTATCTATTCAATTTTCATAACGACGTTTTGACCCCTTAATACGGGATTAAAATATATCTATTAAAAGTATATCGATTTGTCATTTGTTAATACGCGAGTGCTGACCACGATTAATTTTTTTACTATTTTATTTTTCTAAATTTTTTTTAATTGGGAAAATATTATCACAAATAATTCGACCGTCCTCTAGAACCTACTGTTTTACCAATAATTAATATTGTAAATAAATAAAAAAAATATATCGCAATATTATATTTTTCAGAAAATTGGATGACCAAGCTATATACGAATGCGGAATATTTGTTTTTATTAACTGGTTGAAAAAAAAAGATTTATATGTATACACAGTTCAGTTGACCAAATTCTAAACAGCAAACTGACAAATAGCCTAATTATATTTCTGAAAAAAAGGACGTGTATCGCAACCTTTGCAAAATTTATATTTAAAATCAAATATCAAATGTTCCGTGGTATTTATACTGCATTGTATCTGGATCACACCATTAAATCTTGATATCTGAGCTCATACATCAAACTGAAAGAGATGTAGAAGGTAAACGGAACAGAGAAAAAGTAGTACATTATATTCACTTCATTTACTCAATTTACGATCGTAAGTAAAATATTCACTTAGGCCCGCTGTCTCATCCAAATCTAAGTTAAACATTTTTGTATTAAAGTTGAATATAGTGAATAATATATTTTAGCTATATAACTTATATATATATATAAAACAAAAACCTCCTGGATATTTTAAATGACCCCTAATGTATTAAAATGTTGTGCAAATTCAATAATTTGTATTGAGCTAATTTTTGAATCACCTTAACTCAGCATTTGTGCTAATCAATTCCATAAATTTACTTTTGATTTAAGGTATCCAATCTTTTAAATAGGTTGTTGTTTTTGATAATCAGATTTGTTTTTAGTGATATATTTAGATTTATGGAATAAAAGTTGAGTTCCCTTTCACTAATCATTTGTATTTATTTTGCAAATATCAATATTTCGGAAGCAACTTACTTCCTTCATCAGTGCTTTGCGACTAATTAATTACCAAATGATTAGTGAAAGGAAACTCGACTTTTATTCCATAAATCTAAATAAGTTTTGATTTGATAATTAATATAATTTTTTTTTTGGTTTACGTAATCGATTAGACTTCTTTAATTACTTACTGTGCATTAGAAAGCAAACCTTGTTAGTTCTGGGCTCCTGTCTCTTTATTGAATTCAGCCCAAGTTCTCTTAAGTTGAATATATATATTTTTTTGTTGAAATATTTTTATATAATTCACAATTTCAATGTAATTTTCATTTTCCTAAGCTCTTGAATTCGAATTTTTTTTCACTATTTTACTTAATTAGTTTCTGGGTCTCATATACAAACCTTGCTAATGCTGGAATCATCATAATATTGACTTTGATTGTCATCAGCCTAACACAATTTTTTTTCCCGTTGAATTTTTTCTGAAATATTTTCTGAACTATTTTCACATCGACCAGAAATTTATTCATCGAATGTAGTATTCGTTTTTTGGGATGATGAGTTTTTGAGCTCTTGAATTCAAAAATTTTGTTTAGCTATTTTAGTTAACTACTTACTAAATCTTACAAACATTACTAATTCTGCGTCTGTCATAATATTGTCTTTGATTTTTGAACGGCCCAACACATTTTCTCTTCAATTGATTTTTTTTAAGTATTTGAATATGGATCCATCGAAAATTCAGCCTTCAAATGTAGTTTTCGTTCCCAGCTTTTAGAAATGATAAAAGCTTGGATTCAAATATTATCTGAGTTAGAAAATATCTCATATTCACTCCTTAGGTCAGTAGAAGGGTCTTTATTTTTTTTTTCTCTTAGCTAAGACCATGCTAAAATATTCAGAAAACCAAAACTAATTATTAGAGTTGGGGAAATGCATTCAAACATATGAGAGAGGAAAGTTGAAAAAATTAATGTTAATGCTTTTTCTACTTACTTTGCTTTTTTCTTGCATAGTGGAAAAATGAATGGAACCGTTCCACTACTTACTAATTAAAATATTTAATTTTTTAAAATCTAAATTTTTCGAAATATGTAAAAACGATGGATTTTAACGCATTAAAGACCAAAGTTAAAAAAATTAGTAGCTTTCGAGTTGTAATCAGATTAGTAAGTGGCGTACTATTTTTTTCCATGAGACTGCGTGTATTTAAAAAAAAAAAATAACCCCCCTATTGAGCTTTTCTCTCTGAGTGACTGGATCTGATAATTAGTATTGGACTTGGATATTCAACTGAGCTATGTATCCAAATCTAAGCTATTTAATCTCATATTTTTTGTGATAATGCTTGTGTTACGTATCATGTAATAGTAAAATGAAATAACTCTTCAACACTCATGTTGTTGTTTCAAACAGGTAGTAAGAAGCAATATTCCACATATAGGTATGGACATCCAATTTTCCAATATTATTTTTTAATAAATTTCGATAAATTTGTCGATATGAAATAAAATTTATTTAGCAAATAAAAGCCAACCTAGCTCTAACTATCAAATTTATTTTTCTTTAGCAAATACCGGCATTTCGGTAGCAACTTACTTCCTTCAACAATGCTTGTGACCAATCGATTAATTGGTTTATGAAAAAGCCAATCTTAGTTTTTGCCAACTACTTATTTCGGACAATCTACTTTTTATTCCAAATTTACAGGCTTTACACACTTTTAAGATATATTCAATTAATAATATATTCATATACATTCAGATGCTATTAAAGACCACATCACTAAACTGAAATAAATTTCTGTAAAAAAACAAAAACAAAAACAAAAAAAACGTAAACTTAAACTAAGGGTTTATTGTGTGTTGCATGCGTTCAATTATACTTCAAAGAGTTATTAACTTACTTTATACTCTTTCGATCTACTGCAGTAATTTAAATTTTGCTTCGTAATAAAATGCCCTAGCGAATTGAAACATTTGTTTTTTTTATTTTATTTTGCAACAAAAAAAGTATTATTCGTGCAACATGTTATCATTTAAAAAACAAAAATATAAGGAAGGCAGGATAATCAAAAAAAAAAAACAGAAACAAAATATACAAAAACAACCCACCCGCATTGCGTTGTCATGCCACCATAAAAAAAACAATTTTAAACAAAAATAAAATTTACGAGTCTTGTCTCAAGTCATCCAACAACATACATTTAAAAAAAGCAAAAAAAATAGAATGTGTATAGAGTTGTATAAAGCCTGCAGCAGCTTCTCTTATACAAACCATATAAATATAAAAATATATTATAAATTGTATTTTGAGGGCATGTCAAGAGTCTATGGATTACGCAAAACCAAAGAAAATCACTTTTAATAATGCCAACAAAGAAATTAGTAAAACAAAAAAGAGATGGGGTATGGAGAAAGAGAGATAGTGGTACTAGAAAAAAAAACAAAAAATTTTGTTCTCCAATCAACCAATTTGGTCTTCTTTGAATGCATTTTTTTTTTTTTTTTTCTTTTCTTTAATTTATTTTTAAGAGACCAACAGAAAATTTTTGTTGCAGAAAATTTTTAAAGAAAGAAATTTAATTGTGCAACAATTTATAAGAAAAAAACAAAAAAATATATAAACTTTTTGTTTTTTTTTATTTCGATTTTCTTGTTTTGTAAAGTTTGTGAGGAATAAGAAAATTTAGGCGTACATTGGGGAAACATTTTCTAAACTTTTTTATTTTTATTATTGTTTTAATTTTTTTATTGTTATTTTGTTAAATGTTGTGTTTAGTAGTTTTTTTTTTTGTTTGTAATGTTGTATTTATTTTGTTATGTTGAATTATTCATTTAAGGATTTGAAAATTTTTGTTTTTGTATTTTTAACAGGAAGTTTCTTGACAAAGGCTGATTTAATTTAAATCAGTTAATTTCCGGCTATAAAATGTAAAATATATATATATACTTTTTTATAATAAAATTTATTCAGAAAATTTTCATAAAATATTATTCGTATCTAGTAGATAGGTATAGAAATTTTGATCCTGTTGCAGTACATTGTAGTGATAAATTGAATAATAATAAATATATATATGTATGTATGTACAATGTATGTATATATGTATTTAAAATAAAATGTATAATTTACAATATTTTCAATTAATTTTCAATGTAGTGTATTGAATTAGGGTATGATATATGCTTTGAAATAGGAAATATCACACTTAAATCGAACGCAAAAACATTTGATGATCTATGATTGTGGTCACTTGAGATGAAAATAAATAAATAAAATATAAGTCTATATAAAAATATGTAGTTTGACAATGTAGTAAACAAAAATGTTTTTATCGGAATTGCGTATTGTAAGAAATGATTTTTGCATTTGACATTTATCGTAATATTTATTTATTTATTTATCATTGTACCTGCAGATAAATCCGCAGGTCTACTTCAGGTCCTTATCGTAATATTGTTACCAATTATTTGTATTTAGTCGTACAAATTTTAGTTTATATATTTTGTTTTTTTTGGCTTATTTTATTTTATTTTGTTTTTGTTTTATGAAATTTGTATTTGAAATTTATGAAATACTTTTTTTTTGTATGATGTATTTAGATCAAGAAGAAAAAAAACTAGATCGACCACTGTAACCACAATTTAAAGAGTTTTACCTCAAAGCGGGCCACACAAGAAACTTAAAGGGGCCGCGGGTTTACCCACCTCTGGTATAGTTAATTAATTAAGAACAACTTTATCAGTCTCTTGATGATAGTATAACAACTGACATCGATCAAGATATTAAATAAAAATTAGTGTAACATACCTAGAGTTTTTAATCTTTATTATTAGAAATGTTTCACCTAGAGGATACAGAATATTCTATAAAATATACATTATTTTTTGTTACCAAATTTTATTAATTTAGAGATAATGAAAAAAAAAATTTCTTCTTTATTTCAACAACAAATTCCTGTCATCTTAGAACTTGATAGACTACTGATTAGTCCCGAACCCCATACCTAACAAGTTTAAACGAACTTTTTCGTTTTGGTTCTGTTATATACATGAAGCGGGATATTAAAAGAAATACTTTCTTTCTTTTTAAATTTCTATAATTACCTAAGTTTTCCAAACTAAATTGCTTACGTTTCAAAAAAAATAATAACAAAAACAAAAAAACAAATAGAAAAACTAATAAACAATGAACATATGAATCAACAATCATTTTTTACTTTACTTCTACTAGCAACAAAAAAAAAACAATAGATGAAAGTAAAAAGTTTTAATCAATATTTTTTAAATTTTTGTTTTGTTTTTGTGTTTTTTTTTTTATTAGAAAATACTGAATACTAAATTAATTAACACTACATAAATCTAAAGATTGTCAATAAGGGGTTATTAACCTGATGAATTTAAAATCAATATTATTTCTGTTTTTTTTTTTTTAAATTAAATTTTTTCTTATCATATAAATGTTAAACATTTTTTTTTTCATTATGTCTCTTGTTAGCTTGTCTCCATACTAGAAAATCTAAAAAAAGGAATAACAAAAAAAAAAAAAAGTTATCTAATAAGTGCCTAGTATAAAAAAATAAAAACAAAATATAAAAATATGATTCAATAACGGCTTAAGAAATAACAAATAATTTAATAGTTATAGTGATGATAGTATAGGGTTCAGTGTCCTAAATATCAAATAGAAAAATATAAAATTAAATAATATATTATTAAATAAATCTTATTTTTTTATGTTTTGCTTCTTTTTTTTTTTTTAATACTTTTAGTAAACAACAATTTACACGTAGGTATTTATAGTTGAACTTTAATTTAATCTTATATTAAATAAAATGAAAATAAAAACAAGATAAAATAAAATGTACAAAAAAAAATATACAATATTTAATTAAAGATTTGTAAGTAATAATTTTGAATTGAATTAAATTAGTAAAATGGATGATAATAATCTGAAAAAATTTAACGTAATATTTTATAAATACTATCGAAATTTATATATATATATATATATGTATGTATTTTTTTTTTTCTTTATTAAATTTTTTTTTTACAATTCAAGTTTTTATAGTAAGCTAGCTAGAGTGTAAAAACTTTAAATAATAAGCTAGCTAGTTAGTGTTTTTAATACTTGATTTATTCCGACCTTAGCCGAAGCTAAATGGTCATATTGCTTATAGTTTTAAAGTTCAAGTAACAATTGTGTTTTTTTTTTTACATTCTATTTTCAATTGTTGTTAACTTATTAAATTCTTATTCTAGTGTTATTAGTAATTTTATTCTTGCAATTAGTTATTATAGAAAATATTTAAGTTTACTTTTAATCAGTTTAACATCTTAAATTTTCAGGAGGAGGTATAGTAATTATGAGAAACATTCAAATACAGTTCAGTTTAATTCTTTATTATAGAAAAGGTATAAATGAGAAAAGATATGATTGCAAATGCAATTGGTATAAATTGACTATTGAGAGACTCACTACTACATTGATCATTTGTTAAAGGCTAAAATTCAGTTCATCTAAATTTTTCACGTTACTCTAAATAAATCATCTATATTCTTAATCAATGCTATTCTTTTACATATATACCTATCTATGGTAACTTGATAAAATTTTAAATTTTTTTTATTTTTTTTAAAATTAACTGAAATTATAAATTAACTGAAATAACTAAAAGATTTCTATAAAGTAAAAAATTAGACTCGCAATGAAAACTAGATAAAATTTTCAAATTGTTTATATAAATTTGGTAAATAAATTTTATTTAAATAATGGTAAATAAATTTTATTTAAATAATTTTTTTTTCGCTTATTTTAATAGCCGGTTCGCCCGAACCATAGAATTTACATCTAACGGTAGGTAAGCATCCCTAAACATATTCGCACACAAAAGCAACAAAATAATGAATCTTTGGTTATATTTGACTCCACCAATACATCCTCTAACATTTTAAATAGAAATAATTTCTTTACAAACTATGATGACCTTTTTACAAGACTTAAAAATTTAAAATCCTAAAACTATAGAAAAATTAGTTATTCTGATGGTTTTTAAGAGTACTATAACAGATATTTAAATACATGGGTCCAAATTCCAATTCAAAATCTGTAGTAGGATTAAATTTGTTTGATAAATTCATTAAATTTGTTTGATAATAGCATAAGAAGTAATACTCGCCCTTTTGTATTTCTACTTTATTATTTATTTCGTTAGTATAGTTTTCATTCACTGCAATTTCATGGAAGCATAACTAAAGCTTCAAGTTTTGGTTCTGGCTATAGTGAGTTAACAATGTCAAAAACCAATGTCCAATTGAACAAAATTTAGAAATTTCGTTACTAGCTAACATCTTAATTTTTTCTTAACAGTATCGTTGCTATTTTAATTTTATACTTTAAGTCTTTAGAAATTCTTCTTTCATTAAGCTAAAGTAAGCTCCGGGAAAATATATATAAAAATTACTTTCAATATAAATTCTTCAGAGCTAGTCAAAATTTCCAAAAACGGTTGTTTGTTTATTTTTGAGAGAGCACCTAATAGTTGATTTTCAATTAAATATTCCTGGATGGGTGCTGGGAGTTATATGGCAGCTACCCGAATCAGTCCGAATTTTAGAAAACAGTAAAAGATGTGTTTGCTTATTTTGGAGAAAGTACCTAATTACAATTGCTTAAGTCTGTAACACTTTAGGTTTTTGAAATATTTCTGATGTGTGCTGTATGGTAGTTACCGGAATCAGTCCGAATTTCGGAAAACGGTAAAATATTAATTTGTTCATTTTTGAAAAGGTTTCTAAGAGTACAAATTTTCAGGTTTAGTATTTTTTTCGTTTAGTATTTGAAATATTCCTAATTTGTTGCAGGATTTCATTTGTATGGCAGCTACCCAAACCTAGCATTATAAAGTACTACCTTATTTTTTTTAAAATGAATAACTTTGCAAAATATTAAAACTCTATCATTAAAACTGTGGATGTGAATATCGAACAAACTACTAGCATGATAGTATACAAAATATCGTTTGCAAAACTACAAAGAAATTACTGCAAATGGACCCAAACAGTAAAACCATTACTTTAAAAACAGTAAAATTAATAAAGGTCTCTTGCAAATTTTATATCTAAGGTACATCACTATTATTTTTCTACAGTTACATATTGTTTAATCAACAAATTTATTTTTATTATATTCTTTTTATTTTTGTTACTCCAACAACCACCTACAACATTTTCATATTAAAACAACAATTTATTTTGTAAAAATTCATTACAACTCACCACATTGAATTTATTTATGTCCTCAGTCCTCATAGAAATTTTCTAAGAAAAATTTAAATTAAATCCGGATATCCAAGTTACGCTTTGAAATTTTCTTGTTTAACAGCAAAATTTATGTGTAGTTCCTTTTCAGAAACTCAGACGATGTATTTAGGAATTTTTTATTTATTTTTTTTTTTAAGTTTTATTTTATTATTTTTTTTTTTTTTTTTACAAATTAACTCCAATAAAAAGGATGCAATATAATTTAAGCATTGGTTATTATAAAGCAACTACAATTTCATATTACAATAATTTTTTGCAGCAGCATCAACAACATGAGCAACAATTGGATTCAGTAAAAGAAAATGAATATAAAAAGGGCGTTACTTCATACAAAATTAAATTTACCCCTAATCATCATCAACAATATAATTTTATCATTATCAACATCAACATCAATATCAATATCATTAATAATAATATTCTCAAATTTCAGAACATAACCAAAAATAAAAAAAATAAAAATTAGTCATAAAAAATGGAAACCTTATGATGTCTGGAAAAACTGAAAGATATTTTCATTTGTATTAGGAAAAAAATAAAGAGGGCATGAAAGGGTTAAAAATAAATTTTTGTCTTTTTTTTTTATAAGAAGATGTCAAGCATAATAAGATATGAAAATTTAGATTTATGCTCATTTTGGTTATGAGTTGTTTTTCTGATTTTGAATTTTTTGTTGTTTTTGTATTTTGTATACAACATGTTTCAACTTGCAATATCACATTGTTATAATATGAAGTTATTGTCGCCAATTTTATCAAGTTTAACAATATGCATTATTAAATATGAGTATAAAAATATAATGTGGTTATTGCCATGGTTGAAATCATAATCTTGTATGAGATTAATGAGGATGTAGACTAATATAATAGTGGAAGTTAAATTTTTGATTGGTGAATTTCTGTAAAATATTTTGTATAATTGGTTTTTCAAAATTTTTGAAATTTAATTTAAAATTAGCTTACTAATTATACTAACTCCTAGAAATTTATAATGCAGGATATTTTTGGTTCGTATTATAGTATTTCTGGGCATGTCAAGACAGCAGCTCGGATGGAGACTTAAGCTGGCTTACAATTTCTTCCATTCTGCTCTATCTTGTGGAACCGTCTACCGTCCGCTAATTCCAATGTTTCGATAGCCGAATTTTCAATTCTCGATTTCGTCCAACTATTTTAATCTTGTATGGTACTCTTGCTCTAGTATGATACTGCTCCTAATATTTTTTTTGATATCCTTTGATCATTCATCGTCACCACATGCCTTCCCCATTGCCATTTGTGTGCCTTAATAAATTTTACAATATTTGTCCATTCATTAGTGCTTCCAGCTCCTCGTTTAATTTTATTTGGTATTCACCATCGTCAGTTTTGGTATTCAAGTGACAAGTTATATAAGATAGGAAATATACTATTTTACCAATACAAGTATGGATTTATAGTTTGCATCCAATTCTACAGTATTTTTAACAATTAATATAAGTCACCTTGATCGAGAGTTATGATGATGCCTAAAAGTCAAATATTGTTAAATTTATTATCAACGAAATATCATGTAAAAATATATAACGGTAGTTTTTTATATTTGTATTAATTTAATTTCACTTCCCTACATTTGAAGTATACTTATAGCTCCCTAAGCTCCCTAAACTGTTCCTAATATAAAATTGAATAATTCTTGACTTTCTGGCCTCAGAAAATTTGAAAACTGTATAGTATTCAAATTTATACATAACAGTTAAACTATTCGTTTCCAGCGACAGTTGGATCATTATCAGAAATCATATTGGGTCTCTATATCTCAAACATATAATATGGTTAAAAACAAGTTCAAAACCAACACAAAAGAAGGAAAAGGAAGTACATTTAAGAGAGGTGAAAAAAATTGAAAGAAAGACTAATCTACATCGCTTTTAGATCTGCTGTATCAAAGCATATAGTTTAAGAACAACCTGGAATTGACAAATCAATAAAATTTGTAAAAGCATATAAATTAATGGACACACGAATGTCAGGAACAGATTAATAATGGCTTAAAACAACAACAATGACTTAGATTAAATCTATACTTAGGTTGCCAGCTCTAACTTGAATAAAAAATATTATAGTGTAGAATTAATTTATTTATTATTAGTCGTAAACAAATTTGATAACAAACGAATCTCCACAACTAATAATTTTGAACCAAAATATCCACTTTATACGGTTGGGATTATTTTCCAATCAAAACCTGTATTTTTCATTAGCGGAAATGTTAAAGATGTTACATTTAGTTTTTTCTGAGCAAATACCCCAACCTACGATATGTCTACAAAATAGCAAAAGTGCTTAAATAATACGACGAAAGCTTTTTGTTGATAGATTATGTATTTTAATAATATAAAATTGGCTCAATATTTGCAGATTTAGTACAACATCTATATCTAAAATATTCATTTGACATTTCTAAAAGAGTGCATATATGTATATGAAAGCCAGAATCAAATTTCATATAATCTTAATTGATTCAATAACAACAGAAAAATAATGTAATATAGTTGATATAAACCACAAATATAATGTTCAGCTACTTGGTTTACTGTCTCTTTCAGAATATTTCCAGCATCCTACGAAGAAGAAAATTTGACACTTCTAGAGTTATTTGTTGCCACTTTAATGAATTTTAGATTTAAATTAGTGATATAAATTATTGTTCTAAAAAATAGTAATTAAAAAAAATTGTTTTTTTTTTTTTTTCAAAACTAATTTTCAACCTTTCAACTCAATTATTACAATAAATTAAGATTTAAAACTTGATTTAAAAAAAAAAAATAAATAAATATAAAATTTACTGCCATTGTTATTATTATGAAGGTAACAACTTACATTTATTTTGATGTGCTTCTATAGATAATATAATAATAATAAAACTATCATAAGAATCAGGATACATACTTATATTAATTATATATATATATATATATATATATATACATATTATGTATTTTTATAATAATGCGCAAACAACATTACAACATTGCAGCTGCAAATAAATTTGCTATTTATGTTAATATTTTATTAATATAAGCAGCATATTTAACAAGTTATGGACACCGGGCAAGTTGTAAATCTTTTTTTTTTTCATTTAATTTTTTTTTATTATAAATAAATTTTATTATATTTTTTTTTTATTAGTAACAGCAGCAGCATTGCAGCAGTAATATTTAACAACAAAAGCAATTTGTATTGGTGTTAAGATAAAAACAGATTTTCGAGGTTGTTCTTATTCTTATTGATGAATGACAGAGAGCATAGTACAGCAAATAATTATTATTGTATTCTAAAACTAATTACGTTCAAGAATATGTTATGTATAGTTATGTATACGTACGTATACCAGCAGAAATTTTTAATAAAAGCCAGCATTCAATAATATAATGTGTATTTTGTATAGTGTTATAACAGTAAGTAGCTGTAGAATAACTACCAGTAAATTTAAATTGATGTTTATATCGAATTATTATCCAGTCATGTAATCTGAAAACAAAAAAAAATATTAATTTTGGTTTTTTAATTTTTTATAATGATTCTATATATAAAATATTTATTCATTAAAATGATTCATAAATTGATTTTAATTGATTCATGTTTTTGTACTGAATTGTATCACTTCTGTGATAGAAATTATTTTGTTGCACAAAAAGGATTATAATTTTTTTTTCTATTTTTCTTTTTTTTTTGAAGGAATTCAGAAATAGTCATGTTCGTTTCCATTTAATTAAATTTTAATTATTAATTGCAATTAAAGCTAAATTCATATTAACCTATAGGAATAACATTTGAATTTACAGAACTGAAGTGAAAATATCAAGTGAAGGCAAATAGAAATAAATAAAATGCATTATAATTATGTAGAATTATGTGATAACAGTCTTCTAGTATGTAAGTTTTACTAATATATAAAAAGTTTACATATGATCTAAACATAAACAGAATCTATCAGGAATAACAAATAATAGAGACAACAATGATTGGTCAAAATAAACAAAAATGTACATGGAAGTAGATATATTCTAGACTAGTTAGGAGTTATGTGGCTTTTAAGATTTGTTTATTAGTATAGAAACATTGATTAGTACATTACCAATAATGGATATAGGTAGAAGTGAATGACCACTTCAGGTGCTTCAATAGTGGTAATATTAAGGTAGATTTATTGGTAGTCTTAAATAAGGTAGTGAAAAAAAATAAAATAACTGGGTTTATGTCTACTAAGAAATCTTAGTAAATTCCATCTTACCTAATTTGGTTGCAATCGAAATGTCAACCGGTAATACAGTGACGTCTGAAACGATTAACTTAATTCAAGAACCTATTGGTGATTTTTGATGATAAACTACATAACTAAATAAAGCATAAATAAAGCCAACTCTATTATTAGGATTTATTAAAAGATGAACGATCTCTCGTAAGACACAACTCAACTTGGAATAGGCCAGTTTATTGCCAAGACGATTAATTTAATTTGTGTTGGTTTAGTTAAACTATTATTTATTATATATTAGAAATACATCCAGCATATTTTCTACAACTGTACAGGTCTTTTGTCTTATGATCGGAAGGGTATATATTTGACAACCTAACTGATGTCTCAAGGATTTACTTTTAGCATATCCACAGACTTGACACAGCTATATTCCATCTCAGATAATAGGTAATAGTTCTGTTACTACTGTATTATACGGCACCAATATGGATACAAACGTTAGGCAGTGTGCTAGCGGCGATTAAGTACTGTCGCTATATTCCTGTTTAAACTAACTAGCTATATACAATATCACCCATATTCTCTTAGACCCATCGTTGACGAGAAGAAAACATTCCTCTCGTCTCGTCTCGCTGAATATGCATTTCTGTAAGACACTGTAAGCGGCGCAATAAAACATTTTATTTGTTGGTAGTACTGATCATTTTCTACTGTCAACCAAAATTATTGGTGTAAACCAAAATTATTGGGCAATATGGTTTATAAAATTTTTGGGAAGCATTAGTGGGGTTTAGTTTTAAAATATTTTTATGAAAATAAATATAAATTTTGTTTAAAATTTAAAATGAATATTGTTTTAAATATTTTTTAGTTTAGTATACATAAACAGTAGTAAAACAGTAATAGTAAAGATGGTTTTTTTTTTTTTCAAAACAAAAACACAATTTTAATAATAATGCAAAAAAAATAATGAAAAATTGTTTATTAATCTTTACTTAACTATTTTATCTATTCAATTTATTTATTTAATTAAATTTTTTAATAAAAAACACAAAACACTTTGACGAGATACTCTATCGCTTACAATTTTTGACGAGATAAAAAATGGCTATCTCGTCTTGTCAAAGGTCTAACAGAATACAAAACTATCTCGTCAGAGATATCTCACCCGATCTCGCGAGATGGGTCTAACAGAATATGGGTGTATTTATTCTTAACTACTGGTAGTATTTGTATTATCATGCCTGGTAGTCAGATTAGGATCAAAATTACTTATTGCTTTCCCTTTTGAGATTTCTACTAATTTTCGGAAAAATTAATTATTGAAAATCATAGAAATTTAAAAGGGTTACTATCATAAGCCTGTATTTCATTGGACTGGTCTATTTAATTTATCCGTATTTTGCAGAATTATTTAATTTTCATTAATATTAGCTAAAGCAAAATTAATTTAATTGATAATTCAATGCATTTACTCCCATATCTGATAAACATCGCCTAGATAAATCTTTATATCAATTTATAGGCAACGCTTATAAGCTATAACCGATTCCAAAATTACAAAATCCAAAAACTTCAAAAAATAACCCTTTATAATTGCTATTATTAAGAAGTATCTATAAAATGAGGAATTGTTTAGTACGTGTTTCGGGACAAATTTATTAAGAAAATCAATATGGCACGAATAAACATATTCGCAAATACATTAAACAAAATTAGGACAATAGTTAACATCTTATCTTACTCTAATCTTGTTGGGTTTCGGTTTATTAAAAAATTTCTAATATCAACTAACGAAAATCGTTAATATCCTGTGACGTCATTTTGCTAAAATTGCTCTCTTAAACTTTAATAATAATTTTTTTTTAACTGATCCACATGAATTTAATACTATCTGTTTTTTTTTCGAACCTTTTTTAAGTTTTTGTTCCCATACCTATCCTCTCATACTCAACTTCAAATAATTTTTTTTTGCAGTAAAAATTACATACACAACAAAAACAAAATATGTATTAGAAATTACCCAACCACTAAAAATATTTTTATTTGACATAATTTCAAAATTGAGAATTCAGCTAAGTTTGATTAAAAATTATAATTTTACAAAAACGATAAAAATATAAAAAAAAAACTATATTCCCATGATTTATTTTTAAAATGATTCTGTTTAAAAATTTACTCTCCTGCATTGCTAGATCTTAATTTTAAATTTTTATTATATTCATTTTCAATGAACATACATGTGAACAAAATTATTATATAAATAACAAAAAAGAGCCCGCATATTCTTAGATCATCATAATAAAACGAACCCGTGATAAAATAAAATTGCATGCAACAACTTTCTTTTATATAATAATTTCCTTTTTACACACACAAACACACAAAACTATTCATTGTACATGCAACATTAAACTTAAAAAAATATTTGAATTGAATAAGAGTTCTTCTGATTTAATAAATCTATTTCTAGGACCAAGTTGTCAACTATAATAGTTGTATCATTCGGAGTTCACAGTTCACATAAATTTAGGTGCTACGACTCGTTAAGTAAGTTACTTATTTACTTAGGTGGACAACAGACCATGTAGATAGATCTTGAGCCTGACTCATTAACGTCCTCCCTTTTTGTCGATCGCAGGCGGATTCTCTCCATTGTTTTAAATCTGTTGCGATACTTCGTCTGACCAACGAAGGTTTGGTCTGCCCCGACGTCTTGTACCGTCGGCCTTGGATTCGAAGATTCTTTTGGCTGGATCATTTTCGTTCATCCGCTTTAGGTGTCCGAGCCACAGTCTTGAGTCTAATTTTCGTGATTACGTCCACCTCATTATACAGCTCATAGAGTTCGACATTATATCTTCTTTACCAGACCGTATCGTCGTTTTGAGGACCATATTTCACAGAATTTTCTTCTCGAAGACACCAAGTGCATTCACACATTTCTCCGGCAGTGTCCATGACTCTGATCCGTAGAGCAAAACTGGAAGTATGGGAGTATGAGCGTTTTGTAGATTTGCACTTTGGTGTTTCGGGAGAGGAGCTTTGATCCGAGATGTTTTGATAAGCCGAAGCAGCAAAAGTTTGCTGGGGTTATTCTTCGCCGTACCTTCACAACCACTTCACATCATTCCGAGGTATGTAAACTCCTGAACTACCTCGAAATTATATGTACCGACAGGGATGTTTTAACTAATATGATGTTGAGAGGCCTTTCTATTTGCCGACAACATACATTTTGTCTTTTCCTCATTTACTTTGAAACCCATTCGTTCCACTTTTCTTCAATCTGGGTAAAGGCCTCGACGACCGCCCGTTGTGATCTGGCGATGATGTTAATTTCATTGGCATACCCTAATAGTTGAACAGATCTGAAAAATATAGTACCGGCCGTGTTTACTTCCGTTCGTCGCACTATACGTTGTAGTACTAGATTGAAGAAGCCGCATCACGTACATGACGTTAAGTAAGTTATTCCCATTTATAAAGTGAGAGTATACCCTAATTCGGACCCATATAGTGTTCTTTCACGGTATGTTTCAGCAAAGCTTAAAAAATATCTGACAATGTCCCTTAAGTAAATTATACCCAAATTTTTGATTTACATACAATAAGTAAGTACACATACACTAACCATTTATCAAATTTTAATTTATAATGTTCAAATATTTTTTGCAATCACTGTACAAAACATATTAAGATCATTAAAGACCTAAGCTCCTGAATTAAAAAGAATAATAAAAAAAAAAATTGCCTTTATTGAAAACACACTCAAACGTCAATGGAATCAAAATAGAAATTGAATTAGGGTAACAATAAAAAAAAAATAAATAAAAATAATTTAAATTTGAAGATAACTTATCGCATGCGATAAAACGAAAGTGATTGTGTTTTTTTTTTTACTTTTTTTTTGTTTTGGGAAAGACCAGCATAATAAATCGGAGATTTTTCAATAAAATTTTTTATATGAGAATATTTATTACCCATTTTATATATTTTTCTATTGTTAGAAAATCATTTTAATGTCCAAATGTTTTATTGGGACTCAAGGTTATGAAATTTTCATATTTTATATACATATATATCTGTATGTATATACCTTCATGAAATGTGAGAATTTTGACTATTTTAAAGGCAAATTTTATGAATTAAATTTTTTTGATATCATTTGATTGATTTCTTCCAGATGACTGCCTGACAACAGTCTCGCGTGAACTTATCAATTTTTAAGTGATCTGTCAAATTGACATTTTTTTTAAATCTTAAATTTATTAAAAAAAATATTTAAAACGAATGATAAAAAAAGAAGGTGCCTTTAATACCGTTATAAATTTAATAGGCACACCAAATATGACTTTTAAAAATTCAAATTCAAATTAAAAAAAAAAAGAAATTTAACATTTCCCGTTTTAATCAGAAAATCTCTTTACCAACGACAACATTTTTTTTTTTTGTGTGTACCAGAATTTAAAGAACCTAATCTTTTGAGAAAAAAATAAAAACAAACAAAAAAGAAAACTAAAATTCATTTCTAATAACATAAACCAATAAACACACCTCTGCTTCTTATCAAACAAACCAAAAGCAAAAAATCTCTTTTCATGTACTTTAGGACTTAATCTCATAATTCAAAATAAAAAAAAATGTATATATATATAAACCTGAGTACCTATAATACTCATTGGTTGCACACCTTTTCAATTCAGATAAATTTGTCACTCAATGGAAATTACTAAAAGGTATAAAATCAAGTTATTTATTGGATATAATGTAGAGAGATAGAGAGAGAGAGAGAGAGAGAAAATACTATAGAAAATTTTAATTTCAATTTTCCAATTGCAATCAACATATTTATATTCTAACATTTTGTTTTTTTTTCGATTTATACCTACTTAATCACACCTTAATCGTCATCATCAATTTGAAGCAACAAAAACAAAAAACATAATAATAAATAAATCTTATTTCTATCATTGCTGCAACACTTTCAACTTATTAAATTTTAATTTTCTTTTGTTATTATTTTTGTTCTTTTTTTTTAATAGAAATTCACATACATACTTTGAAGCAATTGAATTTAATATTGTTTTTGTTATTGTTGTTGTTTTCATTGTAGTACATTTTGTTATTGTATAGTAAATTTAATTGAGGAGTGGATTCCATTGATTACTAGTTATTCTATATTTTTAGATCTCCTTCAAATTATTATTGTAGTTAAATCAAAAATATAACTTCTTAGTATGAAAAAATCAACCTTATCGACTTTTTCTTCTTTGAACTTCTTTTGCATCATCATCATTATCATCATCATCATTATCATCATCATAATCATTATTATGAATACTATTACAGAAACAATAAAATTTAAGGTTAACTTTAGAGTTAACAGTGATGAGTGATGCTTCTCTATTTCAAATACTTCTCTATTGCTCTTTTCAATTAAAAAAATAGTAAAAAAAAATAATAAAACTGAAAATAGAATGAAATTCAGTAAATTTCCGTATACTGTATACAACAAATTGTAATGAAAGCATGAAATACAAGTCAATTATAAAATTGTTGGTTTACTTCTAGAATTTTGTTAATTATTTTTTAACTGAATTTTGAAATTTTAAATTTATAGCAAAAATAGTAGTTAATATACAAAAGTACTTGTGGAAACATTTTTGTATAATTTTAAGCTGAACCTGAATTTTGACGAAAGCTTTTTAATGGCAATCATTTTTGATAAAATTTTTGACATGTCAATTGAAGACTGAAGAATGGTTAAGTGATTTTATGTTGAATTTAGGACATTATAGCAGAACCGTGTGAATACGGTGTATTTTTGGATACTGTTTTTGCAGACCAACTGATATAAGCTATGAAAGACCAAGGGATTCAAATGATATATTTAGCGCTTATTAATATTTACAAAATTTACTTATTTTATTAATATAAAATGTACATAATAAAATGACTCATAATATTAGTTAATGAGTTTTTGTTGTTGGTTTTAAGGTAAAAATTTGTTAATGTTATACGTGGGATATCAACAAAACAAAATCTTTTTTTGTCGAATTGTGTAATAAGAATGTCTGATGATGGTGAGGTGATTGATGAAATAAAAAAAAACACAAATTAAAAAATGTATGGATGATATATGGTGAGATATGCTATCCTTTTGGATATGTGGCTTATGTGTCCTTAAAGATTTGATCACTGATGAAATACTTTATTTTAATTATTTTCCTTATTTTATATACATATATACAAAAATAAATATGGTTGTGAAAATCAGATTGAAATCATATCTTCATCTATTGCATTTCTTTGATTGAAAGCTATAAAGGCCTCTAAAATGAAATATTATTAAATTTTTATCAACATGATAAATTATAGGTGGTTTCTAAATTACAAAAAATAACGGTGTTAGTTTAGTCCCGAATAATTTTAGTTCATAATAAACGAGTTCATAATTATTTAGCTCCGAACATTTCCTGCTCTTTTCCCAAAATTTTAAATTTAATATCAATCTTTGTGGTTCAAAAATCGTAGAAGTTACAGTAAAATAAATATAATTCTCACTCTAATACAATTTTTTGTTTATTTCAATCTCAATGATTATCTCTGGCTATATGACTCTATGAACACCCTGTATTGATATCTATTACTAAACCTAACCTAAATTGGAACGTACGCCGTGTGTAAAAATTAGCTCATGATAATACATTTTATATCAAGTTGTGTGAAATACGCTACGTAGATAGCCCAATACGCTATATTTTTGTTTTCATGACATTTTTTTGTTAATTTATGTTTAAGTGATATATACAAAGCTATGCTTGTAATTTTGACTTGCTAATTTAAATTTTGGTAAGATTTAATGTTTATTTCATTACTAATTTCTTAATTTTTGTTAAATGACATAAATGCGGCAGTTTAATTGCCGCTGAAGAAAGCGTGTAGAGGCTATTAACACAGCGTATGCCCAATGAAAGTTGGACTGTTAATATAAATCTCCTCTTATATTTTTTCTTTGTTTTGACCTATTCAGTCACTTCTATCTTTATGGTGCGATGCTCCAAGTATACCTTGTTTATATTCGACTTTACTATTATGCTAGATTCCATTATGTATGTAATATCTTCTATATAACTAAGTTGTGGGAATATGTATCTCAGAGCAGACCAAGAGCTGTACAGAACTATAAGATCTTAAAAATAAATTAAAAATATATCTATCTATTTTTAGAATCTGAGTAATAATAACAATCAAAAGTTAAAATTATACCTATTGAGCCATCTATTATTGTATAAACAACCAATTGCTACTATTTATGTAGATTCCATTAATTCAAAATTAAATTAAATGTATTTCTAAATTAAAATTGTTGGTATAGTACATATGTATAGTATATTTATATATTTTCTCTGAACATCGGGATGTTTGGGATGTTTGGATACTTTTAGAATTCGCATTCTGTTGAATATTAATTCAATTACTTTAATATGGAATTGGTATAATCCAGTTTTAGAATCACCTGGTTGTAAATTAATTCCACATGACTGACCCAGTTTTCTTCCATTTTTTGTTTACAAAATATTTTATTGCGTTATATAAAAGTTGCTTGTAAACATTTTGTTGATTGAACCCGTCACTTAGTGTAATGAAAGTGCGATATATAGCCTTGGCAGTACAAGACTATATATACCAATACTATAAGAGTATTTCAAAAGAAATAAATTTGTTTAAAATTCGGTCTCTTTCTAAGCTTTTGTGTACGCAATAAACGGCCAGGCTATATTCCAGGTTATACGAACACTTTGAAAATTTCTTTTAAATTTTATTTCTTTCTAAAACTAGTTCTGTCTCTTAGAGAGAAAACTTAGATAAATATTAGAAAAATTAAATTAAAAGGATGATAACAGTAATTCTTACAACTTTTTTTTTTTTTTTTTTATATTATAGCCAAAACTTAGGTTTTGAACCTTTAAGTACTTGCGTACCGTTGACTATTTGAAAAAGGAAAGAATAGTTAGGGGAAAGGAAAGAAAATGGAAGAAGAAAAGTTTTGTGGGAAAGAGCGAACAATGTTGTTAATATTCGTCTTAAACCTCTGTAAGTCATAAACAAAAAATCCTTCTCTCATTGGGAATGCTTCGATTGGGACGCGGTTCCACAATCGGGATGTTCTTACTATAAAAGAATTTCCATAGCCGGACTTAAACCATCTCGGAATTTCCACTGTGAGAGGGTGGGCACTTGATGCCTCTCGTGTTGTGCGATTGAATTGCTTAAGAGGAGGAAGAAGTGATTTTAATTCCTCGGAACAAGTGCCAACACCAAGCAGATATCTATAAAATAGAGTAAGTGCTCCAACAATACGACGATGACCAAGTGGTATAAGGGATGAGGTCACATTTATGTCGCCTATAAGACGAATGGCGCGGTTTTGAACTTTGTCCAAAAAATTTAAAGCAGTTTTTGGTGCACCTGCCCATAAATGTGAGTTATACTCGAGCTTGGGTCGTATATATGCTTTATAGATTTTAAAAGGTCTCGAGAACATTTTGCGGCGCTTTTCGCAATATCGAAAATATGCTCATTCCAGTGCATATTTTGATTCACTCGCATTCCGAGAATGTTCAGATCTTTGAGTCGCTGGATACCTTCATTAACTGTATATAGTTTTTTTTAATACACATAAAAAAAGCGATAACAGTACACAATAAAATGCTTACTTAATATAATATTTTTTATTAAATTACATCTTAGAACTAAATAAAATAAAGATTTTATAGAAATTTTTGGTTGACTTTTATAACTCACAGATGTATTTATAATATCTTACAATAAAATCAATAAAAGTTAAATTTAAGAGTTTTATATGTAGTTTATAACTAACACTAACTACCTACCGATCAGTTCAACTAGTTTTGGGATTGATACATCTTATTCTAACTATTTTTTACCAGACTAGTTAATTCAAAGTACATTATTGTGTCTATGATAATTTTTTTTCTATTGATTTGAAAATGCATTTTTATTTATGGCTTGTTATCTTTTAGCAGCATCAATAATAACCGAAATAAATGCAATATATAAAAATAGTTATTTTTTATTATATTATATACTGTGATTTATTGTTTCTTGTTAATTTAATGACGTCTACTCTCTTCTTGATTTAATGATTTACGAGCATTCTATATATATATATGATGGTAGTTTATTGTATATATTTATTATATATATATAGTATATCTTGAGTATATTTGAATTTTCATCTTGAAAATTAACTATAGACTAAATCTTATAAGATTTATGGATGGAGATGTATTATAGTTTTTTGTTTATAGTTTTATATATTATTTTTTCTCTTGCTTACTGTACAGAGTGATTTGGGAATAATTTAGTATAGATCAAACGTTGATTCGGCATCATAAAAAGAATTGATTCTCTTCATGTAAATGAAATTATGACCTCATCAATTAAAATTTATTCAAATTCTTACAGATTTAGACTGATTCAGAGGTGTTTCTATGTTTGCGATCTGATTTAATGATTTTTGAATAAAATATTAAGTAAAAAACCTGTGTAAAAGAAAATATAACTAACTAAGGGCACATGGGTCCTATTCCCATTCACAACACAACCTAAAAATAAGTTGTAATTGACAACTTTGTTGTCTTTCTCTATTCTGATTCCCAACACAACCTAATTATCTGTTGAAGCTCTGTTAAATAATTTTTAAAACATTTTCGGGTTGGTCCGACAGTCCAGAAGTCGAGACCAAAGGACCTTGAACAAAAAAAAAAAACAAAAAAAATGTTTTTTATACTTATCTTGATACGTAATGAACATTATTGACACTTTGATTTTTGAACAATTTTTTTGAACTTCTGAACCGCGGACCAATCCGAAAAGTTTTTAAAAATTATTTATAATAATTATTAATAACGTTCCGAGAAAAATATAATTTAAACCCGTGATATAGAGTTTCGGCCCCAATCCCTTGGACCTCGGACCTATTGTCTTCATCACAGTTAAGGACCATTGCTCTGATGACAAAAAAAAAAGTCAAGGTCTTCGGTCCCGACACTTGGGACACCGGACCTCTTGTTTGCATCGTGCTTAAAAGCTACTGTACTAAAAACAAGTTAAAAAAAAAAAAATTCAAGGTCTTCGGTCCCGACACTTGGGCCGCCGGACCTCTTGTTTGCATCGTGCTTATGAGTCATTGTACTAAAGAGCCTTTATACTAAAGACAAGTTAAAAAAAAAAAAATTCGAGGGCTTTGTGAGATGGGACCCGAACCAATTTTTGATGGAGGCTGCTCAATTTCTTGAACTTGCCACTTTTCACCAGTCACCACCTAGAAGATGAAGTTCATATGACACGGTCCCGTTGAACACACACATTGATTCTACTCTATTCAATATTATTATTACTGAATTATTTACACTGTATGATATACAACCTCTTTACAACAGGTAAAAGTTGTCATTCAGAATAGCAAAATTCGGTCGTGTTGTCTATTGAGTTGAGTTGTGTAGAGACAGACAGAGAGAAAGTGTATAAAAGTGCTTTGTATTTGTCAAGAGTGTTCGTTTATTTAATTATATTGTCAGCCAGCCAACCTGCATTTATAAATGCAGTTTTGCTTTTGAAAGGACGAACAAACCCTTATTTTATAATTTTACATTATTTATCATTTCCCTTCTTACATTTTCAGTCCAACGAGATCTAATATAATAAGTTTTATATTCAAAATATACCTACAGTGCAAAAATCAATTAGTAATGATAATTTTTTGTCAGGATTTGATAAATAGTACCAACTTATATTTAAAAAAAAACAAAATTAAAATGTTGATTATTCATAAAACACCCTGTATATACATATAACTTAAATTATTAGATACTGATTTTAATGATTTAATCTGATTTTAGTAATTTATCACATAATATAAGGATAACCTTTTCATTTTTGATTTTGTTTATGTTTTTTTTTTTTTTAAATAGTGACCGACCCATTAATTTTTGACTTTAGAAAATCGTTCTTAAAAAGAATATAGCTACTGATAATATTTTTTTTTTACTAACTATTTATCTATTTTTTATTATCTATCTTTTTTTATTTATTTATTTTTTTTTTATTATAGCTATATTTTGTTTTTGTATATTAAGGATCGGTAGCTTGAAAATGATTTAGTAGATTCCTGGTTAATTGATGAATTAATAGTTTGTGGAAATGAGAGATTGGAAGAAAAAAATTGTTTAAAAAAAAATTCAAATAATAATTAAGGATATATGAAAAATTTCGTAAAAAATAACATTGTATGGCTTATACTAGGAAGAAAAGAATTCATATGATGATTTTTGTAGTGTAGGTAGATTTTGAAAAAAGAGAAAATCTTATTGTGTCCGGTCCGAGCTGTGGAATATTTTACATAGTTCTTCTGCTGTAAATATAATGACTTGGATAACGATAAATTCTTGTAGTGCTCACAAGATTTCCTCATTAACCGGTGACTTCGTAAATGCGAACTATATGCGTGAAAACAACTTGGCAACATTGTGTAATGACAGCGTTGTGAGACATTGTATTATAATACATTTATGATCAAGACCATGAACAAAACGTTTTTATTTTATTTTGTTTTAAACCATTGATGATTACAGAAGTATTGAGGATTGGAATTTCATTAAATTAGTTAAGTTATTTTAAATTGACAAAAAGCGATATGTTATATATACTCATATCCTTATCAATCTACAATAGGTTGCATCGATGAAACGCATATCAACATTTCAAAACTGATCAAAGATAGTGTTAGCTATTGCAATCGTAAGGCATTCCATTCAGTAAATATAATTATTTAATTTAAATTTTTTTCAGGCAGTTGTAAATAGAAAGATAAAGTTTACAGATGTCCTTATAGGGTAGGGTATCAAGTGAGCTTTCACGATCCTGCGGCGTGATAGTTTTCAATTAGACTTAGAAAATATTTTTCTTAATAGCCATCTAATCCGGGATGCGAATTCTCTTAGCCTATAAAGATACCATTTTGAGTTCATTGCGTAACGTACTTTTACACATAGAACAATTTTTTGGTCTTCTAAAACATAAATTTGGGATTTTATGCCATATAGATCCCTAGAATATTAACTTCCCTAAATATATAACAATGTGTTACATTATTTTAATTATTATGATTGACGATGTACATGGGGAATTACCAAACCTCGAATATATTTTTTATATTTGTTTTATTTTGGTTTTAATCACAACGTAACTAATTCCTTTCCGGTATTACACAGATAAATATTTAAAAGCAAACTCCACTATTATAAAAATCAAAATTGGGGTTTCAAAAATTTCTATTTCTAAATAAGTGTCAAACCGGCCGCCAAGATATCGTCAACAACAATTTTGATTATGAAACAATGTATCAAGCTTTTGTGAGCTTTTGTTGTATTTTAGATCATGCAGACGTATGTCTGTAATACAGTTATTCTATATATTCTCAGTTCTCTATTTTATTCTCTATTCTATTGAAAAATTATTAAAAATTATTTTCCGCAAGTAGAAAGAAATTTCGATCAATAATGATAATACTCCGATTTTATATTGAATAAATAAGAAGGCTCTGTAAGGTGTAGAATGTCCAAATTAAAACCAAGTGTCAGTGGAATATATACTTATTACAATGGAAAGGTGAGATGAGCTCAAATCATAGTGATATTAATGTAAAATAATATGACAATTTGTCTTCCAAAGCAAATAAAGAGCCATTTCCAAGAGCAGATTCTGTTCAATTTATTTAAGAGATATTGATAGATATCTATTCTTTTTACAGTGAATTTTATACTATATTAATATAAAAGTTGTTTTTTTTTTATTATTCGTTAATTATTTCTACAGTTACTTGTATATTATAAAAATAAAGCAACTCAATAAACCACCCTAACACCATACATATCAGTTTTAAAAATGAATGTATAATTTGTATTTTAGACACCAATTTATATACAAACATTTTTGGTATATATAAAGAACGATACTTCTTATAAATTACAGACATCTAGTATATTCCAATTGTTTTACTATGTTCTAGATATGTATTCTAATACATAATGCATACTAAATTTAATGAAATATAACTTAATTAAGGCATGGCATAACCATCATCATCTTAATTGCCGGTAATATAGGGCGGAAAACAAATACATAAGAGTCTCTGTAAATTGATCTAACATACATATTTTGAAAGATGTTTGATCAACAAAATAATCTAAAAGTAATTGTACTTCAATTTTTATGTCAAAATTAGATCTCAAAAGTACTAAGATGTACAAAAGTACTTGCTTGATTGATAGGTGTTATAAAGCCTTGATGATGTTTTGTACCTAACGCAATATTAATTTCAATTACTTGTGATTTAAGTTTTCATTTGGAATAAATACGTGACGAATATGATACGGAAACAATTAAATAATTCAGTTGAAAGATTTAAGACCAAGACAGTCAAAATCATAAAATATTATAATAAAAAAAACGATTAAATCCTTTTATATTTCAAAATCTGGCTAATCTGAGAGAGAAAAACGATTAAATCATACTTTAATATTTTTAAAATCAGACTAATTTGAAATGAAATTTAAAAAAAAAAAAATTAATCTAGAGATGCACATCGGTAGGGTTATTGAATTGTTATCTCTGTCAATGCTTTATTAATGAATTAAATCGTTGGCAGTAACGTAAGTAAAATTTTTTTTAAAAATTACATAAACTTGAAAAAAATCATCCCGATCAATATTTCAGTATAAAATACCGAATGCGGAAGAGTTAAATGTTTTTTAAAATATGACCTTGCTCTATTAAATGGTATTAAAGCATTGATATTGAAACTAGTATATATGAATAAAATTGAATCCTTTGAAATGGATTATTATGCATACTTTTGGCAGATCATAGAATAAATTTCGAATTGCTGAGAAGATCATAAAACGAATGATATCTGCAAACATATCACATACAGATATATATAGACAGATCTGTAAACATATCATAAACAGACATCTGCTTACTTTGATTCATCATCATCATTCTCTCCTCCAACCCCATCCGTAGGGCATAGGGCGGAAGTAAATTCTTTCCATCGGCTCATATCTGCGGTTAACCTCTTCAATTGTGGCCACGTTCTTTGTTGGATACTTTCTTCGGCTAAGACAGTTGTTCTCCACGTTTTTCTCAGCCTTCCGACGCGATGTGTAACCTGACGATTCCATTCGAAACATTATTTCGCGATGTTGTTGTCAGGTTTCCTCAGAGTATGCCCGATCTAACGCCATTTTCTCCGTCGGATTTCCACGTCTATTTGTGTTTGTTTCTTTTTTAGCCACAGCGTTTTGTTGGAAATGGTTTGTGGCCAATGAATGTTTCAGATGCGCCGGAGACATCTATTTATGTACGCTTGGAGTTCCCTGGAGATATTTACTGAAACTTTCCATGTTTCGCAAGCGTATAAGAGAACAGATTTTACACTGGCGTTGAATATTCTTATTTTTGTGCGCAGAGATATGTTGCTTGCCTACCATATTTTTGAAATCATCCCGAAAGCAGTACAGGCTTTACTGATGCGAACTTCAATATCCAAATCCCCTTCATCTGATGACAGCTTACTTTGATTACATGGGTATAATTATGGAAATATATAGACATTGTTTTAGTTTCATCATGTAAGTGAAAATTAAAAGCATGAAGTATCTTAAATCGACATGAATTAAATCTATTGATTAGCTTGCACCTTTTTCAAGATAACAACAAAATTTGATGCGGTTTCTATATTAAAAAATGATAAATTCATTCAATATAAAATACATTGTAAAATACAAAATAGTAAATATATGCAGATAAATAAGTATAGGTGGAAGGAACTATTTCAGATTTTCTGGAAAACCAATTAACACTTAATTGTGCTTTTTCGATACCACGACTCGAATGACCTATTTTTTGTTGTTGGTTGTTTTAGGAGATCACTTTGCCATCCCTCAGTAGTAGAGTCACCTTGTGCGGTTGAGAAGGTTGATCAAATCATTAAATTTTGTGGAATATTGTTGGGGAAAGCTTCACCTAAAGTTCGGAGTCTAAATCTAGCTAGTATTATGTAGCTGCAAAGACATGTTCTTGACATTGTATTTGATGTCATCTAGACATTGAATTTGATATGAAGGTATACGAGTAGCTTATTACCAGTTCATTTTAATTGTAATACATTATTACACAACATTGTGTAAGCAAATGTAATTCATTATTTGTTTTTTGTGCCTAGAATAAAATATAATCCAGAGCTGAATTATAATACAGCAGAAATATAGAGTAGCATATACACTTAATTTTATGATTATTACTTAATAACACAATTACTTGTGTTATTTTCTTTTCCATCGGAATTGCTTAATTCTGACATCATATTTCTCAAATTTAGATAACAACTGCTTCCGCACACAAAAAACAACAACAACAAAATTACAGTCGCCAAAAATTTGTTTTCGCAAATTCAAAAAAAAAAATGATAACAAATTATTTTGCCGTTCCTGTTTTCTTTAGAATTTCTTGTTAATTATCTGAAATGAATTTTGTTAAAAATTTTATTTTTTTCATATATTCGGACATTTTATCTAAAACTAATATTTTTACAAAGGCAAAAATTTTGTTTAGTTTTTTATTTTTGTTTTTATTCAACACCACGATATTTTTTAAAAGTTCTATCTGAACTGAGTATCTGAAAAGTATCTACAGAACTGTCCAACTCGAAAATATATTGTAATCCAGAAAAAAAAACAACAAAAAATACAATTGATAGTGCTGCTTACAATGACAAAAACAAAAAACTATGTACAATGGAATTCTATGATAGAAAAAGTAATAACAACAACAACAAAATCAATAAATTGAATGGCACGAGACTTTAATTATGTCAGAAATTCATGGCACAGAATTGTATACTTGTTTTAGATTTACATTTTTTTTTATCTTTTTTTTTTTTTAATTTTGTATGTCCCGTGACTGGGTTGGCGTATATTTTGTTGCATTCAGTTGGACATAATTTGTGATTAAAAAATTGAGAAAAAAAAAATAAAAACAAATTTCCATCTCAAAAGAATTAAACATTTGGATAAAAACGAAACAAAAAAAAAATTAGTACAAAAACTGAGATTGCAAATTGCATTTGAACTTTTTTCTTCATGTGAAATTTCATATTGTGTGTGTGCGCAACAAAAATGTAATTTTTATTAACTTACCCACCGTTGTTGTGGAATTGTTTTTTTCTTCTAGTTTTTGTACACCATATAATTAATCTATTCTATTCATTAGGGTGTCCCACGTTTTTTAATGTACATATTTACTTTTTTCAATACTAATAACGGTAACTAGGTAGATGTACTGTTATTATATTTTTCCAAATTGAAGCAGTATTGAAGCAGTTCATCATAAATTTATACGCTTTGTACACTACGTGTTTCTTCATGGTATACCCCTTTTCAACTTCCTCCTTACGCAGATAAGTTGCTTTTGATAGACCTGAAATCTCTACAAAAACGTCAATTGGTGGCTGACATTATGTTTACCCACCAAGTCATTGTCGAGAATATCTCGGCACTTAAAATTAGGGATTTAATAACTTTTAGAGAGAATCCGCATGATTTACGTTTCGCTGACCTGTTTTGTATTGCTATCCATAGTACTGACCACGGTAAATTTGAGCCTGTGTTAAATGAATCTAACTCGAGAGTGGTTTGTCTTGTTACTAATCTTATTAAAAAAAAACATAGAATTAAAGCTGTATAATCGATAAATAGTTATTGCAATAGCATTTACTACATTTTTAACATTAGTTACTAACTGTGATAGATACTGATCCACTGAATGATTATCTCATCGCTTAGCATTTGGATGCAAGCTTTCATCTATAAAAAACATCTTATTTCCTTGCTCTATGCAATATCTAACAGCATATATTAAGGTAAAGAAATTATTACAACAAGTAGAACTAGGAATATTTTACAAGCATTTTGTTTATTAATTTTATAAGACCACCAAATTTGTTATACATATAGCTTTAAAGTTGAAACATTTATTTACTTAGTTTGATACCTTCCATTCACTTGTAAAAGTAATAGCATTGTTTAGAAACATCCTGTTTGGGTAATGTACAACACGAAACGAATCGAAACGAAACGTCCTGCTTGTGAAAATAAAGGTTCATTGCGATAGCATGAATTCAAACATTTTCTATCCCAATGAATCCTATTGACGTTTAATCAATTCCAGCTGCTTTATGATAGGTGACAAGTTTTCTTAAAATTGTTGCTTGCCAATTTATTCAATGAATCCAAAAAATAGACTTCTATACGTGATTCCCTCGGATACCGTAAGGCATGGAGAACGCAGGATAGGAAATGTAGGATAGGTTTATCCAGTTCAGCCCCAATAACTCTAAAATATTGAAGACGCAATGAAGATGATAGTATTATCATCGTTATTGGTTCTACAAAGATCCTTTAAAGGGAGTTAAAGCGTTCTACCATTATTAAGCTTATGTTTCGTTAACACTTCTTCCATATTTCTACTAATTAGTCTTATTACATATAATATAGATTATGAAAATGGCTTCTGGTTAAATGTTGGCTTAATCGAATCAATCATCAAGAGGTCAGCTGCAGATAGAAGAAAGGTAGAATTACTTTAATTCCGCCATATGCCTCATACTAAATGGGGCTTGCATGACAAAGATGTGATTATGAAATGTTTACCTACACTGCACTGCAGTCAGATTTATTCATATTTCTTAAGTTTAGTTATCAACTATTTCCGCAAAACAAAACAAAAAAAATTATAATCGACAAAATTTGGGTTTCGTAAATTCCATATTATAGAAGAGATAACAAATTTTTGTCGTTCCTTTTTCTTTAGATTTTTCTTCTTGTTTATTCTCTGAAATATTTTGTTAAGTTCACTTATGAAAATGCTTTGATTGCAATGTTTGGCATGTTTTTCTGCAGTCAGGTTTATTGAATCATCCGCGATTAGTAGGTTCATTTGCTTTTTTATAACGGAATATTTGGATTTGGCTGGAAGCTAATGCCGATTTTGGCTTATCCTATCTCAAAGCTCTTACAACTTCTTGAAAGTTTATCTGGATCCCAGAATATCCCTATGGCAAAGCGAAACCTATAACATTGACGAATATTAAATGACCACCACAGTCTTTGGATTAATGGTTACCGCTTCATGATATTCTGTGTATTTTCTTTGTAAATAAAATTAATTGCGTTATTACCTGAAACTGTTATCATCCTAAACAATACTGCATAAAGTGATTAAAGAGAATTCAAATTGTCAATAAATTATAGTTAATTAATGCCATTGATGATTTTTTTCTATCTATTTTATCTAGATATCTTCTGAGAGTAGGTACATGCTCGAAAGAACCAAAATCACTACTTCCGTCCGTTAAGCAATTCCGTCTAACACCGCGAGAGGCTGCAAATGCAAACCCGTACACCGCAGATATAACAAGATGGTTCAAGACTGTTTATGGAAATTCATTTATGGTCAGAACTTCTAGAATATGGAATAGCATTCCAATATAACCATTCCCAAAAAGGGCTAATTTTAACCTTATAATACAGATAAGCGTATTTCATCTACTACGTTCATCTTCAGTGTTTCGTAGTCGACTCGATATCTATGGTGTTAGGATTTGAATTAAAAAAAACTATTTTGAAAGGAAATTAACAACAATAAACTAAATAATTATTTTTCCAAATTGCCTAAGCAGCTAAATTCAGATACTGTATTTATTTTTATGTTTAGGCTAGTTTCATAGGAATTGAACGAATCTACAATCATTAAGGATAATATTATTTTCCCTTTCAATAGAAATGTTTCATTTTAGAGTTTTAAAACCGGTTCAGGTTTGTTTCCAACTCACATACCAATACTCTCCTATTATTCTATTTTGCTCCTAAACTTATCCCCCTTACCCAAATCAATGATACTATGTTGTATAATGCCTAATAATCAAAAACCTCGTCATATGAGTCTCGGTCTGACAATTAATTTTCATAAAGAAATTTAAGTCATTTTCAAAATCAATGTCCTATATTGTTTGGGCATGTATTCTGAAACTTTAAATTGTATTCCGGTAATCAAAATCTACAATAATGCTGTTTAAAGGAATCTTCTCTTAACGATTAAGAAATGTTGCAAAAAAAAATATACTCTACAACTTCAAGTCATTCAAATTAATCTAATTATCTATTTACTATGGTTTTTGTTCAAAATATTTCCAAAATATTTTTTATTAGTTTTTAAGATAACTTTCTAAATCTGCTAAGACGTAGTTTTACTTTCTAAATCTAAATCTACATCTAATAGAATTTGGGCAATGAATTCTAGAATAATGCAACTCTGACAAATAAAAATACTGTAGTCTGAAACTTCAGCTCAATCAAAGTAAAGTTTTTTAGTTTATCTTCAAACAAGGTTCTCTTTACTCTAATTAACTTCAAGTCATTAAAATTATATCCTTTTCAGCTTCCAACAAATTCAATCTCCACCTAGTTACATATTCAAAGAACTGTCCAGCTTTGCAAAACATTTTTTCATATTATCATATTCAAGACTAAACCTCAACAAACTTCAATCACAACTAAACTATAAAATACAAGTTCAAGAATTCGTTTTACAACAATAACATGTAAATGTTGTAACCATACTCGTACATTAAATGAAAAATTAATTTGAAGGCCAAGGCAATAAAGCACACCCTAACATCATACATATGTTTTATAAATTGCATGTACAATTTCATTTTTGATGGTAGGTATGGTATACATGAATAATATTATAATAAGGTAGAGATCTTAAAAGTTAATCTAATATGTACATTGATCTCCGGACCATTTCATTAAATTGTTATTACAATTCAAGCAATTCAAGAACAACAAAACATCACGTTTTTTTTTTTTTTTGTTTTTTTTTAATTTCACATCATCATGATTTGATCACGAATACCGGAATATAAGAATAAATTATATTAAAGTTTTATATTTCTAAATAAAAAAAAATGAAAATAGTAACAGTAGCTCAACTGTGTATATAGTTGTATAGTGTAGCCCATTTCTAACAAATAAAAGTGAATCTAGAAATAAAAAACAAAAAAAAGAAGACTTATGATGATATTAAGGTGATCTTAATCTTTATAATAATCCCTTTTGCATCACTTATTATTCCTTACCTAGTTTATAGTGTATATATATATATATATATAATAATTTCAAAGCTATTAATATTCAACCTGTTTTATTTCTCTCTTCTCTTACTTCGTCTTTTCATCTTCCTTTATTTTGTACACTATAGTAGCAATATTCGACCACCATAGAACAAATCATCTGAGAAAATTTTATATAGATATGGTTACATTTAATTCAAATATATGTATATGTATATATATATATATATATATATATATATATATATATAACAGCATTTAAATGCATTAAATTGCATTCAATTTGCACAATTGCAGCAATTTATTCACGTCTTTGACATACAACTCAAAATGCCAATTTAAAACAAGAAAAAAACACAAAACACAAAACACAAAAATAAGAAACTAGGAAAAATCGCGATAGAATAAAAAATAAAAACGAAATCATAAAAAAAAAAATAATAATAAATAAACCCAAGGTAATCGCGTCATTCAATTTTCTTTTAGAACAATTATTATTACAGCAGTAGTTGTTGTATTGTTGCAATAGTACAAGAATTGTTGTTGTTGCAACATACTTTTTATTATTATTTTGAAGCGTGCTTTATTATTACGCCATTATATAGCAATATATAAGCATAGTGTGGTAAAAGGAAAATAGAGGAAAAATAGTATTTGAATGTAAAAAAAAAAAAACAAAAAATAGTAAATCAAGGTTACCAGATGTTCAGAATATAAATCTTTGTTTTATTTTTTATTTTTTATTTTTATTTTACCACGATATTATTTTTTGCAATATTTTTCTCTCTCTATTTTCCACAGTATTTTCCAGACAACTCATCTTATTTTCTATCTCATATCCAATACATTTTATGAATACAATTTTTGCGATGGCAACAATAAATAAACTGATGATAGATTTTTTTTTTTTTTATTTGAATTTTAAATTAAAATCTACTCATATCGGTGCGGTGTAATTGAATTGTTGTAATACAATAAAAATTTTATTAAAATATTTTTCATTTTTTTTTCTGCATTCGAAATAAATTTTTTTTTTTTGATAGAAATGAAAAAAAAAAAAAATTAAATTTATTTCAAAACAACTAGATTAAGTTTATTTAAATTTATTAAATGATTCTTTAAAATTGACAAAATGGTCATGTTTATTAGAATAATGTATACTATTTTGTTTTTTTTTCTTTTCGTTTGATATGAAGGAATGTAATTGTTTAATAAGTGTCACGATTTACACAAAACAATAAGATGTTGAATAGTAAAAAACAAAAAATTGTTAACATATAGAAATTTTAATGTATTCATTAGCTCCCTGCTAGGTATATACAACTTAAGATAAATTATTGTTTGTTAACAAAAACAAATAAGAGGAAAAACTTAAATTTATGTACAAAACAGAATTTAATGTATTCATTAGTGTTGCCGTAATGGTGGTGGATTCCCTATTAAATATACAATTAACTGCTATTGAGACAGTTATTTACAAAATGTCTTCAAATTTTTGGTGAAAATTAAATAACATACATAGGCTCATATTATGATTGGAATTTCGATTATTAGTGCTTTTGAACATAGTTGTATACTGTTGAAGGGCTTATTCAAATTCTTGTTTTGGTATTTTAAATGTATTATTTTTATTAAATAATTGGTTTTACGTTAAATTTTTTGATTAGTTTTTATAAGTTACAGATATTGTTTATATCATCTTCATATAGATTATAGAAACATCACAATTAATCAAGAAGTTTATAAGTAGTTTATAGGTTTATTAATGTGTTAAATGAACGAAACACTTATTTAATGATAGTTATTATTTTGAGATTAAAATAAATTGATTACTGTTCTACAATTTCGAATTATTGTTGTATAATTTCGAATTACTGTTGTACAATTTTGAATTACTATTGTACAATTTTGAATTACTGTTATACAATTTCGAATTACTGTTCTAAAACTTGATTTATTGTTCAATAATATATTGTTTTATTCAATTAATAGGAAAAAGTTTGGCTCAAATTATCTTACAATTCGTAAGATATTTAATATAACTTGTTTTTTTGATATAGAGTTTATTATGTTAAATATAATTTTACTTAATCCCTTCGAAATATTATCTATTTTCAATATTCGGAACGAACATACTTTAATAAAGCATCAAATGATCATCAATGGATAAAAACAATAAACTTGAAAATTACTAATCTCAGGCAGCCAGATTTTCATTAAAATTTTACAATCATTTCATCTTGAATCTACATTAGTTTTAGTCAAATAGCTACTACAAAATAAAACAATGATAACAATACTGACAATATATGAAGACATTTATCGTACAAGCCATTCAGATATATATACCTATTGAAATTGGTACACTTATACCTATTGAAATGGATACACTTGAAATAGCTGACTTAAATATGGGTGAATATCCTGGCAAAGACGTTTATGGTACAATTATTGACTTAATAAATTAAATACATGAAATAAACTCAAATATGGCTGAATATCCTGGCAAAGATAAAAGCTCATGAATCAAAATGATGTCATTTAAAATATGTTTTTAGCTGGAATGCCGAATAACTAGTTTTTTTATCTCTGGTATATATCATTTTTCAAAATAATAAAACAACAACAAAAAAAAAAAAATTATTTTAAATTACAGGGTTTTAATTTGCAGGGTTTTGAGTATCTGGGTTTTAGTTTTGTCAGCGATTTTAATTTGCGTGTTTTTGATTTGGCTTTTGTTTTGACAGAATACCGATACGCAACTATCAAATATAATACGTTATTGTTGTTGTTGTTGTTTGAAATGAAATTTACAACAACATTTTACTACATTGAGTATTTGTAGAAAAGTAGAACAAATAAGTAGATAGTAAAAATTATTTTTATTTTAAAATTAAATTATTTTAGAATAACAGCTTCAAATTGATACTACACAAAAAATGTAACACGGAAAAATTCAGTACTAATTTGCAAGGGCAAAACTTCTAAATGACAAAAATTAAATTTGATTTATTGTTTTATCATTGAGCAAGCCTATATTGTTTATTTTGAATTAAATTTTCATCGTTATTTATAGTTGTTTATAGTGAATTTTACATTTTTTGTGTATTTGATTGTTTCTATATACATAAAACAAATTCTTAATCCTATAGTTCTGTGAAATTATAGTCAGCTTCCAATATTAAAATTTATTTTTATTAAGTTGCGTAAATACTGAAGTCTGGATCACAAAATTCTATTTAAAAAAAATTCTGAAAACCAAAATTCTGAATTAGAAAATCTTATGTTACAAATTTACTATTTCTAAATTTCGTGAAAAATTGCTAAAATATTTAAAAAATTCAGAATTTCATAAGCTCAGAATCTAGTAAAATTAGAATTAAAAATAAATTCAGAATTTTATAATTCAAATTTTTGATACGATCCCATTTTTATTATATTGATTATGAGCTTATATTTTTTTTTATCTATATGTTAATAGTTTCTAGCACCCATGCAATTTCAAATTATCTGGTCACTCTCATTTTTAAAATATTTCTTTTAAAAATTATATGAAATTTTTTTTTAATAACAATGTTTAATAAGTAACATTTTTTATAATAATTCCTTAAATATTTTACAAATATTCAGGTTATTTATTTTAATTTTTTTTAATTTGTTTTTTTTTTTTTTTGCTTTTTTGTGTAGTTTTTTTTACCATATTGAAAATAATTTTTTTTAATACTTACTACAAAGAGTACCTACTCTCTGTTTTGATATTGATTGGATATTGAAAATTGTTAGTATTTTAATTTTACAGGGTATATTGATAAATTAGTGGCTACTATTACAGAAATAGTCTACATAATATTTATATAAAAATATATCATTAATTAAGTTCGAGATGACAAAATAAGGATATGGGTCAAACCTATTAATATAGAAAATATAAATTAAACTAAATTAAAATTCGAATTAATATAAAAATTTATAATAGTAAAGTCATAAGTATAATAATTCACATTGTAAATATAAAGAAATTAAAAACTAAATAGAGGTATTATAACATAATACAAAATTATCAATTTATCGATCCTTAATGTAATAAAAAGCAAAGTTAAATCATGTGTTTGAGCATTTTTAACATCATTTCGAAGAAAATTGGGATTCAATTCTAACGAATTAGGATATATCACGTATATGCTATTATGATGAGAAATAGTTATAATTATAGATCTAGAGCATCCTTTACATAATAAATTTTGTTACATTATATAAGTACAGAGAACTTGTAGAAGAGCTTGCTTGCCATTTATGCTTTAAAATTTATATTGTAATTAGCCTAATTGAAACAGAGTCAAAATTTCAGATAAATATTTTTAAAAACGGAAATAAAAAAAAAAATAGGTAGACCTATATAAATTTGTAGGTCCGCCAATAAAATAAAATATAAGAATATGAAATTAGGTGTCCGAATATATAGTTGTTAGGGCTCGTAATAAAATACGAGTATAGTAGCTCAGTGGTGAGGTACTGCATTATGGATTGAAAAAACCTATTCGAACCCCGAGATTACAAGTCAGAACAATTCGAATTCAGATAAATCAAATTTAAGTTCATCATCATCGTCCTTGTCATGTAACCCCATCCGTGAGGTATAGTACAGCAATAAAATCTTTTCATCAGTGGTGAGGTACTACATTATGGATTGTAAGAACCTATTCGAGCCCCGAGATTACAAGTCAGAACAATTCGAATTCAGATAAATCTAATTAAAGTTCATCACCATCATTATGGTCAAGTAACCTTATACGTGAGGCATAGGGCGGCAATAAAACCTTTCCATCATTAATAAAAAAAAAAAC
Source organism: Argyra leucocephala (assembly GCA_963942445.1). Lineage (NCBI taxonomy): Eukaryota > Metazoa > Arthropoda > Insecta > Diptera > Dolichopodidae > Argyra > Argyra leucocephala. The sequence goes on from OZ012681.1 coordinate 106,122,200, forward strand.
TATTTTTAAAACAAATACAGTGCTTTTGTTTTTATTATTAAGTGTCCTACAACTACCTGCTATCCTTGAATGATATTTCAAAAGCTAAAAGGGCTGCAGACCTGAAAATTTGTGTACCCCAGAACTTTTGGTCTTAGTACCTAAGTTCATTTATTTATTTTACTTCTATAAACATTTTAGCTACTTGAAGTCAGATATTATGACCATATATAAGTTTCTAAGCGACGTTGAACTTATTTTATTTATTTTCAGTTTTTAAGTGCAGTGTTAATATTGCTATACCCAAAATTTGAAATAGCCATCGAAAAAGCAATTTGTATTATTTAAAAATATGTCACTAAAATTCACATATAATATTTAATATGAAAAAACTATCTGACACCCTGTTGTACTCAGCAGGTTTAATAAATAAATTCTGTAAAAAGATATCCAGCTGCAGAGTATGAGTATAATTTTAGAGACCATAACTTCTGATTAATAAAATGAAAATCTAGACTTCTTGTTATTTATTTTGTTTTTATTTTTTTTTTTTTTAATAATAATAAAAATCCAGAAAAGGAGTTCTAGAATTACATAAATTCAAGACTCTACAACAACAATCATTTTTAATTCATTTTTCTTTTACTTTTTGTTTTTTTCTTATTATTATTTTTTTTTTTTGTTATTTAATTTTCTTTTTGTAAAGAATATTGCAATTTTATGAATCATATTGAAAATTAAGTTTCAATTTCAATTTAAGTTGGTTAATATTGAATTCAAAAATTATATACATTAATAGATTCCGCTAGAGGCATATTACAATACAGGTACTTAACTTTTTTTGCTATTTTTTACAAGCAGTATTTCAAATTCATTGTTCACTCTGAGCTCAGTACACACAATGAAAATAAAATTAACAAAACAAAAACATAAAAAACATTCAAAACAAATCAAAAAACGCTTCTAATGCCACTGGGGCTAGATAGGACGGTATTTTCATTTAAAAAAAAAAAAAAAACAACGAATATTGTTGATCCGATCACAAAACAACAAATCGAAATATTTTGACTTTTTTTATGAAATGTTTATTTTTTTTTTTGTATGCTGGGCTGGCTTCATAATGGTTCCTTAATGTTGTATTGAAATTGAAAATTTAATGTCATAATAGGAGGTAAATTACGTAAAATTTTAATAAAATGTAATAATGTTGTTATTTAAAACAAAGTTTAAAGTATTGACTTGAAGAAAATGAAAATAAAAATAGAAAGAGAAAAAAAATAATTTTTGATAGCTGTCAAATGAATTTACTAAAATTGATTTTGTTTTGTTGATATTTCTTTTTTTTTGTATAATTTGCGGTTTCATACAAACTATTGTATTTTTTTGAATATATTGTTTTTGAACAATTATTGTTGTTGGAATTTTTGATTGTTATGTCAGTACAAGAAACCTTATAAGTGAATATTTTTCAAGTTTTCAAAAAATTAAGTGAAATAAAATAAATGTTTTGTTTTAAAATAAAATTTTTATTTCTCTTTTTCTTATAGCTTTATTTTTATTTAACGTGTATCTTTGGGGTACACTTTCTAAAAATTTGTACCTATCAAAAATGCAGCAGAAAATGGAAACTTTGTTGGTTACAGAAAATGGAGTGAATCACTTATATAGTTGCTGACTTACTTATTTGTTGGGCGCTATAGACCTTGAAGGTCCTGGGCCTGACGCAAAATTGTCCTCCACTGACTTCGGTCACGAGCGGAATCTGTGTAGTTGGTGATTTGAAGTTTTTACCCTTGTAAAAATTAAATGTGTTCTAAATGTGTTCGAGGCTTGCGGTATTTAATAGAGTTTGTGTTTAGTCATCCAGAAGAATCTGAGGTTCAAATTCTCCTATTTCAAAGGAGCTTTTTTAGCCCTTTATAATTTGTATGGAGATTTTCATATTTTTGTTCGAATGTCATCATGCTGGGTATCTTCTTCTTGGTTCTACAAAAAACGTCTTCGAAAGTTCTACAACAAAATAAAACCAAAAATTAAAATAAAAAATTAATCTTAGTCATTGTTATGCCTGCCTTGGAATGCCTGGTTCCAAGTTACCTCTCTTAACTCGCTTGGGTGTTGAGAAGATTTATGTTATATGTTATGAAAATGTATTATACATTATATACTTACGCACAAGTTTTTTATTAGTAGATGGTTGCTAGCCGCTGTTCGATACAAACAAAATGGTTAAATTAGAAAATATTGAATAAATTAAAGTATGATTTAGGAATTTTGGTGTTTTGTGGTTTTGATTCTTATATGACTTTTGTATAATTAGACTTTGTATTCAGTATTTGGTGACGAACCCATAAATTGTACATATAAGTAAATCATAATACTGCCAAATGAAAAAATATAGGTTTGTGATAGCAACATGACAGCAACAATGACAGATACTGATTTAAAGTGACCATATTTCATACTTTTTATGAAATGTGGTGACCTTAAATCTGTAATTATAATGTTTAATCAGATCATCTTATTTCAAAATGTTATTTTGTACTGACATATGTATAGCTGTAATGGTTCTTATCTTTTATAATGGGACTCTTCTGAGAGAGATGTCGTATCGGTGTAGAACCTAATGACCTAATGAAAGCATAAGAAAAGCTGGAATCTTTAATGGTGCATCTTATTCTTTAAGGACGAAAAGGACATATGAAAGTATCCTTGTTGTTTTTATGTTTTTGTATAAAAACCGTTATATCTGTTGAATATATATATACTAGGGGCACTTGTTGAGTAATTATATTTCAAGTTGAAGTCAAGTTTAAAGTTTTTAAAAAAACAGTAATTTACGTACTGACATAGACTTCGAACGATATACCAGAAACCACTCGTGTTTAATAAAAAGTTTTGTGGTTAGTAAGTTTTATTTAGGACACATAAATACACGTCCCTCATATACTGCTTCGTTTCCGATATATTCCCTATAGTAAGTGGCATTTAGTGATGAAATTACTAAAAATAAAAAGTTTTGTTATTAAAGAGGTACGTATATATATACCTACATAATACATAATTTTAATAAAAACTATATTATTACTACAAATATCCAAAATTTATAGACAGTTACTTAAAAAGATAAAAATGATGAATTCAAGTGATTTGTGTTTTTGTTGTTTTTATATTTTTTATTTTAGATGAATTTGTTTTTTTGTTTTTTTTTTTTGCATATGTACATAGATTCGTTTGCAAGTATATAATGTAAATTATAAAAACTGAATTGTTTGCTTTTGTTTATTATTTTAATAAGTTCTCACATATGCATAATGTATTTGCTGAATAATAAAATCATATGAGTACAAAATTTTCAACTGTGTGCGCATTTTTGTTTTATATATAAATCTTATATATTATATCAGAAGTTCATTAAGGAGTAGGAGAATCGAAATAAAATGAAAAGGTGTCTACTGCGCAGGACCCTAAATGCTTGTCAATTATAATTATAGATAGCTACTTTGACTCTATTATGTAAAGATGAAATTGCCCGTCATACGAATTTTTTTGTTTTTGTATTTTTTTTGTTTTTGTTTTTTTTTATATTTTTGTTTGTTTTTGTTTTTTATTTTAATAAGAACTCACGAACAATGTATTTGGTGAATAATAAAACCATATGATTAAAAAATTTTCAACTGTGTGAGCATTATTGTTTTATATACAACTATTATATTAGAAGTTCAATAAGGATAATTATATATACTCCAACTCTAATATATAAAAATAAATTTGCTCGTCATATGAACAATTCAACTGATTTTTGTTGTTTTTGCTTTTTTATATTTTTTATTGGAGATGAATTTGTTTCTTTGTTTTTTTTTGGCATATGTACATAAATTCATTTGCAAGTACATAATTTAAAATATAATAACTGATTTGTTTGCTTTTGTTTATTATTTTCATAATATCTCACTTATGCATAATATATTTGCTGAATAATAAAATCATATGAGTACAAAATGTTCAACTGTGTGCGCATTTTTGTTTTATATATAATCGTATATAGTATGTATATTAGAAGTTCATTAAGGAGTAGGAGAATCGAAATAAAATGAAAAGGTGTCTACTGCGCAGGACCTTAAATGCTTGTCAATTATAATTATAGATATTCAATTATATATTCTAGAAAGATAACGGTCTGGAGCATATTTAAACATTTATTTGATGTTGATGGGTGCTGTCGTTATGGAAATATTGTAGTTCAAAGTAGAAAATTTTGGAAATTAAAGCAATCTTTATTTTCTTTCTTGAAAAACCAAATACCTCAAGATTTTTGCACAAAACTCCCTCAATATATTTATAGATTGTTGGAAAGGTCTCTTTTTTTCTATAACTCATACATATATTCTTTATGTCTACGTCAAATAGTTTAGAAGATATAAATATTAATTTATTAAACCAAATTGTTTTTGTTTTTATACTTTTTCTATATAAAACTAGGAATGTGCCTTTTACGAAGTAAAAATCTTCAAAGTAAATGTAACACAAGGATACTCTTTGTCCTGAAAGGAGAAGATGCGCCACTAAAGATATATATTTTTGGAAAGCTAGCAATTCCAACCATCATTGGGATATGGTCATTAGGTCTATAATCTATAATGGTTATTACAATGAACCAGAAGGTAGGTCGTAATTACTAGTTTAAAATAAATTAAAATAATTCGCGTAGTTACCAGTTTAAAATAAAATGTAATATAATTATTACAGAATATACTAAATTATTAATTTTAATGGCACCGAAATTGTATTATTTTTCATTTAACCATAAATTATATAAAGAGTAATATTATTTTTGCCACTACACTTTTGCGATTCTATGTACCTATTCGATGGTGCTGGGCTTTGCTTCAAAACCAAACTAATGAAGTGGTATAACCCTTTTGTTTTGCATTTTAAATGTTATTTTTTATTGAAAATATTGAACATTACAGACAACAGGCTAATAGGCCGATATGAGTCAATTTTATTTGGATTTCACCTTATTTTCCAATAATTATAATAATAGTAGATAATTTCAAAGGAAGCGGAAAATAACTAAACGAAAAATTTACTTGAAAAAATGCGCTAGATGGATAATCACTATTTCATATAGGTCTTTACACATTTTCGTAATTCAAAAAATAATAAAAATACCCCAAATAACAAAAATGAAATTTCAACAAAAATTGTAGATAGAACATTTTCTGTTTCAATTTTCAATTTTTTTTTTTAATAGACTTGAATTTCCAATCAAAAAGCAATACTGAAAATCTTACAGTAAATTATAGAAAATAATAGTGTAATAATTGTGTATTCAATATATTATCTAGTTAATAAATAGTTTTCCAATTAAATAAAAAATTTTAAATAAAAATATTTAACATACAACAACAGAATTTTTATATATGACATTAAAATATTATTTAATTAAATAATTTTACAATTCATAATCAATTAATTGCTATTATTATTTTAAGTAATTGTTAAATTTTTTGACATAATGGAATTCTCAAATATGGTTATTCTAAATTATGACAATTAATTTGTTTAACTCCTTAAGTGTAACAAAACAATTGGAATGTAATTCAACCCACAATCAGATTTCATTAATTGAATTTTATTTTTATTGTTTTTTTTTTTTTTTTTTTTTAATTATAACATTTACAAAATAGTATGGTGAACTAATTAGACGTGTTATTCTAAAATTGCATTTTTTTTGTTTTCATTATTTCCATGCATGAAATAACCATGATAAATTTTGCAAATTATATTCAATATAAGCTAAGTCTTAAAAATATAAGAGAAAAAATTTTTGTAACGGAATTTATAAGCTTAGCGTGTCCTTGTCAATCTAAAAAAAAGAATAAACAAAATTGTGACTTATACTGGACTTAATGATGTAGAAGGCAATATAATAAGCAATTTATTAACCAGCTTAGATAAAAACGGTACTTATTTTGAGGTTTTTTTTCAAGTGTCCTGAATTATAAAAATACTGTGTCTGGATTAAAAAATGATTGAATAAAATGTACTTTTTTTAATTAGGGAATATTTATGTATACTATTTATGTAGGTGTTAGAGAGTGAGTGATATTTGTTTGGTAAAAATTAAAAAAAAAGTAAGAAGAAGTAAATAAGCTTTAAAATCTGTAATCTATCTCAGTAATTTTATTTAAGTAAACTTTTATAAAAATCTGAATCAATTTTGAACAATCAAACAAGGAAGTACAATTATCTGAAGAGGTTGGGGATATGTAAAATATCTTATCTTCAAAAAATAAATTATAAATTGAAATATATTTGGCGGATTTGAAATAATATATTGGAATATGAGTTTAATACCAGCTCGTTCATAGCAATTATAGTGCACAGAACATATTTTGATTTAGAAAAGGATTAATTGTCTTTTTAGACTGGCGAGACTTCTAAAAAGATATAATAATTAGCACTATAGACCATGTGTTTTTAATGCCACAAATAAAAACACTAATAATTCGTTGTTGGGGTTTGATTTAGAAAATTTGTACCAATTTAATTGTCGTTTTGGACAATAGATTTCCTATAAGGCAATTAATACAGATTATGTGAGTGCTTTTAGTGTTTTTAATATCTCAAATATAGTCAACAATTGGTTGTTGTGGTTTGATTTAAAAGCTTAAAACTGTTTTGTAAAACTTCTATGTTTAATTTTCTTTTTAGATAGGAGACTTCTGAAAAGACAATTATAGTACTAATGACTATATGTTTTTTTAATACCATATAATCAAATAACTAATTAACTAACTGGTTGTTGCAATGGTTGTTATGGGTTGATTTAGAACATTCTTAGTTTAAGACCAATTCCATATTCATCTCTAACAGTTGATAAAATCGATCAAATTAATAGTCGGAACCCATAGTCCCATAGTTTTAATATCTTATAGAACGCTATACCCACTGCCATTCTTTCTAGTAAATTAAGAAAGTGCTAATTTATAATAAACAAAATTAAAAGAATATTGTAAAGAACATTTTTACAGTCATCGAAAATTTTCTAATATCTACCTCCGTACATAAGATAACGTTTAGAAGAAGACAATAAGTGATAAAATTGATACAATATTTGTTCTTGAATTAAAGCCTGTTTGTATGGTTTTTAACAAAGATAGAATTTTTTCCAATTAAAATTAGTTTTACTTAAAGTGAAAAATCTTTATTGAAAATGATGGCTTTAGAGTTTCAGAATTTATGAATTTAACTCCAAAAATTCGAAAAAATATTTTTCTGGATTAATTTATAATGAAATAGGCATTAGCTCATTTTTGCTTTTGCCAATTAGGTTTAGCTCATAGCCTAAGTTTTATCTTCAATCCACTAACTAAATAATTCAATTTAATGGCTGTTTGTTTTCAAGAGTAAATTCTGCTACAAATTTGGATATATTAACCTAAACTAAGCTTCAAGCTAATTTATGATAAAAGCCAATTCTTCTTTAGATTTCATTAAACAATAGTTAAATAAATTTTCGAAACGTTTTTCTCGCATCTTCATATTAGGTATATAAGTCCCATTGAATATGCAAGAAAGTATGGTCTCCACATTATGTGACTCACATTAATCGAATTGAATCGATTTAGTGTAAATTTTTACGTTTCGATTTAAATAATTTTTCATGGAATATAATCCATCGCGTCTTATCCACCTTATTTCCAACGCCTTTTTTTTATAAACAGCCAAAGCGTTAGGTATGAAAATACTTTTATCACTTACGTGACACTTGGTTGTGATAGGATAGGAAAAAACTCATTAGCTTACAGTCATTGTCTGATCATCATGTAATTTCAAATATCTCTTTTATTTACCAGATCCTCTCGGGTACCATATTAAAGCCTGAAATTTCAAATTATTTGGTTGAACCAACCGGAATAATCTCAAAACCGTTGAGTTGTTCCACATTCCCTTCCATCCTACCGAATATGAAAGATTTGAGCAAATGCTCCGTGAAGTCTAATTATATTTCTTTTGATCGTCAACTAAGTGTTTTAACTCTTAAAAAAAGATTACGTTATAATGTAAGTATAGCTGGAACTAATTAACAATATTTAATATTTTAATATATGATATTTACTAGTTCGATTACCTAGCTTTTTAAAGTATTTTAATTTAAGTGTATATAATTTTTGGCAAATGCTTATGATGTTTACTTCTCTACTAACAGCATGTACCTATGTGGTTTAGTTTAATTTGACATTTTTCAATATGTTTACAAAAGGTGTACATAAAATGGCTGTGTGTAAATAAACCTACTGGATTATGATATATTGCACCATCAAATATAGCAATCATCTTTCTAGTAATAAACGTCTGATATGTGCTTGCATTAACCTAAGCATTATTGTGACAATAATAAATAGAACAAGATGAGATAGCACGAACAATTTGGAGTGTTACTAATTGTATAAAATACATGACAGTGCAAAAATTTTAAATATTGAGCTTAGATCCCAAATTCAAAATATTTTTTTTCAATTTCATCAAATCTACACAATCTGCATTCCCTATGATGATCGTATGAACGAACCACATTACATTTTCAACTAAATTGAATCAATTTGAATTTTTATTTTTCTCAGGTCTGTTGCTAATCACTTTCATTTTTTACTGGATTCATAAATTTCCTATGAAATCCAACATTTTTCTATTGTAATTTAAATATACATACATATTTTATAATCACGATATTTATTAATTTTGAAATGTCATACTTGAAAATATTGTTATATTTATACTCATATCTGTTTATCTCCATAGATCTCTATTTAACACTTTAATTCACAAGACAAGTGTTAAAAGTCTTCTAATTAAATTATATATTAATACATTCAGATATATCTAATAAAGTTTATAATATTATAAATTATATTATTTAAAATGGAAATATTTTAAATTTCATGACATAATATAAATTTCTATGGAAAAATTATTGTCTTCATATATGTATAAATCTTCCCATTCTATTATTTATGATAAACGACTATTTTGAAAGTCCGTTTTGCATCAAATTATTGTTAAGAGTTTTAATAATTAAAATGAAAAAAAATTGTATTAATATTAATTTGCCTTACTATAGGATATTTTAAATGAATTTTATTTTTTTAAAATGAAATAGGAAGTGGAAAATTGTGATTAAGGTAGTTGATTTTTTTCTACATTTTAAATAAATTAAATAGGATAAAATTTAACTATCTGAAATGAAAAAACTTACAGAAAATCAGCATATTGTGATGTGGCTCTAATACAGCTCATACAAGCAATCCCATCTACATTTATGCTCATATTATAATTATTAAATATTATCTGATAGGAAGCCACGCTATCAAGCTATGAAATTCCATTGAACTACCATTACCGCAGCTACAATACTAATTACAACCAGATTTCTAAATTTAGAAAAGGTTATAAATTTAGTAATTATGTCATGTAAGAAAGTGAATACTATAATAAAATACTTGCATGCTTAATGAATTATTTTATTCTAATATGGCGAATTGCATAACAATATATAGGTCAATATATATAATAACAATAATCCGCAATTGTATAGGTTGGCTTCAATACTGAGTTTCTTCGGTGAGTAATCTTCTACAACAACAAATCAAAACAAATAAGGAAATAAAAATCAAATGTCATCCATCAAAATGGGGCATTCAAATGAAAATTGATTTTCCAAAACCAATTTTAATAGCTAATTATTTATATTATAAAACACCTACCATTAAATATTCCAATGATCCTGGATAAACCTATAAATTGAGTTCGACGGTCCACACAATGCCATTAAAAAAATAACATTTCATAATGATACAAGTAAATTTCAATACGTAATAGATTTAGAAATAATAAAAATAATTGCGATAGAAGAAAGCGGTCAAGAAAGAGTTATGAATCAAATGTAAAGGAAAGTAAAGAAAAAGCTTTAATCAAATCAATTACATACTAAACACAAAGTCTAATGTGCAATATGGCAACATAATATATGTTGCAATTTAAAAATTAGAAATATGACGAAATATGAGGATAATTATCTTATAACAAATAATACTGCCTGATATACCACTTAAAAATAGCCGTACTAATTTAGAAATATTTCACATACAATTTCGTCGAATATGCTGAGCTAGGTAAAAAATTTTTTAAATAATAAAAATTAAAAAAATCTAATTAGTATCTTGATCGATTTCGATTGGAATTCCCACAACAGTCTTCTGAGTTTACCTAGATTTTTATTTTATACCTATCATCCCAAACACAACGCAAAAAACTGATGAATGAACAGGTAAGCAAGCTAGACATTTCGTTCCGCCCAAATCAAAAAAATCTGATGACTGATTAGATAAGCAAACTATAGGCATTCCGTTCCATCCAACTCATATTATGACAGTTGTAAAACTGCAGATGAGACAGAAATCCTTGAACACATATGCTGAAGCTGCCCTGTTCTAGCAGACTACGTAGGGTAGATCAAAACAACAAATGACTTGTTGCGGGATGAAAAATTAGTTACTATTATTAATTTTTTCAATCGCACTGGTTGGATCAAATGCAAATTTCGAGCGAATAATCCCTTAAGATACTGGATGAGTAGGTGTGATTTTATTAAAACAACTGAAATAATTACCTCCACATACTTTTCTACCTACCTACCAGGTAGAAAAGTTACATCTTATAGCTTAGTTGAAGAGATTTATCATAGTTGAAGAGATTTTATCAATTGAAATCCAAATCCAAGTAAAACCATTAAACTGAAATGGCATTAAACAAACCAAAGCCAAATCCACGAAAAATTATTAAACTGAAATGGCATTATAAACGAATCAATAAAAATTTAGAATACATTTTACAACAGTTTACAATAGTATATAGTAATAAATTAAACTAAAAGATTTCATTTTAAATGAATTAAAAAATAAAATAAAAACCAGTTCCGTAAGTTACTAAATAATAGTTTTAATAAAACTATATATAAAATAATAGTAATTATAAATTGTAAAAAAAAAAAATAAAAACAAAAAAATAAACATTTTATTAGTTTACTATTCTTAGAAAAACCCACATTCAAATTTATTATTATGTATAGAATAATTACATACATTGTAAATCTGTACATGCATTTGACGCCGCCGTAGTAGTTTTAAAAAAATATATACCTAGTATATAGATATACCTACAAAAACTTAGCACAATATTGTTAGTGATAGTAGAGAGGTATAGAATAATTATTATAGTAGTAACAAAAACAGTAACAGAAAAAAAATGAATTAAAGAAAAAAGCAAAAAATGGGAAAGAAAAATCTTGCTTACAAATAAAAATATTGGTCACTGCTTAAATATGCATTGTGTACTCATACAAGTCTGTAGCAAGAATTTTTGCAAGATTTTCAATAATATTTAATATACTCTGAGATATTTTTACTTCATTGAGAAGAGCAATAATTGCATTCTGATAATAGATGATTATTCAGCATAGGAACACATCAATCGATTGTCTAAAAATCAATATTCGACAATATACTGTCTGGCGAAATAAAAATATCAAAATCTGGTATTTTCTTAGACCTCAAATGTAACAATTTAATATTTAAAATGATACTAGAATTTGCCCGCTCCTAGAAATTTGGGTTAGTCCTAGCATAGTTTGATAAAAAATATTGTTTTCTATCATTTCAATTTATTCTTGATACTATATACTTTTTTTTTATTGATTTATCTTAGACAACAACCGCATATGTAATAATTTATTTAAAAAAAAATTAAATTTAATTCAGGACGGTGAAAAACAGAAACTGTATATTGGTGAGTTGCGGCAATTTGATAAATTAAAATTGTTGTATATTAAGATGTGTGTGTATACTTATGGGATGGAATTTTAAATTGAATTTTCTAATAGAAAATTAAAAAAATATTTAGTTTCGTTACGCCTCCTTTTAAATATCTATAATTTAAAAGAATAATAATAACAATAGGTTGTGAAATGGTTCTATTAATTGTACCGTACTTTTGTCAATTTATAGATTGAATATAATGATTTTCATAAAATTTATAATTTTTTTCCAACTTGCTATATCAGCCGGTGTTCTAACATCAGCTATGCATCGTAGTTATTATTTAGTGACTATTTATAATTTATAACATAGTGGCTATTAAAAATTTTATTGGCATTCGTCCGGTATGCCACAGTACTAGACTGGTAGAACTTTTTAACATGATACTCTTATCTTACATAGTGTTTTTTTGTCAAACACATTCACTTTCACTGTAAAATACAGGATTCGATATACATTACGATTGTTCATTATGTACATTATGACAATTTTTATTTGGTCTGACCAACTAATGCATAAGATTAACATTAATTCTGCATTAACTACTTATGTTCAATTAATTGGTGACAAATGTATGATCATATACCCCTATTTCAAAAGATTATAATTTTTTCGTCATAACATCCGAATTGGTCAGAGATTCTACTCAATACATAATGAGTATCACAATATTTGAATATTTTCACCTGCAGTAGACTTAAATGTTTACTGTGTGAAAGCCTATACAAATCAGCTAAGGTTACTCTACCTATACACCATTTATTCAGCTAAGTGGTTTAAGCATTTATTTTTGATCTGGGGTGTCCATTTTATTATTTCCAACCTAGTAGTCCGAACACACACTTATTTAAATCATTATCTACTGTCAACTTCTTACCAATAATCAAATGTTTGGAGTAGTGTTAACTATATTTTTTATTTATCAATTTATTGATCAGAGGAACAGCTTCAAAGTTTAGATCCTTTTTCCCTGCGAGAAGTGGGTATTTTTAATAAAAATATAATAAATACATTTCATTTAAACATATTAACTAATTGTAGACAATAATTTTGCAAGTCTGTTAATCAGAACCTAGAAAGTAGATTTTTACTACAATTATATATACTGTGAAGCTAACTACCAGAATCTACTCACAATTGATTCTAGATTTTCATTTTTTTATAATTTTTTTCACGCTTAAAACTAAATAGTATTTTCTAAACTCTCCATATTTTGACATAACAATTTACATTACCTATTATAACAAAAATAAAACATATTGAAACGATTTATACCCTGCAATAGCTCGTACAAAAATTTTAAATAGAAATTTACCTACCTTAAGATAAAATCTCTTTATTGTACCTACTTCTTGTTTTTACTTTTTCTTAATTTTCATTAAAAGAAAATGAAAACATAAAAAATAAAAAAAAAAAATAAAATTATTATACTAACCTATAAAAAAAAATATACAATAACATAAAAACATAATTAACCTTGAACATCACAACTCATATAATACAACATATAATAAAAATAAAAACTACTGGTTCTTTCATATCTAAGAAAATAATAATAATCAAATTGTTAATAGTAATAGTTACAATGATTGTACAATATAAAAGATACACTTTTTAGAATCTAGAAAAACAATATATCTATATGTATACATATATAAAATACATAGTATAATTAAGTCCGACATTAAAAGAAAAACATTTGAAATAAAAATTTAATAAAAAAATAGTAATAAAAATAAAAATCACACTGTCATGATAATAATTGCCATCACATATTATATTATTATACGTTGTAATCGTATAAAGACAGCTTATATTTTTATAATGATAGCGCTGAAGTTTTTTGTTTTGTTTAATTCTTATAACAATGTATATTCATATATAAATCTATATATATATATATATATTCATATATGTATGTACATATAAATTATTTAAAAAATAAACTTTATGAACCGGTTCATTTTATTAATAATATAATATTATTATGTAGAATCAAGTAGAATAGAAAAATTTAAACTCTCTATTTTATTTTCTAAGAAAACAAAAAAGCTTTATTCAGTGTTACCAGATGTTGTTATATGAAAATTTCATATTTTCTTTGCATTTTTTTTATTCTTCTAAATTTAAGAAAAAAAAATATTTATGATTAAATTTTAACTTTATGGAAGAAAAACAATGTATACCAGGCCACACTTTAATTAATACAGGGTGGTGCAAAGCAGAAACATACACCTTCCATTTTCTTCGAAAAAAATGCGAAAAATTACAAAATTTAAAATTTTTTAAATTGCCTAAATTATTGATTTCTATCTTTTAGAATTTTCAACAATTTGAATTTTGTATGATGAAATAAAAATATCAAAATTTGGTACGTTTTTCTAGACGTAAAATTCAACAATATTAACACTTAAAGTAATATTTTGTACACCATGAATTGTTCCAAAGTGAATTTTAGTACCGTTAGTCAATAAAAGTCAATAAAGTCGTGTCACAAGAATCTACTTTTCTCTATATGCTATATACGCCAGTTTTTTAACGTCAACTGTACATCATACATCATAGCGGCTATTTAAATTTTTACATCATGACTATTTAAAATTTTATTGGCATCCATCCGTCTAGTGAACCCAGCACTAGATTTGTTAAATTTTTAACAATCATGTTCTTTTTCTTCTGCCATGAACATTAGTTTAAACTGTTAATTTCAGAATTCCATAAACATTAGGATATTGTTTATTAGGTACACAAGCAAAGTAGCTCATCGAATGCTCAGTTTTTATGCATTTTACACCAAATAATGAATAAGGGATACAATGGTATATTATTTAACGATCTGCATTTTGTAATTTGATCTGCCCAACTAATTGGTAACATTATGACGATAAATACACATTTAAAAATAATTTTTCCAATTTTCTCTTCATTAAATTCGAGTAACCGAAATATTTGAGTATTTTCACACGCAGTAGATTTTTACTGTATCAAAGTCTGGTTAATTTAGCTAAATCTGTTCGAATAAGCTTATTACATACTAAAATATTTAATTTCAGCTTATTGGTCTTATTCATTCCAACATACAATGTCTAGCAGTTTCTTAAGAGTGCAAGAAACCGTTGTTTTAAAATTTAAAAAAAATATTAACTTAATCGAGGGTGCTCTATTGCTTAGTGATATTTCAACTTTCGAAAAAGGACTGAAAATAGGTTTTAAAATTCCCCGAAATCTTTCAGATTTCAAATATAAAGAAATAGTTTTTTTTTTATGTAAGTTCGGATTCTACGTCAAAAAAAAAAACAAAATATCACCAATCGATAGAGCACCTTCGATTTAGTCAATAATTTTTTTTAAATTTTAAAATAACGGTTTCTTTCCCTCTTAAAAAAATGATACGCATGCTCTGAAACGGTAAAAACCATAATTTTTCAAAAAATTTGTTAAAACAAGCAAAACAGTTGAAATTTTTTTGAAAGTGGTCCAAAAATTAAGTTTTAAGGGTCATGTTTTTTGTTGTGTATTTATTCCCCCTAAGACGATTATCATTCAAGTCTCAACGAGTATTTGCCCTCAAACAGGAAAGAACACGTCCTCCAGGTATTTTTCGTCCTCCAACAGGAGCCCCCGGGACAACGGGTTGGAAAATATTAATTAATTAGATATTATTAAAAGATATTAATTAGAAATAATTTATAATAAAATTTTTCAAAACCTGGCAACAATAATCATATTGTTACTTAATATATGGTATCTGACATATAATAGAACTTTTTCTAAGAATATTCATAAATTTACATACAATTTAGACAATAGGGCGCCTAACATGTATTATTCTCAAATTAATTAAATAATAACTTAAAATTGTTTTTTTTTTTTATTATTAATTAAAAATCTTAAACTTTTTCCTTTCAAATTAGATATCTCTAAACGACTAGATTCTGTGAATTCAAGGTTAGTAGAATTGATTTAGAATGAAAATAGAATTTTGTATTAAAAAAAAATAAATTCAGGTATTTAAAGTTCATTGAGGGGATATTTTAAGATGTTTAACTCAAATATCTTCATTTTGGTGGAAAAACAAAATTCACCACCAAAAATTTACCAAAAAGCTAGCTATGAATTAAAATATTATTACTTAATCATATTATTATTAACAATCTGTGACTTAATTAACTATTATTGTTATTTTTAACTAATATTAATTTATATTATTAGTTATGGGAGAGTTAAAATATACTTTTTGTATTTTGTTTAAGTTCTCTGTGTATCTACGTATTTAAAGTTTTCTGCACCAGTTAATTCTTCAGATTTAAATGATTTTTACTTTTTTTTTTTGTTTTTGATTTTTTTTTTTTTTAGGTATTTCTCCACTTTGTTTTTAAGTATCTTGTTTTAAGGCGGAAGTTAGTATTTAAATTGTATTTTATTCTTCTTGAAGATTCTAAAAAGAATATAAAATAATAATTACGGCCATCACCTGTTTTATGTTTGATTCAATAAAATATATATATATTTTTTTTTAATTCGAGATAATTTAATGAATGGAATAACTGAAAATTTTATGGTTTTATAATACATAATAAAAGTATATAAATTTGTTATTTAACAGATTTGAAATGGTGCTAAAAATGTCAAGATATTTTCACCTAAAATTAGTCTTTCTTCATATCGATTTGTTAACGTCAATGTTGTTTGAAATAAAAAGTATACTAAACATAGTGAATATAATTTTTTTTGCTAGAAATTGTATAGTATTGCGGGGGAAATAAAAAAGATAACTGTTTTTTGCAGGAATTGTCGTTTTTTGGTTTGTATTTCGTTCACAACAGTAATCACAACGATACTTCTTCTTCTTAAACAATTCTAATATAAAACCAGAGTAGCCAAATATATTCACTCCTAGGTGTCAATCGCGGACGCCTATTGGGAAGGATTTTTTTCTAAAATAGAAAAAAGTCTATTGGTTTTAATCACGGATGTCTATTTGGCAGGACTTTTTTCTATTAATAGAACTTTAAAGTCACCGATATTTTGTTAATTAACGGACATTAACGGAAATAGTAGAAATGGAGAATAAGTATGTTTTAAGTTTATTTTAATATTTTATGTTTTTTAACCTTTATTAAGCTGGAAAGGTACACCTGTACCTTTTGCATTTTACTTTGTGAATATTTGCGAAGCAAATTGACTTAGAGACTTGAACCTTTGTGAGAATTCATTTTTCATCAAAATTTATATTTTAATGCTTTTTGGAAGTAACAAAATAATTGGGGGTGGGTAAACCAGAAATTTTTGTTTTTATATGAATTTTTGTGTTAAAATAAGAAAATATTATTTTTGATATTACAGAAATAATTTATTATAACAAATTTTTTTTTATATAGGTATGCATTATTTTTCATTTTTCATTTACATAAGGTTTATATAATAAATAACGGTACTTGGGTACCCAAAGGACAGTTCATCATCTAAATATGAAATAAGAATAGTTCGGTACCTAATAATAATTTGGTTATAGAAATGAAATAAAATTTTTCTGGACCTGAAACGTACATCATCGTCAGTAGATACATGAAAAAAATATAAATTCTAACGGTACTTGGGTACCCAGAAGATGTCTTATCATCAAAACATAAAATAAGCTCGGTATAGCTCAGTACCTAATGATAATTTTGTTATAGAAATGAAATAAAATTTTTCTGGACCTGAAACGTACATCATCGTCAGTAGATACATGAAAAAAATAAAAATTCTAACGGTACTTGGGTACCCAGAAGATGTCTTATCATCAAAACATAAAATAAGCTCGGTATAGCTCAGTACCTAATGATAATTTTGTTATAGAAATGGAATAAAATTTTTCTGGACCTGAAACGTACATCATCGTCAGTAGGCACATGAAAATAATCAAAATTCTAAAGGTACGTGGGTATCCAGAAGATGTCTTATCATCAAGATATAAAATAAGAATAGTTCAGTACCTAATGCTGCATATTAAAATTTTATAAAAATGTGTATTTTGTATCGTGTTTTCTCTAAACTTTGCTTTTTTTTATTTTTTGTATTTTTTTTAGTAAAATTCCATGAAAAAAAAAATGAATGAAAAAACCGGCACTTTTTTTGTAATTTAATGTATTTTGAACATTTTTGTTTAAATTTGAAGAAATTAAATAATATTTACAATAAAATATATAAAATTTAAAAAATAGGTTTTTTGGTGAAATCAGCGTGTTTTGTGTTTTCGCGACAAACCATATAATTGACTTTCCTTGCTACATGAGCGGCATTTAAAATTTCAAAAGTTGTCTATCTGGTAGCAGAACTTTATAGTATCATCAAATACCTTTCTATAACAATGGTTCTTTTTTTTATAATATTTTTTGAATTAGATGCAGTTTTACTGTTTCAAGTCCGTACTTTATACTTAATACTTCGTCACAAACAGAAATGCTTATTAGACCTTCTTTTTTCTAAAATAGCATTACTTCCAAAGAAATATTTTAGTAAATAGATTCTCATAAGTAATAAAACTAAATTTAAGAATAAAAGTAGAACAAATACAAACATATCACAATAATATAACAAAAATAGTAAAAGTCATAGTGAAATCCATACAAATTGTATGAAAGTACAGTTGTACCTTTCCAGCTGAAATAAGGGTTTTAAAATGCCAGCTAAATAACGGTATATGTTGTTTTTTACTTTAAAAAAAAATTTTAAGTAATAAAAGACAACTGAAGAAAATTGTCAGTTTGAAGGAAAATAATATAGAAATTGGAAAATATGCCTGCAAAAACCTCTTGATTAAAAAAATGCTCAAAATCAAACTCATTTTCACAATTATTTATTTAAAAAAATCCGCAATTCAAAAAAATTGCCAAAATATTTAAATCAACAACTTACAACTGCTTTAAAACAAAAAATATCAAAAGAAAATGAATTTACGAAAAATTTATATTTTTGGCAGCAAATATTATGAAATACATGTAGCAACGTTTTGGGCAAGTCTATTAGTTTCAATATAGACATCCGCGATACCAAAATTATTTTTGATAGACTTCAATAGACATTCGCGATTGACTGTCTACACTCTTCTTAAACACTTCCAATGTGACACAACAAATAATCACTTCTACACTACTCTGAAATAATTCAAATTCAGGGTACTATATAACAGAAATCGTAAATGCCTGCCCCTAATGTCTATGAAAAACCCAAAATGGCGAATTCAGTCATTTGACGAAAATAGGTTTATAGCCCGAAGTTCGAGAATGTGGAATCATAAAAATTAAAATTAATTCCAAATATTTTAATTAATTGTAATTTGTTTGATTTATGCAAATCTGTAATACTCAAATGTGAATATAAGTCCCATTTCCTGTAAAAAAAATATACAACTTACAGAATTTTAAGGATATTATTAGTATATTAAGTCTTTAATTAACTTCCTAGTTATTTTTCTAACCATTTACTTACCCTACCAGCACATATTTAACAATATCCTAACGCTTTGGCTGTTTGTAAAATAAAAATGTGATTTGGTATTACACGTCTCACAAAATATTTTTTTTTAAAACTTAGTACTGCTGATGAGGTCAATAATAATTGATTTTTCATATGTGGATTTGATTTGATTTAGTTAATCTAATTTAATTCAGTATAACCATCATTTACTCATGGCATTACAACTCTTAATAGACTTTAGCGCTTTTTACAACATTGCTGCATGTGTCTTACAATTTACCTAGTTATCACAATTTCTAAATTTGTAGTATCTAATTCGACCCAATCTTCCGTTTATTTCTCGGTCTACCCTTACTTCTTGCCAATATGAAATTTAGTGATACAAAAATGTTATAAGCTGGTTTTTAACATTTTAAGTAAAACTAAGTCTAGCCAAATCTTAATCTTCCACATAATGTATTTTGAAATTAAATTAGAGGATAAGAACGTCTTTAGGCGTATTGAAAACCAATCGATTAAGTAATTCAAAAAATTAACAATGGTTTGGAATTAATAATGTATATTCTGATATTCCAATTAATAATTAACGGTGCATGGCTATTAACACTATCCTAAACCATTTGTTGATTTTAAAAGATTTGTATATTCGAAAACTCTTCAGTGCTTCTGCTACGCCGACTCTGAATGCAATAGCAATAATTGGATATATATTATGTAGAATTACAATTTCATTTATTTCTTTTAAAAGCTCTCATGGTTTTGTGCTAGTCTTTAAAATTGGCTTTATACACTGTTAAGAAATTTAAGTTCTTTTAAAATACCTTCACTACTTTTTATATTTTGCATGTCAAATAGTTGCTGCTTGAACTAAACTTTTTTTATAATAATTTCGGAATCCCATAGAACATTAATTAAGTTGTATATAGAGAACACAACTTTAAATCTTCAAATAGGTCCATATATAATTAAATTAATGTTCTCTTGGTTGTGAAAACGGATGGTTTTTTTTTTTTTTTTTTTTTACTTTTTATTAATAATATTCTTTCTAATATAAAATTATTGAGCTTAAAATATAATTACAATTGAATATTTTACCACTCTAAAATAAATTTAATTTTCTTTAACCGTGATATAAACAAAACATTAGTTTTGGTATAAAACATCACAGAAAAATCCATATTTAAAAATAAAAGTAAATTACTTACAGCTAAAGAGTACATATATACATATATAGACATACAAATATTTTATATTATAACATAAAAAAAAAAAAAAAAACATGGAGAAGAAAAAAAAAAAAAAAAATATATTCACTCCTTAATTAATCTATCCATTTCTGTAGGATTATTTTTTAATAAGTATTTTAATTTTTTTACAAAAAGATCTAAATTTAAACTCTCCTTTAACTCCAGTGGTAATTTATTATATATCCTTATAGCTGATGAAAGCAACTGTTGCGTGATAACTCTGTTCTTGGTTTTGCACAGGTGAGATTATTTAACTTTCGTGTATTGTAATTGTGTCCATTACTCCTTTTTGTAATATGAATAATTTTTTTGTAGATTCCCTTTTCCAGTTTGTAAATTAGTTTAGCTTTTTCCAAAACAATAATTTCTGATAGCTTCAGGTAACCCGTTCTCTTAAAAATTTCATTTGTAGGAGTAAGCCAATTAAATTTATGCAAGCCTTTTATAGCCTTGTTAATTATGATACCAATTTTATCTTTTAGCCAAGAGGAAAAACTAGACCAATTACATATATTATATCTAATATGTGAAATAATATGAGAATAATATATACTATCAGCGGATTGTCTACTGAGAATGATTCCACTTCTTTTGATAGCACCTAATAAAGGCACAATTTTTTTTTCCAGTTTATTGATATGATCATCCCATTTTAACTTTTCATCAATTACAACACCAAGATACTTATATGTAGCAACTCTTTCAATTTCGGTATTGTTTACTAACAGTTTTGGATTTACATCGGCTTTATTTCTTATTTTATACACTATATATTTGGTTTTTTCAGCATTTATAGTTAATTTATTACCTTTGAGCCAATTGTTGTATTTTCTCAAATCTGTATTTATAACTCTTTCTAATTCATCGCAATTTTTGGCACTGTATATAAGTAGAGTATCATCAGCAAAGATCTTATATTCAGCTACTAAATTCGCAAATTGTATATTATGAATATACAGCAAATATAATGTAGGACCTAACACAGATCCTTGAGGAACACCAATATTTATTGAAACTTGATTACTTAGTACTCCATTTATTCTTGTAATAGTTTTCCTATTTTTAAGATAAGAGTTGAGTAAATCCTGAGCTGGTCCCCGTATACCAATTTCATATAATCTATCAAGTAATACGCTGTGATCCACAGTATCGAAAGCCTTTTTTAAATCAATAAATACAGAGCATACATAGTTTCCTTCATCCAATTTACTTATAATTGAGTTAGTAGATTCCACAACTGCTGAATCAGTTCCAATTCTTTTTTGAAATCCAAATTGATTCACATCAAAACCAACTACCTCTTGTATAAAATCTTGAATTCTGACATTTATAATTTTTTCAAACACTTTTCCTACGCAGCTTGTAAGCGTAATTGGTCTGTAATTCGATACATCCAGCGTTGACCCGGATTTAAATATAGGTACCACAATACTTGATTTTAAACACTCAGGATAAATACCAGTAGAAAAACATCTATTTACCAAGCAGGCAATTGCAGGTGATATTATTGCTGCAACATGCATTAGATCTACAGCTGTTATATTATCAACCCCTGGTGTACTATTTTTTAACCGCATGATGATTTCATATACTTCTTTTTCATCCGCCGGTTGAAGAAAAATAGTTCGACTAGTCAATCCATTTTTTACTGTATACTTGCCAGCATCCTTAATTTTGTCTGCTAATTTGTTTCCAATTTCACTGAAGTACATATTGAAGCAGTTTGCAATTTCAAGACTATCACATATTCTAATGCCATTACTATTTATTTCCTTTATGACCTTATTAGACTCGTTTGTCTTTTTTAGGATACAATTATTAAGTACTTTCCAAATTTTTCTTTGGTCAGACCCAGCCAATTGTATTTTATTATTGAAATAATTTTGTTTTGCTTTGGATACTTCATAAGTTACCTTATTTTTTGCACTTTTGTACCTTGCTAGAATTATAAGGCTTTGAGGATTTTTTTTTAGCTTTTTGAACAATCTATTCCTCTTTTTTATAATGTTAAGCAAATCATTGGTCATCCATAAGTTGTCATTTCGAACTCTCATTTGCTTTTTTATTGTAGAGTTTACCTTAGCTCTTTGCAATATATCAATAAGATCATCAACACTATTACTGTTATTTGTCATAAGTAGGTTTCTAACATTATCTTTAAATTTTTGATAATTTATGATCGAAATTTCCTTATTGAAGATAGGTTCCACCTTTTTAACAACTTTATTTATTTTGACGAAAACAGCTTTATGATCTAAGTTTACAATATCGTATAATTTTGTATCAAATTCATATTTTTCGAGGTCTGACAGAATGTGATCAATGATCGTAGAGGAATTTTCAGTTACTCTTGTTGCATATTCCATACTTAATTTGTTCATAATATTAATTCCATTAGATTCTAGCATTGATTTATATGATCTTGTGAGCTCTGCGTCAATTAATAAGTCAATATTATAGTCCCCCATCATAATAATGTTTTTATATTTATTAAATATTAGGTCTAAATGTGCTATAAATTCGCTATTATTTTCACTTGATTTTTTATAGCATACACCGACTTTTAAAGTTGGAGTAGTGTCACTTAGTGAGACAATTATTGTATTAAATTGCTCTAAAACTTCCATGACTTTGTACTCCAAATTCTGTTTGACATAAATTGCAGTTCCACCTCCTCTAGATAAATCATTGGAATTAAAGTAAGCTGAGTATCCTGGAATATTAAAAAATTTCTCCTCCTCTGAGTATAACCAAGTTTCACCAATCATAATGACAGTTGATCTGAAGATTCGTCGAATTAGTGCAAATTCTGTAATAATTTAATTTAATGCTCCAATTTTCTTGGACTCAGAAGGTACCGAAGCTTGCATTTCTAATTTTCCCCAATATATTTGTCAATATTAGTTTTTTTCTATCGGCAATCCTGATTTCCGCACTGAGAAAATTAGAATTATTTGATGTAACAAATTTAAAATCTTCATCCAAATTATAGAGGTCAAAACACAATCACAATGAGCGCAGGTATTTTTTAAACGATTTAATCGGCATCTAAGCCTCAGGTGGAAGACAAAACATATAGCTCAAATCGGTTGACAGTTGATAATAAGCGTTTTACATAAAGGAATAAGAGCTTAAGGTCAAAGTGTGGTAACGGTAAGTAGGTGAACAAAAGTGGCTGCTGACAGTACTTCGAAACATTTAGACCAGTAAGGTCCATTGTGATATCACGAACACTTTCTGCGCATAAAAGTCTACTCGTTGAACCATTTTGAGCTTTTTACAAAGCGGATGAGATCTTTGATTTTAGTGCCTTCAAGGTCAACCACCGAGTGCAGAAAGAAGACTTCTAGATGAGTTTTCATTTTTTGATAAAGACCAGGGCAAGTACAGAATAGGGGTTGAACAGTTTCATCCTATTTTTCTTCTCTACAAGTTTTGTAAAAGTCGTATGAGTGGAGTCCAAGCTGTCTGGAATATTTTGATAAGACAATGATTCGTAATGACCCTTACCATAGTGCTGCTTTCACACCTCTTCAGCGATAGTAGGTTAAAGGAGAACTTCAGGTTCAGCATAGGTGAGATTTGTTTGGTAATGTTGCAGTCTGGTCTAGTTGACCATCAGAAGGCCATATCAAGGTCAAAGTATAGTTTAGTGTTGTTTAGGGGCTTCCTTAATTAAGATGATAATATCAAAAGGCTCTTAGGATCCTCTCTCTTCCGAGGTCTGCATATATACACCTATTTACACTGGAGTGTGAAATTATCATAAGTTAATTTCACAAAATAAGGCTTGTTACAAGCTAGTTGGTTGTTTATTAGAAAATTTAGTACTACTTATAGCAAATTACTAACCACGAAACCCATAACTGCTTGATTGAGTGGGATTGGGTGAAAGAACAGTTAAGTGTGTAGCCAATTTTCTTCTAAGCCAAACCAAACCACCTAATTTAATTTACAATAAGCAAACACACATAAACATTCATCTTTTAATAATCAAAACGAACTTATTAAAACTATTTATTTTATTTTTTTTATGCAATTCAAACTATTGACCGGAGCAATTAAAAATAAAAAAAAATAAAAATAAAAAATTAAACCGAAAAACTCATTTTCTTTGAAAAGAAAATTGTTTTTTTGTAAAGTGTGTGAGTAATCAAAATTATTTCAATAAAATACCACAGCAAATCATTTGACATAATAAATTTATTTTAATTTAAAAACATTTAGAAACATTTTATTGGGACAAGAAGATGGAACGATTTTATATAAATAATAAAAAAAAATATATAACCAAAAATGAATGCTACTAGCAAATTTAAAAATAATTTACAGAAAATTTACAGTGAAAATCAAAAACAATCAGATTAATTTTAAACAAGCGAAATCGTCTGAAATAATATCGTATAATAAGTACCAAATCCGAGACATGCTTGAAAATTTTAGAAAAATTTTGTAAAATTAAAAATTTTAATTTCATATTTAGGCTACTCTTATATACTATTTTCAAAACCTTAACAAATGCGTCGTTTCTATAATATCAGCCTAAGAACAACTAAATTTACATATACAAATCTGATACCTAAATATTTCAGTGACATGCTTAAAAAGAGTATTCAGATGCAGTTAAAATCTTAAGCAATCCATTCGACGTCAAAAATATTTAAGTTGGAAATCGTTGAAGTATAAAAAAATAGGTATCTAATTATCTGCCCGTATTTAAATTAGGCTTAAATTGAGCGTAATATTTCTCAGTAATATAATGTATCTATACAGACAGCCCGACAACAATTATATATCATATATTAGTATCGGTAATCGTCAAATCAAAGACTGTGATTCAGTGCTGTATTTCTCTCAACGAGATGCCGGATGGGATTACCATTTCTGTTTGCTGGATACCACGTCATAGTAGCAGCATAGTAGCAATAGTATTAATAGTAACATAGTAGCAAAGCAGACGAACTGACAAGAAATAGAAAAGCCTTAGAGATCCTATCAGAAAAAAAAACAGTCTATGAAAACCTAGATAAGCTAAGATCAACAACATATATGATACACAGATGATTCAACACTAATTGGCGATAATATAACTGGTCTTCAACAACCTTTAAATTCGATTATTTTAATACGATTGCGTCAAACTTAAATATTAATATAAGTAAAGCCAAATTTATGGTTATTTCTAAAACTAACACATTCAACAACACAATATTAACGATCACAAAAATCACGGTTCGTAGATGCGTAGATGCTATGTAGACATACATAGATCGTTGATGCTATGTGGTCGATACTCCTCTATGGTATGGAATCGTGAACACTGAAACTAAACGACTATAAATAAGCTTGAAGCTGTTGAAATGGACGTATACCGTAGAACACTGAAAATATCATGGGTAGATCGAAAGAACACAAATGAGGTTCTAAGTAGAATACAAGGTAAAATTGAAGGCACAAAACCTGTTGGTAGACATGACTAAGAAACATCAGGCAATGGAAGTACTTCCAAACAGTGGGAGAACTAATACAAGCAGCGCAAGTTAGGGACAACTTCAGAAATGTGATCGAAGACATCCAGTAGTGAACATGCAGCTGAAGAAGAAGAAAGAACACCTTTACCTCTAAAGTTCTAATCGCAAATAACTCAATAGACCTGACTGCAAAATATTAAAATATTCAAACTTTTCTGGCTAATGCTGGGCCATAAATGCTTTCTTGTCCTAATATCATTAACAATATTAAATATCAATAACGTAGAAATGCGTAAATATGCTACAAATGCCTATCCATACATCGTGAACTTACCAAGATGAAATCAAAACTATTTATAGAAATTCGCTCATATATTCAAAATATCTAGAATTTGACATTGTATCTGACTTCTGGTATTTCCCCGAGAAGGGTCTGTTTTTACAATTTTGATTTACAAAAATTCAAAGTTAACATGAACGAAATATTTTGCAACTCTCTACCTAAAATCTCTACTCTTTTTTCTATAACTATATCTCTTCTACTGTTTCTAGCCAACAGCACGAAAGTATAAAGATTTTTTCAACCTAAATTTTTTGCGATTACTATAAAAAAAAATTTAAAAAACAAAGATAGTGAAAGACTTAAAAAATACAGGAGTTTAAGCTAATCCGAAACGTTTTCCTAGTTTCTATTAAAATCATTGACTTGTTTTTGATGTATACTGTACAATACACACTCTATCATACTTTTATATATGTATAAATATTTACAAGAAGTAGATATGAAATATAGATACTTTGTATATTAAAATTTAAAATCCTTCAATTGAAGAGGTTAATTTATGATGTTACGTTTTTATAATGAAATTGAAGATATGACAACAATGACGACATTTATTGTTTCATTTTAATTAAATGTTATAATAAATCAAAAATAAAAATTAACATACAGAACAAAAACAAAAAAAAAACAATATAGCTACATTGTAAGCTCTTATATTATGAATTCATAAAATAATTATTTTCTTATCTGAATGAACTAATTTTAATTCATCTTATTCGAATTCAAATGTATCTATTATTTCATCATATATTAAAAAATTCACATACATTCATTCATGTACATATTTAAAAAAAAAAATAAAATAAAACAAAAGAAAATCCCATTATAAATTTTGTTCTAATTTCAAATATAATAATAATTCTGAAACCAATTAAAAAACAATTTATAATTGAAAAACAAAATGTTGCAGCAACATGTTGCTTAATAATAATAAAATAAAAAAAAACAAAAAACAATTAAAAATATTATATTCTACGATTAAATCTGTCAAATTGCACTTTATTTAACGGTACATTATACACAATGTTGTACAATTACAAATTTTCTATAGTATTAAAACAAAACAAAAAGAAAAAAAAACAGAAAATTGGGACCCCATGTCAATTGAAAAATTCCATTCAAAATTAAATGTTGAAGTGTGCTCTATAGCTGACTATTAACTGACAATAACCAAAAACAAAAAACAAAAAAAAGAACAATAACAATTTGTAAATTTTTAACTACTTAGCAACATTTTTAGGTACCCAAACACAATGCAAGCTACACTATTATTCTCTATGAGCTTTATATTTTTTTTATTTGTTTTGTTTTGTAAGAGGAACTTTTATTATAACAATATGATGACAATGTGAAATTCTAATGCTTGCTAATGTTGGAAAATGTTGATGGATCAAGAGACCTTGGTTTTTTTTTTTTTTTACTTTTTTTATTGTCTTTGTTTTTATTATTTTTTTTTTTTGTTGTTCACTTTTATTTTTTAATTAATCGTGAGAAAATTCTACTTTTTGTTTACAAAAATTTTATAATTCTTTATACTAACTTTTAATTGTATATATTTACATAGTATATTATAGTATATGGATATAAATAATGTATATATACAATATATTTCTATATAAATATAGGATACAATTACAGAAGAGGAAAACGTCTTTTTAATTTTTTATTTGTTGTTTTTGTTTTTTGTTTTGAGTATTTTGAAGAGTTTCACCTGAAAACTTTGTTATAAAGTTGACTTAAGCGTCATTTGATCACATTGTTAGAATAAATGACAACTACAGTATTATATATAGAATGAAGAGAACAAAAAAAAGCTTAAGTTTTTCATAATTTTTATTTTTTTGCTTTATTGTAGAATATTTTGTTTTATTTAATAATAATTAATTAAATTTAAATATAATTTTTTTTTTTCAAATTAAAATAATAAAATTAATTACAGTAGCGGAAATTGTCACGTATTGAAGTTGAAATTAAATAACTGAAATTTTCATAATTAATCATACGTGCGTTAATGTAAAATGTTGTCTATGTAGATTTTAAACAGAAAATCAATTGAATGTAGTTATACTGTCAGATATTGCTTAGGGCAAGAAAATCCGACGTTTACTATAGACAAAAGCTTGCATCATGTTGCTAAGCGGTGAGAACATCATGCAGTGAGTTAGTATACATCCCCGGTAGTAACTAACATTAGTAAGAGATAAAAAAAAATAGTTAAAACACTGTAGAGTGTTAAAAACATAAATTCAAATGCAAAAAGAAAGTAGAAAAAGACCAAATATCAAATACAATAATAAATATTTATCGATTATACAGTTTTAATTTTCAAAACAAGCTATTTTTAAGTTAGATTCAAGTAACACTCTAGATACAGTTTAAAATTGACCGTAGTCAGTATACTATGGTTAGCAATACTAATCAGGTCAACGGAACGTAAATTACGTGTATTCTCTTTAAAATTTATTACATCCTTAATTTTAGGTGCCAGGATATTCCCACTAATAATTTGGTGGATAAACGTTATGTCAGCCACTAATAGATGTTGTTAGAGAAATTTCAGATCTATCAAAAACAACCTATCTTCATAAGGATGAAGTTGAAAAAAGTAAGACCATGAAAAAGCATGTAGTCCAAAGCGTAAAAATTTACGCTAAACTGCTTCAATACATCAACATTACGATATGGAGACCAAACTTGCGATGTATAAATGTTTTGTAATGTAGGGTTCTGTAAACTCTTAAGTCCAGCGCATTATAAACCCTGAAATACTAAATTTACTTTGAAGTCTGGTCTGTGATCCAGAATAACACCTAAATCTCGAGTCCGCTCAAAACAGTTTAAAGATTGATTCCCAAAATGGTAATCAAATTCAATAACAGAGCTTTGAACCTAAACTCCTACTAAAGCTAACAACCTGATATTTAGAGGCACTTAATTTAAGGTTATTGATGGAGTACCATCCGGCAAAATATTATTAACATCATTTTGAAGTGGGGTACAATTATTATCAACAGACATAATGATTTTGCTAATTTTGTAGTCATCAACAAAACAATTGACCTGGTACCATAAATTGTGAGGCATCATTGGTAGCTATAATAAATAAAAATGGACCCAAGTGGCGCCCTTGCGGTTCTTTGTTCTTGATTATTTCACTTTAAAGCTAAAATGGGCTCTGGTCTGAAAAAACCTATATTGTGTTCAAAGGCCACTTAAATAAAGTTAAAAAAAAAAGCTAAAATGTCTTCGTAGAATGTTGACTTGACATGATTTGATTGTATTAATTTAATTCGTTATACATGCTATAATACGCTATACATAATGTACATGGCTTTGCTCAAATGATGGCTCATACAATTTACTGTAATAAATAATTAAAAAAAATGAAACGTTAAATGTGAATTTTTTTTGCAATCTATCCTAACTATGATAGTAAACCAATAGATTCGATTATAAATTGCAAAAAAGGTATTATTGCAAATTAAAAATTCCTATCTGGAATAACCTAAATTTTAATTCTAAATCGTCTATGGAGCCCGTTTTGAGTATTTGCTTTGAACTTTACTCAACAAATTTTTGGTATGAATATTTGAATGCTTTTGTAGCCTCTGTTTGTATTTTGTATGAAAAATATTAAATTCTTTTTTATAGTAGACATCCTAAAATCCTGATGAATAATATTATCGATAATGTACCAAGGAGCATGCACTACCAATACATAAATTGATTGGATAATTATTTTATACGTTATAGAAGTAACTCATTATTCTATTTAAGTTATTGATATTCCCGTTTTATAGCAATTTATTTTTTTTGTTTTGCTTGTTACATGTTTTTCCCAAGTAAGCTGTTGGTCATAACGAATCTATTGTCGACCTAAACATAAAACAAATTAAATTTAAGAAAAATTTAAATTGAAAAAATTAATAAATTAAAAAATACTAAAATAAGTTATAACAGCATATATAACAACACAATTAAAAAAAACATTTCCAGAGGATCAAAAAAATTATTTTTATCAGATTTAATAACATCAGATGCATCAAATATTATTGCCAATATTAAAAATAGTACTAGGGATTATTATCAGAATAAATTATTCAACAAATTTAAATTGGATGTAGCAAAAATTATATTAATGAACGTTTTCTTCACAGTCAGTAATCAACAGTAATTGTAAAATATTTAATTATGTTTTTTTTTTAAATTAATATTTAGTTAAATATAAGTCAATGTAAAAACTTGAAAAATTAAGATAGGAAAATAAATTAATAAAATAAAAATAATAATTTAATACTGTGGGCTTGATAAACCCACAAACCATATTATGATGATAAGCCCTTTAAAAATAAATAATAAACAAAAAAATATTTAATATGCTTACTACTATTACAAAATAAATTCAATTTTTATTAATTTGTTTTTAAGAAAAAAATAAATGAAATCGAATATCTCTTTGATTACCATAAGAGAAGGTCTTATATTTAACTTCAAATACATTATGTGTTACATTAAATAATAAATTAAATCAAATAACGCTAATATCCACATCATTTTTAATATTCATTTCAGATTGTTCCATTTCACACTCATTCATTCTAATTAAATTAATATGGATACACAAAACATAAGCCGAAAGCTTTTGCAGCTATAGTGCTTATAAAATTGACCATAATTTAAATTATAGTCAATTCAATAATAGTAATAACAATAACTAAATTAAATTATAGTGTACTATAATTATTGTATACTATTCAAAACATATAGATATTATTCATATCAATATTTCATCTACTGTACATCATTAGAAAAAATGTAAATACAACAATAATAATTATTACAAAAAAAACGAAAAAAAAAACTAAAAAATTCCCGCAAAATTAAATAAATTAGCACTTTTTTTTTGTGTAGGAATACACCATACCGGATACAAATATACCGCATTAATTCACATTATTTTTGCGTGATATATTACACTGTAATTTACCTAATACAAAATACATTCATATTAGATATACACATCACTATAAATATATCTATATATATCTGAAGTAAAAAAAAAAAAAAATTAAATAAATAATAGTATGTAAACGGATAGCTTTAAAATGTTTGTAATCACTTGTAAATATCAGCAGATTCTTTTTTTTTTATTTCCATTTTTGTATCTAAGATTCTTACAGATATTTAAATAACATTTATGTTAAAATAAATTTCATTCAAATTAAATATTAAAAATACATATTTAAATTTAAGGTGTGGGAAATTAACAAAAAAAAAAAAATAATTGTGATACAATACTGCGCTAAAAATATATGAACGTATATGATGTATATATATATACATATATATGTTAAATATTCTTAAGTACAGTAATTGAAGATGTTAAACGATTCTCTAAATATGGAAATTTTAGAAAAATGTTGTTATGTTTACATGTAATTAAAAATTATTTATCTTATAAAATGTTATCGTAAACAAAGAGAAAAATAAAAATAAATAAATCGAAAAATTTCAACTGAACCGGCATCCGTAGTTGAGATAGAAAAGTAAATATTATGTATTATGAATTATGATATTGATGATTATTAATTATGTAACGGTTTTTTTATTGTATAGATTTTTAAAATTTTGATTTTTATTAAAATTTTATTTTCAAAGTCTCAATATTTAAAAATGTCAATTTTTTGAATTATCAATCAATTCTCTCTCTTTAAAGTTTCGTATTTTAATATAGAAATATCTCGTAAAATTAACAAAACATTTTATTTCAGCAGTTATTATGGTAAATAAATTCCGAGCTGTAAAACCGAAAAACCTTAATTATCAAGAGTTATATAAAAAGAAGCGATCCGCTGTATCCAATCCGATATTCTATGTTATACAATACTGATTTTTCTTAAATATTTTTCTTTTAATTGAATTTTTCTAAATGTATACATAATTTTTTATATTATTACTGTTATGACACTATTACACTATTAATGATATGATACAATAACAGAAAGTGTAAATAAATTGCAATAAGTCAACAACAAAATTTCAATTTGTTGCAAAAGGTAGAGAATTAAACCGAATGAAGGCTAATCCACGCACATTAAATTTACAAATAAAAATTGAGTCAAACATTCCAGTAAGATTTGACAATGTCATCATACCATATCAAAATTCTGCAAAATATCTAGGTATGACGTTAAAACTGATGCTAGAACTGGATCTAAAATACAAACATTTGTATTGGTTAATTGGGCGAACATCTACGTTTTCAACGTATAACAAAGTTTTGATCTACAATCAGATATTAAAGCCAGTGTGTTCAAATATGGAGCTCTGCCAAACAGCTACATATTCAAACTATCAAAAAACTTTAAAACAAAGTATTGAAAAACATTGTTAATGCTCCATGGTTTGTTTGCAATGCTGATACTCATAGGGATGTCAGGATTTCTCTCATAAAAGAATTGGCTGTACGCCATAAAAGTCGTCTCTCTCAACATGTTAATATCGTAGTTTTTTCGTTTAGCTGACAGTCAAAACTTTGTTAGAAGACTTAAACGGACGAAACCATTCAAACTGTGCTAGGATATAATATTTTACCTTACCTTTAAAGATATCTGAAGTAGAATAGAGCCAAAATTAAATTAATGGTTAGTTTTAAAGACTAGTTTTAATTTTGTGGGCATTTTTAGTGCGTTAAAGTCGGCATAGTTCTTGACTTCGTTCTTCTCCGGCACATAGAACAGAAGTAGAAGGCTCTTTTGTTGATTTTCTTCTATCTGAAAAAAAAAAGTATTTGTAACCGCTAGATATAAGCATTTTTCTTTTTTATTTCCCAATTGAAACATTACAATTTACAATCTGTCTCTGAAGGAGACATTCAGTAGTTTGTATTGCATTTTTTATGCAAGTAAATTGCAGTGACTAGCGAATTAGATTACTCAATGGTCAACCATCCATGTTGCCAACATTATACTCCATTTTATTTTTTGGCCCCCATTTCATTGCTCCTATTGCCTTCTGGGTAGCTTCAGGATGCTAGCACGCTTAAGGAGACTTACATAACTTGCAGCGAACAAGCTGCTTGCCAGTCTGTTTGAATGTTAGTTATCTGGTACTTTCCGCTTATATTTCTAATCTTCTCCTTAATGGTACTCACCTGCAAATCACGATGTATCACATCATTATTGACAAACCAAGGCGCGCCAACCAACAATCTTAACAACTTTGACTGGAAACGCTGTAATATTGCGATATTTGAGTTGCTGGCTACTCCCCACAGTTGGATTCCGTAGTTCCATATCGGTTTCAGGACAGCTTTATAAATCAGCAGCTTGTTTTCCAGTGACAACGACGAGTTGCGACCAATCATCCAATACAATATGCTTAGCTTCAAGCTCAGTTGCTTTCTTTTGTTATGAATATGGCTTTGCCATGTGAGTCTCCTGTCCAAGTGCATGTCCAAATGCTTTACATCCTCTTTTTGAGGTACTACTTCGTTATTAAGTACAACCGCTGGACAAGTTTTTCCCTTTAGTGTAAATGTGATATGTGTTGATTTTGCTTCATTCATCCTGATTCTCCACTTTTTTAGCCATTGCTGAACTTTGTTTATGCTGAGTTGCAGAATCTCTGAAGCATGCACTGGCGGTGGTTGTTTTCTTAGTTGTTGGTAAGTCTGCATTGTAAATGAGATATAATACAGGACCTAAGACGCTGTCCTGTGGTACACCTGACATAATTTGATTAGTTGGTGTATAGGCACCTTGATGCTTCACCAAAAAGTGTCTTTCGATTAGATATGACCGCAGCAATAAATAATAGTTCTGTGGTAACATTTTTTTAAGTTTGTACAGAAATCCTTCATGCCAGACTTTATCAAATGCTTGACTAATATCTAGGAATAACGTTGAACAGTACTTTTTTTCTTCTAGGCTTAACTTGATTACATCTGCTATTCTATGTATTTGCTCGATAGTTGCATGTTGGTTTCTGAACCCGCATTGATGATCTGGGACAATTTTGCTTTTTTCCAAAAATTTCCAAGAATAGTCTTTCAAATAGTTTTGATAAGCACGGTAGTAGGCTAATCGGTCTGTAGGATGTAATTTCTTCACTTGTCTTGCCTGGTTTTGGTATAAGTATTATTTCAGCAATTTTCCACTGGGATGGGAAGAAGCAACATTTAAGATTTAAGCATGAAAACCTAATTATTGAAACCAATTTAAAATCTGTATATTTTCTGTCCTTAAAATTTAAACATTGCCGACCCTATTTAATAACTATTTATTTTCAATATTCTGCGATATACCTACATTCCAAAGATTTGGTTGAAACTTGTTCATTGTTGATATTTCTAATGTCAATTCTTTGGTATCGCTTACTCGTATTCATTTATTTATTATATGATCTACAAAATTTTTACAAATATAAACAAATTTCAACACCTCGAACAGAGTAAAATTAAACAATAAAACACAAAATAATGGGATTTTTATAAAAATACAGTTGTGCTGATTGAAATAATTTAAGTTTATAGTTTAGCTTGAATAGAGAAAGTCATAAGCTGTGAAACAAATCTATTACCTCTGTACTATTGCGAAAATTGTAGTTCCCATTTCCATTGTGAATAGAATTTGCACACTCATACTAAACACGTGATATTTAACAAACCGGATTCTAGTCTTCAGATCAACATAACTGTTAATAATAACTTTATTATAATAAATTATGAAATTGCTACAGCCATCATTCATTACATAAAACATATTAATTACAAAAAATAAAAACAGAATTATCTCTAAAACCATCCTGGTGGCGAAAGCTCAAAACTTCTGAAAAAAAAAATTATGCAAAACATATTATAATTTTCCATATTTCATGATCAAAATTAACAAATAAATATAGTATCGAATTCGAATTCCAATTTGTTATCAGATTTATATCATATTTCTGAGTCGGTTCATCTTTTTTTGTTTGTATTAAAAATCAAAACAGTAACACATAACTAATATTAATTATTAAAATTTTATCTAAAAGTTATATACACATAAATTTTGAAAATTTCTTTTAGATTTTCTACCTTAACGTATATATAGCTATATAATATATTCTTTCATTCACATCAACTATCAAATTTTAAGCAAAAATTCTTTCTAACTAAAAGTAAATAAATTTATATATATATATAATATATATATATATGTATACATGTACATATGTGTACATTATATGCATAGCAATAATAACAAAATAATTTACAAAATATTAACTGGAAGACAGTGTTGTGTAAATGTGCTGTGCAATAATGCCAAACTAAATAATACCATAATGGTGTTATTTCGTTTTGGCTGACAAATAAAGACACATCGTGGATTCAAAATGAATGAAGTTTAACGCTGGGTGGCGCAGTAGGTAGAGTGGCTGCCTTTGAACCGATAGGTCCCACGTTCGATTCCCGATGAAGCAACAAAAAAAAATGCTTCATTGGTTTTTCGACCTGGTCCAGTACCCTTGGTTATTGGGATATAATAAATGACAAAAAATAATTGAGAGTATAATCTGGTAACAAATTAAATAAATGAAACTATTCTATTTAAGAAGGCTTAGTTCCTAACAATAGCAGTAGTTTTCCACATTTAATGAATAGAGCCAGTAATTTGTTAAATAAATACTCGAAATATTGTAGATATTGTTGGGTAAAATTGCAGTGCCGTACTTAGTTAAGCACGAAAAGGTGATTCTACCTAAGTTACTGTAAGAGTGTAAAAAAAAAAAAAAAAAAAGTCTATGGGTGGTTTGGATGAATTTTGAAAGCAAAAGAGTTCAGTTTCGTGAAGAGAAATTCTAGATAATAACAATTGGTTGTTTTTAATTCTGTATGTAAAAATATAAGTTAAAGTTCGGTTCAACTTTGAGCAAGTAATTAATTTTGGGCCTCACAACCTTAACTCAAAAATCATGAAAAAGGATAAAATTTTTTTTTACCAAAGTCCCTGTTTATCGATTATTCGTTATTTATTGTTGTTCGTAAACGCTCCAAGTTAAGGTTCAAGCTCGATTTTTTTATATGCCAAAACTAGACTAAGGGACAATGCATTATTTTTCTGATTCATTGGTTTTGAAAAATTCAATGCTAATGAAAAAAAATATTGCATTGGTTTCTCATTTCATTTATCTATTCTTTTAATAACCAAATTATTCCTAATTTAATATCAATAAAAGACTTGGGTGTATTCTTCGATAGTAAGATATCATTTTATCTTCATTATCATCAAGACCAACTCTATGCTAGGTTTCATTAAAACAACAGACTTTAACGGTTGGGCAACAGACTTTAACGGTCCATATGTACTGAAATGTCTATACACATGCTTAGTCAGACCTAATGCAGCCTGTAATATGCCAGCCAGAATCTTTTCTACAATATACATATTAACAGAATTGAGTCGGTCCACAAAAAAATACTGAGATTTGCTTTACGCAATCTCCCATGGGATGCTCCATTAAAACTACCCCAATATGAGCACAGATTGAATTTACTACATTTCAATGCACTTAAAAAACGAAAAAATGTCGCTGTACTATTTTTAATTGAGTTAATTAAAGGGAACGTTACTTCTACGACCCAATTACTTGTTAAGCTCAACTTTTATTCTAATTCCAGATTACGATCTAATAATATGTTTAACTTCCAGTTTCATAGAACTAATTATGAAAAGTATGAACCATTCAATAGAATGATGTCTTCATGTAACTCATACAATTCCTATATTAAACTACTACTAGCAAAGCAGTCTTTAAAAAATAATCTGTATTTGTGTTAATGAACGTGCATCCTATGACATGTCTTGGCCTACGAATATTTTTTATAGATTAAATTATTATGTTATTGTTGTACAGCTCAATTTATATTAATTTTTCTTTTTTATTTATTAATTTTTAATTCAATTGTTATAATTTAAAATTTAAATACATACTAGTGAATCCCCTGTGCAATTGCACAGTAGTAGTTCTTTCAGACAGAATTTTATATAAAAAAAATTATTTGTTTTGTTATAATTGTTGTTGTTTTCTGAATCGCTTGATTCTTGAGTATTTATTTTAATAGTTGGTTCTATAGATGAATCTGTAAAAGATAAACCCTTTCGAAATGTGGGTATTTATACTTTAAAATGAGATCAAAGTATAATACCTAATACTTTATGACAAAATTGATACTAATTTCAATACAACTTAACACAATAAAATCGCATTACTCTCAACGTAGTAGACCTATAAATTAGTGTTTTCGCATAAGATATCAAAGTGGGATTTTTAGGATTTTCTTGTATAATATATTCGGAAGCGTATTTAAACAATTAATTCATCAGATTTGGTTCTTTATATAATCAAAAAATATTCGTTAGTATTAACGACAGCCATTAATTTAAACGGACTAGGATAGCGTACTGCTGTACCAAAACTTAGAAAAAAAAAATTGATAAGAAGTAGACATGTTATTGTCTATGCCATCTTGTAGATATTATTGTAAATACCAATCCCTTGAAACAGTTAGGGTGGCAATCGTTCAGTCTGGAAATTATAAAAATAAACAATATAATTATTTTAATGTGGTTGTATTTTTTTTTTTTTTTTTTAATATTCATTACTTTTATTGACAAAATTGTATACAAATTAAAAAATATTTAAAAAATTCACACATTCAATTTTTATATTTTACTACTCTAAATAAATTTAATTTTCTTTAACCGTTATATAGACAAAACATTAGTTTTGGTATAAAACATCACAGAAAAATCCATATTTAAAAATAAAAGTAAGATACTTACAATCTAAAGATTACATATATACATATATATATACAATTATTATATATCATAACATAAACAAAAAAAAAAAAAAAAAAGAGAAAAAAAAAAAATATATATATATTATGTGATAATTCACTCTTTAATTAATCTGTCCATTTCTGCAGGATTATTTTTTAATAAGTACTTTCATTTTTTTACGAAAAGATCTAAATTAAAGCTATCCTTTATTTCCGATGGTAATTTATTATATATCCTTATAGCTGATGAACGACAAATGTTGCGTGATAACTCTGTTCTTGGTTTTGCACAGGTGAGATTATTTAACTTTCGTGTATTGTAATTGTGTCCATTACTCCTTTTTGTAATATGAATATTTTTTTTGTAGATTCCCTTTTCCAGTTTGTAAATTAGTTTAGCTTTTTCCAACATAATAATTCCTGATAGCTTCAGGTAACCCGTTCTCTTAAAAATTTCATTTGTAGGAGTAAGCCAATTAAATTTATGCAAGCCTTTTATAGCCTTGTTTATTATGATACCAACTTTATCTTTTAGCCAAGAGGAACAACTAGACCAATTACATATATTATATCTAATATGTGAAATATTATGAGAATAATATAGACTATCAGCGGTTTGTCTACTGAGTATGATTCCACTTCTTTTGATAGCACCTAATAAAGGCACAATTTTTTTTTCCAGTTTATTGATATGATCATCCCATTTCAACTTTTCATCAATTACAACACCTAGATATTTATATGTAGCAACTCTTTCAATTTCGGTATTATTTGCTAACAGTTTTGGATTTATATCGACTATATTTATTTATTTTATTTATTTATTTATAATATTTTTTTACTTTTTTAGTGAGCAAATTTATTTGCACTTTTGTATTAACTATGTACTATGTACAAAGCTTTTTCCACAATTCATTTTTAAATATTTAACAACCCCATGATTGAATTCCGTAAAATATACCTATGAATGTATATTAATACTTATCTACTTCTATTTTTTATTTTTGGTTTGTTGGTAGTTAATTTTAAATGTTTTTTTTTATTTTTGGTTTGTGGAACGTGTAACTATTTTAAATATTTTGAGTATCCACCACCCTTTTGCATATTTTTATTTTTGGCCAATATTTTTTAAACTTGCTAAAATTTTAATATTTTTGTGGTGTAATTCAGCTATTCTGGCTTTTTTACTCCCCACGTCGTTTATCTTGTATATTATATACAAGATTATATACATATATCATTATGAATTTTATTATATTCTTTTATTATTTTTTCGTAACTTATAATTTTCAATAAAAATAAATTTAAATTGTGATAAATAAATTGTAATTGTAACTTGCTTGATTTCAGTTTGGAATAAATAAAATAAAATAAATAATGCTGAAATCAATTCAATAATTTTAATTATAATGATCATCTTAACTCTCTATTCAATATACACAACTTTTCTATAAAATCATAAAAAGTTATAATTCAATGGAATTAACAAATTCAAAACATTATTTTTATCATTACTATTGAATTGCTCAATGATAATTCTTAAATGCCCATGTCATAGCCAAAACAAGTTTTTGCTTAAAAAAATAAGATTTAAGTCCAAATTCTAACCTCTAAATAACGTTACTTCCCTGTTTTTCACATATACTTTCATCCTACTTTCTACTACTATTACATATAAGCTGACCATATTTTTAACCTGACCAAGTGGGACAAAATAAAAACAAATCACGTACTTTCTAAAAATAATGTTATATGGTCACTTTAATTATATAAAATTTGTGGAAAAAGCCGAATAGTATATCGTTTTTATCAAATTTTAAAATTTTTCCAAAACCAAAACAAATAAGCCAATTTGACGTTATTTCATATGGAGTTATTTCATCATCTTTAAAATAAATTTTTTCATTTCAATTTCATTATAAAATATTATTTTCTAAAGACAAATAATAAAAAATATTCTGCAGTCAATATTCTTAATACAAAATAAAAGAAAAAAAATAAAACAAAATAAAGAAATAAAAATAAATGTTACGCCGTCAACATATTAATTTTCACCATACAACAAAACCAACAACAACTACTACAACAACTATATACAATTTGAAGTTATTATTTTACACCACAAATTATGAATTCAAGTAAAGTTTCTTCCTTATTTACATTGGACAGTAATGATAAGAACAATCAAATTCACATGAAAAGTAATTGTTGTACATAACTCTTATTTTGTTTTTGTTTTTTTTTTTTTATTTTTTTTTTATTATTATTACAAAGAAAAAATCTGTTTAGCATACTAAGATTATTATTTTTAACGTGTTTTCAATTCACTGTCAATTTTTTTGAATTTATATTATAAACTAAAATCATTATAAACATACTGATGTAGATACTAATATTTATGATACTATTGATAATGATTTATAATGACGATGATGATGATGATGATGATAGTATAGTATTCAATGAACCACACATTATTAAAAATAACAAAAATAAATACATTCAGTAATTTTATAATTTTTATGTTAAATTTATTATTATTTTGATCATAAAATTGTTGCCGGATTCATTAATTTTTTATTTCTGTCTTTAAAGTGTTGTTGCCATCTTTGTTTTCATTCTTTTTTGATTTAAGTGTTTATAGGAATAGCGTTAATTGTTGTGTTTGCAATAAAAAAGAAAATTACATATATGTACATACTTTGTTTTTGTATATATATTGTAAGCAACATAATATTACTAATGTTAAAAATATTTTATATTCCTGCCTGAAATCATGATGTTAACATTAATCCTTTATGAAGGAAACAAAATAAATAAAAACAAAAATGTCAAAATTTGATGAGTTTTAATTGGAATTTCAATATAATTTAGTTTTGTTTTTAATTTAAAACCAAATGTATCCATATTTTGAAACATTTTTTTTTTGAAGTAATTGTGTAGAATTTGTAAAATTGATATTAAATTTCATGGAATAATAAAAAAATAAAAACCATTTAATTAATTTATTTGAAAAAAAAAAAAAATTGGAATTTTAAATTAAACTTAAAATGTTTGAAAGAAAATAAGAGGAAAATTGTGTAAATAAATAAAAATGAATTTATTTATTTGTCAAATGTTTAATATTTTGGAGAATTGAAGCTAAATTAAAATTTAAATTGAAAATTAAGTTCATATAAATAATAAATGTCATTTTGATTTTTAATTATTGAAATTCAAATATAGCATTTTGCAGTCAAATTGATGGTTCTTATATACAACGATAATTAAAATACAATGGAAGTATTCCAAACAAAAATATAAAATACAAATATTTTATCAAACTCTGTTGGTCCTGGTTTTATTTGAATGTCAAAAGGTATTACACTAATTATTAACAAAAAAAGCAGATCTCAAAAGAAAGATTTGCATTATTCCAGACTCTACGTCTCATTTGCAAAAAGAAAACAAGAGTAGCCGAATTAATAGGCGACAAAGCTACACTTAGAAATGGTGTAAAGTCACAAGGCCTATTAGAGTAAACAAAGCCACAATGGCCTATGATAAAACACCAAACGTATGACAAATAAAGTATCACGATTGAAATTAATAATCAATAAAGAAATAAATATTTATTTAACAGTGGACCTGCAGATAAATCAGCAGGGCAACTATAGAATCTTTTCTTTTTCGGGATGTGGGCCTTTAGAATATAAAGGTAGACATAAATATTTAAGTATTATATTTTTTATTTTTTAAATTGTTAAAAATTGTTAACAAAATCAAAAAAATACTACACTTTTTTAATATTGAGATAAAACAATTTAAAGCATTTAATAAAAAGCCTTTATTTAGGTATAAAATAATAAAACGTAGATTAAGTAACTGTATTCCACTTGAGACCAATTTTGACAAAAAAACTTAATATTTTATCAATACACGCTGGGTGATGCGTGTCTTTTAACTGAAACGGTCTAGGTTCAATTCCAGCGGAAGGCAAAAAAATGCTTTATTGGTTTTTCGACTTTGTCCAGTACCATTTTTCATTGGGATTAAAATAAATTGACAAAAGACAAAAAATAATTGAGAGAGTATAATTTGGCACTTAATTAAAAAAAAAAGCGATAGTATAATTTTTGGTTTTTTGGAATGCTTTGATAGTGTAAAGTCAATGTTAAATTTATGTCTGTTACCTAATAATAAGCATTCTATTAATAGGTTCATATTTGCCAAATATTAGTCGTGTGATTACTCATTTTAAATAAGCTGAATAAACGATGCAAATTTCTAATAATGAAATTGCTGGAAATGTGCTTTTTACATTGCCCTTTACAATCTATATAGTGAAAATAACATCAGAAACATCACGCCTAAAGTTCAAGGTATACAGATCAATTATTTTAGTTTTTGCTCATATGGTGGTAATATAATAGGATTAGACAATGACAAGTGGGGTAAAACGACTCTAAGAATATTGTACAGGTAGTCTTGTTCTTTTTATTAAAAGTAAAATCATGTATAAAAGCTTTAAAAAATTTATAATTATATAACTTTATTTTGTGAAATAAACGTTCTATCAACGTCTATACCATATAAAATGGTGACCAAACTTAACTTTCATATTTAAGATTCGGTATTACAAGACAGTTGTACAGCCACTTAAGAACATAGAAATGTCACAAGATCTATTCAAATACTTATCAAAGCCACAAGTCTTATGATAAAACAGAGATATTGAAAGCCACAAACCTTATGATACCACAACTTTATGAAATTCTTTGTTCTTGATAATCTTTACCATTTTTCTTATAGTTGAAATTTTTTAAGTATTATACCAGTACCAGTAAAATACAAACTACTTATGATACTCAAAATTTCCAATAACTAGTTCAAATACTCATACTGGTCGCCACTATTATGTTCTCATTTTAAGTATCAATAATACACACAAGGATTAATTTATAATTTTAACGATTTTACAGAGTAGAATAAATAAAATACGAATAAAAAACCTATCTTTAGCTAATACACCATGTTTCGAATGTCACTAATAGAAAACACAATCAATCTTTTGTACTTTATAGTATGAAACTAATATAGTATGAAATACAGCTTTTTAATATTTTCATTTACAAAGTAATATTTTCATTTGATAAGGTGTAGTGTCATGAAGGACTGATGCACAAACTTAAACAATTTCTTCCACAAAACTATTATTTATTACTACTGTTATACCTTATCGAAAGGGTATTTTTAGTGAAAAATCAAGATGCCTATACACAAACTAATGAAATTATGTCAGGCGCATCGCAGGACAGCGTCTCAAGCTCTGTTTTATACCTCATCTAAGCTGTGGACTTACCAACAACAGAATAAAAAACCACCGCCAGTTCCGTTAATAATACGGTCATATTGGCATCGCATAATAACCAGCATAAGCGAAACTGCATAAATAAAATCCAGCAATGGCTAAAGAAGTGAAGAATCAGAGTGAATAGAGCAAAATCAACCCGTGTCACATTTCCCTGAAAACAAAAACTTGTCCGATGGTGGTGCTAAAAAACGAAGTAGTCCCACAAAAA
The DNA here is from genome assembly GCA_963942445.1 of Argyra leucocephala. NCBI lineage: Eukaryota > Metazoa > Arthropoda > Insecta > Diptera > Dolichopodidae > Argyra > Argyra leucocephala. The sequence continues at coordinate 106,165,968 of OZ012681.1, forward strand.
GAAGCATTAAAGTACCTGGATCTGCATTTGGATAGAAGCTTTACATGGACATAACATATAGAAATCAAAAGAAAACAACTGAGGTTGAAATTAAATAAAATGTATTGAATGATTAGTCGCAACTCACCAATGTCACTAGCGAACAAGCTTTTTATTTATAAAGCTATTTTAAAGCCGATATGGAATCCAATGTGGGGAGTAGCCAGCTATTCAAATATTGAAATATTACAGCGATTCCAATCAACAATATTATGTTTAATAAGTGGGCGCACCGTGATTCGTCAATAATTATAATATGCATTGTGACCTACAGGTAAGAACCAATAAGTAGGAAATTAATAGCTTCAGCACCAAATACCAAATAAGACTAGCTACACATCCAAACAGAGTAGCAAACGGCTTGTTAGCTGCAAATAGTGCAAGGTTTCATAAGCGCCACAGCTTTCTGCAGCTACACGATAAATAGTAAGAGCAACAGGGTCTAGCAACACAATGGAATAAAATTTAAACAACATGGATAGTTAACCATTTGGTTCTCTCATGCGCTAGCCATTATATGTTGCGTACATATGTCATACAAACTACCGAATGTCTCCTATAAAGTCAGATCATGTTATTTCATAGGAAAATAAAAAAAAATAAAAATTTTCAAAGTAAATGATGGGGGGAGTTCGGGGGCTGCAAATTGTTCTAAAAAAATAAATACCATAACAATTAAAGAATATTAATGATTCGGCTTATATCCATTTGCAATATCGAAAAAACTAGAAATACATCTAAAGAGTTTTTTTTGTTATTAAATTTTTATTTTTGTTTTGAGGTTTAACGCCACTTCCAGGAATATTCTATCTATCTTTGTTATTTGTTGTTGTTTTTTTTTTAAATCATAAACCAAATAAATATTAAAACCTAACCGCAAACACTTTATATATTCTACAAGGAGGATAGCTTACACACAAATTCATTTTATTTGTTATTATTTTTTTTTGCTTTTTCTTTCTTTTAAGAATAAAAAAAAGTGACCACGAATTGTAAAACCATTTAAGGAGCTTACTACTTTAATAATAAAAAAAAGAAAAAAACAAAAAAAAAACCGAAAAGGAGAACATAAAAACTTGCCCCAGACATCTCTATTCCTTCTATATACAATCCATATGACGTATAAGTAAAATATATTTAATAGTTATTTAACAGTTATGGATTATATACATAAACACATTTATATATATACAGGTATATATAATAAGGAAATAGAATTCCTGATGGTCTTAAAACAAACTAACTTAACTATTGTAAAAGAATTAACCCATAGACACATAAAACCACAAAAATCTAAAAATAAAATTAAAAATGAAACAAAAATATGTTATTTTTTTTGCCTTCTCCTTCTTAAGAAAAATAAAATAACAATTTTTTTTCCCTTCATTTTTTTCTTTAATACCACGAAATATGCATCAAAACCTTACAAGTAACAAAAAAAAAAAATAAAAAAAAAAAAACCAGTAATAAACTGAATTACCAGTATGGCATAAAGAAGAAAGGATTTTATTTTCTTTATAAAGAGGCAAAAAAAAACATGCAATCCAATCTCAGACAATCGATTCTTGGAGATTCTTGATATATATATATATACATATATATATACAAAATACAATATAATATTCAAGCATAGAACATGAACAGAATAATAGCTTACAATCACTAAATATAGTCAAAGCAAAATAATTACATATGATGCTAAAAAAAAAACAAAAAAAAGTGAAACATGCAATTTTTCAGTTTTAAAAGAAAATTTATAGCGTTACCTTTATTACCGACTTTTCAATTTAACATTTTGATTTTTTTTTTATCTTCTTTGTTTTTTTTTTAACATCGCATACCTACCTACCATCACATGAAAATAACTTTTTCTAATTTAAAAATTAGAGATATGACTTTAGAATACTTTTTTTGTTTGGCATACAAAACGAATAGAATACCAAAGTGAATATCCCTATTTTTTGTTTTAAGGCACCGTCATCACTAGTGATATACAGATATTTGCTTCTCTCTCCCATGCACAAATTTCAATATTTCAAATATCATTGGTGATCACAAGATTTATCACTGATGTGGTGTTCTACCTGGAAAGGACAAAATCATCTGGTATTTTCTCAAATTTATTAAGCTGGTTCTTTTAGTGACAGCATCATTCATCATACACATTTTTAATACTATACCAACTATTAATTCGAATCCAGCATTCTGGAAATGCGCTAAAACTATTCATATACCTAAACAAGGTAAACCCACACCATTGATGATTTTAAACTTATCAGTATGTTACCAAGTTTATGCAAAGCTTTCGAATCCATCCTACATAATCAAATAATCAATTATGTAAATGTAAATATAAGTTGCTAAATAAATGCCGAAAGTGACACAGTACTTCATCTGTATTGCTTCAAATCTGTGACAACATGTATATTTAAATTGATAAAAAAAAAACTGCCAATGAAAAAAAAATTTACTTTATCTCAATTTCTAAAAAGTGTTTGATTGTGTCAACCATGAACTGCTTTGCCACAAACGAAGAACCCAATTTAATTTCGAATGCATCTACTGCTCTTCTTCTGAATTATTATCTGATTTTTTTTAGTTTTAATTAGCTAATAAGTTTTCTTTTGTCTTTTTCTAATTCTAAAATTTTTATTTGAATTCATTCAACAAAGTGAAAAATGTATTATTCATACACTTTTAATATATTCAGGACTGTCTGCTGAAGTGTTTTTCAAGTAGTAACCCATACATTTTATTTCATCAAAATCAGAGGTTTCGATTAACCTGTCCTGTGACAACCTTATGTATTCAAATCATAAATATAATTATTTCTGTACATTTGATTCAATATGTGCATTCATTAACTGGAATCTAAATGGCGTGTGTCTAAATATATTTAATGGTATAAAGAGAAATGGCGACAGATACAGCTACTGGCGATAAATACATCGCTGGCATAAAGACAATTGCGGATACAAAGTAGAGCTACAAAAATAGCTTTATTTAGCAAAAAGTTATCAAATTTATTAATTTTTCCTCAAAAGCCATTTCAAGAAATGTAAAAGAAAACAGATTTACATTGTAATCACTGAATAATATGCAGTATACTATCTTGTTGTGTGTTTACTGATGGCTAAGACTATATTTCTATTCAAAATAAGTCCTTTTTTTGACTTGTTTCAAATTTGATTTGTTTCTCGAACATTGACTCTTATAATTTACTAAGAATTTAGAATTACTATCTACATTAAACTTTTTTTTTTTTTGTTTACTTCCTTTATTATTTACAATCTGTATTTTCATTTTTATACAATAAGCAAATATTTATGATGAAAATATGACAGTATATATGGCAGTATCATCGGCAAAAGTTGCAAGTTGAACTCCTGCTGTTAGTGGGAGGTTTGCTGTGTACAATAAGTATAAGATAAGTCCAAGGATATCATATAGTTGACTATATTTGTCTTTTTGTTTTATATAATACGTTCTATTTTCCAAATAGCTTTTAAAAATTTCATAATATTCAGATGGCAACATTTTTTTCAGTTTATACAAGAGTCCTACATGCCAAAATTTATCAAATGCTTGGCTAATGTCTATAAAGGCAGCTTCGTATAATAATGGCTAATGTCTATAAAGACGTATTCCTTCTTTTCGAAAGCATTATTTATGGTGTTGACAATTCGATGTACTTGCTCCATTGTGTTGTGTTGGGCCCTTAATCCGAATTGGAATTCTGGTATCAACTTACGACTTTCTATTATAGGAGATAGTCTTTTAAGCAATAATTTTTCAAAAAGTTTTGAGAGCACTGGAAGTAAGCTGATTGCCCTGTGTGATATAATTTCTTCAGGACTTTTCTCAGGTTTCCGTATCATTAAACTTGTACGTCAATTTTTTAATAAGAAATACTGTCAAATAGATCATAAGAGACAGCTTGTGGCAGTGGTAGGCCAATATAGGTAGCAGTGGTTGTCAATTGAGACGTAATTAGACCACAGAAAGCCATTGTGACATCAAATAAATATATACAATTCGATTTAAATTTTACATTACTTTAAATAAACCTAATTATATGTTGAAGTTTATAATACCTTCATTTTTTAGTCATTCTTCATAGTATAAACAGAATTGGGGCGACTAGCGACAGATACAGCTACAACTTCTGTCAAAAAAAAATAGCCATGCACAAAACAAAATTTGCGTATACTGTAGCTGAGCGACGGATACAAATTGGAAAAATTTCTAGTTTTGTATCCATCGCCCAGCTACTTTTGGTAGCATATGATTGAACATATGATTAATCCGTAAACAATTTCCAACAACATTAAAATATTAAAAGTAAATCTGTTTTCTTTTACATTTCTTGAAATGGCTTTTGAAGAAAAATTAATAAATTTAATAAATTTTTGCTAAATAAAGCTATTTTTGTAGCTCTATACTTTGTATACGCAGTTGAGTTTATGCCAGCGATGTATTTATCGCCACTAGCTGTATCTGTCGCCATTTCTGTTTATACCATTAAATATATTTAGACACATGCCATTTAGATTCCAGTTAATGAATACATATATTGAATTATTAATCTGTAATTATGATATATTAGAATGCTAATTAATTTAGTCATTTATATTTTGTAACAACATTTTTGGTTTAGCATGTATGTACAACATTTTTGGCTTCTAAATAGTTATCTACAAATTATTTTTATACCATAATAAAACATAAAATTAACAAAGCAACCTACAAAATATCCTTGTGATCCTTGGTACGATATATCAATAACAGTTATGTTTTAATATTATAAAATATTGTATAATACAATATAGTAATTGCATGATTTGCGAAGAATAATATGCTTGGAAAATCTACGATTTACCGTTACATGTATATTTGTGGAATTTTTAAACTTTGACTTTCAGTATGTGAAAATTAGTATGAAAAGCATTTTATCACCATTATCGTCAAACTCCATCAGCCAAATGTAGGACTAAAATAAACTCTATCCATTATTTTCTATATGTGGTTAGTTTTATCAGTTGAGACTATATTCTTCCATTAACTTCGTCTATAATTTTGCTTCTCGGCTGAAACTGTCTTACTTCGAGTTTTTTTTACTCAACCGACACTATGAGTATATTGTTCGGAATATTGTTTTAGAATGTGTTTGTCATTTTTAATTTGTTCGATCCAACGTAAAGCATATAATTTTCTGCAGTATGTATGGTTTCACAACTTTAATATGTTATGAAATTCATTTTGTATGCTTATATCGTAATTCTAATTAATATTAGGTTAACCAAAAAGTTACATATAATCAATAATCTCTTCAGTTACTGTGAGAATAAAAAATGAAAAATTACCCAGCTTTAATATATTGAAATCAACTTATTTCGGATTTGTACACCTGTCTAACTTTAATTTATCAACAATATCTAATAGATATCAACAGTTAAAAGCTTGTGTTACTTCGTTTGAGTGAACTTGCAGTAGGTAGCAGTTTATCATGTAAAATGTAGAGCATTTCATGAAATGAGTAATGAAGTCTTTGTATTTTTGTATCATTATCAATTCATCATCATTATCCTGTAAACTTAGTTTGTCATTATTTTTATTTTATATTGTTGATATTTTGAACTAGACAGTAGTAATATCTGTACTATAACAGTGTGGCCGTAATCACTTTATTTTGAATGCCTTTTTCACCGTCTGGACTGTTTTCTAGCAAGTAATTTGGGACAGTAATTTGACATTTCCCGTTTTTCTTAGGTTTTTCTAAATAAAAGAACACTGCCTTGATATTTTGTAAAATTTGAAAGTCTATATATAGTTTTTGTTTTACAAAAAATAATAATTTAATATCGAGAAGCAATTAAATATTATAATCTGTCTAAACAATAGAATTGCCACAAACAATCAACATAGTATGCCACAAACAATCAAAACAGTGATCGTCTCGTGTGACGGCACAATTAGCTTAGTAAAAATAAATACATTTTTAAAAAAAATATCAAAAAGCCAAAATAACGTTGTAGTTCGTGAAAAATAGTAAAAAAAATAATGGGTAAAATTCGCTAACTCATCTATAACAGCACAATGGGGTTTAATTGTCATCTAATGTAAAAATATTTATATTGTATAGCATTTGCGAGTCAAATTGAGGTCTTTTCTAAATATATTCAGGTATTTACTACACCAATTCCGATATTTGCTAAATAAATTCAAGTTTGAAATATTAAATAAATTCATATTCATTAAATTAATAATAAATTAATTTTTTTGAAAAAGAAAATTTTTTATTTATTGACTTAGCAAATATTTAAATATATTTAGAATAAACCTCAATTGAACTAGCAAATGCTATATTATTATTTCTCACATTTTATCTCAAAGACATCAACACACAATAAATTCAAAAACATTCTAAATTCAACTAAAGTCCCATCCCTGGATTAAATATACAAAACTATCTTATATACCTACTTTAGTTTTTCTTCATTTCAAGGATAACATAATTGTTTTATTTGGAAATGAAAACATGATGATGGTATATATTACTTCTTTGTATCAGTATCGGTTGCTGATAATTTTTATTTATTTTGTTTTTGTTATTGCTTGGATTGGAAAATAAAAGTGAAAGAGACAATTTATAAAAAAAAAAACAAAATAATAATAATAAAAAAATTCAATTTTAAAAAACTCAAAAGAAATACTTGAAAAATCCTTAAAAGATATTGGCAAGGTTAGAATTATTTCCCCCCATTTATGTGAACCATAGAATAAATTCGTTCTCGATATATTAAAATATAAGGAAAATATCAAGTTGTAGAATGCCTGTTTATTACTTTTTTTTATTTTTGTTATTGTTTTTATTTTCCTTTACTAAGATTTAATAAAACTTTGTTTTCTTTTCTTTTTGTTTTTGTTTTTTTTTCTGTTTTTCTCTTTTTTTATTGAAAATTATTCGAAATTATTGCTATAGAATGAAATTCGAAAATGAAAAATTTATGAGTTTTCCTTGAATTTGTCTTGAAAATTGTTTATTTTTTTGTTTTACATTGAATTATCCCAGATAAAGATACCTAATACAAATAGAAGGGCTTCTCTTCAACTTAATGTTTTTAAATTTATTTAATTTAATGACCAGCAATGTATATTACATATATCTATATATATATATATTGTCCACCAATGTTAATTTTAAAAACATATAATAATAGTAATAAAATCATTATCATCAATATCATTGTTATCAATTATTTAGTTTATAATAATGTTATATGAGAATTAAGTCTGTATATATATGTGAATGTGCATGAACAGTTTAAAATGATTATACTGTATTGATAAGATGGTGGAAATTTTTTTTTTTTCATTTTATAATAGGTACGTATCTTAATATACGATTATATTATTATATAGTATGTAGGCCATAAAATATTGTTATATTCAATTTAGTATTACTTTAAGTACTAGCTACTATTAAATCAAGCAATATTAGTTTGTTGATCATTACAATATTAGTTATATAGCATTACAATTTAAAAATTATGACTTTAAAAGGAGGTCACGCAATAAAAATCACATATAATGTAAATATATTCGTATATATTATGTGTACATAAAAAAAATATAAATATTTAATTATATAAATCGTATGTATTATACAGGGTATGTATTTTAATTGTACAGTATTTTTTGACATAGGAATTAGATATTATTGAATTGACACAATAATACCATACTGGAGTTAAGATTTCCAACCAAATTGAAAATGGAGTACTCCGTTACACAACACAACATGAACAGCAACATATATATCTGGAAAAGAAGCAAACATTCGAAGTAGGGTTGTGAAACATATATTCTTCCGACCACCTTAATTTATATTTTGCCGGACCTAGGCAGTTGCAAAGAATATCCTTGATGTTTTTGTGTGTGTTAAAACCCTTGCAAATTTAAAATTTTGTTATTAACAAATTTTAGTTGCATTCTGTGATTGTTAACAGAACAGCGACATGTCAATATATTAACCTATTATTGTCAAATATTTTTTCTGATCAGATAAAACAGTTTTTCTAATTTTCCATCAATTGGTCAACTTTCAACCATATAGGTCTATTGATTGTGGAAAATATTCTAATTTCTAGTTTTTGATTTCATCATAATTTTTCCACCTCTACACACATATTTACTTGAACATCCCTTCGAAAATTATTATAAACGTCATAAGAGTTTCGAAATCACTTACATTGTCCTGTAACCCCATCCGTGGGGCATAGTGCGGAAATATGTATATATATGCGGGATTCGAAATACTCATATTAAAGCATTTAACCCACGTAATACCAAAATATTTTAAATTTTTTCAAAACCATCTTCCCAACTGTCAAAATCGTTGAAAAACAAACCATACAAACGTTATGAACGACTTGCTGAAAAATCACGTATTTTCAATGATTTTGTTTTTAGCAAAGTTGAGTAAATGGGCTGGGCATCATAATACATCCAAATGTTTGATTAAATTTTTAATTATCGAATATCGAAATTACTTAATTTTTACTTTTCGAATATTTTTAAGCGTTGGCGTATTCGAATATATTATGGTAAGACTTTACTGACGTACAAATACACGTTTCTATATAATAAATTTAAATTATTTTTTTTACATAATTTTTATTTATGATTATTTTACATTAAACAACGCTATTTCGACAGTGGCTAGTTCTATTTTGATGCGATATTTTCAAATAATATTGTACTACATAAGGTTATTAGTAGTGTTGTTAAAATGGACTGTAGGTTCTAGAAATGTTGAAATAAATAAAAAACTCTTTCTAAAAGGTATAGGGTCTCTTTTCAGTATACTTGAGGGGATATGAAACCATTAAATATTTTTTTAGTACATTTAGTCTACTTTGTACATAAAATCGCCTATGAAACCTACAGTACTTTCAAAGATTATTTAAGTCTAATATAAATGTAGTATTCTCTATGTCCCTTTTATTATTATTATATCTAAATTTAAATTTTATTTAATATTTATTAGCAAATTAATTACATTTAAATATGTTGTACTGAAAAAGTAACGGTATTTCACATAATTTTTTAATTAACTTCAATTATTTTAATTTTTCTCTGCTGTATTTTGACATTTTGAAAAATGCAAAAATATTATTGAAGTTATGGTACAAGCCAGTATTTATATAATTCCCTACAAGAAAAGAGGCTCTCAAACATTTTTTCTATGGTTTTTCAATCATATTAAAGAATGAAAAAACCATTCACATACCAATATTATGAAATGTAAATCATTAGCAACACATGATAACGTCCTTTAGGCAAGATAAAATACTAAACCTACCTATCTACTAAATTTTATGAAACACCCTGTATATAATAACATAATAAGTATTAATGTTCGAATTTAATAAGTATTTATTTGATTGCATGTATATATTTTCCAGATAGGTAGGTACTATTTGTATTCGAGTAATCATCAAACAAAAATTTATTATTTTTACAAAATTAAATTAAATTTATTATATTTTAAAATAAATAATGTGAAATCGCAATAAACTGATGAATTTATTTTTATATTTGTTCTAAATAAATTCCAAAAAAAAAAAAAAAAAATTTTTTAATCTTCTCAAATATTTTGTTTATAAAATTTGAAATCATTTTGATTGTGAAACATTTTAGTTTTTGTCACTAGCTATGTTGCATTAAATTAGGTATTAAAATATTTTGTTATTTTTAATGTTGTCAGTTTAAGAAAAATCAGAATGTTCGTAAAAAAAATTTTTCGAAATTCAAACACGCATTCTTCTTAATAAGTCTAAATACATTACATATATTTCAGATTTAGATGTATTATTTACTTATTGACTGCTAGAGCTGGGTAAAATACGTATACACTGTACTACTGAGTAAAAGTATTTGATTTGAAGAAAATAATTTTAAATACATTTTTAAAATACTATTTTTTTATAACAGCATATATTTGACATTATTTGCTCAAATTTAGATAGATTCTTTTGAAATTATATCATCTAAATTATTCAATTGCACAAACATCAATTATTATACACGTAATCCACTTTTTATATACCACATCTTATTAAATAACGTCTTCACGCTTTCTAGTTCCCCATCATCATTAATAATAACTAAATATAGTCAATAGGGAATAGATTATTAAAAATATTCAACGTCGTCATTTATGTTCTTGACTTACAATGAATAGATGAAATAGTTTTCTTGCAGTCCTAGTATTTGAATATATCTATTACTACTAATTATATAATACTAGCTATTCCCGGCGTAACATTCGCCGGTTTAGCATTAGCATTATAAATGAAACAATTTATTTTATTTATTTTCTTAAAAAAAAATCAATGTTTTAGATATTTTCTTATTACATAATAAATAAAGAAAATAAACAAATAAAATAAATAGTTTCATTTATAATGCTAATGCTAGACCGGCGAATGTTACGCCGAAAATAGTTAGTAATTTACAATATTGTTTGATTCTTCTATAACTATTTTTTTAATATTTTTTATTTATTTATTATAAATTAATTTTGACCGCTAATAGTTTTGAAGAAAACTTTTATATAAGGCAGCGTTTATACGTTTTTGAATTGTATTTATAACGTATTGTTCATTAAAGTTTGACATCCGACTTTGTTATAGAATATCATTATTTTTTTTTTTTAATAATAGTGCTCGACACGCATTTTTGTATTTCGCAAGTTGAAAAAGTGAATTTTGCGAGAAAAGGTATTTATAAACTTCTAATTGTGTTATGCCAGTATATTGAAAGATATACATTAAAAAAAACAAAAAATGTGTATTAAATATTATTATTATTTATCAATACAAATACTTAGAATAATTGACTTACTATTTAAATATTTATATTTCATAAATGTTCTCAAATTACACTGACTATTTATATTTGTTTATAAGTATTTATTATTAGTACTCGTCACTCATATTCGTATTTTCGTATTTTGCAAGTTTAGAAAGTGGATTTTGCATGAAGAAATATAGTATACTTTGCAACTATATTTGTTTATCTTTGAGATATGTAATTAAAACTTTTGAAATAAAATTTGATGTAATTGCAATAAAATATTTGTAAATGTAATAAAAATAAGTAAAACAAAACTTTCATGAAACAAAATCTGATGTCTAAACGCTCCCTAACAAATACTATTAATAGAGACGTACATTTCACAAAATGTGGCGAACAGAGATGTCGCTGGCACTATAGATATGAAATTAAATGCATTTAAACTAAATACATACCACACTCACATTAAAAACACATTAAATTAGTCATAGACACGATTTTTGTGTTTTTTTTTATTATCATAATAGCGGGCAACTATTTCAAAACTTAAAATAAAAAAACAAAACATTTATTTATAGAATTTATATTTTTATTTCACTTCTTTTGAATTTTGGTTTTGACGTTTTGGTATGATTAGATATGACCATTATAGTAAATAGGTAAAGCCAATAATTATGCTTTTTCTCTTGTTCTTCAGTTTTTATTGTTATATTGTTATCCCGCTAGGGTCTCTGATGTAGGTAAGGGTAGTCTGTGATTTTTCTTTTTAAAGTTTTTTTTAATTTTTATGTGTACTAAATTTGCCGTGTATTGAATTGGAACTTGATTATAATGTCATAACATATTTTGTTTTTCTTGTTCTTAGCAGATCGTAAATTTCGGTTTATGATTCTTCATGCATAATATAATATTTACTCAATGCTACTGCGCATTTGAATTTATACTTTTGAATTATTTGTTAATAAAATAAATAAATTTCAACTATTGGAATTTCTGAACATGGTTGAGGTAAAAAATATATTTTCTAAATTTACCATTTGTTTTACCGGTAAGTTTTTTTGCTGTAATATCGTAATATCGTAATATTTTAGCAAAGCTATTTTATCGATATAATAATTATATTCTGATAATTCGGTTTTTGTCTTTGCTACTTTGTTTTTTTTTTAATGTAATTCATATAATCAGATATTCAGATATAATCAAAGCTATTGCTCAATAGGTGAATTGTTTTTAGGTTAATTTTAATTTGTTTTTGGTTTTATTTGGTTTTATTGTTTTGTGGTTTATGTCTTTAAATTAAATTTTGCACACTATCGTAATTCGTAATAGTTCTAATAAAGTTGTCTAATCTAGTTGAAAAAAGCTTTGAGTTGTAAAAGCTTTTTGCTACTTTGTTTTTTATTACTGACATAATTTGGTTTCTATGAAATCATATATTTCTTTTACAATTTTTCAAAGTTAATCAAAGAGCTGTATAGATAGTCGAACACAGCTGTACTCATACTGATGAATTTCAGTATAGTGTTGGTGAACGAAATGTTCATTTAATTTTATTTTTAATATTATTAATTTATATATTTGTAATGTAACATTAATTGTTTATTATTTTATTTAAAACAATTTATTATGACTAGTGAATCCCCTGTGCAGTTGCACATCAGAAGCAGTTCTTTCATAAAACAAAAAAATAAGTCAAAAGTGAATTATGTTATTAAAAAACTGATTTATATATTGTCTTTTCCTGTTCTTTATTATAAATATGTATATTTTATGATTACATAACAGAATTGCTATTTATGAATAAAATATAAAGTGTAAAATTGTTATACGAAAGATATTTTATTGAATTTGATTTTCTTTATAAAGATTTTTATTTGACTACGCCTATAGTGAAAAACGGTTATAGTCAGAAATATTACTGAAATTTAGCGAATGACTATAATCGTGTTTTACTGCATATATTTGTTTTAATAATAGCAGAAGCAAATGAACATTTCATTATATCATTTTTGAAGAGTATGACCTGATCTGATTTTTTTTTTACTGTTTTGCTTTAAATTTTTGTTTGCGTTTTTGTTTTTGTACTTTTTTCTATAAATTTGTGTGTCTATTTAAAATGGCAGAAGCCTTTTTAAAAATTGTTCGTGGTTGCTACTTATTTTAGAGTATAGATGTCGCTCAACTTGCAAATAACCGTCATTTATTTGGTGTAACTATTTGAAATGTTTTAAGTATTCAGCACCAAGAACTTACTAAAATTTTAATATTTTAGTGGTGTAACTTAATTATTCTTGCTTTTTTACTCACCACATCGTTCATCTTGTGTATTATATATAAGATGTGTACCGTCGTTTACAACTCTAACTCAACAACTTAATTGGGAATTTAAAACTTTGAATTTTACTAAAAAGAATTGTGTGATTGATTAATGTAGTAGACATTATTTCTTTTATGTTTAATCATTGTGTGGATTACTGTGGAATATGGTATATTTCTTGGTTCTCTAAAAGTAGCAGAGTTTATACCACTTTAAAAGGGGAAGATCTACAAATTATTATACACGATAGACCTATTTTAAAAACTTAGGTCTTTATCAAAAAATTTTCAAAAAAATATTAAAAATAGGGTTTTGAAATTTTTAAGCTGTACAATAATAATTCCAGGAATAGAAATGGTTTCTACAGTAAATTTACTTTAATGCCCAATTTTTTTTTTTTTTTTAAGTTTTCTTCAATGCAATTTTTCAATAGAAGTTTTAAGGTAAATTAATAATTCGCGGATAATGTAGGTTGCTCTTGTTTATATTCCACCTAATAGAATTCAACATTTTCTAAGTTAATATTTGACTAATGCACCTACATTATATTATATAATTTATTGCCACAAAATGTCAGAGTGATGGGATACTGTGCTGGATTATATAAGAGTTGAAAACATGGCTTTGTTTTTGATTCACACTGAAATTATGAACTTATTTCGTATATTGGTTTGATTTTGGTTATTATTGTGTACTGCTCTGATTAAATATTTGTTTAAAATTCACCTATGTTGTTGTTTTTCTTTTGTTGTCTCTCTGTGTACTCTGTGATTGTTTGTGGAGTTTCTGCATTCTGAGTTTATGTATTCGGTACTGCAAATGTACTTGCACAGAATACTTTCAACAGCTTTGTCAATAATTTTAATATTCTGAAATGTGAACTAGGGTTTATACTAATTTAGAGTTTATTTTCAATCTATATCTGATTTCTTTATAAATTTGTTCATATTTTATTTAACATTTTTACTATATTATTAAATGAATATAATGAATGTTAAAAAAAAATATTTAACTTTTGTAATCAAAATGAGTTGAATAATAAATAATAAAACTTGAATTGTAAACTTGAATAATAAATAATAAAAAACAAAAATAATATATACTAAGTGGATCAATCAAGCTCTATACGTAGCATCACATGTGGCACTCAGTGACGGTTTCCATCATTGACTGAGAGTTTATTATACCGAATAACTCGAAATCGGATTCGGCGAATCTTTCCTCTGGTATTCGGATTCGGGATCCATTTCTGAAATTCGCCGAGTCCCGATTCCCCGAAATTTACTATTATTTAAAATAAATAATCTTGATTATAACAAAAAATACAATATTAATTGTTACATCCGTTAGAAATTTTGGTAAGTAAAAGTAAGAGCTTAGCAAATGATCAAATTTGAAAAAAAAAAAATAAAGCTTAATAGATTCTGTTCTTTGGATAGTATGTCATGGCGTCGAAAATTGCATTGACATTTTAGAATTCTCAATTATTTTAGTTGCAGTTTAACTTTTAAAGTATAAAACAAAAATTCGTATAAATTTGAATATTTGGTTTAAAACTCAATGGAGCTCTATTGCAGTTATGATTGATAGTTTTTTGAAAGTACGAATTTATGTATTGAAAAAGCTTTTCTCGAATTTAATTCAACAGAGTTATTAAATAATTTGGGATCTAAACAATGCACTTAAACCAAATAAAATTAACAGTAGAAACTACGTCGTAAGGATGCTACCTTTCTGCTGAGTTAGCTATTAATTTTCTGAAAAAAACTATCTGAAACTAATACAGAAGTAAGCGCTGAACTATTACTAAATTTGACGAAAAGAAATAAATAAGATTGAATATAAATTTAATGAAACTATTTAAAAGTTTGAAAGACCCAAATAGTACTCCATCTACAGATCTGTTGAATTTAACTGGAGCTATACTATAAACTATATACTTTTTATAAATTAAAATTGTGATTTTTTTACTTAGAATCGTAATCGGATTCGACGGATCTAAATTTTAAGAATTCGAATTCGGCGAAACCAAAAAAGACCAGGTTTTAAGAAACTTTAAATAACTGCCTGTCTTTCTATCAGTGAAATTACATAACAATATAATAATAATTATTTACCCTAAATTAAATTTTATCAATAAAAAATTTTGACACTTGACTAGTTCTTTACCCTTCATCACAATTCATACATTTCAAAACTATAAATTCAGCTGTTTGCATTGTTCAGTTTTTTTTAACTTTACAAGTTATAATAGAACAATTTAACTTATATGGCTCCAGTAATTTAAACAATTCGTCAGCCTCGTTTAATTTTTCCACCAGTTTTTGCATCACCAATATACGCATTCCAATACTTAATATTTTTCAACATGTAATAATTGTGGAAACTGAGTTGTATCTATTTGTTTTCGTTCTATTTCTTTCGTTTTCGGCATTTACAAGTAGGATTTAGTCTGTGGATTCGCTTCAAATGTCAAAAAATCGTACATGTAAACGCTCTTTTTTACCCAATCTGATGGTAAGAATTCTGTAGCGTTTCAAAAGTTTCGCATATTTTATTATAGTGTAATTTTTGAAAGATTTCTTATTATCATCCGGAAGATGTGTCCATATCAAAAAATGGTTTCTAGACCTAGAAAGGGTAAATAAAAATCGCAAAAGAATAGTATGGGTCCTATTCTTTTGCGATTTTTATTCATTTATGTTTTCTGCAATTAAACATAACCTTGGGTACAGCTGCTATTGGTTCTCCTATTTTTCCTATTTTTAACTAACAATTTTTTTTTAGGGTTTTTATTTTTATTTCCTTTATACTTTTATTTTGTTCTATTTGATTTTTGAATCTATAGTAATAAAAACTTTTTGAATGGTTTTATTACTTTTATGCACTTACTAACATGGAAAAAAAAACAATAATTATTAATTGTAAATCCTAGAATAAGAGCAAACTCACAAGGCATATTTTGGTTGAAATAAATAAATAAATAAATAAAAATTTCAAATATATTTATTTTACTGTTGTCATAAAGTCAAAAAACATTCATGGACGTTGTACGTGCAAAAGCTAAATTGATTTCATCGTGAATATAATTGTCAATTGACTTGGATTAAATCGTACGTGTAAATGCCACCTTAGGCCTGTCTCACAAAATCTGTTTAGCATTTGTATATCTTGTGTATACATTTTTCAATAATATTTCCCATCGTTGTACTTGGGCTATATTAACCTGCATATTTTTCATATTGATAACGTAATAGAATAGTTTGACAGTTAATGTTTAACATCTCTACTACAGACATTACTTCTTCGATAACAACATTTTTGAATACATATTATTAAAAGTTGCTAGCAAATTAAAATTATCTTAATATTTCTAGTCCTACACAATTAAATCATTAAAGTTCATTACTCAATTCTCGTATATCATAAATTTTTCATATTTTTTTTTGTTTTTTTTTTCAATCAAATAATTAATTTGTACACAACAACATTAACAAAAACAAAAACAAAAAAAAAATGTTTAACTCAACATCATGAGCAAAAAGACAGAACAAAAAAAAATATGCCATTTATTTCTCAACCCGAAACGATTATAAATCATATTTTTTTCTTCTATATATATCGTTACCCTCCTTCAATTTCCCGATTATAATTTGCAAAATGAAATAAACTTATTTTAAATGAAATGAGAATTAAAAAACAAAAATAAAAAAAAATGTTTTCTCATCGGATCCTGTCTCTTCAGCAAAAAAAAAAATAAAATGAAAATATATTGAACGAAACACTAAACATAGGAGGACCCCCCTTTTAAAGTTTGTAGCGATTTCATTAAACATCCCATTTATAAAAGTTATAATTAAAAAATCTTCAAGAATTCATTGCATAACCAAAAAAAAAAAAAAATATCCAACCACTCTACACACAATTTAAACGCAATTTCAATTTCATGTCATTTAATTTTAATTTTAAAACGCCATCTTTGGAATTAACTAACATAAAAAAAAATAAATATTTTTTTCGCGTAGCATCCCATAAGGAATACACAGACACAGTTTGAATAAAGTTTTCGGAACTAAAAAACATTTCTCAAAGGAATTAATAGGGAACTGTTATTTTTTTTTTTTATTATTTTGTTATTATTTTTATGTTATTATTATTGTTTTTTTTTTGCTTTTGTATATTCCTACCAGTTTTAATGATGCCATATGGATCATGAGAATAATTTTTTTTTTTTTTTGGTCGACTCTTCTCTAAAGTTTCTAGTGTCATACAGAACCCATGCGAAAATATTAATTTTGATATCCCAATCGGCAACATTAATTCATAAAAATATAATTATATATAAACAATATTAAGATAAATATATGTACATATAAAATAATGTATACATACATATGTGCATGAATTTTGATATTTTATTTTGTCAAATCTGGTAAAATATGAGAAATTCGTAAATATATAAAACACTTAAAAATAAATTGCAAATTCAAATCGGACCAATAGACAGTTTCATATAGCGACACAAAATGTATTTTAGTCGAGAAGTACTCATTGTTGAGATGTAAATGTATTGACCAATTATAAAATGTAATTGAAATATCATCGCAAATCACACCTAGTGACTGGCCCCGTACTTCCGTAACCATCAAACGATATTCGCATTTTATTAGTTGATACGATCTAACACGAAAATAATAAGCTATAGTATAGCATAGCTGTATTTATAATTTTAGTTGTAATTTTAGTCGTAGATTTAGTCGTAGTATTAGTCATAGTTTAAGCCTTAGTTTAGATTAGGTTAAGTTCTATAATAATAGAAAATATAATAAAAGAAATAATAAAGAAATAAAAGAAATAAAAAATAAGAGAAAATAGACCCGGTGCTACTGCAAGTGCAAAATTATAAAATCAAAATAATTAGAATAAATATAACAGAATTTCCTCCAAAAGTTGGAATCACAAATTTACAGGGGCATCAAATCAAATTTTATAATTTTATAGATTAAGACATATACAAGTACCTACTTGTAAATAAAATTATAAGAAACAATACATGAAAAGTTAATTTGATGACAGGCACAATAAATGAAATGAAATGAAAGTATACACAGCAACAAATGTGGCATATTTTTTTTAAAAAGAAAGTTTTATCAGTCGAAGTAGTAATTCAGAGCAATCTTAATGCTAATATCTTTTAATAACAAAATGTACGCATCGTGTACTGCTTCTTTACTATAATTTCTTACATATTCTGTTCTTCATTTCCGTATCACAATCTCAGATTCGCAGAACAAATGCTATGCAATCATAATTTAGCGCTGAGTCAATATAGTAATCACAAAAATATAGTAACATCTGTCAAAACCAATTTTTTACTTGTAAGCAGTCTATGGATTGTAATTAATCAAAATTGGCAATTAAATAATTAATCTAATTGGCCACTAAAGATGGATTTAAAGTTAAATGAAAGATAACAAATTCCTTATTTACTAGTTTTATTCTATATTTTCCCAATTAAGCGGTACGTAAGTATAGTAAATGTATATCCGCTTAAACGCTTTGGCTGATTATAAAAAAAAGAAAAATAATTCCAAAAAATAACAGGAGAATTGATTTGATTAGTCATGTGATATCAACAGTGCTTCAACTATAAATGAAATCGAAAGGAAAGACCTGGGCCAAAGAAAATTTTGTAGCATATGGTCGGATTATGTGGAAATTCTTGTTCCACAAGGATCAGTACAGAAATTAGCAGTATGAAATCATGGTGAGAGCAATTACTCAAAAAAAACTTACTCATAACCTATGGATCAACGCTTCCGGGTTTCAAAATAAATATCAATTATTTATGTTGTATAGAAGCAATTCATCACATTTTATAATCGTTTAAGGTTGTTTGAAAATGGTATTATTAATGAAACAAAATCATCACATCACCATATAGGGCATCAATCCATCATCACTTTCCCACATCACCAGTCTACCACATATCTACTTCACTGCATCATCCTATCACGACGTCACCATTGAACGCATCATAACATCTCCACATTACTTTATAACACCATTATCACCACAAAAACTACTATAACACTTGGTTGAAATATTTTCAGACGTCAAAGTCTAGACATATTGTTTCTACTTTGAGATAATCTGTGGTTCTGGAAGTTGTTTCGTATCAGATCGTATTAACTCTGCGAATGTTCTTCCCTTTGGAAGTTGTAGTTGGTGTGTAAAACGTTTGGGCAAATTCGCTCATAGCTCTGCTTTTGTTTCTTCTATTTTCAACCATCAGTTTTTCCATTTTTTCGGACTGTCTAAATTTTACCTAAAAATATGTCAGATAAGATTTGCAAATATTTTTTTTATATGTCTACATTTCACATTCAAATATAGTTTAAAATATGGCAAATGTCTCAGAAGAAGACAATGTATTTGGCATGATAATTTTATACTTAATAATAACATTAAGAGAATGCCTTTTAGACTATAAATGGGATGCAACCCTCAATCGTCTTCATATGTTATTTTTTATTTTACTTCATATGTTATCTAATATAAAAATTGTTATCCAAAAACATTTACCCACAGAGAGCAATATATTATGTTATGTCAATAATGATATTTGTCTAACCTGCGATTGGCTTGACATTCAAGTGACTATCACACATATTCCCTGCGATTGCCCATATCCATCGAAAATTGGGTTTAGGTTATTGGGAGGCATATATTATGTTTGACAACCTAGCATAGATTTCATAAAATTTCATTTCCAGTTGTGAGTCTGCTCTAAGAATAGGTAAAGATCTTGACAGTAACTTAAGTATTATTTTGTTATTTCGTTCTACAGTTTAATGTTTTTCGAGTTATTTATTTATTAATTTTTCTGGCATAACCAACTCGTCAGATTAGAAAAACTACTACTATTGTCAAGCTCTAAGCCTTCTTTAATAGCATAGTATTTTATAAATACTAACTCTTCTATTCTATTCTATTCTATTCTATTCTATTCTATTCTATTCTATTCTATTCTATTCTATTCTATTATATTCTATTCTATTCTATTCTATTCTATTCTATTCTATTCTATTCTATTCTATTCTATTCTATTCTATTCTATTCTATTCTATTCTATTCTATTCTATTCTATTCTATTCTATTCTATTCTATTCTATTCTATTCTATTCTATTCTATTATATTCTATTATATTCTATTCTATTATATTCTATTCTATTCTATTCTATTCTATTCTATTCTATTCTATTCTATTCTATTCTATTATATTCTATTCTATTCTATTCTATTCTATTCTATTCTATTCTATTCTATTCTATTCTATTCTATTCCATTCTATTCTATTCTATTCTATTCTATTCTATTCTATTCTATTCTATTCTATTCTATTCTATTCTATTCTACTATCATTTTGTTTATTACATATTTCTTTACGCTCCCCTTCTTTTTTTAAATATTTTAAAAGGCTTAAATTCTGTGAAATCATTTAGGCGACTTATCCCATTATATTGGTGTCAAAAAAATATTGTTCCATTTTATTTCAATGGTTACCAAATTATACTCTGATGCGGTAAGGGCCGTAATATTTTTATCCCAGAATTGACCTAACGTTGTTTCAACTCCGGATTACTTTGATTGACACTTATTTTAAAAATAATCTAAACTACAACAATTTCATAAAATTTCCATCAAATCAAATTCAATACAATTAAATAGAAAACTAATTTCAACATGTGGTTATTAATTACTACGATATGACATTTTTGTCATAAATGAGACGGTCTTGTAAAAAAATAGCCAAAAATATATAAAATTAAAAAAAAAAAACAAATAAAAACAAAAAACAAAATCTCCTCCTCTTTTGTTTCATTCTGTTCTGGAACATTTCATTATCATAGGAAGTTAAACATGTCAAGCGAAAATAAAAAAAAATATCGCTTTTAATTTTTTTGTAGCGAAAAAAACAACCAAAACAGCAAACGAAAACAAATATCAAC
The DNA here is from genome assembly GCA_963942445.1 of Argyra leucocephala. Lineage (NCBI taxonomy): Eukaryota > Metazoa > Arthropoda > Insecta > Diptera > Dolichopodidae > Argyra > Argyra leucocephala. The sequence goes on from OZ012681.1 coordinate 106,187,197, forward strand.
AAAATTTTTAGTATCAGCATCATTAAGTCATAATTTTCTTATTTCAAATTTGTTTATTGACTTCACATACAATTACTAATTATATATATGTATATATATAATTAATTTGAACTCAAGTTATGTACCTTCCTCAAATCAAGGATATAATATTTTTTTCTCTTTCACACCAACTACAAACGCATGTTGCATTACAAAAATAATATTTTTCACACTTTTTTTTATAACTACAATTTAAAAGGAAGTTAAAAATTAAACATTTGCAATCAACATGTTTTATGTATTTATAAAAATAGATACTTGGGTTCGAATAATATTGCAGAGTATTAACGCAACTCAAATCAATTGTCCTTATATTTACAAAATCACATTGTTATATTCTAAAAATAAGACTAACAATAATTATAATGCACACATTTTAAAACAATTAAAGAACAAAAAAAACAAAAAAAAACAACAACAAAAAAAAAACGAAATCTGAATACCAAAAATGGCACATCCGGTTTCATATCTATTTACGGTATAACATTCACAAGGGATTATTCATTTGCGAGTATAATGAATTTCTCTAGGAATTATAACTAAAAATAGTCATTATGAAATTCAACTAAGAGTCCAGCTGAGAATAGAAAAGGTCCAAAACAATAATAACAAAAATAATTGTTGCCTGCCTGCTTGCAAAATAATCAGAAAAAATTTTTTTTTAATTTTAAGCATTGTTTTAACAGTGTAGCATATGGCCAACAGTGTACATATATATATATTTAAAGTATCCTATTCTAATTCATTTAGATGCAAAACATTTGGTAAGAGTTGACTATTTTCCAAGGGTATTTTCTCATATTTTTTGTTTTTATTTTGCATTTTGCTATACGCATTCAAAAATTTAAAAACTCATTCATTCAGGAAACAATTTGTTATCGCCTGTTGCTGTTCTTTGACCATTGGTTGACTTTTTTTTGTTTATATTGTTGTTTTTTTGCACATCGACATTTTTTTTTTAATATAAAGCAAAAACAAAAAAGCGCTGGCGCGATGATGCATTCAGAATTTTTAAATAAAATGTCTCAATCGAAGAAATGAAAAAGAAAATAATAAAAAAGAAAACAAAAAATTCTATAAAGATGAACCTTCATTGATGACTCAGTGACTTTTCAACATTAAAGGGAATTTTATGTATATTTTTTTGTTTTTGTTGTTTTTATTTTTTTATTTCTTTCTCTTTTTTTCCTTTTTTTTTTATTTACATACTTAATTATTATAATCACAATCCGATCATCAGAAAAACAAAAAAATCAACATAAAAACGAATAAAGAATTTTAATGGAACGGATGGAAATGTCATCGTCTAATGAAATGCAAAAAAATAATAAAAAACAAAAATTAAAAATCAAAAACAAAAAAAAATGACTAAATGTGATTGTATTAATGACTTTTTGATAGCTAATAAAAAAATAATGAAAAGTATCTAAAAAAAAAAAAGAACAAAACTAGTCACCTCTTTGTGTGCGACTACAATCTTGTGACTATGATTCTAGAAAATCATCAGAAATTTAAAAAATTAAAATAAAAAAAGAACAGAAAAAGAAAAACTAATCATGTTGATTAGAAACGATTTAGATGTCTGGAGTTATTTTGTATAAGACTATGACATTGCCTTTTCTATACAAATAGTAGGTACAATTATTGTTACAGTAGTGTCACGGTAATTATAGAAAACTGTTTTTTGTTTTTGTATTTATTAAATATTTTTTTTTATAGGTTCTACCAGAGGTCCAAACATAACTTAGTATTTGATAGTGTTTGATCATAAAATAGTGTTTGATCAATCTTAATCAATTATTGAAAATTTCAATTTAATCAATCTAATCATGATGTCCGGCTTTTTAATAGAATTTACTTAACAAATGGACATTTCGTTATAAACCATTTTTAAATCCAAAAAGACCTTTTGAAACTAAACACTTGGACCATTGATTTTTTGCAACACTTATTTTGAAACATTTATTTTCGTGAAAGTCTACAAAAAAAATATAATAAACTACCGTCTACATTTCTGTTTTCACGAAAAATCGGGTTTCACTAGTATCTCTCTATAGTATTTTTATAATATTTATTTAACAGTATTTCTGATTTCGTGTTGTCCTCTTTATTTGCAGGTATAACATTCTTCGTTCTTTCGAAATGCAGATGGCAAAACTGAACTGTATATGTGAAATTTTGAATTAGGAGAAATTTGTAGTTGGATTCGGAGTCAGGGTATCCTTTTTTCCAGAATATCAGGTTCGTTTACCTGACATCTCTATACAGAAAAAAATACGATTTTTTCAGAATAAGCCACTAGATAATGAAACAAAAGATTTTAAGACACAAAGGTGCTTTTCTAAAGGGTTTTTTATTCCGTCGTTTCTCTTTTAGTTTCTAGTAGAAACCGCGTTCGCAAGTAAATGAGCACGGTGTTGGGACTACGTCCTCCTTTCTTCTTTCTTTCTTCTCATCACAGTCCTCATAGCTTAGACAGCCCTGGACAAAAAAAATTGTACTATACTTAAATTTTTTAAGTTGTTTCGCAATCTAACGGAAGGTGTAGCATTCTAGAATTCAGAACCGAAGTCTTCAAATCCTGTATTAATGTCATATAAGTATATCTAAAACCAACTTAATAATAATATTAGCAAAAAAGAATAATTTTTTAGAAGATCTGGCGTATCCGAATACGGACCAAAACCTCAAATATTCCGTGCAATAGATTTTAAACCGCTAGATTTTTATTTTTGCTTTCTGATTGTTTTTTGGCAATTTTTATTTACCAACACAAATACAGTGTACGTAATTAAAAGTGGCCAAATACCGAAATATTAAATGTCCATTTGCTAATCTTCTTTTTGATGAGTATTTGTTTTGCCAAATACATTTTTTGCGAATTGTCCAAACATCGAAAATGTCCTTTTTATGAAACAGAATTTGGTAGATGTACTGTACCTCCCCCTATTGATAAATATTTTTAATTATACTGTCAGATTTAAAGCTTAGACCAAGCACACCTGACTAATATTAGAAACAAAAGCTTGCTATGTATTTGTGGAATATTTGATTCACCATTCAGTGAGGTTAGTAAAGCCCGACACCCTTAGATAAAAAAAAATAAGATTCAATGCTTAGAACAATCACATTCGACTTCTATTAGAAACAAAAGGTTGCTAGATTTTGGTACAACATTTGATTCACCATTCAGTGAGGTCATTAGAGCCCGACACCATTAGATAAAAACAAATAAAAGACATTCTATTAATAGAGTAGTTATATCTTACTGTTTGTGATTTTTCAATATATATGATCGACTGTATTAAAATTGTTCTGATTACAACATTTTAAAATACTTTCCACAAAATTTTACTTCATTAACAAAGTTATACTTGTAATCGACAAGAAAATGGCATTCGAATAAATATTTATTTATATCAATTTATCTCAAAAAGAGCTAAAAAGTTGAAAAATATACGAAATTAGTGTAAAGGTAGTTAAAAAATGTAATATTCTAGTTGATGAAATTTATAAAAACAATTTTCGATCTGTCACGCTTTCGAATTTCGTAATACAGAGCACCAATCTTTAATATGAGTTCATTTTACGATAATAGGGCTATACATGGTAGGACCCCAGTACAAATATAGATAGAACAGAGTTGTAAAATTATGCATTACTAGTAATTCAAAATTAATTCATTACCATTAGAATTACTTGTAATTCTAGTTCATCAATACGTCACTGTAGTTTATTAGAAATTTAATATGTTTTTCTTTTTTATTCCATTAAAGAATTCACTGTACCTATATTTACACTGCAATATATTAGGCTGAGATTGATTAAAATTACAATTTAATTCAATTCATTTATTTAATATTTACATTTATATACAAGTACGTTTAATTTTACATACATCAGATCTTATACTAATTAATCCGTACAACTGAAATATGATTTTTTGTTTTTCTTGTTTCTTAATTCTAAGAGTTATTATTTTATTTATATTCGGTTTTAAAATTTATGGTTTTAATAAAACTTACAGCAAATTTTACACTACTTACGGCTATTTACGTTTAAATACATTTTTATATAGCAAATCTGAACATCATTTTCAATACATACTGTAACATACTTACTAAATTTCGAATTATCTTGACTCTACTGTAATAATATTTAACTATTAGAACAAAGTTCATACAAAAAAAAAATTGATACTGTATAATAATATTATGATGTCAATGGACCTCTCTAGAGATTCAAATATTATTTTGTATTTTCTCTATATACATTTTTATTTATTTATTTATTTAATTTTTTTTTTTTTCGTTTTTCATTTCTCAATGTTGCATGTGTTGAAATGAATTTTGTATCACAAAAAAAAAAAAAAACAAAAACAAAATATGGGGCGTTCAAAAGGGCAATTATCAATTGAAATGTTGAATTAATTTTTTTTTTTATCAATTATTTTTCTTCTTTTTAAATAAATTATTAAATGTAGACAGTGACAATATTTATATGCGAGTCCAATATATTATGGAGAAATGACTTAGAAAAATAATTTCATAAGACTTAGAATTCAGTTTTATAAAAATATTTTATTTATTTTATATTTAAAAAAATATTTTTTAAGCTTGAGCTGCTTGGGCTATCGGCTTTTTATAGGTTATTTAATAGGTTGACCTTTAAATGAATCTAATCATTTTTAATAAAATGGTTTAAAAAAATATACAACCTAGTTCTAAATTCTACTTTTCGTTTTCGGTCAAGTTTTTGATAATTTAATTATGAAAATTTTATTATATTTATTTTATTAGACTAATTTTATTAATATTTTATTGAATTTTCTTTTATTTTAAATAATTAGTAGCTTTTATTTGTATACACATGAGCTACGTTCTATTTTTTTTAAGACTATACCTACGGACTATGATAGTTCTACAGTACTGTACAATAAAATCCGAATAGTTTGAATTCCTAGAAAGCTCTTATCTTACACATTCTATGTTATAAACGCTGACATTCCACAAGACTTACCTTATGAACTACTCTTTTTTTGATTTATATCAACGACTAACTCTCTTTAAACTTTAACCCAATTGATTGTTTTGCTAACGAGAACAACTTAATGGCATCGTACGACTGTTTAAAGAAATCAAACGCCACCTCCACCGAAATCAGTTTGAAGAGAAACGTGATGTACCTATAGCTTATTAAACCATGATCTAACGAAAATATTTGATTCGAGTAACGTTTTAAGGTAGCCAAACGCCCCCTCTGTCGAAATCAGCTTAAAAAGAAACATAATGACTAAAAAAAATGTGATCGAGGTAACATAAACAGACTAACAGAGTTGAGTTTAACATGCAAAACTCAAAGTTGTTTGATTTCTTGTAAAAGAGATAAACCCGTCCCAACCGTGCCATTGCTAAGAGAAAATCTACAATGGTTTGAAACTTTAGGCACGCACCTAAAGCTAAAAATGCAGTGAAGTGAGGATATTTTTGTTAAAGCTAAGAATTCTGCTAAATGTTTGAGTTTTTTTTCACGATGTAAAGCCTATTTTCTACAAAATCTATGAAGTTAAATCCGACTGAAGATAGAGTACGAATTCCCACATATGGGCTAGCGCACCCCAAACTTCACTTGATTACTTTAACCAAAACCAAAAGTGCTCCCTTACGCCTATTTGGAGCTTCCATCATGCCTATTTGGTGGCTGAAAATGACACTTGTTCTTTCTACATGTTCATTTCTACATCGAGGAAATACAGAGGTAGCAGAAAATATGTTTCGAAAAACAAACTTTTAGGTGAAATTATTTATGAGTGATAAATAATAATTGGTCAATCAAAGTGTAGATCAATTTTAAAAATAGTAAAATATTACCAAAAGTACGTGGTAGTGAAAAAATCGATGTAATAATTATTTTATGAAAGAAAGTACCCTTGTTACTGGTCAGAGAACAGGACATGGAAAATCGTCTATTGTCGCTCTCCAAAAAAATATTTTTTTTAAGTACTCGTATGTGTTAGACCAGGAACAACTTCAGTAGTGAAAGATAAATTTCTGTTACTTCGTTTTAAACTGTATAGATTTAAAACATCCACAAAACTGCATGCACACCTTGTTGGAGCAAGAAGAACCTTAATATCAATATAAACTGTTATAACAACAAAAAAGACTATTAGTCGAAGATTTTATTAGTCATTCGACTAATACAAAAGCTTGTTCTAAAGCTAACTTGAAAAGTAATCCCGGACTCATTGGGCCAGGAAGCTCTCTCTCTGCGCAGGATTTAACAAATGTGGTAACATGTTAGAGAGAGTGTATCTACATTTGCAAAAATCTGATTTGGTTTATTGTAGGTAGTTCGATAGAAATAACCATTCCAGCTGCTTCTGGAAAACTAATCAACACTTAATTGTACCTCTTTGACACCACAACTCGACTAATTTATTTGTTCTTATTGATTGTTAAAGTAGAGTATCACTCCCCTATTATAACTCTCCCAAGATATTCAATACTAGAGCCACCCTCTGCGATTCAGTAGGTGGATCAGACACTAATTTTACCAATTTAATTTATTACACTAATTCATATTTATTTTTTTTATTAACGGTGAAGCTGTTTTACTTAACACTAGTAAATGATAATTAATGATATATTGCACAATCCATGTAGAAAGCTTTCGTTTATCAATATATATCATATATGGCTGCTCTAAGCCTTAATCTAACCGTACATATATATTAATTAGCGAAAACAAGAGACAAATAGTCGGAGAGTTTACGCTTGATAACCAAATATCTTAAAGAAACAAATTTTAAATGTCTGTAGATTTGTTGAAACTGCAGTTATTCCTGGTCTAACACATACTAGTGCTTTAAAAAATATTTTTTAGGAGATCGACAATAGACGATTTTCCATGTTCTGTTCTCTGACCAGTAACAAGTGGACTTTCTTTCATAAAACAATTATTACAACGCTTTTTCAACTACCACCGCTACTATAATACTGTGCCTTGTGACTTCTTTTAAACCGACCTAATTATATTTTTGATATTCACTGTTTCAAAACAATACCATTTGTCTGATATGTAGTATATGAGTAGTATACGAATCATTAATGAGAAATACACATAGATATATTCTATCAGCATAATAAAAATTGAAAAATTAACCATTGAAACCTGAGCTGATGCCAAAATCAATTCATTTAAAAATATTAATTTGGAATATGCACTATTGTACAACAACAAAAAATATAGACCCATAGAATATAATAATTTTAATTGTTCACTTCTTTTAGCATACGTACACTAACAATATGACACATTTTGATTGCAACCCAAATCAGTACTAAAACTATATATTTCTATCTACTAATAATTATTTGTTTTGTACCGATTTAACTTTTCAATATTTACCAACATGTACACGGTAATTAGAAGGTAAATAAAAATTAAAGTTACAGCAGTGGATGAAATGTAAAATAAACATTTTTTATTCTTTTCTGACCGTATACGGACGGAACCATGGAACCATCATTATTTTTATTCTTATTTTTTTCTTTTTTTTTCTTAAATAAGTTTAAACAGCAAGCATAGAACTTCTCTTTTATATAATTTTTTTTATTTTTAATATTTTAACAATAAATTGCACAACAATAAGTCATTTTAATACCTTTAAATCATTCAAATCAGAAATATATAGAGAATAAAAGAAAGAGATGGATAGAGAGAAAAAGAGATGGAATGAAATCTGTTAAAATTAAATCTTATGAATTGTATTGCACAATAATAAAAGTAGCAGTAATTGTTACGATGGTGAGGCTGAGTGGCGAAGGTTTAATTATAATTATTGTAAATAGGGTCAACTTCCGAAAGCTACATATTTGCATGCTATTTTTAAAAGTAATTTGATTATATAGATATGATATAATCTAATTTTCAATTAAAATCTGCCAATAGAGTAAAAGGTCTGTAATTGTCCTGTGTATTCATATATATATAGGTTTGCTGTATAAATAAATAACTATACAAATAAATATTGAAAATCTCAAATATTTTGTTTAGATAATAATGTGTGTGACTTGTGACGATTCATACAATTTGATTACTTGCTGGATAAATAACACTGTTTGGTAAATCGAAGCAGAGAAGATTTTCAGAACTTTATCTCAAATCAGAATTAATTTGATTTTATCATTTTTTTTTTTCAGTAAAAGCGGTGGAATGAATAGTACTAATTCTTATATTTACAAAGTTTTCGTTTTATCATATTATTTTTTATATGTTTTTTTTTTATTGTTTTTATTTTTTTTTTTAACCAAAAAATATTGGTTATTGTATTTAGCAAAGGTCAAACAAAAGATTATTTATGCGTATTCCATGTATTGTGCTGGTGCACATAACAATTCTCATATACATACAAATTGATGAGAAGATTTTTATACAAAAGCGACCACCATCATCATCATCATTATCATTTCATCAATATCATCACTAACCACAATAAAATACTTAATAAATAAACGCATAGAGTGAAGTGGTCATCCAAGAAATTATTTACAAAAAAACAATACGAAAAGAAAAATTCACTGCTCTTGTCTTGTCTCCCATTTCTGTTCTTTTAATTTTAAAAGTTCTTCTTTAGAGCTTCGCATAAGTTGAAAATTATGTTTTTTTTTTGTTTTTTGGTATTTTTCTAAATGAAATTTATTTATTAAATTTTTAATGAAAAACCAAACACGCATTTTTTGCGTGACGAGACAACATACGTTCAAAAAACGTATATGGAAAAGTCTTTCATTTTGAAAACTCTTTACCATTATGGTAAGAGAATAAATAAAAAACTAAAACAAAAAAAAAATATTTTCTGGAAACGTACCAAAAGTTATGTAACTTAATGTCTTTTATGGTGTGTCATCAAGTGGTATCTGTCAAGAATATTTCTTTTAAATTGGGTTTAAAAAAAAATTTGAGAAACGAAAAGAAGACATTCTGTTTTTTTTTTTTTGCAATTTTAAAGATATACGCTGTTTAGGGTACTTTAAAATGTCAACAATTTTGTTATTAAATTTTGAAAATTGTAATTAGGAGCATATCAAATGAAGTTTAAAAATATTTCAATTGTAAATAAATATTTAACAATTCACAAGAATAAAAAAAGGTTTTAAACTTTAAAATATAAAAAACTACGCAAACCGTAAAAAATTTAGTCTTCTTTGAGGCTACAATCCGACATCTGGCTCATATGATCTGATGTTGTGCATCTGATTATTAATTTTACTTTAACAGAACATACCCATATTATTCTGATCAACATTACGACTAATTCTTTTTCTATATTCAATTTCGTATTGTTGACATCCAGCATTCATCTTTTCGGAGGTCTTCCTGATACACGTTTGATATTGATTTGACCATTTATTATAACTTTCGGCATTTGATCTTCTGCAACTCTATTTACGGGATCTCTTCAGTTTTTTCGATTTCTACTCCAACGGATTAGATGTTGCCTGCGTCCTTGATTTCGTTAGGGTAAAAATCTCTTAATATGTATCCGACATACGACTAATTAAATCTATACATTTTGTAAGCTTTCCTGAATATTTTCTTTATTAAATTAATATTTTTTTAGAAAAGCAAATCATTTTTTGGTTGTATGTTCTTGGGAATAATTTTCTTACTTTCCTTCTTTTCTAATACAGTATAGTTTTTCCTACAGTGGAACACAACGTCTGTAATTTGTTTTTAAAATATTTATTTATCCATTTTCTGTTATATCTAATCATAAAATTTAGAAAAAACGAAAACTTCGAACTTTGACTAAGAACTTGGAATTGAAATGAACAGCAAATTTTTGGGACAGGATCACATTTTTTATGTGTCGTGGAGGATGCTGTTAAATGCTTAGAATTCTATTAATACACAAACCATACATTCGACCATGACTTGAATACAACTCGCACCTTTCTAACGGTACACCCATAAGCACCCAATACTGTACTTAGATAATGTACAAAATTCCACCAACAAAACTTTCTAAAGCCAACCAATCAGTCATAATGAATAAGAAAGCAATAATATAATTAACCAAAAAAGGATCATCAAATTAATATTCTAATTCGTGAGCAAATAATTAGAATAAACCTAACTGAGGCAATCTATAACCATAAAAATTCTAGCTAATATATATTTCGAATAATATCATAGTAATCATTTTCGCAAAATTAAATCACAATGTTCTAATCAAAGTCGGTTCAAGTTCAACAATGCGCTGGCACTCACCGCATTTTCTTTCAAACTGAAACATATGCCATCGATGTAACTGTATTGCAATGCATTAAAAGGGAGACCTGGGGGGGGTAGTATTATACACATTATATACATATATGTACAATGTCAAATAGTCAGGTTGCCCTGTCTGGCTTCTCCAATTTTTAAATTTAAGCATATTCATTGGTGTTGCAAAAGCTAAATAAAGTTAGCAAAAAAAATCCCAATTAATATTATGAGTCTTCGACATGAGGTAATACAAAGTATAAACAGTAAAAACAGGTGTGATGAGTTAATTATTAGCACCACAATGAGATGAGTTAATTATTAAGACGCATTGCAAGCTCAAATGGCTACATACAAAGAATTGTGAAGAATTGGGAAACTTATTGGACTAATTTTATATGGGATAGTAGTTGCCAAGGACTGTTGAATTATATGTCGAAAAACCTTCTTCAAATTCAAGCATCATGATCATCTTATAGCACTACAGCTCTGGGTGAGCATAGGCCTTCATCACAAAAAGGATCGATATTGCACCACTTGTCTTCTACTTGGGATTTGTAGTTACTACTGGTAAAAACACCACTGTTTGTTCTCGAATTTAATGCAATCTAGTTACGAGGTACTAGCCGTAGTTTTCAAATTCAACATTATGAGGTCTTCAAGTTCAATATTAACCGAATAAGTCAGGTAATAAGGGAAAGTAGATGCAGTGTCAAAACACTGATATGGTTTATAGAAGGGTACGGTCCATTTAACAAATATAATAACATATTCAAAATTGGTAAGTCCAACATAGATTTATGGAAATAGACTACTTACGGAAATAGAAATCATCGTCTCATCTTCTATTTGAATGCTATGCCATAGCTTGCAAAAAATGTAACCTGTAACTATTATTTTTTCATAATAAATTAATCAATTATAAATCAATGTTGTAAAATCAATCGTGTAAAATTATGGTGGGAAAATAAATGTATTATTTAATAACAATAATAATAATAACAATGTAAATATTTCCAGGTACACACTTTGATTGATTCACCAGTATAATTGACATTAATGCAATAACTTAATAAACCCAAGGGACTTGGTCAAACAATTTCAAACCACCAAACGATGAAATACAATGTCACGTCTATATAAAACACTCTATAAAGATAATAAAAAAAATCTAAATCTAAATTGAAACTATACGTCAAATCATCCAAAGGACAGAAAATTAAAATATTTTTTTAATTCTCAATTTGCATTTCGACAATGATAGAACCTTATCTTAACATTATTTGCACAATAAGAAAATTTAACTGATTCATTTTTCAAAAATATTGTTTTTCAGTAGTTTTAGATTAATAATTGAAGTTTTCGATTTAATTTGTAAGGCAGCGATTACACATCAATATTCTTCAATATTTATTGACAATTTTAGATTGAAGAGAGAGACATTTGTGTTTACACAGTTTTTAAGCAATCAAACTATTTCTCAGTTTTTTGTTATATATTCACCAAAACTATAGATATATAAAATATAGATTGGCAGTTAGAATAAAAATTTTCAGCCACTTTTGGTCAGCTGTTTTTGAAAAATCTGAGCTCAAGTAATTTAGTTTCTACTGCAAACAATTCCCTTGAAAATGGAAACTTCGCACCGATGTAATATGAAAAGTTTTAGAGTAAAAAAAATATAAAATTACAATAATTTTAATAATTGAATTATTTTTAACGTAAAATCTCAATTAATTTAAAATAATTATTTTTAAATTTTCCTTTAAAAACATGTATATGTCTATATTCATACAAAATTCACAATAATATATAATTAACAAATCAAAAAGTAAAGTTAAAACCAGATGTTTTGATACGTATGTTTTTTGATAAGAATTATATAAACAAAATTTATTAAATTGATACATGGGCTGATACAGTTTGATGTTAAACTAAATAAAATGACCAAGAGTGGGAAAAAATTCTTTTACTTTATCGTATACATATATAATTTTATAAAACTAAATTCACATAGATTCTATTATTTATACATTCCCGTCAAATTTTATGTCTACATATATATTGATAATATTAAAACATATTAGGTGATATGTATAAAAATTTATATTATTTTTAAGTATTATTATTATTATTATTTAATAATCAATGTATATCTAATCACTTGTACTATATTCATGTGTATAATATTTATCATTCACATCAAATTTAAAGTTTTTCCCTCTATTTTTCTTTGAAAACGTTTTCCAATGCTTTAAAATTGCAATTGAAATAAAATTATTTTCAAATTATTGTATTAGCGTCAATAATATATTTAAAACAGAAAAACTATAAAAAATAAATAGTTAGTAAATATGTGTAGATAAAAATGTTAAAGAACAAAACTAATTTTAAATTCAATAAGAAAAAATTTAAAAGAATCTATTCTACAAAACCATCAAAATATTAAAAAATGGCTGTTAAATTTATAAAACCAAATCAGCTGAGTTGAAATATTGAAAAACATATGATGATTTTGGGCTGAATCTGACATTTAATAGTTAATATGATAATGTATTAGAGAGAAAGAGAAAGCAATACCAAGCTGCCAATCTATATTTTATATATCTATGACCAAAACTAATATAAAAATAAAAATTTTTTAATCAAGTACCCTGTGAATATAAAACAAATGTAAAGTCAAAATAAAAATAAAAAAAATTACATATGAATGTTGCTAAGTTTTTCATTATTCGCCATATTTAATTTTGTCTCTCTCAATAAATATTGAAGAAAATAGGGCAAATTCTATTTTTTTCTTCAATATATATTGATATCAGTATGTGCTTACACATCAGTATTTCTCCAATATTCTCTCTCATCAGTAAATACTTTCAATATATATTGAAGTGTAAACGCTGCCTTATATTATATTAAAGAAATCATGGCTAATAAAAATTTGAAATCATAAAGGCTTTTTGAATCCAATAATTATAATTCATCACGAGATCAACGAGTAAAATAATTAAATAAAATGCCTAGTACAACTGTTTGTGAATATAGGACAATGTAAGAGAGTTTAGCAAATTGCAAAGATAATCAATGAAGTCAAGGTTCATCTTGTACATCCAAAATAGCATTAAATCAAATATCTAGTTACAATTGTTCAAAAGTGTAAAGTTAACGAATATAGAGCATTATTGACCCAAGGAAGATCAGAATTGACAAATTATATAAACGAAGTCAACGCTAATCTCGTTCATCAAATAAAAAATAGCATTAAATAAAATGTCTAGTCAAACTATTAAAATTAACGAATTTAGGACAAATTTCCAAAATACATACATATATGATAAAAATTACAAACGAAGTCAAAACTCACTTAACCTATACAATAAAAAATACCATTAATCCCTTCCTGGTTTTCGAGTTTTTTAATAAAATTTATCTAAAATCAAAAAGGTGAAAACAAAAAATATTAAAATTCTAACCTCGACCATTTTTATTCAATATTATTTATAATTTTCTGGTGATGATTTTATCAAATTATCAAATATCAATAATGAAACAAATTAAAGGTATAATTTTCAAAAAATTAATTAATAAAATATCAATTTCCGGTAAATTAAAATCTTTCAACTCTACTCTATTTGTCATTTTGAATAATATATCGATCAAATCGTAATTGAACCCATTTCAAATAATTTTCACTCTAATTAGATTCAAATGTTTTTCCTAATCTCTATAATCACAATCAAACCTATCATCATCATAAACCTGACTGTAATCAAATTACTTCTTTAAATAATTTTTCTTAAAAAATTCTATATCAGCTATAAATAAACACCTATTTTTATATTTAATAAAAAAAATTACCTGCTTCAATTAATAATGAGCCAATAATTCATTAATGAGCAACAATTACAATCTTATTTCATTCAAGTGAATTTTTTTCTAATCAACAGAGAACACGAGGAGATCAACAATTATAAAATTAGTATACAATATAAAAAATTGAAAGAAAAATTAAAAAACAAAAAAAACATAAAAAAAAACAAAAATTTATGATCCACATGTTTATAATCCACAAAAAAAAAATTAACTAAAATTTTTTATTGTGCAAATCCAACAGAATAACATCTCTAAAGCAACATGTTGACCATGAAAACGTTTATTGAAATTGTCGTTTTTTTTTTAATTTCACCTTTGATGAAATCAATATTTTTTCTCAATAAAATAAAAAACAAAAAAAAATTCAGTTCAATCTCATCCCAAACCCAAAAAAAAAAATGTATATTTTTGTTTACTTGTATCTTATTTTTTTACTTTTACACAAATCTATCTATCTCTGTCACTCTGAAAATATCAAAATAAATAAAAAATATGAAATTTTTGTTTATTATTCTTTTTTATAAAAATGTAAATCTAAAATACAAATATTTACAAAATTTACATTTTTCTTAATGAATCTTGTTGGTGGTGGGTAAACTTTTGTGCTGATCACCTTTACCCCACAAGTAAAAGAAAAAAAAAATAACAACAATTTTTTTTTTATGTCAAGCTAATGATAAGTACAAAATATTTTAACATACGTGTATAGAGACAGTAAGTTCAAAAAGAAAAACAAAAACAAAAATAAACAACAACAACAAAAACAACAATAAAATCTTACGTAAATTTATCTGTCAATATTTAATGATTTTTAATTTTTTTTTATTTGTTGTTGTTTTTTCTTCTTATTAAATAACATTAATGTCTAGTCATATGTTAAAAAGCTTTTAAAGAAATGAAAATTTACCTATGTGTAACATATATATACAAGAATCCAAAATAATAAGATTGAGATGGTTTAAACAAACTAATCTATGGTATACGTGGTGTCTATAATTGGGTTCGTATATAAGCAAAATTTTACTATAAAAAATTAGAAAATACAGTGGTCAGAGGTTGTGTGTTGAAATGGTTTTCGTCTACCTTCATAACAGAGTGGAATTCGTTAAAATTGTAAATACACTCAGTAATTCAGATTTGATTACCAAAAGGTGTATCACAAGCCTGTCATTTCCTCTTCTTGTATATATACTTTTTTTCTTAAACTTCCTTTTGAGATGCAGTTTACAGCTTTTGCTGATGATATTGGTTTTAATTATGGTACTTATAGCTATTTAGATCTTATTTCTGATTTTAGTTATCATCTAGACATTCTTAGAAAATGGTTTGACCAACTTATTATCTTTCGATATCATTTATAGAAGCAAAACTTTGTTTTGTTTGTTTGTTCGCTATACGCATCCACAATCTTAAAGATAGAACACTAAAATTTTTCTAAGTTATTTATAACAAAAAAGGAAACTAACGCAGTACTTAATAACGCCATAGCTTTCAAAAGATATAAATATTGTCAGGAATATAAATCGCATGATTCTGAAATTGACATTAGAGCAATAATAGAGTTCATCAAGGACATAGACCTAAAATTCTAAGACAATCAACGGGAAAAGAGAATAGATCTTAAGAGGTGGCGTTTACATACAACTTCCCATTAATAAAACAAACCATAAAAAATTTCATAATGCTGTCATATGACAGGTTCGGGTACCTGCCATACAACACTTTACTCCTAGCACCTATTAGGAATATTTCAAACACTAAAAGAGTAACAGACGTGAAAATTTTGTACTTACAACTTTATCAAAAATTTATAAACACATCTTTTACCATTATCCGAAACGTGGACTGGTTCGGGTAATTGTCTTACATTTCCTACCACTCATGAAAAACATTTAAAAAATCAAGGCACTACAGATCTGAAAATTTGTAATTTGAGAGCTTTTTAAAACTAAGTAAACATGTATTTTACTGTTTTTCGCTATTCAGACTGGTTTAGGTAGCTGCCATTCAACTCCTAACGCCCATCAGGAATATTTTAAGGGCGCTAGAGACCTAACAATTCGTAATTGGATAACTTTTTAAAAATAAGCAAACACTTACACTTTGTTGAAATTCAGATTGGCTTGGAAAGCTGTCATACAACTCCTAACACCCATCAGGAATATTTAAAAAACTAAAACTGTTACAGATCTACAAATTTGTATTATGGTGTCTATTAAAAACAAATAAATATGTCACATACCGTTTTCCAAAATAGGACTCGGTTCTAGCAGCCGTACCAACAATTATTTTTAATTTGGACCAGCTCAGAAGAATTTGTAATGAAAGTAATTCCTATATAGATTTGCTCGGAACTTGCTTTAGTTTAGTGACAGTAGAATTTCTGAAGACTTAAAATATAAATTTAAAATGTATGTCAGTCTCTTGAGCGCAAAGTTTTTAAAATTTTTAATAAATCCTATTTGTTCGTCAACGGTAAAGAAATGTTTGCTTTTTTTTAGAAAAAGTGGACTAACTGTTTTATTATTGAAGAAATGAATATTTTTTATATAGTCAGCTTATCTGGGTTGATCACTGTCAAAATATACAAAATTATTATAGGTCTCTTCGGAGAGTAATTTATGAATTGGAAAAATTATACTTAAAAATAAAATTTTTAATATACATACTTTTGTAGGAAACAAATTAGACCCCTAAAAAGTAGAAAATAAAATGGATGGTGGTCAATCTTGAGATTCTAGAAATTATAAGATTTCTGGAATATTGTTGATGGAAATTTTGAATCTTTGAGACTTAAAAAATCATGAACGTTAAAATAACCATTCACAGCTTTTGAGCTTCTGTTAATAAAACCAAATAGATTAGCAAATAGATGCACGGTGATGAGTTAATATAAAAATATATAAAAATTATGTTCATTACAAACTACAAAAACAATATTATGTACTATGATTTCTTTTATTACAAAATTCAATATAGCCCAAATTGTGTTAGGGTAGTTGTATATGCCGGGTGATCCAGAGCATGCGTTATCAGCTTTTTAAGAGGGGAAGGAGCCGTTATATTAAAATTTAAAAAAAAGTTTGTTAACTAAATCGAGGGTGCTCTATCGATTGGTGATATTTTCAACTTCCGGGATAGACCGCAAATCGGTTTTTAACAATGAATCGCCGAAATTGGCCGAAATCGCGATTTTCAAATGGGAAGAGGTACTTTTTTATGAAAATTCGAATTCTACGTCAAAAAATAAGAAACTTTTGTTAAGTAATATTCTTTTTTTTTTATTTTCTTTTTTGGGTTTCATTTCAGCGATTTATGGTCTTAATAACCGATTGACGGTCCTTCTCGGAAGTTGAAAATATCCCCAATCGATAAAGCACCCTCGATTTAGTTAACAAACTTTTTTTTAAATTTTAAAATAACCGCTCCTTCCCCTCTTAAAAAGCTGATACGCATGCTCTAGCACACCCGGTATAGTAATATACATCTTATACTTCAGTACACCCATCTATTTAATTTCTGATTAAGAATCAAAAATAATAATGAATAATGAGTTCACAAACACACCCTATACATTAAGATATTCATAATAAAAGCTTAGATATTCAAATAAATAACTCAAAAGGTTGCAGTGATAATGGACGTAGTTTTTATTTGGGTTTTTTTTTTTTTATTATTTCGCTTAAAATTAATTACATGCAAATTTAACTCAATGACTTTCGAGAATATTAATAATACATTTTGAAAAAATTTACAATGATCTCTTAATTAGATATTAATAAAAATATTAAATGTTGCCATAATATATTCTAAAAAGATTTAATATTAAAAATAAGTAGGGTTTTTCGATGACGCGAAAACTTTACGAACGTCAGTGGTAATTTTTTTTTTATAAATAACTATGAATTTATGAATTGATTCTTTTCTTGAAAAATTAATTAAGAAATTAGTTTAAAATAAATGATCAGGACTGATGATGAGAATTAATAAAAAAAATATTTTTAAATTGTATTCATCATTGTGTTCATTGGTCGTTTAGAATATATTTCATCACTGTCTAGAAGAATTTTTGTCTTAATAATACTCCATGGAATCAAGATTTAAAGAATGTGTGAGTGGGACCGCACCACCCTGCATGTTAATAATAAAAACAACAGCTTCTAAGGCTATTCTATTTTTTATTATTACGTTCAGGGTGGTCCGGTTCCACTTACAAATGCTTTAAGATTTGATTTGTTGTAGTATTTTAGTACAAAAACAGTTCTATAGATTTTAGAAGAATTAGATTGGCGGATAGAAATAATTCATTTATTAATTTTTAATAGAATAACAAAGGGCTGCCTAAATTTTAAATATAGACCGGGTTAGAACCGGATTAGAAAATGAATGTCTAAAATATATCTGTTTGCCTTTCCAAATTTTAAATAATTCTAAAATTATACTAGGTAGAGGAACCTAAAGGAAAATAAAAGGAAGCTAATGACGTTACAAAATATATAACGGTACATATTTTATTTAATTCCACATAAAACCAGCATTTTTTCCACATTCCGCAAAAAACCAGTATTATTCTTCTGAAGCACTCTGTATTCGAACCGTTTCATATTATATAATATTATATTTCTTAGTGATCCATAGTTCCTCAAATGTGGCTGCTACGATCGCTTAAGTAAGTGGCCCCATAAATTTATAAATGACTTTTTGAAGCCTTTAATGTCAGAGTAGCTAACTCGGACTCATATAAGTTTCATGACGTGACCTAAGGTATGTCTCAGTAAATATCTGATAATGTACCTAAGGGATGTACATACGAGGATGTATACACAAAGATCTCACAAGGTACCTTAAGAATGTCGAAAAAATTTGACAATGTACCGAAAGTGATGTAAATACTTTACTTTACGACCATACAAAAGTATACTGACCAAATATAACATTTTAAATAACTCAATCGTAGTTTGATATTTATGTCACGAGATTGTAGCGTAAGTTTTTATACTTCCAAAATTATGATTTTGCCATTACTATTCTACACCTAATCTCATCAATCGGACTCTAATTCTCTTTTGGCCAACAACACAAATATTTAAAAGTGAATACCCGTTCAATTCAAATATTATCTATTGTAATGGTGTCAATGCTAGTGAAATTATTTTCTCTACTCTTCTGACCTAAAATATTTAATACTGAACACTCGTACGATTGGGATGTAATCTGTCGTAACGGTATCGATGTTAGTAGAAATTATTTTGTCTGCTCAGTATCATCAGTAGTTTGTTTGTATGTTTTTATGTTAATGTTAGTTTATCGGTTAATTTTGTCAATCAGACGTTACAGACCATTTAGATGGTCAGGTAAGAGGGCTGTATATAAATTATTACAAGGAATATATTTTTTTTGCTGTTTTAATAATTGTGTCACCGCAATTGTGTAGTAGATCTGGCTTAATAACTATATTAAAAATAAACCTTTACTACTAATATAAAAACTAATCAAAAACAACATACAAATCAAACTCTGGGGCTCATTTCCAACTTCTCTCTGGACATCAGTTTAGTCTAGCAAATTCAATGTACTGAAACATGATATTTTCAAAGCTTTTATTGACAGTGTTGTTGCTTTACGTGTAATTTTTAATTGTCTACACTTTGAAGTAAACTTTTACTGTATAGACAATGTAAACTACACTGTATAGAATAAAAAGAATTCCAACTACGATATAAACAATAATTATTTTTTCAGTAGACTCGCTTTATTTGAAGAACTTTATTAAGAAAAATCGGCCAGCGTATTTAAATAAAGTTCCAAAAGTAGGAAAAGACTATCATCAACTTGGCTTGATAAAGCATATAAGAATGTATTATGTCAGCTTAGGTTATTATGAGTTTAAAATCAGTTTTTTTTTTGATGGGGGGAAAAACTGTTCCATCAATGACAAAACGATTGTTTCAATGTTGCATATACACTGCTATCCGAGATCAAGCTTTTGTTTTACATGCATAACTGGAGATTCTGAAACAGATGAGAAATTGTCTGAAATTGTTGTGGAGCCTGTTAATATTGCAAATGATCTGAATTCATACTGTTGTTTATGTTATTGTATTCGACAGTAGCATAAACAGATGGAAAAATTGTCTCAGCTCTTCACAGTAGTGGTATGGTAACTGCAACAGCCTACGCTGGCAATCTATTTGCAAAAGATTTAAATAAAAAATTAATGGATCAAGTGACATTTATTTTAAAAGAATTTAAGCAAGTTGATTTTGAAATTTTTTTGGTTGATTAAGGTAGAATTGGGATTAAACCACCAATTTTATGATAAATTCGTAGATAGATAAATAAAAAAAATATTAGATAAAGATTTTTGTACCAATTATGTGAATTGATTAATACTTGTCAATCGTGGGAGTGTTTCAAGACACAGAGGATCTGTATGACTCGGATTAAATGTCGTCATAAATGATGGAAGCAAAACAAATTCCAGCTTTTAATTTCCTTCATTAGAGTTTTCATTTCAAATTTATGTCATTGTGGGTCCTATTGGTCCAATTGCTACGGGTCCTACTGGTCTGATTCACCTTTGCTTTATATAATTTTCTAAATAAATTTATAAACTAAGTCCGTATATATTTTGAAGTCTTGCTTGTACAATTTGTTGAATAAATAAACATATATATATATATATATATATTTAAATTTCAGGATACTACTCAACTTCTACTACGACTATAATAAAATCAATTATAATAATCCAAACTCTTAAATCAAAATCGTATCTAAGTCTGTAATCAACAATTTTTTTTTTTATTTATTTTTATTATATTTAAATTCTAGAAATACAATGAAAACCAGAAAATTCTATTTAAAAAAAACATTAAAACAAAAACGAAATATTTATTGCACCACATTTAAATATCAAATTTCCACCCCTTAAAATACTATAGACACTTACACACATACTTACAAAAATTTAATTTTGTTTTTTTAAACCTTTCAAATTCAATCTTTAGATTTACGATAATCTTTCAATTTCAAAAAGGTTCTAAAATCAAATTTAGAATTATTGATTTTTGAAACAGAAACCAAAAGCAAAAAAAAAGGAGCCCAAAAATTGATTATCAAAAAAAAATCTCTAAAATTTATTTAACATGCATAATGTTTCAAAGAAAAAACATTAAAACAGATTTTTAACGCCCAATAAAATATATCTGAGTTTAAAAAATTTTCTTAAATAACATTCTACTCAAATCGAAATTAAATTTTCTAATTTACTGAATTATAAATAATATACACATATATAGTATACAAACACGAAATTTGGGATTTAAAAATAATGAAAATCAAATTTCCATTCTCATTAATTCACATGATATCATCGAACGCATACACAATAATTTAAAACGACGAATATGAGACCTCAAATTTAAAATTGACCACGAACATTATGAAGCACAAAAAAATAAATAAAAAAAATAACGAATTTTAAAATTATATTCATTTTCATTTTTGACCAATACACTCGTAGATTATTGCCTGCATAAATAACAAATCAACCGAATTTATTTTGGTTATTAGCAATTTGGGACTTTTCCATAACATTTTTAGCAACAACAAAAAATACGAAATTGATAAATAAACAAAAATCAAACTTTTACCGAAAATTCGCTCGAATCTTACATATTTTAATGTGCATTAAGGTTTTGTTAACTATTCAATCGTTATAGAACTTTCTGGATTTAGTAAAATTCTCGTAGAGAATAATTTTAATTTAATTTGATACAGAGTGTGCCTTGATAATAAATGTTTAGCAATTGTGTATCAAAATATTTGCCTCTGACTTCGTATTTCTGTAGTTCGCATGCATATTTAGCATAAATAAGAAAGACTGTCCTGAAGCGATGTTAAATCATATAAGACATAGAATGGTCGAAACACAAGTAATGTATTTGGACAGGTGACCAAATTGGTTCGAAACCGGCTATGAATATTAATTTGTAATAAAATTTTTTCCATTGTGAAACCATATTTTTTTCTTTATTTATTTATTCTTCTACTTGTTCTTCAATTAAGCATTTTTCAGTATTTCTAATCATCAATTTTGTGATGACTATGTCCAGCCATATTGTCATACCGTCTTTTCGGAGGTCTTCGTTTGACGTAAATGTTTGATATTTATTTCGCCATTCATTATTATTTTCGGCATTCGACCGTCCACCATTCTGTTTACATGGTCTCACACCAGTTTCTTCGTCTTTCCAACTCAAACGGACAATAACTAGATACACTAACTATACACAAATTTGCCTCAGTGTTCGCATTGCTGTACTTAACATTACTTAACATTGACTTAATTGTCATGTTGTCCCCCTGTTATCTCAATAGCGTATGTTGACATTGCCCGAATACTGCTGTTGTTACCGTGTTTTGTCTTAAAAATGGGCCGTATGAATCGAATACAGCTACTGTATATTCGTGTTTTGTTTTCTATTAGCATATATTTGTTGTTCCGTAACATCCTGGAGATAACCTAAAATGGTTGTGGCTTTTCCGGCTTAGGTTCTTATTTCTGTTTCTGTGTTGTGAGATCTAGTAATATTTTTTTTGTTTTTTTTTTATTTTACGTTCTTGACAGTAACGTAGGATACTACAATACAAAATATCTAGTCTAATATTTCGAGTATATAATCTAATATTTCGAGTATTTATTTAACAAATTACTGGCTCTACTCATTTAATGTGGAAAACTACTGCTATTGTCAGGAAGTAAGCCTTCTTAAATAGAATAGTTTCATTTTATTTCATTTGTTACCAGATTATACTCTCAATCATTTTTTGTCATTTATTATATCCCAATGATAAAGGGTACTAGACCAGGTCGAAAACCCAATAAAACATTTTTTTTTGTTTCATCAGGAATCGTTCCTGGAAAGTTGAAAGGCAGGCGCTCTACTTACTGCGCCACCTAGCGTTATTGATATTGAACTACCTACTACGCCCAGATATTGAAAATTGGCCCAGATATTGAAAACTTTTTTAAATCAAATGGGTTCTTTTGAAATAGTCAAGGATTTTGTTTTTATTGTGGATACCTTCATGTTGTACAAAGCAACAGTTTCGTTAAATCTGAATAATAATCTCTGCAAACCATTTTTATTATCTGCGAGTAGTACATCGTCACGGGCGTAATATATGATGTTAACGATCTTATATTGTCAATTTGATATCCCCAAGAGTGTTAACTACATATTTCTACATCATTTTAACCATTGTAACTTTAAACAGATTTGAACAGAGACTATCACTTTGTCTAATACCGGTTGATGTTGGCGATAGCTTTGGTTAATACGTTTAAGTGATTGGATTTTTGTTTTATTATTTGTATGTTTAGATCTTGATGATAATGAAGAGTACACGTAAAATATATAATTTTTGGGGATTAGCATATAAAACGTAAAAAACAGAGGGACGAAAATTCACAAGCACTGCACGAAGGAAGTCGATATCGATATTTGCAAACAAATGTTAAAATCATTATTAGTGAACAGAAACCTAACATCAATTAAATTATTTAATAAATATACATACCTACTAATATTGTAATATACCTACTTAAATGTATTTTTTATAACGGCTAAACCCCATATTGAATCCATTCAAAGATTTTAAAATGAGATGCTCAGGAATATGGTAAATGCTTCTAAGCACAGAAGAAATAGCGACATACACCGAAATCTACACATCAAACCGCTGGGTGACCTTGATCCATTTATTTTATGTCAAAAAACTGTTGTTAAATTAATGGTTGGTCCACACATCAACTACAAATCAACCGAAGCGCTGTGTAACCTTAAGCCATTTATTTTATGTTAAAAAACTAGTGTTAAATTAATGGTTGGTCCACACAACCAGTTTTAATATAATAATAGAAATATTATGTTTCAAGCGATACCTTTATATACGAATGCGCAGCTTCGACTAGTTGTGGATTGGAGAAAGACAAAATGTCCCATTTTGAATAAATTTGTTAATATTACTCTTGAACTTTTGTAGGTTGTATGACGGTATATTTTTGCATTAACGAAACACGCTAGTTGAAATATGGTTCCACATTCAAAAAAATTTGATTAAAAACGAATTTCCAGAGCCAATTTTGAGCCACTTAGGAATTTGCATTGCGCGTAGGGTTGTCCATCTCCTTTTGCTTGACGAAAATATTTTAGGGATTGCATTAAATTATTTATTTGGTCTAAACAAGGGCATAAACCCACGATATATCTCCAACAATATCACGATTTTCAAGTGGTACATGGAAAGACATAACATTAGGGTTGTCGATAAGACGAAATGATACACTTTTGAACTTTGTGAAGAAAGTTAATAATCCCTATTTTCTGTTAGAATTTAGAAAACATCAAAATATTAATAGCGTCCCTCGTTATTTGCTTTGCTTTGTTTTCTGTAATAGGGCTCTGTATATTGTGTCAGTTAACAAAACCATGCCATATATTTGATAACAAACTCGTGTTATATTTCTACCCGTATATATTCGTACAATTTTTTTATTTGTATAATTATTATTCTACTTCTGATCCTTTTTCATATAGTATTGAATTGCATGTTAATATTTTTTTTCTCTTTCTCTCTTTATTTAACATAAATTTTTCTGCTATGAAATGATCAAAATAATAAACATATAGTTATATATAGACTACGTAACATTTTTAGAATTGGTTTTTTTTTTTAATAATATTATTGTTTACCTTTTTGGATTATTCGACCGGTTTGGTGGTGTATGCAACAACAATCGAACTATTATACGAGTATATTTAGAACTATACAATACACAACAGAGTCAGATATCAGAAAATAAAGAAGTCAAAAGGCAATAAATATAAGACCTTGGTCTGTCCTAGGATTCTAAAGACCTACATTATGTATATTAGTGGATATATATATGTGTGTATATTGTCCATATACATGATTCTAATAATACATATATTTATATATATATATATATATATCGCATATATCTTATAAATATTCAGAGTATGAACATTATAGATACTCCGATGAGATTAGGTTCTAAAATCTATTAATATGTTTGTATTTTATATTTTGTATGTGTGAATTTTAGAAAGTAGAATTCAAAAAAATGTAATGATAATAAAAATTAAAAAAAAAACAACAATAACAAAAATCAAAACTCAGCCTTGAATATTAAAGGTTTTTTTCTTGTTTTGTTTTATTGCATGGTAGAATAATTTTTTGTTGTTTTTTTGTTTTGTTTTTATTGTTGCTGCGATGCTATTGCTGTTGGCTCTTTAAAGATTTTTCGTTAATTTTTCTTTCTTTTGATTTTAATTTTCTTTTTTTGTTTCAGTTTTTTTCTGTTTTTCATTTTTATTACAGGGACTAGATTTAGTGTTTTTAATTTTGTTTTTGTTTTTATTTTTTTTTAAATAACAAATTTTTGTTGATAACACACTTTAATTCGGTTTTTAGAAATTTATTCTCTAAAAAAAATTGTTTTCCAAATGTACCTAATTATTTTTTTTTTATTGTTATTTTTTAAATGCGTTGTAAGGGTTTTGTTTTTTATTTAGGATTGCGTCTTTACTAAATATCGTATTATGCCGGTCGCTTATAGCTTCTATCATTTAGTTTTGAGTCATTTTTCTTTGAGATTGTATTTTTGTGTTGTATTTTTTTTTGTGTTTCTTATCGTTTTCGACCTCTTTTGCATCTCTCGTAGACTTAGTTTTGTTATATTTTTTATTCTGCTGTTTTTTGTATTGTGTAGTTTTCTTGAGATGAAAATTTATTTTTATGGTTCTTGACTGATTGTTTAAAACAAAAAAATATATAAAAATAATTTCTTATCTTTTTTCTTTGTAAGTTTTAAACCTTTTTTTTTATTTTTGTTGATTATAAATTGTTGAGAAGTCAGTTTTTTATATGCGCAATACAATGATAGTGCGTATCTTTAATAAAAAACAATAAAAAAAATTTTATTTAGAAAGTGTCAAATAAAGGTCAGTAGTGCAACATATTTAGTACATATTTTACGACTTTCTTTTATGACTGAATTAAAATGACTTTTGTTTTGTAAAAATTATTAGGAAAAAGTCGGTTTGACTACAATATTGTTATACTAATTGTTTAGGCTTTCGCGCGCATTTTGTAAAGGTCGTAACATCAAAGTATTAGAGTAGTTTTCAGTGACCACAGGGGAGAGCGTAAATTTAAAACCTTTCGAATACGTTTACAATACAAACCTTTATGATAACAAACCACAATAAGTTCCGACTAGGGTAATATAGGGCCACAATCCTAACTATTATACATATATTTACCTAAAATAAATCTTGAATCCGGACACCTAAAGCGAATGGATGAAAATGCTCCAGCCAAGAGAATGATAGTAACAATACAAAGATAAGCCTTCATCATAATAAGCCCAGTTTCGGCTGCGATAATATAGAGCTCCAATCCTAAGCGTTATATAATTATTGTATATAATATAATCCTTGAGTTCGAACACCTAAAGCTGATGGATGCAAATGCGCTAGCGAAGAGAATCTTCGAACCCAAACCCGGAGCTAAAAGACGTCGAGGCAGGCCAAAGCTCAATTAAAGAAACTAAATATCGGCAGACATGAAGCATTTTCGTATCTTCAACTGGAGAGAAATCGCCCTTGAGCAACACAAATGAATATGAGTCATGCCCAGGATCTACACTCTGTTGAACATCTAAGTGTAAGATAAATTTTGTTTAGTTAATATCTAAAGGTTTTATTTGATATTTTTAATTAAATTTATGTAATAATGGCTATCGTTGTATGCTTGAGCTAGTTTTCAATTGTCGGGTCAAAAAAGGTTTTTTTTTTTTTGAATTTTCTTATCGATTTCAAAAATTATTTTCCATTATTGATCTTGTTATCACCAACTCATTATTTTGTTTTTGTCGTATACCTAGGTAGGTAGGTGATTCAAGTGAGCGTTCTAATTGTTTCTGTAAAACCAATTAGCACTTAACTGTAGCTTTTTAGTGGCACGACTCAGGATTACTCATCCAAGTACTAAACCCAGTACTAAAGCCACCTTGTGTGATTGAAATCATATCCTTCAATCCTATATTATTTTCAATTCCTACTCTGTCTATATAGTATACCCTATCATCTTTACTGATAATCTTCTTGAAATAATATAGCCAGATTTATTAGATAATATTGTAAATTGGAAAACGAGAGTATGGACAATTTATTATCTGATCGTGATCGATTAGTTGAATTTAGTCCGTTGAATGGTGAAGTTAATAAGATTATATAAGTTCAATTGGGAAAAAATTAAATATGTTATTATTGATATACAGGGCTTTAGACACATTTTAAAAAAATTGCAATATTGCCATAAAATGATCCCACATTTCATAATAAAACCACATTACAGTTATCATATTTTGGATTTCACAACAAAATCTACCAATAATTGGCCTCACAAATAATCATTTAGATGGAATGATGAAACAATGACTTTTTATTCATTACCATTTACGCAATAATAACGTTCATCATGGGCCATTGAATTTTAAACAATCAAACGGAAAAGTGCAATAGATCTGAAAATATCGTGTCATTATAGATCTATAATGTAAAAAACAAATATTTATTAGAACTGAATTGTCCACCAAGATACAACATATTATTAACCTTGAACCTATACTACGGTTTCGGCTCATTATGATGATATCTGAAAAAAAAAAAATAGAGAAGGTGGACACATGCAAAACATAAGCTGTAAAGCGAGGCTTAATGTTTTTGAATGAATGAATTTATTTATAGTAAAGCTAGTAGAGCTCACTGAAAGAGACACTTACATTTTAACACTTCCGCATTCTTGATCAATTGGTGATGTTTTATTTTTTTGTATATTATAGCCAAAGCTGAGGTAATGACCTTTGAATACTTGCGTACCGTTGGCTTTTTCAAAAAGGGAAAGAATGGTTAAAGATAAAGAAAGAACAATGTTGTTAATACTCATGTTAATATTCTGCAAATCATAAATAAAAATATCTTCTATCATTCGTGATTGGAATGCAGTTTCCAATTCAAGATGTCCTAACTATAAAAAAAGATTATAACCAGACTTAAACCACAGAATTTTCACTGTAAAAGAATGGGAGGGGGTGCACTCATATTTTATGCAATAGAATTGCTTAAGGGCAGAAAGCAGTGATTGTATTTATAATATACATCTATCTATAAAATACAGTAAAAGCTTCAACAACAGGTTGCGGTCGATGAGGTCGCGTTTATGTCGACTAAAAAACGAATGGCGTGATTTTAAACTGTGTCCACAAAGTTTAAAACAATTTTTGGTATACCTATACAATTTGAAGTAGTTTTTGGAGCCCATAAATATGAGTTATACTGAAGCTTGAGTCGTAGATATGTTTTACAGATTTTGAAAAAATCACGAGATCTAAAATGAATGTAGTAACTCAAAAATCACAAACATCTGGTATATGAATATTTTTCATATCAATTCATATTTTGCTTCACTTACATTCCGAGAATGTTCAGGTCTTTGAGTCGCCTTACATCTTCATTTCAAACCAGGAAATCGGTTCGAATCATGTTAGCTTATTAGTTACTAACGAGACAGCTTTGAGTTGTTGAATTATTAAACTCGACTCTATTTGGTTTACCTCAGTCAACAATTTTGGCAAGATCGTGATTGAGCCATCATTGTTCTTTTGGAGTTGACGGTGGTAGCTGTAGCATTAGTTTTTTTACATGGCTTGAGTAACATGGAAAAATTCTAAGTATACATAATATTGTAAATGCTCGACTAACACAAATTTTAGTTTAAAAAAAACGAACTGTTAGATATCGCTGGACCATATTATGCTTTCCTATGAATACATTAAAGTTTTTTTTATAAATTAATTCTTTAAATTAGCGTTACAACATATTTGTTATTCGTTCAACAAAACAGAGTAAATTTTACCCATAAAATATTAAATTTAATATAGGTACATACTTAAATTTGAACATGGTGTAAGTAAAAAAAAACATAAATCTAGTATAGTAGTAGTATTTTAACTTCAACATCCTAACATTCCATATTTTATGTTTATTCAAAAAATTCAAAGCGTTCAATTTTCAAATTACACAATGAAAATTTGGCTCTTCGGATGATTGACAATAGTTGCATTGGAAATCGAAAAATAAATCTAAAATTAATTTAAACTAAATTTTTACACCTTTTAACACTTGGTATTATTGAGCCGTATAAACTCTAACTTCCTATATTCCATTCAAATACATTTTCTTCAAAAAATATGACCACTTCAGAGGTCTACTTGTAAACTATACCATAGTTGAAAATTAATTTTTGTTTTTTTCTGTAATTTCTCGACAAAAACATAAAATTTAAATCAATTAAAAATATAATTTCTCGCCTTCGGATCATTAACATTTTACAAAATTACAAAAGAAAAAAAAAAAACAAGAAAAGCACAAAAAAATATCTCGTGTCAACATCACTTTTAAAACCGACAATTCAGTAAAGTCATCATAATATGCAAACACAACAATAAAAAATAACAAAAGAAAAAAAAACATGTTAAGAGAAAAACGCAAGAAATGTTAACATCAACAGTAAGATATTCGTGTTTTTTTTTTGTTCGATATATTAAAAATATAGCCCATAATATCGGTATTACTTAAAAAAATGAAATTAAGTAAGAACATGGTGTAGATATGACTATGCTTTATTGCAGAATATCCTTGTTGGATGAGACTAACAAACAACATACATAAACAATAGGAAATTTCATGCAAAATGTAATTTTTTGATAATGAAAATCGATTCATCATTCATGTAGTTCATTACATCTACCCTGTGAATGCGAAGGACCACTCGAAGCAACTTTTGGCACTTGGGAACAACATTCCCCGAACAATGGAAGCTATCCAACATACCATTGAAGAATATCCTGAGTGTGATCACAAAACCTTAAAAGATCAGCTGACTAATAGCACAAACAAACACGTGTAATCACAATAAGTCTATTTGCGGCTGCGGTGATATAGTGGAAAGATCCCGTCCCGAAATTATATAATCTAATGTAGTCCATTGTTTTTTAAAGATAATTTTGCGCTAAGGACATTTAAGGATATTTTCATCATGATCATTGTCAATGTCCTATAACATGGGGTATGCATCTGGGGGGAAATAAAACGTGTAAAACAACTTTGCAAAAGACGTTTCCAAACCAAAATCAGTTTTTTCTAAATCACTTGAAATAATCAAATTTTAAGAAAAAGGCAAGTAACATGTTTTTTTGTAAGAGCAGGAAAATGTAGACAATTTTTCTTTTTTTTTTGTAAATTGGGGAACTCTAAATAACCGCGACCTCTTATGATCTATTATACTTCCCCGTCTATTTCAGAATTTCAGGTTTATGTCCTTGATACACGCTATTATTACTTTGATGTCAAATTCAGAATCAGACGATTTGTATCCCTGGAAGTGTTTGTATCTTTTGCGAGCTATAGCGTCGCAAAAGGATTGCTCCTCTTCTAAGCAGAATCTGCATCTGTCTGTGCTCAATCTACCAATCTTGAAAAGATGTTTATTGAATGGGCCATGACCTGTTGATGACCAGTATTCTGACATTGAATCTAGTCTACCTGATTATCTGATTCAATCTTGATATGCTTAGTTTGAAAAAGAATTTAGACAGCGTAAGTCCTTGGCAAGTATCCCACATATTTTGGGTTTCTGTGGTTTCTCACTTGGAAACAATTCCTTGTAGGTAGGCGTTTGAACGAGCAATACTTGACTCTGGTCCCAAGAACTGATTCTATGTAGACCAAATATAGACAATACATAAAAATAAATAAATTTAAATTATTTTTTCATCATGGTCATCATCAATTATTTGTTCATCATGGTTTAAATCAATACCGTTCCATTTGTTGCTATTCTATGACATTAAAACGATTTAAGTCGATTTTAGCAAACCATCAATAACTTAATTCTATAAAATAATTTAAAATTGAAGTAACTGATATATATCCTTTATTTTAGCTCTTTTTCTTAGAATATATTTTTGTTAATCTATCTGAGACCATCTCAAATGATTAGACTCTTTTCATCCTTCTGACTAAATAAGTATATGCATAAACATCAGCAGTTTCATAGTTTGAAGATTATCTTATTCCTGAAGTCTGGACTCATGCTTAATATTCAAACTTTTAATCTCTTTTTTAGCAGTATATACATTCCTAGGTCTATTTTAGCTTCCACACCCAGTGTATAGTTGACCACTGAAATAGCTACACCTTGCGTATTTAGATATATACATTTTTCCATTCAAATTCAACATTTTGTCGAACAATTTGTTTGAAGAAATGTTCAATTTGATTAAAAAAATGTTGGATTTATTTGAAAAAATGTTGAATTGGAATGAAAAAAAATATATAAAATTAAGTACTTGCTTATATTACATTATGTATCTTATGATATATAAATAATATCAATATAAACTAACTCAAATATGTATAATGTATGCCTATTTTCATCTACCAATAATTCAACTTTACCTATTTTTATCAACTACAAGGTTAGATTTTATCAACAACATAAAATGTCAATAGAATTAAATAGCAAAAAGAATAATGAAAACTTAAAAGTTGAAGTATTATTTACTTTTAAATATTATAAACGTTTTGTTAAATTCATAAATGTACTAAAAAAGCCCATGCAAAATTTTTTGTAAATATTCAAAATCCAAAAAATTCAAAATCACAAATTTAACGAAAAAAAAAACGTAATAATCACAAAAATAAAATTTACTTGTAATAATCCTAAAGACCTCACCTTTAATATATATTTTTTTTTTATCCAATTTTCTTTTGTTATTTTTTTTTATGAGTGAACAATTTTTTTGTTTTTTTTTATTTTTTATTGCAAAAAATAATCAAAAAAAAAAAAAAATAAATGGAAAGGTAAAGAAAAAAAAACTGTGCGCATCGCGATGATTAAAAATTCATTAAGAACACACCTCTGACGAAACAGTGCAAAATCTCACAATCAGTATCAAACAGTTTATGTGTATAGAAATGAATATAAATGAATGTTAATGTGTGTGTGTTAATGGTTGAATTGAATGGCGATGAATAATATAAAAATAAATAAATGAATACTGTTTGCTATACGATTAAACATCAATTATTCAAAATAAATTTTAGCGGGCCTTTAATCTGCTCCTTCAAAGTATCCTTTAAAAAATTACGATAAAATCTTATCAATGAGTGATGCAATATAATTTTTTTTATTAGTTTTTGCAATGTTGTTTTTTATTTTATTTTTTTTTTCTTCTCTTTTTCTGTTTAAGTTCCTTCACTTAATTGTTAAAAACAAAATAAGAAAAATTTAATGAAAATAAAATTTGATCGTTGTATTAATTGCCTGTAATCAAATTTATGGTAAATTCAACTTTGGATTATACTTCAACAGCATGAAGAGATAAATCTGTGATATCTGCAATAATATAAAACCGCTTAAGTTGACATTAGTCAAAAATGAGATATTATGGCATAACATGGCATCCTACGTTCAAAATTCCATCCAAAATTCGGACGCTGTTATGAGTTTTTAACTCAGCTAAACTGTATATAGTGCACATGGTATTATATCTTATACCAACTTAAGTCAATCATATAATCATATTATCAATTAATAATTAAATAAATAAATTAAGTACCGGACAATGATATTTCGTAGTTATGAGCAAATGGACGAGCAATTTTATAAAATACTATTATTAAAAAATTAAAAAATATGAAGTTAATAATATTATAACTATATATACACTACATTAAAATCCCCACCTGTTGTGAATATAATTAATTGAAAATATTTTTTTTAATCAATTCGTTGGACAAGCGAATCGTATCCATTGTTAAATTTTTTTTTGTATAAAATTTTGAAAATTTTGACAGTACTGAATAGTAGATAAAGCTTAGTACTGAATAGTAGATCCTAACGCTGCTGTTTGTTTTACAAAAAATGTCCATATGTCTGGAAGACAGATTTAAAATTATTACTTCACGATATTCGAATAGCAAACAGAAATCCATAAACAAAAACAGAATTTTTTTTGGACAAAGAACATAACGGAACTGGAACAAGAGGAAGATGAAGGGAGAAATGAATAATAACAAAAGAAGATGTTAACGTTCGTCTAAAATTTATATGCACAGGTCTTCAGTAAAGGATTGCTTTTGTTTGGGTAACACAAACAATGAAATTAGATTCCATATTCAAGATGTTTTAGTTATAAACGAATTTTCATAATTTGTCTTTTTCCATCTAGATATTTCGATGAAGGTCCTTAAAGCTTTTTTCATAATGCACATATTGTTTTTTTTATTTTGCTTTTTTTCTCAAATGAGCTCAATCGTTCGTATAGAGTGTTTTACAGACTTAAGCTTTCAAACATAATTCACACATATTTTGAGGTAATATTCAAATTATCGAGATATCTATAAAAGTGAGAAAGTTCAAACAACACAACGATGTTTGGGAGGAGCAAGATAAACTGTTATATTTGGGTATCAATTACGCAAGGCGAAAAATCCCATTTTTTAAAACGTATTATTTACTAGAAGAACCAGCTCATGCTAATTGTAGTCCATATTGGACCGAATAAAGGCTTTATAGATTTTCAAAAGATCGGAGAAAAACAAAATAGGATTTACTACGACTAAAAAATCACAAACATTTGGTTGCATTTTTGTTTTAGCAATATCGAATGTAAGATCATT
Organism: Argyra leucocephala; assembly: GCA_963942445.1. Lineage (NCBI taxonomy): Eukaryota > Metazoa > Arthropoda > Insecta > Diptera > Dolichopodidae > Argyra > Argyra leucocephala. The sequence goes on from OZ012681.1 coordinate 106,221,213, forward strand.
TTAGATAATTCCTAGGTATGTGCATACCTAATATGGTTCAGGCTTCAGATTATATGAAAAGATCGAAATTAAAGGCCAGGATTAAAAATAGAATTTTTTCTGCAAATAATATAGCTCTGATTTTTGGAAATATTCAACTCAACTTTATTTTTTATCGTTTAGAATTAATCGTTAATAATTATTAATAATAGAGCAGGTTAAAGAACTCATCGTTGAAAAATACCAGCGTTTATTTAGAATCGATCAAACCTATTTCTTTATTACAAACTTTGATTCGAAATAAAATCTTAAATTTATTTGAGAAAATAAGAACTTAAGCCTATAACTTGACACTTTGACAATAATTTGCAATCCATGCAACCAATTCGCATTTTCAATCAAAAATTTTAAGTATATCCAGAGCTTTAATATCTGCTTCAGCCACAGAGATAATCTTTTTATGAGACAAAATAAATAAACAAATTAAATAAATAGAAAAAATAAACAAATATTTAGCCGATTGTTGAACAGAGACACAGATGAGCATCTTACAACAACAATCGAACAATTTGCCGGATTGACAGAGAGACAGATGAGCATCTTATGTCTTCAAATCAACGGGAAATAAGTGAGATCTAAATTTATACTGCCTATCTAAATATTTTGTAATTTTATGTTTATTTAAGATCTCTATCACTTTGAAGAGGATCGAATTTATAGCTATAGGTCAGCTGTAGTTGAAGGAATAGCTTTAGTCGTCTGTTTTGGAAATTACGCTTGGATGAGCAATTCTATTCAAAACAACCTAATGTATATGTAATATATAAATATTTATTACTATGTTTAACTAATTATGTAATATATAAAAAATATTATGCTAATACATTTCGTTTACAGCATTTTCAGGTCCAATCTGTTAAATTTACAAACATGCAAAAATTAGAAATGATTATCAACAACTTGTTCTTAAGTTGTAAAACCTGTCAAAAGACTTAAATAATTTATAAATAAATTTATAATTAAATTTATTTTAATTATAAATAAATTTTACGTTTGAATTTTTAGTTGATTTCTATAACTCACAGATGTATTTATAACATTTTGTAATAAGTTAGAAAATCAAACAAAATAAAAATCAAAAGTTGTATTGATGAGTTCTGAATACTACTTTATGATGAACGAAGCACTTCTAAAAATAATTATTTTTAATATTATTCTTAACTATCTTCTAAATTATTTTCTGCAGCTAACTTAAACCAGTATGCAAGTATCTAATACAATTGATAGCCACAGGTTATCTGCTTATCCTTAAATCTAATTTTTGACTATTCTTAGAAACAAAAATAACAACTTTATCATTAGTTTCAAAATTTTTAAATATTTAATTAACAAATAAATAATTTTCAAACACCAAAAAATATCTTTAGATACGCTAATAGAATTATACACATAAAAACTGACCTTTTCTAGTTAGATCATTAGAAAAATAGTATTTATCTCTTCTACGAATAAATTTTTCTAATCTCTTCAATATAACTCTTCAATAATTATCATAAATATTTTTAAAAATAAAATAAAAATCATAGTATAAATCTCAGCACAATCTACATTTTATCCTTTTCTCTCAAACCAAACAATCTATGGCATTCATCACACAAAAAATAATTCTCTATCACTAACTATCCCTAACGAAGCAATTAAAATTCAAATTAAAATCAAAATTTTCTAATTTATTTATTTGATTATTATTGAAATATGATATCTTGATTATAGACTTCAACACAATTGGATACATACACAATTTATTTGTAGATAAAAAACGCGACCAATTGCATCGATAACATAATAAATACAACAACTGTAACTTAATAATAATATCTTATATTTGAACCAGTATATATATATGTATTTATATCTACAACATAATCATTAATTTTTAATTAATAAATTTTTCTCCCCCAAAAAACAAAAAAACAATTCAAATCTAAGCAATATATTAAATTGATTATCTAAAATAGTATATCGCAGCTACAAAACCAAATCTCATAGCAACAAATGCATAATAGTAGTGATAAGAAAACATACCACATAATAACATATATGAAAATAATTTATTAAAAATATGATAGAGTGAAAGAGAAAGAGATATTAAGCAGAATTAAAGGGGCCGTTTAATATTAGGAACCAGAAAATTTATTTGAAAGAAAACAAAAAATTAAGAAAGAAAATATCCCATGCCGAGATGTCATCCCATAACTTAAATTCCCATGTTATTTGTATACAATAATTATTATTAAGAGAACAAATTTTTTTGCTCTTTTTATTATTGTTTTTTTTATTTATTTTTTTCTCTTCAATACACTTGTCGTAAAATTTTGATGAAGTCGATGAAAATGACTTTATTTTGATATTATTGGCTGTCAATCCACTTCTTTTCAAACTGTAATTCAAAAAATTTTATTTACTGTCCGGCCACATGAAATAACAGTAGTGGTACGACAGTTCACAAATTCTTACAAAATTTCCACTTAACAATCACATCCATTTAGTCTCGTTTGGCCCAGTAACGTCAACATTAGCTACTGTGTTGGTATGATCCGGATATTTGTACAATATTTAACAATAAAAATAGTTTGGATACAATAATTATTAATCTCTAATGCGCTAACTATAAGGACATGTGATGACATATTAAGTGATATTTCATTTTTGGAAAATACATTTAAATGCCCGCAATCGACAAATGCGGCAATTAAGTTGAATCTGACAATTCGTTTAATTTTCGTTAAACATTGAAGTCTTATGTTAATTTCAATCCAAACCAAATTCGAAATATTAGTCATATTATGTAATTTCTTTTTGTTATTTTATTTCTAAGAAATATTTTCTTATGTTATGTTTTTATGTCATTATGGGTAGGCAAAATATGCGTTGACAAATATCTATGCCCCCTTATTTATGCAAATTGATATTTACATATTATGTAGTTCTATTACTACGTTTATATGATAGCTTAAGTACTTGACTTGAATTTTCTTGAAATTTCAAGCTGTGTATTCGATTGACCAGCTTGAGTTGTTGTCAGCTTGAAAATAGCTTGAGTGATAGCTGATAAATTTTGATGCCTAAAATTTTTAAAATTTTAGATAATTAAATAATGGATAAATTATAAATTATATTTTAATAATTAAATAAATTAATTCAATATAATTAAAAAATTAAACAAAATAATTAAAAAATTTTAACAATTTTCAACCATCTATTTTTTAAATTCTCGCTAAATATTAACAAAATTTTGTAAATTTTTGACATTAGATATCAACTCAAGCCGCGTATTCGATTAAAATTTTCAAGTTAAGTAAGTAAGTTTTTGTGATTACTTTGTGAGTGAAGCTGTTTTTAAGAAACTAGCGTATGCATGATGTTGAAGCGCAGTTGAAGCTTACTTGAAGCTGTCATGTATACGGGGTATCGTATATGTCATTATAGTTAGCACATAAAAGATTAGTTATGATTGTAACAATATAGAGAACAAATTACATATTACATATAATTAAATATTACATACAAGCACGGGTTCAAACCCCGTGAGAAACGAAAATTTTTTCAAATGGTGAAAATTACTGAAAATGTAATTTTCAATACAACCACATCGGTTCAAATATAACATAATAATTTGTGACAAAATAAACAATGTAATAGTTGAAAACCAATAAAAAATAATATAATATGTACACAAATACCAAATAATTACTATATAAGAAAAGGCCCACATTCCAAAAGGGAAAAGGATTTGTAAGTTGGCATGCAGATTTATCTGTACGTTCAACTCTTAAAATAAATAAATAAATACTCTTAACAAATAAAAATGCCACAGAACCAGTAATTTTACAGTAATTTTACAGCTGCAAACAGTTAAGATAGTTGTCTCGTATGGCTGCATCTTTAGTTTACCAATCATTCGAATATTTCAATATTAAGAGGAGTATATGGAATTTGAGTGTGTTATATTTTAACAAAATTTATAAATTAAACTTGATATTTCTATAAGCTTTAATTAGTTTTTCCAGTTAATTACCATGTATTCTCAAACTGTTTAAATTTTTATTGAAAGAATTTAATGAATATTTCAATATTGAGTAAAACTTATTAAAAAAGTTAAATTAAATTTTAACAAGATAAAAAAAAGTATATAAGGTTTGTACGATTTTTTGTTTTGGCTTCTATTTTTAACCAAATTTTTTTCAAACTGTTCCAAAAGAAAATTTTTTCATTAATACTTTTTTTTTTATTGTACTTGCAGTACATTTAATTGCTCCTATTTAAATTATTTAAACTATATTCTTATAGTTTCACAATCCGTAAAAACAAAGACCCATAAAAATCAAAATCCGTAAAAATTAAAATCCGTACGTACAAAATCCGTAAAAAATCCGCGCGAAAAATTGCTAATGTATTTTAAACTTTCAAGAACAGTAAGAATAACATAAGGTTGTCAGAACTTCAGGAAAAACCTTTATCTATGGGAAATTCCCATAAATAGCTTGTAGGTGGAATAACTACGAAATCCCTAATGTGAAAAGCCAAATGGATTAAATCTAAACGACAAAATTCCAAAATCCAAATAACGACAAAATATCAATCAAATTTTAGTAAAATAGCAAGGTTAGTAAAAACTTAAAAAAAAAAACAAAATTTATTTTTGAAGTAAATTTATTTTCAAACCCCCGCTACTTATTTATTGCAACTCTGTTTTTGCAGACGCAGGTAAACGCAGAAGTCAAGCTTTTAGTGTAAAATATAAAAAAAAAAATCAAAATTTATTTATAAAGTCGGGGCTGCTGGCCTAAAACCCCCGCTGCCTATTTGTTGAAATCCTATTTCCGCAGACGACAAGCTTTTAGTAAAAAATATAAAAAAATAAACAAAATTTATTTTTAAAGTCGCAGCTGCTGCCCCCAAATCCACTACCTTTTATATTTTTCCAAGTAAAACTTCTTTACAATTTCCAAATAACAATAAGTAACAACACTATCTATCTTTTTCACATAATATAAATGACACATAATCTTGAAAACGGGAAAATCCCGAAATATGGCAGAAACAGGCACTATTTATGGATTTTGTGTATAACGGATCTAATTTTTGTGGATTTCGGTGTGCTTCCCCTTTGGTTATTTGTTCTCACATACTCTCAAACTGTTTTTAAATTTTGATATATTAATTCTAAGTATATTTTCCATATTCAACACAGCATATGTATAAGTACGAACACAAATGTGAAAAGAATATTATAAAAAGAAACAATTAGTGATTTATTTATTATCATCGATTCTCAAACTATTTTTGAATTTTTATTTAAACAAACAATACACTTTGAACATTTAATTCTTTACATGTAAGTAAAAATAATATAAGAAGGATTACTATTTTACTTTACAAAACAAAACAAAGTGATTTTATTTAATACGCACATGTATTCTTCGAAACCATATCATATAGAATCTTTAAAATAAAAACAAAAATTAAAATTAAAATTGAAAATATGTTTTTTTAAGTCCCCAGCGGTTTGAAATTACAAGTGGTAAAATATTTTAATATAATACACTCATATACTTATATATTTGAATCAAATTTCGCTTGACTTAATAAATGGCGTAGAACACAATAAATTGTTCACATTCACAAATCATTTTAAAAATATTGAAAGTATTGGTATTAGTTTTGGAATTAGTTAGGATTATGGGTATAAACTCATCATAATTAGAATCATGTCTAATAAATTAAAAAATAATTATACTTTAATCATTTTTTTACATATTTGAAGAATATAAAATGTTAGCAAATAGGGAAAATAATATTAAGATTTTTAAAGAAGATTAAGTTGAGTTCAAAATAGACTATATTATTGGGATTGCTTTACAGAACACTATAAATATTTGCAATAACATTTAATTATCATTAAGGGTGATTGTCGCACCAATCAGAATATCACTTGCTAGATACTCAAGTCAAAATTAAAAGTAAAATATTTCAAAAAGACTTGTATACAGAGAGTTCATGAAAGACTAATTATAGAGAACTCACGAATATGGCATCATATTCCTCTTAGTGTGTTTCCACATTCATACAACACCATAAGGTATAACTTGCAGAAATTCGATAAAAAGATCAATAATTGCTTTCTGCAAATTTTTATCAATTTTTTCAAGAACTTTCTTCCTATCCTGTTCTATCCCAACCAAGCGGTACGTAAGTACTAAAAATTACATGTTAACGCTTGGCTGTTTATAAAAAAAAATCTTCAATTTACGATTTAGAAGCTTATTTAAGTTTAAAAGGGGGGGGGGGGTATCAGGAACAATAATCAGTTACTGACATAGCACTAAATTTCGTGAGTTATTGTCAACATTATGAATGAGACAGTAAAATGCTAACATTTACCTTTTCAGTAATTCTTGCGATTGTTTGTTCTTATAAAACAACTAATGAAAAACACAATTGATGCAGTTATTGAGCCTCCTTGAATTCTGATATGATTTTTATTTCAACTTTTCTGATAGAAAAAAGTTAATTTTAACTAAATTGTAATTTTTGAAAAAATAAAAATATTCAGTCATTACATCGACTCATAAATATAAATACAGTAAGTGGTAGTATAAATGTCATTTGACTGTCCTGTCCTAACATAAAACTAATACGAATAAAATGATATCTGTCCGAAGGCTGTTATTAAAGTACAGAATTCGTATGCCTCATAACGATATCATTTACCACATCACAATAGAAACTGGAACATTTACCTATTCCCCAATCAGACCTGTACATGTGGCGAATCTTCTGCAACTTTTCGGACGTATCAGTTATCAATTAGTTTAAGTGATTTATACGTCAATTCTACAATAAACGTTTCTGATGGGTATATGGATGCTAATTGACTGACCTGAGATCGTTAAATCGTCATTACTTTTGCCTTTATTCTTTTGAAATAAAAATTGTAAAATTTTATACAATTTTTAATACAATTCATTTATTCCAATTTGCTCTAAATTTGACAAAAAGAGATAAAAATAATAAGAATTTAAAATATATTTAACAACACTCGGGAAACCAATCTTCGGTTATAGAAATAAATAAAAGCTATATGAAACAAAATTTTGCACAACTACAATCTGCACTTCTCAACTACTCCTTGGTATGAGTACACAATATAAATATAGCATCGTTTTTGCTTAGTAGTAACATAGTTCGAAACAGATAATTGGAATGTTGGGAAAAAGACTATAAAGACGAAAGATGAAAGACGAAAAATACATTTACCAGCCGACATGATACAGTTTAGCATTTAACTCATATAATTACAATGTTTCAGTTTCGAATCTCATTCCGGACAAGGATATTGTACTAAGTTTTTTCAAATTTTTCTTTAAAATTAATTTGGCATACAAATTGCATATTACTAAATTCAAATAATATTAATGAGTCAGGTCCAGGTCCAAGCACGTACATGGTCTGATCACCATCTAAATAAGTAAGTAAATAAGTAAAATAATATGAAACTACGAAATGCAATTTTACAAAAAGTAAGAATTATTATATGTGACAGAGCTAAAAGAAATATTACACCAAGAAGTAAGAGTATAGACAAAGAGCAAAAATAGAAAGATCTAGAAATAAAACTATTGTAAATTTTAGTCAAGCAAACCCTGCAGATATCCCTCAATATGAAAATAGTATTTTTACCAATGTTTATACACTAAAAGCTAAATTTATGAGGCTGAATAATAAAACATCTTGTGGGCTAGATGGAATTCCAAATATAATACTTAAAAACCTTACAGACAATATTATTAGACATTATTGTATTATATTTAATAACTGCTTGAACTTATCTTATTTCCCAGAATGCTGGAAAAAAGGTAAGGTTATACCAATCAAGAAACCGGGAAAAAATCCATATGACACCAATAGTTACCGTCCAATTAGCTTGATGCCTAATATTAGTAAGGTATATGAAACATTGATAAATGATATAATAGTAGATTATGTAAATAAAAAAAACATAATACCAAATAACCAGTTCGGTTTCAAATTTAAACATTCCTCCATCCAAGCGATTACAAAAGTAACCTCAGATATTTGCTGGTTCATAAACAATAGGAAATGTGTAGGGGCATGCCTCATTGATTTAGAAAAGGCTTTCGATACTGTCTGGTTAAATGGACTAATATATAAATTAATTAAATACAAATTTTCGAAAAATATAATAAAACTGATAACAAACATGACAGAAAATAAAACTTTTGTAGTTTACATGGGTGCTGAAATTTCGAAAAAAACATTCAAAATACAAAATGGTCTACAACAGGGAACTGTTGATTCTCCCATTCTATTCAACATATTTTTAAGCTCTTTATTGAATTATTTTAACAACATGTCTGGTCCAGAATTCGCGGTAGCATTTGCTGATGACCTAATTGTATATGTAGCTAATAAATCAGTTATTGAAGCCCAAATAGACCTACAAGATATGTTAGATGAAACAAATTACTACTGTGATTTTTGGAAAATGAAAATCAACTTTAGTAAATGTGAAGTGATTCTGTTTAGAAACACAGTAGATAAAGTGAACCAAAACATTCGGAAAAATTGGAAACAATTTTCTCTTAGAGCGACTGATGGTTCAATAATAACAAATAGAAAAACTGTAAAATACCTAGGTGTGTATCTTCATCATCACTTATAAAAAAACAGGTCGAAAAGGCAAACAAAGCTGTCATGGCTACAAAAACAATGTTCTTCTGTAAACATCTAACACCGAGGGTAAAAATAGTGGCATACATGTCATTAACAAGACCAATCATAACTTATGCTTCACCGATTTGGTTCAATACTAATTCATCCATGATGGAATCAATTCGAAAATTCGAAAGAAAATGCTTAAGAATAGGCTTGAAAAAAATTAAAAAATATCAGAATAACCAAGTAACATATTATGCAAACAAAGTAATCTACAAAGAGGCAAATATAAGTAGAATAGATAACTTTATAATTAATTTAAATAGAAAACATTTCGACAGAATACTCAATATTAAAGAAAACAGTCTCATAAGCCACATTTATTATTTCAACAACAATTATATTAAGAAAACTTTAGAATCTGGATTTGTCAAACCAGAAGCATTTTACTATCTGGACTCAAATAATTTTTTTCAAAACAATAACAACATTCCCATATTATACCACTACAATAGAAGGGCAACAGACAAAAAAATCATTTCTAACCCAAATAGCACAAATCTAAGCGAATTAAAATTTGATACAAACATACCGACAATAGACAATAACGTAAATAAAAATTACTGGTGGATAGAGAACAGATTAGATTAATGAATAAAATTATATAGTATTATGTTAATAATATTAGACGTAAGGTAGTTAAGTTATAGTTTAATTAGATTAAGCATAGATTTAAGGAAAATAGGTTAAAATAGATAATAAGTTCACATTTAGAAATAAAAATAATAATAAATCTAGGGTTTTTTTAAAATAATTTTCCCAAGAAGATATTAAAAGATAAATAGTATTAAATACTAAATATAATTATTCAGTGAGCGGAGGAAATGCTAAAATAAAAATTATAATAAGGAATGCGAGTTTTCAAATGAAACATGTAATTCTGATATAAAAATATACAGATAACCTTTTTTATGTTTTATTTTTAAGGATTGTAAATAATATCAGTATGAATAAAAAATAAACATTTATAAAAAATTGTAAGTGACAGTGAATATCCGAAATATCTGTGTTAGGTTAGATTACAGCTATCAAATTAAGTTGCAGGTATTAGGCAATTAATATTTAGGATTTTCACCTCATGTTCTTCTAATTCGAAAGCAAAATATGATAGTTCGAGAATAGTATATATATATATATTTTTTTTTATATATATATAGTAGAGAACTTATATATTATATTTTTTTCTATAGTTCTACCAAACCAAAAATATTTATTTTTAACTATTTGCTACTCAAACAATTAAACTACAATGTTATACAAACAAAAATATCAAAATTCCTCCTTAGATTTATATAAGTTTATAAAATCAAAAATAAACAAAAAAAAATCTATTAAAATTTTACCCCCAAAGTTGTTTTTTTTACTAATAAATAAATAACAAAATTTACTCTACATTAAAGATTATGTATATCGTACACATATTTATATGTGCTGTTCGCGGATATAGATACTCCTATCTACAAAACAAAAAAACCAATTTCAATTTCATTCAATATAAAATATTACAAATGAATTTTAATTATTAGTTTCAATGATCTAGAATTCAATAAATCTTTAAAAAAAAAAATAAAAAAACAAAAACAAAAACAAATAAACAAAAAAAGAAGTTGATTCCTACACTTGTATTGTTTTGGGTATATTTTTTCCGTTCCAATTGAGCTATTAAAAAAATTTATTTTCAATTGAATTTTTTATTTGAATATTGTTTTTTCTTATAGCACAAAATTAATAGGTTCTCTTGACAGAGATTGCCCTTTATTTAAATTTCTATACATTTTAATAAAAAAAACAAAAATAACAAAGAGAGAAGACCAAAGCAAAGTTTTTCATATTTCAAAATTAGCTGGGTAACAAAATTTGAAAAGAAAACAAAAATTTATAAAAATAAATAAATTAATTGTTATAAATTGACTATTTTTGTTTTTCTGTTTGTTTTTTTTCCTTTTCGTTTTTTATTAAGGAAAATTGATCTGTTTATGGATTATAAATTTACAATGAAAATAGATTTTAATTTTTACTTAATTTATTTTAATTTAAGATTTTTGAAAATTTCAACAGTAAAAGCTCTACAATAAAGTGGAACATTAAAAAAACGAATTATTTTTTTAAAAAAATATTATTTTTTAAGTTGGTATAACCTCCAAATATTAAAAACAAATGAAAATTACTGTTGCTTCCCTCATGTTGCTCCATAGCTATTTAACTCATAAAAGCTTGAATTAATAACTATAATTATTATTCTGATGGCATTTTCAAAAAATTTTATTTTATATTTACTAGCTATCATACGAAACTTCTATGAAATAATAGGATGGTATATGGATGATAAGGATGATCTATGAAATAATAGATCGTGAAGTTACTTGGAGAAGATGAGGTTGCAATGTGATAGCAGTAACATTTTTTGGTGATCCGTTTTGAAATTATTTTAATATATTGATAAAATTTTGATAACAAGGGGCTGCAATATAATAGCAGCAACAATTTTTAATGATCTGTCTTGACATGATTTCAATTGATTAGATCAATTTTAGGCGTTTGACATAGTCTAGTCTCTTTCAAGTATTTTTAACCTCTAAAATCCACAATTTTTTGTTATTTTGTTATACAAATTAAATTGGTGTCAAACATACTTAAAAAATCTTCTATAGTATTAATAAAATCTAGACCCAATAGTTTAGCTGGTAGAGGTAATTATTTTTAAATTTTTGTTGACTATCAGTTTGTGTTGTTAATCTGACCATTTTCTAGACAGTTAGATATTCCAAAAACAGATCTTTCGTTTAGTTTCAGTTCAAGATCAACTTCTTCTGACCATTCGTTTCAATGAATTTATATTAAATCAATTTTTAATTCATCATTGCGAAAATTTTTAAAGATTATTAGTAAAGGCTCTAAATCAAGAAAATTGCGAATTTTCTTAAAAAAAAATTTATGTTACATTTTATACTTATGTGTATACTTATGTGTATACTTATGTATGTGTTGTAAAAAAACCATATTAATTAATTTTAATTTTGTTAATATATTTAATATTGATTTTATATCTTTATGTTGGTGAGAGGGTATGACATGTAGGTTAAAGCTGTCATCACGAATACTCGTGAAAATAGGTTGACTGTGTTGTTGCAGCAAATTTTGAAATGAATTTGTTATATGAAATTTGTTCAACTTCCCTATAATTATTAACAATTTCTTTTTCGTGACATTCATATTTAAAAAAAGGCCTAAATATTTTGTCTGTTAATTGTTATTTGTTCTTGCCCTTATTGTGTTTCCTATTATGTTTCTTAACAACTCAAATTCAGTATAGCACTTGATTTGCACGTAACATAGATGACTACGTTTCGAAATGAATTTAGTTTTAAATCAAAATCCTTCATGTAAATCTGGAATTTGATTCTGGAAAAATATTATTTATGGTGATGGAAATAGAACATACCATCAATGTAGAGCAGCAATTACGTTTTTGAATATAGAAAAAGGTTCAGGCGTAAATACATTAGTATAACGTATAAGCTGTTAATAATTGAAATTAGAAATAAGAAAAATTTTAAGAGTGACTCTACTCTATTAAGGAATATTAAATAAATAAATAATATAAAATAAAATTATGAATATAGCAAAGTAATGTTTGTATATGATGTTATTCTTATTGCTATTGAAAATCCATTGTTTAAATATTCTCTTGATTTTTTTCACATTTATTTTCTTTTCTTTTTTTAAAGTTTTCATTGATGATCAAAAATGTTTCTTCAATAAACTAAACTCTTATAGTTTAAACTAACTTACACTAAGCTTCAATATTGATATACTTACCTACCAACAGTTTTTGAAATTTATTTCTTACAATAAAATATTAGTTAAGTTTTGGAATGATTAAAAATTATATTGAATTAATTATTTAATCTTTTTATTTTTAATATTATAAATACGAGAAAAATTTATTGCTTTGATGGTACTGCAATACAATAATATACCGCTTTGATCGCAGTATTCTGATTTTTGTCAACCACTTTTGATACCAACATTTGAGTACTACTACATTTTACAAAATATTTCAATACAACATACAATACAACAAACAACCCTTTGACTTAAATAATGCGATTTTCGCCCGCCACTAAACTACTACCAACTTCCAACCTACCTAGCTACATATATAAGTACATTTGATTATTTCATTTTTAAAATCATAACAAAACATTATTTTGAAAATTTTATATTTAATGTATTAATTTTTAGATTTATTTTCAATTTCATAATTAAATATTATTGATTAATTATTCCAAATTTAAATATTAATCTACAGATAATTTAATTATTTTTAATAATTTTTTTCAAACCTATTTATTTTAACATCAATTAATAATTTATTTATAATAGGTATGTACCTATATATATGTAATTATAATCCTTGCACTTGCAGAATATATAAAATGTTTTCATAATGAAGTTGGCTACACTACAGCTACATTGAATTAAATATAATTCAATCGATTGTCATAATATTGTATGTAGTTTCTAATAACTGTATTCACAGTAGTTAGTTTAGTTGTTGGTTATTTCAGTTTTGTGTAGTGATCAAAATTTTTAAGGACTTTAATTTTAAAATAATAAAATAATAATAAAATTCTAAACAAACTCTAATTTAAAGTTTATTAAAATTTAAAATTTGTATTTTTTAGTAATATATTTGGTTTTAATAATTTTAAACTAATATTATAATTATTAAATATTTAAACTGAAATGAATTCAAATCAGTATGAAATTGTCTTTTGCTGAATTATATTTTAATTTTCCCGTTATGTTTTGTTTGTTGAAATTTCCAGAATGAATATACATGTATAACATTTTTTAATATTAATGCATACATGTTATTAAATAGGCAAAGTTAAATTGAAAAAAAAAACAATATTTAAACAATTTTAATAAGAGAGGTGAATATTATAACCAACACTAATTTTAGATATTATTATAAACTAAGCAGTATGTAATTTAATAATGTATGTTTGTATATAGTGTACATAATTTATAATATGTTTATTAATTTGAATATTTGAAGAAAGTTAATGGTAAGGAAATTAAATTTTAAAAAATATGTATTTAGAATATATTCTTTTTTGAGATTATTTTATTTATTGGAATCTATTAATGATCACTTGATCAGTAACTTTTTACTTTTATTACATCTATATTATAATTTATTATATAATTTTTAACGCTACTTTTTATTAGTGGTAAATTATAAGCAAAATTTTTAGGTTATAAAAGTTTTCGTATTTTTTTTTTGTCAGTTCCAGAGGATTTAAGCAAATGTAGAACATTTATAATGTATATTTAACTAAAAAAATATGTTCCCTACACTATTGTGTAAGTGTTTTACTGGTATTTTAATAATTATGAATAGTGGTGTGTATATATATAATATAAAAATAATATATTTAAAAAATATTATTGAATAATTATTAAATGTTAATAATAATAAGTATAATAATATTATAAAAAAATTATTAAATTTTAATTTTTTGCAAAAATTCAACAATACCACAGCAACAGTTGGCTCTTTAACTTAGCGTTGTAAGTAAGCCAAGTTTCAATTACAATAATTGTAATTATAACTATTTTTGCCAGCTAAATTATTGTTTAGTTCTACGGTATTGTTAAACTTATTTTGAACATTTTTATTTCTATATAACATTAATATAAAATTCTTAATTCCAAAAATTAGTAAAAAAAATTATTCTAGATATTAGCAGTTATCATTTGATCATTGTTACTTAATAAATATTTATCCATATATAGTGTTGTGTTTTTCCCATTATTGTTCGAAAAATCTCAGTACAAAATTTTATACAGACAATAACAGATTTATGTAAAACAAAAATTTAATAAAGCCATCCGTTGGAAAATTGTTAAAATCTAAAGTACAAAAAACGAAAAAAAAAAACAAAAAGATAAGCCAGTTAAATTGACCGGTAATAAAATAAAAAAACAAAATACACGTAGTGAATCCAATAACTAACGTAATGCAAAACAAAACTTGACTATAAAAGCATTTTAGTTTCACCTTTAGGAGCAGTAATAAATAAATAAATAATTTGATGAACCCACCCTTGAACAAAAAACAAAATTGTCCTTAGGTGAAAAACGACGATCTCAAATACACTACGCAATATCTTCAAGATATGATGGATTCTGAGAGTGGTATAGCATTTACCCTAACCAGTCATAATTTCGGAAAACAGTAATAAACACATTTGTTTATTTTTAAAAGTGTATCTGTCTTCACATTTTTAGATCTGCAACACCATTTGTATTTAAAATATTTTTGACGTGTTATAGAAGTTGTAAACAAAATACCGAAATCAGTAACAATTTTAAAAACTCAAAGCTAATAGATGTATTTGTTTATTTTCCATAGAGTACAAGAGTACAAATTTTTTAAATTCTAAGCATGTACTAACATTTTAAAGCAAGAGCTTAATACTAACAGAGAAGTTAAAGAATTTAGCTGTAATGTTATCGAAATTAAAATGTTTAAAACACTTTTGATGGGTGCTTGAAATTGTATGACAGCTAACCAAAATTTTCTCAATTTTGGGAAACGATAAAATACGCATATTTTTAGTATTGATAGAATAGCATAGAACATATTTTCAGGTCTGCAACCTTTTTGGTTTTTTGAAACCATCTTGGCGGATGTTGTCTATGGCAGCTACACGAACTTCCAATTTTAAAAAACGGTAAAACTGGTACTTTCTCTATTCTGGTACTCTATCAAAACAAATAAATATGTTGGTTTTGATAGAGTACCAGAATACGATTTTGGTTTTTGAAATATGGTTGTTGTATATGATAGGTACCATAATTTTTTAAATCAACAAATCAGGGGCTCGATTCCATAATTTATTGCTTAATGCAATTGTGAGGAGTTATGGGACACCCTACATACAAACATTCATTTTTTATTACGAGTAATATAGATTTTCAAATATTTTAGATACCCTAATTAATAAATCAGTGACGAGTCTTGCATTATTTATTTTTTTTTTTTTATTAAGGTACAATTTATTAAATTCATTAAAAATTCAAATTTTTATCAAAAAATAAATTTACAAATTTTGACTTATGTATATTCAAAATATTATAATTTAAATTCTAAAAGTAGATTATAGATAAAATATAAATTATTTATTATATATATACATATATTTTAAATAATCAAATTAAATAATTAAATGCCGGGTGTTTACTACTGTCACTGTTTCCATATAAACCGCATAATAATTACTTCATTGTTTAGAGAACATCTCTTTAATAAAAATACAAACAAATTCCGGAAAATTAGAATTTTAATTTGAATTATAAATTTATGATTTTATTAAATTATGCATAACCATTTAATAGACACATATATATATATATTTTGGATACAATAAAATATGCGTTGATAAATTTAAACAGACCGTCGTCGGTCGTGTATATCCGTATACCTGAATGTCTCCTACAAACAAAACAAAAAAAAAAAAAAAACAGAACACGGAAAAAATCAACAAATATTCCAAGAAAATTACATTATTAATTCAAATCGCGGACCAGGTTTAATTTTCATGTCATAGATTAAGGGTGCGGAATTTTTTTTAATCGTTATTTTTCTTTTTGTTTTTGTCTTTTTTTCTTCTTCTTTGGTTTCGCTTTATGTAATGTGACGCATTTTAAAGGAGTTATTATTATTATGTCCGTTCAACGACTTCAATTGATTATTTTATACATGTAGTATCAAATGATTTTAAAGTAAAATGATAAGAACGATAAATTGAAAAATGTAAATAATTGTTGAATAAGAGTGACCTGGGTAATATTATATTAATTTTCTCTGTGGAAAATGTTTTGACTCTAAATTCCGGATTTTTAAAAAAGTATTTTTGATTTACAGATTTTTGGTTTAATCACTTACTATTCGTAATTAATTTTTGTTTTGCTTCCTTATAGTTGTTTTCTATAATTAAATTATTCTTAATATGGGGTTTATTTCTTGTGAATACACTAGGCTTCCTTTTAGAAGAAAATTGAGTAATTTGAACTATGATAAAGTGAACCTGATATTTTTTTTTAATTGAAAATATTTGCTCTCAAAAATACTGTTTAGTAGTCTTGAAGTGGTATTGATACCGGCAATTTGATGTTCTAGGGATATTTTTATCGTATTTTCAGTAAGCTATATAGTAATTAGCTATATAGCAATTATTACGTTCCGGTCTATACAATGCTATGTCTATACATTGCTATGCTTGATTAGATCTATGAAAACGTCGTTTACATAATTAAATATTTAGGATCTAACTGTTAGAAGAAATTTATAGATATGTATTACAGGTATCCTAACAATGAATTCATTCCATCTTAATAGTGTAATTTAAAGGAGAAGAAGATCTTTGAGCATTTGCCTAGCCTAGTTAGAGGCTAGTAATTTTATAGGCTTTTGTGTTCGTAGTGTTTACAATTAATGTCTTTAAATAAATAAACAACATTAAAAATGTTGGAAATGATGGTAGTGGTAAAAGTGCAGCATTGACAGCTGTTATTGCCAGAAAAATTTAAAACAGGCAAAACAATAAACGACTAAGATTAATTTTTTATTTTAGTTTTTTGTTTTGATTTTTCTTTAAATGTTCATTTTCATAATTTCTATATTTTAGTACATATTTATTCAATTAAAACCGACCTGCAAGACTCATGTAGGTAGTAGTGGCTGCCGACAGTACGCCATCATACTTAGACCGGTAAGGTCCATTGTGATAATATGACTCATGTAATGCTGTCAGCTTCTTCTTGCTTACTAAAATGAATTCTTAATATCTTATACCTAGCAGTTTCCAGCTATAGCCTTCGGAAAACTCTTTTTAAGATAAAATAAATTTCAAAAATTGAGTAGTAAAAGTAAGAAAAATCTGTGCAAATATTCTGTTCCATTTTCAGCTTAATATATTTTATTGTAAATCTATTAATCTAGTTATAAAACAGAGCCGTATGCTTTATACATAAAAAAAACTTAAACTTCATCTAATTGAAACCCAAATACAGAATTCTATACTACATTGAAAATTAGATACTGATACATATACAAAAATAGATAGATCAACATTCTTAGGGATACAAAAATTACTAAAAACAGCTATGTGCTGTAGGTTCTAGATGACACATTTATTAATAATAGATTTCTTATACTTACTTCCACGATTGTTGATTGACGATACACTACTTTAATTAAAATATTTTTGGCTGGTGATAATCTATTAATCATCTAATAATGGTGGAAAATACGATATCGATTGACTTATAAAAATGTAATTACGAAAAAAAAAGTCTAGATCTTACAGAGATTGATAAAAATACATAGATATCCTGAAAATTATAAATTGTGTTTTTAGGAATGATATACCCTGAGAATGTAATTTCTTCTTTCTTTTTTGTTTATTCGATTAATTAGAATTATCTTACATATACAAACAATACCTATACCTACTACAAACAATAAAATCTTTAATGTTTTACATTTACCTGTAGAATTTGGTTCTAGTTCTTCCTGGATTAATGATCTAATTAAGGCTTGACTGATGAGTGTTTCATTCCCGTATATAAATCTTATTTGTAGTTTTGAAGGCCTGCATAGCCTGTTATGTTACTTAACACTAAATATCGATATATTTTCTTCTCATAATAGGTTTTAAAACGCAATTAAAAAATTGATTTTTTTTTGTTGTAGAATCATTTTGACTACTTCAGTGTACATGAACGATTTTTTTTAAAATGGTACTTTATAGCTCCATTCATAGAAATTTAATACATCTTAAAATTTCCAATCAAAGTATGATTCTTAATCTCTGAGACAAATATGTGGATATACATTAACAGATAAGAAATGTAGCAACTATATCACGAACTCATGCAACAATCAAGATGTTGTCTGTTGAAGGAAACTGAAGAGATCACGTAAATATAATGGCAGAAGGTTAACTGACGATGGTAGTAATGAATGGCCAAATTAATATCAAACGTCTACCATGAACAACTATGAAAAGTTGGTATGAATGCTGGACGTCGTCATCACAAAATTGAGGATAAGATATGTGAAATGAAAAAACAGACATTAAATGTTTAATTAAAGAAGAATAAAAGGGAGATTATCATTCCAATTCTTTTATCGTATAGATGATTTGAAACGTTTAAGAAAATGCTGAAATGTGTATGCAATGTGTAGAAAATTCCGAAGTATCATATTGTATATACCATTCCATATTTCGAACTTTTTACAAATGTTCTCAACTTCATCTAATTTATTTCTTGCTTTAGTATTGTGTAGAACTCCGTTTAGCAAATATTTTGGACATCTATATTCAGTTATCAAAAATTAGAATAAACTCTTTCTATATAATCATGAGAAAACCAAATGATAATATTTATTTTTTCTAATTGAAGCCAAAATAATGGGATAAGTAACCGAAATTCCTTGGCAGAATTTAAGCCATTTAGATGATTAAAGAAGAGAAGGATAGTATAAAGAAACTAGTTTTGTAACCCGCCATAAATGACGGAAGCAAAATAAATTCTAGCATTTCTTCCTTCATTAGAGTTTTCATTTCAAGTTTAAGAAAAATATGTATTTGCTTACTAAATTAACAATATCATACCTTTATTAGAATTATTAGAATGTTTTTAATTACCATATAAAAAGAATATTTGTAGTAAAATGCAAAAATTTTAATTCCCTAAGAGTTATTTACTCGATCATTTTAACGACATCTTATTTGCCATCATTGGAACTTTGAAGCATATATTATCCTAACACCTCAATAATTCTAAATAATCAATATTCTTAGACATTCTACTGTATTCAATTAATTAAAAAAAAATATAAGTTAGTCAAAAAGAAAATTTCAATTTAAATTAATATAGAAATACTAAATTCAAATAATATTTTTAATGAAAACAGAATCTAACTATATGTAATATAAACTTACAATAATTTTATATTTTTGCAATCACAGCAGCGTTCTACTGTAAAATTCAAATTGTAAAAGGAAATTAATTAAGACATAATAAAAGCAATAGGTTCTATGGCGCCATATAAATTTAACACTTGAATGAAATGACAATCATTATGAAATGATGGGCAAATGACACATTGACACAAATGACAGATGACAGATGACAGATGGCAAATAAGCAATAAAAAACAGATACTATGTTTATGACAATTACATGATGTTACAATTTATATATATATTGTAATTTGTATATGTTTTGGAGTATTCCGTCGAACTTACAAACATCCAGATAAATACAGAAAATTATATATATAATAAATAAAATTATAAAGGATATAAACAATAGAATGGAATATAGAATAGAAGTGTGAGTATCCATAAAACTTATAGACAGTTTAAAAGATAATTATAAGATGGATAAGATTGTTCCATAGGTATGGTAGAGTGTTCCATAGTTTAGAGATTTTGATGATGAAGCAATTTTTATATCTTACAGTTCTAGTTGGGTTGCAGTGTTCCAGTTCCAGGTTGCATCCGAAGGCTTATTCGATATATTCAAAGAACGCTTTCTTTCTTCATATTGCCAAAATAATGAGATTATTTTACTTCTTGAAATATTAAAAATCTTTAAATTTATACTTTCTAAAATTTCATCTTTAATGTGTCTTCTGCCACAATAATGGAATTAAAAATAATGTTTTCTTATATTACAATTTCATTATCATTAATGTATTGGTAGTACAACTGGGATGTGAACCGCAATTTCATTCACAGTGTTTATTTATACTGGTCTGGTAACTATCATTATCATCTATATTGACAGCTCAGGATGAATATCCTTTATCAAACTAATAACTATCCTTCATTAAACTATCGTTCTTACTTCTTTCCTTCATCAAACCATAAACTAACCTTCGTTGACTATCTTTCATAGAATTTTCGTCTTAAAGTCCATACGGAATAGGCAAATATATTTCATGCATTAACTCCATTCTTTAGACAGTTGTCCTCCATTTCGTCCAGCCACCTAGATCTTGTTCTATCTCTTGCTCCAATATTATGCTTACGTTACCGCATCTAATATTCTTTTTGGCATCATTCATTCATCCTTCATATTCTTCCCATCTTATAGTCTTCGTTTGATCTTATTTGGAACTTACCATCGTCACTTATTTTGGAACCAAATATTTTTTTCATTATTCATCTATGGAATACTTTTAATCAATTTTCATTACTAATTGTTAGTCAGCGTCCACGCTTCGCAGGTATATATTAAGTTATATTGTGATCTTATACATTCTTAGATCAATTGAGTAGTTAAGCAGTTAACTATAGACAATAATCTATTATTGATTAGGCTATCATATTCCATGCGGAATAGACCGGTTATATTGTGGTCTTATACATTCTTAAATCAATTAAACAGTTAACTATAATCGTTCATTTGTTAGGCAATTATATTCCATGCGGAACAGACAATTCGTATATTCTATGCGTTAATGCTAATCTTTCGACAGTTGTGTTTAATTGATCTTCATTTTGATCTACTTATTACTCTAGTATTGTACGATACTGCATCTAATATTCTTTTTGGCATACTTTGATTATTTATCCTCACCATACAATGTCTTTCCCATCTTAGTTTTCATTTGATCTATATTTGATACTCATCTATACTTGATCACCATCATCATTTATTTTGAGGCCCACTTTTTTCAGTATTCTTCTTTCGTATACTTTTAAAGCATTTTTGTAATTAGTTGTCATTGTCCAGGCTTGTCTTATACATTCTAAATTTAATGGTCCTGTTAACTATATGCAACGATATTCCATGTGTTAATTCCAATCTTTCGATAGTTATTCTAAACTTTATCTTTACCATCTTCATTATGATCTTCCTCTTCTTCTAATATACACCAAACTAAGTCTAGTATTCATTTTTAAAATTTTCATCAACATTTAATCATCATCAAAAGACGAATAAAACAATAAATAATTTTGTTGTCAATTCAATTCGGTTACATACATTTAAAAAACACCTCTATACAAAACTTCCATAACACTATTGTTACAGTAAAAGAAAAACATTATTGGTAACTTGTAAACATTTAACGAAAAAAAAACAAAAAAACAAAAAAATTCAAGTTAATTTGTTGCATTTGTTTTGTTTCCAAAGACTTACTAGAATCAAATATTGAATAAAACATTTTTATTATTACTATGTGTAAAAACTTTTTCTTGTTTTTCTTTTTTTATTGTTATTTTTCTTTTTTTTTTTTATAATGTATGTTTTGTTTGTTAATTTTATTACTTACTTTGTACAACAGAACATAAATACTGACGCATATCAATAACTTGTCTTGTTTCATTCTTTTTTCTTTTTTAATTTTTTTTTTGTTTTTGTTTTGCTTTTTGTACTTCTTTAATAAAAAACAAAAGTTCTTAAGAAAAACGTGAGATACTTGTGATGCATTTCTGTTTCTTAGTCAATGTTGTTTTTTTTTTGTTATTGTTTTTTAATTCCACACAATATAGTTTTGTTGAAATTCCTACATATACGATTTGTTGGAAAATTTTGTTGCATAAATAAGAGAAAAATTAATAACAATAGATAGTCTAGAAAATAACAAAATAAAATAAAAAATAAAAACTTATATTCAGTTGAGGTTGAGGTTACAATGATTACAGAATAGCAAATATATAAGCAGCTACAGTTTAACATTTGATTTTTTTTTTTTGTTAAGATAGATTTTAAAGTGGAAAATAAAAAAAAAAAATTCTACTCATTTGATTCTATATCTCATAAATAATTCACAAAACTTAATGTCGTTAGAACTTTGAATCGTGCTTATTCTATGGTTTATATATTCAAAGGTGAGACATCAGAAGACCTTAAAAGGTAAAATATGTTCTATTCTAAATTTAAATAACTTGCGATTTCATTATTTTAAGAATTTTAAAGCATCTAAGCCAAAAAAAAACGATGTTATTAGAAGTTTATTTATGACTTAAATGCTATATTTAAAGTCATTCAAGTCAATCTGATATTCTGTGGAAATTAAAGAATCAAAAATTAAACTTTAATTGAATAATATTTTTTGGGTTCATAAAAAGTGAAAACCTATATTACACATCGACATCCATAATGATGAAAAAATTACCGTTATTAAGCAATTTTGTTTATTTAATTTATTATTTTAAGGTGTACATAAACGAGCCTTTAACATTATCAATGATGGGAATGATACACAACACCTAGCATCATTAAACCATTGTTATAATGTAGGAGCAGCCACACTATTTTTTAAAATATCTGCTTGGTAAATCCTCTCACCAAATAAAAAGTACTATACCTAAAATAAAACATTAATCTCTATTTCACATAATTTGTAGTAGAGCCTTTTATAACCAAAATTGTGAAATATATAAATTCTTTCATCAACCATACCTCTGAACTGTGGAATATATCGTTCTATCCTACCATATCTTATGGGTTTTCACATACATATAACTTAGAAGTTATCAAGAGATGGGTAAATAAATCCTTATATTTAATCTGTAAATTGAAAAAAATATGGTGCAAATATCTGAACCATTCCACAACCGATTTTCATAATTATTATTTTAAATAATAAATATTTAAAAAGAGATGTAGCGAAAGTAAATATTTCTTTGTAGATATTTTTCATTTTCAATTAGAAATGTCAATTGAAAATTTCACCACATGTATAAGTCATTTTAACATTCAAAAATTTTAATTTATCAAATTACTCGATCACCAGAATTAAATTTAAATTAAATAAATTATTACGTATGCGGTTGTTGTCTAAGATAAATCAATATAAAAAAAAATAAAATATAGTACAACGGATGAATTGAAATGATAGAAAACAATTCATTATGAAATTGAATACGATTTTTTTTATCAAAATTGCTTGAATTTCCAGGAGCGACCGAATACTAGTTTTTTTTAAATCTTACTTGGCAAACGGTTGTAGAATTCAAAGTCTTATCCTAATGACATTTATACTTTTTTATTTTTATTTATAAAATGTACCTACTACTATTTTAATTCTGCCCCAATTCACAAAGTTTTGTAAATTCGTAGAATAGCTTCGGCATTACTGTGTTTAATAATTTTGTGCCATCGTTTTGATAATACATAAATTGTCAATCTGTTTTTAACCCAAATGTATGTTGCAATAATGAATATACCACGGGGCATTTACTATACCGCATATTACTTTATTTTTAAAACGTTGGATTATATTTATATTGCTTTGACAGACACAATTACAGAGTTGAATTCTATTAGTTAAAATGCGTTTCACGATTTGCTGATATAGCAGAAGCTTGTTTTCAGTTGAGAGCACAGAGGTGGCACTTAAGGTGGATTTCCTCTTAATGGACGAACGTCCGGACAAAATTTTTAACCAATCAAAAAATTTTATTTTACCAACACATACACAAAAAATCCTCTCCGGGCATTTTGTTCATCCAATTTCTTAGTTAAAATATTTTTAACTTTTGGCTGAAGGACGAAGTAAAAGAAAAGGGTAGATATATAATTATTTGATAAATATTTATTGCTATCTCGATTTATGTATGAACGCATTCAGATAGAGAATTTCAAATGTTTTTTAAGAAAAAGACAGGAAGGGATTTTTTTTTTGCTTTTTGTTTTTCGTTTTTTAATATAAGATTATTTTGTTTCTAACAAATTATTTATATTTTAAGATAAAAGCAAAGCGCTATATTTTATTTTTTCGAATATTACAATGTTATTATCCATTTTTACTCTTAACAAAATTTTAAATTTTGTTAATAAAAGTAATATAATGTAAATAAATGTAAACATATTTTCAAACGTCAACCTTTTTTGACTACATAACAAATGTCAGTCCTTCGCGCATTGAGAGGAAATCATAAAATTTTCCTTAATGGTATTTGTGTTTCATTTATAGTGTAAAATAAAATTGTCCGGACGTTCGTCCATGAAGAGGAAATCCACCATTAGTAATCAGTACAATTTCATCTAGTGTTTATTTCTTTAACATACATAATTTCCTGACTTAATACAATTTTTTGACTTTAAAATGATTTTAAACCATTTGATTTAAGCTATTGAACTTTTATAATAAAAAACTGAAAAAAAAAATCAAAAAAATCTGTCTCAATTTGGGTCTTCAATTAATTAAAAATTGGAAAATAAAGATTTATTTACAAGTATTTCTTTCAAACCACATTCAACACTACTTTGCTTATTATATCTTAAGATTCTATCCAAATAAAATTGTAAAAAAAATTGTAATAAATGTAACAAAAAGTAACTGTAGTTACTTTGATTATAACAAAGTCTTCAAATACCATAATTCCAATTTATTGTATAGTAATTATCAAATCATATTCATAATTGGGTAGTTAGGTAGGTACAAGTGCCTACCCAAGTCAACATAATTAAACCTACTATCATCAACAAGATTGTACTTTTTTACGATGGTGGGGTTTATCATAGCAAACTCGAATCCTATACATGTTGAAATCAATTTGAGCCTTTCACAAAGTGATTGAGCCTCATAATTTGGGTATATCAAAGTTTGGCTCATAATTTTGGTAAAATCAGATCAGTAGGTTTAAAAAGTAGGCTTCTAGATAAATTTTTTTAAACTGAATTAATACGAGGGAGATAAAAAGAAAATGTAGCACTGGTTCATCCTGTACTTCATTTATGAATTCTTTGCAGAAATTATTTTAGTCGGGCCTACTTCTTCTGACAAACTTGCATATAAGACTATGGTATTGATATCTAATGTTGCTAATTTTAGCATGTTAAGGGACTATTTATGATGCAGTATGGGCCAGATAAGTTTGGCTATATTGCAATGAGGTCTATTGGATCATTTGTGATTGCAAGGCTCATATTTAACTTCTGAGAATTATAAAATATCCCTACCGATATGGTGTAGTTGTTATTTCATTGGAAAATCTTAGGTTTGAACTCCGCTCCGTGGGTGTTAATGTTGTAAAAAATCTGTTTCAATTTTATTTTTTGAAATTAATTTGGAAAACAATTTGGTTATACGCTTATGACTAAAAATAAAATGGAACAATTTTTTATTTTATTTATTTACTTATATTTGACTCGAAGAGCTATCAGCTCGTATACAATATTACATTGAGTATAAAAAATAAAATACTATCTACCTTTTCCAGAAAGATCTTTATTATTAATTGGTGATTTTGGTAAACTGAGAGTTTTTGTTGTATTATAACGTTGGGATTTTGGCTCTGGCATATCGAACCGCACCCGTAAACTTCCCCAAACGAAAAATAAAGACATATCTAAGAACATAAACTAGCTTGAACTTGTACATAAAAACAGTTTTAGTTGATCGGTTTAAACGAGTTAAAGCTAATGACGTACAACGACGTATAATTTTGGATATAATAGTCAAATATTGAAGTCAGTTTCGGGTTACGCTATTATAGTTAACGTTCCTTAATCTTTTTTTTTTTGTGTACTTGTGTGAATGTGGCCCTAATTTATTCTAATATACGCCCCGTAATCTTAAAAACTATATTAATATAATTTAAATAAGACTATACATTTTTTTTGTATTTTCAATTCTCTATTCATAACTGGACAATCAACATTCCGTAGTCCGTACATACTTCTTATAGCATGGCTTTGAGTTCAATTTAGTCATTTCGGCATTTTAAATAGTAAATTCGTTTGTTATTCCATTTCTCTACTCTAACCTAAAACGAATTTTGTTTTTTTTTTTTTATTCTGGATTGAACTAGAATAAGTAAGTACGTATATGATACAATCATTAAACATCTGTTAAAATTCGGTTAACCCATCAAATTAATTATTTTCAACCCCTAATACAGCCCTTCATAACGTTTAATAATAAAACACACGATAATGAACTAATTAGTTCGAGCTTCAATATAAAATAATCCAATTTCAGTAATAAGTTTTCGTTCATCAAAATATGAACCAAAACCAACCACAAACTATCTTAATTTAAAAATAATAGCACCTTTAATAATATTTATTCAATTTTAAAACCTATTTTTAAAAATAGTTTCAAATTTTTTTTTAAATCTTGTGCAATTTTAAATTGTATTTTTTTTTTTTTATTTTTTATGAGTATGGTTAACCAAAAAATTTCACGACATTCATTGATAATATTGCAAATATTTTTTTTTTGTTAGTACAGAAGGTAAAAAAGAACAAACTTATGGTCGTTTTAAATTCATACGTTGATTAAAAATTATTTACCAAAATTAGATTCTAACTATAATAAAAATGTCTTCTTTTCAACATCTTTCATTTGTAAGCCCTCTACTAACTTGAAAGATTTTTTTTTATGTATAGGTATATGTTCTTTTTTATTCTTTTTCATTATTTTATTTATTCTACTGTTGTTTCTGTGACACTTTGTCATGGATATTAAAGAGCTGTTTAATCGCGGTTCTTAAAATAACAAGAAGAATAATATGTATTAAAAAGAGGGTGGTTCAAAAGTTAATGTTTAGTTATTTTGTGTGTGTGCGTTTTTAACTAAATCTAACTTTCAATAATGAGATATAAAAGCTTACAATAATAAAAAATAAAAGGTATAAAAGAGATTTTAGTGTTGTGACAGTAAATTTTTATTAAATCAACAATTAATTGCGGTGCGCAACTGCCTTTAATCTTCAATAAATGTATTTAAAATGAATTTTATTACGAGACAAAAAAAATATTGATTCAAATGATGAACAGAAATAGTCGAAATATATGATAACTGATAGAATAACGAACGACAGTATATTTTTGAATTTATTAATCGGATTCTTGTTTTTAGTGATATATTAAATTATACAATTGAATTGTTGTCAGGTTTAATAATAAAAAATTAAAGACGTCCACTAATAATTATTTAAATATTTGATTGCAAATATCGATATTTTGGAAACAACATACTTAACCTATCAGTACTTGTGGTGACTACTCTAAATATCAATATTTGCAATTAAATATTAGGACAGTATATTAGCCAACGGTTTCTGTTTTCAATGCCGTTTTGGGCATGGATGTTGTAAAAAAAAATTTTTTTCACTTTTTCTTTTAAATTGGCAAGAAATACGATTTGATTATCAATTATCGATTTGATTAACTAGAATAGTGGAACTATTATATTATGAATCCAAAGTTACTCTCCAAGTACAAGTTAAGTAAATAAAAAAAAATAAAAAAATTCAAATGTATTATACCGGGTGTGCCAGAGCATGTGTATCAGCATTTTAGTAGGGGAAGGAGCCGGTATTTTAAAATTTAAAAAAAAAAATTATTAACTAAATCGAGGGTGCTCTATCGATTGGTAATATTTTCAACTTCCTAGAAGGACCGAAAAAGTATTTTTTAAGCTCAAAATTCGCCGAAATTGGCCGAAATCGAGATTTTCAATTGGGAAGGCATACTTTTTTTGCAAATTTTGATTTACGACAAAAAATAAGAAACTTATGTTAAATGATTTTTTTTCTTATTATTTCTCTTTAAAATTAATAAAAATAAAATAAAAAAAAAAACCATTTGTTCCTCTGGTAAACTAAAACTAAGCATAATCATTTTTATAAATAAATTTGTTTTTCATGTTATCACATTTTTTATCTCAGTTTCTACAAAGTTTAAACTAAAAACAAAACAAAAACGAAAAAAAAATAATATGTTTTACAAAAGTTTCTTATTTTGTTTCACATGAAATAAAAAAATATAACTCCTGCACCTATTCAGCGTAAATTTAATATTGTACTTTATCCCATGTTGCCATTGGCCCATGTTGTGGTCTATACTTAACATATTACAACCATCTAGAGCCACCATCACGTAAATTCTTCAAAACGTTCACGATCATAATTTGGGAAACCCCAACGTTTGGAAATGAAAATTTTTTTGTCTACCTGGAAACTTGAATTTGGCACGACGTAAATCTTCAATAACTTGTTTCTTGAATTTATCAGTAGCACGAACTAACATAATTGGTTGTCCAATATGAACACGAATTTTTCCAAAAGCACCTCTCATTCCTGTTTGAAGCCTACCAGTTTCAGTGCATGACAACATCTTGTTAATTCGGATAACGTGGAATGGATGTAATCTCATTCGAATATGGAACTTATCTTTGCCAAAATGTTTAACTAAATATTTAATGGCGCAAATACGTTTTGCTTCTAAAGCTTCAGAACTCAGCTGTTCATATTGGTCAGACACTAAATGAACGCATTTTTTGACTTAGAATCCGAATTTGCAAAAAAAAGTACCCCTTCCCATTTGAAAATTTCGATTTCGGTAATTTTTGGTCTGAATAAACCGATTTCCCTTCCTTACCGGAAGTTTAAAATATCACCAATCGATAGAGCACATTCGATTTAGCTAATAAAATTTTTATTTAATTTTAAATTAACGGCTCCTTCCCCTGTTAAAATGCTGATACCAGACCATGCGTACACCCTGTATATACGAAAAAAAAAAAAATTACGTAAACTTCTAAAGTTTTTCTTCTTTTTCGAATAAAAAAAAAAAATAAATTTAAAATGTACCAATTTTTGTGCATTTATAGAAAAACATATCCAAGTTTTAAATCCATATAGAAAAACTATATATTTAATACAAGAACCAAATAGCAAAACATCATAAAATCAATAAAAAATTTGTTAAAATCATCGAAACAATTGATAAATTACACAAAAATTAATTTTATCCATTACTATTAATTGTTATTTCTTTTAATTTTTCCCAAAAAATAAAGTACATATTAAAAAACAAAAATTTAATTTCTCTGGTTTGTGTCTTTGAATTAGATACATCAAAATGTTTCTAATTGATCAATGCAGACACATCTTTCTTGTTCAAATGAATGTTTATTTTGTAAAGCAAAATATTAAGAAACAGGTGTAAATTGGTAAATCATGGTCATGGTGGTAAATTTTGCTTTTCCACATTAAAAAATTCACTACAAATCCTTCTCATAGCAAAAACACCTGAGTAAAATATTATTAAGAACATATGTTATAAAATTCAGGTTATGATGTTATAATTCCACGCTTTCAGATTTCGAGGAAGTTAAGATTTGTTTGGAGTCATTCAGAATTATAATATTAAAATTAATTTATAATGATTGATTGATCGGTAGATTGATTGACTGATTTATTTAGTAATTGCAAAATCACACAATAAATTTTGCGTCTTGATGTACAACTTTTTTATGATGTTTGAAAAATCAAATATTTAAACTGTAAATTGAAACAAGTATTGAACCATTTCACACTCTATATTCATTATTACTCTTTTAAATAATAGGAGACGTAGCGAAACTAAATATTTTTTCAAAATTTTTTAATTTGATTAACTAAAAAATTTAAAATTAAAATCTCACTCCATGTATAAGTCACCTGATTACATACAAAAATCCTTCACCAGAATTTAATTTAAGTTTAAGTTTTTTTTTTAATAAATTATTACGTAATACGGTTGTTGTCTAAGAAGATAAATTAATAAAAAAAATAAAATATACTGCCAAGTATAAATTGGGATGATGGAAAGCAATAATAATTCATAATGAAATTAAGTACGATTTTTACCAAACTTCCTCGAATTTCTTACTTAATTTTCGAACTGTCTGTAGAAATTCTATATGCATGTATGTCCATAATTGTGTATATATAATATAATAATGTGACAATACTGTTATATTTAGAAATAATATTTTCCAAACAATGAATTGCATTTTGAATACTGAAAAATTACTTTTTTTTTGTTTGTTTGTTATTTTTTTATTACTTTGTTTATTATAATTTGTTTTTTCTTCTGTTTTTTTTTTTTTACTAAGGAAAGATCCCAGAACGTTATTGTCAATTTTTTATTTAATTTTATGGTGATTTTAGTTTTTTTTTTTAAATTATTTATATTTAGAAAATATGGACAAAAAAGTAATGAAATTTTAAAATAACTTTTGAAACATTGTAAAAATTTCTATACATTTTTTTTTAGTGATTGTCATTTTAAAATGAAATGAGGGATGCGCATACCAATATTAATGACTTATTATTTAAATCGTCGCAATCGTACAATAGTTATTATTCTATTATTGGATAAAGCTATGAAATTTTAGGAATTAATAAATTTTGTATCCTTTTAAAAATAATTTTGTGATGTTGAGTAGTTTTACTGAAATTGTGAAATTTAATGGAAATAAGTATTGTTTTAGAGTTTAAGTTATAGAATCAAACATTAGAGTGTTGATAAAGTTTTATTAATAAATTTTTAATTTTATTTTTAATTTTTTTAATCATTCAATTTTACATAAAAAATAAAAATCTATTATTTGTTGTGTCTCAGTTTTAAATATTAGTTAGTCACACACTTTAACAAGAAAAATGAGAGCTTGTAAGTCAAAAAACTATTAGTGATTTGCTTAGAAGAAATTAGGTTGTAGGAAACCTGATTCTGTTTATTGACTCAAGCTATCCGTTTGCAGTCTATTTGAATGACAAAAGTTATGTAATCATTTTATAGGAACAGGTTGTGACAAATTTGTCAACCAACGGGGGCAATTGAATTGCTAAATTAGTTCTAGGTGATCAGGGTGGGCGGAATGGCTTCATTTAATACGCATATTGTTCTCAGTAGTTATTGATGATGTTATAACTATATTACTTTCGATGTAAATCCAAGTAAAGGTATTTAAGATATACACGGTCTCATATTCCAAAATCTAAATCCGAGCCTGAGCCCAAAAAAAGCATCCCAATGTATGAAAATCCAAAGAAAAACAAAAAAATAATGAAAATTTTTTAAATTTTCATATTAACGAAGATAATTTTCTGAAAAAAAAATAAAAATATAACTTGGGATTTAATAGGTACCTACATGGGCCTATTTTTTAAATTTTCATATTAACAAAGATAACTTTCCGGATAAAAATAAAAATATAGCTTAGGATTTAATAGCTACCTACATGCTATTTTTTTTGGAATTAGGTATAGATTTCTTTCAAGGACTATCGATTCTAATGTATCAGCAACTTAAAATCAACCGACGATGTTTATTTATTGTCACACACGAATAGAGTTTTAAATCAAAACTGTATCAAAAGCTGTATGACATCAGAAAAAGTTGAACACTTTTGAAAAACAATTTGTAAGATATAGTGACAAAATACGTATTTAAAGGCAAATATAATAATTAAGACCAAAAAAATACGCACAACATTCAAAAAAGCACAATCGATGGAAAAAGAGTGTATATTCAAAGATCAATACAGCTAAGATAAAAATTCAGTTACGAGATGCAAATGTGGACAGGTACATTTTGTAGCTAGTATCAAAGTATAACTCTGCTTTCTTTTGTATTAATTTTTCGTCATAATTTTTTACATTTTTCATTTTATGTTTTTAACATTGGTAACTAAAATTAATTTCAATAAATTATGAAATATTAATTTTTCCATATTACCAGCTAATAAAATGTAAGATTCATTCATTAAAATAAATAAATTATTAAGTTTGCACTATTGTTACCGGTGCATATACATATACCGGGTGCCAGAGCATTCATATCAGCTTTTAAAAAAGATTTTAAAATTTAAAAACAAAATTATTAACCAAATCGAGGGTGCTCTATCGATTGGTGATATTTCCAATTTCTGGGACGAACCGGAAAAGGGTTTTTTAAACTCAAAATTCGTCAAAATTGGCCGAAATCGAGATTTTTAATTGGGAAGGCATACTTTTTTTGCAAATTTGAATTCTACGACAAAAAATAAAAATTTATGTTAAATGATTTTTGTTTTGTTTTCACAGTATTTCTCTTCAAAATTAACAAAAATAAAACAAAAAAACACCATATTTTCCTTTGGTAAACTAAAATTAATCATAATCATTTTTATAAATAAATTCGTTTTTCAAGTTATCACATTTTTTATCTCAGAAGCTTCTTATTTTTTGACGTAGAATCAGAAATTGAATAAAAAAGTACCCCTTCCCATTTGAAAATCTAGATTTCGGCAAATTTCGGAGATTTTTGGTCTGAAAAAACCGATTTTCCTGGAAATTGAAAATATCACCAATCGATAGAGCACCCTTGATTTAGTTAATAAAATTTTTGTTTAATTTTAAAATAACGGCTCCTTCTCTCTTAAAAAGCTGATACGTATGGTCTGGAGCACCCGGTATTATATTATAACAGCACGTTGACATAAAATTGACAAGAAAACACAAATCAATAGAACACCCTTGATTTAGTTAAAAAAAATTTTGTTTAATTTTAAAATAACGGCTCCTTCCCTCTTAAAAAGCTGATACGCATGGTCTGAAACAACCGGTATCATATTATAACAGCACGTTGACATAAAATTGTACATTATTGATACATTATGTTGTTTGTACATTATGTTGATATTACAAAATCTACACAATAGAACTCCTTTTAAACTAATCAAACTAATTTACTGATTTGACTGTTTCAAGTATAACCTACTAACGAAACAACTAACCACTATGTTTTAAAAACTTAATAAATTGGTGTATAATAATGAGAGCCACATATATTGCATATATAAACAACAATGTCTCCAAAAACACAAATATCAAAAAATAAGCTCAAAATATCTGTAGTTGAGCTTGGCGAAGCATTAACATAATTTCAAAAAGAGTCACAAATTTAAAAAAAAAAATTCAAATTTAAAATTAAAATATTTATGCAAAGAAAATAATTAAAATTAATATATTAAATCTTAAATTTACAATCAAAACCAATATTTCTCAAATCCCAAAATTTATTCAAAAAAAAAAAAAAAAAAAAATAATTTCAAAAATTATATATATTTGATTTTAAAAACAAATATATACGGTTAAGCTACTTAACCTAATTTAAGTTCATTTAATTTTTTGACATTTTACCTAAGTATCTGAATCTATAATATAAATATTGAAATATTCAGACATCATATGTATCTACGAATGAATGTAAACAATATGGAAAAGTTTAAATTTCAACAGAAATCTATTATCAAAAAACAAAAAAAAAAAAAAATGGGTAGATATATTTTAAAATAATATTATATCAACCTTGAATCATAATAAACATATTTAGCAAATTTAATTTAAAAAAAAAAAAATTCAAAATTTACTAAAAAAAAAACAAAAATATGGTAACTGTTACTTGGAAAAATAAGTTCATATTTGTAAATAACTATAATATGTAAATAACTAAAAATTTAATAATTTAATTTTCTAAATTTTTATTATTTAAATATTATAATTTGAATTTGTTTTTTATATCGGATTATTAATTTTATATGATTATTTCATATGACCCCACGTTGGCTATCAGTGTAACTACACTCAACATGCTTATTTTCATTCAAAATTACCGTAATCACCAGTGATAATAAACTTTTTTGTATCCCCTGGTACAAATTTTTACGTTGTAAATATAACTGGTGATCACAGTATTTGGAATTAACAATTGGAATGATCACTGTTGATATATTTGAAAGATACAGGCAAAGAGGCAAAGTTTTCTATCATATTATTCATCACAATGGTATCATCACGGTACCCAAAGTATTGATTTAAAAAAACGATAAAAACAATTATGTTACAGGCATGAAAATTTAGGTATAGGTACTATATTAAAAATAAACAAAAACTATTAAAAATAAACAAACACATATTTTACAGTTCGTAAAAATTCGGGCTGGTTCAGGTAGCTGTCATACACTACTTCTAGCGCCCATCAAGAATATTTCAAAAATTAAAGATATTACAGATTTGAAAATTTACACTTAGGTACTATTTTAAAAGTAAAAAAATACGACTGTTACAGATCTCAAAAATTTAGACTGGTATCGTATCGCTGCAATAGACCTCAAACCCATCCGTAATGTTGTAAAAAACAATTGTTGAAATGCCAACAATTGCCAACACGAAAATTTACACTGAAAATTAAATTTTTTTTTTTTACAATTCAAATTGTGGCTTATAATATAATATTAGTGTTTATCATCATTCATTTATCTAGACCTTAGCCAAAGCTGAATGGTCGTATTAATTACAATTTTATAGTTCAATATTAACAATTGTGTTTTTTTTTGTATTTCTTATTTTTACCCTTTAAAAAATAAATAAATACAACTGTTGCGGATTTCAAAAATTCAGACTGGTTCGGGTCGCTGCCATGCAACTGCTAAAACATATGAGAAATATTTTCATAGCCAATTTAAGGTCTTACAGGTTTTAAGCTCAAGTACTTTCGGAAAAACAATCAAGTCTTTTACTGTTTTCCGAAATTCTATTTAGTATAGTTCGCTGACATACAACTCCCAGCTTTCATAAATAAATAATATACAAATTTTAGGATGTTAGAGACCTGAAACTACCAACTGGAATACACCTAATATAACAAAAAAAACATTTTTCATTTCACAAAATAAAATTAATTTTAATTAAAAATTAAAAAAATAAATATGTATATCGGGTGTTCCAGAGCATGCGTATCAGTTTTTAAAGAGGGTAACGAGCCGTTATTTTAAAATTAAATAAAAATTTTATTAACGAAACCGAGGGTGCTACTGACTGGTGATATTTTCAACTTCTGGGAAGCACCGCAAACCAGGTTTTTTAAGTTCAAAACTCGCCGAAATTGGCCGAAATCGAGATTTTCAAATGCGAAGTGGTACTTTTTTATGTGAATTCAGATTCTACGTCAAAAAATAAGAAGCTTTTGTAAAGTAAATTTTTTTTTTATGTTTTTTTTTTGTTTTTATTAATTTTAGTTTACCAAAGGAAAATATGGTGCATTTTTGTTTTATTTTTATTAATTTTAAGGATAAATACTGAGAAAACCAAAAAAATTTTTATAACATTAGTTTCTTATTTTTTGTCGTAGAATCCGAAATTGCAAAAAAAAATACCTCTTCCCATTTGAAAATCTCGATTTCGGCCAATTTCGGCAGTTTTTGGGCTTAAAAAACCCTTTCCCGGTCCTTCCCAGAAGTTGAAAAATGTCACCAATCGATAGAGAACCCTCGACTTAGTTAATAACATTTCTTTTAAATTTGAAAATAACGGCTTCTTTCCTTCGTAAAAAGCTGATATGCATGCTCTGGAACACCCGGGATAAAAAAAAATATTTAAACATTTTGACAATTTGATAATTTTGAATAGTCCAAATTAAATTTTTTTTAAACATGTTTAAAAAACATAACCAGACACTCTTTAAAATAATAATTTTTGAAATAAGCTAAGGAATTTAATACAGCTTGGCGATGGAAAAATTTCAGAAGATTTAAATGACAAAATTAAAATAGCAACGATCAATACAACTACACAAAGCATTGAAAAGTTAACTGAAAAATTATTTCCGAATTTTAGGAATCAGTATGAAAATTTGACATGGCTATATAAATTAACTCCAACAAAATGTGACAGTTCGTTTTATTAATCAGAAACTACTCCAAGGTAATTCCAGAGGTAATTTATTAATCGATAGATACAGTTATACTGATAAAAACAAAGCTGTTCACAAATCAACGGAGCTCCAATAATGCTTGTACAAAATTTGAGGCAGCCAAAACTATGCTACTAGATTGATTACAAGAACTTCTCATCCTCATGTCATTGAATCATAAATTCAAGTTGGCTGTGGAAAAGGCGAAAGTATCGAGAGTCACACGAAATCACAAGACTTTTAAAAAGCCCCAAAACCAAAATTCCCAAACACAAAATTCACAAAAAAAAAATCCCCAAACACGAAACCTCCTAAAATAAAATCCCCAAAAAGAATTTTTAAAAAAATACCCAAATCAAATGTTTTAATTTATATCGGCAAAACTACAAATAAAATAATTTTTTTTATAATTTTTATGTCGTATGCGCTTACCTGCCGTCGGCAAAAACAGGGTGCCAATAAATGAGTACCGGGCAGCCCCCGATTTAAAAACTAAAATTGAGGATTTTTAAAAATTTTATTTGTGGACTTTTTTTTGTGATTTTGTGAAGGATTTTTTTTTTGCGGATTTTGTTTTTGAGGATTTAAACCTCAACCCGAAAATATTTTTTCTTTATTACTAGATAACAGCCAATATCATATAAGAAATGCCATTTGAGTATAAACGCTTACAATTTCCGATGAATTTAAGATTTGCATTGTCCATTAACAAATCGAAGGAACAAACAGGGACAAAGACAAGGGCCGGGCCTTGTTATATATTTTGTTTTACATTCAACTTTTTTTAACAGAACGTTTTTGTTAAAACAATTTTTTTAAATTCTATACATTTTGTTTCCAACCCGAGCAACGTCGGTTCGAATAACTTTGCCTTATTAATATAATATACTTGCATATCAAAGATCTTCATGAAAATTTTACAAAAACCAACCAAGCTAATTTAAACTTTTTTTTTATTTTTATTTTTTTTTGTATTTGCCATTCTTGTTTTCTAATTACTTGGATTTAAAAAAAAAAAATTAAATTAAGTATTTAAGCGGCAGCATTCTACCAGTTGTATTATTATTTAAAAAAAAACATAATATTTGTACCAATTTATTAAACAAAAATATTAGAAGAAGCTAAATGTTTTAACAACAAGACAACAATAGGAACAACAACAACTACAATAACAACTAAATATGAATTATCAAACCATACATTATTTATTTTGTTTCTCATTCTCTTATATTAATTACATACATATTTATTTATTTATTTATATTTTTTTTTTTTTTTTGAGTTCTCATTTCAGAGTAGCAAAGAGGTGATATTTATCATAGAAATTAATAAAAAAAAAAATAAAAATAAAAAACTAAAACACTTGTTTCTATACTATTTAATTTTTTATTTTTTTTTTTTTTATTTAAATTTCAATAAAATAATAAGTTATTGACTTGGCTCTGTTGTTGTTGTTTTTTTTTTGTCATGAAGATAAAAACAATTCATAAATTCTGAAATAGTTCAGATAAACAAACATAATATATAAGTATGTGTATGTAACTCATTCATATGTATATATATATATATATACATTTATATATACACCTGAGTGATGATGAATCGATCTAGAATTATTTCAAAAACTTATTTCAAATATTTATACAGGTGAAACTTCATATATTATGGTGTGTTGTATTTGTATTATATGTCTTATATTAAGGTGACAAAGAAATAAAAAAAAAAAAAAAAAAAAAAATAAAAAAGGATATAAAAATAGTAATCGAAACTTAATAAACAAAAGGAAAAATGGAAATTTGGTTATAATGGAGAAAAAAAAAATTGCGCATTACGTAGCGGTTTCTTACATTGTGTTTTTAGGGTATAAATTGAGTAGCTTAAAAATTAATAAAATTTAACGGTAGTTTTAAGTGAATTTTACAATCGAATTAAAGAAAATTGACTTGAGGAATAAACGAATTATTAGTTGAATCCACTGGGAATATTCCAACTTGAGGTATTACCACACTCATGGAATTTTGTTTCCTTCCAATTAACACGTTATCACAAACAGAAATTCACCAGATGAAAGTAGCAACCTTTTCTGATGATACAGCAATTATGGCTTCAGACATCGATATCATTAAGAGCCTTCAATCTCATTTAGCGTAACTTCAATCAAATTCAATGCTGGCTTCACAATTGGAAAAAAATCAATAAAAACAAATCAACACATGTGACATTACACCTAGCAACGGTAATTTTGAACAGTCGTCCCACAAGAGTATATTTTGTCAGATATCTGAAGATTAATCTTGATAGGCATTTAACATGGAAGAAGCACATAATTTGTAACGTACTCAATTAGAGAAAAAGCTGAGAAGCATATTATATTGGTTAATGGATAAAATATTTGTATTGTCTTTCGAAAATAAGATGCTGCTGTACAAAGCTTATATACTTACGCCTATATAGTCTTAGAAAATTCAACTCTGGAGTGCTTAAGCTAAAACCAACATAGATTGAATCGAAATATTTCCAAACAAAGTCCTGATAATGGTGGTCTATGCTTCGTTGTTCGTAACAAATAGTTTAACCCCCAGCGATTTGCAGGTTCTTTCAATACATAGTGAAATAACCAAATATTGCATAAAGTACATATATTGGAAGTATGTAAATTCAAAATACATCGAAACATTCAAGTAATCTTATGAGGGACCCACGCCATTGGAAATTGAAATGTAAAGTCAATACAACCTCTAAAATCATATAATAAGTAGTAAAGTGCTATCACAGAATACTCTTGAATTAAATAAACTCTTCAAAAGCTCTTGAAATCTAAAAGCCCTAAACTATATAGCACTCCGAAATATGTACAACTGATCTGGATACCGGGTCATAGTGGCTTGACTGTAAATGGGAACACTGACGAACTAGCCAGATCATCGACGGGCAACATATTACGGATCGGACCAGCAGTTGGAATATCTATTGGTAATATTAAACTATCGATAGAAAACATTCTGAAGAGGAACTGCTGTGAGCGTATTGCAAGTCACACAGTCTACAAATTATATATGCACCAAGAATAAACACCAAAATAACCAAATTCTTTCCTAAGCCTCAATAGAGCAGACTGTAGGAAGATGTTGGGCATACTTACTTGTCATAACAATACGTGAATAAACACGTGTGTAGACTGATACTAAGTGACGACCCATTACTGTAGAGACTGTCTGGATGAGAAAAAAACTTCTACACATGTTGTAGGAGAGGGCCTAACTCATTCAAGGCTGAAACTCAGGCTGTTGGAAATGCAGCACAAAGCGTCAGAAAACTTCTGCAGAATAAAACCATCAAGCCTATTGGCCTTTATCAAAACGGTCGACTAAGTTGGGGGGTGGAGAAAAGCATAAATGGCTGAAAACCCACTTTCCGACATGTTAGGCTCACCTCCGTAAGAAATAAAAAACAAATTAAAGAACAATGTGGCTTTCTATGCGAACATTCGAGTGAAAGTATTCTAAATTGACTGAATTCCGATAGTAAAAAAGAGTTGGATATAATAATGGAAAAAATAGTAGTTAGTTCTTAGCTCTTAGATTAAAAGCGAGCTTCCAAGAGAAATTCAAAGACAAGAATTTAAACGGTTTAAAAGTAAATTTCAGTTCAGATAGAAAACAAATTCCACGATTTGTTTTTTGTATCGAAGCCGCTGTTCTATGCAACAAAAATACTTTTCCCAACTCTGTAAAACATTTTCTAAAGCCTTAAAATGTAGTTTAAAAAATAAAAACAAATTTTTTTGAATGCAAAATTTGTTTTTATGTTGCCCCATACTGCACAATTGTAAACATCAGACATCATATCAAACATCATATCAGAACCATTAAAAAAAAAATTAACGATTTTTTTCAAAATAATCATCGTTTTTCACAAAAATTAAAATTTTTAAACCACAATTTTAATTTCAAATAATTAACTATTTGGTAAGTTTGATACCCATTCAATGAGCACTATTATATACACTGTTATATACATTTTAAAAAACAGTTTTCAAGAACACATTGATCCATCAGCTTACATATTTCTGGAGCTGTATTGTTGATATGGATTAGTCATTATTTTTCTAATCGAATTTTCCTTAACCCCCAGGCTAAATTTAAAAATAAACCCCATCAGAAAATAATGTAGTTAAACACAATTTTTTCTCTAAAATACTGGAAGGAATTACACTTAAAAGTATTTTCAAGTCTAAGTGGGCCATCCTGTATATA
The DNA here is from genome assembly GCA_963942445.1 of Argyra leucocephala. NCBI lineage: Eukaryota > Metazoa > Arthropoda > Insecta > Diptera > Dolichopodidae > Argyra > Argyra leucocephala. Next base: position 106,261,799 of record OZ012681.1, read on the forward strand.
TAAACGACATCAATAATGTTAGACATATAATGCGAGAATAATGTTATCTACTGACGAGACAGAAATCTGTATGGCTGTCGATGGATAATGTTAATGAAATTGAAAACGTTGAAATCTTTTTATTTTGATAGTGTCGTTAATTAATGATTTTGATAGAAATTAAAAATAGTTGGGTTAGAATAAAATAACGATAATGATATAATAAACTCCCTTTTTTCCCTTTTTTTTATTGGATAAATCTGCTTCATTATCCTGTCTTATCTTATCAATGCAAAAAAAAAATTAAAAATGTGAATTAACCTTTATCATCAATATTAAAAAATAAAACACATTGTAATTGGGCTTGTATACGAAATTTTCTATTTAATGCTATTGACTAAAAGATGTTTTTTTTTAAAGATAATAGAAAATCATTAAAGAAGACTTCATCTATCGTTCTGTTTACGGGCGGAGAATGAAGTGAAAAACTGTGCTAACGAGCTAAAAATTGCTAACCTTTTGATAAAATTAAAATTAGTCTTTTATAACAATCATTAATTCAATCTTGGCTCTTTACTTCATATATTTGTGATCAATCATCACCCCAATAGGAATTATTGAAAGTTAAAAGATTTTAATTTAACACAGTTCAAACATTTTTGTGCTTTTTAAGTCGTCTAACAAAATTTTGATTGTCGCTGAACGTAAAACTTTCACATCCACAAATTTTGATAAAGCCGACTTTTATATAGTGTACAACCAGCTTTTAAAAGGTTTTGATAATGGTTTTCAAAGTTTTAACACGCTTTTAATTAGTTTAGGGGTTAACTAGGGTTGTTAAAATATCAAAGCTCCATTATTTTAAATGATTCGCGTTTTTCAGAGTTAGAGGACTGTTTTAGCCTATATCGGGTGTTTCAGACGTCGAATCCGAATTTGCATAAAAAATTACCACCTTCCATTTGAAAACCTCGATTTCGGCCAATTTTGGCGATTTTTGGTCTTAAAAAACCCTTTTCCGGTCCTTTTCAGAAGTTGAAAATATCACCAATGGATAGAGCACCCTCGATTCAGTTATTACATTTTTTTATTTCAAAAGATTCGCTCCTTCTCCTCTTAAAAAGCTGATACGCATGCTCTGGAACAACCGGTATGCCAAATATTTGTAGAGGGAGATGAAATAGGATTAGTAGATAGGATTATTAGGGACATAATATGATAGAAAATCCTATTGTATCATATACGAATAATATTAAACAATGAATGATTATATGTTTACATTCCAAGTTTTATATTTGTAAATGAAATTGAAGAAGTTCAGTGCAATTTTTTTTAATATTAAGGGTCTAATTTCAATATTTCTTTTTTACAAAAAAATTTTACTATCACATAAATTGGAATAATTTAATAGAAAATAATATTATAAATGACACCAAATGTAATAACATTAAGTGTTATGATTGCAAATGATATTAAGTGTGGTTCGTGTCAATTTCATTATAGAATAACACTCTACCATAATTTAGTATAATTTTTTTTTTATAATCTTTTTAATTAGAAAATAACACTGAAAATAAAATTAATTTTATATTTAAATATATTTTTCCATAGAATGGTGTTTATTCAAATAAAACCAGGAATTTCATTTTTATTTTTACTCTAATATTTATTTAATGACTTTTAGTTCATCATAGTTAATTTACAACATCATTAAAAAACATTTCAAGTTTAATAATATTACACTATCATTATACGAATTCAAACTAATTCTATGCCTAAATATGTATCTAAGCTCATAAATAATTTTGTACCTAAATTTGTAGAATAATCGTTTATATTTATAAAAAAAAAAAAAAAGCTGCCAGTTTACCAGTAAAATATGATATGAAAAAGCGTTAAAAATCTTTAATTGCCACTTTAATTCAAACCATGTTATTTTTTATTCCATGTATTTAAAGAAAAAAACCTCATGTGATTTAAATGGTTTTTTGTTGTTATTTTTTTTTTGGTACAAAGGTCCAGAAATATGCCTTTAGACCCCTTTTTTTTAAATGAATTTAATGTTCAAATTAAAAATGTTAACAGGGATAGTAAAAACAAAAAAACTTAATTTTTTCCTTTTTTTTGATTTTTGTTGTAAAGTGAAATTATTGCCGTCCCATTTAATATGATTTAAAAAAAAAACACCTGCATGCTGTTACAATTACTTTTTTTTTATCAGAACAGTAACAACAAAAGTATTATCATAATAATCTATCATCATCATTATCATCATCATCATCATCATCATGATCATTATTGTGGTGTAATTATAATCAGAGTAATATGGGTGAATAATGGAGTAAATTTTGTAATAAGGGAAGAAATATTTTCTCTTTTGAGTCTTGATGTAATAAAATGAAATTCGGAATATCTGTATTTTTTAGAAATCGATTGTTTTTAAATTTTTGTATACCAATTTCAGTTGTGTTAAATTTGTATCTAAAAATTTAAATTTTGTTATAATTTACACTAGGGGCCCCTGTTGAGTAATTATATTTCAAGTTGAAGTCAAATTTAAAGTTTTTAAAAACACAGTAATTTACGTACTGACATAGACTTCGCACAATATAGCAGAAACCACGTGTTTAATAAAAAGTTTTGTGGTTAGTAAGTTTTATTTAGGACACATAAATACACGTCCCTCATATACTGCTTCGTTTCCGATGTATTCCCTATAGTAAGAAGCATTTAGTGATAAAATTACTAAAAATAAAAAATTTTGTCATTAAAGAGGTATATATATATAGATAGACCTACATAATACATAATTTTAATAAAAACTATATTATTACTACAAATAACCCAAAATTTAGAAACAGTTACTTAAAAAGATAAAAATGAAGAATTCAAGTGATTTGTTTTTTTGTTGTTTTTATATTTTTTATTTTAGATGAATTTTTTTTTTGTTTTTTTTTTGGCATATGTACATAGATTCATTTGCAAGTACATAATGTAAATTATAATAACTGATATGTTTGCTTTTGTTTATTATTTTCATAAGATCTCACTTATGCATAATGTATTTGCTGAATATTAAATCATATGAGTAAAAGATTTTCAACTGTGTGCGCATTTCTGTTTTATATACAACTATTATGTTAGAAGTTCATTAAAGAGTATGAGAATCGAAATAAAATGAAAAGGTCTCTACCACGCAGGTCCCTAAATGCTTGTCAATTATAATTATAGATTTTATATTCAGAATTACGAGAATTTCACTATATTGCTTTTTACTTTCTTTCATTTCATTTAAATTTCATTCTAATATAGTTAAGCTTACAATTTTTTTTTTTTTTTTGCTTTTTCTTTTGGTAAATTTTATTTTTAAGGCACTTATTATGTAAATTTTATCTATAAATTTAATTTACGTTTCTAAATTTTACTTTTAATATTAATACGAATTACTTCTTAAATTTAATTATTTTTTACATAAATATTTAACCATATTAAAATCAGTATATTCTATTTTTCTTTTAGATTTTAATTTTCCAAATTAATATTTACATTTTTAATGTAAATATTATTACATTACAATTTGTTTACTCCACAAATATCGAATAATTTAAATTATTTATTTCATGTATTGACCATTCGAAACTAGCTTTTGTAATACAATGTTTCCTAAATATTTTATTTATATTTTGAATTCTGTAGATGCTTTTAATTTTGTAGTATATTTACTTATTTTCTATTTTTATGTTTTTGAATTTCAGTTTTAATTAATTTACTTATATAGAAACAAAAATTAAAAGTGTATTATATTAGATGAATAATAGAATAGAAAATGTAATTAGTAAATAAAAAAAATTAAAAATAATGTAAAAACCTGACTTGAAAAAACCTATATTATGTTCAAAGGCCACTTAAATAAAGTTATAAAAAAAAAATTAATTTACTATAATTGTAATGAATAAAAATGAATAATTTCAAATAAAATATGAATTCGAGTTAAAATGGAATTTAAATTTGAATTTGAACACTGCATTTCAGATTAATGTCTTTATTCACTTAGCTTACTGTTAAAACTACTTTGAAAACTTCGGCAGGTAGGTCCTTTTAGACACTTTGTAATATTTTTTATATTTGTGAATTGCCGAAATATGTATACAAAGACCTTCTGTCAAATATTTAGAATTCGAATTCGAAAGGACGTTACCTATTGTTCAATATTTTTCATGATAATAAATAATTAATTTTAATTAATTGAAAACTGAATATAGTTAAAATTTGTTTTACCACAAATGTTTTTATATAACTTAAATTATCCTAAAGCTTTTCAGTTTTCAAAATTTGTATTTCACAAAGAAGTTATACATTTTTAGATTTAGATATTGTATTTTAACATATTAATACAAATAATTTTTCAATTCGAACCTAAATAAGAAAAATCAAATTTTGGTTCAATCTTTTTAATAACTTAAAAATTTTCAAATTTTATATCTCACAATTACAACAACATTTTTGTTTAATATTTTTTAATTATCTAACAATCATACACAATTTCACTACTCATTTTAATGTAATAAAGTACCATTCAAATCACAACTACACTGTAAAAAAATTTGTTGGATTTCACTACAATTAATGTAGTCAACCTAACCACCTACATTAATTGTACTGAAATTTAACAGACCATAATTTTGTTAGCTTGCAAACTAAAAATGTGTAAAAAATTTACTATCCTAAACGTTAGAATTTCGCTACAAAAAAGTGTAATTTACTTATAATATTTTAAGTGATTTTCAACAAAACAAAAAAAAGTGTGACTTCTCTACAAAAGAAGTGTGAATTACAATCCCATTTTCAACTATTTCAACGTATTACCCTGCAAAAAAAAGTGTTATTCGAAAAAAAATTAATTTTTTAATTATAATATATATTTTTCAGCTTCATTAATAATTTTATTAAAGTTAGATTATATATAATTAACACCACGTTTGAAATTTTACTGACTTATGAAATATGAAATATGAATGCTGACGGTCATTCAACGTATAGTATGAGTTTGGTATAGTGAACAACCTAGCCATATTTTTTTTCAGATTTATTTTATTACCATATTTTTGGACAATAATCAAAGTTTCAGTTTTCTTCCCAAAAATGCCACGTCCTTTAAGATTTTTACAGATTTTACAAACTTTTCAGAATTTATTATAAAAATTATATTATAATAAATTTGAATCATATCCATTTATATATTTTTGATTTCGATGTTTCAAGTTTTTGTAAAAACGATATGACAATACTGATAAATTATAAACGACATTACTTTGGTGTTTTCCACGCATAATTTTACGTAATTCCAGCAAACAAAACGAAACATGTACATTTCCAATAGATGGCGTGGAATACAACATTAAATGCTAAATACCAACAACAAAATCTTGTAGTGCTAATTCACACATAAAATGTGTGATCAAAAAAATAATAATTTGAAATTACACATTTTATGTAGGAAATTAAACATTATCGTCTAAATTAACTATAGTAAAGTTAATCACGCGTTTTTTGAGTTATTTTAAAAAATCCACACCATTTTTTAGAGTGTAGTCTTACATATATTAATTGACATTAATTCAAATAAGCGCCTAAGTAATACTAATCTATTCGCATTCAGTTTTCATATAAAAAAATACTCTGTACGATCTTTGCTAGCTCTTTTGAGTTAATTATAAATAAATAGGACCAACAGTTATGGTAATTATTCATCAATTCACAAAATGCTATTAATGGGGTAACAATCATAGAAATAATTAAATCTATGGCTACGGGGAAAAATTTAACCTAACTGAGCAGATTAATCTAAATGGAAAATCCTGTAAGGATTAAAACATGTTATGAGAAGATATTTTCTAGTAGGTAGCTTAAATGTTAATGTAGATGTAGCTGGTACGTAAAATTGATGATTTTTTGCGATGCTTAACTTAAGTACTTTTGTCCTAAGATATAATAGACCTTACACATTCTCAAGGCAGACTCAAAAATTTAAATTGTATAATTTACAGTAAAAATTAAAATATTTGTGCAATTTATTCAATATACATACCTGTTTGAATTATAGTTCTAAGTTAGCTGTAATTTTAATTTGTAGATTGAATTTTTTATATTTGTATTGCGAATAAAAACAAAATTGTGATGATGTTTGAGCTGAACTATGATAAATAAATGAATATTGGCCAGTAAAATATTATTTTTAATTAGTCCATTATCGGTAAATGTATTTTTAGTTAATCTATCATCACAATATCCTTAGATAATTTTATTTCTTTAATTTTGATTTTTCCCAAATTTTAATTTTTTGGTTAATAAGCTTAGAATATGCATGGAAGTATAATCAATTTTAATGATATTGATTTCTTTGTAGAAGATGGGGATGGGGAAGAAGAATACTGATTTTGAAGAAGAAAATGTTATAGCCTACCCTTTAAAAAAAGAAATAAATGATGAAATTGATAAAAGAACATTAATTTTTCTCGTATGATATTTTTCGTTTCATATAGAAAGAGCGTTCAGTTGCTGTAATACAAATACAAAAATAATATATTTACTCAAGTTTTAAAGATATATTTTAGGCAGATTTATACGAACGTAAAAAATTATGACTCATAGTCTATTCCAGATGAAAATATTTTTTTTTTATTAGTAACAAACTGGGAGCAGAAACTGCTAAAAGTTTAATATAGATTTTTAAAAGGAGACGTAGCGAAACTAAATATTTTTTCAATTTTTTTCAATTTTTAATCAAAAATTTCAATATCAAATTTCACCCCATGTATAAGGATACACATTTATTTTAACATAGAAAAATTTTATTTTGTCAAATTGCCGAAACTCACCAAAGTATAACGCCAGAATTAAAACTATGTTTTTGTTTTTTTTTTTTTTCAAATAAATTTGTACGTATGCAGTTGTTGTCTTAGATAAATCAATAAAAAAAAATTATATAGGACCAAGAATTAAATTACCCGCTCTATATCTCATCGATGGGGTTACAGGCCTCATATGAATTGAATACGGTTTTTAATAAAAAATTTATCGAACGGACGAATATTAGTTCACTAACATCTCAAAATACCTATCATGAAAGCCAAAGTAAGAATATTAACTATATGCTACTAGAAACTTTATTATCAGTGAAGAAGTTTTAAGTTTAGCTGACAATCAAAGCTTTGTTAGGCCACTTAAACGAACAAAACCACTTGTACTGTATTCAGTTAAGATCTCTTATTTATTAGGAGTTCTTAATGGTGTTTCATTTGATGAAAAACATTTGAAATTGTAGATCCAAAATTGGTTCAAGACTTCATTTTAATTTTAATAATAAAAGAATATGAGTTTTGATGTATGTTAAAATCAGCTCTGTTTTTCAATCTGTATTCTACCGGACAAAAAACAAATTCATCTGAACACTCTTTTGACGGTTTCCTTCCATCTAAAGCAAAAAAATATCCTACGAGAAAAACGAACTCTCTTCTATCAATTTCATCTTCAAAAAGTTGTAGTGTAAAAATTTACAATCACATAATATTAAAATAGAATTAATGAAAATTTTTATTTCCCACCGTATCAAGAAAATTTAAAAAAAAACCAAAAAAAATGTGTTTTTGACCAGATTTTCCATACAAAAAAATTCGCAATATTTTTATCCCATGCAGAGAGAATTATTTTAAATTCAAAAATCAAAAATGATTTGATGTCTGTTTACTTCAATTTTTTATTCTAAATGTAAAAATTTCCCATTGTTTCTTTAACTAGCAATAATAATAATAATAATAACAATAATTGTAGAGTGAAAATTTGAACAGAAAAACAACACCAAAAACAAAACAAATAGAAATAAAAACAAAATGCATTGAGAATCCGATTTAAAAGAATCTAAAAGATTTCCGTTGATTGTGTATGTTTTTTTGTATTATTATTATTTTTTTTTTTTTGTAAATATTTTAGCAGATAATACACAACATTGTATATGATGATGATGATGATGAACAGCATATTGTATGCATTTATGATGACGCTGCAATATGTTCATTTAATTTCACTGCAATTTTTTAAACTTCTCTATACTCTTATTCATCCTTTTTGTTGTTGTTATTGTTGTTTTTATGGTGATCTCTTGTCATTTTCTTATACCCATTTATTTTTTCCTTATATTAAATTTTTTTTATTCCTTATTTTTAATTTTTTTTTTCTTTATCCTCTGATCCTGATTAATGTGGCATTGCAGTGCAGTGCACCATATTCATAATTGGAAATAGGTTTACATGTATGGGTTCATTTTTTTGTTTTCGATTTTATTTTTTGTTATTTTTATACAAGTGACGATATACAAAAAAAAATAAAAGAAAAGAAAAGAATAAGAAGAAGAAAATGCGTGGGAATTTCGACATGTGCAAGAAAATCTTCGTTTCAATAGTTTTTAGAGTCTCTGATTTCAATTTTTTTTTTCTTTATGTTGTAAATTTTTTGTTGTTTTTTTTTTTGTTTTCTTATTTCTTTTTTTTTGGCCTCATTGCAGTAATTTTTTTTTCGTATTTGAGGCTTTTTTTTTGGTTCTTGTTAAATAAAATATGTTTTTCATATTTTTTGAGGAGTTGTTTTTAGTAGTTTGAATTTTAAACCATTTACAAAAGATCCTTTTGTGCCTGAATTTATTTATATGATCCTTTTTTTACCGTTTTTTTTTTTTAAGGTTTAAATTTTATTTATGCTGAACTAGTATTCTTGTTATATTATTGTTTTTTTAGTATAAGAAAATGATAGTCGTAAGTCAGATGATAAGTGGTAAAATGATGGGCTTTAATGGTAGTTCAGTCGTTCAGTGATTGTTTAGTGTTTTTTAGTTGTCGTACAGTCTTTAAAATTTTAGTTTCCAGTGGATTTTATATTGTATGAAAAAAATTGGAATTTGTAGTTGATTGCGTATATAATTTTTATTTTATAATAAAATTCAAAGTCATGTAATAAATAAACCATATTTAAATTGGGAGCAGAAAAATAGTATGTATTGGAAAAATATAATTGAGCGATTCTAGAATAAAGTTGTAAGACACATTCTGAGTAATTTCTGGAAATTAAGATCTACATAAAATATGCAGTTAGAATTTGTTAATATAGAAATTCAGAATTGTGGAAGAAGCCATCAAAGGAGAATCTAACACTACGTAAAGGTTGCTTACAGATACAGTATAGAGGACAATTCAAATAAAGCTGGTTTAAAAAAACCAGCTTTAACGAAAAAAACGACTTAAAAAAAAAAAAAAAACAAAATTTAGGAAATTTTGATTTCAGAGATTTCGTTTGCGAGGGTTTTTATTTTGGACATTTTGTCTTTGATAATTTTGTGTTTAGGAATTTTTGCTTACTATAAAGGTTTTATCTATCCCAAAATACCAAGGCACAATTATACAAAACGCTCATCCTTCCGGTGCTTCTATAGGGTTCTGAATGTAAAGCATGCACTTGGTATCTTTGAGAGAAAAATTTTGCGTCGCATTTATGGTCCTGTGTTTGACGAAGGGGTTTGGAGAAGAAGATACTATGCCAGCTGTTCAGCGACATGAACCTAGCTAAAAAAAAAGTCAGAATAAGACGGCTTCATTGGCTAGGCCATGTAGAGCGTATGGATCAAAATGCTCTGGCTAGGAAACTCTTCGAATCCAAGCCCCAGGAAACGCGTCGTCGAGGGAGGCCACACCTTCGTTGCAGAGATGAAGTATCGGCAGATATGAAAAAACTTCAAATCACCAACTGGAGAGATTCCGCTCGTGACCGAAATCAGTGGAGGACAATGTTGCGCCAAGCCCAGGACCTTCAAGGTCAGTAGCGCCCAGCAAGTAAGTAAGTAAGTATAAAGGTTTTATCCTTGGGAATATTGTTAGAAATGTTACACTTTAGAAAGTTTTATTTGAGTTATTACCAAATTATACTCTCAACAAACTAAAAAGCCCCAAAACCAAAATCCCCAAACACGAAAGCCCCAAAAACAAAATCCCCTAAAAAAAATAATTTTTTTTTTTATATTTTTACTAAAACTGCGCCGTTTACTTGCCGTCGACAACAACAGGATTCCAATATATAAGAAGCGAAAGTTTTGGGTAGCAGCCCCCGACATTTAAAATAAAATAAGTCTTTTTTTTTAATTAACTAAAACTGTTCCGTATGCGTTTAACTACGGCCGCTAAAAACAGGGTTCCAATAAATGAGTACCGGGGGTTTGATAAAATAATAAATTGGGGATTTTTAAAAATTTTATTTGGGGATTTTTTATTTAGGAATTTTTTTTCAGGTATTTTGTGTTTGGGATTTTGTTTTTGGGGATTTTTATTTGGGGATTTTGATTTTGGAGATTTAGACCCCAACCCAATAATTGGCTTATTATCGTTCGTATTTTTTTTTTTTTCATTTTCAAACACCACACCATATTTTCGATGTAACTATGGTATCACTTTGCATAACATTTCTCACAATTTTTTTAATTTTAGAAATATGCTCGTTTGAGATCCAAACAGTCTTACCACATTTTAAATATTACAAATTATTTATATTTCTGTACTTAGAATTTCATCTTATTATATTTGAAGTAATTGTTTCTACATCACAACATAAAAGTCCAAATTTCCAAATTATGTTCATTCATAATAAGTTTTCATCTTCTTTACTATACCTCTACAATAAATTTGTTTGTAAATTCAACATATTTCGGGTCTTAACTTTTTTTTGTAATTACTCAGATTGACAAGATGGCACTTATCTAACTTGAAAAAACAAGCAATATTAAAAAATATGCATTTGATGCTGTAGGTCCTAGGCCTGACTCTAACTCACTTTGAGCTTTAAACATTCAATTCAAAATCGGAATCTCTAACTTGAAAAATTATATTAACAAAATATACGGTTGATCCTCCTACTATTATTTGACCATTAAAATTTGTAATTGGAGAACACGGAAATTCAATTTTTTATTTTTTTTATGCCTTTTTTTATTTTTTCTTTTTTTATTACACCACTTCATTTTTTTGTGTGTCAGATTTGATTTTATGTCACTGGTATGTCCTTTTCTTCTTTTTTTATTATTTCATTGAAGGATTTGTAGTAAAAGTGAAGGCATAAAAAATTGATTTTTATATGAATTTATTTTTAAAATGTCTTAAGTCTTCCTATTATTTGTATATTAGGGTCAACAATAAAAAAAAAAACAATGAAAAAAAATTATAATAAAAAAAAAATGGAAAAATTTGTAAATTAATGAAGATTGCATTGAATTTTTTTTTATAAAATGGGTCAAACAGAAAAAATAAAGGATAATGAAATTCTATATTAGTGTTGTTATTTATGTTTTTATATAATGTAATAAAATTTTAGTTAATAAGAAATAAATTTCTTTACTGTACTTTAAATTGATTTTTTATTGGTTTTATTGAAAAATTTATTTTTTTTCGAAGAAATTTTTTATTATTGTTTTCTTAGATGTTTTTTTTTTTTGGTTATTGTATTTGCATTAAATAAACTCTATTGATTTTATTGTAAGTGTACTTAACACTATTGACAGTTTTCAAAATGAAATTGAATTTTTAGATCTATATTGGGTATATTATCCTTTACTGCTTTTTACACTTCTAGAAGTGATCACTTGCAATTTATTTACACTTCATAAATTTTTTACTATTCTGGAAAAATGTTCACGGCATCTATGTTCTCAGTAATATAAATGGCATTTCTGAAGTAAATGTTGTAGCCCCGTAGCACAAAATGACTATGTCTTCAAATATTCTTGGTGTTTCCAGCTTTCAAAGTATATATATTTTTTGAATGGGGCACTTTTATGTCAGGTCCCAACGTAATATATGTCTTAACTTAACTTATGTTAAGCCTTGACGGGTGTCTGTTTTTCACATTTGTATGTCAAGACATTTATGTCAAAATGGATTTACCCAAAATGGAGGTGACATTTATTTTTTCCTTTTATGAATTTTATGTAATTCTCTTAATGCAGTTTTTTATTTTCTATTCATTTTTCAATTTCATACAAAATGTTTATCTATTTTCTGCTGCACTGTTTACTTTCAAATGAAATGTATTGACATAATTTGCCCAAAAAAAAAATGTCTGACTTATTTTGACATTTGCACACATTTTGTAAATCTGACTTTATGTCTCATTGAAACCCAATCTTAAAGACGAAAAAGACATTTTAAAGCATCCTTGTTGTTTTAATGTTTTTTTGTATTTTTAACCGTTATATCTATTGGTCTATTAAAGTATATTAAGATAAATGCAAGTATCGTATAAATGCAGTAAGATAATGCGCTGAAAAATATTTTATCGTTCTTTTGACGGTGATAAGTGCTGTCGTTGTGGAGATATTGTAGTTCAAAGTTGTGACGTTTTTATACAAAAAAAATTATAAAATAAATATTGGGCTGTCAAATATTTTATCGTTTTTTTTGACGGTGCTAAGTGTTGTCGTTGTGGAGATATTGTAGTTCAAAGTTGTGACGTTCTTATACAAAAATAATATAAAATAAATATTATTCAAAAATGCGTACATCGTGTAAATTCTACGATAAAGGCAGAAGAAATGTATGTATAAGTTAGTTATAGCAAAAAAAATACCTTTCTAAAAATATATAAATATTGGAGTAGGTTTTTGGTAAAATCTTGAGATATTTGTTTTTAAATTAAAATACAAAAAATTGTTTTGTATTTTTGTATTTTTTATATTTGGATGATTGAACTACAATATCTCTAAAACGGCAACATTTATCTTCATCAAATAAATGTTCAAACATTTTCAGACCGTTATATTACTAGATAAAATCCCGAAAGTATTTTTATTTTTTTGTTTGTGTAAATTCAGGATTTTGTATCATTCGGGATTCATGGTTTTCGGTAATTTTTTCCGGTTTTATTTATTTATTTATTTATAGATAAATCTGCAGGCCAACTTACATGTCATTTTCTCCTTCGGAATGTAGGTCTTTATATAGTAATTCTTTTTCGTATATTTTTTTATATATATTGTGTTTTATATTATTTTTATTGGTTTTAATTGTTACATGTTTACTAAATTATATTATATTATAATGTTACATTAGAACCGATGCGGTTGTATTGAAAATTAGTTTTCTGTAATTTTCATCATTTCAACATTTTTTCGGTTCTCATCGGCTCCTCGGTCGTTATATACTTCGTCTTAGTTTTACCACTCAACTTTTTACGGTTTTTTTTTCAATAAAATGTCATAGACCCGTTATTTTAATATGTAGAATAAAATTAAATTAAAATATTTTATGCTTCACTAACACATCAATTGTAACTAATTAACAGTAAGGTAAATTGTAATTTTTACAAAAACATAAATAGACGTAAGGGTTAAACATTTTTGCAAATTAATTATTATTGATTACTTATACAAAATACATACATCATAATATATATCTAAATTAAATATATTACACATTATCAAAATATTCAATTTCAACACTCTTCTACATTTATTTTGAATTAATCCGACACTTTAATTTTTTTAAAGTGGCATTCTCATGTTACTTAAATCTTTTTTTTTGCCTATCTATATTTTTTAATAACTTTAATATAATATATATTTATTTATATTGGTTAATAGATAGAGATACACATAGAGAGAACCTTTAAGTAAAATTTCTATATATATATATATATATATATATATATATATATATATATTATTTTGCAACATTGTTGCAAATTTTTTTTATAATTTTTAATTCTCTTTTATTTTTCTCGTTTCACCCGACTTTAAAATTTCTAATCATTGCATTTAAATCAAGATCTCGTATTACCTCAATCCATCCATACATATATTATCAATTTTTGTAATCTTAAAAATAAACAAAAAAAAAATGGATTTGTCAGATTTTTTTTTTTTATATTTTAGTTAAATAACTAAAGTAAATATTCAATACTCGCATATGGGACCTAATGAAATTGTGATATCATCCTTATTTTACTGCACGGATAATTCCTATATATTAAAAATTGTTCCTGATTAAAATATTGAATTTTTTTTTAATATCAGCGTTTCTTATTGTAGATAATGTATACGTTTGGAGTAGGTAGGTGTATGGGTCTGTTTAAAACGAGAAAAAAATCAGTTTTGAATATAGGAGCGGCCACTATATTATATATTTTTGATAATATACTTTAAACAAAAATTTAATAAGAGTATCGCTTTCTTAAAAAATAAATAAAATATTTAAAAGAGCATCAAGTGTAGATTGTGTAGAAGTGTACTGTGTAACTCTACTGAAAATATTTTCTGTTTTTAAATTTATTTTATTCAAAACTCATATAAATCAATTTATAATAAATTGTACAATAAAATGATGTGACTTTTTAGAGTTTTTAAAAAATTGCTAATTCAAAAAAAAATCATAAGCACGTTCTTATTTTTGTTTTAAATATGATAAATTGAGAAACAATCACGAAATTCGTTAAATTTAAAAAAACAAAAATAAAAAACAAATAAAAAACTTAAAGGTAGATGATAGTTATGTTTACCATTTATTGCGATAGGTAATAAAACAAAAAAAAAAGATGTTCCTTTTTTTGAAATTTTGAGACATATTAAATAAAAAAATAAGTAAAATAAAAAAATTAAGTAATTCCTTCATGGTAAAATAAATTTTTGGAATTGAAATTATTAAGGTATAACAAAAAAAAAAAAAAAAATTATTGAGAAACTTCTGAACTGAAAATGACATTATTGTATACAATTTAAGTTATATAAATCGAACCCAAGTTCAAATCGTGTTAGTTTGCACTCCATTAATTTAATTTTTTGTTTTTTTTTTGCAGATTTTTGGAGCTAAATAAGTTGATACCTATAAGAAGTAAGTAAATAATGGAAACATTTATGTAATAGTTCACACAATTTTTTAATCATAATTTTTATTATTATTATTGTTTTTTTTTTATATTTCCGAGATCATCATTATAAATGCTTACTTTTTAATGATACTAATTTTAAAATAAAAAAAATATTAACTTTAAAATAATCGATTCGAAAAAATTTGGATCAACACGATAAATTTCATAAAAATAATTGAATATGTATAAATTAGCAGAATTGTTAAGTTAATTGAATTTGCTAAGTTAGTGTTGGAAAACAAAATATTGAAGAAAAAAAATGTCGAATAAGGAAAAATGTTGGAAAATGAAACGTGAAAAAACAAATATTGAAATTTTAGTTCAGTTATATGTGTGGGGTTATGTTCTAGGTCTTACGGTACACTTGGCAAATTTCATTTGGCAACTAGACACATATCAAAGAGACATTTAACAATATACTCAACAAAAAGACATTAACCGAAATGGACACTCAACATTTTATCATTATTGCCAATTTTGTTTTGGTATAATCTGGAAAAAGCGTATAACAATGATTGTGAATCCAACTGTAAAATCCCTCCTAATTTAGAATCTAACTTTCACATATATATAAATATTCTACAAAAAGCGTATATCTCTTTGTTTAATCAAACTGTACAATCCCAAGTAGTCCAGAATATCGCATATGTTCATAGTTATATATAAATATTTGTTAAATATAAAATCCCTCCTAAATGAGTATTTTCCATATACATATATTATGTTTTTTTCTGCAAAAAGAAAATACTTTTTTTTCGAATCCAACTCTAAAGTCTCTCCTAATTCAGAATCTTGCATATAAATTTGTATAAATATTCTGAAAAAAGGGAATACACTGTAATATTTTATTTGGCTTATTTTGAATCCAACTCTTAAGCTCCTTCTAATTATTTTTTTTAGATATATACTTCAATAACAAAGCATAACAGTGGGGGAACATATTTCGTGAATGATAAAAGTTAATTTGTATAACTAGCCCTAAATATTACATACTTTAGAAAAATGTCGTAAAAGTAAAAAAAAAATTTCAATATTGAAATACGACATTTTTTTTTCAAAAACCGGTCTTTCAACATTTTATTTTTCGACATTTTTTTCCACATTTTTTTTTGTTTAAATGACCGGCTCCTTAGGGAAATTGATAATTTAATATAATTGACCAGTTAATACACACAAACTGAGGGATACTTACTGAGGTTTTTAAGAGGGGAAGAAGCCGTTATTTTAAAATTTAAAAAAGTCTGTTAATTAAATCGAGGGTGCTCTATCGATTGGTGGTATTTTCAACTTCCGAAAAGGACCGTTAATCGGAATTTAAAAACCAAAAATCGCCGAAATTGGCTGAAATCGAAATTTTCAAATGGGAAGGCCGGAAGGGGTACTTTTTTATGCAAATTCCGATTCTTTATCAAAAAATAAGAAACTTTTGTGAAGAAAATTTTTTTTATTTTTGTTTTTTTGTTTAAACTTTGTAGGAACCCAAAACTGAGATAAAAAAATATGATAATTGAAAAACAAATTTATTTATAAAAATGATTATCATTAATATTAGTTTGCCAAAGGAAAAAATTGAGCTTTGTTGTTTTATTGTTATTAATTTTAAAGAAAACAAAAAAAATTATTTAACGTAATTTTCTTATTTTTTGTCGTAGAATCTGAATTTGCATTAAAAAGTATCCCTTCCTATTTGAAAATCTGGATTTCGGCCAATTTTGGCGATTTTTGGTCTTAAAAAACCAATTTGCGGTCCTTTCCGGAAGTTTAAAATACCACCAATCGATAAACACCCTCGATTTAGTTAATAAAATTTTTATTTAATTTTAAAATAGCGGCTCGTTCCCCTCTTAAAAAACTGATACGCATGCTTTGGACACCCGGTATATACGTTACTCCCGAGATGTACATTTATGAAATAACACTTCAATTGAAAGGAAATGTGACTTATATTTTTATAGATAAAACGCCGCCTTTACACTCAGGCTCCTTTTAACGATTTCACTTCTGCCTTTAAACCAACTCCATGGCCGAGCCAACTAATACCCTTAATGTATCGAATGGTTTCCGCAGATCTTCTTTTTCATACGTCTGAAAGAGTTTACATGATAGTAGTCTTCTAAAATGTTTGCTGTTCTTTTTCTCTGCGTTAGGCTGTATGCATGAGTCTGAGTACATGAAAACAGCTAAAACCTCCTCTCCGGATTCTCTACATAATTTGAGTTCTACAAGAGCCATTATTGAGCAATTTTCACAGTATTAGCCTTCTTAAATGTTTGCTTTTCTTTCTATCTGCGTTGGACATACAAAGAATACATAAAAAACAATTTCTGCCGTTTCTCTGTACCCTCTACACAATGTGAAGTCTACAAAACCGATTCTTGCATTATTATTTCTAAACAAAAAATGTCCTGTGAATTATTTTTTTATATGCATAGACAAAACACTAGTTGGAGAGCTTTTTATATCGGTTGGTATGTTTTTTTAAGTAGGGAAAGGAAAGCGGGAACGGCGGAAGGTGAAAGTAAAGATGTATTGTTGTGAATATGCAGCTTTGTTCAGCGATGATTAAACTGTCATTCTTACAGCATACGTTTTTGCCCAAAACCTTTTCGTTTGGATAGTAGAAATTATTCTAAGTTTGTCCAAACATTCAAAATTTTTATTTAAAAAGAAAACCTCAAAAAGGCATTGATGTGACAAGTTTAATTTAATGAATACGAAAAAAATGTAATTAACTGTAATTTAAATATAACTGAAATTAATAATTTTTTCTTACACTTGCAGTTACAGCGATTGATAAAATGATAAAATGAAATTTTAATACAAAATATTTATTTTATATAAATAAACTAGGGCTCCTGTTGAGTAATTATATTTCAAGTTGAAGTCAAATTTAAAAGTTTTTACAAAAAACAGTAATTTACGTACTGATATAGACTTCTCATTACAAAGCAGAAAACACTCATGTTTTAATGAATAGCTATGGAATTAGTATGTTTTCGTTAAAAAAACATAGATACCTTACTTGTCATTTTCTGTTTCGTTTCTACCTGTTTCTTAATGTATTTGGCGAATAATAAAATCATATGAGTAAAAAAATTTCAACTGTGTGCGCATTATTGTTTTATATACAATCTTATATATTACATAATATTAGAAATTCATTTCATGGAGTAGGAGAATGGAAATAAAATAAAAAGGTGTCTACTGCGCAGGACCTTAAATGCTTGTCAATTATAATTATAGATTATAGAAATGGTAAAAAATGTTTTTACAAAATAAATTTTGTTCCAAATTTGAATATTTTAAGTTAAGAATTAAGTTAAAATTTTAATTTTATCATTTTTAAAAAACGAGAAAGTAAAAACTTACGGGAACAGTAAAATAATGATTTTACATGAAATATCGAACGGTAAATTGATAAAATTTGGAACTAAATTTGTTTTTTTGATTAATGAATCAATAATCATGTTGTTAACAAAAAATTCTAAATAAAAATATCACTCTGTAATTGCACAGGGTTTCACTAGTTCTGTTATATTTTGTTAACTTAGTCCTTATTACTTATTTTACTGCATTGAAAATACATGTTTTAATTTAAGTTATACACTATTATAATAAAATGCTTAGATTTACTAGCTATATTTTTTTATAAGAAATATTTTAGTCTTATTGCCTCATGATTATTGTAAATCTTTTAGTAATGTGAAGGCGTTCTTAACAATCCAGTTTCACAACAAGCATTAACTAAGAATAACTAATACATATAGTTTTGATGATAGAATCAAATATGATCGATTATATTTAGAAATGTATAGTAAACTATACTGAGGGAAAGAAAGAGATAGAGAGAAATTTTTTCTGAAAGATTAATAATAGATAAAATACAGAAATAGTTAGTGCATCCTCAATAATTGGTAAATTATACAGTTTAGAAATAATAAAAATACTAATAAATTAATAAACATTAATACATAATTATTACTACGTCCTTCCGTCTGTAAAAATTATTTCACAAATATTTGTTTTAAAATTTACATAAAAATAAAAGTAAATACGTACATAGTAATATAGAAATAAAGTAGCAAGTCATATTATACGCCACTCATAATAAATTCGTCACCCTGATTAAAAATTTATTTTAAGTCGAACTCTTTAAGTTATTTTTAACATAAAAAATAAAAATTTTTATTGTTTCTCAGGACACCGACTGCTTACACAGCACAGCGCACATTCAAAACCAATTAACAAAACATAAATTTAAGCCCAGTTTTTAAAATTTAAAAATTATTTTTATTTTAAACAAGATTTTTTCTATTACTAGATCCTTTTTCTTTTCTGTTTTTGTTTTTTTTTTTATTAAAAGATTCCCAAATAAACAATATAAAAATAAAACAAAGAACTATGTATGAAGCCAATTTCGTAAATTTTTTTTATTAATGTTTTTCTTCTTTTTGTCAAGATCATACCACATGACCCTTTAATGTAATTGTGAAAAAGGATATTTATTTTACAAGATCCTTTTTAAAATTACAATTTTAATTAATTCTGTGAAATTTTTTTCCAAAACTATAATTTTAGAAATATGAATTTTAATATGCTTGTATGTATTTATAGAACATTAGAATAACTTTATAGATTGTTTTTAAAAATTTTCTTTAACTGTGAGATTATTTTTATTTTGTTATATTTTTTTTTGTTTTAAGATCAAATTTTAAAATTAGTTTTGTAATTAAATATTCTGTAAAATTTAATATATTTTAAGGGTTTCAAATGGTCTATTAAAATTTGTTTAATATTTATTTAGTGTATTTTACTTAACAGGAATTAATGAGAATACTTAAAAAAATAGAGATTTTGTCAGATTTCTATAAGAACGTTTAATTGTTACGTTTTTGAGCTAAACGTTTTTTTGAGTACTTTATTTGAAATACATTTTTTATATTTACTTTGAGCCTCTAGCCTAGCCTAAATTAACTAGTCAAATTAATATAAGTTTCCAAAATAAGATAGTTGTAATGAAATGTACAAAAAAATAGTAATACCTGTTCATGACAACTTTTCAGATATATAATACGTCTGGGTCTGATTCCGAAATTGACTTTAACGCAATAATAGCATTCAACAGGTACTTGGACCTGCAATTTTAAACGACCAGATGGGGAATTAAATAATAAAACAGAAAGCATGTTTACATAGAAAGCCCCACAGTCAAAAAATAGAAAATATCCTCTCTATATTTTTTATTAGTACTAGTGAATACCCTGTGCAATTGCACAGACACAATTTTATACAAAATCAATACTTGTTTTGGTATAATTGTTGTTGTTTTTTGAATCGCTTGATTCTTGAATATATTATACTTTTATAATGAAATCAAAGTATAATATCTATATGTTTTTATAATACCAATGAATACTAATTTCATTATAATTTAACACAATAAAATACTATTACTCTATACGTATAGTAGATGGATAAATATAGTATAGTAGATGGATAACGTATAGTAGATGGATAAATTAGTGCTTTCGCATAAGATATCAAAGTGGGTCTTAGGTTTTTTTTTTTAGAATATATTCTGAAGCGAATTTAAACAATTAATTCATCAGATTTGGTTCTTTACACAATCAAAAAATCAATATTAAAGACAGCCATTAATTTAGACGGACTAAGATAGTATAGTGGTTATGTTATCCACTATAGGCGTTTTCGTTTTTTAGTTCAGAGCAGAGCACGAACTGTCAAAAACAAATTCGTGTTTTTTTTTTTGCTCAGAGCGTTCAGGGCTTGAAATCCGTATTTTTTTATGCTCTATGTGCTCGATTTAAATTAACAGAGCACGTAGAGCGTTTGAATATTAAATGTCAAAAAGGGATGTTTATTTTAAAACAAAATAGATGACGCTACTATACGATAGTAAAAAAACTAAACCATTTTAAAATTTAAAATAAATATTCACAGTGATTTTTGCAATTTAAGAAATAATATACGACGACATAAGCTGTGATAGTAAATAATTAATATTTAATCAAAAATAATTATTTTTTATTTTAGACTTTTTGTAAATCTTAACTTTTGTAAATTTCAAATTTGAAAGTTCAAATTCGATATATTATGATAAATGACAATTTGAAACAACAATAAAATAAAAATGACAGTTTACTCAAATCGTGTTTTTTTTCGTTTTTTTTTTCGTGTTCGTGTTCTGCTCAGAGCGTGCTCATTTAAGTCAGAGCACGCTCAGATCTATGCTATAAACTAAAAAAAGAAAACGCCGTAAGTTATGTACCTAATAGTAAAAGGGATAATTTCGAGTTCGAATCCCGCTTATGTCATGAATGTATGTACATACAAAGTTTTCCAATTATTGTTTGAAATTAATTTGGAATACATGTTCGTTGTCATTTAAAAAAAAATGGAACTTTGTTATTATGAAGGCAAAGTTTACAATAGATGTAGTTTTCCAAATTTAAATTGGTTGCTTTTTTAAAAAATTACAAAATTTATAAATACCTCGACAATGTTATTGACATGACATGGCATTGACATTGACATGGCATAGTCTTGTACATATTATTGTAAATCCCAAGCCGTTGAAGCAGTTAGGATGTTAATTGTTCAGCTTCGAAATTATAAAAATAAACAATCGAATCATTTTCTTTAGAGAGCAAATTTGTTTGTACTTTTGTATTATTTATGTACCACAGAGCGCTAACAATTCATTTTTAAATATTTGACAACCCCATTATTGAATGCCGTAAAATTGTATATTAATTATTACTTCTATTTTTTATTTTTGGTTTGTTGGTATTTATTTTTAAATGTTTCCAATAATTGCCATCGTTTTGTATACTTTTTATTTTTGGTTTGTGGAATGTGGAACTATTTTAAATATTTTAAATATTCACCACCAAGAACTTGGTAAAATTTTAATATTTTTGTGGTGTAATTTACTATTCAACTACTGTTGCTTTTTTACTCCCCACATCGTCCATCTTGTGTATTATAAATAAGATCTTTGGGAGCATATGTCTTCCTACAGCTTTACACTTCATTCAAATGTCGAGACTGTGCTTCAATTTATTTTGTAATCAATAATTTTGTGGCAAACTAGTAATCAGAGCCATTTGAAAATTTTATTGGATTTTTTTTCAGTATTTTTGAAATTGTCACAAACAAAATTTTTTTGACTTGAGCTATAGAGGGCACAACAGTAACAAACAAAAAGTTTATTTTGTGGGATGGTAACAAATATTCAGGAAAGGCATTTACAGCAATGAATGGACTCCAACATGGTAGAATTTTAGTTCCAATTTGTTTCAACATTTTTAAAAATTAAAAAATAAAGTATTTACAAATAATATTAATAAAGTCATCACATACGATGACGACATTGTTATTTAATAAATTTAGTAAAAATAAAGATAACAGCACAATAATTTTAGAATATATTTGGGCTTTTTCCTCTAAAACATTGGTTTCTATACAATGCTAGAAAACAATGATTTAGAGTATTGTTAAAGACAGTCAACTACAGTCTTTGACTTATTGTTCACAAAAGTTAGACCTACCCCAAAAACTAGAGACAGAAAGCCATTGAGAGTATAGGCAACAACTTAAATAAAATAGAGCTATTCTATTTAAGAAGACTTAGATCAACAATAACAGTAGTTTTTCATATTTAGATTTAAATTATTCCGAGAGGGATCCAGTCCCTACATCACAGCAGCTGAATATTTTCCATATTTAATGAGTTGATAAATCAGCAATGAGTTCACAAATGCTCGAAATATTGTAGATATTACAGTATTAACTTGTAGTAGGTACCGTACTTAATTAAGCACAAAAAGGTGATTATATCGAAGTTAGTGTCAAGAACATAAAAAAAAACCAACGAATATTGACAAGAGTAATCCCCAACACCTCACATAATTTATCAAATGTTACCTCATTCAATCTCTTCGAAAGGTTTAGTAAACGAAACCAAACACATATTTGAAATTCCCATTTTAAGCGAATACCAAGAGAATACTGCCACTAACTTGCTCAACAAAGGCAAAAGAGCTTGACATTGGAAGTCTCTCACCAATTTATTCACTGATCAATAGCGCAAAAGCAAAAGCAAAAACGGAGTAGGTAAACCGTAGGAAATATATCGCAGATCAATAAAAAAAAATAGAAACCGCATAACATGGAGTTAAATTAAATACCTAAGTCAGACTATATCATTGGGATTTAGGAGTTTAGGAGGTAGCTTCTACTCAAAATTGGTATTCAATTTTAAAAAATTTTACAAAATTTTCTGTATAATTCATTTTGATTTTTGTATTTTCATAGCTTGAACATTATTGAGATCCTTTTATGTAATTTAGACTACATAGAGCAAAATAAATTGTGGAAGAGGAATGTAAGAGGTTCAAATTAGCAAATTACTAATTAACGTGTGTGTGAAATTGTTAACCCGTCAGTACAATCAACAATAAAGTTATAGAAGTTGTCATCGAATTCAGTTATCTTGGTAGTATAATTCAGACAGACATTGAAAATCGACTAAATTGGCTAGACTGGGCTTTGGAAGACTTTTTCTATATAGAAAAATAACCTTACATTACCAGGGGCACTTAAGTTAGACCATTGCTTTGTATTCCGTATCAGGCTTCCATATTTAATTTTTTTTCCGAACATTACATTTCGTATTATTTTCGTCTAAAATTACAATAACAATTGAACGTTAATTTTTTCCGATTTATTTTTTGTCCTTATATTTTCCCATATTATTTTTTGCTTGCAGTGTTCAATAAGTTTAATGTGTATTATGTTTATTTTGCCAAATTAAACTTAATTGAACACAGTAAGCCTTGTGTTGTGTGTGAGATGTTTTGAATGAAATTTTGTTTGAAATCAAAATAAAAAGACATTTTTTTTTAATCTTCTGATAGAAGTTGAAGTGAAAGCTAGTATGTAGAATAATTTGGTTGTGAATTTTTTTAAATTGTAAAATTGTGAATGAAAGCATTAAAATTTTTTAATGCGGCTCTAGATATTAATAGTTTAAACACTCCCCTTCCATATTGGTAAATTAAATTTAGTCCAAACTTTGCCAGAAGTAATATTTTTTGAAAAGAAAAATGTCCATTTGGTTTACACATAAGCTGGATATTATTTTTACTCAAATTTTTTAATCTACCGGCCTGTTAAACAATATACAAGGCAATTCTTAAACTATATTATGATGTCTGATGAATAAGAAATATGTAAGGAAAATGCAGATCTTCGTTAACAAATACCTGCGAATAATATGCAAAATATAGTAGCCCAGATTAATTAAAATTAAGAAGAACCAAACAAGAATTAATAGGCCAATGTTGCCAAACCACACCCTCAGAAATTCTAAACAAAATATCGCAAGGCAGTAAACCGCAGGAAACATGGCGTAGATCACTCATTAAACAAATATAAACCGCACAACATTAGATAGTTAAATTAAATACCTAACTCAGAGTCTGATCGAATGGTCTGCTTCTGATGGAGTCCCTATCCTCTCAAAGAGAGTTAAACAAAAACAAACAAAAACTAAATGTGCGTAATATCCGTCATCATATTGTGCAGGTCATTGATACTCTTCAGGTTTAAGTAACATAATATGGTGGTATGAGATTTACCATTCGCCATACTATAAAAATAAATGAATTTTCATAAAATTTCTTCTAAGAAAATAACAAAGTTTTAACTGATCAAATCTACATATTCAATATACACAAGTAAAAATATAACAATTTCAAATTTAAATACATAAAACTTGATGTGATTGATATAAATGATAATACTTAATGTCTTAAGGCATGAATATCAGAACCAATACTCATACCGTAAAAACAATATATACGGTATAAAAAATATAGGATTATATAAAATGAGATTCTTACTTTTAGATTTTTAGAGCACCCTCAGGTACCCTTACAATTTCAATTATGACAATCACATCTTAAGTACTTAAAACTCCCCAACATTTAATCAGATTCAATTTATTTTGTTTGTTGTTGTTGTTTTTTTTTTTTGTGTTTAATTTTCAATAAATTTTCTTTTTGTTTTTCAAATCAAGTTTTTTTTTTCTGAACAATAATTCAATGATTACAGTATGTATGTAGAATAATAATAATAATAATAATAATAATAATAATAATAATAATAATAATAATAATAATAATACTTGTGAATATCGTATTAAGTATATGAGTTGAATATATAAGTTTAGAACAAAAATTGTGGGGTATCCATTCAATCCTTTAAAATAATAATACAAAAGATTCTAAAATGTCATGATGATATTTGAAATGTTTAAGCTTTGATTATTTTGTATTTGGGGATTTTTATTTTTTGTTTTTTTTTGTTTTGTTTTTAAGATTTATTTTTCATGTACAGAGAACGTTAAAAGCAAATAAACAGAATATTATATTATTAATGTTTTTAAAAATGTATAACTTAGTGTATTGCTTAATTTCTAAATTTTAATTTTTAAAGAATTAATTATTAAAAATACAATTTTCTTGAAATATTATAATTATTATACTTTCAAGAAATTAGAAATTCCTATTTAACTTTTTATCACAAAAATATAAATAAATTTTTCTGAGCAGAATTGAGAAAATAGAAATGAAAGAATCACCTAAATATACATTATAAATATTTGATTAACACAGATACGGGATCACTGAAAGCATAGTATTTTTGTCGATGGTGTTATATTATACAGTAAAATATCATTGGCTTATTCTAGCTTTCACTAAATATGTTGAAAATTTTCTTTCGAATCGAACCATAGGAGTTTAACTTGACTGAATTACGTCTCATCAACTTCATATTAATGTTGATGGTTTGCGAAATGTCATTTGTTCAACTCTTTTTTTCATATTTATTAATGGCCTACTATAAAAAACTTTCAATCTAATTCATAGCATTGCGGATGACAGTATAGTTTTAGTTTATATAAAAAATATGTAAATACAGCAAACTTGGAATGGAAATAAACAGCAAATTTTCGTATTACGATCACATTTTTTCTGTCACGAAAGATGCTGCTAAATGTTTAGAATTTTTAAGCAGAAGTAGCAAATACTTCACATCTTCTACACCTTTTTATTTATTTATTTATGTTTAGTTCAAACACATTACAATAAGTTCTTATTCTAAGTTTAAATTTACATTTTGGTTTTAATAATTTTACAATGAAAATTACGTTAAAAATATGATATTATAAAAGTAAAAAGAAAGAAAATAAGAATAACCAAAACTACAAACTACTAAGTGTTAAAAATTAGAAAGATCGCAAAAGCTATGGCAACTGGTATACAAGAGTACTCCTGACTTGGTAAACGGTCAGGGAAAAATCAATAAAGTGTTTGTATTTATTGATGGCAGCGAACATTCTGGTTAATGGTTCTGATTTACCGTAATTGGTTGTATGGAAGGATGGGATAAAAATATTATTTGAACGAAAACGGGTACTGGAATTAAAGTGCAAATTGACTTTTGTTTTGATATTGTTGAAATCAATTAGATTATGAAAAACTTGAAAAATAAAAAGGATATCAGCAGTAATTCTTCTCGTTTCTAAAGTATTTAATTGTAGAAGCTTAAGGCGATGAGTGTATGGTGGTAATACAAGCGGATTCGACCAATGTAAGTGGCGGAGAGCGTAACGTAGAAATTTCTTTTGAACTGCTTCAATTCTATTTTCATGAGTAGTGTAATAAGGACACCAGACGGGACTAGCATATTCCAGATTGGGTCTTACGAGGGAAATGTAAAGGGATTTAGGGATTCAGTGATAGGTTGTTAATTATACACCAATTTAAGAGGGTATTCAAGTCATTTTGAAGCAGGGCCGAGCCTTTAGTTGTGCTAATTTCTTTAAATATCTTCATATCATCCGCATAAATGATAACCTTACTGTTTTTAAGGACCGAAATTACATCGTTGATGGAAATAATAAAGATTAGTGGGCCGAAATGACTGTCCTGAGGAACGACAGAATTAGTGTAGTTCGTAATTGAAGGGGTAAATCTAAAGAGCACATTGTAAAATCTGTCCGATAGGTAAGAATCTACCCAATTCAACAAAAAATTCGGAAAACCTAATTTGCGCAGCTTCAGCAAAATTACACTATGGGGTAAAAGATCAAATGCCTTACTTAGGTCAGTATATATCACGTCTGTTTGAATACCAGCCTCCATTGAGTTTAGAAATGAGGATATTGGAGTGATAAAGCAAGGCAAGGCATATTGGAATGATAAATAACGCATACATTCGGGTCCAACTTTAATAAAATTCAAATATTTTGGGTTGTGCACCCAGTACTAACTTAAAGTACTTAGAAAACGTACAAAAACGAGCCATCGAAATAATTAATGATGGAGGTTTACACAGTAGCTAATATCATTAAGTCATCGTCGTAATGAAGAAGCAGCCATTCTGTTTTATCAATATCATTGTTATGCCCAAAATACAACCATTCCAGCGTAAGACTGGCAGGGCAACCCTTTCCCACAAATTTGTAATAGAGCCCCGCCTTCTAACCAGGACTATGAAATATGGAAGTTATTTCATCAACTGTGGAACAACTTACCATCTTATGTGTTCCCACAAACATGAGAGATATTTGCAAGAGACGGGTAAATTAATATATTTTAAGCTGTTTGTACATTTTATCTATACTAACTCTTGTATTCTAGTCTATTCTATTTCTTTTATATTCTTTTATAATTTTGTTTATTTCTTTACTATCCTATTTTTTGTTTTTTTTTTTAATCTTTTAATTGGCATAAATTCTCCGAAGGCATTTAGGATGCTTATCCCATTAATTTGGCCACAAAAAAAAACTGTAATGTATCGTACGATTTTCTTAAAAGATCTAAAGCTACAGTTGCCTCAGTTAATGACAAGAGAACAATAATTGACTGCGTGGTTAATCAGGATAAACTTTTTGACAAGAGTAAGACAAGGTATAGTTGAATTTAACAACTCCAAAAGTCGGAAGTAAGAAGGATTTCGTTACAATAAAAATTAAAGTATTCGAATTTATTCTGAAGTTTCACGATAAAATCCAACAACAATCCAAACTACATTTTCTCAGAATGCAAGTAAATGGAGATATGTTTGAGAATGACCATATTTATGACAGATTGCAAAAAGCATGTAAAAATGTTTGTGTGTTTAAATCGCTGCAAAGCGTACTTTTGTTTAAGCTATATAAAGCCTGCACAAACACACAAAATTGAAGTATACTTTGTATCTATCACTATTCCAAAAACTTATTTAAATTATCATGTCAGAATATAGACGTGAACCATTATTCTGAACAAAATCATTCTAAGACAAACGAAGTGTGATTTCGCCGTAAATAAATTAAACTAACAAATAAAGTAAACATAATATTTTTGCAATTATCTGAATCATACAATTACAAATATCAGACTATAGTGCCATAAAAATGGTAGAATTGAAAATTCATTTATGGTTTAAGACATCTAATATGTGATGAAGTATAAATAATCCTATAACATGAATTTTGCTATACTTTTTTTTCAATTGACAACGTTAGATTTATAACACCAACTGGATTTAAACAATTAAGAATATGTTTTTTTTTCCTGTTTGGTACATTAATCAACTTATTTATAGCCCTATAAATCTATATACCCTATAAATATATTGCAGAATAACATTATCTTCATAATGCAATAGCTCCATCTGATTTTAGTGAAATCAATTAATTTCATTTATATTCTATGCATGAATAATTAAAGGTTTGGATTCATTCATCTAACACTACTTGAACTCATCAGTAGCTATTTATAGATATTTAAACTACTTTTACACTCTTGGCTTTTATTCATTTATTTATTTATTTATAACAGTGAGATCTGCAGATAAATCAACTACAGGTCCTTTTCCCTTTCGAAATGTGGGCCTTTTTATATATTAATTATTTGGTATACACTCTTGGCTTTTATTTTGATTGATTTTATAACTTCTAATTATTTTGATTGATTTTATAACTTGTAGTTGTATACAAGATGTCTTAAATACATCTGTGAGTTATAAAAATCAACCAAAAATCTCAATCTAAAACCTATTTATAATGTTAGACTACTTTTACAACTCATATGGTTTTATTTTGATTTTATAACTTATTACAAGAAGTTATAAAACCATATGTGAGGTATAAAAATCAACCAAAAAACGTAAAACCTATTATAATTAAATCGAAATAAAGAAATGACTAGAATTACAGTTTTTACAATTTGATGAATAAAACGGACAAATTCGATTGATACATAGATATAGTATTAATTACATTAAATTAAAATGAGATGAACAGGAAAATCTAGTTTGGGACCATTTGATTAATTAGGGGTCTTCACAAGATAAAATTAATATGGTAATGCAATTAACTTATTATTTTTGATAATCAGCTGATTTCTAATTCTATTCATTTATAAGATTGAGTAGAATTCTGGACCAATCAAAAAAATTTTAAAGCAACATAATCATCATACAAAAAGTTTACTAAGAACAACCCACAGATCATTTTCTTTTTATAAAATTTCAAGTCTACGGAATGAACACCCTTACTGCTTTTACATAGTCAAATTAAATAATCCCAAAACTATATCAGTCATATCAGCCGGCTTGTATATACAAAAGTAAATAATTTTTAATATCAATAAAATATGTTGAATTACTTTTGACACTCACTATATATTATCAGATTCCTAACCAAAATGAATAGTATAGTATAGATTATAGAACATAGTTCAGAATAGATGGTTTGATATATTCATCAGAATTATATGAAAGTCTACAAGTATTTAAGAATAGTGACAAGCACATTTCATAAATCGATACAATTACAATATATAAATTAAAAACAAAAAAAAAAAGAACAAAGAAAAGCGATTTGGTAGAAGATTTTCAATAGAGAAACAACATGTTTTTTTTTTTCTTTTTAACTTTTAAAAATTATTACTGAAGTGATTGTAATGATGACGAGTTCCATTATTTAAAGAGCCGCTCCTATTTCGACGCTTCTTAATAAATATAATATAATAAATAATTTACAATCACAGCATTATATTACATTTAATTGATGGAAATGATGGAAAACAATTTAGAACCTTAAAAGCAAAAACAAAAAAAAATGATAAATCTGGGCTTTAATATTCTATTTCTATATAATATATAGTGTTATTCTTAAGTTTGCTATCTCATCCTATTAATAATTATTATATTAATGGAACTCCTGTAATGTCTATAAATAATTACTATAGTATACATATATATATATATATATATATACTTTTAATTTTCACGTTTTTTTTATTTTACTGAGTTTTTAAGAAAATTTATAAGTGGAAAATAAGTAGCTTGTTATGAATATATATGTATATATATATATATATATATATATATACATATATTATATTTCTATATAGTCACGATTTTAATTGATAGCGCGAAAAATTGAAACAACAAAAATTTTCTACTAACTACGTGCTTAGGCTTACTACTAAACAAATTCAGAAATATCGGAAACAAAGAGAAGGAGGTGATTATTAAAACAGTTGAATTGAAATCGAATTTACAATTAATAATCATCAATAATAATTATTATTATACAAAATATGATAGAAAAAAAGGAAATGTAGTTTCCATAGAGACTTTCAAAATTAAATCAAAATGAAAAAAATAAATAAATCGTTAAACCTAGTAGGAAATCTGAAGATTTAATTGACAATTATTATAGTTGTATACAGATGCGTAGATAGTATTATAGGTAGGTGTATAGTTACATAAGTATCTTTAGTACTTTTCAAAATTGATTGAGATGTAATTTTGTTTACTTCGAAACTTGTTTTCTTTGAAATTAAAAGTTGATAATGAGTTCTTAGAAAATTATAATGGAAAATAAAAATTAAAAAAAAAAAAGTAAAAAAACAGAAAGTGTTTAAGAATAATTTTGTGTAGGTGAAAGAAAACACGTGCAGTGCATAACAAATCAATAACGTTTATGATTTGATTTATAGTTTTTTATGTAGAATTTTTTAATTAAAATTTAATTTAGATCCTATTTAAAAGATCATTTCTAATTAAGTGTATTAGAAGTATACACTTTATAACTACCGAAATTTGAAGGTTATAACTACCGAAGTCATTAGACTTATTATATTTTCATAATCAGCTGATTTCTAATTCTGTTGCTTTATAAGATTGTGTAGAATTCTGGGGCAATAAGTAAATGGCAAAAGTAACACAATCATCATATAAAAGTTTGCTGCTGAACACCCCACAGATCTCAGATAATTCCAAGTCTATGGGATGAACATCCTTACTGCTTTTACCCAGAATTTTGACATACACAAATACATTTTAATGATATATACATATATATACTAATTTAAATGTGGAAAATTGTATCTATTGTCGAATTTCGTCTTCATAGTTCCATTCTAGTTTTAATGATTTTTTATCATTTATTCTATCTCAATGACTACGGGCACTGAACCAGGTCGATAAGTCCATAAAGCATTTTTTTTCCTTTCTCATGAATCGAACCTGGGATCTTTCGGTTTGCGGACTGCGCCATCCAGCGTGCGTAAGATACCTATTTATTTATTTATTTATTTATACAGAAAATACGTTTGTTACCACGTTCAATTTTTAATTTTTAGATCTTCATCGATATCGTTTTTGCGAATCTACTAATATATTTGGAACAGATTTTCAATATAGGAAATCAAGTTTTCTTCATTTGAATACCATTAGAAAAGTGAGAAGTTGTAGAAATTTTCACTTTATATCTCAAAAATTATCTCATTCTGTGAGCACTATTTGAGACTAGGGTCTGTAGTGTAGGAACAACCTCACATCGCCAGTGGCAACCATTGAAATGAAATCAACCCAATTGTATGGTTGAGAAACATGGCTGATAAACCAGAATTATATAAATATAGGTCTTTCCTAACAAATGCTTGCGCATAATATTCAAAATATTCTGTCCCAGAATAATTAGAAACAATGAACTATGGGAATGGACAAACAAGAACCAATAACCACAAAACTTAAGCAGAGATAATCAAGGTGGATAGGCCACACCCTTAGAAGACTCACGAACCATACAGCAAGGCAGGCTTTGTATTGGAATCCGGAAGGGTAAAAGAATAGGTGGACCGTGGGACACGTGGTGCAGATCAGTCCACATCCAGGGAAATTAAACAGCTTTGTGGAAGCCCTATGCTCCCAAAAAAAGTGAAGCAGGAAAAAAAATTGCATTATGTTCAAAATTAATGAGGCATGACTTTTATAAAAACAATCATAATCATAATTTTATCCACAGTTCCAGATAAGCCTTACCTTCCATCATGCACAATTGTCCTTCATCCGTTAATTCCAATCTTTTGACAGTTTTCCTTGTCTTCGTCTACTCGCCCCCTTAGTCCCGGTCTATTTCTAGCTATAGTGTTCTATGAAACTGCATCCAATATTCGTTGTTGGATACAATGGTCATTCATTCTCACAACATCTCCTGTTCATCTGTACTTTAATAAATTTAATAAAATTATGTGCTTCAATTAGTGCTTCCAGCTTCTTGATTGGTCTAATTTGGTATATTCACATAGTTATTTATCTTGTGATCAAATATTATTTTCAGTATAAATAACTTACTTCTAACATCACGTTTGATCTAATTTGGTATTGACTGTCGTCATCAAATATTTTTTTCATTATAAAACCAATTCTTCATTCAAATGCTTTTAATTTATTTTCTAATAATAATTCTTTATTTCATTTAAAAACTCATAATTACAATTTATATTATTTCATTTTATGTAATTTAACAGTTTTAAGATTTAATTAAATAGTTAGGACATATACTGTTATCCAAAAGATAAGTGTTGTATAGTCCAATTCAATAAGAAAAATTAAATGTACTCATTTTATACAATATATTCAATTAAATGGTGGGGACGAAAAGTTATATAATTTTCTAACTAATATAATTGGTTATTGTCCAGGCTTCTCAGGTATAGTAGCTATATATTATAGTCTTATATATTATTAATTTGATTGTCCTGTCCTGTACTGCACGTTTAAGATTTAACTGTAAATTTGATTGTGAGTAAACATATTTTTGTACTACTTTTCAAGCTAATAATGAACCATCAAAGTGCATTAGATATCTAGTACTCGAAGTCTTTCTAGTTTATTTTTTGGCTAGGTGCAGAATTTTTGATAAACGAAATCAATTCCGTCTGATTTGTGTTGTCTACGAAATTGATTTATGTACAAATAATCTTTGAAACGTTTGTATATTTATTAACACATTGACTACCAATTGATTACCAGTGATGTATATCAAATTTTCTTCCTCACATCAGCCCAATGTATCACCAGTGAACATTTTATTTTTCCATCCCCAGACCAGATAAGTAAATGGTGATATATTTCGAACCAAAAAAAATTTTTTTTATTGATTTATTTATTTGGTAAAGAATTTACCAATATTTAACATCAATCAATATTTTTTTTTCCTTTAATAATTTTAATTAAATGTTACATTTAATTTAATTAGTTTCTAATTTTAGATTAGAATTTAGTAATTCATTAAGTTATTAAAAAAAATTATTACTCGTACATATTTCAAAATAAATGCTTTATTTAAATATTTATTACAATATTTCCATGTATTTTTTGAAAATGTTTAAAAATATTTTTGGATCACATTGTTCACAATGCGTACTAACAAGTCTCGATTTTTTACGAGCTACAGTAGATCCAGATTGACTTGATAAATCTCTATAACATTCATATTGCATCAAATTCGTTTAATTCGATTTTATATTTTGTCCTCTTGTCACTCTTAACCAAAATGTGTTTTTGAGCATTCTCGTTTATTCATCACTGCAGATACACAAACAAAACAAATTGTGTTCAGTGAAACTTGGATAATGGACGATGAAATAGATATAATTAATTTAAAATACTATAAAAAAATTTCCTCGTGCCGTAAAAATAGAAAAGGTGGTGGAGTTGGAATACTTATACATAATTCCTTGAATTTTAGTACACATGAAATTTTTTGTGATGAGTGTAATAGCTTTATTTCCATATTAATTCACACTAATAACAATAGTTTATATGTTACTGCATTTTACAGACCACCTGATAACAATAGAACATTTGTAAATAATTTTCTCACAATTTTAGATAAGCACTTAAATAAACTAGGAAATAATTCAATTGTTGTAGGAGATTTTAACTTCAACATCAAACTACAAAATGACAAATCCGTTGATAATTACAAAATGATTGTAGAATCCAATGGATGTCACTTTTGTGATTTTTCTGCAACAAGACCAGCCTCAGGTTCATGTATTGATCATGTTCTAAAAAATAAAATAAAAAACAAAATTAAAATAACTTATTTAAAATCGAATATTACTGATCACCTTATTCTAATAATTGAAATAGACACTTATAATAAATTTGTAAACAAAACAACATCTATAGTTATAATTGACAAGCATTTAAGGCCCTGCGCAGTAGACACCTTTTTATTTTATTTCGATTCTCCTACTCCTTAATGAACTTCAAATATATATAATATATAAGATTGTATATAAAACAAAAATACGCACACAGTTGAAAATTTTGTACTCATATGATTTTATTATTCAGCAAATACATTATGTATAAGTGAGATCTTATGAAAATAATAAACAAAAGCAAACAAATCAGTTATAAAAATTTACATATGGACTTGCAAATGAATCTATGTACATATGCCAAAAAAAAAACAAAAAAACAAATTCATCTAAAGTAAAAAATGTAAAAACAACAAAAAAACAAATCACTTGAATTCTTCATTTTTATCTTTTTAAGTAACTGTTTCTAAATTTTGGTTATTTGTAGTAATAATATAGGTTTTATTAAAATTATGTATTATGTAGGTATATATATACGTACCTCTTTAATAACAAAACTTTTTATTTTTAGTAATTTCATCACTAAATGCCACTTACTATAGGGAATATATCGGAAACAAAGCAGTATATGAGAGACGTGTATTTATGTGTCCTAAATAAAACTTACTAACCAGAAAACTTTTTATTAAACACGAGTCGTTTCTGCTATATCGTTCGAAGTCTATGTCAGTACGTAAATTACTGTTTTTTTAAAAACTTTAAACTTGACTTCAACTTGAAATATAATTACTCAAAAGGAGCCCCTAGTATGTGTATAATAAAAAATGTACGAATGACAGCAAATTGAAAGACCATTATCAAAACTGCATTATCGACATACCATCAAGTGATACCGATGTGATTTACCAAAATGTAGTAAATGCATTACAAAAAAGTATAGAAGTATCAACTGTCGAGAAAACCGTCACAAGAAAAATAAAACATAGCAGCCCAGGGATCGATAGTGAATATAATCAAAATAAAAAATTATTGATACAAAAAAGTTTTAATAAATAAAAATGATGTGTATTTTCAAGAAAAGTATCGTTATTGGCTTAATATACTTATAGCAACAAAAAGAAAGAAACGTCAAAATTATGCTAAATATAGATTTGATAATTGTCTAAATAACCAACAAGAAACTTGGAATGTAATTAAAGAAATTATCACAGATGGTGTGAATAGTATAAATAATAGCGAGTTTTTTTGAAGGAGAACATAAACATGAGGATAAATGTAATAAATTAAACGTATATAATAGTTTCTATTGCAACATAGGAAAAAATATGGCTAGAAATTTCACACCAATCTATGTACCGAAAATGCGAACTAACAGTAGACTACATTTTGCAAAAAATTAATGAAGTAAAGGTTATAAAACTTATTGAAAGCATAGATAGAATTAAAACTTTGACCACTGTAAAAACACTTAAAACGGAACTTGCAAAACCGATTGCAACTTTAATTAATGCTTCAATTGAAGAATGCAAAATGCCTGACAGATTAAAAATTAATAAAGTTATACCAATTTACAAAAAGTCCGGAAATAAATCTGATATAAACAATTTTTAGGCCTATATCTATAGCGTCAGTATTTGGTAAACTAATCGAAACCTATATTAACAACCAGCTGGTCAACTTAATAGTAGATAATAATTTAGGATGCAAACTGCAATATGGCTTTACCAAACAATCGAATACAAATTCAACTCTATTTGACATTATATCACATATTCAAACCGAAGTAAGTAAAGGAAAAAAGATGGCTATGGTTTTTTTCGACTTAACGAAAGCTTTCGGTTCTGTAGATAGAGGTATTTTACTTCGAATTCTGTTTGAGTGCGGTGTACAAGGTAGAGAATATCAATGGTTCGAAAATTATTTCAAAAATAGAAAGCAATATTCTGAATGTGAAGGCCTTGCAAGTAAACAAAATAATGTAGATTATGGAGTAATTCAAGGAAACTCACTTGGACCAGTTTTGTTCTCATGCTACGTAAGTAGCTTCTCAAAGTTAGACTTATATGGAAAAGCCTTTCTATTTGCAGATGACTTAGCTATAGTGTACACAGACATCAGTTACATTAACTTAGAACTAATAATAAACGAGGACATGAAAAATGTGTACAAATAGATGTGTCTACACAAACTCACAGTCAACACAACAAAAACCAAAATGATGTTGTTTAAAGCCATAAGAAAGACGATATCCGTTACATACAACAATGAAATTGTAGAACGAGTAACGAAATACAAATACCTTGGTATCATAATAGATGAAGACTTGAACTGGAATGAGCATATAAATGATGTTATAACCAAAACACTTAGAATAGCTGGCTTTTTTAAAAAAATTAGATTTAGAATTCCTGAAGCTATACAAAAATATCTATTTTTTACAGTCTTTTCCATAGCAAGATAACATATGGTATTGGCGTATGGGTCAATACGTTTACAAAAAATCTAAATGCTTTACAAATCATTCAAAATAAAGTCATAAAAAATTTATTTATGCTTTATGCTAGAACACCAACTCACACAATACATAAGAATTACAAGATCTTAAAAGTAAAAGACTTTAAGGAAATGATCCAGATTCTACACATTAACAGTATAAGAACAAGCAACATAAAATCTAATACACAACTAGTTACAAAATGTAGACATACACAGCCATAATACGAGATTAGCCAGCCATCTAAGATTTATCACCAGTCACAATTTGAAAGGATTAGAACCTATAATTAATACAGCTTCTTCTGCCTTCAACAAATTACCAGATTCTATGAAAAATCTGTGTACTTCAAAATTAAAAATAAATCTAAAAAATCTGTACATAGAACAATATTTAGCATTTCAAATTAATTTTAGAATATAATTATTTTAATATATAATTGTTGTGGAATCATTATTTTACTTTGAATTTATAAACTAAACTATATTTTGTAATTTTTTTTTTTTTCATTTTTTTTTCTTTAATTCCTATAATATATATTATATTTTGAATATATTGGCTTATATATGTATATGAAGATATTTTTATATTTGCACTGAGCTTGATAATTGTCTTGTTTTATTAATTTGACTATATTTAAGTTTTAATTTATATATGTTACACTCTATATGAGTTTTAAGCTCTCATGAGATTTTATGAATTAAATAAATGTCAAAATATCTTAAAATAATTAGCAATTTATCAAGGTGAACATGCAGTTATTTCTTCTTTTATTTGGCTATCCATAATTGGATATCAGCGGTCCTATGATATTAGCAACGATGTCCTGATAGATGTTTTGATCCGTTGATGAATGGATTACATCGCCAGTGTTTCTGATGCCTGCCCAATTTCTAATGTTGTGCAACCATCTTAATTGTTTTTTCCTGCAGTTACTAACATCTGAAAATTCTTCTACTCAATATGCGAAAGACGTATGTAAATAGTGTTACGATACTACAACTCTAAATGTTGCAAACATGAACTGTGAAAGAAGAAATTTTTGGTGTTCATCGGTGATACACTGTTACCCAACGTGTTAAGCCAGACGATCTTCCAAACATATTTTTCGATTCATTGAAAACTCAAGACTGACTAACATATACAGGAGGATTATGAAAGAACATAAGATTTTAAAATGCGGCCTAAAAAGCGGTGTGATATGGAAACTTTTGAACAAATCGTATTTTAAAAATTTAATTAAATTTTTAAATTAGTTTTAATTTTTTATCTCTGCTATAGATAATTTGTGATGCTCATAAATACAGGTAGTTAGTTATACTCTATTATACTATCTTCAATTTATTAAAAAAAAAAAAAAAAAAAAAGAAAAAAACAATTTTTTTGGATAGTGATCTCAATTTAATTTCAACTAAATTTAATTCATTTTTTTTTTATATTTAATTTTATTCTTTTGTTTTGTTTCATTATTATTAAATTTTATTTTTAAATTATCAGTAAAAAAAAAAAAAAGTACCAATAAAAACAATTTTTTTTTTTATAATAATAAGTATAAAATTATTTATAAAAATTGTGCCGAGAACAATGGAAAAATTTTAGAGAATTTTGTCTTTAAAAAATTTTCTTAAATTTAACATCCTTTTTTTTTTATTTGTTACTTTTAAATGGTTTGATATTCTTATTCTGTTGTTCAATTTAATTTCGTTTCTGTTTTTTTTTTTTTATTTTTGTACTTTTTGTTTGGCGTCTCTCTCATTAAAATTTTCTGCTGATCACGAAATTTCCTCAAAATTTTATTCTAAATAAGAATTCTGAAAATATATTAAAAAAAAAAAAATAAAATGAGAATATTTACCTACATATATGCAAACAAACAAACAAACAAATATTACACAAAGATTTGGTAGTAGCAAACCAAAACAAAAAAAAAAAGAATAAAATAAAAAATAAAAGAAAGGATCAAAAGAATACTCTGATCCTCTTCAATAATATACAATCTATCTCTTTCTAATTTTTTTTTCTGTTTTGATAATTTCCTTGTTCTCCTTGTGTGTATAATAATGTCCAAAAAATCATCATTTTAAAAAAAATATATATATAGGTATATATACACAAAAATCATAAGACGAGAACCAACCATATAAAGAACAATTCCTTTAGGGTCCAAAAATAAGTAAAACGAAAATAAAAGAAAAGAACAAAACAAATATAATCTTAAACGCACACAATCAAACATACGAAAATTATCTTCATAAATATATAAATAGAAATATATGTACATAAAAACATACAAACACGTATAAATTTTTTTGCTGCACAATCAGGAAAGAAAAATGGTTGGTGTTGTAATGTTCAAGAGGATAATAAAAAAAAAACAAAAAAAAATTTAAAAAAAAAATCTTTTAAAGATCATAAAAAGGAACAAAAAAAATTATTGGAAACTGGTTTTTGAGGTCTTTTGTGTTCTTCAAGTCGAATTTAATATTCTGTTTTATTGTTATGTATTTTTTTGTATTTATTATTATTATTATTTTTTTTTTATTTACAACTATACCTTCATAATTTCAGGGTCGTCATTTAGTTGTCGATCAACAGCCCATCTCAGGAAATTCTTTGTAAATAATTTTTGTTTGTAAGTTGTTTTTGCTATTTGTCTTTTGTCCCAAATATAAAAAATATATCAAAATTGTTATCAAAATAATAAAACATGACATGGGTTAGAGCGGAAACAGACTTTTTGTTTATTTTGGGAATTCTGAAGGAAATATTGTACCCGCGTAGGACCAAATGACTATACGAAATATTTTTTAAAGAATTTCAAATTTGAACCAATTATCTCTATATAACAGCATCACCTATTATCATCGAATGAACGTAAAAATATTATATATTTCAGACCGTTATCTTATTTATATATATATAAATACATATAATTCATGTTTTAATTTTAAATAGAAACAATTTATTCGATTTTTAAATTCATCTGATAAATAATATATTTTGTTTTACAAATTGTTCTATTCGTCTATTTTTAATTTTAATTTATAAACTTGAACTTAACATACGATTTATAACTTGTTCATTAACTAATGTAACCAATCAAAATAGAACAGAGAGTGGTCCGTCTTCGAGTGTTATTTTTATAACGTTGGTCTTACACGTTAACGTTATTCCGGATATCCCCAAACAACTTGACTTTTAGTTTTATAACTGGCTTTATCAACCAATATTCTTTTGGAACAATAGTGGGTTCTTTGTATTATAATTTTATAGTATTCTTTGTACTACCGTCCGATATGTGGCAACATATGCCGAATAATAATAAACAATGTTATAAATTTATCATACTTGTTACTTAACTTATAGTATGTCAACAGAAGTAGTAATTAAAATACAAAAACATTAAAACAACAAAAATGATTTCAAATGTCCTTTTCGTCCTTAAAGGATGAAGGATGAGTTATTCAAGATATATATTCTTGAAAAGCTGAAAATACCAGGAATTCTTGTGATATTGTAATTTGGGCCTAGGCTGGTACAATATATTTTTATCCTTCAATTTATTATACTTCAGCCATCGTGTTGAATTTTTTTTTTTATTCTTTTCAAAAAAGTTCCCACAGAGTATAAGAATTAATTTATAGCCTTAATACTTTAAATTTCCAACCATAAAACTGTCATCAAACATCGTACAACATCATTTCCATTTAAAGACTATTTTTGCCGGTACTATTTCACGATTCACCATCGTATCGGTCATCACTTGTTTTAGTTAACACTAACTGTTCTTCATATTTTAATAACACATATTTAAATTGGTATTAAAATTGGCCCAGTCATAGTTTGCTTGTTTGTGTAAGCTATTATGATCTTCTTAACAATCATTCCATTTTAAAAATATTTGTCTCTTCAAAACACAATAATATGAGTCAAACTAATTCTATGACAATCTCCTAAATTGCAAATTACATTTTGTAACGAAATAATCCGACTAGTTGGAATTTGTCTTCCATATTTCATTTTCAGTCTAGTTAAATACAGCAAAATTTTTCTTTATTTATACTCAATTTCAACGAGTTCTTTGGTTAACCAAAGCTAAAAAAAAAAAATTCTAAATATCAAAATTAAAATTAGGTCAAACACTTTTCGAACACAAAGTACAGATAATAAAAAAAAAATCCTGACATTTCAGAACATAAGACGATACATTGTGATATGTTTTAGATGCAATTTCGAACAGACAAAAATTTTATTTTATGAATTTTATTTTATTTTAGCAAAAACACTGAAATAAAAGAAGTATGATGCTTCCTAAATATTATTACAACTGCAATCAAATAAAATTATTAATATGTAGAAAACCTGACTTTGCTTTAAAAATAATTATAAAACATATAAAAAATAACTGAAAAAGGTAAGATCTATGCTAGGCGGACTTAGATTATCCTAAATTTTTTTATACCATTCAAAATTAACATTTTTCCTGATTTTTTATTTCAACTATAAACTGTAAAATCTAATTTAGAATGCCATCTTAAATCATATAAAAACTCAACCGATTTATTATCGACCCACCTAAAACAAGTAACTATTTAGTTAGCTTGATTTAAAAATCTTCGAATAACCTTAACATAATTTTAGGAATATTGCTTAACCAAACGAACAGTAGAAGAATACATAGAAATATGTATCTCGAATGACTATAACTCTTTCAGACCCAGGCACAAATTTGTTACTGTATTGGGTCTAAACAATTGCACATAATCTATCAGAGCTGGGTTGTATCCGAGTAAAAGTATTTAAATACTATAAAAAATATTTTGTTTGAGTAAAGTATTTACTTTACGTTCCCAAGTACAAATAGAGTGTTTGAAAAAAGTATTTCAAAAACTATTTTTGAGTAGAAATATTTGACTTGATTTTTTCAAGTAAAATATTTAAACAAAGTATTTCAAATATTATTTTTGAATAAAGGATTTGACTTGATTTTAGTATTTGTAAATACTTTGTTTAAATACTTTACCTGTATTTGAAAAAATCAAGTCAAATAATTTTATTTAAAAAGTACTTGGAAATAGTATATACATTTTCTTTACTTACATAATTTTACTCAAATACTTGAAATCAAATACTTTTACTCAATGAGTAGTATAGTATTCGTATTTTACCAAGCTCTGTAATATAATATGTATTTATAATACTATGTAACTACATAATCTCCATAAACAAAAGCTATATATGGATCAGTGCTTTTGGATTTTAAATCAAATATTAATTTTAATTCAAATAATCCGCTCATAAGAGCAATTTTAGAATAGGTCTTAATTTAGGTTTATTTCTTAGTATGTAAGTAGTGGTAAGTTTTATGAATATTAATTTTAATTCAAATAATCCGCTCATAAGAGCAATTTTAGAATAGGTCTTAATTTAGGTTTATTTCTTAGTATGTAAGTAGTGGTAAGTTTTATGAAAAAACATAAATATTCAAAAATGTTTTTTGTCGCCATTTTTTCTTTAAAAAATAAATTAGTCAGCTAGCCTAAGTAATAATTAAGAATAGTTATAGGTATAAATACAATAGTATAAGCTCTAAAAAATTTAATATGGTTAAAAAAAAAATTATGAACATGTATCATGGCAATAAATAAATAAATAAATAAATAAAAATTAATTTTAACAGTATAGAATCATTGCTTTACATGGCACAATAATTTCAAGTGGGTCTTAAGAGGATAAAAAATGTCATGACATGTCGAATATTTCTATATAAAATGTCAGTGACGTGTCTGTTAAGTTAAATAAAGAATCAATAATTTGTAATTTATTAATCAAATCTAGCATTTTTTACTTTTTCGAAAATTTTTATTCATAAGAGTCGTATGTGTAAATAAATACTATCACCCATATTCTCTTAGACCCATCGTTGACGAGAAGAAAAAATTCATCTCGTCTCGTCTCGCTGAATATGCATTTCTGTTAGACACTGTAAGCGGCGCGATAGAACATTTTATTTGTTGGTAGTACTGATTATTTTTTACTGTCAACCAAAATTATTGGTATATAAACAAAATATGGTTTATAAAATTTTTGGGAAGTATTAGTAGGGTTTAGTTTTAAAATATTTTTATGAAAAATAAATATAAATTTTGTTTAAAATTTAAAATGAATATTGTTTTAAATATTTTTTAGTTTAGTTACATAAGTAGTAAAACAGTAATAGTAAAGATGGTTTTTTTTTTTCAAAACAAAAACACAATTTTAATAATAATGCAAAAAAAATAATTAAAAATTGTTTATTAATCTTTACTTAACTATTTTATCTATTCAATTTATTTATTTAATTCAATTTTTTGATAAAAAAACATAAAATACTTTGACGAGATACTCTATCGCTTACAGTTTTTGACGAGATAAAAAATGGCTATCTTGTCTCGTCAAAGGTCTAACAGAATACAAAACTATCTCGTCAGAGATATTCTCACGCGATCTCGCGAGATGGGTCTAACAGAATATGGGTGTATATAACATAAATTTATAAGCTGTCAAAAATTAAAAATTGGGTGGAAAAACTTTGAGTTATCGGTTAGGAAATATTAAAACAAAAATATTTTGTAAACCATCAAAGTAAAATTACTGTCATTAAAAATTATAATTTGAGTTTAAATTTTTAACTTTCTTTATTTGTGAAACTACTCTTGTCACACTTCATATCGAATTTAAGAACAGAAAAAATTAAATAAAAGCTTTAAAATGCATAATCAACAATTTATTCTTTTCCCTTTATAGTTCTTTGATTTTTTTTATGTTCTTTTTTTTTTGTTTGATAAACATTGCATACATATTTACCTGTTTCCCTACAGGTATGCATATAACATAAAAAAAAAAACGAATTATTTTTACCTGCTGATTGTAAGAGATGAAATTAAGGCAGAACAAAACAAAAAAAAACACCATCCAAAAATCTCAAATGATCCGAGTCCAGAAGATATAATAAATTTTGGAAATTGGTCTTTTCTTTATTATTATGTTTGTTATAATGTTATGTGGCATAGATGTATTACTGCATAATATATATATATATATATAGATATGTTGTTTTGTTGATTATGCTGTTGCATCT
Source organism: Argyra leucocephala (assembly GCA_963942445.1). NCBI lineage: Eukaryota > Metazoa > Arthropoda > Insecta > Diptera > Dolichopodidae > Argyra > Argyra leucocephala. Next base: position 106,305,828 of record OZ012681.1, read on the forward strand.
CAACTCTTGGTATTCTTATAGAAGACATGATCTTACATATCCACACATACATAAATACACAATGCTTGAATCCCCAGTCAACCTGAAATTGATGTTTACATTGTGATTTTGGGATTCGTTAGGGTTCTATTTATTTATTTTTTTTTTGTTATTTTTTGTTGATGATGCTGATATAAAATTGATGACGATGAAAAAGAAGAAAAAAATAAGTTTTCTTTTTGGTTGTTGTATGTAGTCCATATAGTGTTTCTTTGTTCAGAAAAAAACAAAAAATAAATAACACCAAAATTTATCATATATTCGGGACTTTAACATTTTTTTTTTGTTCTTTAACAGGGTTGTACATTAGTGGTTGGTATTCTGATTGGGTTCTCATTTTCTTGAAAGGAATTAAATTGCCTTAATTTTTTTTTTTTTGCCCCTCAACTGTCTTCAACGAGTACAAATTATTCTAAAAACGAAACTGAGAACTGTGAAAGGGAGGAGATCGTGATTTTTGATTTCATGTATATTTATATATACATAAATATATATTTTTAAACTCTTTTATTCAGAAAATAAATTATCAAATTTCTCATTAAATTTAGAATGCATTTTAGATTACAACGATAATTTGAAAAAGAAGAAAAACAACAATAACAAAAAAAAGTATTAATATTAAATGAAGCGTTCAATTCAATCAAATTGTTGGTGTTAAAATACGTGTAAGTAATTTTGTACGCTTATTTTTATGTATTCGCTTTTTATTTAACGGAAAAATCTAAACTAATCGAAATATTATTCAAAAATTCAAATTTAATTTTAAATTTTAGAAATAAATTTAACTTTTTTTTGTTCAACTACTATGGCGCCTCAGCTTTTTCGAACTTTAGAAAAAATAAATAAGAAAAATAATATGGGTGAATATAAATCTAGAATAACAATATAATAGAATAAATCAGGTAATCAAGGAGATTAGATCCAATATCCGAAAATTGGCATATGAGTTATTGCCGGTCATAGTCCATTCAATAGAAAAATTTTTGTTCAAGATTGGTAAGTCCAACATAAACAGATGCAGATTCTGCTTAGAAGAAGCGGAGTTATATTTGTTTACGCCGACATAGTTCGCAAATTCTGAATTCGACATTAAAGTTATAATAGCATTCACCAAAGACATATACCTGCGGTTTTGGGATAACAAATAGGGAAGTACAATTGATCTATTAATCTAATAATAGTACAATAGAAGGTCGCGTCTCAATAAAGAAACTGGTAAACTCTCATCGAATAAAACCAAAATTTCAAGTGGAAATTAATACAAAGCAAACTAGCTATGTCGTATTTGTATAGTAGTGATAATTCATCATGATCATCATCATCATCAATCCTGTTGCTGCGCGTGGGTACATAGAGCAAGAAGAAACCTTTTGCACTTGATTTGCAGTTTTCTAAATTGTTCCCAAGGTTTTTTGTCAGATGCCCTTGCTTCGCTTGTTACTGTTCTACGCTACGTTATTTTTGGTTGATTCTGGCTTGTATGTTCTTGCGGATTAAAAATCATGCTTTCTGTCTCCTGGAATATTTTTCACATAATATTTGTTGCCAATTCAGTTCCATTTTCTAAGCCTAACTGTTTTACTAATTTCTTTAATTATTGTTCGTTGTCTCAGTTCTTTATTGAAATTCATTACAAATGCATGAAATGATAATTCTTTCGGTTACTTTTCATATTTCGCAATCATACAAAAGAACTGAAAGGATGTTATTTTTTTTTTCTGAATACCTGTAAAATATGTCCCAGACATTTTTGCTGTCACATAGGTAGATACGTTAGATAAATTTTTCTATTTTTAGCTTTCCATGTTTTATCCATACAAAAGAACTGAAATCACGTTTAATTGCAGAATAGAAATTTCAGGTTCTGGGAGAAATTTTTACAAAAGTATTGCATGTTATGCGTGCCTTTCCAATACGACTTTCAACACCAATGTTCGCAATTAAATAGTAATAAGACTAAAAATATAGCAAATTTATACTTAATAAAATCTAGAGTAAATAACACTACCATGATAGCAAATTTATTCTTAATAGAATATAATTAAATATTTTCTATATTTTTATCATACACCTGCAAATTGCACAAAACTTTATTAGCTGTATTGACTTTGATCAGTTTGATTTTGTTTCAATTATTAACACTCCTATGTGTATTAAATTATTGATTATTGTTTACTGTATATCAGCTTGGCTGTTAGTGCATCATTTTCAAAATTCAGATCACGAAATTTGTTTTTGACCATTTTGACCATTGGTTAATTTTTTCTTCCCAATCCCAAATAAAACTCAACAGTAGGGGGAGGGATAAAATACAACCTACTAATTTCCCATTTTTTGACCATATTACATGTTATTTTAAAGGTGGGCCAACTTTTATGCAATAGAACTTGGACAAACACCATATATTTTATTTTTGACTTGGGGTAGTTCACCGGACCTTTTCAGATCTATTTTACCTTCCCGGTTGATTGTTTAAAATTGCAGATCTATGTTTTTTTGATGAAGGCTGTATTAATATAAATTTCATAGTTAGGCTTATTTTTGTAATACAATACTCAAATTTCTACAGTTGGTCATTTGTAGAGTTAGTTATGTCAACACAGAGACAGTTGGGCATACACAATCCCATACCAAAAAAAAAATTTATTTTTGATATATCAACTAATCTAACTGTAGAAAACTAATATAATTGTAAATTAAATTCCCTTTCAAAATACGAGTACCATACTTCCATTTTAATTTTAATTTAATCCAAAATATAAAATTCTGCAAAATACTTTGGTATGACACTTGATGCAAAGTTTAGATGGTAAGAACATGTTAAGAAAAAAAAACAAGAGTTAGAACTAAAATACAATCAACTGTGTTGGCTAATTGTACGGACATCTACGCTTTCGACGTATAAAAAAGTTATAATCTACAATCAAATTTTAAACCAAATCTGGCCATACGGTATTCAAATATGAGGTGGTGCTAAACAACTTCATATTCAAACTATCTAAACGTTTCAAAAAAAAAGTGTTGCGCAATATTGCCAATGCTCCCTGGTATGTTCGTAATGCTTGCTGATATTCATAGAGATCTTTAGAACCATAAAAGATGAAATAAAATAACTGGCAGTAGATCACAAAATTCGTCTTTCAAAACATGTCAATACTGAAGTTTTACGCTTGGCTGACAGACAAAATTTTTGTTAGAAGATTTAAACGAACGAAACCCTTCGAACTGTATTAGCACAAATTTTTTTATGTCTTCATAATTTTTAATGGAATTTTGTTTTACCAAAAATATCTGAAATAATAGCGTAAAAATTGTCTTAATAGTTAGTAACAGAGATATTTATTCAGAGGTTCCAGAATAAGCTCCTAAAAAGCATTGAGAACGCTTCATTAAAAACTATGACCTTCTTAGAGATTTGTAAATAGAATCTGTAGATTCAGAAATTCAGAAATTTACAAGAAGTCACGAAAAAAAGCACCAGCACCATATGAATGTCTAGGTAGTCCAGCTTCTGAACAATAGAAATATATCAAAAGAGTAAAACATTTCGAGTTAGTAAAGCAATAATAGGTCAAAAGAAAAGTTAGATAGACCTCGCTGGATGTACATTCTAAAATAAAGCCAAGAAAAAAATTGTTCATTGGTCATGTAGGACTAGATTGCAATATAAAGGGTGTTGTTTAGTAGGTAAGAATCCCACACGCAATGTCAAGCCACGGGGCTCATTGTGTCTTCTAAAAATTCCCACCAACCTTCATACCAAAAAACAAAAAAAATGGTTAGTCTAAAAAATAAGTTTTAATTTTAACGAACGGATAGGAGTTTCTAGTGCGTTAAAGTAAACACAGTCCTTAACTTCGTTGTCTCCCGGAAAATAGAACGATTAATGAAGGCTTATTTGATGACTTTCTTCTATGTAGAAAAAAAAAGAAATAAAAAAAACCTTTTTGTGAGCGGAAGTCAAGCCTGTGGAAGTAATAGAATCTTTAAACATTTTCATAGAGTTTTCACATATTTCTTATTTATTCAGAGCTATTCATTTTTTCTATATACCAAAAGCAAAATTTTTTTTTTATAACAAGAACAACATTTTTTCTTAGTATGTAGAAAAAATGTACAAGCATAGTTATTTATAAATAAGAAATTTATATTACAATAAATTATCCTAAAAAATTCTATTTAATAAATTGAAATTTGAATTTTTAAAAGTCATTTTCACAACACAATATACATACATACATATTATGTATTATGTTAAAACAATATCCTGCCGAACTCCTTTTTAAAAAATTTAAATTTTTACTTTTAACATTTTACAACAATTTTTAACATTTACAAGAAATAAATAACAAAATTACCAATTTATATGCAAAAACAAAAGAAAGAAAAACCAATAAAAAAAAATAAAAAAAATCTACAAAAATTTACATGCGCCAATGTATGTTTTTTTTTTGTTTTATATTTTTTTTTTTTTAATAACGTATAATATTAATTTTCCCCTATGCACAATTTCAAAAGTGAAGTTTGTGCTTTTTTAAAACCTTTTTTTTTATTATTTTTTAACGAATAATAAAAAAACAAAAAAAAACACCTATTAAGCTATCAAATTGCACACACATAGCATAATTTCCTGTCAATAATAGCTAGAGGAGCTACATATATATATATATATATATATATATATATATATATATAGTATATATAAAAAATTTTAACTTTTAATTTTAAGAATCCCATATCGTTATAACAATTTCTTGAACTTATGTTAATAGGTAATCAACTTATGTTCTTACATTTCAACATACCGAACAATTATTGTAGCAACAGCAGCATTGTATTCCATTGTAAGTTGACTTGGGTGAATATTGGAAATTAATTTAACGTGATATTATAATAATATGCATATGATCGGAGTATATGGTTCAGTTCAAAGCGTTCCACATTTAAATATTTTATTTCAATATGTGTATATATATATATATATATATATATATATATATATAATTATATAGCATGTATTTAAAAGTGTTTTGTTTATTGCACAGTTTAAAAGGTGTTTTTGGTTGATCTGATTTCATATTTATGGAGTCGTAAAAACTAAAAAAAAACAAAAAAAAAACAAAGAAAAAATAAAATTGAATACTAAATTAATTATTACCGACTTTACGGTCATGTATTCTGAATCCTGAAGCAATTTTTCTGGTTTAAAAATTATTTTTATTTTAGTATTTTTTTAACATTTTTAAATCCATATTTGCATTTGGACACATTTTCCATGTTTTCTATACATATAATATTATAGATTTTCTACTCTCTAAAATGTCATTATCACTAAAATTTATGTACTGTGTTAAAAAATAAAATAAAAAAAAAATTTCGCATTTAAATTATTTCCTAAAATTAAAAAAAAAAAATTTTTTACAATTTAATTGTACAAAAAAATGTTAAGAAATAAATTTTAAATTGACGACATTTCACACCTATTTGTGATATTTAAACCACCTTGACGGAAATTCAATTGAAAAATTGTTTTTAATTCTAGTACCTATTATAATGGTAATGGAATTTAATAGTTTAGGAATCTAATTCTAATAAAAAAAAATTGCACAATATTTAAATAAAATTAAATATAATAGATATATATATATATAGACTGCTACCGTTATTCTAGTTAAGGAATAATTCTTAAATTTATTCGATATATCCTGCAATAATTGAATTTAAATATTTTAATTGCGAAATTTTATACAAAAAAATAGAATTTATTTTTAATATTAGACTTCAATTAAAAATTCTATATTAATTTATTTATTTATTTAGTATATAATTTACCGTTATTTTGCAACAATTATTATCAATAAATTACAATAATTATTTCAGTTTAATTACACTTTCCTATGTGGACAATATCTACCACATCATTAGAGACTATGCTTCACCTAGAACCCCTTCATCTCTTTATACAAAAAGAAGCAATTGTTCACACCTAAAAATCTATTACTGGTGATGATCAGTAAATTAAAAAAGTGGTACAGCCAAAATTAATTCGTCTACTCCATACGCTTACCAACTAGCGCATTATCCAACTAGTGCTTGCCAAAAAATACTTTTGAGAAACCTTTCAATATAATCATGCCAAGCAGAGAGATGTGAGAAACCTGCTCACCCTCTTTCGACAAATGATCATTAGTATAGTATACTAACAGCTCCAAGAAAATTACTTCAATAGTATTTACTTAAGCCTAGACTCTACAAAAACAATTTTCCTAGCCGAAGTACATGCTATGCTATAGCTATAGCACTCTATGCGTGACAAAATTTAAGACGAAATTACAAAAAACGTAAAATCTACATTCTCTCGTATAGCAAAACAGCTATAATAGCTATTAATTCATATACCATCACGTAAAATCTAGTATGGGACTGTTTATAAATACTTAAAAGCCTGAGAAAACCAAATGAAGTCACAATTATGTGTGTATCAGGGCTTTCTGGCAAAGCTGCAGAAATGAAGCTGCAGATTACCTAGCAAGAAAAGCATCGGGTACGCTTTTCAGAGGGCCAAGTTCGTTCTGCAAGATTCCCCTGAGCACAGCTAAGATGCAATTAAAAGCTAGAAAAAATCGAAGGATTTCTGAAAGAAAGGTACGTATGTACGTACGTATCTTGGCAGGGATAATAACTGCAGGCCACTGCCTAATAAAGAAAAACCTTTATAAAATGGGTCTAATCGAAAATAACTTATGCAGAATATGTGAAATGCAGGTGAAAAAGAGGAAACCTATTGAACAACTGTTTTGTTAATGCGAAGGGCTCACTCGTACTAGACTTTTCCACTTGGGAACAGCATTCCCCAAACAATGGGAACTATCCAGCATACCATTGAAGATTATCCTGAGTTTGATCACAAAATCAGGTATCTTTAAGGACTCAGAGACCAACTAACAAACACGGGTTATCACAATAAGCCCATTTGCGGCAAAATCTATATAGCTATCTATTACAATTTCAATCGAATGTTTTTTTTACATGAGCAGTTAAAACATTTTAAAATTTATTAAGGCGAAAACACTAAGATAGGCATGTGGTAGGGATGAATGATCAAAGAATACCACTATGACTATTATGCGCAATAACCTACAATAATAGAGCAAGAAGTAGATCAAGAAAGCTGAACGAAATCGAAGACAACTGTTATGAAGTTAAGGTCACTCTGAGCTGTAGAACCGACAGACGATGATGATGATAACATTTAAAATATTTTTTTAACATGTTTATTAATTCAAGTATGCATTTAAACATGACACCAAATTGTAACCTAATATCCTTACGCAATAGAAGTTTCGTGTACATATAGAGATATTGATGGCTCGTTTCTTCAATTGCCAAATGTGTATCGCTTATATTATTTATATTTCAGACCTACCACCCAGAAAAGCTTTTTGAGCACAACATCCATGACGAATAACGGTATTATTATTCTGTTAGCAAGCTCTTCAGGAAGATTGACTCTCATTACAGAACAATATTAAAAAATTGTATTCATTAAATGAATTAAATTCTTCTGAATAATTTTTCCATCGAAAATACCAAGACAGTGTATACTCACCTACTTTTGGTATTGTTCACGATTCATAACCATATAACAGTACCGCAAGGATGAGCGTTTTCTACAGTTGTAATATGGTATTTCAAAATAGGAGTTTTGAACCCAACAGTTTAGATAAATCGATGTAGTAGCTGGTAATTTCACTAGATTAAGTTTAATCTCAACTACTGGAAGTGTAGTGTATGATTTTCAAAGAAAATAGAAGGATGAAGACGGTAGAAGATCGTTATAGATATAAAAATTGAAACATACTTGAAGAAGATAGTTAGTGTACCAAAAAGAGTAAACTTGTGGAACACTAACTTCAATACGATAATTAGGGATTACATAAATTTTTGGATAAAATATATAACATTGTTTCTTAACTAAAATACTTCAATAAAGTAAGTATGTATGTAGTTGTACAGTTGGTATATAGTAAGGAAGATGTTGTACAAGACCAAAATATACCGAAAATTAATGCAAGAACGTGAGTAACCAAGCGAATACACAAGCGTGTACATAATTGAGATGTTAGTTATTAATTTTTAAAATAAATGGTTTTCATACTATAAATTCAACACAAAGAGGTTTTTCCAGGTAAAAATTTTGCTTAGTTTTTATAACTCACTTATGAATTTACTTTTAATATATGTATATGCGAGTCAAAAATCAAATTTAACCGTTTAGAATCAACGATCTACAAAAAATCAGAATTAAACTATCAGTTGTATAGGTATATAGTCCAACACTACAGGATGCAGTCACTGCAGCGCAACACATGACACAGCGCATCACACTTTTTTCGAATGTGATTTAGCAGAAACAGAAAGAGAATCTTTAATAGTAGCAGTAGGAGAATTAACATCAGAAAATATAATTTCTGTAATGCTTGAAAACCAAGAAAAATGGAATGCAATAGCTAAATACATAGAATTAATACTACGCAGGAAGAAAGAGCTCAGATATTTAGAGGACCTAGAAGAAGAATCATAAAAGAAAATTAAAAAAAAGGAACAAGCACGGCCCAACTTGAAGTAATGCGAAAGCGGTTCCGGGTTGGTTTAACCGTTGGAAAAGGAGGTGGTGTATTTGGTGAGTAGACCGAACAAGATCATGGGAGTCTCACATACCCTTGAAGTGCGGACCCTTCAAGATACCTATAAAAGGTTTTCACCACCGACCTACGAAAAAAAAAAAAAAAAAAAAAAAACACTACTATACTATAGAATACTATACCTACTATAAGAAAATATCATACAAAGGTTTTGTGTGCATAGAAATACTAAAAAGAGAGGGGGAAAAAATATAAAGTGAATGAGAAAAGAGAAAATTGCTTCAATATTGTTCTAAGCATTAAACAGTGAAATACTGCGTTTTCTTGTTATTTTTTCCTTTACAAAAAAAAAAAATCGGTTGCGCATGTGTATGATTCGTATTTGTATTATACATTTTTTGGTTATTTGAATAATTTTAATGTGTTTAAGTATTCAAAACCAATATAAACAACTCTGTTATTTATAAAAATTTGAATTTCATAATTAGGTAAGTAAAGTATAACTGTGTGCATCTATAACCGGCAAACTGTGCGCTGCGCATACTTACCCCTAAGCTTATATCATACGAATTATTAAATATGTTTTAGAATGCCAAAACAGTACATTAGGAAAACGTCTATAGGCAGTTGGACTGCTGAGGAAATGAAAAAGGCTCTAAATGCAGTAAAGATGGTGTACCAATTAGAAAAGCTGCAAGGCTTTACAATATACCCAAATCCACGATTCGCAAAGCTAAAAAGGGGCATTGCTATGAAACCACTCCAGCCTTAGGAAGAAGACCCGTATTAAATATGGAGCAAGAAAATAAGTTATCAAACCATTTGATTACGTTATCCCAAATGTTTTATGGACTCCAACCAATCGAGCTTAGAAAACTTGCATTTGATTACGCAGAATCAAATAAGATTCCACATAATTTCTCAAAGGATAAAAAACTAGCTGGATCCGATTGGTATCGGGCATTTCTAAAAAGAAATAGTAACATTAGCTTACGTAAGCCCGAATCAACTACTCTTAATCGGATTACAGCATTTAATAAGAATGAAATTAAAATGTTTTTTGACAATATAACAGAAGAAAATGCATATAAAAGAGAAAATGCTATTATCGTGGTTACCTTACTTCCGCACACGTCTCACCGGCTTCAGCCATTAGACTTAACAGTCTTTGGTACACTTAAAAACCCATATTATGCCGAGTGTGACCGTTAAATGAAAACAAACAATTATGAGAGAATACTAGCTTCTGATGTAGCTGAAATTTTTAATAAAGCATACATTAAAGTAGCAACAATGGACAAAGCTATTTCAGGTTTTGAAGTAGCTGGAATTTGTCCGTTGAACCCAGAACAATTTTACTTTGGTCAAAATCATTTTATGCCTCGCGTAACATCAGTTGTCCTATATGCAACGAAACGGGTCACCAGAACGAAAAGCGGTTAAAGTGTATTTCTTGTTTAGAATGGACCATCAACATACATTGCAGTGGTTCTGACAATGAAAACAATTATATTTGTGATTTTTGTTTGTGATTTAAATAAGTTTTGTGATGTAAATAAGAATTACCTATTTTTGTGATTTACCTAAATTAGTTTTAAAAATTTTTTATAAGTTTTGCTAACTGTACAAACAGCAATTTTATGTTCCTATTTTTTTTTCGATTTTTGGTAGCCAATAAAAACTAACGAAAATAAAATTTAAAAAAAAAAAATGTTTTTTCGTACAAATATATGCGCACAGTTACCCTAATTTATGCGCACACTTACACTATTTGATGCGCACAGTTAACCTTGACTGTGGGTAACTGTGCGAAAACCTCAATTTTTTTGAATTCAATTTTATTTTTAAACAAGTCATAATTACAAATAAATTTTGATTAAAAATGGAACTTTACAACTACATCTTTACATTTTTTCTGCTGCCAGTTTCAAATATTCAAGGAGCATCGAAATATCGAACATAATGCTTAAGTGCGCACAGTTCACCCACTTTCCCCTACTGATGAGTTCCAGAAGTGCTGGTTCTCCTTTCATTAAAATCGAAATATACAAGATGTTGATCAACTAACTAAGTAATTGAATATAATTTGGGTAGGTTAGTATTATTTTAGTATAGATTAATAATAATAATAATTTATTCATTTCCTGCAATATCCTTTACAAAGCTCAAATTACAAATTTAAGTCAATACCATACAAATATAAGGAATTAGAACTAGAACTAAAGATTAACTTAGAGTTAAAAGTAATAATTTTAAAAAAAATCAATAATTAATTCGAGTTGTGAGATTCAAATAAATAAAAAGAAAATATTTTTTTAAATAGTAATAGTGGACAAATAAGCATACACAGGTTTTTCTGCATCCATTTAAGTAAGCCGATGTGCATTTTAAAATAAAACAGTTGATTCAATTTTGATTCAGCGTTTATCCTCTAGATCCATTAATGGTCAATTTAATTGTGGTTATTCTAAAGTTTAATGTTTTGTGAAACATTCGGATAAAAGACAAAATTTTAAAATTTAAATTTTTGATTTGTTGTTCTTCTTTTTATGATAAGCAACATAAATTTATTTTTAAGACTCTGACATCATTAAGGTATAAAAAAAAAAATAACATCACAATTTTGTCTTTTAAAAAATTCTTAAATACCCAAAATTATTGCATGATCATTCTTTAAACACATTTTTTTTCATTTTTTTTTATTTTTTTTCTTTGTTTTTTAAACGAAAATTGCACGTAATTTCTGTAATTTGCAACACTAAAAATTGCATTTTTAATAATTTTATTTTTGGTTTCATTATTTTGACATAAAAATTATCAATTTTTTTCTTTGTTCTCTTCAAATTAAAATTAGAGGAACATAAGGGAGAAATTATTTATCATCATTTGTTAATAAGACCAAAATGTATCTAAAATTAAAAATTAAAAATAAAGGGGGAATAAAATTGAATCCTTCCATTACTCCCATTTGTTTTTTAATTCTTCTTCTACTAAAGAAATTTTTAAAAAAATTTGCTATTTGATTGCATATCAAAAATAAAAATAACCAACAAAAAGTTTTTTGTTTACAAATTTTTCATTTTTGCAGCTTCTTTTCATAATTTACTTGTGATGTGCCCCTAAAAAACAACAAAACGAACAAAGAAAAACAAAATTTCTTAAACAGTGGCATTTTATAAATTGCGTGTTATTTAAGTTGTGGTATTCATTTTGGTCACATATGTTTTCGATTTCGATTTCTTTATTTTGTTTTTGGGTTTTAAAAATTTTAAATGAAACAAAATAATAAATAAATTATTATTGTTGTTGTGTTCCTGTTGCTGCTGCTGCTGTTGTTGCAATTTTGATATTATTGTTGCATTAAGCTGCTGTATTAATTTTTATTCAATATATAAAAGTTGAAAATAAAAAAACAAAACAAAAATATAATTCAATTTCAATTTTTCAAAACAATAATATTGTACGTATACAAAAAAATAAATAAAAAATAAAAATAATAAAAAGAAAAGTAAAAAATGAAAATCCATTCAAAAAATATTCAAAAACAAAGAAGAAAACTTTTATGAAAATTTAAAAAGAAAAAAAATAATAAGCACAAAAACAAAATGCAACAGACAAAATAAAAATAAAATATTGTTGTTGTTGTTGTTGTTGTTGTTGTACGCTCTTATTGCAAATACAACAAAATCAGCAGCATACAAAAATATACAAAGCTTCACAATCTAAATAAGATTGTATTAAGAAACTGTAGAATTATTTTTTTTTTAAAATGATATGAGAAAATTCAGGTTTTGTTTATAATACTTGTTATAAATTATATACAGGGTGATCTGTTTCGACCTTAAATTGCTTTAGAATGTTTTTTCTATGAACATTTCAGGAAAAAAATTGCTCCTTACTGAAAGAATCTATTTTTAAATTTTATCTGCGCAACGGGGGTTGAAGAAAATCGCATCGGAAAAATAATGTCTAACAAATATTCACTACAGCTCCAAAAATATTATACAAGGTGCAGCAATGTTACTTCAGAAGCCTTCTAACTATAGATACTAATAGGGTGGATATTAGCCTTACCGTTTTCAAGTAAAAGCTGCCACATTGGTCTAGAAGCATTTTTTCCTTAAAATCTGTATAAAATCAAAGGATTTTAATGTTTGGAGCGGACTACCTTGTATAGTAAAGGATAAATAAATTTTTTATTTTATACAATTGGCAGTTTGGTACATTGAATACTTCAAATTTTATTCACAAAGTGAAACGAGATGCAGATTGGCAGAGTAGAAGTGATTTTAATATTATTTAGCACAAATTATAAAATTTTTGTACACAATTGACAGCTTTTTATTTCGGTTCTTACAACATTTTCGTATAGCTTAAGTTATTCAAGGATATTTTTTTTTCTTATTGCAAAATCGAAGGAAAACATTTTTTGTATTTTTGAATATCAAATGAGCTCGAATTGCCCTTGAGCGAAAACATTTTTTTTCAGCATAAATGCCATTGTTATCGTTTTGTAAATATAAACAATCGGAATTCGAAATCACAAACACAGGCTTTCAAAACTTAAAATTTGAATTTTTGAATAAAATATTGGTAAAAATTAATGGCTTAGCAGTTGGCTGAACTGTTTTTATCAGCATATCAAATTTTAAAAAAAAAATTTATAATTTTCTTTGATAAAACGACATTTAGGCAAGGTTCAATTATTTTAATACATTTACATCTTTATCCGACTTAATTTTAAATTTCTTAAGTATTTACAAATTTAAATATTTGAAAAAGTAAACAATATGAAAAATTAAATATATGAAGATATAGATCTAATTTCTCATGGACTGTATTAAACAATGGCGGAAGAAGCAACCGAAGGTGGATGATCTCTGTATATAGGATCTATACAATACTAGTTATATTTGAAAAAAAAAACAATAAAAATTTAAAATTCATGAAAGTAAAGACCTAATTTCTCATAGAGTGTATTATGAATGTTTACAAAAGAAGTCTGAAACTGCCAATGGCCTGTACTCAAAAATTATTTCTATAAAATATTTGATATTAAAAACGGTGATATGAAATAAAATCGAAATGAAATATTTTTTTAAAATTCAAATAAACTAACAAATTTTAACCTTAGATGTTTTGATTGACAATTGTTGTGTCAACATAAACATGATGACTGCCTTTGCAGGATAACTGATTCTATTGTTGACCCAGATTTAACTGGCTGAAAAATCAGTAACAATTGTACGCAAATGCAACCCTCTGTGAAGTAAGAATAGAATATTGAATATAAAATTAAAATAAAACACCATTGAAATTGGTAAAAGATTATGTAGAAGGTGGTAAGCTTATGAAAATTGAAAAAAAAAAACTGTGACTGAAAATATGGTGGTAAAAATACACTTCTTACTATATGCTCTCTCTCATTTAAACCCATGCAATATGCCTATAATAATACTTACTCTTGAATTTGAACCACATTTTGTGTTCTAAAAATAGTGGGATTAAATTTGTACTATAAATTGTTAATTGTTAAATTAATTGATTGTGTCAAAATTGTTATACAGGGTGTTTTTTTAGTTTACTATTATATTATGTCAATTATTCAAGGCTTATAGTAAAAAGGAAATATGTTTGATCTTGTTATTTCTAGAGTTTTTTTGGTCTTGCTTCACTTCGCTTGGGAGTAAAGATCTTCCACAAAGTTCTTGTCCAGCCCATCTAACTCTATTCTGTATTAGGTTTCTTTCCATGTTTTCTTTGTCGATTGATATGGGTTACGTTTCCTACTCGGTCTACCCACTCTTTTTTTATCCTGCAGATTCCAATCCAATGTCCTGCCTTTCGATATTATTTGTATATCATCTGAGTGTTCGTTTTTGGCCATTTCCCGGAATTCATTATTTCTAATTATTCTGGGGCAAATAATCTGCATATTATTTGCAGGCACTTGTTAAGCAGTTGCTATATATTTTTTCTTTATAATCTATGTCCCGCTGTCATACAGTAGCGTTGATTTTAAGTAGGCGTCATATTGTCTAAGTTTAGCAATGTGAGATTATCTGCACACAGTCCAAAGTATTCCGAAAGCCATTCTGGCTAATTACAAACAATTTCCCATGACTGGCTTAATGTTCCATTTGTATCAATTACACTACATTATAAAATTATATATATAATTATTTCAAGAGTACATTTTTTATATTGTATTAGGGTATGTCATGTCAGTGCACTGTCAATATGGTATGTCAGTACACTGTCTTTATTAGTAGGTGAAAATATCTTAAAACCCTCAGGACCGCTCGAAATCCAACCTAATATGTTCCACACACAAATTTTACTAACTAATAAGGCCTTGAACAATGACTTATAACAGTCTACTGACATGTGAAATACTATGATACAATATTGTACTCTAGAAATAACAAGATCAACCATATTTTCTTTTTATTATTATTACTATTTATATATCGTTATTCTTAATTTTCCTTTTTTGGGATTTCTGAAAATATATGCGAAGCGGTTTTTATATTTGAACCGCTATGGCGGTCTGATCTTTTTGATATTTCTGTTTAGATTTCAATTTTTAATTTTTTCTTGTTTTTATTATATTTTTTCGTGGAAAGAGAAAAATAAAACTCTCCAAATATATTTATTTATACATATTATATATGTATATAATATAAAGCCCTTTTTTTCTTGTTTATATTTACAGAACGATAACAATGGCATTTATGCTGAAAAAAAAAATATTTTCGTTCAAGGGAAATTCGAGCTCATTTGATATTCAAAAATACAAAAAATGTTATCCTTCGATTTTGCAATAAGAAAAAAAAACAAAAAATATCCTTGAAAATTGGAAACGAAACTTTAAAAAAACATAACTAATTTTTTTTTTAATATTCATCATGTGTTCATTGTTTTTGTAAACAAAAAAAAAAAAATTTTATATGTTATTAATTTTAACTAAAATTAAATGTCAGTTTTAAATTTAAAATTTTTCAAATTTCATAAAGAGAACCAATCAGATATGAAAAAGAAGAAAAGTAAAAATATTCAATGTAATGTTAACAAAAATAATAGCAGATCTTGAAAGAAATCAGAGAAATCATTTTTGGGCACTTGGGCAATCATTTTAGGAACTTACCCTAGGTATTTTGTTCTGAGATGGAAGTTGCTAAATTACTGCTTCTTTTTTGTTTAATTCAGGATTATGTATCAAATATGATTCTATATTTCGTATCATAGCTACAGCTCATGCAAAGCCCTAAGTGGGTATATGTGGAAGTGGCTACATAAGTCGGTAAGCTTAGACCAAGGAGATTCATTATCATCGCCAGAACCAATTTGTGTCGTTTATAAAGCTATGAGATACCTAATTTTTATGTTTGCAATATGCAGTCCAGAAAATAGGCTCCTATATGTGTCTTTATTTTTTGAGCCATTGAGTCGGACAAGTGTACAGAAGGTGTAGGGTTGTCTTCTTTTTCTCTTCACCTGCAAGGCTCTGCAACAATTATTTGAGTGAAGTCCCAGTCTATATAAAATATATATTTATTCACAAACCATGGAAAGTAAAACCAAATGTGTATATTATAAACAGAAGCTATCAATTATAACTTTGAATCGTATTTGATTGTTTATTTGATTTATTTTTTTATTTTGGCCAAATTGCTTTCGCAGAATCAATCTTAGCCAGTTTTTAAAAAAAAATAAAAATATAGGAAAGACATAGCAAATAAACAATAAAAAAAAATAAAGAAAATAAGAGAAGAATGGTGGTCCTGAATTACAAGTATTAGGGTTCAACTATAATCACTGAAAATAACTGTAGATTTCCGTCAACCCATTTAATAGCTTATACCGGATGTTCCAGAGCATGCGTATCAGCTTTTTAAGAGGGGAAAGAGCCGTTATTTTAATATTTAAAAAAAATTATGAACTAAATCGAGGGTGATATTTTCAACTTTCGGGAAGGACTGCAAATCGGTTTTTTTAGATCAAAAATCGCCGAAATTGGCCGAAATCGAGATTTTCAAACGAGAAGAGGTATTTTTTATTGAAATTCGGATTCTACCTCAAAAAATAAAAAACTTTTGTTTATTTTTTTTTCTTTTTTTTTTTAAGTACCCAAAACTCAAAACTCAGATAAAAAAATATGATAATATGAAAAACAAATTTATTTATAAAAATGATTATATACTTAACTTCAGTTTACCAAGAGAAAATTTAGAGGATGTTTGTTTATTTTTTGAATTTTATGAATTCTAAAGAAAAATACTGAGAAAACAAAAAAAAATGTTTCCACATAAGTTTGTTATTTTTTCTTGAAGAATCCGAATTTGCACAAAAAAGTACCTCTTCTCATTTGAAAATCTCGATTCCGACCAAATTCGGTCGTCGGGCTTATAAAACCGATTTGCGGTTCTTCCTGGAAGTTGAAAATACCCCCATTCGATAGAGCATCCTCGATTTAGATTTAAATCTTAAAATAACAGCTCCTTCCCTCCTTAAAAAGCTGATACGCATGCTTTGGAACACCCGGTATATGAATCGAAAGTTACAGTATATCAAGTAATAATTAGAACAGACATACTATATGATGGCGAAAATTTGATGAAATCAATTTGGAAACCTACGAAAAGAAAATAATTAGAAAAATATTTGGCACCCCAAGCTCACACAAGAAAATTTCTATAGAATCCGATCCCAATTAAGAAATTAAAATGTTGTACGGTAATACAAAACATAATATCTCAGAAATAAAATTTCAACAACTTAGATGGCTTTAGATATGTCTATATGGATATGTTCTCTGAGGGAGCAGTAAGATTTCTATGTGTAAAATTTCAGTAAGAGTTTCATTGGAAAATCAAGAGTTAGGATGACTTGATAATTTTATAATTAATACCAAGAAAGTAGGTAATCTTCAAAGATGGCATTTAAGATCAAGCTATCTGAAGTAGAGTTTTGAAATAAACCAAGTCTGTAACCCCCTAAGGGTTTATTGTTATTTATCTGCAGTATATATAACGAGTTATTAAAAATAAAATCTTTAACAAAGTTGATTTCTGTGCTTTAAAGCAAAAATATTTCAGGCAAAAATTCTAAGAAAAACCTCAATTTCTCAAAGTCATTAATTTCACACATCGATTGCGTTTTCATTAATATTTAAGACAACTATACTATGGCAAATCTTCTCAAAACATATTTGAATAAACTTTACTGAAATATCTACTATTTTCCTATTTTGGAAGAAATACTTAATTTGAAGTAAATTTTAATAAATATATTTGTGACTTAACTAATTTTGTTCTGCAGCCATCATAGATTTATTATCGAATAAATTTATTAATGAGGCATTTTGCTAGTACATTAAATAGTTATTTAACTCAACTCTAAACTGATAAACTACAACAGATGAAATATGAACGTGTATTGTTAATAAACTGTAACAAATTAAATAAAATGAAACTATTCTATTTAAGAAGGCTTAGTTCCTGACAATAGTAGTAGTTTTCTACATTTAATGAGTAGATAAGCCAGTAATTTGTTAAAATAAATTCTCGAATTATTGTAGATATTGAAGTGTAAAATTGCAGTACCGTACTTAATTAAGCACGAAAAGGTGATTCCCCTAAGTTACTGTCAAGATCATAAAAAAAAAAACTGTCAACATTTTGAATATGTACTTCTTTTTTATTTATAACCTCTTATGAAACACTGTATTATCCTTAAATAAATATTTATACTTATTTCAGGGGGCAAAAAATAAAATAAATGATTTATTTTAACTATTGTTAATGAATTCTTTGATATTCAACTTTTATTCTTAATAAATATTTCTTTACATAATATTCAATACTCTAACTAATATTGAATACATTTACAATTAACCAATTAATCAAAATCAATTTAAAACTATGTATTTCTATTATATAAACAACTAACAACCAAATTTAAAAAATATATTTAAAAAAAAAAGAACAAACAAACATTATGTCATAAAGTCTAATTTATCAAAAATGTTCAATATTATGAACACGTCCCTGACATTAAACATTATTTTTATTTTGTATATAAATACTTACTGATATTATGTTAAATAAAAAAGCAATATTAATCTCCCCATTTTAAATTACTATTTACAAATAACAAAAAAAAGAAAAAAAAAACAAATAATAATAAAATAAAAATTACTAAACTAAAGTCAATAAAAAAATTCAAAATTAAGCTTTTTTTCTATTTTGCTGTTTTTTTAGTTGACGAGATTTTTTTTTTTTTTTAATAAATTTTTCTAATAGTTTGATTATGTCTGAGGACACCTCAATACCATCAAATTATTATCACCATCAAAGAAATCAACTCTCATTTTTGAATTGTGTGAATTTATTATACCCTTATCAAAAATAAAAACAAAATCAATTAAAAAGTATTATGAAGCTTGTATTATGTTTATAATACGTGCAGGTTCACACAACTTTTCCTGTTCTAGTCAAGCTGTACGTGAGTATTAAATATCCTATCCATATTGCAAGTATTTATTTTATTTTATATATGACCCTAGCATATAGTCGTATATGGGGGTCAATCATGAAAGTCTACTGGTTTTTGACTTTTTTCACTTTTAGAAAAAAGTCGATTTTTGCTATCATGAAAGTCAACTGAGTTATTATAAGCCCACTGAGTTCACAATTTCAAATTAACCACAATTTTGCTGTTGACTTTGAAGAATAAGGAATAGTATACATATAACTATATATATATATATATATAATTTTATAAAATTTATTATTTAATTAGATAATTAATAAAACATTTTGAGCAAAATTTTTAGTAACAAAAGGCAGTTGGAAAAACTGGTCAAAACTTATTATTTCAATACACAGAACTTTTAAATAAAATTAAAAATTAAAACGTATAGGTATAACATAATTTATTTAAAACACAATTTATAATGTTAAAATTAAAATAAAAACTATTTCTATTATAAGTAAAATATCAAATCACAATTTAAAATATTAAACTACACCTACCTCAACCAAAAACTTATGTTATTGACAATTCAAATTTTTCCTACAATGGCAACATTTTTATAGTTAAATCAATTTTATTCAGTAGAGTTTCGTGACTTATTAGTGTTGAGTTTTTTTATTGGAAAAAAGTCTAACGTCATTAGACTTTCATGATTGACCCCATGGTCTAATAGTCTACATTTACAAATTTAAATAATATATTTTTAATCAGACATCTGGCCCACATGGCACTTAGAAGAGCTCTTAGAATTAAGTTTTTATATTTATGTAGCAATTTAATAAATAAATCAAATCAAATAAAATTAGACATCATTACAATTAAAATATTTAAAAAAAAAAAATTGTTTTTTTAATATTTACTAATTATAAATATTAATATTGTTAGTAGTATTAGTATCTACCTAGTACAATTATTTTAACTTTAGTTTTAAACCACTTTGGTACATAGGAATTGTTTGGGGAAACAAATTTGGTATTTGATCCAATTTGTTAATCAAATAATGGGTTGGCTTTAGTATAACTGGAGCCTTTTCTTTCCTTCTTTTTTCTACGTTTTTTATTTCATAAGTGCCTGATATTTAAAAGCTGCTATCTCAAGTAATTTCAGAAATAAATGTCGTTACTTTTGCTGTATTATGTCTATTTATCAGGTCCCTTAGACCTTGTTTTATTGTTGTTTTTGATTGTTTGTAAATAGAACGAGGAATAAGCAAACCAAAAACCGAGCACAGTATCTGGAGACGGTATAACCGCCATATTTCGTCAGCCCTTAAATTTTATTTTGAATAACTGTTTTTTTAATAATCCCTTTCTTTATTTAGCCATGCTCAAAGTACTTCAACATACATTTCGACGGTTAAATATGACAGTAAAAATTTTAAAAGAGGCTAGTTATTTCAGCATTTATTATTCATTTCTATTTTCATATCTGTGGCTTACATCTTCAGTTTGTCTTTCGATGCGACATGTACGCTGTGGACGTCATTTAAAACATTGTTTTGGGATTATGTTGTCAGTTTCTCGTAGAAGATGTTTAATTATCGAAAGCTGTATTCCCTGCCGAAATGTGAAGTATATTAATTTTTGTTTGCCACAATGTTCTGTTGTAAATGACAAAAAAACAACCAACTAATGTTTGTTGTTATGAACGTTTGAAGTTTTCTGGTGACTTTAGATTTAACTTCCCGTATTTCCTAGGTTCCTAGGATACAAGAAAACTAATTTGACTAGAACGTGCCAACCTGTATAAAAGTCTCCACCTCGTGTTTTGGCTATGTATATAAAAATATGAACTTCTGTAGGTAATAACCTCTAATATACAGAGGGGGTTATTGTGATCCCTTCCTACTACTATAAAAAAAAATTCATATTTACTTAGTTATATTCTGCTTTTGTATGTATCCTATAAAATTTAAAATTAAACTGCAGTTTTCCTCCTTCTTAATTTTATTTTTTAATATTATTATTTTACAATTGCGCAATATTTTCAATTGGAACTGTTTTTTTTTTTATTTTTTTGTTTATTTTAATTTAAAAATATATTTATATATGTACATGTTTTTTTATTCATTTATTAAAATTGAAATTGTGTAAAGAAAAAAATAACAATTTCAACAAAATTGATTGTACATATATGTATATATCATATATATACATATATATATATATACCAATATTCTTATACATATTTATATTTCTTATAATTTAAGCATTAAAGTTTATGCGATAGAGATCAGTGGCGCCATTAAAAATGGAGCTTTTTTATGCTTATTTTTTATGATTTAATTCAATCGATTGTCTGTTGTGTCAATCAGCATGACAGAAATTTTTCTGCTTATATATTATATTCTTTTTTTATTGTTATTGTTGTTGTTGTTTTCCTTCTTTCAAAGAAAATATTAGATTTCTTAATGAAAGAATTATCAATTGTAGAAACAAAATAATTCTTGGTTACCTGAATTAATTATTATTAAAAGTATATGTACATATACCTATATATATATCATGTATATATATATTTTTTTATATGAAAAGTAATTACTAATTAGTAATTTATTTCGATTTTTGACTTATTATAAAGCTAAAGATTATGACATGATTGATTTGAGGTATTTTTCTGTTGTGAAAAATTTATATAAGAAGAATTAAAATTAAGTGTTAAAAACAAGGTAAATTTTAATTAATTACAGTAGGTATATATAGATATGCTTTGCAAATATTGATTAAAGTAGTCGTCAATGTTTTCAAGTTTTTTTTTTTTTTTGCGATTTTTTTCTTTATATAATTCAATTTCAAATTCTTTTCAAACAAACAAATAAAAAACAAACAAACAAAAAATCGTAATGATCAATTGGATACAATGGTCACAATAGAGGTATCATGGATATTGGTACATTACATATACTTATGTTTTATATATTAAGATATTAGAAGCTTGTGTCATATCAATTGGCAAAAGGATAACATTAAAATGAATATGAATTAATTTGTTGGTCTTATATCAGAACGCACTATATCAAAAAAATGCATTTTGAATAAATTGGGTTTTAAAGAGTTTTCCAACAATTAAAAAACTATTATTTATATCAGTTGTTTGCAAAAAATTAATTCGATGGTGGTTGTTCAAAGGAGCAGAAGTAATTATTTGACAAAAACGATATAACGTCATTTAAAGGAATAAAAATATTATAACTCAATTCCGTATGGTTGAAAAGCATTGGTAATAACAATATTCATATATAAAATTTAATTTAAATAATAACAGTTGGGAAATATAAATTGGGTTACACTGTAATGATCACAATAAAAATTAATTTAAATAATAACAGTTGGGAAACATAAACTAACTTACACTGTAATGATCATAATAAAAATTAATTTAAATAATAACAGAATAGCTTTACTAAATCCTCAATAAAGTTGGGCGACCAAAAAATTATAATTTGACTTATACTGTTAGACTATGAACACAATAGAAATTAATAAATAAAAAAAATTTAATTCAGCTTTTTTTTCCTCCTGAAAAGTTGGTTTCTTTTTTTTTGAGCGTACTCCTTAAAATTTTAACCGAGGTACTAACTCTCAAAAACTAACGTATTTCAGTGATACTACACGGGTGTTATACCCAACCTATAGCTTAGAATTTTAAATTACAAAAATGTGAAATTTTTGACTTAGTACAACATTATTTATTTTATTTAACCTTACATTCTAATACCTATTATCATTAGACTTTTTCAAGAAACGGTATATTTGTTTTTATTTTCAACGGGAAAATCACTATTGTAAATTTAACAGCACATACTAATATTTAGCTATTTTTTAACGAGTACTTTCAAACTTTAAACTGCCCTTTATTCTTATTTTAAACAGTAAAATTTCTTTTTTAAATTTAACCTCGATTCTAATACCTTGGTATGTTTTACCCATTAATATTTACTTTTTTTAAGAAGCTGTACATTTGTTTTTATTTTAAGCTTTAAAATCCCTCTTGTAAATTTAACCTCTTATTCATGTATATTTTACTCATTAACATTTACTTGTGCAATAAATTTTACATTTTTGATTTTATTTTAAACGGTAAAACCCCTATTGTCAATTTGACCTCTAATTCTAATACCTGGGTATTTTTTACCCATTAACATTGACTGTTTGAAGAAACTATATTATGTTATTTTTATGTTAAACGGTAAAATCCCTATTGTAAATTATATTTTTGTTATTTACGGTCAGATTCTCTGATTTAGTATGAAAACTATTACTTTTAAAATTAATAATCGAAAATTTATTGTATTTGTAGATGGTATTTGACTTAGATATTATAATCTACCTTCGTAAATGTCATTCAAAACATTGTTTGGAGATGTTGGATTTTTTAAGAATATATTTTATCTAATATTTTCCCTGCTTCGACGTCTATCAATTTTTGCACCAGAATGGTCTGTTGTTAATTATTTGCAAACAACTAATTATTATTTTATGAACTTTGATACTTTCTGGTGACTAGGCCTAAAACTCACATGTTGTCCAGGTATACATGAAAACTGTATTTGTAGGTATTCTATGACATAGATAATATAATATATCTTCCTAGATGTAGTGCAAGGCATTATTATAGGCCGACACATTACATAGTGTCGTGACAGCAATGACTTGCTGTAGCTACCACCAACTTTTTAAAACTAACTAAAATAAGCTTGAAAATTTCAGTTTTTCACTTATCAAATTTTAATGTACTGTTGCACCGCATTTTAAGATTATTTAGAACAAAACAGTAAAGTACATACATTTGACAAAATAATGTTGGTGACAGTGATATTAAAATTAAAATTGTGAAAATTTAACTTGACAAAGATAATAAAGAAAATGTTAATTAAAATTATGATTATGATGAAGGCGAAGATGACAATGAAACATTAAATACTGATCGTCGAATAAGACAGGAAAATTTGAAGAGCCTATATAAAAAGATAATATGTTTGAAGCTGAAACACCTTCAACTTACATTAACTATACTAAATAAAAAAAACTGCTTAAGACGCATTTAATTTTCAGCATCACCACTAAATCGGCACCTCCGATTTCAATAACAATTGAATTGTAAAATAGTTATTTTCTTACTTATCATAATTTTTGAAAGATTAAAAAATATATTTGTCTTGTTTTTATTCGTACTATCCCTCCAATACTTTTCTGGTCTTATTAATTAGAACAGTAATTTTGAGGTAATTGTGTCTTGTGATATTCTTTAATCATCCATTCAGTAAAGTTGATCATTACATATTTTTTTTGTTTGTTTTTTTATCCACCTGACAATAACAAAATTATTGCGCACACTTGTCTGATTTCATTGTTTTGATTTCAATTTCTAATACAATATTCTTTAGTATATCGATCATCGAACAATATACACAATTCCATATTTTATGCAATATCTGTAAATTTTACAAAATACTAAAACAAATCCAAACCCTTACAATAACATTATATTTTAATTATACTCCATTTAATTTTTATAATATTTTAATAATTTTATTTTATTATGACAAAAAATTTGAATCACTTTAATCTATTCAAAAATCAGTTTTCAGAGATTGAAAAAAAATTTTTTAAAAGTTTTCAAATACAAAATCAATTTAAACTATTTATGGTAATAAAATATAATAAAGCACATCAGAAAATCGTGTATAAAAAAAAAATAGGTAAGTGATATTATATTAAATGGATTTTAAAGATTTACTACTACACATCATCAACAAAAAGATTCTTTTATCTTAGATTATCAAAAAAAAAAGAAAAAAAGAATTAAAATAAAAAAACCAAAACCAAAGCATTCAAAACTTAATTTATCAATCTACAGGTGTTTCAGGTGTGTTTTAATATTCTCTTGTTATAGTTTTTATTCAAGGAGCATAATATTAGACAAGAAAAAGACCTTACTAAATTTTATGAGGTAATAAAGTTAGTCTTATGATGGTCTCATACCTATATTCTTTGAAATTTGTTTTTTTTTAATGAGTCGATGTATTTAAAATGTTAATCAGTCATTTGGGAACCATATACTATATATTTTTATTTTGAAAAATGTATTATGTTTTTTATATTTCGTTTACAATACTGGGCATAGATTTTTTTTTGTCTGGATGTATTTATATGGCGTAGTGGTTATATGATCCGACTTTTAATCAGGTTAAGGGTTGGATCCAGCTCATAGCGTTGGTATTGAATTGTTTTGTTTTCTTTCTTTTCTTTTTGGTTATTTGTGATTAAATTGGTTAAGAATAAATTGGTAATAATTTAAATCAAATGAAATTATGCTATTTAAGAACCAAAGTAGCACTTTATTGTTATAAAATAACAAATAGTGCTATAAGACCTTCCACAGAGCCCTACAGATGGTATAATTATGTTTTTATAGGAATAACAACATTAATATTGTTATAAAAGTATGCTTATAGCAATTGTGTTAGTTTTGTTGTGGAAATAGATATCATACAATTATATTCGTTATATACCCTAAAAGTTAGTGCTACTATAGAAGGTCTTATATGCGCATGTTAAATAAATATTGGTTAAAAATAAATTTATTCATATTTTGTTATATACTGATGTTCAACAATGTTGATGTTGACAATCGATATAGGAGATCTTATAGCACTCTTATGGGAGAAATAATCATATAACATTATTATGGCAATTGATGAGGCTCCGGTTTTATGAGATTCAAGATTAAGAGTGTGCAAGAGTGTTATAGCAATAAAATTATTTCGCGGGAAGGTCAACTTCCTGATAATAGTGTAGTAGTTTTCCACATTAATTAAAAAATCGACAAATAAATACTGCCTAAACCATTACCTAATTCATTTTATGGAGTTCATTACAGTAACGGTCTTAATGTAATTCGTATTGAATGCAGTTCTACCTAAGTATTGAAAACAAAATTTTTTTTAAATGTATTCCACCCTATAGGGTATTGTCTTGCAATCCACCCTATATGCAACTGATTGGGTTGCAAGACAATAATGATGATGGTTGATAAAAAATTAATGAAAAAAGAAATTTGCGACTTGATACAAGAATACGACTTCGATTTTGATTAATTTCATAACTAATATATATATATAGATTAAATCCATATGTGAGTTATAAAAAATAAACGAAACTTTTACTTGGTAAAATATAATTGTTGAAAAATTATATTATTAAAAATGTATATTTTTCGAAATTAATTATTAGTTTCTCATTTGTTATAGATTTTACATTTTAAAATTTTTTTAGTAAATTTAAAAGAGTAGATCCATGGGAATGCTCCACGTAGAAGATGAAAATATTGATACAAATGATATATTTCTTATGACTTCATCAATCATTTGTTAATGTTTATCTACTTTCACTGACATATTATGGTGTCTTCACACTGACAGATGAATTGGTTGAAAATTGTTTTTTTCTAGAAGAGCATAGCAAATTTCAAATAATTTAATTTTAGAGCAGTAAAGCTCTACAAATACGTCTTGAATTAAAATCAGTTTAGACACGAATATTTTTAAAATTTTAATAATTTTTCAACTATTAAGTTTTACTAACTAATAATTTTGTTTAATTTTTATAACTCACATAGGGATTCATTCAAACTATTCAAAATAAAACGAGGAGTTGTCTATGGAAATCTAATACTGTAATTCCTCATTCTGATGAGGTCCAGCAGCGTATATGAACGAATCACTCATTTAATAAAAGTTAATAATCCTTTAGTTGTGATGAATTCATGCATAACCCATCTTTTAATTATCAATTTTCTATATTATTCACTATATCCAGTCGTAAAAATGTTCATTTCGAACAGAAGAAAATAATAAAAAAAAATAATTCAGATCTTTAGAATCCCAATAAAATTTTTACTATTAGAATTCAGGTGCTTAAAATATTCTACACAAACATACAAACAGTCCTATATAAATATGTTTTTTTATGGACGAATTCAAAAATGAGTAAAAAACATTATTGGGTTCTCAATAAAAAAAAGGCTTCCTAATTTAATTTTTAAATTTATTTCTAGCTATATATATATATATAATATACACATATATATAGTAAATAGCTTAGAAAATGAATTTCGTTTAGATTTTAGGTTTAATTAAAATTTTCTTGTTATTCTCAAAAATTTAAATAATGGATTACATTTTGGATTAGGGGCATTCTTTTTTAATAAGAATCTTATTTAATTTTTTACTAGATTTTCAAAAAAATAACGAGTATATGTTTATATGTAATATGTATCCATATATATATTTTTAGTTGTTCAATTTAACAAGGCGCTCAATAGGAGGTGATTTGTAAAAAACCATTAAAATGAAAAATATATAAAAAAAATTAATATGAATAGAAATGAAAGTAATTTTGAAGAAAATACCTGTCAGAAATTGAAAATTGATTTTTGTTTCATTTTTTGTTTTTCTTTTTTTTTCATTTCATTTTTTAATTTATTCACAAATTTTGTTAGAAAATATTTAACAATTCAGAAGTCATTTTCTATGATTTTCTTTTATTCGTATTAATTTAATATATTAAAATAAATTCGATTATACATATACAAAATATGTATATATATACATAATATGTATATATATATATATATATATTATATATATTATTTCAATTTATTCACTCGTTGTACAGTACAGGTAATTTAACGTTTTATTGGTTCTGGGGTTATTGTATAGCATAAAATATCTAGTTGAAAATTAAAATGATTTGAAAAATTTTTGAATTCGCCACGTCTCCTTTTGAATATGTACATTTATACTATTAACAATAAAAACTGGTTTTGAAATAAATTTAGAGATTAAATATAATCATTTTCAAATTAAAGAAATATCTCTGGAATTATCAATTACCGAATAGTCAATCTTAGAATTGCAATATAATGCTGAGAAGAGTCATAGGGAATAGATCAGGGCTGCAATGGCCAATATAATGGCCATAACTGTATATGTAAATGAGAATAATGACAGTAAAAGATGACTGCGATTATTCTCATTTCAGAGCTGCAATGTATAATATAATGAATATCCCATGGATATCAAATGGATAATATAATAATAATCTCATCAATCAGGGCTGCATTGAATAATATCATGAATACTATTGCAGATGTAAATGAGAATAATGGTAAATAATAGTAAATATTAAAACTGCTAATTGCTGTGAGGCGTGCGTGGCTAGTCAAACAGGGCTGCAATGGATAATATAATGACAACTACTGTATATCTATAAATTAGAGCAATAATATTCAAAAATGTTATATATTCTGTAAGTTATATTACAGTATTATACCGACGATATGTATTTATTGTCCCATACGAATGGATACTTAAATTATATTTGCCAAAAATGTTTGTACGACACTGGGAAAAGTGAAATAAAAATTAAATTTACTATAACCTAATCGTCCACTAATGAGTACAAATCAAAGAGGTATCATTTATGGAGGAGCAGTTTAATTGACTGAACAGCTTGACCAGATGATGATATCAAGGTGAATATTGAAGTTAGTATCATCAAAATCAGTTCTAATTTCGTAATGTTCTCAAAAATTTTATAAAGTGAAATTCTATTAACATTAACAGTCCATATACGATTAAAGCATTATAAGTATCTCCTGTAAGTACAATTTTAGAATACGATTTCATTATTTAGAATCCAAATTTAATTATTTAGAATGTTCATGTACAAAGAATTGAAAAAATTCAGAAAAATTTTAATTGTTTCACATTGAGGATATTTTTAACTCACAAAAGTAAGACCTTCATATTATGGTGAAGAATGTCGGTTATTAGGTTTAACTGTCTAATAAAAGATTTACTGTACTTTGTGCTATGTTTGCTCTAATTTTTACTATCTTTACTATATTATTTGCCTAGTTTTTGCATCGCATCATAATTTAATTATAATTTATATAAATCATAGCAACTTGCCTACAGATTAATCTACATAACAGCTAGACTTGCGTATTGATTTGAACAATTTATTACAAAATTTTGGTTTAGCTATACATCCGTAAATTTATTGCACACTTAATACCATAGGACTTATTATAATAAAAATGAACCGGTTTTAATATGATCGAGCTTGCTAAGTGCTCTTCTAGCCAGTAGGTAACAAAATTAAGCTTTCTTTTATTAAATTTAACTCAATTTAAAGATCTTGGATTAAATAATTTTAATTTTTATTATATAATTAACGTTATGGAGTAGTTTTAAAAATACTTCATTTTATTTTTTCTATTTTTGTACATATTTAATTTTTTGCTTATTGTTAGTCTGTAAGAGTTTACTTGACCACAGTGCATTCTGCAAATCAAAATCAGACTGTTCGAAATAAATCTAAGATCACTTCATTTATACACTTGCAGAAAATTAAAAGTTTACATCCACATGTATCTGATATCGAATAGGGACATGAATACCTGAGATCAAGTTTAGAACTGGATGCTGTTCATCGACAGTTGATATTGCACAGTGCATTCTGCAAATCAAAACAACACACTGTTCGATTCAAATCTAAAATCAGTTAGTTCATACACTTTCAAAAAATGAAAAACTTACATCGATATTACCCGGATATTCAAGCGTATGTGCAAGATGTCTCCAACACATTTAAAAATTTACTTCATGCTACTTTCTATATTTCTTCAAAGTATATCCGAGTCGACGACATTTTCTTTACCGGATTTCTACGTCTATTAACTTTTGCTTTATTCTCTGCCACAAAACTCTGTTATAAAAAAATAAATTTTCACTTAATACTACTGCATAATAATAAATTTTAAAGCACTTAAAATTTTATGTTCTGAAGTGTATTATTAATTTATAACAATTTCTTTTTTGTATTGTTTTTGTTTTGTAGAATGTTCTAAACGACATTCAATTATAATTTTTAAATCTTGATTAGTTATATTCATTCCCATTTTCCTTTTAATATTAAATATACATATATATATATATATATATATATATATATATGCATATATATATAGGTAAATATAACTAAAAAGTCATTATAATTATATTTGGAATATTGTGAGAAAATTCATGAGTTTTTAACAACCATAAGGAATCCCTCCTCAATTTATTCAAAAAAAATCTTTTAATATACATGGAACATAAATAAGTATTCTCAAAAGGATTTCATTTTGGTTTTTTGTTTTATTTTAATTATGTTTTTTTTTCTTCCATTAGTCCTTAATTTTTATTATATATATATATATATATATATATATTTTTTTGTATAAAGTATAAAGAACAAATTTAATATGAGATATTGCGTGACCTGCGCAATCAATAGTAATGGGCGGTAACTCTGTGATTATTATTTTTGTAACTAAAAAAAAAACAATAATAAAAAAAAAACAGTTAAATTACCATTTTGAAAAAGGAAATTTATTGAAATTTAAATGGGGGATTCTGTGAATTTTCTAGAACAGAAATTATGAGTGGAATATAAATTTTTTTTTACGGGATTTTAAATAAATATCTAGGTCTTGAGAAGTTATCCAGAAAAAAATAATGATACTGATAAAAGTATTATTTTTTAATTGGCTTGATTTTTGAAAATAAAAATATTATATTTAATTATTTAGAAAAAAAATATTCCTCCTCTCTCTTATTTTATACTTTATTCTTTGATATGCATTGCATTGTTTTATAGTTAAAATTTTCAATATTGTTTTAACATTGAATTTTTGTTTCTTCAATAGGAGAAAAGCTGCTCGTAACCTTCTGGACACTGATCAGTCAGGCGCAGGACCTACATGGTCTGGACCATACCTAAGTAAGTACCATGTAATAATAATTAAATACTTAAATTACTGCTTTAAAAGAAAGCTCATTTTGGCTATTTTGAGGGTTTATTGGCACATTCCTTTTATAAATTTTATTTACTTACTTAGATGGTAAGCGTTCTACTTTTTGGTAGGTCATTGATGGTGCTAGTCTCCAGTTGAAAATAAGATAATTACTACACACCAATGCAATGTTATTGATATTTAAATTAAAGGGCTAATAAACCTGTAAAAATAATTAACTCTTAGTTAAGAATGCCAGAATCTGCTAAACATAAACCTGCAATTCTAAGATAGCAAATTAGGAAGTACAATAGGTCGCCTTTATTGAACTTTATGTATTTATTGTAAGCTTTCTAAACGAAAATGACAATAATTTATAACAATTGTGGAAATGACAATAATTTATAACAATTTATAACCTTTATGGTTAATTCAAACACAATCTAAAAAGCTGGATGGTCTAGTCCATTGATTTGGCTCTACATATTTACTGTTACATACTTACATACTTACTACATACTTACATAACTGCTATCAACTTTTTTTAGTCTGCTGGTTATGGAATGTCTTACAAACCTCTTGCCAAAGGATTAGGGTATTTACATTTTCCAAGCTCTTCTGTAGCCAAGGAAGCTTTATGTACATTGATATTTCTATGGTAGCAAGGTTAAGGTTTCTAGGGCCTGGGTTATGATACGAATAATACGCGAGTTTTTGTTTGGCTTCTTTGAATTTTTTTGCTGTTACTATTATAAGTAGTTCTCCATAACTTATACTCACAGGACCTGAGTGATTTTAGAATGCCTTTATATAAGAGTACTTTGTATTCCAGATCTAGTGTAGAATTTGTCCCAATAAGCCAATAAATTCTGGTCCAGCGTTGAGTTTCAGTTCTTTCTTTTTTTTGTTGCGATCTACTTCCTTCGAGTTAGTATTTTGTCTAGGTGTACTACAGGTATTTCACCCCGTTAGCTTGAGGAATAGTTATCCCATTTATATCAACTGGTGGGAATAATCCCATCTTTAACGATAAAGTTACATGTGCACTTATACTCTTATTGATTTTTATTTTCCACTTACAAAGCCATTCCTGTATCTCCTGCAAATGTTCTTTCAAATTTTTATGTAAACTTGAATAGCTGCTTAAAATTGTAGTATCATGTGGGAAGGTGAGTTTTAATATGTTGATGTTTTGCGGTAGTTCACACATATATGCAAGATGTAAAAGTGCTCCTAGCACTACCTTGTGAGACACCAATATCGATTGCATGTACTTCTGTTAAATATGATTAGAATCTAACTCTAAACCATCTATTGGTTATATAAAACTTTAGTAATAGGTGAGATTCAACTGGCAGCTTTTGTTATATTTATTAGATTAATCCAGCATGTCAAACTTTTTCAAATGCCTGGCTGACATGGAAGAACACGTTGAACAGAAAATTATTTCTTTAATTGTTTTGTGCTAATTTATACTGTTTTCAGTTTGAAAACCAAATTGGTACATGAGAGTTATTCCATCGTTTTTTATTTGCATCATCATTTTATGTAATGTAGTTTTTTCAAATAATTTTTATAGTACAGGCAATAGACTGTCGGGTCTATATACATGCACTAAATGCCTAATTAAAGAAAAAGAATAAGAAAAGAATCTATTATGACTGTCCTGTAATCCCATCAGTTGGGTTTAAAACGGTATCTGTCATTATTATTATTTTCTTATTTCGCTTTAATTTGTTTTGGTAATGTGTACATACGTTCAGTATAGATACTGAAGTAGACTTCATACTAATCAACATACCACTCTATTACAAAAAAGTTGTAACACATCTCATTTGTATTGTAAATCGATTTCAGTACACGGAATTTGCATAATTATTTCTATTTATTTTATTATATTTTATTTTGCATGGCAACTCTTAGTA
Source organism: Argyra leucocephala (assembly GCA_963942445.1). Taxonomy (NCBI): domain Eukaryota; kingdom Metazoa; phylum Arthropoda; class Insecta; order Diptera; family Dolichopodidae; genus Argyra; species Argyra leucocephala. The sequence goes on from OZ012681.1 coordinate 106,338,817, forward strand.
GATGAGAGGTAAAATAAAAAGTTTTTTTAATTGCCAACATTTTTTACACATATTGTGATTAATAAGTTTAAAGGTGGGGCCAACTTTTCTGCAATAGAGTAGTATAATATGATAATCACAAAATATTGTTGTGTTAATTTAATTTCTTTTTTCTATTTCTGGTAGCTTCCAGTTGCGTTTAAATGCAATAAAATATACTTTTCTTCAATTATTAGAATTTATTTGAAGATTCGAATTTCGTTCGAGAGTGAACGATACGAGCATTTTCGTATCTATTTTATGTGATTCGCGGTACATTGACAAATTACGATTTTTATAATTGCTAAGAACATATTGTTATAGTTTTAATGAATCTGAATATACTAACAGCTATAGAAGCCTCGAAGCTCAAAATACTTTGCCAGATTGGAAATACATTCACAAAGCATCGCTACACAACTGCTGAATACAGAACAACATGTACGAAAGATGAAAATATTTAATGAACGAAAAAACAAAAGCTATGATCTGAAGATTGAGTTTTCTTCAGTTTGATCGGAATTTAATCAAATTAGAAGATGAGTCAATGGACTCACTCGCAACTTGAAAAAAATGGCATTTATGGTTTATTGAAATCTTTTCAGTCTGGTATATATATATCGTATGTAGCAGCTGTGTTCCAGTGCTGTTCCGCTGAATGTAGATAGATAGATTGATTTTAATTTTGAATAGATTTATAATGTTAAATAAATTAAAAAGAAAAAACTGGTTTCCACATATATTTTAAGAATTGTTAGGACATTATAACAGGGTCGCTCAAACGGTCGATCGCGATCGACCAGTCGATCATTCGATTTTTTCTGTCAATCGGCGTAGTTAAAATAAAAAAAAGTTCTTTTTTTATTTTTTTGACTTTTTACCTTTGAAATCGTTAGAGAAAATTCAAGATTTGGGTATCTTTGATAGTTTTAATAGTTCGATACCTAATGATTTTTTTTTTGTGGAAATGTAATAAAATTTTTGTGGACCTAAAACGTACTTCATCGTCAGTAGGTACATGAAAATAATAAAAATTCTAACGGTAATTGGGTACCCAGAAGATGTCTTATCATGAAAATATAAAATAAGAATAGTTCGGTACCTAATGTTTATGTATCATACTATCATACAAGACTACACTAATGCTATTGATTCTTCAAAAATAGAAAATGAAATTATAGCCCTCTTAATTCTGATATTTTTATAAAAGCAAGAACTTCTGAAAATTGGTCGTTGCTACATGAACATAAACATCCATGTTTAAGACTATTGCTTCGCAATTGACCACGTACTAGGGTTCCACCTATATATGTGAATCGTAGTCCGATACACTTCATGCTTCCCCTCTCTTCTGTCCCCTACCCTTTCTACTACACCGGGGTTAGAAGCCGATCGTTCGTATGGGTTGCTAGGGTTAACCGGGGTCACCACGAGAAGGTGAGAGTAGGAAAATAAGGTGTGGGAGGCTAAGTGGGGTAAGCTGAATACAACGACCATAAGGCGCATCTCCACCCCATTAGACGCCCTTACGGATTGGGTTACAGGACAATGATGATGATGAAGATTATGAAAAAATTATAATTATTTCGAAAAATGTACATTTCTAGTTGATCTTTGCATTCTACTTTTCAAATTGAGTCAATCTTCATAAAGAAAAGTCTGGCCACAGCTGCATTATAAAATGAACACCATAATTGATTTTATGCCGAGTCTTGCCATAATATGTTTGTAAAATGCATTTTTCAAAATATTTTACCGTTTCAAATATAGGAAGCCATCCTAATTTTAAAATGATATTTTTTTTGTAATTCACTCAAAGTGAAGCCGCATTCTAAAGAGCTTCAAATTTAAAATTTAACCTGACCAAAAACTAATAATTTCTTTTTAATTTAAATTTCTGAAAACCTAGACAACAACCCAAAAACCATTATTAATGGTAACAGGTTGCTGTCTTATATTTTCTTATCATTTTCCGCCGTTTCTATTTTTATTTTTTGTTTTAATATTCAATATTGTACAAGTGTTTTTGGCCCCTATTTTTTCATGTTTTTTTTTCCTTTTTTTTGTTTTAAAACACTTCAATCGAGGTCTAATTGAAAAACACTTGTAAAATGGAAATATTATACTCTCTACTCCCTTTTATTTTTTTTTCACATTTCTGTTTTTTTTTGTTTTTTTTTTTTTAAATCACTAGGGTTTCTAAGTATACATTGTACAATAATATAATCGTTTTAATATAGGCCTTTCATAATGATCAACTTAGGCGACATTATTTTTACCCCCCGGGTAAAACAAATACTATATTTCAAATAACAAAAAAAAAAAACAAAAAAAAGGACTGAAATAATGTAATAAAAAAAAAAAATTAAGTCGGGAGTCGTACGGTGTTTTGATGCTTCTTTGGTAAACAAGTGGCAATTCATTTTTTCTTTCTTAGTATGTTTATTGTAATTTAGATTTTTTGTATTATGAAGAGAGGAAGTTTTTAAATTTTTAATGAATATTTTAAAGGTATTTCAGATATTTTAATTGTCTTTAAATAATAAACATGTGTTTTTTTCTATACAAATGACATTGAAAAATATTTTCAAGTGCAATCAAGAGTTTTGTTGTGGTATTAACAAAATTTAGAAAAAAAAAAATGATTGAAGTAGAAAACAAGAAATAAAAATAAAACAAGATGTTGTTTTCCTATTTATTGTAGAGTAAGGTTCATGTATAAAGAGTACATATATAATATTTTATTTAGCATTAATAGGGAAATGGTAATTATCTAAAGAATTAGTACGTTTAATTTATCTAGAAAGCATTCATATTCAATTATTATTTTATTATTATAAGAAAAATATATTCCACTATTTACAAAATTGAATATTATTTGATTAAATAAAAAGAATTAAACGGATACACCGACTAGAAATGAAAATCTAAATTTCGGAACATTATTTTACAGCCCACACAAATTTATTTTATAACTGCCATCCTATTGTTAAAATGACAATCAGTTAATTAGATAAACCATTATGGTAATTGCCCGCTCTATTATGTCAGATATTTTTAATCAATCAATATCTTATTAGGGGTTATCAACATCTATTCATTACGGGCCTCCAATCTTCTAAAACGAAACCTTAATCAATTTCAAATTTGGCTTGATAGTTGGAAAATAAGAGTCAATGAAAATAAATACATGTAACCCATGTCTGGTAATTTACAGTACAGTCATTTTGTCAGATATGTTGATTCATTTCTGTAGGTGTTTAACATAAGAAACACATTAATTTGTAAGCGCACTCAATTGGGACAAAAGCTGAGAAGCCTATATTGATTAATGGGTTAGAATTGTCTTTGGAAAACAAGGTGCTAGTATACACAGCTATACTTGAATCTATATTGTCGTATGGAATCCAACTCTAGGACGCATTGATGTAATTCAAAGATTTCCGATCAAAGCCTTTAGAATGGTGGTCGATGTTCCGTTGTTCGTGCCAAATAGTTTAATCTACAACGATTTATTGGTTTCTTCTGTATATGATGAAATATCAAAATATTGTGCAAAAGAAGTAAACTACAAATACACATCAACACATACTGGCAAATAATGTTATGAGGGACGCAGGTCCTAGCAAGTTGAAACGTAAAATTCAATGTGACCTGTAAAATTATATAATAAGTAGGAAATTGCTATATTATAAGATTTTCTTCTTCAAGCCGGTATATAGTACAAAAAAATTATTTAACTTATTGAATTGTAAATCATTCAGATTGTAAATATTAACTGGGAAGAAAAAAAAGGTTATCGAGAAATAAAGAATTTTAGTTCGAACGGTTTCGTTCGTTTATATCGTCGAACAAAGTTTTTATTAGCAATATATATCATCGTCAGTCTTCGTAATAACCGAAATTGATCAAGATATTAAATAAAATTAGTGAAATATACCTACCTAGAGTTTTTAATTTTTATTTTTAAAAATGTTTCACCTTTCTATACTTGTAAAAGAGAAATTTTGTTTGTTTGTTTGTGTGTTTGTTTGTTTGTTTGTTTGTTCACTATACACAGCCACAGTTTTAAAGATAGAGTTCTGAAATTTTGAACACTTATTCATGATCACAATACAAAGCGGACGCGACAAAGCTTTCAAATGACAGGTTCGGGTTGCTGCCGAACAACTCTTAGCACGCCTCAGGCATATTTCAAAAACCAATTGTGTTACAAGCATGAAAATTCACACTTAGGTACTCCTTCACAAATAAAGAAATACGACTACGACTAATTGCGAATATGTGGACTGGTTCGGGTTGCTGCCGTACAACTCCTAGCACGTCTCAGGCATATTTGAAAACCAATTGTGTTACAAGCATGAAAATTTACACTTAGGTACTTCTTCACAAATAAAGAAATACGACTGTTACCGATTTCAAAAATTTGAACAGGTTCAGGTTGCTGCCATACAACTTCTGGCACCTATCACGAATGTTTCTAAAACAAAAGATGCTACAGATCTGAAAATTTACAATTAGGTATGTTTTCAAAGGTAATGAAAAACGACTGTCACCGATTTCGAAAATTTGAACTGGTTCGGGTTGATGCCATACAACTCTTACAACTTCTCAGGAATATTTCAAAAACCAAAGGAGCTACAGACATGAAAATTTACACTTAGATACTCTTTCACAAATAAAGAAATACGACTGTTACCATTTTAGTATAGTTTAAATTGTAGTGTTGTTGGTTTTGTTATCGGAGTTAAAAAAATAATAAAATATTTTTGTTAACCAATTTTTTTTCAATTCGATTCATAAATCAAACTTCATTGAAGCAAATTCTATACATTTTGTGTTCGGACCGGACAACGTCAGTTAACTTTACCAGTATTCTATAAAATTTATATTTTTATTGTCATGTAAGTGTAATACTTCACCATTGGCATGTTGATAAGGTCGAATTTTGCGGCGTATAGACATCAGTTTCTTTATTTCGTCTTATATGATAGGGATCCTGAGCTATCTATGAATATCAGCATTGCGAACATAACAATGTTGCAAGCATTGACAATGTTTCGCATTTATTTATTCAGAGAATGTTTGGATAGTTTAGATATGAAGTTGTTTAGCACAGCCTCATATTTGAATACCGCATGCCCAGACTGATTTCAATATTTGATTGTGGGTCAATAGGTACATTGTTATATGTCGAGAGGTCCGTCCAATTAGCCAGTAAGATTCTAGCTCTTGTTTGTTTTTTTTTAGTGTTCTTTCCTTCAGAATTTTACATCAAAAGTCAAGTCAAAGTATTTTGCATAATTTTTAACCCACTTTTTTGTCCGATAATTTTTGACCGGAATAAGCCATTCTATTTTTTTATTTCTGAAATTTACTTAGGTTGATTTTGACTCATTTAGTTTAATTCTCCATCTTTCACATCGTCTGGATATTGTTTTTTATAAGCTTGCAGTTTATTTGTTACTTCTATACTATTATCAACTGCCACGACAACAGTATCATCTGCAAAAGTTGTCATTGTTGTCACTTCTCTGGGATAACTCTGATACATAGAAAATATACGATGAAACCCATACTACACAGATGACGGTACTCTTACATGTATACTATTTAATTATAGTGTAATCATCCCCTTGTTTAATTTGAGATACTCGTTTTAATAAGTACGATAAAGTCAGCTCGACATAGACTTTAGGTAGCAAACGGTTATTATATAGTTATTTTCAACATCTAAATTTGGCAACATTTTTTTACAGTCAGAAAAAAGTATCAGTTGTCTAACGTTCCTTGTCTCTGTTACATTCCAACAATTTACAAAACATTACCATTAGGTGCGCTCTAAAAATTACAATAAAAGGTTTGGTATACACAAAATTGTTCTTGTTATTGCAAATGAAAATTATTGAATTTGACATTGAAAATAATTTAAACGATTTTTTGGATTCACAATGTGAATATTCAATTTCTTACATTCTAAATTTATTCTAATTCTATTCGAATTTTTTTTTTTGCCGAACTTACTAAATCCAATCTCATAACTATTAAAGATAATCGAATATTGATAGAATAAACAAACTGAACCCAACGAACCCAACGAAGTACTTTATACCATTACAAATTTGACTACCTTTGGAATACTTAGTATGCCATTAGAAATCGAATAATCCTTACGATTTGTAACATTACTAACAAATCATTTATATTCAGTTTCATATGCACATTCAAATGTATTCCACACTCCCATCTATAATATTTTGTTACATCTATTTAAATTGTTATAATTGATTAGCATCAGTGGAATTGTTATTAACACTTTTATTATCGAATTATGCAATATGTTAATTTTATTTTGTTACTATGTAACTACCTTCCCTTATAAATGAAGTAGGCATTGATAGGGTTACATTCCTAAATATCTCACTCCAACTGTGTTCCAAAAGAAATAAAAATCTTTTTTATAGATAAAAGTAAGTCTTTAAATAAAGAAATAATTATTTTATTACAGCAAAACAAAAATATAAAAATTGATCCAATCTTTATCTTTGTATGTTATCACAATTCACCAATATCAGCCTAAATAAATTTCAATTTTTCATTTCCATATTTATAAATAAAAAAATAAAAAATTTCAAAACCACATTTTAAATTGGTCTACAAAAAAAAAAACAAACTCAAATAAATTTCATACAATTTAAAGGTAATTTAAAAGTAATTTTATCTAAAATTATTTACCAACATCTTTGATAGAACTATTTGAACAGCAATTTTCAAACAATTTAAGCCTATATTCAATAAAATAACGATAAAAAAATCAATCGAATAACAATCAATTCACTTTGTATCTTTAAGTATCATTTATAAAAAAAGATTACAGAGTAGCATAAAAATCGATTTTACTTATTTTTGAAAACATATTATCCTTGTCTAATTTCTTCATGTTGACGCTACTTGTGGTAATTCTCGTCCATTTTTGATAATATAAAAATGCAAACTGTAGGATTTTCTGCTTAATTTTGCATTTAAATTTTTTTGTCCGTTAAAAACCACAACGGACTGCGATTTTAATTTTTGAATATTTTGTTACTAATGCTATTAGCGTTCCAATATTCTGTGTAAACTAACTATTTCCACACATTTTTGAACACAGTTAGACTACCTATTGTTAATTGTGTAGAAAATGGTTAGTAAAGATCTACTTTCCGCTTGGTACTGAATAAAATTTTTTGTGCTGAATAATTATTTAATGTTATATTTATAATTTGAAGTTTGACATTTACATTCAAATAAACAAAAATTTAAATTGACATATTTTTCAACAAAATAATAATTTAAATATGATAAGTAACCATTTTGTTTTAAAAATATAACATATAAGACTTAATTTAATAAATAAAACTAGACAAAACCATGAAAAGAAAATAATTTTTTAATAAATTATTCTTGATAAATAAATTTCCAAAACAAAACAAACTAATATGAATGTTTTTGGGTTATGTTTTGCTCATGAGCATAAAATGAGCGTCCCTTTAATACAGAACTTAATGGAACGCTGTTACTAATGACAAAATGCAACATAAATTTGGTCGTATGACAGAATAATCGAGATTTATTTTTATGTAAAAAAAAATAATTACATCTCTCATTGAAAACTTAAATATTTAATTGAGCATCACAATTACTGTGTTTAAGTCGGTGTTAGTTAATTAATATTGCTAAATTAGTAATGCTAAGCTGAATTTATATTTGTAGAAAAAACACAAACACTGGATTTTTTTTTATGTTATTAATAAGAAAACTGCGCTATACGATCTAAATTGAATTATCGTGATTCGCATTTGACAAGCAAGTGACCGAAATTTAATACAAAAGTAGTCATCTTGTTTTCTTGTCAAGATTTGTATCGGTTTACAGACACGATTTATTACTTTATATTTTTCATTTATCCAAATAAATAGTTTGATTTTAGTCTTTTCAACATTTTTGTACCATTATTTGATCTGTTAAAGAGTTCAATTCCTTTTAAATTGCTGTTATGCAAAAATATGAACACAGATATATTTAATAGTCATAATTTCTAATAACATCAGTAATGGTTTTTATTTTGAGATTTCTATGAATATTTTCATTTGAATCATAACGACTTGTATTCCTGATAGTTCTGGCAACCAAGGCAAAAAAGATTTTCATAATCAGAAAGTTAGACAGTCCCAAAGCTGGATGGGATTAATTACATTTTTGTATTTTTGAAACCTTAGTTCGGATTGAATGTAAAAAGTAGTAAAATTTAAAAAAAAAAATGTTAATTGTTTTAAAGGATTAAATGTGTTTACTTCAAATTTTTTATTCACTCTGTATCCAATTACATGTGTATATACATGCACATATGTGTTTACATACATATGTTTGAGTAGTATAATAAAACTATTGAATCATAAAATATTATAGTTTTTTAATAATTTGCACTTAACAATATTATTATACTATACTATATTTTAAAGTAAAAATAAACTCTATGATCAGTGTTGTCGTTTCTATTATTATTTCCCAAAGCTTCAAATAAATATATTTTTGTTCCGAATAATTATTTTTGGAATAAACTATTCTCAATCTTTTGGAAATTGTAAAATTATTAGTCCATCATTCTCGTTAGGCGTGTTTGATAAGGCATATATCAGTTTATTTGTTTAATTTGATGTATTAGAAAAAAGTATGTTATCTTATTATTAAACGATCTGACTTTGAAATATGAATTTCTAAAGAAAATTTGACTGTCCTATATATTGCGTATTTTCAAGTATTTTTGGAAAATTTCCAGCTGATTGGTAAATCGAGAAAAACTGGTATTGAAAGCAGAAATTGTAGAAATCACTACGCCCTGAATAGGTAGGAAATTGAAAACGATGAAGATTATTCCATTTAATCTTGTGACAACACTGACAGAGGTAGTAAAATGTTTTCTGATCGCTGAATTATAATATTTTGCTTACAGAAGCTTTTTAAATCTGCAATTTATTGAGTCTACAAAAATCATAACGGATTTTTGCAATGATTTGTAGGTCGACTACTTATTGAGAAATTAAAATTTTTTAAATAAAACATAATTTATCCAAAACATGAAATCCTAAAGTATTATTTCAAATAAAAACTACTATCAAGGATACACTTGCTTAATTTTATTGAATGGCTGCAAAATCAATAATTACAGAAATATCGAATCAACAATAAAATAAAACCATAAAATTAAGAAAAAATTTAATATATATAACATTTTTTACATTTTATTAAAGCCAATAACCCTGACAGCTAGTGCTTGCAAGTCACTATATAGTATAATTCATAAAAGGGCAGTCCGAAAAGTTTCCTTTATCCACAGTTAAAAATGGATTTCACGGAAAAATTTGATTTTTCAAGACCATTGAAATATGCTTCAGTTTCAGCGATAACCATTTCATTTGATCTGAATCTCTTTCCAGGAAGCCATTTTTTAAATTCAGATAAAAAAGAATTTAGGGATAAATCTGGATTGTATGAATTTCGTACCGTAATTCATTTAATTTTACTGTTATCAAACCTGATGTATGCCATGGTGCGTTATCTTGATGGAAAACCACTTTTTTCTTTGCTAAATTGTGATAGCTTTTTATTTTGATTTCGTTATTTAATCGCGATTTAATAATGCACATAAATATATAACATTTATTGATTTTCCTTTTCAAGATAGTCCATGAATCCTTGCACATCCTTGGCAGTGTTGCCATAATATTTCTTACTGATTTTTCTGCTTTTGCTTTCTTTGACGCATTCCCACCAGGCTCTATCCATTGTTTGGACTGATGTTTTATTTCTGGTATATACTAATGGACCCAAGTCTCATCTCATCAATTGTTATAAATCGTCGTAAGACATACATACATAACATAAAAGATTGTTCTTTGAAATGGCAATCATAAGAATGTATAATATTGACAAAAAAATAATTACAAAAAGCTTTTCGGACTGTCCTTTATTCAATAAAAAGTAATAATAAGAAATTTGATTAATTTTTGTTTTGTATAATTGTGTTTGTGTTAATTAATTTTTATTTCTAATTAATTAATCCTTGTAATTATTACATAAAAAATTCATCATCACCTACAAAAAACATTAAAATACATATCTGAAAAAAATTAATCAAAAAATGTACATCAAAAATTAAAAGCCTCATAAAAACAACTGATTGTTGTTCATAAATATCGGAGATACTTAGCCAATTATAAATAAATATCCGCTCCGCCACTGACTCATAATACAAACTATAGAATTAGTAATTTTTTAACATTTTCTCATCATGGTGTTTGTTTTATTGTAATCTCATATATTTACCAATCCATCAATTTTAAAATTTATACAATTTAAAGATTACACCGAAATTACATCTTATTAAACCTATACCAATGAACTAGACATTTACATGATATCGATGATTTATATGAAAAAATATTGATTGATGACTGCGAACTAGATTTTATACCTTTCTACTGTAAAATTGTAAGTACTATTATTATTATATTGTTACTAGGGGCCCCTGTTGAGTAATTATATTTCAAGTTGAAGTCAAATTTAAAGTTTTAAAAAAAACAGTAATTTACTAACTGACATAGACTTCGCACGATATAGCAGAAACCACTCGTGTTTAATAAAAAGTTTTGTGGTTAGTAAGTTTTATTTAGGACACATAAATACACGTCCCTCATATACTGCTTCGTTTCCGATATATTCCCTATAGTAAAGTGGCATTTAGTGGATAAAATTACTAAAAATAAAAAAATTTGTCATTAAAGAGGTATACATATATATACCTACATAATACATAATTTTAATAAAAACTATATTATTACTACAAATATCCAAAATTTATAGACAGTTACTTAAAAAGATAAAAATGAAGAATTCAAGTGATTTGTTTTTTTGTTGTTTTTATATTTTTTATTTTAGATGAATTTGTTTTTTTTGTTTTTTTTTGGCATATGTACATAGATTCATTTGCAAGTCCATATGTAAATTTTAATAACTGATTTGTTTGCTTTTGTTTATTATTTTCATAAGATCTCACTTATACATAATGTATTTGCTGAATAATAAAATCGTATGTGTACAAAATTTTCAACTGTGTGCGCATTTTTGTTTTATATACAATCTTATATATTATATATATTAGAAGTTCATTAAGGAGTAGGAGAATCGAAATAAAATAAAAAGGTGTCTACTGCGCAAGACCTTAAATGCTTGTCAATTATAATTATAGATAATTACACAAATTTGGAAAATTTACAGTAAATTCGATTTTTTATTGATACTGGTACAATTTGAACAACTCATACGACTAAAATCGACAGTAAAATTACTCCGAACAAAATCAAACAACAACACTCATAATTCTAAAATCCCTTGTTATACATTCATATAATTTAAAAGTACATATTACAAACAAATTGTTTGTTTTTAATATTTTCTTTATTTTTTCATTTTACAATAATAATAATAATAGTAATAAAAATAATAATAGCAACAAAAACACAATCATTTTGAACATTTTATTGACTTTTATTATTGCGTACGCCAAATGAAAATAATATTTGCGTATAAAAGATTTTCACAAGTCACAAGTCGAAGTCAGTCAATTAAATTTTTTTTTACAAAGTTGATCAGCAAAACAGTACAGTTTGTATAATGCAAAAAATTTGACATGGAAATTATGGTTGCCTTGTATTACGGGTTAAATTCATCAAAAAAAAAATATAGTAAGAAGAAGAAAATTTATAAGATAAAAAAAAAAGTTTATTGAAGTCAAAATCAGTCGATTCAATGGATGATGGTTGTTTGAATGGTATAGTTTGGTTCATTTGACTAACTGAAATGGATGAATTGTAATTTGTATTATATTTAGTTCAATTCAATATGTTATGAATATTATGTTGTGAATCATTTTAAACATTTTTTTTTTATTTTTATTGTACACTTTTTGGCTTGCGATAATTTTTAAGTTTTTATTTTCTTTCTTGTTTTTTATTGAAATCATAGTAAATCTACTGGTTCGCAATTTTGTTTATTTTCTTATATTTACTTTTTTTCTTCTCTTTTATAAGAAAGGCTGGGAGGCTTCCGGTGTGATATAATTTCGGCTTTTTGAATTTTTTCTTTTTTTTTTTTTAATGGGTAATTTGCTTAATGGACTGTCATTTTTTTATATGACGATCATAATAATGATGATAATGATTATGAAGATGATGATGATGATTATGGAGGAAAGTTTTTTGTAAGGGAATAAAAAAGAATATATGTATATATATACATGTATATTTTTAATTCAATAAATAATTTTCATTTGAGAAGCTGTTCATTTGATTAGATTATAATATGCAAAATTGTTGCTGTTGTAATAAAAATAAATGTAGTTAACATCAAAACCAAAAAATAAAAACGAAAATTGTATTTGTAAGTTGATTTAAGGAATGAATTGTAAATTTACATGCAGATGTACTTATTTCAAACCTAACACTAATTTAGGTTTTATTATTTTAGGTACAATTTGTAACAACTTTGTTGTAAATTACTTTAAAATTTTGTAAGCTTGATTATCATTACAAGGTTGTTAAAATTGAATTTGCAATTGAAAATTGTAATTTTTATGAGATAAAATTCAAAAGAAAATAACTTTTATAAAATATTCTAATCTTATAATAGAATCATTTCTTTTCAGTTTTTTCAAAAATGGTTTCTATATAATTGGATATGTTATAAATAACATATATGTATATTATAAAATATACATGCATACATATATGTTATGTTATAATTAAAAAATAAAAAAAATGATTTAGCAATATTACAAAAATTATTTCAAAGTATTTAAATCTTAAATTAGTTAAAGTACAAGATGGTAAAGCCGACAAAATATATATTAGTTGAAAAGTCAGTGGTAGACATCCAATTGGAGAAAACTAAATAGAGTATGTTAAATGAGATGTAGAAAACCCATGGGTTCTAACGGTAAAAATAAGAGAAGAAAAACGGAAAACAAACTTTTTTTCAAAACATCGACTTGCATGGTGAATCGGTTTTTTCATCTGAAAACTAATCAGACGATCTAGGGTTCGTGTTCAGGGCTGGGTATTTATTTAAATTTTTTTCTCATTAATTTTTTCTTCCAAAAACAATTTCATAATAACTTAATTAAAATATGGTAAAATTGAACTATACACACTATACTTAAGAAGACCTAGCTTCCGATAACAGTAGTAGTTTTCCGTATTCAATTAGTTGATATGCAAAAAAATTTATAAATAAATTAGTACTCAAAAAGAATACGTTCTACTCGATGTAGTTAAAAATTAAACTCTCGTACTTAAATATACGAAAATATATTCTACTTTTGATGCTGGATAGAATATACAAAAACTGAATTTTTCATTTCATTGCACTTTAATAGTACCTAAATAGTTGGTTATACTCTTCTCAAATTTATTCCTGTATAGAAAATACATTCAAACTTGTACAGGGCTTAAGCTTTAACACCTTCGATTGAATCTCTGCAAAAAATAAATTATTTGCAGAATTTCAGAACAATCTATTATTTTTTTAATTTATATTCGCTTACAACCGGTTTAAATGCTGTTATATTTGTTCGTCAGATGTAATTTACTATTCACTGGGTATTAATTATTTACTCAAACTTATATATCTGGCTTTGCGAATCTTGTGCAGATTTTGAGCTTAATTGATTATTAATTCACTTTTTGTAGTTTCAGAGCAGATATTGGTGGGAATCATACAATATTTAAATTTAGAGATTATCAAAATTATTTAGTTTTTTTTATTTTATGCAATATTTTAAATATTAAATGATAACAATTTGTTATCTTAAGATGCTATTTAAACATCAGACAAAATTTAAGATTAAATCTAGCTTGTATTAGATCAGATTATGTAATTTTGGGATCTGTCCCCTGTGTCATCGTAGCCGCAAATGGGCTTTATGTGATTACCCGTGTTTGTTAGTGCTAATTAGTCCTCTCTGAGTCCTTAAGGATACCTGATTTTGTAATCACACTTAGGATATTCTTCAATGATATGCTAAATGGCTCCAAGTCTGCTGCGAGCGCATTGACAGAGCAGATTATTAAGGCACATTTTATAAAGGTGCTTTTTTACTAGGCAATGGCCTGTTAATATCCCTGCCAAGATCCACACATTTTTCTTATTAAAACTCAATAGAGTTTAGTTTTCTTGAGCGAGCGTTTTGGCACGAGAAATTAAAACTAAATCTGATAAAAAATTAACTCTTTAAATCAATAAATACAAAATCAATACATACCTATACCATACCATATGGATAATGCCATACTAAACATTTTATAATCAAAAATAAATCAAATAACGTAAACAAACTAAAATACTATGAGACTAATAAGTGATAATATAGACACACATATATATTGACGACCAATTTGCAACAATGGTTATGTCTTTTGATTATCGATTACTTTCGAGTTCAAATTGCCGTTCAGAGTATAGATGTTATAAAAAAAATGTTTTATTGATAAAATTGGTTATTACTAAAATAACAATAATCTCCTGGCATTATGACGGTGAAGTTACTCTGGAACAGTACCCAAAATTGAATAAGAAAAATTAATTGTATGGGATTGCTATTATACCAAGACTCTACAGTAACGCAAGTTTATATATCAAGTAAAATCATATACCAGTGATATCCCACAGCTAGAACATGCAACGAACAAACAATATCGTTATACCATATTAAAATTATGAAAAATACTTTGGTATGACACTTACCTAGGTAAAGTTCAGATGGAAATAAAATGTTAAGAAAAAAAAAACAAGAATTATAGCTGGAATACAATCAGCTGCACAAAGTTTTGATCTAAATCAAATTTTAAATACAGTCTGGACATACGGTTGTGCTATATAACTTCATATTCAAACTATCCAAATGTTCCGACAAGTGATGTAACACATTGTGAAAGCGCGTTATCTCAATGTTTATATTCATAGAGAGCTCGAAATGATGAAATAAAAAAACTGGTAGTACGTAACTTAATTCGGCTTTCTTAACATGTTAATAATGATATAATGACTTAAACGGACGAAACCGTTCGAATTGTTTAGAATAAAATCTTTTATCTCCCAAGAATTCTTAGCGGAGTTTTGTTTAATCAAATATATCTGAAGTAATGCAGTCAAAATTGTATTAATGATTAATCTAAAAGACTAGTTTTAATTTTAACAGATGAATAGCAGTTTTTAGCTCGTTAAAGATGTCACAGTTCTTCACTTCATTCTGCCCCGGGAAATAAAAAGATAAATGAAGGTTTTCATGGTGATTTTCTTCTATTTAAAAAAAAAATTATTAAATAACCTTCAAAAGTACCAAAACTATAAAAAATCAAAATTCAAAACCAGGTTTTTTCTCGATAGTCCAACACTATAATACCTATTGATCCACTAATCTTGATGGACGAAACTCTCATTCGATAATATAAAATTACTTAAGTTCAATAAATTTTATTTTCTTTCAATAGCAAAAATAAATTAAGGAAATATTATATAAAAATTTTTAAATATTATTAAAACCGGTATTGTAAGTTTATGCAATATTTAAAAAAAAAAAAATTTTTAAGTGTTTTTTAATGAAATTATAAAATAAAATCAAATTTGATTACAAAATTTCAATTTTAATTTCATAATTTTATTATAAATTTAACTGATTTATGATAATTTGATCATAAATTCAATAAATTTATAATAATTCCACTCATTTTAACAAATTTATGCAAAATAATTAAAAAAATAGTTTGCAATATTTTTATAATTAAATTATTATATTAAAAATATTTCCTGTTAAATAAATTGGATTGTATACAAATTTTCATATTAACTTTACACGACAACAGAAGTCAGTAAACGCAGTGTTACCAAATAAATTCCATATAATAAATTTCATATGTAATAAAAGGCGCTTATCTATATTAAAATATTTTGGGGGGACGCGCATTCATATAATAATATTTGTTCAAAGAAAACAAATTTAAAAAAAAAAATTTTTAAATAAAAACAAACAAAAATAAAATAAAATAAATAAATAAATATTAAGTCCGAATCCCATAGTAAAAATGTACAGTACAATAAAAGTTCTTTATTGATTAAAACGGAAAGAAAAACAAAAAAAAATTATATATATATATATATATTATATATATATATATGTATAAATATATATACAGTTCCAAAAAAAACACTTTGGACTCCAGTTTTTCTTCATTGACTTTTCGACATGGTAAGTCAAAAAATTAAATAAGAAAAATAAATAAATAAAAAGAACAGAGAAAGAAAGGAAATTTTGATAATAAAAATTAAAAAAAACAAAAATAATAACAATAACAAAGTAAGAATAACTAAAAGTTTATTTATTTTATTTTATTTTTGTTCGTTAACTGAAATCAATTTTAAGTGCACCTCAAAGTTCATTCTCCATTTGTAATGTATATAAATATGTATTCAACTATGACATCACTTCGATTTTATAAAAATTGTAGAAGCTGTACGTTTTGTATGAGTCATTAATTATTTTCAAGTTTTCTAATTTAACGTTCAAAGCATAGGTCGGAATATATTTCATAAAAATTTCAATTAAAAAGTGATTACAGTCTTGTATTATAAAAAACTGTATGCCCTAGGGGGCTAGATAATCTTTTTTTTTAAATATTATATGTATAAAATACTATTTTTATATTACAAAATAATTTATTCAATTTTTTAAATTTATAAAACTGATAAAACACTACAAAAACTGTGTTTCAAAAGACTGTTTTATGACTGAAAATCCTGTAAGATGGAAAAAACGATTTTGCAGAATTAGCAATTATTTTTTGAGTAATACTTTAAGTGTTAAAATTTATACCTCAATCACAAGCTATTTTAAAGAGACTTTAAAACTTTATAATAGAATATTTAATACTACTACTATTCGCCCGCTCCTCGAAGTTCGTTTTTATTTTTTAATTTCATTATGAATTGTTTATATATATTTTAAGTCTAAACATTTTGAATCCTTAAATCTGCTATACAACAACATGAAAATTCAAAAAACTGACGAAAAATAGCAGGTATATCCAGAATACCACAGGATAACAGTTCAATGGAAGAGAACTCTGTTTTTTTAGCGGATTCCATAGTTCATTTATATATGCTAGGTGAAATTTTAAATTAAAACTTTGTAATTTGAAATTAAAAGAATTTAAAAAAAAAATATTTAGTTTCGCTACGTCTCCTTTTAAATATCAATCATTTAAAAGAATAGTAATGAGAATCGGTTGTGAAATGGTTCAGATATTTGTAGTTTTTTTTTCAATTTGTAAATTTTACATAATGCCAGTTGATTCCAGTTTCTGTTTATTTACTCATTTATTTAGTTAATTTCTTGTTTATTTTTGGATATTTTGCTCATTTAAATATTAAAACTAAAAGCAAATAAAATAATATGAAAAAATATATTTTTTGAAAAAATTTTTAACGAAACAAAACAACCTATATTTAGATTTTAGAAGTATAATAAGACACACTGAACTTGCTGAAATATTGTAAATGGAAATGGAAAACGCTGCAAAATCAGAGTTTTAATCATTTATTTAGCCGAAAATTCTTTGCTTTATAAAATTCGCCATTTTGTACATGTCGACAGTTGAGAATCTACATTTAAAGAATCGATAAATTGTGTAAGTCGACATTTTTGAATCGATATTTTGTTAATCGACTTTAAAAATCGATATAACTTAGCCGACACGTTTATTTCCTCAATTTGGTTTTCAGAAAAGATTATTCTTTAGTGTAAAGTAAAATTGTACTAAATATGAGTAACAACATTTTACAGATTTCTTCAGTGTTGAACGCTGGGTAGTGCAATAGATAGATCGCCTGCATTTTAACCGAAAGATCCTAGGTTCAATTCCCGATGAAAGCAAAATACTTTTTACTTCAAAACATCATTTTAGATTTATACCGTTCTTATTCGGAACCGTCGATTTATTTTTGGCGGTTTTGCTTTTCCAATCTTTAGTTTTTTTCATATTTCATTATTCAAATTTCCTATCTTCCAAGTTCCAATAGTCCTGTAGACTGTAGATAATGTAATTTCTAAATTGCATCTATTCCCTATTACCCCGCAGCCTCAAATGAGCTTGTTGTGATTATCCGTGTTTGTTAATGCTAGTTAGTTCTCTCAGTCCTTAAAGATATCTGATTTTGTGATCACACTCAGGATATTTTAAAATGGTATGCTGGATAGCTCCCATTATTCGGGAAATGCTGTTCCCACATGGCAAAGTCTGCTAGTTCTGTAAATGCTAAGATTATTTTATTAAAACTACCTTACAGTTTGTAAGAGTAATAATTTATTTCCTTAAATTTTTACAAACAAAAAAAAAACATTTTATTTCTGTCATTTAAGTTATCACAAAAAATTAACTGAAATGTTCTTTGTAAGCATTGCGTTCAACTTTGATTAATATACGCATACATATTATGGAGCTACAAATTTCTTGTTTTTGTTTTTTTCTTCTTTTTTATTGTTATTATCATTATTTTGTTTTATTTTATTAAGAAAAATCAACACATCACTACCACCATCATTGCATACATATATATACATATTTATTTATGTATATATAATAGTTTTAGTGTGCCCATTTCAACCTTATCAATATTTATTCTGTCAAGATGATTTCTTTAGTAAACTTTATGATCAGTGTACAATCGAAAAAAATAAAAAAAATAATAAAAAAAAGTAAGAAAAGGGAAATGTCAAGAAAAAAAAAAGATAGGAAGAACTTTAAGAATAATTCTGGAAAAGTCATAGGTCATCAGATTAAATAACAAACAAAACAAAAATAAATATTTTTTTTTCTATTTTTGTTTTTTTTTGTTTTTTTTTTTTAATTATATTGGGTATAAAAATTTTACAGTCAACAGTGATTTATAGAGGAATAAAATAGGGAGCTATCGATGAAAATAAAGAAAAAGTAAAAATTTAGATTGACATGAAAATATAAAAAAAAACAACAACAAAAAATCGATTTATTTATTTATTGGAAATATTTACCAACTGTAAAGAGTTAAAATTATTTTCTATTATCGTTTTTTAATAAAGATAAAAATGTAAAAACATTAAAAAATTATTGCCTTTTTTTAGTTGTTGTAGATAAGAAATTTTAGAATTTAAAGAATATCAAAAGATAAGATTCGGTTCGTTCAAATCATTGTAATCAATTTTTTAATGTAAATAAAGCAAAAAAAAAACCATTTAAATATTTTTTTTATATTAGTTTTGCTAATTTAATAAAAAAAACACTAAAAAATCCCTCCTAATTAAAAATGTAAATATTTTTTTTATATTAGTTTTGCTAATTTAATAAAAAAAACACTAAAAAATCCCTCCTAATTAAAAATTTCAAGATTGTGCCATATGCCTGATATACAAAATAAAAAATGATTCCTTTATCCTGAATATTTACCTAAATCATTTTTACGCGTGGCCCCAGTTCGTTACAAAAAACAGAATATCTCCTTCTTCCAGAATATTTACTTAATTTATTTTTATGTGTAGCGGCTTTTGCATATATAAACAAATTGCATGTATTCGAACTAAATGAATCAAAGTAAATGAAATCTACAACAACAATATTCGATACGCAGATGAGACAATCTAAATAATATCTACCAACTTCGATGAATTGCATTATCTAGTTGACAAAGTCAATGAATATAGCAATTATTCCCACATTTACATAAACATATAAAAAACAAAGTTTATGATAGTCAGTAAACGAAACAAAGCGAAATGCTGTCATCACAATCAACATTGAACCCATCGAACGTCTTTCTAGCAGATAAGGAAGTAAAATATAGAATTGAAATGGCAATATAAAATGTAAAAATGTACTATGTAACCGAGAAATAAACATCAAACTTAGATTACGGTACTTAAAATGTTATATTTCGTATGTACTCTAATGCGGAGTAGAAACGTGGACGTTGAAAGAGGCTGCACTACACAAATTAGAAGCTTTCGAAATGTGGTGTTAATGCTGAAAAATTCTTACACCGACAGAGTCACGAAGCTAGAAGTTCTAGAAAAATTAGCGATTTTGGCCATATGATTCGAGGCCCGAAGTACGAACTACTTCAATTGATTGCACAAGGCAAGAAAAACATTGGAAGAAAAGAAATGTTAGGGCTTAGAAATATTCGAAACTGGAATATCAGAATAGTGAGAGAACTGGTTCATAGCGCAGGATGGAGAGAAACGTATTCCAACATCATACCAAGCCTACAATCATAAGTTGAATGATCGCTTAACATGCAATAGTGGATTAACAACATAAAAAAAAACAATTAAAGTCGGATTCTGAATTTTTAGATTCCCGTATTTTGGATTTTGGTATTTTAAATTTTGGGATTTTGATATTTTGGGATTTTGTCCATTAATTATACATATATTAATTAACGTTAGAAGCTGATGATGGCTTTTTAATGTTGCTCATAAATTTATGAAAATATTTATGTTAATCAAATATGAGAGTTAGATATTTTTTTTTGTTTTTTTATGACCTTGACAGTAGCTTAGATAGAGCTACCTTTTCGTGCGTAATTAAAGTAGTACCGCACATTTTTTACTACATATTTTACTACAATGTTTTGTGGATTCCGAATAAAATTTCTGGTTTATCAACTAATCAAATATGGAAAACTACTATTATTTTGAAGAACTAAGCCTTTTTAAATAGAATAGCCCCTTTTTATTGAAGCTGTTACCAGATTTTTGTCATTTATTTTATCCCAATGAAATAGAGTATTGGACCTAGTCGAAAAACCTATAAATCATTTTTATGCTTCATCCGGAATCAAACTTGGGAGCTACGTACTACGTCACCCAGCATGTTAGTTAATTTAAATATAAAAATATTATCAATTACATTAATTTAGCCTTAACTCATCTTAATACAAGTTAATAAAAATAATTGTGTAAAATTAAATACAAATAATAATAAATAAAATATTAAATGAAATACAGTCAAATGCAATGCAGTCAAATTAAATACAGTAAAATGAAATACCAGTCGAATGAAATATAGGCAAATGAAATATAGTCAAATGAGATATAGTCATATTAAATACAATCAAATTAAATACAGGCAAATGAAATACAGGTTAAATGAAATATAGTCAAATGAAATACAGTCACACTAAATTCAAAGCAAATGAAATACCAGTAAAATTAAATTCAGGCTTCTGATAGTAATCCAAAGATTCCACACGTACCACTTTGAGACCCAAAATAAAAATTGCACTTCGACTGGTTTTACACAAACCAAATTTAATTCGTAAACAATGCACTTAACAGCTTTTCATGTATGTAGGCACAAATATTTTGGAAAAACATTCTTCTGGAAAATGCATCTCACATTGAATCTTTTCATTTCGGAATTTAGTAATTTGGGATTTTGTAATTCGGAATTATGTCATTTTAGAATTATGTAATTTGTAAATATGATCTCAGGATTGTGTTACATTTACTTCAAATTATACTTTCTATTTTATATTAAAATGTAATCATTTAATATTCAATATTTTGAAATAGATACATAAGAATTATGTAATTTAATCTTGTTCCCATCTCTTTACTAAATATTGTACTTCTTTATTATAGAAAAATTTCCTGAATACCAATAGAAAAGAAAAATAAAATTTATATGTAAGATATTCTTATATATACATGTAGATACATATATATATATATGTATGTATAGTGTCCGTAGCGGTATAAAATGTAATCAAAAATTTTCATTTCAAAATACCAACTTTTTTTTTTCTTATTCTTATTTTTTTTTTTGTAATTTTATAATTTAATTTTATCAATTACTATAATTACTTTTTTATTAAGTAACCTGAAAACATCGATGTAGTTAAAGTAAAGTAATTATTAAAGATTATCGTAATCTAGGTATGTATTTTGAAGTAATTTATGAAAAAAAAAATAACATGATAAAAATATCTTTAAATATTATTTTATTAGATACAAGTTATACATTTATGTTATCTCTGTATGTTTTTGTTAAATTCGACCCTATTTCTAAATAAATTATCTATAATGTATACGCAAGCAAGCTTTAACTTACATTTTTTTTAACTTACTTGATTCGTTCACTCAATTATATTTTTTTAAAGTAATTAGATTTTCTTTCAATTTTTTTTTTTTTGTTTTTTTTTTATCTTATAAATAATCAATATCTATTTTGTAATGTACAGTGAGTGTTCAATGTAAGTGAACATATTTATTTTTAATAATATTTAAAGACCTGTCGGAAATTTAACGAAATAGTTTTTATATGCGTTTAAATAATCACAACCGAATAACTGGTATAAAATTAACTGATATGGATAGTGGCTAGCTACATAAATTTATAAATTTTAATATTGATTGGGATTATATGGGTTACTATCATTTGAATATATTTTGTTTTACTATATAACACTTTACTGTATTTACCCTAGTGCGATCATTTGACAGTATTGTACTTAGCGGCAGATATCTGACTTTTTGTATCAAACAGTGTGGGTACGCATAGAAAAAATTAGGATACATTACGATAAATTAGGATAAATTAGAATAAAAAGTCAGAAAAAGCCAGATATCTTTCTGACTTGACTGTCTTGCATTATCATTTGCCTACATTAAAGCTGATATTACCCTTTTTTGTACTTAACACAAAGAAATGAAAGATTCCAATTCGCAACGCCGTATAAATACAATCAAATGATAATCCAGGAAACTTACAAGTAGAAATAAAGGGAAATTACATGCTCCCGAATTATATCTTTTAATTTTTTTTTACATTTTGTCCGAGGTTCACAGTATGTGTAGTATATCTTACTTATCTAACGAAGAAATTGTAAATATTTTTTTTTAATTTTCTACACAAAAACTATCGCGCGGATACAAAATTATTTTCCATCACCTTCAATTACTTTCACCGCGGTTTAAACGTCATATAATATTTCCTAACTTCAATACTGATTTCAAGGCAAATAAAAAATATGTTTCTACCAACCCCTCGAGCAGGACATTCACTCTTGTATAGGAGCTGTACTATCTGGCTAGAGTAAACGAAAAGTGTCATAGAATAATTTCTTGTGCAACCTATAAAAAAAACTTGATCCCGTATAACGTCAAAGAAACTAAATAACTTCTAATCCGGTCCCATACTGATATATCAAGAGTGGTAGCGATCAGTATGGTTCATTTACCGATAAACCACATTTGCCAAACTTGACATTCCAAAAAACACATCACTCGAATCGTGGCATCAAAAAAACACAATTAACTGCTAATTGGTTTGTAAGAAGCAACAGAAATTGCCACTTTCACCTACATACTTAACTTCCTAAGCTATTGTCTTTTTGTACTTTTGAATCAAAAATTTGTCTCTATACCGCCATATGCAAAAAATAAACTTCACTAATACTCTCAATATCCTCTTCTCGATTTTGAAAAACACAATTATCCTACCATGGTGTTTCCACTGGTCTGTCCAATATGTAATTGGTCTGTCCAATATGTTGAGTGGGTGCCGTTTCAATCGATGTTGTTTAATAAAATTATTTTGACTTTGAAATTTCTTAGATGCACATATGACAAAGGACCGTCAAATTTTTTACAATACTATAAATACATCAATTTTCCAGAAAACATAGCATTGAAGTGAGAACAGAAATTGGTAAATTTTTGCCGATAAAATAATTTTATTGCAGTATCAGGACTGAGGTATGCCTGATACTGCAATAGGACTGACAGTATCAGGACTGCCTAATAACTGATATTTCGATTTAAAATGCACAAACAATGCACGACCCACAGCTCTTGTTTAGTTGTAAAAAAACACATATATTAAAAAATATTAAGTGCATCGGTTTCGCTTTAAATTTTAATTTTGTAAAGCCAATCGAGGTAAGATTTCCACTTGAGTCTGAAAGGGATAAAAACAAATTATTATTTCTAATTATTTTTTATAAACTCATTCTTCTGCTCCCACCACATATATTTTAGAATACATTAATAGATTTCAATAGCCAGCCATATAATTTAGTGTAAGAAATTTTAATACTGTTGGGGACCTAACCGCTTCTACTTTCAAAAAAATATATTCGCATATTAACATTTCGTGCTCTGTATTGCGAAATTAGCATAGTTGTAATGCGAAAATCATTTAAAAACTAAATATTAAAGCATTTTTGTACTATGTATTGCAGTTTGTGTTACATATTTGTTACACAGTATGGATAGATTTCATATTCGCGTTTAAAATTCATTTGAAGTTCGGTTAGGCCCCTGGTTAAGATCTCAACAAGGTAATAAACTGTCAAAATTTAATTTAATGTTCTATTATGAAAAGATTGTTAAAATGGAGTAAAACAACAGAAACAGTAAGATTGAGTTTTAGCTTTATCTATCAGCTAGATCATATTCGATTAGGTAAATTATGTATAGGATAGTGCCTACATCATTGCAGCCACAAATGGTCTCTTTATGATGATACATCAACTAATCCTCTATCTATTTTGTATTCGCACAATTTCGACTCTTCCTGTTCATCTATATACATATTTTAAAAAATAAAGGCTTGGTTCGATTTCTTAAATACTTTGTATATATACAATGATAGTTTTTCAAAAATATAAATTTTCCTTCGATTATTTGTTTTTATTTTTTTTTTTATTTTTCTTAACTCTAATTTTATGATAATTTAAAAAGTGCATAAAAATTCCTGTATTGAAATTATTTATAAAGTTATTATTTTTTATATAATATAAAATAGTAGTTATATATTGGTTAGTATTTATTTATTTCTTATTTTTTTTTAAGCTCCCTATCAGATTTTCATTTTGTGATTGTATATATATATATATACACATAGAAATGCATAATTTGAATTACAACACAACACTACAACATAACTTCACACCTTTATCATAATTACATTGATTTCTTCTTAGAGATATCATATTAAACATGATTATTTACACATAACATAACTCAGGTATAAAATTAACTACGATTGTAATGAAATACCTATGGATGTAATTGCTTTAATATTATGAAAAAATAAAGCTTTATTTCATTGACTTCAAATAGATGTACACGTTATGTACCTACATAATATGTATTTTTGTACGTTATGTACCTACATAATATGTATTTTTTTTTGTTGTACAATGATATAAAATTAATTTGTCAAACGTACATATTTTATAATAAATTAGTGGGGGGCATTTTTGTAACGACTATCTATTAAAAAAAAAAAATGTTTAAAATAAAAAAAAATAACAATTTCTTTCAATAATCAACTTCATGTCAATTTGTTTAACATTTAAAATTTAATTTGAACTTTTAGAGTCAAATTGATGTCAGATTGATAAGAAAAGGTTATACATTTTGATTAAAATCAAATTTTAGAGTCGTAAATATATAAATATATTTATTGTCGCAAATTAAAATATATTTTGTTTTCCGATATGTTTGGTTTGAGAACTAGGGCTCACTCGGGAAAATGATATTGATGTTATACTATGATACCACCTTCTTAGTTTAGTCTTGTATTGAAGCTGTATTACATCTTTTCTTGATGCTGTGGGCTTGTATTAATAAAAATCATAAAATTCCGGGAGCCACTATGTACCTATCTGTCTACTTGGGTATTGCGTTGTAACTGTTTTACATATTTTTTTTATATTGTAATTTCGTATCAATATAAATGATGAAATTCTGAGAGCCACTGCATGGTGGAACCCAGAATACTCCCTTGGCGTACTCTTGCATGTATATTGTTTATTGTAGAATACTCTTCCCCTTGCTTAATTTGAAATACTTGTTTTAATAACTAAAATTCGATTAGCTCATCATAGGCTCTGTGTTTGAAACAAAATTTACTTACTTACCTAGACTTCACAACGTGACTCACGAGTCTCTAACCCATCAATTCAATTGGCAGAACATATTCTTATCTTCTCCATATTAAAAACTGATATACTTGGGCTCAACTCCATAATTTAATCTGAGCTGACTTACAATATTATAAAAATATAATCGTATATACATCATTCCATAATGTTACCGTAACTAATGGAATAACTCTAAAGACAATTTAAATTGTTGGCAACATATTACACTGAACAAAAACTTAATGTTTGGTATAGGTATTTTTAATGTTTGTTTTTATTATTAATTTTTTTTGCTATTTAAAAGCTTTGTGTAGGATATTACGCAATAATTTAACAGTAAAAATACATATTTAAAAAAACAAAAACAAAATAAAAAACCTGACCAGGTAACCTGAACTTTCTCTACACAAATTATATACATATATACATAGTATATATATATATATATATTATCTGTAAGTCATTGTGTCATAATAACATAACACTGTACAACCTAATATAGAGAAAATTTTCCCAATTTCAAAATTTAACATAAAGCTAAAACAAGCATCCCAATAGAGTCATTTATATAAAAAAAAAAATTTGTTGGCTACTGCTTTGTAAAACAAAAGTGTGCGACTGTCACTTCTGAAAACTCTATTGTATATTATTTTATAATAGTTAACCTATCTATCTAAGTTGTTGTATCTTTTAATACATGATTATACTCTGACAGAATATCATCATAATTTATTTGAGATCTTAAATTTTCATTAGGAAAATTTTTGTTGATTTTTGTTTTTTATTATTTTTTTTTTTTGTTTTTCATGACACAAAAAAAAATTTTTTTTAATAATTGTTTTTCACATCGTCATCGAATATAATAGAGTCATAAATTTGAATTAGGTGTACAAAGTTTAAAGGTAAAGTTATGTTGTTGTGTGTTATTGCGTTTTTTGTTTTTGTTTTTTTTATTGTTTTTTTTTTATTCATTTTTCAATTATGAAAATTGCATAATGATTTAAAGATTTTCCAGTAATGATTAAATTAGTGTTAAATTACATAATTTAAAAATTTAAATTTAAAATTAACATATTGTTATTTAGTTATGCATGAAGCTATTAGTTTTGAATGAAGAATACTTAATGTAATGTTACTGAAGAACTTTTGATCTTGCATGCTAAAGATACAAATCTAATAATTTATTTGTATTGACTTATGACTAATTTATTATCCATTGAGAATCAATTGAATATCCATGAGAATCAAATTACAGATTCAACTAACTACAGAGTTGTGTAATGTGACATATAAAAGCGCAGTAATCGTTTGTCAAATGCCATAATTGAAAATTAATTTGACAATATTTGGTTGGCTACAAAATAACAAATTAGCAAATGTACTAAAGTAGAGATTTTGGCATGTGATAAAATTTTACTGTAAACATAACAAAATATTCAAATAATGAAATTTATGACAATATCAATACCAATTGTTGGTAGATGTTCCATTCAAATTTCAACATATCCAAAGTTACGGTGACATATCATATTTACTATATTGCCTATGTAGAACCCGTGAGTAAACGTGAATACCATATTTCCTTATTTTGTATATGTTTATTTTATTTTAACCAAAAAGGCCACAAGTCCCATTGGAAATTTTGACCCATTTAACTGAAACAGAACTCCTATGGGATATCTTTTTGATAGGATATAAATCCCATTGACTTATGACTGTGGGACTTATGAAATGCCACGCAAAATTACACTTACGAAGTATTTATAAAATAGGGTAGGATAATTGGTAGGTTGGTAAAAGTGGCTACCTAAGTCGGCACACTTATACCAAGGCCGTTCATTTTGATACCACAGAATCTGGATTTTCCGCGCCGATCTTACTGGTTTTTACTGTAAATATAACAAAAATTATACACAATTAACTTTATGATACCACCAAAAATTGTTATCAGCAATCAGATGTTCTATTCAAAGTTAAACATAACCTAAATAACACTTACGAGAGATTTATAAAATAGGATAGGTAGGTAGGTAGGTAAGTAAGTATAGATACCAGTCGCTGTCTAAGTCGACACACTTAGGCCGAGACAATTTATTGTGATACCGCAGAACCAAGATTCCATCTTTTTCGTCATATAAAATTAGGTAAGTGCTTCAACAAATCGTAAATTTAAAATAGGCACCGGCATCTTACAATAAACAAAAAAAAAAAAAATAAAAATTTCTAAAAACCGGTAAAAAAAACCTGGTTTTTGAGGTATTTTTTGATTTTTGAACATTTGATTTTTTTAACAATGCTGAGCAGCACAAAAAAATTCAAAAATTTAAAATATTCAAATTTTTCAAATTTAATTTAATTCTTTATTAACGTTTAAAATCTTAAGTATGGTACTTATCAAAGGTAAAGTGTCTATGCTTGTTTGATAATTTTAAACACAAAGTTATTTTAGAACTGTAACATTTTAAAACTGATCTATATCAAAAAAGAAAACTAACGCGATATCACAACAAAACTATCAAATTACAGGTTAGAGTAGTTGCTATACAACTTAATTCCAATCATATTTCAGAAACCAAAGGTGTTACATACCTAACAACGGTTGTATCAAAAATAAACAATTACATCTTTGACCGATTTCCAAAATTTGTTCAGATAGTTGCCATTCAACTCCTAGCATGCATCAGGAATATTTCAAAAAACTATATGCGTTACAGATCAGAAGTTATAGACCTATATCGATGGTCAGATACTCTATGAAAAATAAACAACCGTTTTTTACCCTTATTGTGTTTTACGGTTTTCTAGAGTTCTGTTACTGGTTCGGAAGAGTTTGTTGTGAAAAAAATTCTAATATATATATTAGCCCAAAACTTAGGATTATTGCTTATTGAAAGATTTCTACCTCCTTACCCATACTTAAAACAAGAAGCTTCTATGCGACAATATAATCAGATTAATAATAAAAATAACCATATAAAAGTATTGAATCCTCATGTTATTGAAACACAAATTAAACAAATTCAAACTTACTACCGGTTTCTTATCATATTTCACAATTCGAACAGGTTTGAACTGGTTTTTCAATTCGTATAATATTTCTCATAAATCATTTTTTCAAATAAAACCTTACTGAAGTAAATAATGTATAAAATATTTTTGTGTTGAACCCGGACAACATCGGATAACTATCAATATCCTTTTTCACAACTCGAACTGGTTCTAACGGTCTTATGCAATTTCCAGATAATTTCCTAAAATTCATTTTTTCAAATATTCGGTTCATAAAAAAACAACCTTACCGAAGTAAATAACATATAAAATATTTTTGTTTTGAACCCGGACAACATCGGATAACTATCAATATCCTTTTTCACAATTCGAACTAGTTCTAACGGTCTTATGCAATTTCCAGATAATTTCCTAAAATTCATTTTTTCAAATATTCGGTTCATAAAAAAACAACCTTACCGAAGTAAATAACATATAAAATATTTTTGTGTTGAACCCGGACGACTTCCCAACATCACTTTTTAAAGGTACAACATGTACAAAGGTTAAAGGTACAAGTACTTCGGCATAGCTCAGATATTGTAGTTTTGAGACAGTTTTTCAATTCCAGTAATTGTTTTTCTCAAAAAATAGTTGAGTGGTCTACTATCACCGTTCAACTTGGTGTTGATTGTGCCTCCTATCGTCTAGTAGCAGAAACAAATTTCATTTCCCAGAGTATTAAAACAGTTGAAAAAACATTAAAATCGGTCCAAAAATCAGGATTTTAGGGTATTTTTGCATATGCTAGCATCAAAATTGTTTTATTTTGCAAGTATTTTTTAGAATATCCATTATTCTGAAGATAAGAGAAATGAAGCTAAAACAAAAAATATTTTATTTATACATCGTTCATTTGTTGCCACAGAACATAATTCAAAATTCTGGGTCTGTAGAGATGGAGTTTGAATGTTATAAATCATAATTATTCTATTGAAACCGAAAACTGCACTATTTTATAGTTAACATAGCAATTGAGCGATACGTTATATACAGTTTTTAATATTTGCTCAAAGCTAATATCTGATGGCATTAGAATGTTTGCTATATACATATGCTGGAATATCACATAATCATAACCCAAATGTTCTAAAACTTTGAAATGCAAGACAACACTTACATTTTTATTAATAGAACTAAACCAATTGAATGATTTATACAACAAATTATTTTATCTGTAAATGGCGTTACTTCAACCATATTTAATTGTAAGCTTCAAATGTATGCTGACGATATAATCTTTGAAAAGATCACATCAAGCCATAACGTTACCCTTATGTAAAATGACCTCAAAGCCTTAACAATAACCTTTTACTTACTGTAAACAAATGCGCACTTATATCTTATATATGTCGATTTCTTTTAACTATATATCCTAGATGGTATCAGTGTATCTAAAGTTGTCTCAATAAAAGACTTAGGGGGATATTTTGATTCTCATCTTAGCTTTAAAATTCAGTATACTAATATTATAAATAAATCTGATTTTATATTGGGTTTTGATAAACATTGGTCAAAGGAATTTTTTCATATCTATGAACTTAAGAACTTGCTGTACAACTGTATTGTAAGGCCGAATCTTGAATATGCAAGTGAAGTTTGGTCACTGTTTCATATGGTACACATTGATAGGATACAAAAAAAATTTCTTAGATTCGCTTTACGTCACTTGTCATGGTCCAATCCTATTATCTTACCACCATATGAGCAAAGATTAAAATTAATTGATCAGTGTAAATATATTGAATTTTAGTCGTGAGGTTTCTGATGTTATTTTCATTACAGAAATTGTAAAGGATAATAGAAAATCAATTTTCATTTCAATTAAAAATATTCAATATCATTATTATAAATTGGCACCGTCTACGCTCATTCAATTTATTTAAAATCAGTAATCATAAGGCTAAATATGGCAAAATATGAGCCAATTAATAGAATGCTTATTATAAGTAACAAACATAAATTTAACATTGACTTTACACTATCAAAGCATTCCCAAAAGCAAAAATTATATGATCGGTGTTTTTAGGATATTGCTATTCTTTTGTTTTGTTTTGTTGTTTTATTCAATTTTAATTTTAGTTTTAATTTTCAATTTTAATTTGATTTGTAGCAAATATATAATGATTTTGTTTTATAAACTGTTTGTGCTAAATAGTATAAATAAAAAAATAAATAAATAGAAAATCCGTTAGTGAAATATTAATGAAAATTCGCAATAACCGAAACAGAGCATATAACTTCAAACAGAGACTGGTCTAATATACACATAGTATAAAATATGTTATTCTACCCCATATCATAACTTCGTTTTTATAAATTGTTTTTATTTTACTAACAGCGGTTTTGATAACGTTTTATCACCTTAATAACGACAACAAATAAAGTGTTTTGATTGACAAATTTTGCTCTAAGTACAACATTTCTATTATATTTGCTTATACCCATTACCTTATATCCTGTCATTACAATCAAAACGCTTTTTTTTTTAAATTTTTCAATATTGAACACTCAAAGCTTAAAATTATTTGTCCTAAATTAGATGTTAGCATTTTTTTTGCAATAATCATTTTTATTCCATAATTGATTACAGGTAATGGAAAAACAATTAATTATTTTCAAATAAATTACGATATTAATTAAACCTTATAATTTTAAATTAAATAATTTATAAATAGTTAGTTAATAACTTTATGTAATAACTATCTACAAATTATAATTAAATAATTTTAATAAAATATAATTTAAAAAAAAAAAAATTTCTTAAGTAATTATTTAATTATATTTTAATTTTATAAAATAAAAAAAAAATGTAGATACCTTTAGAGGTTTCCAAGAAATAAGTATATTTTTTCTTTGTTTTATTTTTGTTTTTTTTATTTATTGTTCATTTTTGCAAAGCAATTATCACAAAAGAAATTAATTTTTATCCAAGTATTTATCTACTGAAAATTTTATCTAGTAAAAATTAAAAAGGGAGGTCACATTAAAATAAAAAAAAAACTATTAAAAATTGGAAAAACGTGTTTAGTTAGAGTGGTATGAAATAAGGTTCGAATGGAATAAGTTCTAAATCAAAAATTAAATAATTTAAATGCAAAAATAGTGGTTTTTTCGCTTATTTTATTTTCTATTATATTGTGCATCTGAAAGATGATATAACAAAAAAATTATCAGATGTTAGCTCCTCTGTATGACGGTACGTCAAAACTGATGAATCGGTCACCATTATCGGTGGAAACTATGTTTACTAATTGTTCTACTGAAAATCTTTTCTCTTCCGAGTTTAGCATTGAAATCTCCTAGCACGAACCTGCCTTTAAATCGAGTTATGCTTAGACGTTCTACCCGATTGCAAATCCGCATCCAAATATGGGGTGTTTTTCGTGGCAGCTATACTTATAGCATTTGTGTTCCTCATTATTCCGGATTCTGTTCAACGCAATTGCTGTAACGCAGTGATGTCAGCTTTATACTACGTGAGAACATTTCCAATATGTTAGATACTGTACACTGGGCTGTATAGTGTTTGAACGTTCTAGGTCCAAATTTTAAAATCAAAATCCTTACGAGTTCCGTGTCTGTTTCCAATTATTCCATTCATGTACAAGGCTTGTTTTAACAGTTTTTTATGGGTTAGTAGTTTACCTAATGCCAACCTTCAATCTGAGATGTTTGTTTTGCGGACTAAAAAAAATTGGCCAATCGTAGAAGCGGTTGCTGTACACGACGTGGAGGTAATGTAAGCACTTACTCAGGAGGTTGACAGTTGCGCATCTTAGTAAGCGACTGGTCAGATTCTACCCTGTCAATCCCAAGCCAGTCTTTATTATAGCTATATGCTAGCTATAATTTAGAACCGCTATATTGCGAATATGTCGATTTATTCGAATTAGGTGACCTGTAAATCCTGGAAATATTGATATATTTTGCAAGCTATCGCTTCGTATTCAAGTACGAGGTGAGAGAAGGATTTCACTTCCTTTAAGCAGGATTGGCATATATGTCAATGTTGAACTTAATAGTCTTGAACTGATGTTTGTTGAATGGGTCATGTTGTTTATTAAAAAAATATCAGTGTTCTAATATTGGATCTACTATACCTGATCAAAATGGCTTGGGCATCATTCAAATGATTTCTGCAAAGGTCTGCAAAGATAAACAGACACTCCTACACCTTCACTGCACCTGTCCCGTATTAATTCATAGAATTAAAACTTATCTTGTATCCCATTTTTTGGAATCCCTGATTGAACTAGTATAGGTATCAAAAGTGTTTCTATCACTTTGTAAACAGAACTTAAATGGGTTTTTATTAATCAAATTCTGGTCTACTTGTCTTTCTTCTACTTGGCGTTAACTCGCTGTTACTAAACATTATTGGTTCTGTGGTGCTTCACTTGTCACTAAATGTTATAGATTTTGTGGTACCACTACATTAACCTATTTCTGGCGTAAATTTCCCGATTTTGACATCTACTATATTACCTAACAAGTTCAAACTTTTATAAATTAACTAAGTTTAAAAAAATAATTTGAATTATTTCATGTTAAAAAATTCAGACTTATTTCGTTCGGACTTATTATACACCACCTTTTAAATAAATTTAGTTAGTAAAATAATCTATAATTTAGTTAATTTTAATTATTACATAAGAAATATTATATTAAATATTATTTATATATTGGAAAAAATATTCATTAAATGCTTTAAAATATTAGAGACAGTCTAAGCATACGATATTAAAATATGGAATTGTTAATATAGAACTTCATATTCAAATCATATCCAAAACATTTCTGCTTGATATGCTTCTAATGCTGATATTCATTGAGATTTCAACATCTCATTAAAGACGAAATAAAAACAAATTAGCTGCATACCACCAAAATACTGTCTTTCCCAACATGTCAGTTTAAAAGTTTTGTTTTTTGTGATTCACACATATACACACAAAAAAATCAAATTTTTAACACTTCATACCATACCTAAAAACGGATTAAAATAGACTTATTCTGAATTCCTGACCAATTGCATTTAGATATTTTTAATATAAGCTGATAGCCCTGGCAACTAGTACTTGTAAATTTCTATTCTGTATACTAGTTTAAATTATATTCAATAAATAATAATAATCAGATTTGCTTTAAGTATAATATACATTTAAATTCGCAATTAAAAGTCAAATTTCTTTCCACTAATAAATTATTTGTCTAGAGATTGCACAAGACTTTGATAAGGTATGACATGAAGGACTTATTTACAAGCTTCCCAAAATGTATGTCGAGTTAATCGTATCTTATTTATTGAAGTGAATATTTCAAACTAAACAACGGAAAGACTATTCTATACAATTAGCAATATACACGCTGAAGAGCAGAAGAGAACACTCTCCAATACTATATTTACTTTATACCAGTGATATCCCAGAACTAGAAATTATAACGATGGCAAATTTTGCAGATGATACTGCTGTATTAGCGGTTGGTAAAAATGCAAATGAAGTGACAAATACAATGCAGCAAGCTAATAACGAAATCTGCAGATGGTGAAAAAGTTATAAAATTAAGCTATATTAGCCAAAGTTCACACAATTTTATATCACAAATGGATATAATGACGATTAAAAAATGGGTAATATAACGAAGAAATTATAGAACGAATGATAAGGAAGAAATTGCACCTTATCGAACTTAATAACATGACGCGTTTGTTCTAACAAAATAAGAATGCAGAAAAACCTAGATGGAATTGCGTAACGATTTCAAAATTCCCCGAGAAGTTTAAAAAAAATGTTCAAACAACACAATTTAAACTAGTAGCAACTAGCACTTGTAACAACTAGCAGAAGTCAAAAAATGAGCAGTATACTTTCATCAGCAAAGAATAAAAAGGAAATTGAAGAAGTTAACGGCATATATAAAACATCATGACACTACTGTTTACGACAATTAAAACAGCCAACTACTATGAGACTCTGAAACATTTAAGAGAAGCCGAATTAGCAAAAATAAGAGGTACTACCCATTTTAGGTCGGCAATTTCTAAACACATAATCGAGGAACACAAAATAATCAAGGTAGTAAAGAAGGTACATAAAATAAGCAAACTAGTCATATCCGAAAGCTTAGCAATTTCGAGGGAACAGATAAATAACAGATTGAACAATGATTTAGAAATAGATACTCACTGCTATTTAAATTAATATAAGCTAAAAGTACGGATAAAATAGGTAGCTGGTAGAGATTAGGAAAATGGGAAAAAAATAAAATTAAGAGATATAGTTAGTCACAAGCATTGATGAAGGAAGTATGTTGCTTCCGAAATATCGTTTTTTTTTTCAATCAAATATTATAAAGTATTAGTGAACGGAAACCTGGCAACAATTAAATTATTTAGAAAAATAGAATTGCCCATTCCGGTCACAATAAGCAATGTCGCCATACCACATCAAAATTATGTAAAATAGCTTCGTATTACTTTCTTCACTGGAAAAAAATGTTTTAAGTACTAATGATGGAAGTCAGTTGTTTCCAAGATATCGATATTTACGAAGATAAAAATTAATCTATCAGCATGAAAGGGTATTCAACTTTTAATTTGTTAAATATTTTATTTCCGTCTCTTGAATGAATTCCTGATTCCATCTCATCTCTTGAATGAATACGCGTTATTCCCAAAACATTCTGGTAGTTATGTACTAAAATTTATAAATCCACAATTATCTAATTTTATATTTTCTAAATTAAAATATCACATGAATTTATTTTTTTTTCGCAATTTGTTTTGTTTTTGTGTTAAACAAACCAACGATTATCTTAATTTATTGAACAATTAATTTAAATTTTAATTACAAAGTCAATACCACATTAAAAAATACAACTGATGCCGTTTTCAAATTGTTAAAAAAAAATATTGATATTATTTTGTGTTAGTTAACCTTTTCAGACCCAAGAAAAAAATTACACTACAATTGGTTTTGCACAATGAAATTTTGATCCGTAACAGTACACAACTAAATAGGAAATATGAATAGGTGATTCTGGGCTTAAAATCGAAAAATTAATTTTTTCGCAGTATAGAAGTATTTCATCATATTGCAAAATCGCTTAAATTAGGTCTGAAAGGGTTAACAGTGCTATCTACTAACATTTAACAAAAAAAAACATTATAAGACGATATGTTAAAATTACTAATTTAATTGACTGTATTAACCAATAATAATAATAAAAATAAAATCTCAATCTGAATATACGGAAGTCTAAAAAACAAAACAAAAAACAAACCGAAGCAAAAAAAAAAAAGTATTATAAATTATTTAATTTTAGCAAACAAGTAATTTGTGCAATAATTATTTTTACTAAAAATAAAAAAATTAAAAGCCTTCGACCTTTAAAATTGTGGTTGTGATAATTAACGTTCGTGTTTTTTTTTCTTGTTATTATTTTGTTTTTGTTTTGTTTTTATGTGTTAAATCTGAAATTCCAATTGTTTTACTTCATCCTTTGACTGGTTGCATTGTTTAATTGTATTCATCCATATTATATGCATGTAATTCATATATGTGAAATTGGAGCGTAGAACCTTGAACTCAAAAATACATATTTTCTGAGTACATACATACATTTAATTTTTTAGCTTTAAAGTTTATTGATCATCTTTTTATGATTTATTATTGAAATTTTTTTAAGTACTTTAAAAAACAAACAATAATGAAGGTAGTTTTTTAATAAATAAATTAAAATTGAACACTTTTATTATCATGAATTATATTTTAAAAAAATGTATTTTAAAATTATTATAAGTTACTATATATTTATAGCTGATCTAGTGAGATTTAGGTAGAATCTATAGATCTAGCTAATCTAATTTAAAACGAAAAAAGTGTGGCATATGCAATATATGATGACTGTAAGTAGTGTAGGGAATAGCCGTTGTGTTGAAAAAGCTTACATTAAATTTCATACCAATTTCAATGCAATACAATTGTTTATGGCTTAGGGTGAACTACACTCAGGGAAAAACATACTATTAAATGTTTATTAGTACAGTTATTGATTCAATAGGACAGGTATCAATAGGTTTTTACTATAAAAACAATAGTTTTCTGTTTAAAACAATATGTTTTGTAGTTTTGATTTAATAACATGCATACTATTATTATATTAATAGTCGACCGCATTAATGTAATTAGAAATACTATAAATTTAAAATTATTCTACTCATTGTATTTATTTGATTATACTACTATTACTTCAATATTACAAAATTGTTAATTTTTAATAACATTGCCAGAATTAATTTAATGGTATGGTTTACCACATGTACTATTAAATATTGTACGCATACTATTGTTTTTCTGGTGTTAAACTATAATACTGTCACTGTGTCCTGTACTTGGCGCGCTTTTTTCAATAATGACACATATATTTAAATAAAAAGTATATACTATAAAATCAACGATACCATTGGGAAATCATTCAAAAAACGCGGTAAAAATAACCTATATAGGACCCAGTAATGCAATATTTGTTCAAAAGTAAAAAGCTGTTTAAAGAAATAATATCACCGAACTTTATTTGCTTGCATTGAAGGAGTAAAAAAAGTTAAAATATTAAATAAATATATTAAAAAATTAAAGTATTAAAAGGAAATTTAAAAATAAAGATAAGAATAAACTAGAAATAATTGAAATAAAAGAATAAATAGAAATTTAAAAACTATAATTGTGCTTAAGTTAAATATTATAATATAATTTAAAAAAATCTAATTTCGATAAAAAATGTTTACTAAATTAAAGTTAAAAGTGAATAAACTAACTACTATATTTGAGTGGACATTAAAAATAAAAACAAACATTATCCAAATAATAGTGCATAACAATTATAATTAAATAGTGATAAACAATTTTTGCTAAATCAACTATAATTAAGAACTAATATTTCATTAAAAAAAAAAAACATTGAATTGTCCGAAGCTAAGTGTATTAAAAAAATAATATTTTGAGGATAAATTTATAGGAAAAGTTTCTATTTAACAAAGTTGGATATTCAAAAAGTTTCACTTATCAAATCGAAGAAATAATTTTACAAAAAACTGGGCCTTATATCTTATACAAACAGTGGCATGATAATTATTTTAACTAGCATTTCCAAAGCTATGTTGTAGTTGTTATCTTCTATATATAATTCTTCGCCGGTGTCAGCATGTACCGTTATAATTTTTTGTTTGAAAGAGAAATATTGTTTCGGTTTCATGCATACATTTTGTTTTTAACATAAATGAAGAAGAGAATTTATATACAGTCAAATTGGAAGAGATTTTTTTCTTTCTTTCTTACACCTCATCAAGGATGAAAAAAAAATCAAACTTTACTCAAATTGATTTAAATGAAACGGAATATACTGTACACATTTTTTTGTTATTTTATTTTGTTGTTTTTCTTCTTAATACATCATAGTAGAAAAGAATATTCTTTAATAAGAAGATATGCACTGGGGAAGTCAAGAAGCAAAAAACTATTTATATTATTTATATTATGTAATATGTTGTGAGAAAGAAAGAGTGCGATATAAATGATTTAAAAAGCCATTTAGTTTTTGAAATTTAATTTTAAATAGCCCACGGGCTACGGGAGAAGAGATTTCTAATGTACATGGTCGTCTGAAATCAACGTATTAAATTTATTAGGGTATGAGAGTAAAGAAATTTTGAATGATTGATTTTTGGTACCTACATAACATAATATTGGTTTCAAAAACATATCTTATTTCTTAAACATCATATTATTTTCTTTTATTGTCTTATTAATTATTAATAATATTAGAATTTATAAATAGGAAGGAAATTTGAATATTAATAATGTGAATAAATAATGTTTCTTATTACTATGCATTTTTAAATGTAACACATCTCGATATTTGTTCGATAATTTTTTCCCCACTTTATGTTTTGAATTTTTATCTCTCTTTCACAAATTAAATTCTTATTACTTTCTATTTCTTAGGTAGTAGTAGTAGTGGTTGCCGAAAACTTCGACACACTTAGACCGGTGAGGTCCTTCTATTTCTTACAATTTTGGAAATCGACCAGAAAAATGGTAACCAATCATTAACAAATTATAAATTTTTATTCCAGTGCCTTTTCTTATTAATGGATCCTTTACCTACTATCCTTTGATAGTAGATGCGTGTGCAGCTTTATATTATATAATAATTTATGAACATAATCTTTCCCCTTTTTATTTCAATCTACTGAGAATTGTTTTTGTTTTATGGATACATTTCTTTAACCCAAACGAAAGGGAAAAGAAAAAATAACAACAAAAAAATCAAATAAATGTCGAATTAGCACGTAATTTTTTCTGTTTCCTCCCCTTCTAAAATAAAATGGATTAAAAATATTTAGAATAATAATTTCAGAGCTATTGAATACATTCTTATTTACTTGACAAATATATTTTAAAATAATTTTTTGACTACATTGATTAGCGTAAGTTATTATGTATTTTTTTATGAAAAATAATCAAAAAAACTTTAATCAATTTATATAATCAACTACATAAGTGTTGGCATAAGTGTTAGCATTTAGAGCAACGTTTACACATAAGATTTTATTTGATAAAAGTTACTTATTTATTTATTTAAGGTTTGTTTGGCTCAAATAAAAAACAATGATTTTAAATATATAGAAATTAAAAATTATAAACAAATAAAATAAAAAATAAAAAATACAAGAAAATGAAAAACAAAAATTATCTATTAAATTTTTAAATAAATAAAAAATACAATTAAGAAAAACTTGAAAAAATCTTATAAATGTAGGTAGTTTAGTATCTACTAATTGTTATTATCAATACTATTATTTATAACAATCAATATAACAACAAAAATAATCAAACACAACAAACATTTAACAAAAAGTTTAACAAATGACAAGAGTCGATTTCGATTTAAAGGAAAAAATTAGTTTCCAGCATTTTTTTTTTTTCAAAAATGTTTGATGATAATAGGATAATATTCTATTTTTTCATTAAACAAAGTCGGATGTCAAAATTTGTGGAACAACGTTTACAGGACAGTCAAACTTTCAATAGTACAAACTAAATCTTGATGTCTAAACGTTACCTAATCGTTAGTACCTAATTTTAGCGGTTTTTTATTTGTAAATAGACAACAATAGCTATATTAAGTTTACTTTATTTCTAACATTTTAGTGTTTTTTATTTAAAGAAAAAAAATAAACAGTATAGATAAATAATAAATGTACCTATATGTAATATATGAATATATCCTTATATCTATTTATTGATATTTGATATTGTAGTCTTTTCTATTTTAAAATAACAGTAGTTTTTAATTTTTTGGTTTTCCTAATTTATAAAAAAAAAAAGAAAGAGTAAGACGCAAGTTTCCCTTCCGAGCTGCCTTTGCAATGACCATCAACAAAGCGCAAGGTCAAACTCTCAATAAGGTTGGTATTTTACTTGATGCACCAGGTTTTTCACATGGGCAACTATATGTCGGGATTTCGCGCACTATTGGGAATATAAATCCTTTGAAAATTGTCACCGAAGAGAATAGAACTGTTAGAAATATAGTTTTTAATGAAATATTAGTTGATTAAATATTTCAATCTATATCAATCCAATTATATAGTCTGTCTGCTAATCTACTAATTTAACTAAAGTATCAAATATTACTAAAATATTGTTGATAGGGGAATTTTTGATTTTGATAATTTATAATGCAGTACAACCTAGAATGCTCTAATTTTGATTTTCACTACATATAACGGTTACGTAGCAAAAGCAAAAAGTTACGTAGTAACGGGTATTTAACTAGTAAATAATAATTAATCTTAAGATTATTTTTTTCTTTTTGTTAAATCTAATTTTAATATATTTATATGTTTAATATTAGTTAGTTATTATTGTTATTATTGATTTTGATACATTTAAGCTATATTTATATTTTTATGATATACAAACAAGTCTGTTAAAAAGTACAAGTAAAAGTAAATAATAATTATGGAATAAAATGATTTAATAAATAATTAATATTGTTTCATTTAATTTGGACTGCTTTAACCTTACATAACAAATATAGCTACTAAAAAAATAGAATTTACTTCATTAAATTAATATAAAGCTATAAAGTACTAATATTTAATATAAATATTAATGTGATGCTCCTTTTATAAAAATAAGTATACCACTTCGACAATGCTATTAAAACTATAGTATGCATACTATTAAATTTTTTAAATTAATATTATTAAAACTATTATTATAATAGAATATACTATTAATTATAATATGATGGACTGTAATATTTACAAGACAATACTATTAAAATAATGGTACATTTCAACTATTGATTTAATAAGATTCAAATTGATATTTCAAAACTATATATCCCATTGACGAATTTTAATAGAAAAATCTAACTGAATTAATAGGAAATAGTTTTAATTTTATAGGATTTTTCCCTGTATGTATTCATTATATTATTAATTGCATTTTTTTTCTTTTTAATTGGTACAATTTATTGGGTTTGTATTAGTAGTAAATTTGGTAAAAACTTCGACAAGAAACAACATATCTAGTGGGATAAACTTCATATGGATTAGGCTATTCTCAGATCTTCTTCTATACCCTGTAAAACTTACGATAGAGTAGATAAAATTTATATATATGACGGGTAGGTAGCTAACCACACTATCAATTCACTCACAGTAAGACTTATTGTAATTAACCGTATTAATGATTATGATATTGACTCTTTAAAGATACCTGATTTAATGGTTGCACATCAGATAATATTTTTTAGTGGTATGTTGGGAGCTCCTATTGCTTTAGGAATACCATTCCCATATAGTCAAGTCTATTACGAGTTAGACCTTCACATTCACAGAGAATGTTTTCAATAGATAATTTTTTTACTTCACATATTCTGCACAGGTTGTTTTAGGTTAGTCTGATTTTTTTTTTTTTTTTCATTTTATTCATTTATTTCTCAAAGAGTTTATTTGCTCGTACAGAGTGTATATATATAAAAAAAAAACAAGATAACAAAATTAATAATTCAGTCCAGTAGAAAAAAATCAACTTAATAACTAAATGTATAATAACTTAAGCTACCTACACTTGGTTTACAACAATATCCATTAATTGTTAGAAAGAAAGAAGAAAAACTAAAAAAAAAAAAAACTTATCACTAGAAAAAAAAACCCAAAAATCAACACTATTATTTTAAATACTTATTAACTACATTGATTTTTAAATTTTATTTAAATAGAATTCATTTAATTTTTTCTTAAATATGTCTAATCTACTTATTATTTTGATTTCATTTGGTAAATCATTATAATTTCTATATCCTAAATTGTATACTGCATCAAGCCCATTAAACCTGATTTTTGATGACATTATTCTAATATTTGTAGCAGATCTTTTATTGTAACTGTAATATTCTCTATTAAATGTGAACTAGTGGCCCCTGTTGAGTAATTATATTTCAAGTTGAAGTCAAATTTAAAGTTTTTAAAAAAACAGTAATTTACATACTGACATAGACTTCGCACGATATAGCAGAAACCACTCGTGTTTAATAAAAAGTTTTGTGGTTAGTAAGTTTTATTTAGGACACATAAATACACGTCCCTCATATACTGCTTCGTTTCCGATATATTCCCTATAGTAAGAAGCATTTAGTGATAAAATTACTAAAAATAAAAAGTTTTGTCATTAAAGAGGTACGTATATATATACCTACATAATACATAATTTTAATAAAAACTATATTATTACTACAAATAACAAAAATTTAGAAACAGTTACTTAAAAAGATAAAATATATTAAATATATTTTTTATTTTAGATGAATTTGTTTCTTTGTTTTTTTTTGGCATATGTACATAGATTCATTCGCAAGTACCTAATATAAAATATAATAACTGATTTGTTTACTTTTGTTTATTATTTTCATAAGATCTCACTTATGCATAATGTATTTGCTGAATAATAAAATCTTTTTTTGTTTTATATACAATCTTATATATTATATATATTAGAAGTTCATTAAGGAGTAGGAGAATCGAAATAAAATGAAAAGGTGTCTACTGCGCAGGACCTTAAATGCTTGTCAATTATAATTATAGATGTTGTATTTGTATTGGTATTCTCCGTCAACATCATATGAATTTGAGTTGTTAATTTGTATTTTATATAAAGTAGTAATGGCAATATATTATATGACTTGTGAATTAATTTAGTTGAAGTTCTTTGGTGATATCGAAACAAATTTTTTATGGCTTTGTTTTGTATTTTCTGCATTGAACTCAAATCTTTAATGAAAGAGTTACCCCATATCTGTATTG
Organism: Argyra leucocephala; assembly: GCA_963942445.1. Taxonomy (NCBI): domain Eukaryota; kingdom Metazoa; phylum Arthropoda; class Insecta; order Diptera; family Dolichopodidae; genus Argyra; species Argyra leucocephala. Next base: position 106,382,318 of record OZ012681.1, read on the forward strand.
CATATGCGATAGTACTATGGAACATGCTATAATCTTTTCATATTTTGTGGTACTCTTTTGCTAATTAATTTGAAAATACCTGTTATTCTTCTTGCTTTTTTTAATTGATCATTTATTTGTAAATTCCAATTTAAATTACTGTCAATTATTACTCCTAGATAGATTTTATAAAAATGCTGCTTTATTAGGCAGTTGGCAATTATTACCTGTTCAAACTTAGAAGATCTTTAGTTTTTGTGAGCCATTAGTATTTTTGTTCGACTATTGCCAAGTATGTCAATATAAAAATTCTTAATCTAAGTGGTTTATTGTTACTGTTAGATATACGAGCCCAAACGCAGAAAAATTCGTCAACTTCTTATTTTTGAACAAACATAAATTTAAATTAATCGTCACAGACTTAATATGTAACATATAAAAAAATTTAATAAAATTTTAAAAACATAACAATCGCTCCCCTCTGAACCCATCGTTGCAATCTACATTATTAAAAGTTAGAGCTACAATAGCAAATTATATTTCATACAAGTGATTTCTAGCTGAACATGAATAAGAAATGCAATAAGCACTTAAATCAAATTATAATCTCTTAGTGTGACTCGTGACTCCAATCCAGGATCTTCTGATTACTTAACTCTACTTTAACACAATTAATAAAATTAACTCTCCGAATACATTGAAAATTTTCTATATAATATAATTTTTCAAAAATAAACCTAAAACTTAATTATATTTTACAAAAAAAAAGAAATAATGGAAAATATATATACAATATACATACATATATATTCAAACGCATGATTAATAAAAAATATTTTTTTTATTTTTTAATAAATTCATATACACATAAATAGATAAGCACGATTAGCTTTAAGAAAATTTTAAAAATACCGTTGATAGTTTTCACACCTCTAGCTTTTTTTTTCTTTTCTTCTTATTTGTATACAACTGAATGGTGAATAAACTTTAACCAAAAAAAAAAAACAAAAATAACAAAAACAACAAAAAGGGAAAATCACAACAACAAAAAATTAACTGAAATACAACAATGAAAATGTTAGGCTATTTGCTAATTAAATTACATGTTTTAAATTAGAACTTTTCTGCAAGAAATACAATAAAAATATATGTTTTTTTAAATAATATTTAATATACAGGGTGATTTTAAGCTAATTCAATTAAAAGGTAGTTTATTTGTGTTTTAAAAAAAAAGAAAAAATTAAGAGGTATAATATCCTTAGAAACATGATAGTTTAACATAAGAATTTAAAGAATTAGCAGTTAGGTTTAGTTTAAAGGTAGTTTGTTTTTAAAGTCAAATTTTAGTCTTGAAGGTCAGTTTTAAGATGACTAATGTATTTTTACAATAAAATATTCCAATTTCTTTTATCTATATTATCATATTGACATCTTATCGAAGCTTCAAGCCTTAGAGAAAAAATAGCACAATAAGAAAAATTACAAGCAGACTTAAACTTTATTAGAAATAGGTCTTACTATCAGGAAAATAATACTCCAACTTTTCCAGTGGATTTAAATCAATAAACACTTTGCAGTGTATAAAAAATTAAAAACAAAAAAAAAAACAATAAAAATGAAATTAGCTGAAATTGATTTTTTAACAAAACAAAAACAGATTTATTTTGTTGAGAAATTTTCGGTTTATGGGCGTTCCCAAGCAATATCAGTTATTTTAAGAGAGAAAAAGCAGTTATTTGAAAAATTTAAAAATAAATTTATTGACTAAATCAAGGATGCTCTATCGATTGGTGATATTTTCAACTTCCAGAAAGGATCGGAAATATGTTTTTTAAACCGGAAATTCACCGAAATCGAGATTTTCAAATGAAAATAGGTATAAAGACGAAAAAACTGATACGCATGGTCTGAACCTGGTATATTATACTCACTTAATGTAATATCACCAGAATTTTTCGAGTGAACTTTTTTTCACATTTTTCTTAAGTTTTTTTTTTTTTGTATAAACAGCCGCGCGCTAGGATAGGTAGGACCTTTGATACTTACGTACCGCTTGGCTGGGATAGAGAAGGAAGAGGAAGAAGGAAAGTGTGGTACAAATTAATAGGTAGTGTGAGCAAAAACCGGTTAATGTTTGACTTGAACCTCTGGAGATTATAACAAGTTGTTCTGTTATTATTTGATTGTGGAAACACGTCGGGAGGGATGTGATTCCACATTCGCGACGCTCGGGCTATAAATGAATTTCCATAACCATTTTTGCCATCTTGGGATTTCCACTGTGTAGAGGTGAGCATTTGCCGCTCCTCTTGTTGCACGTTGGAACTGTTTTAGAGGAGGAAGTAGTGATCTGATTTCTACTGAGTAAGTGCCCACATCTACAAGATATCTATAAAACAGAGAAAGTGCCCCTACTGTACGACGATGTCCAAGAGAAGTTAAGGATGAAGTTACATTTGGGTCGCCTATGAGACGAATGGCGCGATTTTCAATGGGGTCAAGGTAACCTAAGGCTGAAATGGGAGCGCCAGCCCAAATGTGAAAATTGTATTCCATCTTGGGTCGTATAAATGCTTTATAGATATTAAGGAGTTCCAAAGGTGAGAAGAGAGCTTTACAACGACTTAAATAGCCTAAACATTTGGCAGCTCCTTTCGCAATATCAAAAATATGGTCATTCCAAGTAACTTTTTGATTTACGTGCATACCTAAGATGTTTAGACTATTCGAGTTTTGCAAAGTAACATCTTGGAAGGAGAGATTGGGTTCAAATCTTAGAAGTTTGCGTGAATTTTCTGTTCAATTTTTGATGTCAGCAGCACTTGGGATTTCAATATATTCTCTGTATCAATATTATTGCCTATTTTTTTTACTAGGGATTTTGTGTATTGAATGTCGTTTCTTACAGCCTCGTTATCACTTCTAAGGGATATATTCTCTTCAAGGAAGCTATCCAGCGAATCTCTATAACTTTTTACTTCAGCTTTCAGTTGTTCTAGTTCAGTTTCGAAATCGATTAGGTTTTTAAAAATTTCATCTAGTTTTTGCGTAACTTCACCGGGTTTTTGAGGAACATCACTATTTTATTTATTATTAGATGTATTTGCTTGATTGTAGTTAACCGATTTTCGTTTGTTCCTTTTGTTTTTGCATGAAACGTAAAAACAAAATTTCTCCGTATCCGCTAAGTAAATAAAAAAAACCTTCGTTACCTAACTCCGAGCAGTCTTTGCAGTAATAATTTTTGCATTCATCATTACACTGCAAACCTTAATTCTTTTTAAAATTAGTTTTTGAATTACACTAAACACAATTGTTTAACACCTTTGTATTTAGGAAGGAATGGCATTTTCTGCATGAAAAACTGTTCCTCTATTCAAAAATCAATGAAATCAAAAACTCATGCAAAAACGTTATCGAATAACATGATATATTTCTTTGTTTAGTCATTTACTCTACTGTATCTCTCTGAATCTCTAATTTGTGAGAGATCTTAAAAATTATTTATATTTTAATTATAATAATAAAGCAAATTTAAAATTATATGCATTTAAATATGAACATGTAATTAAAAAAAAAAGATAATAAAAAGTTAAAATATAAATTAAATGCAATTTCGGTAGAAGCATACACTTATATTCTCTCAGACCCATTGCACTTGATCATGGGCAAATATCGCTGAAACGATAGTTTCGTATTCCGTTAGAAACAGGCAGGGCAAATGTAAAAACTATTGCTTGAGTGATTTCTGTTAGATTTTCCAAAGGACGCGACAACAATTTTTTATATCATCTAAAGAATGATAGCGCATCGCTCCAAATTATTTTGTGTTTTTTGATAGAAAAAAATTTAATTAAATAAATATATTTAATGTATAAAAAAATTAAGTAAGGATTAATAAACAATTTTCCATTAACTTTTTAGCATTTTATTAAAAAATGTGTTTTTGTTTTGAAAAGTAGAGAAAAAAAACTCATCTTTACTATAAATTACTGTTTTACAACACGTGTTATAATTTTTATTTAAAATATATTTTAAAACTTTACACTAATTCCATATATTATACAAAAATATTATATTGTATATTTTGTTTATAACTATACTAGTAATCGTTTTTCAGAAAAAAAGTGGTCAGTACTATATACATAATAAAAATTTCGATAACTTTGATTAAAATTCATTTATAAATTTTACAGTGTCTAACAGAAATGCATGTGTAAATATAAATGCTAGACGTGACGCGATAAATTTTTTTTTCGCGTCAGCCATGGGTTTAAGTGAATATGAGTGATAATTATTTCTATGAGAATTTATATATAGTCTATATATATAGACAAAGTCTATATACAGATAGACGAAGCATGCTGAACAATCAGACAAACTAATGAAATATATATAGGCTTTTAAATGTGTATGGATCAGAGAATTTCTTCTGATGAATCCAAGCGTAGTAAAAACTTTGGATATTATAAAATCAATAAAATAATTAAGAGATAATTTAATTTATCAATTTTGACTTCCAAATTCTTAATTTTACCCAGTGATTTATCATTTAAATTATAGTTGAATTTAATGAAATTTTGAGTTTAGTAAAAATTCATAACTGTAAATTTATCAAAATTTCAAATCAGATCATTCGAATTGTAAAAGATCATTTTGGAACATAATACAATCGTTTGAAGATCTAATAATTACAAATAACATAGCGTCATCAGCAAAAGATTAAATAAAACTATCAACGTTACAACCAAAACGTAAGGAACCCATATAGATTACTTGGTGGAGTCCGGATGTTGCTATATATACGAAGATGATTCAATATTTGATATTTTTACGAAAAGTCTATAAGCAAATAGGACTATAGCCATTTTATCATAGTACCACAGATATCTAATACTTCAAGGTTTGAAAAAAATTGAAAATGATTTACTTTATCGAAGACGTTAGAACACAAATATCGGTCAATATTGTATGAACTTGAATTGAAGAGTGTTTTCAAACAGTTATAAACTGAATTTAAGAATACAGATAAGTTGATCGTAATCCACGATTTCCTAACAATCGTGTTGTTTCTATGGTATGGTCTTCGACCAATAAGTTAATAATAAGTTAATTTTCATTGACTACCATATTGTAAAAAAAAATTTTGCGTCATATTCCATATTGTATACAAAAAAAAAAATTTACAAAAAAAATTTACAAAAAAAATCTAGTCTATTCCATAATAATTCCATAAATATTCCATAATATAATATTAAACATGAGTTGCAAAAATATCAAATGCGCAAAAAAGCAGAGCACAATTTTTTCGATGCTTTTTATAAACTTTTGGTATACAGTATTGTGCAGATATACTTATTAGAACTTTTATTTTATTTTTAATCATATTTCCAACATTTTTGACATTTTTTGGTAAATTCTGGACTTTTTCTACTAAAGTTTTTATAACTTTGATAATAACAGAAAATGACAACAAAATAAATGTCATAAGTTTAAAATTGTGTTCCATAATATAAAAATATTAAAACAAATTTTTACCATGTAGAAAGTAAGTTTATAAAATTAAATTTAAAAAGAGTTTACAGCCGGCTTAAGAACTGTTATTTTTATTTACAATATAAAAGTCACGGTTTATCTGTGTCGATAGCTTAAAAAAATAGAATATAACACCCTGTATTGAAATATACCAATATGGTATAATATTATGTTCTTCTAATAAATTTTCGCGGTCATTGGCCGTGATTCAATTTTATTTTTCATTTAACTTCAAACTCAAGGTGAAGGTTCCATTAATATTTATTTTATATTTTACATAATTTTTAGTTTTTTTTTTCTTTTAACAAAATTTTTAATTCTTATTATAACGATGAGTTGTTTATTGAAATAACCAATTATCGAATATTTTATATCATAAATCGTATATATGAAAAGTACACATTCATACACATCTTTTCAAACAACCAACAATTTCGAAAAAACAAAAAATGAAAAATATTTCATTGAAATTTAATTAAGAAATTATTTTGAAATATTTTCATATTGAAACATTTTATGAATTTTAAATTTTCCTGTCAAAATTTAAGACTTGAAAAATTAAATACAGGATACATCAAAGTTGTTATTAATATGAACGATTATGTTTGCGCGACTTCTATTCCTCCTCTGCAACCACAAAGTAATTTAAAATTATCAAAAAATGCATTAATATTAATACATTTTATATACAAAGTAAAAATATTTATTTATTTTGCAATTATTTTAGATTGTCTAAAAATATAAATAACATTTTTATATGTAAATTGTTTTTTTTTTAATAAACATTTCATATTAGTTTTTTTTTTTAAGGATTCAAATTTGAGCTAAATTTAAAAAAAAAAAAAAAAGAACATAATTTAAGATTTTTGGGCGTGCTTTGCTTTTGGCACAATATTTATAATATACCCTTCCTTTATTTTGTTTTTATAATCATTTTTTATTTAATATTCAACAAAACAACAACAACAAAATTAACCAAAAAACAAAAAAAGAATTTTAGCATCTTTTGGCTCTTTAAATAGAGATGAGGAGAAAAAAAAAACATAATAAATTTTAAAAAATATAAAAGAACAAAATAAACAGTGTTTACGTGAAACATAAAAATAATCAGGGACGTTTCAAAAGGATAAAGTCGAATTTGGTAATTCCAATTATTCTCCACTTGCAAGATATTACTATAATTTTATAAAATAGATAAATTTTACATGTAGGAGGGGAAACATGAAATTTTGTTTTTAGAAAATTTCATTTTAGAGAATCTCGTCCTGAAATATATAGATTTGTTTATACTTTATTTTATAGAAACTTTACCGAACGTAGTAAGAATTCAGCTACAGAAGAACGGTTATATACTTTTTTCCAAAATTTATGAAATTATATGCTCTTACCGAGAGCCTTCTTAAAAATTCTTATTCATATAACTCAATCTCCACCACATCTCCAAATATTTATACTAATCTGCTGGATATCAGATTTTACATTATCGAACCATCTTACTGAAAAGAGATTTTTTTTAAACAAGATTACGGACTGGATCCGATTTGTATACTTGCTATACTATAATGTTGTACATACTGTTATAATATAATAAAATTTGTTCTATATACCCAAAAGAGGTTAGAGAATTCAAATTAAGAGTAAGTAATACTAATTTATCTGACGCAAATACAAAACAATCTCATAAAATCTTTTTTGATGAAAATCAATTTGTTTTGACCTAATCACTGATTTATCGATCTGTGTGGAGGACATGTTACATTTATTGGACCTATTCCCTGAATTATAGAGTACTTTTTCAATCTCGAATCCTCGCAATAATAAAATAACGTTTTTTTGTACGATATTCAATTGCTCGTAGCATTAGAAAGACACTGTATTTTCTTCAAATTTATTTGTTCAAAGTGGCGTCAAATTATTATAATTATTAAGATTGCTCACATATTTTCTACCATAGTCCATAATTAAAGTCCTGTTATACAAGATACAAAATAATTTTAAGCAATTTTCAATTGTGAAATTAAATAAAAAATACTAGCTATTCCCGGCGTATCATTCGCCGGTCTAGCATTAGCATTATAAATGAAACAATTTATTTTATTTATTTATTTTCTTTATTTTCTTAAAAAAAATCAATGTTTTAAATATTTTTTATTACATAATAAATAAGTTAAATTGAAAAACTTAAAACTATAATTCACTTTATTTAATATCTCAAAAATAGTTTAACATTTATTTATTTATTTATTAAACAGTGGACCTGTAGATAAATCCGCAGGCCTACTTCAGGTTTATGTTTTTTTTGTTATATTTTGAAAGCACTTTTCACTTCATGTATTAAAATTTTATTTTCACAATAGGTAGGTAGGTATTATATATTTAATATGTATAATATAATAAATAATAATTTTATTTGTTTTTCATAGAATCAAATTGAAAATTTTGACCGCTAATAGTTTTGAAGAAAAACTTTTATATCAGACAGCGTTTATACGTTTTTGAATTGTGTTTATAACGTATAAATGATGTTCATTAAAGTTCGCAAGTTAAAAAAGTGATTTTGCGAGAAAGATACAAAAAAATGTGTATTAAATATTATTATTATTTATCAATACAAATACTTAGAATAATTGATTTACTATTTAAATATTTATATTTCATAAATGTTCTGAAATTACACTGAATATTTATATTTGTTTATAAGTATTTATTATTAGTACTCGTCACGCATATTCGTATTTTCGTGTTTTGCAAGTTTAGAAAGTGGATTTTGCATGAAGAATTATAGTATACTTTGCAACTATAATTGTTTATCTTTGAGATATGCAATTAAAATTTTTGAAATAAAATTTGATGTAATAGCAATAAAATTTGTAAATGTAATAAAAATAAGTAAAACAAAACTTTCATGAAACAAAATCTGATGTCTAAACGCTCCCTAACAAATACTATTAATAGAGACGTACATTTCAAGAAAATGTGGCGAACAGAGATGTCGCTGGGAGTATAGATATGAAATTAAATGCATTTAAACTAAATACATACCACACCCACATTAAAAACACATTAAAATAGCCATAAATACGTTTTTTGTGTTTTTTTTATTATCATAATAGCCCTAACTATTTCAAAACTCAAAATAAAAAAAACAAAACAATTATTTATAGAATTTATATTTTTATTTCACTTCTTTAAATTTTGGTTTTGACGTTTTGGTATGATTAGATATGACCATTATAGTAAAGGTTATGATATGGTTATGGCTTTGTTAAATCATATCGAATCTATAGGCCATTTATTATATATTTAGGGGTAAAGCCAATAATTGAGGGGTAAAGCCAATGAATGATGTAGGTAAGGGTAGTCTGTGATTTTTCTTTTTAAAGTTTTTTTATTTTTTATGTGTACTAAATTTGCAGTGCATTGAATTGGAACTTGATAATAATGTCGTAACATATTTTGTTTTTCTTGTTTTTAGCAGATCGTAAATTTCGGTTTATGATTCTCCATGTGCAATATAATATTTACTCAATGCTAGTGCGCATTTGAATTTACACTTTTGAATTATTTGTTAATAAAATAAATAAATTTCAATTTTTGGAATTTGTGAACATGGTCTGGGTGAAGTAAAAAATATATTTTCTAAATTTACTATTTATTTTACCGGTAAGTTTTTTTGCTGTAATATCGTAATATTTTAACAAAACTATTTTAATTATTTATAAATCGATATAATAATAATATTCTGATAATTCGGTTTTTGTCTTTGCTACTTTGTTTTTTTTTTTTAAATTAATTCATATAATCAGATAGTCAATGCTATTAATTTTAATTTGTTTTTGGTTTTATTTGGTTTTATTGTTTTGTGGTTTATGTCTTTAAATAAAATTTTTCACACTATCGTAATTCTTAATAGTTCTAATAAAGTTGTCTAATCTAAGTTGAAAAAAGCTTTGTGAAAAGTTTAACAGACGTTTAAGCGTATTAATATATAAGATTACTAATTAATAGATATTTGATATATATATTAATCATATTCTGTTAATAACTACTTAATTAAGCTTTAAAGACAAAATCGCTAATGAAGATATTTTATTTCTTTTCTATCCCAAAGGTAGAGTATGAAATTCACTGATATAGTGTTATTGCGTTATGTAAGACAGGCTTACTGTGGAATTTGTCCCTGTAGATTTTCTTTTTTGCCGATTTTGTCCCTCTTCCACCACATATTCTATCTTTATTTTTATTTAATTTACCAAATTTTACTGTAAACTTGCGGTGAAATATTTAATAATAGCATTCTATTTATTATTTTACTTTTAGATTGGAAACGAGATCAAAACATGGTAAGTTTTTTTTTAAGTCTTTTATTTTCATTCTCATTAATTTTTTGTTTAATAATGACTAACTTATTAGAAAACTGAATTACTTTGAATTTAATTTAACAATTATAAATATAGTGCAATCAACATTTCTATATTTAAAAGCCATTCAGTAAAAGCTTTAAAAAAAATAAAACCAATATAGTTCAATTACACGTGCAGAATTCTGTTTGCAGCGCTGCGTTTATTTAAAAATACCATTTTTTTTACTATTGCGAAGTGACTTTGACATAAATTATGGCATTATATTTGTCATATTATAATTCATATTAAATTTGACAAAATTGCTTATATTTTGTAGTAATTTTACTGCACTGTACAGCGAAATTAGATTTGAACACTACTTACCTTAATAAAATTAAGGTAAAACCTATATTTTTTTTAGAAATCGATAAATTATTTTTCACTTTAAGGAAAAGTATCTTAAGGGTCTTATATATTTAATGTATTTTAAATTGTATCGATAGCGAATGTTATTTGATCTTTATAACTCACATATTGGTTTCTTTGAAATCTGTATATGAGTTTTGAAGCTATACAAATTCAAGCTGGAAGCTGTCTAGATAGTTTAACACTATTATACCTACTGATGCGAGTTCCAGGAGCGTTGGCGAATTAAACATTTCTTTAATTACTGCTTCCTACAGTGCAGAATTACGTCTTGTTAGTTACATATAAATTCATATGTTCTAAATAATTTTTAACTGCACTGCTTGCAGAATTCTGTACATGTAATTAAAGTATTAGATACTGTATGAATTTTATAATTTTTTTTTTATTCTACACATAGCCAAAACAATGGGTAGGCGCCCTTTTATACCCATTGGTAAATTTGAATAGGGTAGGAAATCAAAATTAAGAAAGGAGGAAGATAAAAGAGAAGTAGGACAATTACGAACGAAGGTGATGTCTTGAGTTTAGGTAGGTCACAAATAAAGATTTTATCATGTTTGGGGAACACATAAAATGGAATTTTGTTCCACATTCGTGGTGTTGAGGTTATAAACGAATTTCCATAACTTGTTTTGTGCCATCATGGGATTTCGTATTTCACGAGGGAAGCGCTTAAGTGGGTTCTATCATTGGTTCTTATTTCAAACTACATTTTTGAAAGATCCCTCTTTTATTTCGTGAGTTTTAAATATACATAAGTTAAATGGTTATACCATTTACGTCCTGAACAACAGAAATAAGTTTAAACGTAAATCTTCTAATATTTTTGTTATTATTATTTTATTCCACATAAGATAAAAATGTCAAAACATTTATTTTTAATTGCCATATGATTTGCTAGTGACAAATTTAAATTACCTACCTTCCCTGATTAAATTTTGTTTATTTTTCTTTTGTGTTTTTTTTTTTTAAATTTTTTTTGGCTGAAATGTAATACACACAAATTTTTGGTCCTTTTTCTTTTTTTTGTTTGGTTAAGAACACAATATATTATACCTATTGTATAAGAACGTGCTAGGTTGCCTTGTTTGGCATGACATTTCTTACAAACCAAAAAAAAAACACAAAAACAACATCAAAATAAAAAACAGCCAAAATCAATAACAGCAAGAGTTAAAGTGACGCTTTTATCTTTTACGAAAACTCCAAATTTTTTTTTCTTTTACTTTCATACAGACATACATACACACAAATGTACATAACAATATTTATATTTGAATATTTGTGCGTTCTTTTATGTACCTACTTAAATGAATGAAACTAAAAGCATCCTCCATTCAACATCCACCAGCTATAATAGTGATCAAGATGATCATCTAAAGAACTGAAGAAACTAAAAACAAAAAATATAAAACAAAATTTAAAAATGTTTACTTGTAAAATACATAAAAATGTTTATTTAATGTTTTTCAATATTCTTCTTGCATCTTTTCACATTTATGTATATATATATATATATATATTCTATGTATATATTCTATGTATATTCTACTTTACAATAATTATTCTATGTATGGATATATATTTACATAGTTATACACAGTTAATTTCAAAATTGTTTACACATCAACAATTTGATGAATATAAAAAAATTTAATTTAATTCAGTTGTGGTCCCAGTTGGCAAGTATTTTCTTTCTACTTACCTCAATCAATTGCTAGTTGCATTATAAAATTTTTATAAAACCGATGTATATCCCAGCAGCTATGGCACACTTTTATTAAAATCTGAACAGTGTATTGTTATATAGTAATAATAGAACGGTGGTAGATCACATCCCGTAATTGTGGTTCTACATAACAATTACTTATTAAACTTATTTGATAACTACTACACGAAATAAACTAAATAATCAAATCATATTATTTTACTTAAATTAACTCTTACATTACCGAATTAAAACTTAATGAATAAAAATTTATTTTTGATGTTATTTTTTTAGTATGTGGACTTGCAATAAATATGAGCTAGTGATGGGAGCTTCGATTTAACTTTGATTCATTAAAAATATGGATTAGGAATCATATATTAAAATTATAAAATGAAAAAAGTACGGTAAAAATATTTCCATAACTTCATAACCGATTTTCATTATGATTCTTTTAAATGATCGATATTGAAAGAGAGACGTAGCGAAACTAAATATTTTTTTAAAAATTTTTAATTTTAAAATTTGAAATTTCACCCCATGTATAAGTCAATTCAATATACAAAAATTTTAATTTATCAAATTTCTAAAACTCACCCATCGTCAGAATTAAATTAACATTGAATTGTTTTTTTAAATAAATTATTACATATGCGGTTGTTGTCTAAGATAATTAGAAAAAAAAAAAATTGTCAAGAATAAATTGAAATGATATATTATATATTACATAAATTTTTTATCAAACGTCCTCAAATGACGGGGGGCGGGAGCTAGCTAGTTAGTTTTAATTCTAAAAATTATTTTTTAACATTTTTTTTTGACAATCAAAGGTTAGAATGTAAGCTGTGATATGTACTTAAGGACCACTTGGTTAGGGTGGGACAGGATAGGACATGCTAGGAAGAAAGAAAAAAGCTATTTTATAAATTAGAAGGATGTTGTAGAGGGAAAGAAATATTTTTAAATTTAATTTGTAAGTTAAGTGAGAATAGACGTAATCCCAAATTCATACATTTCGGACAATGAAAAAATTTGGTAACCTGTTCAATGCCATTTTGGTATTTCTAAGTTTAACACTATTATTACTAAATTATAAAATGAAATGGAAGAAAAATATTTTTAAATTATTTCTTTATGTTGAGGGGAAATAACAAAATAGGTACCATAGGTAAGAGCTTTATTCAAATTTATTCCTCTTATAAATGATGTAGACAGTATTAAACAATTTGGTAATTAGGTTTATTAATAATTGCGCCAGCGGATTATTTACAATTTAAAACTGTATATAAAAATTGCTGATTGACTACAATAAACTAAAATTGAATAAATTTTAAAAATTACACAATTATGTTTGACTCACTGACCCTACATAAAAAAATAAATTAAAATACATAAACAATGTAATGTCTTCTTACTTTTGTGCCCCCATTTAGAACTGAAAAAAAAAAATATATTTGAATAGAACTGAACCAAATAGTGATTTCATAGTTTCCAATTTACGTTCAGCTGCGGCCATATTTTTGTTGACCATTCTGTTTCAATTAAGACAGTTGTCCAACAATTTTTTCCTAATCATCTATTACGTGTACTGTTTAAGTTATATACTTGAATTATTCTTTTGCGTTGTTTTTCTTCCATTTCTTCAGAGCACGACTAGTTCAACACTATTTTCTGTTACTGATGGCTACTTGTAAAAGTACTTTACAAACGAAAGTTGGGCTGTCCATGATCCTAGTAAAATTATACAACAAATTGGTATCTTGTCACGGGTACTATATCTTTTACCACGTCTTCTGTTATTTGTGCACTATTGAAAATCGTTTGTGGCCAACAAATATTTAATAATTTCCAATTCAAAGAATTTTAAATTTGTTATAAAAATTTAAATGTAATTTTGTCCATATGAAATTTCGTCCCTGTGTAATTTTCTTCTCATGTAATTTTGTCCCATGTAATTTTGTCTCATGTAATTTTGTCTATATGTAATTTTGTTCATATGTAATTTTTCCCATGTCATCTTGTCTTATGTAATTTTAACCCAAAACTCAATTTAATAAACAATGTTTTTGACTGTTATCTAGATAGCTTACGGCATTTGGTTGTGTGAACCAATTTTTCAACTGTTGTTAGTCCAGTCAAGTTAGTCCAGTCTCTTATGTTTCTCAGTTAGGATATCTCCTTTTTGTCGATTTTTCGCTTTCCTTCAATTATTTTTTCGATATCACATTTATTTACAGTTATTTGCAAAAGTATTTGTATAAATAATTATTATTATATTCAAACAAAATATAACTGCAACAGTAGCTTTGTTTGACAGCAGAAATATATTGAATTAAACAGTATACAGTATCCAACTGATATACCGTATTTGAAATGATTAATGAACTCTATACTACATCAGGTGTTTTATTGATTGAAGTAGAAATTCAATAAATCTATATTGTAGTACTCGTTCAATTTTATTCCATAAATTCCATAACCATTTAATAGACTAATAGACAGGCCCACTTTTCATTTACAAAATACTTTTACGAATAACTGTACACATTACATATACAATTTGCTTAAATTGTAGATTGTTTATTTTCTGAAATTTGCTGTTGTTTTTCTTTGATCATGTTAACTAAACAAAAAATTCAACATTATTTAGTTTTTTATTTTTTTTATTTTATATTTTTTAAGTTCCAAAAGCATTTTGAATCTCTTGAATATCATTCATTTTTCTATTGTTATTATTATTATTATTTAGCAAGTTTTACTCTAAGAAGGATTTCACGACTGTGTCTGTTATTGAAAACAAGGGCTTTAAAAAAAACTACATACAACTACATCTAACTTCAACTGCAGTGATATCAGAACATTATGAAAACCTCTTTATATAAATCGTAAAGTCATCCTCAATATTACAATTTACAATGCGTTAGATAAGCACATGGTCAAAATTCAAACGAACATTTCATTTGTTGTTGTTCTTATTTTTTTTTTTGATTTTATGTTTTTACATAATTATTTCTAGGCCTTTAATTTTTTTTTTGCTTTATTATTTATGTTTCTAGTTTTCTTTTTTAATTTTCAAAATCTAATCATATTAAAATTGTTATCTTGATAGCAAATCATCATCATCATCATCATCATAAACATGGTTAGATGCAGTCCACAAAAAAAAGAAAAAAAAAATATTGAAAATAATCAACTCATACTTTAGGAAAATTATAATGATGAGACCAATTATATAATTGCTTGTTAAAAATATTTGTAATTTGAATTTGAAAATAAAAACAATAAAAACAGAAAATCAAATATAAATCGTAAAGTGTTGTATGATGTTGTACTTAATAATGCTGGTTAATGATGCTATAGGACCTAATAGTATATGTGATATTATTAGATTATACCCATTCACTAATGATATTGTGATTATAAATTTTTGATTTAAATTTTAGTTGTTTTTGTTTTTAAAAGTCATTCTGCACCATAGGTAGATTATTTAAGGATTTTTTTGTTTTTTACATGATTAAAAATTATTGTAAGGGTAACAGAGGTACAACTGTATAAAAAACGTTAAAATTGAAATTTAAAGTTAATAATTAAGAGTATGTTGTTACTATTAATTTTTTATATCTAAGATGATCAGTTTATTTGATTACATACCTTAACGAGAAGCTAAATAACCATTTTCTAAAGCTTCTAAATCTAAAGATTTTGATCGATTATGGCATGGTGCATTATTGACGAAATGTCGAGCCAGTGGTCTGATTTCCCCTTTTCTCAAATCGATTTCCTTACGAATGGTACAATTCACTTCTTAGTTGATGGATTTAGGTTGGATTAATTCCAAATAAATGCTTGCCTGCCTGAAGGAGCAATTCTCTCACCCTTGCTTATGTTTATAAATTACTTACTCCAAACGACTATCAATCCAATTCAGCCCACTTTGCACTCAACTGGCATCCTACGATTTTTATAAAACATCTAAAGCTAGATATATATTGCTATATCAACCAAAATAGAAATCATGACCAGTTCCTTCAATCATGATTTAGTTGGAATAGCTAATTGAGTCTCAAAAAACAAAGTCGAGTTGTATTAAAACTGTACCAAACCTCAGAGTAATGAAAACATAAAAAAAAATTTATTTTTAATTAGTATATAATTTACTACTTAGTATGTACTGTATTATTTTTCTGCTGTACTGAATCAATAACAGATGATCGTATTTTAACACTTGTACTTATCACTGCACCTAACATTCTTCCCATAACACATTTTGATAAGTTTCCTCCATCATTTGTATTGAATTTACCATTTTCATTGATTGATTGTGAGCTCGTTTACAACCAAAAAATTTAATAAAATTTTACTAAATTCATTTGAGGCTTATCGATGTTTCCAATGACCACATGCTTCAATTACTTTAATTATTGAATTATTGAATCAGTACTTTTAATAATTGATTCTAAACAAAAATAATCTTTTTTATTACCAAAACCTCAGAGATGTATTATCTTCAGAAAAATGTCCATTTTCTATCCTGATTTTTCGTTTCAGGAAGGTAAGCTGTTGTTTCTATTCACAAGTTATTTTTCAGTTAATAATTGAATACGATAGAACCCAATAATGAGGGAATTAAACATATTTTACAAACTGAGGTATTTTTTTTTCTCGTACGGAGGTAGTCCAAATATGTCAGGGTCGCCGTTTAGCCCTTTTTGCCCTCCACCACCCATCAACTTAGTCAACCCTTTTAATAAAGGCCAATAGGTTTGACGATTTTATCCTGCAGAAGTTTTTTGAAGTTATGTAGTACGTTTCCAACCGCCTGAGTCTCAGCCTTCAAAGAGCTATTCACTCTACTACGACATGTGTCGAGTTTTCTCCTCTTATAGACAATGTCTACCTGTTGGCTCATCAATGAGTACTAGTCTCCATATATGCTTATTCATGTGGTTATGACTAGTAAGTATGCCCACCATCTTCTAACAATCTGCTCATTGAGAGCTAGCGGAAATTTAGTTATTTTGGTTTTTATTCTTGGGGCATATATTTGGACATTTGAGACTCTGTAGCCTTCAATACGCTCTCATAGAGTGTTTATTTTCCTTTTCAGGGTGTTTTCTATCAATAGTTTAATATTACCAATAGATGTACCAACTGTCGATTTCGGTTTACAAATATTACACATCCATGATCTGGCTAGTTCGTTAGCTTTCTCATTTCCAGGCAGTCTACTATTACCCGGTATCCAGATCAATTACAACTGCTCCTTACTTTGGAGTCCTATGAAGCTTACAACTTCCGAACATTCCACCATCTATCTAGATGCTTTGAGGTTACTTTCTAGAGCTTTTAAGACTGTCAGACTGTCACTAAAGATTCTAATGATTTTTTCGACCATCTTTGCGCTTTTATAATATTATCTGAGTTTATAGGAAAGATTTCAGCGTACAGTGACTTTACAGTAGTAATGTTATCTTATGATGTTTTGGCAGCTATAATAAATTGTCCACTTATTTTAAATTTGTATAATTTATATGCTCTAATGTGCAATGTGCGATCTCATAGGTTTTTATATCTCGAATCTCATAGAACTAATTATGGCCTTACTGATCCTTATAATTAACTCTTAACGTCTATTTAATACTTGTTTGCCCGTGATAGATTTTTATTATATATTTATAATTCTTCAAGTCATACATGTTTTTTTAAATTATTGAAATAGTAATTGAAATAAATAAATAAAATAAGATTCTAATTCCAACCTTATTAGATCCAAAATGGTACCAAAATTGGCATAAGAACTGATGTTTATCTCACAAAAAATTAAAATTAGTATTTCACTGGCTTTTCCTAGCATAACATTTGCCGGTCTAGCATTAAAGACAAGTAGACTACGGCAATTCATGATCATTAAGACCTCAGATTGAACTCCAGTTTCAACTTGACAGTGAAGCAATATAACGTCCAGATTTAAAAGTTTGAATATCAATGAGTTACCAATGTAGCTATATAGTGAAATTAGCCTGCCACTTAAATTTACGAAGGCAAAATCTAACCACATCTTTCTGAATTGATTCAATTATTTTTATGTGTTTAGCATAAGATTACATCCAGATAGGGAAGCATATTCTAGATGAGGACGGACTAATGAAATATATACAATCTTAAACGTGTAGGAATCAATAAAGTGAAGAAAATTTATTTTAATAAAACCAAGCATTTGAAATGATTTAGCTAAGATAAAATCAACCCGCGGATTTAAAGTTATTAGAACGTTAGATGTAAAATGTCTCCTATAAACATCATTTGATTAACAACGTTCATATCAGATTTATTTAATTTATAATCAAATTCAAAAAAGTTATTGGTTTTCTAAAATCTCATAACTTTACATATATTAATATTTAAAATGAATCAATTTATAAGACACCATTTATAAAATCAATTTAAAGTCTACGACTACGACAATCATCTAACGTTCTAATAATAGCAAACAACTTCGTATCATCAACAAATGACAAAATAGAGTTATCAATATTCAAATCGCAATCATTCATAAATAACTAAAACAGGATCCTTATGTGTTCGTTGGGGAAAACCTGACATTGCTAGAAATTATTAAGATTCAGTACGCCCAATTAAATAAGATTATGTCAATATTCATATTGATTGTAATGCGTTCAATATTCAAAAATACTTCTTTTTACCAATTTTTATTTCAATTTCAATTCCACCTATGTTTTAGATTTCGACTTGCAATATAGTAACTGAAAGTAATATGCACTTTAATTCTAACTGTTAAAATAATTGATTTATTCTATTTAAATTAGAAATCACAAAGATAAAATGTAATATAAAATATAGGATGAAGTCAAGTAGAATCAAATAATTTTGCTTTTAAAACAAAAAATTGTACAATGTTTAAACAAATTAATTATATCCTATGAGATATATCGAAACTATTACAATCGATGGTCACATCAAATATGAGTTCTATCAATGGTCCAGTCTTAAGTAAAATAAAATAAAATAAAAAAAAAATGAAAACCAATAAAAGAATTTATTTTTAAATAATTTATTGATTTCGATTGAATATGATTGAATTTTATTGTCATCAATAAATTTCAATAAATAAAAAAATAAAAAAAAAAAACAGTTCTTAAATTGTTGGCTTCTTTCCTTATTTTACATTTTTTTTTTTTTTTTTTTGTAAATAAAAAACTAAAATAGTTCATAATCAACAAATAGTTCAATAGGGTCTGTCTGTATATTAAAATTTTCATTGTCAAATCAATATTTTCTACACAAGATAGTTTAAACTAAACGTACTTGAAATACATAAATATTACAGTTTGGTTATTATAATACTAACAACATCATTCATTGTGTGTATATGCTAGCAGTACACCAGACCAGATTTAATATCTGTTAAAGATGGGTATTCCTTGGCTTATTTTATCCTGATTACTTTGTATGATTGTAAGCTCGAAAGTAGACCTTCAGATTTGCAACAAGAAATTAAATTTGATTATTTTGAATCAATTTTTTACAAAAAAATTACAATTAACCGCCATGTCCGATTTCTTTAAAATATTCACCGAAAAAACAACTTTTAATTATATTATGAAAAGCTGTACTGGTCTCGATTTAAGAGGCCCATATTAGCACCTTATAAAAAAGTGTTGTTTTCAATTAAATTTAAATAGCTGCTACACTGATAAAGAATTAAATTGTTTTTTTTTATATGATAACCTAGACCAAACATTGCCTTCAAACCAATGTCCAAATGTTGGAAATAGAGTGTTCCATTTAGATACAGGGTGCTAAAAAAGCAAAATCATTTTTTTTGTTGTGTTTAACATTGAATTTAGCAAAATATGCATTAAAACGGTAAATTGTTCGATGTACCAACAATTCTGTAATTCAAGCCTCTTATAAATTGGCCTAAACGATTATCTTAGCTCTTCTAGTTTATAAGTTATGATACATTTTCCAACTGAATGATCTAAAATTTCATATAAACTAGTACTACTCTATTTCAAATCAGTTGGTTCACATCTTGATGTTTGTATTTGCGATTTGTTACAGTACTGGAATAATGGTTTATCACCTTTTGATAAAAATGTCAGTGTAGATGAGAGATGAAATCAGGATTTGAACAGCTGGAAATACCCAATTTCCCATTGTAACAGGTTTAAAAGTGGACTAACTTTTATGAAATAAAGCTAGTATATTTTTTTCAACATATGATAGACATTGTAAGCAATGTACTTGTGTTTTATGAATTATTTTCAGTATTGCCTATATAATAAGGGGAGTTTGACAATATTTCAGAGAATGTTTGAATATATTATAATTATTGAATTGTTTAGCAAAATACCATCATTGTATATGCAAGCCCATATTGTTTTCAATATTTTGATTATATATCAAACATGTACGTCGATAGCTTCAATATGCGACCTATCAATCAAAGAACCTTCATGTATTTATGTTCAAGATCCTTTTTTTTAACCTGTTATTTCAATAAAATTTTGGCGTTTGGTGTCATACACAAGTATTTTGCGCAGCATTTTTGTTTAGTATGAAAATTAAGTCCAAAACAAATTATCTTAGTTAGGGAAATTTAAATACGTATAGATTTTGCCATGATTTAAATTTATTTTCCATGTTTTACAACAGCCAGATATTTCAATATTAGATCTTTGTAACTTAATTAAAAAAACATTGTAGATATTATAGTATAAGCTTGCAGTACCGTACTTAATTAAGCACGAAAAGATGATTCTACCTAAGTTACTGTCAACAACATAACAAAAAAAAATTGTAGTATCTTCTGTGTTTTTATAATATTATGTACTGCCATATCGACTGCCATAATTTGAGTAAAAAGGTTTAAAATTGAGCTTAGTATGTTACAAAAGTCTACAACACACCAGCTTTAATACCTCTTCCAAACGAATAGTTCTCGTTTTATACTGATTACTATTTCTGATGGATATAAATTGTTTAATCCAATATAATCAAGGATGTAACTTACATATATACCATACCTGTTCGTGTTAACTCCACACTTTTTCAAAAGCTTGTTGAAATATCTTGAAACACTGACTGGCATATTTTTGCCTTTTGTTGTCTAGTGTAAGACTAAAATGAAATGAACAGGCTTCATGAACCTTTCATACTTTCTCAAAAGCCTGTTGCAACATTTAGAACTACAATATTTGGTTTTTTTCTATATAGTGCAAGGCTAAAATGAAAAAAAAATATATTTACTTATTATACTCAAATTGTGTTAATTATAAATAAATTAAGAAGTTAAATGAAAATTGTTGAAAATTTAGAAGAGAGAGAAATTAAAAAAGAACAAATATATTTTATTTTTACCTAGTATCCTAACTTAATTTACAATCTATATCGCTATACACAATTATATAATAAGTAAATATTTGTTATTTAATTTTATTAGAAATTTTAAGCAGCATTTTTCACTGAAGACCAAACCCTAGGATATCTGAATATTAAAAATATTATGTTTTTCACTTATTTTGCTATTTTACTATTAAAATAAATGTAATTATAGTTTAATGTACCCCGAAGCTAAAATTGTATTAAGATTGGAGATGAGCTAATTTTAGCAGGGTAATACATTCATATTCTTCTACTACTAGCTTACACCATCTTAATCTCCACTTTAGAAAAAAATTTAATTAAATTTCTTAAATTAATATTGCTTCAAGTATTACAAATAGTATTACATCAATTTCTTCAATCACCAATACTTGAAGTACCAATTCAAAGGCCTTGTATAAATAAAAAAAATAATTTTTAATTTTAACAATTAAATTTTGAACTAATTTAAAACCCTTCGCTATAATTACAGATTATAGAGTTCGAAAATAGTAAAAAAAACAAAACCCCAACAACTTTTTACCACATCATTTAAAAATTATTATACGCAATTCAATATTTTATAAACACAAACAAACAGAAATGCATAACAATTTAACCTCCAGGTGCCTAAGGTAGGAACTAAATATTAAAAATGAAAAAATAAACGTTTTTTATTATTTTTAAATAAAATTAATTTAAAATTCAACATGAAAACTATTAAATTTTGCAATGAAATAAAAACAAAACAAAAAAAAAACAATAATCGAATTTTCCGAACAATACAAATTAAAAAATAAAAACAAAAAACAAACAAAATTCACCACAGTAAACAAAAACAAAACAAAAAACATTAAATATCCGTGAAAAACGTGATGCACATGTAAAAATAGTTCTAAAATTAGAAATAAAACAAAATACAGAGTTCTAAATAAGTAAAAAATATTTTTGATCATAAATTGGGAGGAGAGAAATCGGGAGTATAGTATATAGTTATACTAGAATAGTATATAAATTCTAATTTTAATAAAAAAAAACAATATTATATTTTAAGAACTACGAATATAGAAAATACAAATAAACAACCATAGCACCTTTAGGCTTTTTCTCTATATGTAATAAAACAAATATAATGAAAACAGAAAAATAATAATAATTTTTTTTAATATGTTATTTATCATGAAACGGTACTCAATTTTGCGAAATAAGAGAAAAAAAAAACCACGCAAATAAAAAAAATACATTAAAAATATATTTTTTAATAAAACAAAAGGCCGAAATGAAAATTGCATAAAAAATATAAAAATAAAAATTGAAATATATTTTAATATATTATAAATAGAAATATGAATGAATATCTTTGTTTGTATGCTGATAGATTTATGAAAATTTAACACTTTTTTTCTTTTTTTGTTGATTTTTTTTTAATTATTTTGTGAATATTAATATTAAAGTATGTAATATAAATAACAAAGTGACCATTGTATCAATATAATATTAAACAAATTTTGAATTTTGGGTTTACGTCAAATTTCCTGAATATCAATTTTCTAAAAAAAAAATATCAAAAGTCTAAAACATTTTTCCATACAAATTCAGGAATTATAAAATTGTGACCTCATTTCCAAATGTTGGGTAATATTTCACAATTGTTAGTAGTTTTGTTTTTTATGTTAGGGTTTTGTTATTTCTTAAAAACCTAAAATTTTCTAATCTTTGAAACTTTGGTGAATGACTTTGATAAGGCTTGTTTCTGATTTGAAAGTTGTCCCAAATGGATGATTTAATAAACTACTAATAAATTATGTGGAATATTTTGAAAAGGTGAATTTAAAGGATATATGTTGCATGTCGTTTTATGATACCTAGATACATTTGCCCGTACCCACGCGATTGCCATCCAACATCGGGTACAAAATGAAGGCAATGCAAGTGGGCGCGGCAAAAAATTTGAATTTGAAGAACTTTTATGTATAACAATATATATACACATTATATATTAAACTAGTATAATACCACTGCTAATTTCCAGAAAAAAGGTGTTATTATACTTTATACACCATGACACAAAAAATTACATACTTCAATCTAACAGTCATTTTTTCTCATTTCTTAGTTATTTGATATATCTCAAACATTACTAATTTAATTATTAACTCGAAACCCCAACAACAATGGAAGGTAACTAAATATCAGCTTTCTTTGTAACGTTATGCATTAATATTTCTCACCACATTCTTCCTAAACATACTTCCATAAAGCGGTAAACACCAGTTCGACCACCGACCACTGACTACCGACTACCAATGAAATTCGCTTCGCTTAACTATTTTTCGTCAAATGAAGCACAATTGCAGCGAAACGAAAAATAAAAATAAACAAACAAAACAGCAAAAAGAATTGGCGGAATTTCAAAATATTTTTTTATTTTGAAATTCCGCCAAAAAGCAAATGGCGGAATTTCAAAATAAAAAAATATTTTTAAAAAAATTTTGAATAATTTATTAATTTATTTGTAGCATCATCAGATCCAAATACATCGCTAATAAATCTAAATTTATATATGTATCTAAATAAAAAAATAAATAATTATAAATTGTAGAACATATAAAACTGATATTATAATATCAGATTTCAGAATAATTGTTTTTATTTTTTGATGTTTAAAAAGGTGGTCAGAAATGTCAAATCCAACTACCAGCGAAAAAAATAAGAAAATAGTCTTATTTCGACGGCAACGAAAATGTGGTTGAGCGATTGTAATTGAAATTGTGATTATATACATAAGAGCGTAAGTATTTTAATATTGTCGTCGCGAATTTTTCGTCGGTAGTCGCAATTATGTTTACGCTTAATACATTAAAAAAGAATTAAATTATTCTCTCAATTCTCATTCTTTCATTCATAATGAACTGTTTTTTCATTATTATCGTTCTTGTTATAATTATTTTAACATCAATATTCTTTGTTGCATGAATATGTGTTGTGTATTATATAAAGAATTTGGTTTCTACATATATACATGCATAATATTTAGTAACTGAGGCTTCAGATAGCATATCAAAAATAGTATAAATAAGATATGTATATATAATCTATAGCGGTTACATATAAAAATTTATATTTATATCCAACAGCGTCTATGCAAAACAAAATAATTAACCTAAAAATGATCAAAAAGGTAGATATGATCAGTATGTAAGCCATTTTTGGTTTTAAAACTCTCGTTAAGTGGAACCTAAATGTTTAAAAAAAACTAAATTTAATTTTGGCACAAAATTCGCGAATATTATTCCCTCCAAAATTATAAAATAATTAAAAAAGTAAGTGCACCGACACATACTTAGCAATAGTCATAGTATTAATTAGTATGTATACTATAATATAATTGAGAGACTTCTAACTAATATTTTATAGTAAAAATTACATAACAATACAGTTTTTTTTTTTATTTTATTTATTTTTTAACATCAAATATTACACCGAAAAAACAACTATTTACAAAAATGGTGGCTATTTCCTTATTTAACTAACTTAATTTTGAATAAATTTTTTATTAATTTTCGATTTGTATTTTTCAGATTTGTATACTTTTAATATTTTTCTTATAATCTCCACCAAGTTACCACTTAACTTATGTATTTTTAATATAAACAATACAGTAAACTACATAAAATGCTACAAAATTTATTGTCCCACAATATTTCCAAAAATCAATTGGTCACTCGAAATAATTTTAATAAGATATTAAAAAAAAAATACAAAAAATAAAAATAAACTGTTAATAAAAATCTAATCCAAAAATAATATATTATGAAGGTGTAACGCCGTCAGCATTAGTATTATAAATGTTGTATTACACAAATGATTGCAAATTACAATTGCAACTGTAATGTGCAACACAAATTGAATTTCATGATTGTGGCAACAACAAAAACAATAAAATACGGAATGAAATAAAATAGAAAAAACAAAAACAAAAAAACAATTTATTTACGGAATTAATTTTCTTTTTTTTAATACTTTAAATTATTGTTGTTGTTTTTTTATGCAATTTTTTATTATTGTTTTTTTTTTCTTTTCAGTTTATTAACTGAAGAAAATTTAGTTTTTTATTTTTTAATTTTTATTATTATGGTTGTTTTTAATTTTTTGGTTTGATTTTTTGTTTTTATTTTTTTTATTGCATTTACTCAAGTATAAAAATACAAAACGGATTCTTAAACGCGTCAAGCACACTCTCTATGTTGTCTAGATGAAAACAAAAATTTTTATGCGGGGGTTTTGAATTTCTAGCGATTCTTAACTCGACTCTGTTGATTATTGTATGTCGGTGTGATACAAACCATATAAAAAATAATAAAATAAAAAATCTTTAGAATAAAAATGAGAAGAAAAGTTGCATTTTCTTGTTGTTTTTTTTTGTTTGTTGTTGGTTTTTGTTTTATAAAAATAAAATATTGTAATTAATTTAAATTTTTATGAAAAAAAAAGGAGAAAATTATAAGAAACATTTCTGTTTTTTACACGCATAAAACATAAAAGTGGTTTGTTTTTTAGTGTATTATTTCTTTTCATTCGAATTTTTCTAGAATATTAAAGGCGCTGAGTTTATTCGGAGTGCATTAAATTTTTTTTTCGACCATGAAATTTTCTATCCAAATATAAATTTTGAATTATTTTTTTTTGTTTTTGTTGTTAGGGTTGGGAAATTTGCTTCTCAGTTTTCGATTTATAAATTTGGATTTGTATTTGTTCAGCTTTGTTTTAGATTCTATATAAACCCTTTGGTCACGTATTGTTATTACTATACCGTTTCTTATTTTTAAACATTGTTACAATTTCAATTTTTCTTGAAAATATTTTGAAATTTAAATTAATGATTAGTCTAGGGAAAATTGAGTTCTGAAGTCAGATGTTATTATTTTTGCAGATCTTTTTTTTTTATTTGATTTGTGAATGTTGAATAGGACTAACAAAATTTAATCATAATTTAATAAATTGTGTCTACTTGAATAATTATTAAACTACTAAATAATTATCGACTACACAAAAATGTACGTTCTCGGCTTAGTTTAGCATTCTATTTGTGGGAAATCTCAAATGGTTTTACATCTGCCAATATTTTGCTCTCCAATGTAAAATTGTTTTTGCATACTTTATTCTTTATTTAGACATTTTCTCAGCAGGACCATTTCTTCCTTCTGTCTACTCTAGTATCAGAGCTAGTTCAGTTTCTTTACTTGAATTTATGTGATTACGTCCACTTCATTGAACAGCTCATATTACAAGATAATTTTGTAAAACTAATTTAAACTGTACCGTACAACTATTTTCATTGCCAAATTGTCTCAAACAGCAAATATAGCAATTAATTTCAGTTTTTAGAGTTATTCACATAAAACTGACGAAATAAAAACTATTATGTCCAAAATACAACCATTCCATCGTAATACTCGCAGGGCAGCCTTATGGAAGACCTTACCTACTTACGTGTTCCCACAAATACAAGAAGATTTTAAGAGACCGGCAAATAAATATCTTT
Source organism: Argyra leucocephala (assembly GCA_963942445.1). Taxonomy (NCBI): domain Eukaryota; kingdom Metazoa; phylum Arthropoda; class Insecta; order Diptera; family Dolichopodidae; genus Argyra; species Argyra leucocephala. The sequence continues at coordinate 106,409,244 of OZ012681.1, forward strand.
TAAGCTGTCTTCTGTAAATTATATTATGTATATACTAACTCTTCTAATCTATTCTCCTCTGTATAAACTATGCTATTTATAATTTTGTTTATTTCTCTCCTTTTTTCTTTTTTTTTATCTTTTAAATGACTTGAATTCTGCGAAAGCAGTTACAGTGGTTATCTCATTATCTTGGCCTCACAAAAAAAACACAAAATTAATAAAGTTTGAGTCCTATTAGTAAGGTTCCATCAAACCATATAATTTTGATAACTTCATCAGTACCCTCTTTATTTACTACAGTCTAAACCTTCTTCACCTTTAAATTTTCATCTTGATGACTCTCAGTTCTAAATTCAACTCCGGTGCATTATCAAACATATTCTTTGAATTGTATGGCTCTCTATATTATATTTTAATAATTTTTTTTATTCTTGATTACACTGTCAATGGGAAGAAATCATGCTGAGCTTCTTTTTATATGGTATATTTTAAGAAAAATCAGCAGTGAACAAAATAAGAGTCTGAAATAAACATAATTCATTGGTGAAGTTTAATTGTTTAAAATAAAATTAATAAATTTGTTAAATTGCAAATAAAAATGCAAATAATGCATGTTATTCTATAGATAAAAAGCCAAAACAATAACAACAAATTTATTTTTATAGATTTTGTTGCAAGCAATAATAAATAAATTCTTCATTTGTTGCAAGAGGCATCTGTATTTTGCGGAAAGTTTTATTGTATAAGAATATAAATAAAATTCTAAATTTGTCAAGGTTTATTTTTTACACTCTTACAATTTTCTTAGTAAAAAAAACAATATTGTTTTACAAAAAAAAAAAAAAAACAAAAAAAAAAATTAAAATTTTCAAAAACATTTTAATTAAAAAATTACTTTGCAATTTTATGTAAAATTCTGAAAATTACAAAATTTTCAGAAATATAAAATTTATTTGAAATTAATTCAGTTAAAAAAATATGAATTTTCCAAAGTTTCCAATTTAGAAAATTTTAGTTTATCATATTTTAAGAATTTTGCATAAAGTATATTTAAAAATGTCATATCGAAACAGAATTGCAGTTAACAAATCGATCTATAGATTTTATTTACCAAACTGAATGATCCACGCATTTAATTAACTATTTGTGTAACCCCATTTATTATATAATTCAACAAATATTGTAGTCGAATATAATTTGTGAAGTTGTTTTCAATTATTCTGTGAGTCAATTTAAAGCCTAGATCAGTAAATAATAATCAAATAATCTATATTGAACATTTCATTTTATTTATTTATTTATTTATTCGTCTACAAAGTTAGATCTTACAGACTAGCAACAAAACAACCAAAAATAAAAAAAAAAAAAAAACTATATATAAAAATAAGAAAAAACAAAAGAAAGAGTACTTAAAATTATTCAAAAATATAATTAACACTATATAACGCAAGATCTTTAAATTGAGTTCTATTTAATAAAAAAACATCAATCTTATTATTTACTGCTAAAAACTCATTAAGCAAAGCGGAACACCTTGAAACCGGTTCATTTCTACTATAATTTGTTCTGTGAAATTGAGTATTCAACAAGTTCTGCGATCTAAGTAGTCTCGGTGGCATAGCTAAATCGAAACTGTGTAATAAATTTGATGAATCAATATGCGATGTCAAAATATCGCGAGCAAACATAACACAGAAAACAGATCTTCTATTAGACAATTTTGTTAAACCTAACAACTTACATCTTGCATCATATGAGGGTCTTCCTGTTGTGAGTTGAAATCTCCTCAGGGCGAAACGAGTAAAATTTTTTTAAATTTTTTCAATTCTTAATACGTGGATATTGTAATAAGGATTCCAAATAATTACACCGTATTCTAAAATTGGTCTTACCAGAGATACATATAACGCTTTAACCGTATATGGATCTCTAAATTCGATAGAGTTACGCTTAATAAAACCCAGCATTTTATTAGCCTTTGCGATTATGTAATCTACATGATCTTTGAAGGACAATTTTTGATCAAAATAAACCCCCAGATCTTTTATATTATTTGATCTATTTAAAATGTTGCAATTTATAGAATAGTCAAATGTTATGGGTGATAATTTTGTAAAATACGACTTCACGGTACACTTCCTATAGTTAAGGTCTAAACCATTAATTAAACACCAGTCATAAAATGTATTGAAGTCATCTTGCATTGCTGTACAATCATGTAAAGTTGATATTTTTGAGAAAATTTTAGCATCATCTGCAAAAAATGAGATATGAGCAAATTTTAGTAATATATCACTTATAAAAAGAATGAATAGCGTGGGTCCCAAATGAGATCCCTGCGGTACTCCCGATTCTACAGGAAAATTGTATGAGGAAAAATTGCTGATCTTTACATATTGCACTCTGTTTCTTAGATATGATTCAAACCAGGAAAGAATATTAGAGTGAAATCTTAAGCTCTCCAGTTTTGAAATCATAAATGAGTGGTCTAATCTATCGAATGCTTTTACAAAATCAGTATATACTACATCCACCTGATTACCTAATTTCATGTGATTTAACGTATAGTTTACAAAAGAAGCAAGATTTGTAGTGGTAGATCTTTTTGTAGTAAAACCGTGTTGATTATCCGGAATTTTTTTTTTTTTTTTTTTTTTTTTTTATATAATTCCAAGTCTATGGGATGAACACCCTAACTGCTTTTACACAGAGACTTGGAATACACAATCACATACAATAGCTTTTCTATAGAATTTTTTGGGTTATATCTACTAATTTAAATGTGGAAAACTATATCTATTGTAGAGTACTTCGCCTTCATAATAGCGTAGTTCCATTTTATTTTTAGTATAACCAAAACTCTCAACTATTTATCATTTATTTTATCCCAATGATGAAGGGTACTGGACCAGGTCGAAAATTCAGAAAGCATTATTTTGCCTTCGTCAGGAATCGAACCTGGACCTTTCGGTTGAAAGGCAGGCGCTCTACCTACTGCACCACCCAGCGTCTAATTTTATTTTTAATTAGAAATTTTAATCTGTCATTAATCAATGCTTCAAATATTTTTGGAAAACAAGTTAGTTTAGATATCGGTCTATAATTTTTTATATTATTTATTTGTCCGGATTTGTGAATTGGTGTGATGCTGGATAATTTCCAGCAATCGAGAAAATCACCACTGTTAAGAGAGTAGTTAAATATTATTGTTAACGGAACAGCTAAAGCAGGACAATTTTTCCCTAAAATAGGTGGTATGCCATCGGGGCCACTGCTTTTGTTCCCATCAAGTTTACTAAGAGCTACTAAAATTTCGTCTTTCTCAAGCGTTATATTACCTAAGTCAACAATTGGAGTAACATTAGCAAAACTACTGCTTACATTGGCTTGTTGAGGTGTAACAAAATTTGACCTAAAAAAATCGGCAAATAGAGAGCAACTTGTAGAGAGATCACTGTGTCCATTAATACATGACGAGTACTGTGTCTATTAATACATTGCCAAAAATTGGGTATTAAATTTAAAAAAATGCTACTATAGACAATTTCAGTTATTATTATTGATCAGTAAATAATCTTAAATAGATATTCTATTTTTAATTTAAATTTTATTATGACTGTTATTACACTACTAAAAATGGATATTAAATTAAAAATTACTACTACAGACAGACTATTCGTTTAGTCACAATCAAAGTTGAAATCAAATTTGAATTTGCAAATGAAACTTTGCTACACAAATAATATATTGAATTGTTTTGTTAGTCATAATTTTATAACAGTTGGTATTGGATACTTGTAATCATCCTACAGATTTTACCATCTTAAACTATGTATTAATCAGAATTCTGTCACGTTATATACATATACATATTATGTTCTTGTACAAATATTTCTAATTTTGCTGTTCTTTTCTAATAGTTAATTTTGTTCTGATTTTTTAAAATTGTGTATCACAAAATTGTGTATTTTATGTTTGAAGCAGTTGTAGAAGAAATTCCTTAAAACCTCTAACTAAAGTTGTTAGTTTGGAAAAATCCGTAATTTCTAAAAATGTCACAATTTATTAGCAGATAATGCAAATCTAGTCTGATAATCAATATTGAAGATAACCAACTGAAGATTAACGGAATTAACGAAGCCCAGAAAACTCGATTTGCTTACGGCTGTAACCCTTTTTAATCTAAACTAAACTAAATCAATCATTTTATTTAAATTTACTGTTATTTCAATAAGACTATCCATCCAACCTAAACATAATTCTGTGAATATGTAGTTACCAAACTATCATAAGGTAAAATATTCTGAATTATTCTATAATCTCTATTAGTCTGTCATTTTTTTATTATACTTCTGCTCGCCTAAGCTTACTCAATATTGTTCTACTTTTGATTGAATACACTTTCAAAATTCATTAATATTATCATAATTTAATAACACTTAAAATTACTTAAACTTATTATAATTGTTCAATTTTCTTTTTAGGGATATTGTCATGTTATCCTGGTTCGAACCTTTTATTAATATTTTCCAAACCTATTTTTGTTTTTTTCTCTGTTTAATGGCTTAAACATTGGATAAGGTGCTTCTTCAAAGTTACAAGTGTATAAATTTATAATTAAGCATTTTTCCTAAGCGCAGATTGTTTAGCTTATCTCAAGAAATTTGGAAATCATTTACAATTACATTTGTTGAAAATTGTACAATTGAAATGGACTATATAACTTAGCTAACAATTAATTATAGAATTCCAACTATACAATAATCATCAAGAGCGATACGCTAATGAATAGATTATGATAATGAGACTTTATGATAGAAAACGAACAAAAAAGAAGAAACTGCGATAGCTTATAGCACCTATTTGACTTTTATGTATGATCAAAATCGGGTCAATAAATTTAAATGTGTAACTTTATTCTGTATACAACTATCTTAACTACTATTAACAAGGATATTGAGTACAATTTTGAAGAGCAGTAAGCATGTGTCTAATAAGACTCCAAACACTCTTGACCTCCTTAATTTAATATTTTAGATATTTATGGTATCTCAAGTCATAGTTTTCAATTCTTGTGGTCTGCATCCATTCAGCCCAACCTTGCTTGATGCTTTGTTGTCATTCGTTTATGATTACTTGAAACGTAAACGAATTTGAATGAATTTCTAGGCAATATGAAAAATTTTCTGCTTTCTTTTTTATAATGTCCCCATCCTCAGCCCCACTTGATTAAATGTTTAAATCCAGCCTTAAGATACTGTAAGCGAAAAGATTGAACATTTTATTATGTTGGTAGTACTGACCACTTTTTACTGTCAAAAAAGATTGTTGTTATATAAACAAAATATGACTTATAAAATTTTTGGATAGTATTAGTGTGGAATTGGTTTAAAGGAAATTTTTTATAAAAATTGTTACAGCTCAGTACTTAAACAGTAGTGAAACAGCTGTAGTAAAGATGGGTTTTATTTTTGTTTTTTTTTTGTTTTTTTGGGACTCTATGAGGGAGATGTTGTATCAGCTTAAGACCTAATGACTATATCCCAAACATACCTGGTCTTCCTAGCATTCAAAAAACTATCTTAAACATATCAAAATATATCGAAAACGGGGGGAGGGCGTTTATGGTAAAATCTTGAGATATTTGGTTTTTAAAGAAAGAAAATAAAGATTGTTTTTTTTCAAATATTTTCTAACTACAATATCTCCATAACGGCAGCACCAATCATCATTAAATAAATGTTAAAATATGCTCCAGACCGTTTTCTTACTATATAAAAAACTGAATATAGGTATATATAGCTAATTAGATCAACAGATATACCGGTTTATATACCTTTTCGTCCTTAAAAAATAAGATACGCATTTAAAGATATATGTTTTTGCAAAGTTAACAAAACCAGATATTCTTGGGATATAGTCATTAGATCCTGCGCGTACACAATATCTCTCTCAGAAGAGCCAGTTTTTTTTTCAAAACAAAAACAAACTTTTTAATAATAATGCAAAAAAATATAATGAAAAATTGTTTATTAATCTTTACTTAACAACATCTTTATTTTCTCCATTTAATTTATTTATTTACTTTCACTTTTTGATAAAACAAAAAAAAAACATAAAATACTTTGGCGAGATTCTCTATCTTTTACCAATTTTTGAGGACATAAATAATGGCTACAGTGGCCTATGAAAGCTCTAACAGAAATTACTACAGTCGCGTGTGTTTTGACATGTTTGCCGTCGCGGTAATTTGCTATCGCTAATTCTTCAGAGAGATTTTCTTCAAAGCGACTGGGTCTAATTGAATATGAGTGATAATTTCTCATTCAATCATACGAAAGTAGAAAATTTACTGTTCGTTTTAATCATTTGTTCTTTTGCGCTTTCAATCACAAGCTTCAATACTTCGTTTCAATATATTTTAGCAAAAAAAAACCAATTTGAACAATTTAATAAAATTATAAAAATCAAAATATAAAAAAAATTTAAATATATTATGCATCATTCATTAATTTAAACTACATAAGTACATATATAATGTGTAGATGTAAGATATTATGACGAAGAGAGAAATATAACAAAAATTATTATAAGAACCACAAAAACAAAAATGTACTAAGCTACAAAAGAATATCATAAAATAACAAATAAATAAGAACAAATTTATAACATAGACTGTAGAAAATAATATAACGAATCATAATTGATTTCTATTTGATCTAGTAAAATGATATTTCGTGTTTATTTCATCATCATTATAATCATCGTCATCACAATCATCAACACAATATAACACTTTCAATATAACCAATCTTTTATTACTATATCATCAATATAATGATCATCATCAATATCATCATCATCATCATAATTTCTCTACACATTCATTTATTTTTACAATGAATTGGAACTCTGATGGTGAGTTCAATTACTTAAAAAAAAACAAAAAAAAACAAGAAAAACGCACAATTTACATTTTCTTTTTCTTTTTTTTTTTTTAAATTACTTTCCTCTACAACTTATTACATTTAAAAAGAATAAAAAAACAAAAACCAGAACAGAATCAAATGGTAATTTTTTTATTAAAATTAACTATGAATATTATATACAGAGCAATGATGATGATGCCTTTACAATAATTCTATATATATATATATATATAAGTACATATGCACATAAACAATCTTAAAGTAAAGCTCTAAAGTTTTTCTTTTTTTTTCTTTATTTTTTTTTTTTTTAAATAAATGAAAAGGCCGTAAAGTCAATTTCAACTCATCAGAACTCATCTAAGTTCGTCTAGTTCGTCATTTTAAATTTTAGCATATTATAAAAATTGTATATATATATATAATAAATATGAATATGTACATTATGTATTTATATGTATTTAAGATGAACACATTCAAGATTTAAATTGAATTGAATTCAATTCAATTGAATAAATTTCAAGTTTTGCGGTATTCTGTTCTGAAATATCTATCGTTATATATGTAATATGTATATAATAAACCTATGTACCTATGTATATAATAAACAAAAATATCTCTTACCAACCATCAAGTATTATTAATTTAGAATATTTTGAAGATGAAAAATTCAATCTATACATACATATTGTCTAGAATGATAAGGGTGTAACTCCATTTTAGACATATTTAAAATAAGTTTTAATTTAAAGCATTAATTACTATAGGGCTATGAACTGGAAAATAAATTTGAATTAGTGAAAACTAGAAAACTTAAGTATTTTTGACTAACTAGATAAAAATAAAGAAAATATTAAGTGTTAACAACTATTGTTTTTTTTTGCTTCGATATTTACTAGTTCGGCCGAACTTTTTGAAGTATTTTTAATTAACGTATAGCTATTGACATATGTATTAACTTATGATTTTTATTTTTCTACTAACAGTATGTATCTGCTTTAGCTTATTTTAACATATTTCTAATTAAAGATGGCGGTGTTTTACTAATCGTATTGGTTGATGATATATTTCACACCCAAATGTAGCAAGTTTTCGGCTAGTAATAGCCTAATAGACGTTTGATGTGTTAGCTCTATGCATTTATCTGACAGTATAAAATTATTCAAATTTCTTACTGATTTTACATCTTATAGTTCGATTTATTTATTTTTAATGATAGATAGATTTAAAATTATATGTATCAATATTATATCTAATAATATTATTACTTACTTAACGTAAGTTATTTGTGACAATAATGATTAAAGGAGTGGTATTGTTCATCATAACACTACTTGAAGTCATTAATAGGTATTTATAGTGTTAGACTACACCTACGCAACTCTTAATTTTTACTTTGATTGATTTTACACTTATTACAAGATGTTATGAATACATCTGTGAGTTATAAAAATCAAACAAAAAATTTAAACATTTTGACGTATTACAACTATTTAATTATTTTTTAATATATAATATAAAATTTATATCTTAATATTGATTATATAGTAATTTTAATTATTATTATTATTAATATTTTATTTATTTTAGATTTCTCTGTAATCTGGATACAGGATTGGTGATTATCTGCAACTCAAGTAAGTATTATTAACATGTAAATTATATCATTTGTTTTTGATTTAGTTTTTCCTCACTTGATCATATGAAAATCAGTAAAATAATGACGTACAATTCTTATATGTATTTGGCCTAATGCCTCAACATTCAATAAATTGTAAAAATATGCGATAGATAGTACCAATGAGATAAATTAATACCCACCTTGAAATTATCTCCTATTGAAAATTACCGTACTGTTTGATCTCTTCAATAATTTGATAGCAGAAAATGAATTTGGAAGAATTTGGAAGCAGAAAATATAATATGTGGTAATACTAGCATTGTTGAAATTCCGAGATTGCCAAGACAGGTTATAAAACCTTGTTTGTTATTCAAACATTGTTTTTCTAATGTTATTGTAATTTTTTTTTATTTAATCAAAACTAGAATAAGTAAACAAAAATATGGAAATTAATACCATTTTGTGTTCCACATATGAACACATTTTTACTTATGACCTGCAAAAATTCAAGAATATACCTTTACCACTTTAATTTGTAATTGTTCTATTAGTGTGAAGCCTTACTTTACTTTTCCGTCCCGTTCTAAGCAAATACCAAACACATAACAAATGATTTCCACCACTAATGAAAAATAGCCAGTCAAGTCAAGCATTGATGTTAACAAGACAATCATCAATTTTGCAATTGACTAATAGCCAAATTCAAAATCCGAATTCTAGATTTTATCTTTTATTAAACAACAAATTTGAACCTATTACATATTTCGAATTGGTCGCAGCCAGCATATTTTCGAATATTTAATTTTCAACTTCAAGAATATTTTTCAGAAACCATTTTTTTAAATTGCGTTCAATAATAAAACATTTAACCCAAATAATATAGAATTTGATATAGACGTAAATCTGGTAGAAAATTCCCAAGTAGATGTTCAAATAACACTATTTAGAAGAAAGGAAATAATAAAAAAAATTAAAAGCTTAAAATCAAACAAAGCTCCAGCATTAGATTTGACACAGCTGATATCTTAAAAAAACCCCACACCGAAAGTTTTAACAGTTCTAACTAAAATAATGAATGCAGTACTCAAACAAAAATTTGTCCCAAGTATATGGAAAATTGCTGAGGTTAATTATGATTCATAAGCCAGGAAAACCCCCAAATGAACCAAAGTCCTATAGACCTATTTCATTGTTATCAGTAATCTCTAAATTGTTTGAAAAACTAATTCTTAAAAAAATGCAACAATTGAAACCAGAAACATTATACCAAATCATCAATTTGGATTTAGAAAACAACATTCAACTGTCGAACAAGTCCATAGAATAACTGACGTCATCGAAAAAACATATGCGCAAGCCTTTGACAAAGTATAGCATGAAGGGCTAATCTACAAGCTACGTCGCTTGCACCCTGAAACATATGTCGAACTGATCTCGTCATATTTATCAAAACGATTATTTCAAATTAAATAAGGAGAATATTATTCTGCTCTACAAAATATTAATGCAGGAGTACAACAAGGTAGTATACTGGGCCCCTATAATACTATATTAACTATACACTAGTGATATTCCAGAGACAAAAAATTGCGACGGTAGCTAGTTTTGCAGATGACACGGTTATATTTTTTTTTATTTTTTTCACCTAGGTACTAATTTAAAGCACTAATTACTAGGGCTATGAGCTTGAAAATAAACTTGAATTAGTAAAAACTAGAATTCTTAAGTGTGTTTTACTAACTAGATAAAAATAAAGCAACTTAAGTCGGTAAAAATATAATTTAAGCTACAAATAAATTGCAACAAGCCAATAACAAAATATCCTGCATTTGGTGCAAAAGGTGGAGAATTAAACTGAATGAAGCAAAATCCACGCACGTTAACTTTACAAATAAAAAAATTGAGTAGCACATTCCAGTAAGATTAAACAATGTCATCTCAAATTCTGCATAATATCTTGGTATGACGCTTAACGCAAAGCTTAGATGGAAAAAACACGTCAAGAAAAAAAAACTAGAACTGGATCTAAAATACAAACATTTGTACTGGCTAATTGGGCGGACACATATACGCTTTCGACGTATAACAAAGTTTTGATCTAAAATCAGATATTAAAGCCAGTCTGATAATACGGTATTTAAATATGGAGTTGTGCTAAACTACAACATATTAAAACTATCCAAACGTTCCAAAACAAAGTATTGCGAAACATTGTTAATGCCCCATGGTTTGTTCGCAATGCTGATATTCATAGAAATCTCAGGCTTCCTCTTATAAAAGAAGAAATAAAAAAATCAACTATACGCCATAAAAGTCCTCTCTCTCAACATGTCAATGTCGAAGCTACACGTTTAGCTGTCAAAATTTTGTTAGAAGACTTAAACGGACGAAACCGTTCGAACTGTGGATAAAATATTTTATCTTGCAATAATTCCTAATAGAATTTTGTTCGATCAAAAATATCTGAAGTAGAATAGAGTCAAAATTGTATTAATGGTTAGTTTTAAAGACTAGTTTTAATTTTGTGGGCATTTTTAGTGCGTTAAAGTCGGCATAGTTCTTGACTTCGTTCTTCTCCGGCACATAGAACAGAAGTAGAAGCCCCTTTTAATGATTTTCTTCTATCTGAAAAAAAAAAATTAATAAAACTTTACTGAAGTAAATTTTATATATTTGGTGATGGATGTGCAAAACGTCAGTTGACTTTGCTATTATTTTATAAAACAAACAGAATAACGACGCGTCACTCGAACTGTGCTATGAGCATAATTCTAATGCTCATTCTAATACTAAATGTCTTTCCAAAAGTAATTCAAATTCACCTAGCTTCTTAAAACTAATTTTTTTTTTTCGTATACAAAATGGAGTTACGCCCTTATCAAAATAAAAAATTCATATGTAAGGAAGTAATCTATAGCGATCGGCTAGTAAACGCCGCAAAATTATATTGCATTCAAATACTGACTTATATACAAAAATATATATATATATATATATATAAAAATTGTATCTTGTAAAATGTTTTAACAAAAGATACATCATATATACATATAATAAACTATAAGATACTCTTTCAAATATTTTTTTTTTTCATTTTTTAAGAGAATAAAGTGGTTGCGCGAACTTTTAATAAATAAATTTACATATAAATACAAAGTAAACAGTTTTCATTTTTTTTTTTTTTTTTTTTGTAAAGTGGTATTCTTTACTTATTTGTATGTTAAATTAAATCTTGGGTCATGTTGTTGTATACTTATTATACGATGATGATAATGATGATTTTTGTTGTATATAGCTGGAATATATATGCTGATTATCATTATCATAGAATAGATCTTGCGATTGATGCTCTCCATTGTAATCATTGTATTTAAGAAGAACTGAACAAAAAAAAACAAAACCAAAACAAAGATACAAAACTGAAAGTTCTTAATTTAAAAAACAGAAAAGTGTAATCTAATGTGATTTGTATCCATTATATTATTATATTATATATTATTATTGTTATATAGAATAATAGGAGAAAAAGCCCCCAAAATGCAATTCATGTTTGCCGGAGACATTGTATAATTTGTTTTAATTCTTTTATAAATAGAAACTCGTTGTTTGAGAAAAATTGAATTCTAAAAAAAATTATTTTCATACTTTTACTAGTTCTTATTCTTTCTCTGTCTCACTCGCTTTCTCTCATTCACTCTTTTTGTATCGTGTGGTGTTTCATTCGCTTAGTTTAATTTTGTTCAATACAAATTGAAGATGAAATAATATCAAAAAATAAAAAACATGAAGATTGTTGGAATGACTAGAAGAAGGCGGAGGGAGGGAGGTGGGATTTTTTTTATTCTTTTTTTAAATTTTATAAAACCAGAAATTGAGGTTATAAAATTTGTTTATTCTTGGTTTTTGTTTGTTATTGTTTTTGTTTTTTTTTTTTTATAAATTAAAGCAATTTTCTTAAACTCGCTTTCTAAAGAATGTTTTCTTTTTTTATTTGTGTTTTTTTTTTTATGTTCTTTATTTGTTAGTTACTCTGTTTAACCAATTTATGCAATATTTTGTTATAAATTAAATGATTTTTTTTGTTATTGTTTTTTTTATTTATAACACTAAATCAGTGGTTGTTTTTAACAAAAATATGGACTTAGAACTTTTGATTTATTTAGAAAGTAAATAAAAAAAAGTAGTTATCACCAAAAATTGATTGTTTTTAAAGATTTTGTTAGATTAATACATTTTATGATGAAATTAAAATGTTAGAGTATATAATTAAGGGTAGGTATATTTTTTTTCTAAATTGGCAGTTAATTTTTTTTTAAGTAGGCATATAGTCAAAACTATAGGTTTTTTTTTTTCTTGCTTTATATTAAAAAATGAACAGTATAAAAGTTTTTGGGATGTACAGCTTAAAATGTGCTTTGGCCTTCCTCATCTCATTTCTAGAAGGAAGTTATTTTGTGTAGCCTGCATTCAATGTTTCCATATCCAACATAGACCTTTGTTGTTGAAATTGTTAAAGGTAACATTATTTCTCCATCTATTTTTAATAAAATTTTCATTAACAATAATTCTCGATTTAGATCAGTTAATCTTTTCACCCTGGTTCATCATAGAACTAATTATGGTAGATTTGAACCCATTAATAGAATGTTAATAATGGGAAATAAATACAAGGCCGTAAATGACTTCTCTCATTCAAAGGCTGTATTAAAAAAACAACTGCACCAATACACAAACTAAACAACTCTCACTCCTACACCTTAAACCGTCATTTAGTATTAAGAATTTTTATTAAGAATTTAAAAATAAAATTTATTTAGAATTATTTAACTTTTTTATTCTTTTTTTTTGTAACTTTTTAAAATTTGAAAATTTGTTAAATTTGTAACGTACATTTAAGTAAATATTATTTGTAACTGCTTGAATTAAGCTTGAAATAAAAAAAATAAATAAATAATAATAATTTACATTTTTCTATAGAAAATGTGGGTTTTTGGCTATCTGAATCAAATATTACATCGTGCAATCTATTGATTCCGGGCAAGCTATTGTCTAGAAAACAATAGACTAGAAATAAATAAAGCAAAGATAGAGTATTTATGTCTGGCTTTCAGCAATTCAGCTGTTCTCGTTGAGAATGACCAAATACACGTCAAGTAGGTAAATTTGAGTACCTCGAATCAAATATAACAAATAATGACACCTAAAATTGTTTGATACCAATCATATCAAATGAAAGACTGTTCCTGGAATGTAGTGTGGCAACAAAATGCAATATAAAACGTTTTAATATATCAGTTTACCGTATAAACGGTAGTGGAACTATATATTAAATTTCATTTCTTTCATTACTAAATGTCATTGTAAAAATATAGAATAAAACTTTTGCGACATTTTGGAATACCATTTTGACAATATAAATACACACAAATGACGTTTAAATTATAACAAATTTTTTTGTGTTTTTGTAATAAAATCGGTAATAATCTGACTTTTGGTTTATCTTTGGTTACATTATTGCCTCATAGATCAGCACATACTTTCGGCGGAAAAATATATTTTATTAACATATTTTACTACAATGTGGCAATAAAATTAATTTTCTGTGGCAATGTGGCAATAAAATTATTAAGTCACTTAACATAAGTTTCTTATTTTTTGTCGTAGAATCCAAATTTGCATACAAAAATAGCGCTTCCCATTTAAAAATCTCGATTTCGGTCAATTTCGGCGATTTTTGGTCTTATTTGACGAATATTTCATCATTCCCAACAAACAAAGGTGTATTGCTGAATGTCAGACATAACTATTTTATCTTGACTTTCTGATTTGAAGTCTATCGTTTTCTAAAACTATAATTTAATTAATTCTGATAACTTTTACACACTTTGCTCTTATTTTGCGTTTTCACAATGTATTTTAAACATTTTGAAATAGTTTACAAAGTTAAGAGCTTTTGATTTACATTTTGGAAGATGCTACATTGTAAATTTTATGGTTCTACTGCATTTTGAAAGCAACGGTATTAATACTTTTACTTTACAACTTCCTACTATTCTATCTCACACCTACCTTTCTTTGTTTCTAGTTTTATTTTATATACTATCCATTTCATTACGAGCTACTTGTTTTAAACTTTATTTCAGAGTATTTTTTGGGTTTTTTTTTGGGCTAATAAATAGGGTATGATATAATTATTTATATCAACATGTTCGGAACTGAATCCTGATGTTATTCAATAAAATTTAGTATCAAATATTGGCCTCCCTATACCCGATTAGTATAGGGTTTCTGTCTGGTGATCACGATAAGAAAATAAATTCTATCTGTAACAATCAATTTATATATGTAAGGATTATTAATAAAACTAGAGACTTGTTATATTATAGATTTTTTGAATCAACTTTGAATTTCTGGTAGCATTAATACTGATTTAATGAAATAAGAAATTGTTGTAGAAGTATCGGTGACAGAATAAATTATATTATTTGGGTTAATATTAAATTACATTTTCTTATTTTTCAATAGTCTCAATTGCATCGTTTAGCATAGGATCTTCTCTTAGTTACGGGCTATTTAAGTCTTGGTTATTTTTTGTGCTCTTCTAAATTTTCTCGTCGTTCTATTTGTCTTCTATGGCAATACTTTTTAAGCTATTTTTTATATAATTTTCATCGTTATTTCAATTCACGATAAGTTTGTAAATTACAACTAACGATAAGTTTGGCTATAATTAACGATTCACGATAAGTTTTGTCTTTTCAGCTTCCATGAATACAAATGTTTCTAATCTTGTTCATTTTTCTAACATCATATAAACAATTTAGAATTATAATTTTAATAGTATATACATTATTTACTCATCTCTCTTATGTGGTACTAAACAACATTTTAAATCATACATTTACAATTATACTCATAAGCACTGAGCAAACGATTAACTTGTAAGCTTTTCCTTAAAAATAAGCTTAAATTTTCTTCCCATACAAACATTCCGAAAACTGACTTTGACATATCAGAATTTATTTCATATGATTGATATAAGGCAACTTTAATTACAATTATTTGTTAAGCTTAATTCGACATATTCGAATTTATTTACTTGATGAATATTTCATCATTCCCTACGAACAAAAATGTAGTGCTGAATGTCAGACATAACTATTTTATCTTGACTTTCTGATTTGAAGTCTATCGTTTTCTAAAACTATTATTTATTAATTTAACATTTGATTTAAATAGCCGAACGCCTCAAATGCTACGACGGTTAGGATTAGTATAAGAAAAATGTAAATTCAACTTTGTAATTTTTTTCTTTTATTAAAAAAATATATTTGCTTCAATATAAATTGAAATATTAAAAAAAAAAGTATAATATCATCAGTATATAAACAGGATTGGCTTTGGCAAACAAAATTTTTTGTTATGAAGTTTCCAACGATGTTAAAAAATAATAGATTTAGTTAATACTGATCCGTAGTGCATATTAATTTTCATTCCAAACTCCTGTGCAACTCCAGATGGGATTTTAAGTTTTATTTTCGTTTGGTTGTTAGGACCTTGGGCTCAATATTATCATATTTGCTTGGTCAAAAAAGCTTGTTATAGTGATTCTCTAGAAATCTTGTCAAATCTCTGTACATTACTACCATGTGTATATTTTAATTAGCGTTATTATTTTCCTCTTGTTAAGATTATTATGCACAATTTTTCAAGTTCCCTACGGTCAAATTAGTTTTCTTGAGCTGGTACTAAATCACTTTTGCTATTTATTTGATTCATGTGTGAAGAAGTAATATATAGCGATTGCTTTGTAACTGCGATACGCTTAATACTTGTCAAATTTCTAGTAGCTAGCTATTTCGTAGTAAAAAGAGTAACGC
Source organism: Argyra leucocephala (assembly GCA_963942445.1). Taxonomy (NCBI): domain Eukaryota; kingdom Metazoa; phylum Arthropoda; class Insecta; order Diptera; family Dolichopodidae; genus Argyra; species Argyra leucocephala. The sequence goes on from OZ012681.1 coordinate 106,425,653, forward strand.
ACAGTCGCTGGTCAGTGTCGAAAAATTACAGTTGTACAGCTTTAACATCATCAAAAAAATGCTGATATCTGCCGGGGTCGGTTATATACGTTTATAATAAAAAATCAATGTGGTCAGATTTTATTTTACATATCATCGTTTTATTTTACACGACCAACATAAAAATCAGAAAATTTTAAAATTATTTTGAAACTCGAACCCTATTTTTCAAAAATAACAAAAAAAAAATCATTTTTAAAACCACTGCTGATAACAAAATTGAATTAAAAAAAATGTTTTATATTATGAGCACACATTGTACCATCAGCCATATTTCTATATATACAAAAATAAACTACATCTTATTACAAGCTATCCCAGCTACTACAATTATAGTTTTTTTTGTTTTTATTTTTTATTTAATACGGGTATGAAAACTCCCCAATCTTACTTAAGTAGCATATGATGATATATACCATGTGAACAACCCAATCAAACTAACAAAACAACAACAAAAACAAAATAAAAATCTACAATTTTTTTTTCGAGTCAGCTACTGTAGACTATAGGTTAGTTGGACACTCAGATAATCTAATAAAACAAAAGCAAAAAAAATTAAATAAAAAAAAAATAATAAATTGGCAAATTACCATGCAATTGAAACAAACAAAATTGCCAGAAATAACAAAAACAATAAAAAAACATTTTTTAAAAAAACAATGGTTTTCTTAAATGTTAAATTAGGACTTAATTGGAATTGGATTCAGCCGTGCTATTATCAATGTTGTCGCTTATATACATATCTGTATATATACATTTTTTTATAAATTGAAAAACGTGACCCTCATTTTAGCGACTGCATCTTTTCTGATTCTTCTGAATTTCAAAATATTTGTTTTTGTTATTGTTTTAGTTATTTAACCCATATCTAATTATGGTATTATTTTATGGAACATTTAACGAGATAATAGAAGTAATAAACACATCAACATATTGGGCACGTTTTCATGAGTACACTTTCATCAACTACACTTTAGCAAATGTTTCATACTCTCTTATGTATAAAAATAGTTTGTGGAGGGGATAGACAAATAACATCATTGGAAAGAATGCAAGTTAAAATGAAAAGTGTAGTTATGAAGTAGCTGAAAGAATACTCGTGGAAACTAGCCTATTGTTAATAATTCTTGATCAATCTATTAAATTCAAGTCCACTACCACATTTTACGTTTGTAGATCTTAAAAAAGTCTGATGGTATAAACCGTCAACATATTTAGGAATTATTTAGTAAAAGAGGCATTCCAACATAAATTATGGTTATAATTAAAAAATCCCGCAGATGTCAGATCTTACAAGAACAGTTGTCAAATTGTTTCGAGGTGTGTAACAGTCTATGCCATATTGATTTCAGTGATAATGAATAATATAATATACTACAAAATAGATGATAAATATAGTAGGTATAGGGCTATTTTTGGTTAATAATTTTGATTACATAACCAACGGTTAATAAATGAATTAAATGAATATGGATGAATATGGATGACTACTACTAATAGATTATTAGAGAATAGATGTTTCCAACGTATCTTAAACTGTGTATATTTGATTGCAAATCATTTCTAAAAGAATGAATCTTCAAGTAGAAAATGATCAAAAATTAATATGCGTGGAAATCCGGCAGAGAAAATCACATCGGATCGAACATACTCTGCGGAAATCTAAAATCAATATCAATGCCACAGTGCATCAGAAGTTATTACACACCGCATCAGAGACCCAAAAAAACTTGGAGGGTAACATCCTTAGCCGAAGGAAGTAGCCAACAGAGAATGTGACCACAATTTGAAAGGGCTAAGAGAGAAAAACTTAGAGCATAACTTTCAAAATCAAAGCAAATAGCTAGAAGGGATCGTGAAACGGTATGCAACAGAAGAGGTTAGGAGACAATGAAAGCAGTTTATTTCCGCGCTATAACTCACTGGTTGGGTTACAAGGTAATAATAATGATGGACTTCAAAAATATGCAAATATAAAGATATATATAAAATATACTCAAAATAAATCCCTACTCCGAACAAAATCAAATATTCCAAACATTACATGCATATCAAACATTATTCCTAATTTGATTATTTTTGTGATATTTTGCTAAGCATTTGAAGTTCTCGTACTCATTCGTGAACATATTCCAGATTTCCATTGAAAATACCCCAGTAAGTTTCTTTATCTTATAACAGTTATATACATGTTCAAGCTCAATCATTAATTTTATTTTATACTCTTCCGAGAGTTGGTTTTTCTTCAATAAAAGTATGTACTTCTAATTATTCTAAGAAGCCTTAAAGAATTCGTAAATAGCTGGGAATAATATTTTATTATTGAAAGTATATATTTTTGTTGTTTTTGCTTATTCTGTAAGAGATAGTCTGAAAGAGTAAGACTTCTTCTTCTTCTTTAATTCGGCATTTAGTGCTTTTTTTCAATATATCTCATCCTCAATTTTATGATGACGATGTCCAGCACTCATACCATTTTTTCGATGGTTTTCCTGGTAGACGTTTTATATTGGCTTTGCTATTCATTACTATTTTCAACCAGTCGACCTTTTGTCATTCTATTTACGCCATCTCTCCAGTTTCTTTGTCTATTTCGAATTTCTAATACTTCCAAATTCAGATTATCGCATTCGCATACATTCCTGACTTTGCTACATACTACGTTTCTTATCTCTTAACGTGTACCCATACATTTTGCCTCAGAGTAGGCAATTCTTATAGTTTGAATTTTTTGTTCTTTTTTATTTAGATGTCTGCGCGGTTGTTTCAATAGCGTACGTCAATATTATCCGAATACTACTTTCATATATTCGTATTTTGTTTTCAAATTAAGCCGAATGTGTCAATTACTGCTTCTGTATATTCGTGTTTTGTTTATTTGTTTTTCCATAAAATATCTTATAGGGCTACGCCTTTCCCTGCTTGTGTATTTCCCTCTTGCGAGGTAATATTTATGCCCTGATATATTTAACACTGAGCACTTTTTTCAAAATAGTTATTGATATGTTGTAAAATTTGGCAGTTTAGTTAAATCAGAATAATAAGATCGCACTCTGCCAGTAGTACGGCATCATAACGTTCTTGTTGTCAATTCGATAACTTAGTAAGACGAATAAATAAATAAATCAATTTAATTAACAAAAATATAATAGGAAATATATTTTTTGTATATCAAAAACAATTAAAATAAAAATCCAAAAAAAAATTAATTAGCTCAAAATGGGTTAATTTAGTATTGCATCCACATACGATTGGTAGTTTTTCTTAATATGACCAGTATACCATTGTAAATGGAAATTCACATCGAATCGAATAGGATGATTGTTTTGATTTTAGCAATTACTTATATTTGTATTATCACAAAATATAAAAACAACAATAAAAACAATAAAAAAAGGGTCTTAAGACGACTGACTGGTTTCTTATTTGTGCAGTATGTACAACCCTTAACATTGAGAGATCGTGGAACTTGAGATTGTTGTTTTTTAAAAATTATTTCTTATTTTAATTTTTGTTTTTGTTTTTATTTTTATTAATATGTATGCATGTAGGTATACTTCTTAAGTGATCATTTAATGAAGGATATTGTTTTGTTTTTTCTTTTTTTATTTTTTTTTTTTCTTTTTTTTGTACTAAATTGTTTTGAAATCATATTTTATTTTGGAATTTTCATTTGTTTTTGGTTATATAGAGGAGAAATAAAGATTATTTTTTAAATTAAAGTATTCATATATGTTTTCAATGCAAAATAATAAAAATCAGGAAATGAAAACTTATATGAACTCAAAGAAAAAAAAACAAAAACAAAAACCAAAAAAAATAATAAAGAATACATTAAGATGTACATTATTAATTTTATTGTATGGGTATATAAGGTCTTTTTGAATTGAATTTTTGTTTTTTGAGGATGTTTATTTTAAATTCAGGAAACTTTAAAGTATGTTTTCAAAGTATTTATTTATTTACACTTAAAAATATTTTTAATTTTAAAACCAAAAATCTAAATTTACTTATAACATTTGGAACTTTTATAAGTATTTTCAAAATGAAAAAAATTAATTATTGAATTTATATACTAGATTTTTCTATTGGTCGCCTTTCTTTTGTGATAATATGATCTTTAATTTTTTGTAATAAAATAATTTTTCAACCGCATTTCACGCTCGAAAGAATTTAGATTGTCGGAATTTGATACAAATACATATGATCGAATGACATTTATTCTTTATTCAAAACTGATTATTACATACTGCACTTAAAATGTTAGTGCAGTACATTATTCAGGGTTCAATCGCCACTTATCGTTTGGATTTGAACCTAGCTATTTCATTAAAATACTAGGCTGAGCAATCTGAATTAATTTGTTATATAATTTCGTAAATTTAGTATGTAAGTTAGCTTAAGTTGTTAATGAAATAAAGAATTATTACTATTATAATTTGGATCTATGACATTTTACTGGAAATTTGTGGAAATGGACATTTATACCAAAAATCTTAATACTGGGATAAAACACAGAAGTCCATTGATATTCAATAGAATTCATTAAAAGCCATAGAAGTACACAAAAATAATAAATACATGTGTTTATTATACTATTCATTATTACTGGAATCAATATGGAATAACCTCTATGAAGCACCTCGAAATATTTTGTCAGCTGCTCTTGATTTCATATCTTGCATATTTGTCCATTTTTTTTTAATTATATAACTTTCCCAAATATATTCCCGATTTATACTGTCAAACTTTGTCAAGATCTACAAACGTGAGATGTAATGGTCCCTTGAATCCAGTTGACTGTTGAAAAATTATTTACAATATGTTGATGCGATGTACCAATGAATGAATCTACACAATATTTGTAAATATCAACATGGTATAGAATTTGAAGACATAGCAGAAAGCAATGAACTGCCTAAAATAGCGAAAATGATTGCGTTACAAAAGACTAAATAAGGACTAATGGAAATGTTATCTGTAATACATTACCAAATTCAGTTCTTTTTAAGATGTTTGCAGAATGTAAAGAAAGTTCAAATTTCAAAATAAAAATTATTTATTGTAAAATTCATTATAAAAGTAAAATATTACGGATATTTCAGTCGTTTTATGATTCTTCAAATTAAAAAAAAATACTTTTAAGCCAAAGTCTATTAGAAAATGTCTTTAAAAGCCGATTAATAGAAAAATTTCATACCCAATAAATTACGTTTTACGATTACGCTCAATAGACTACTGCGATTGATCCCACTATTTATTTATAAGGTCTGTATTACACGCTTACCAACCGCCTGGGTTTTATCAAGCCCTTATATATCTATACTTATAAAAGGGAAAGTTTGTTTGTTTGTTCGCTATACACGCCCACATAAGATAGAGATAGTTTTAAAGATAGTTCTGAAATTTTGCACAGTTATTCATGGTCAAAAAACGAACCGGACGCGGTACTTTACAAAGCCATCAGATGACAGGTTCGGGTTGTTGCCGTACAACTCCTAGCAAGTCTCATGACTATTTTAAGAACCAATTGTGTTACAGGCATGAAAATTTACGCTTAGATACTCTTTCACAAATAAAATCCCGACCGATTTCGAAAAATTTGGTTTGGTTCGGGTTGCTACCGTACAACTGCTAGCACGTCTCAGGAGTATTTAAAAAACCAATTGTGTTACAGGCATGAAAATATACACTTACATACTCTATCAGAAATGTTACAAAAAAAGTTTGTGTTACTGACTTGAAAATTTATTCATAGCTATTCTATGAAAAATAAACAAATATGTATTGTCCTGAAAAAGTATTTTCGAATTTAGGAATCAGTATAAAATTTTTACATGACTATGTGAAGTAGTTATGTGAATTAGCCACAAAAATGTGACGATTTGTTTTATTATTATAATCAGAAAATACTGCAGAGTGTTCCAGTAGTCCATGTGTACAAATCGATATATACAGTTATCGATGAAAATGAAGTTGTACCTCCTCATCAATTGGAATTAAAAGTAGTAGCTTCAATATTGCTTCTACGAAACTTGAAGAAGCCAAAACTACGGTACTAGATTAAAAATAAGGACTTGGCATCCTCATTACATTTAAGTACAAATTCCAATTGATTGTGTAAAAGGCCAACATATCTTTATTTCAAGACTACCTCAATAGCAAGGGCAGTATTTGCTTATACTTCATCAGAAAATACCACCGAAATATTGTTTACAAAGAAATAATTTTAATATAAGTATAGTTTAAGTTGTAGTATTGTTGATTTTGTTATTGTAGTGGAAAAAAATATTAGAATATTTTTGATAAAGCAATTTTTTTCAATTCGATTCATAAATCAAACTTCATCGGAATAAATTCGATTCATTTTGTAGTCGACCCGGACAACGTCGGGTAACTTTGCTAGTTAAATATATATATTAATAGTTATTATATATATATATATTTTTTTAATTTTTAATTAGTATTTCTATTTTAAACTTTATAATTTTGATTTAAATTTAAAAAACGTATAGATAGTTACGAGCTTTCTAATTAGTTTATGTAGAATTTCTGCTGATATTTCTACCTTTTCTGAATTTATAGAAAAATTGATAATTTTTGCATAAAAACCTGTTTGAAAAAGGCATTTTACCGCTTTTTCAAGACATTCTACATAAACTAATATTAAGGTAATTTCTACCTTTTAATTAAAAATTTTAGTAACGTATACTTAACATATACTTAACGTATTTCTGCCTAAGTTACTCTGTGAAGAACATAAAACAAAAAACAGAAACAAAATAGCAATTTTTGGTAAAATAGTTTCGGGCTCTTTAACAAGAATTTTTTTTTCGTTTGAATATTTTTGCATTTTTAAGTAAAGTTTCATAGACCCGAAACATTCATATTTATTACAATTTTTGTTTAGATCAAACATATTACAATAAACCTAAAAATTATAGTATTTTACAAATATCATATTAATATTTTAATTTACTTTTATAAAATAATTATTGCTTTGAAATTTCGCTGGTCCAAATTGACCAACTTCTTACTTTTAAACAATTATGTTTCTGAGAGTGTAAATCCGATATACTCCGAAAAAAAAACTTTACTTTTAAGGCAACTTAATAAATTAATATCGTTATGTTAACTATATGTAATGACAGACTAACTGTTAAATATGCCAACCTTGTATATTTTCCAGATTGATTTGACTCGCATTAATCGATTGCAATATGTTTAGAGAAACAATTTTTATGTTTTCGCATTAATACATTTTTTGTATAATAATGTACTAAGATTAGTCCACTCGTTGGGTCTATAACTTATTGGCTTAAAGTTATTATCCGATCGTCGGCAAAAAACACAGATATCTGATTTATCTATATTAGACCCTTGCGAAAAATATATTTCCAGCTGAAATTTTGAATTATATAATAAAAACAACGAATCGAATTAAAAGCCAGGGCTATTAAGATGTCTACATTTCTTTTTACCCTATACTGAATATCAATATAATTAATTTCTGAATTCACATTTAATGCATGTTCCATTTCACAATCACCAGAATGAAGTTAATTTTAATTAAATCTTTTTTTCTGTCAACCGAAATATCCCAGGTTCGATTCCCGACGAAGGCAAAAATTCTTTCTGGATTTTTCGACTTGGTCCAGTACCCTTTATTATTGGGATAAAATAAATGATAAATAGTTGAGAGTTTTGGTGACTAAAAATAAAATGGCACTATGCTATTATGAAGGCGAAGTACTCTACAACAGATATAGTTTTCCACGTTTAAATTAGTCTATACCACAAAAATTCTACAGAAAAAAAAGCTATTGTATGTGATATTGAAAATATATATAAGTATTGAAAATATTTGTGTAAGAGCAGTTAGAGTGTTCATCCCATAGACTTGGAGTTATATAAAAAAAAAAAAATTATGGATTATAACTGTTAAAAGACGTTTTGCCCAATAATGTATTCGGGACTATGAGAAATAAAAAATATTGCTCTTATGAATTGATCTAACACCGAATTCGCAAGAATTGAAACCTGCCATCGGCCTTAATCGTTTCTGGGACTATAAAGTAAATGTTCTAATTCTAAATAGTTTCATTAGATGCTCCCGCATTGGAACCGTAGTCTCAAAATTATTTATTACAGCCTATATAACCCTTATTTGCAATTAATAATGTCATTATCCATAATCTGTTTGTTCGAAATCTGTTTAATTCATGTTATACACAATACAAACTAAAATAAGTGAACCGGTTCAAGTATATTTAAAACAGTTGAATGGTGGTTTGAACTTGAATAACACCATTATTGAATATATTCAGCATGAATGCTGTAATTTTGACTAACTTACCTTTCTGCAAAGAGCGCAAGAACAATTTGACACTCTTAGATAACTTTTCTTTATCCAATGATACTGCAATTTCATTGCGGATAAGTAATCAAGATACAAAAATATTTTGTTTATATCCTGGAATGTTAAAAAAAATGTTTGTTTATATACTTCAGAAATTCTGACTAACTTACTTTTCTGCAAAAAGCATAAGAAGAAGTCTAGAATCTTAGAGAACCATTTTCTATCCCATTGCAATAACATTAAAGATAGCTAAATTTAGAATCCATATTTTTTTATTTACATCCTGAATAAAGCTTTCTTCCGTAACACAGCTTCAGATGGTTCAATATTATTTAACACAAGTAACCAAGGAAGTAAATTGAATTGCTTAGGATATCAGAACAGCTAACTTCTATCGAAATGAATATCAACTATCAATATGTTCAAATTGACAATTTCAAAGTATTGAACTGTAACACAATATATAAGTCAATTGTATAAGTCAATTGTCAATGTCATTCAAAATAAAGATACTCTTAGAAATGCACAATGTGGAGTTGGATGTGGGGATATAGTAACGACGTTGTAGTGTCAGATGTAGTAACGATAGGGCTAAAGCGTGTAAGATATTTGCATCAAAAACATAAAAGTTCGTTTTAACCTTTAAATCCCAACCTATCCAATGAAAAAAAAAATCATTTGCGAATTATGTTCAAATATATTCTAGCATAAAATTGTACAACAGTATACCACCATAAAATAAACTTGAAAATTAGTTTCTTATCCTCCACCACATAGTACAATCTTGTTGCTGTTTCTTTATCATATACATTCATAGCCCAACCTGATCAAAAATACGAATATTAATACAGCATAGAATATGCAGTCAAAAACCCAAAAAAAAAAAAACAAAGTTAAAGAAAGAATAAAATCAAAATTATATGCTGTATAACCTTGAAAACTTTTCATCTTGAACTTCGTTTTAAGTTCTAAGAATTTCGTTAAAAAAAGAAGAATAAAAAAACTAATAAAAAAAATATTTTTTTATTTTAAAAACACTTTCAAATCTGAATCCACTTTTTAAAAAAAAAAAACAAAAAAACTAAATAACTGATTATTACAGAAAATTTGAATGTTAATCCGGACAATACTATCATCCACAATAAATTAAAAAAATATAATAAAAAAAAAAATTACAGATAATCTCAAACTTAACACATTACAAGACGTCATTAGTGATTTTGTATTCAATTTATTTCAAAAAAACAAAAATTTATTTATTATATTTTCATATTTAATATTTTTATTCTTCATCTTAATTTTTGAGTTCTTCCATTATTCTTGTTCCAACATCAGATATTCAAAAATCAACTTCTTATTTTATGATATGCTCATCGAATTCATATTGTGTCCATCAAAAATTTTTATATTATCTTAGCTGAAATTCTATCAATTATTTTTTTTTTTTTATTTTCTTTTAAAATTCAGTTTTTTTAATTTTTTCAATTCATCTTAAGAACATGGAATGGAACAAAAAAAAAATAATATAACATTATAACTGGAGGCAAAGGAAATGGCTGCGGCAAAGGTGGACAAAACCAAAATAAGGAGAGTGATCAACGAATTTATAATATTATATAGAACAATAACAATAATAATCATAATGATGACCTGTCATTATGATTATCACGAGCGCAACACTGTTGTATAATTTGTGTTTGAATGGTTCTTGACCATTACGGATTGTTAGTTGCTGCTGCTGCTGTTGCTGCTGCAAACGCGTTTTTAAATTTAAAGAGAAAAAATAAAAGGAAAATAAATCAAAAAAACAATAATGAAAATATTCACTCTGTTCATTATTCACTATTCAAATCTGAAAATCTGAAAATTTGAAAATAAAAAAACGTACAACATTTCAAATCAAACAAAAGATCATTCATAATTGTAGCTTTAAATTTTACTCGAGTTTATCATCAAGTTGTTTTGAAGCTAATGCCACATACAACAAAGATTAAATTTTTAACTGTGATTCTGAGAATTTTAAAATTTACAGTTTGTAACATTCGCTTAGAATCACTTTATTTTTTTCAAAATACCATACTGTACTTGAAAAGGCTATTTTTTAGGTTTACGAGTAAGGAGTTGAAGTCGGTTTTAAAAATGATGCAGTTACAAAGAATATAGGATGAACATTCTAACTACTTTTACGCAGAGACTTGGCATTGAAGACTATATAGGATAAACACACTTGCCACTTTCAAACAGAGACCTGACACTGAAGACTATTTATAGTATGAATACATTATAGGACTGCATAGGATAACTTGGCATTGCATTTTTGACATATCAATTAATTTTTTCAACCATTGAACTGATTAATTAACCCAAATATTTAAATTCCTGTACAAGTACATTTAATTTGAAAAGTACGGGTCTCTGATCTATAGGAAACCACGCTGCCAAGATAGGTATTCCATTCTACCCTCATTGTTACAGCTGCAAAAATGAAAATGATGCAGAAAATCTTGAACAATTTGTTGAAGCTGTCCAGCATTAGCTTGAGTTAGACTCCAGAAAAAAATTGATGATCAACCTTTTCAATCACACAGGTTGGCTATAGTCCTATAGAATTCTTTGTGAGAGCAATCCCCTAAAGCAACCAACAACAAAAACGAATATACAACAATTCGAGTTTTGATATCAAAAAGGCACACTTAAGTGCTTGGTTTTCAGTATCAACTGGAATAGTCAATTTTACCTACCTACCTACCTACCTACCTACCTACCTACATTTAATTTTATAGATAAAACATCTGATTTACTAATTAATCTAAACTACTGAAATATAGCTTATTTGTTTCTAAATACCATGTTTGATTTTAATATTCCAATTTTGAGAGGAAATTAAAGCTTTTTGAATTGAAATGGCATACTTGGAACTATTGGGATACATGGAATAGAAAGAGTAGGAAAGAGTACCCAAATCCCAATTTTCAGTTTTATAACCTCTTTCATTTTTTAAAATATTCATGATGGGTGCTGGGATCTGTGAACAATAAAAGGTATATATTACTGAAAACAGTAAAAGGTATATTTGTCCATTTTCGAGAGAGTATATGAGTACCAATTTTCTGTTCTGTAACAGCTTTGGTTTTTGAAATATTTTTGGCTGAATCGCAACTACTCGACACGTTTACAAAAAACGTAACAAAAAAAAGTATAAAGATAAACATTCCAAATCCGATTTCTGAATAGAACCGCACAATGGGTGAAGTTGATCTATTTGAAAATGCTATAAATAATTATCGAATATGCATTCGGGCAAAACATGGTATTGGCCTCGGCTTACTAATGCTTTAGATGCTGCTATGTCAACGTATGGAAACTTCATTGCTTACTAAGAAAAGTTGAAAAAAAGCATTATACATCAATTTGAAGTCCGAGTTTTTTTTGTTTAGTGCTTGCTGAAATCCGCGAAAATACCTTTAAGAAAAGTATTAACACGAAGAGAGAGCAGACAAAGCTCAGGTACTTCAATTAGATATGACCGTGTGGATCACAATATCATCCATAGTGAGAAACGAGCTCAATGTCGTAACTGCAAAAATCAAACTGTTTTTTAATGCACCAAATGTGGCGTTAATTTGCATCCGAAATGTTCTTTACCATATCACAGCTCGCCTAAGATCTGATAATTTTTTAACAATAAAATTCTTGTTTTTTATAAAATAAATTGTTATTGTTTTTTTTTTTATAAGGAGTTTATTCACTTCAGGATAATATTGTAGTAGATTTTTGAAAAAATATTTTTTATTGAAAAAATTATATCGTTTGATTCTGAAATTTCGTTTTCGAAACATGTAATATCTCCTTTCCAGGATGTGATATAAAGTACATTATTTTTTTTTTTTCTTAATTTAGTTAAAAGCACTTTATGTATAAATCTTTATGACTCTGGGTGAACTGGATCTAGGTCCGGGACTATATGGGTTAATACACACAGGCATACAAAATTTAATTTATATGTATATACATAGTATATAGATTATTCTGAAAACAGGATCTAGTTGCAATTGCACTTTTTCTTCCCTTGCGTACAACAATATACAATTTCGAACAAAATGAATAATGAATTTAATTAAATGACACAGACTGTATTTTAATTTATTTAATTTTTATTCTTTTATTTTTATTTTTACTGACATTTTCTTAATACAAAATAACATTTATCTTAAGATTTTAGTTGAGGTTTTTTTATAAAACTGGCAACCCTGAGGGTAATTCATTAATCTTTGTTTTTAATTTTTTATGGTCTTTTATATTTTTGATTTTTAGACATATATTCTATACAGAAAGAGAGAAGGATAAAATATTCTTGCTGCTAGTCTTCTATCTATATACAAAATCTATCTAGAAAATCTGTTTTTTTTTTTTTTTTTTTTGGTTACGAAGAGGCTTAAGGATGTTGTGTAATTTTAAATTAGATTTGGACTTCTTTTTTTTTTCAGTTTTTTCAAAATGTACTAAATAAGTATATGAGATAAAAATGTAAAAATAAAAAAAAAATTAACATTGAATCTATGGATTTGTTATTTGATTTATTTTTCATATTATATGAATTTATCTTAAGTTATCTTATATGTTATATATGTGTAGGAACTACATGTATTGGAATATGTTGACGTTAATCAAATTATTAATGAAAATCCCTTACATGAATATAATTAAATTCATATAATTTAAATGTAAACATCATTATATTACTATAATTTATTATTAAGAATGTTTTGTGATCAACTGATGATGTCTGATAGTTTAAATATAGTCTATAGTTGTTGTTGTTGGTGTATTATGTATAGTATGTATAAATTGATTATTTTTCATTTCATGAAATATTGGTAGTACATTTTTACATTTTTTGTATACATTGTTGCAAAATAAAAAATTTATATAAATCATTTAGGTATGGTAAATTCAATTGTTAATAAATCATAAAAATCATATAATCAAGTGCGTGAGATTTATAAACACATAATTTGAATTGGTGAAAGGATATGAAAAATGGAAAATCAGGTTATTGATTTATTTATTTACTTCATTTATATACTATTTAATTTAAAAAGTTTACAAAAATAATATAATTTAATTATTTAAATTCTTAATTTACATAATGTATGAATAATGTATGAAATTAGTAAATGTTAGTAGTTACTAAAAAACAGAAAAACAAGATTAGTAGGAGGTAGCAAATGAAAAAAGACATTTTTTAAACTAGTCCTGTTAAAAGAAAAGTCAAAACTGTTTTTGTATTGATTAAAACCCATTAACATTATATTAATTGGCTCAAATTTCTAGAAGATTAATCAGATTTTCTTTACGAAAACGCGTATTAGTGTTAATTAGACGCAAAAAATAACTGCTTTTTCAAAATTAATTGAGAAAATTAATTTTTAAAAAAATCATATAAAAAACATGGTCTATTCTGCCTGTAACCAGTTCCTATTGACGTTAGAGAAATGAAGATGGCAAGACGATATTTTAACCAAACACATTAAGCAACAAGGACCTCTAGATACAAACCGGCGAATAACCCATAGAGAAACAAATCAAAAGAAGAAAATGGAGATGGATAGACCATACGCTCAGAAAGCCATCAAAGAACATCACGCTTATTCATATAAGATATACATCGCTTAAAAGGTACAAGAAGACCCGGTCGTCCACAAAGTCCAAGAGCTAGAAAAAACAAATTTAACGTGGGAACAAGTGAAAACAGCAGCTAAAAATTGAGTACGATGGAAATACCAGGGTTCCAATAAATGAGTAGCAAGGAATGAATAATGAAGTTTGAATAGTGGAATGAATAGTGAGGATTGAATAGTGAGGTTTGAAAATAAAATAATTCTTTTTCCTTATATTTTTTACTAAAGCTGTGCTGTATGCCTGCCATCGATAAAAACAGTGAGATTTTGAATTAAGAGCATTTTAGAGTTGGAATCAAAAATTAGGGTTGACCTTTTTCCACAATATTTATCTTAATTAATTTTGTGAGTAGCCGCAGTTGGATGCAAAAATGGATATATCCCTTTTTCCAGAATATTTACTTTAATTATTTTTTTATTTCTAGAAAAAGCAGATATCCAGATTAAAATTCGAAATCCTCAAATGTGTTTCTTTTATGGAGTTTCGTACAGCCTTTCTGTCATTTAATGATTCTCAGAACCTTAAAAATTTTACTCAAACTTTCAACAAACATTTAATTAATGTTACTTTATATTTCTAATATACCTCAAACAAAAAAGCATTTTCATAGAATAGCATTACATAGAAAGTAATAGAAATGACAATATTGTAGCTCGGTTAGTTTTAAGTTAATTTTTAATTTTTAAATGCATAAAACTTATTATTTTGTAATTTGGGATTTTGTAACATTGAGATTTTGTGATATTGGGATTTTCTAATACTGGGATTTTTTTGTGAGATTTTGGGTTCGGGATTTTGGTTTTGGGATTCTGATTTTGGAATTTCAGACCCAACCCGTATTCTCTTTATCATTTTTGGATCATAAAGAGTTACAACAATCAGTTTTGAAACTGAAAGGTTCATTTTTCAATAACATAATCGCACCAGCGCATACGGCGAAGAAGATAGTAATATATTTTTAGTTAACTATTTAAAATTTTTAATAAATAAAATTCAGGTTAAAAATGTTATCGAGTTTCATTTAAGTTCGGTTTTATTTTTGATTATAGTTCTTTCACCTTAAGTGACATTAAGGTGACATTAAAGTGACATTAGGCAATCATTAAAAAAATATATTTAAAATGAAAATAATGTATTTTTTTCTTAATTTTCGGCTTCCTTTTTGCTATTTTCGCAAAATTCGTCTAATTGAAAAATATTGTGTTAACTAATATTTTAGATATAAATATTACAAGAAATAATATAACAAAAAATATATTTGTACTCTTTAAAACTCTTTTAAAATCATTTATCTGGCAAATTTTAGATGTCCGAATTTTATTTCGCACTACTGTATACACAATTAGTGATCGGTAATAAAATCTATCACTAATAAACATCATAAAGCCGATTAACGGATTAACGGATATTAGGAACTAACAGTGTAAAAACATACTTCTAAAATTTATTTTGTAACCACCAGTGGTGGAGCATAATGTGAATCGCGATTTTGAATTACAATACGGATAAATTTTAGTTTTTCGACTCGGTGAATTACACAACAAAACACCGTTCTAATTTTTTTAATATAAAATAAATTCAATTTCATGATCAAAATGTAATATCTTTTCACATATCATTTCACAATTTTATCCTGTCCATCCTTACTCAAATTCATTTTTCATTCTCATGAATTTCTCTCTTTCTTACTTTCATTTTAAAGCCTATACTATCCATTTTTATGCAATTTCCAACATATTTTTGTTTTTTTATCAACAAATCACACTATTCTTATTGTCATTGAATAAGCATGTTATAATAATATTTTATTATCATTTAATCAATAATTTCAACTAGACTAATAATGTTGTAAAACGATATTTACTAAATACCCTACACAAAAATAAAACTGAAATTGACTTATAATCAAACTATACAAAATCAAATATTGAAAAATTCTAAAATCGAAAAAAAAAATATTCAAATTATCCGTAGTCAAATTTGAATACGTACAAATTGTTCAAATACAAAATAATTTTAATGAGTACCTAAAATTTTGAAATAAACAAACTGAAAATACATTTTCAACACATTTTTTTTAATCTCTTAAAATGTTTATGAGACGTTAATATCGGTAATATTACATTTAGAAAATTCAAAATTTTTCGTTATCAAATTGACGTTATTCAAAATCGCATTATCAGTGAAATTAAACAAAATCCTAAATAAATATAACCTTAAAACTAAAATGTATCTCTACTAGTTTATAAATGTATATAAATAACTTTAATTCCTGATAAGACTATATATATATATATATATATATATATATACATATATATACGAAAAAAAAACTCTTAACCTCTAGAACATATTAGTCAATACAATTTAAGACCCGTTAAAATGAGAATTTTTGCTGATAAATGAAACTAAATGAACAAAAAAATAAATTTATTTTTGTAATCCCTTGCTCTTAAGAAAAACAAAAAAGAACCAGAAAAAACATACTTAAAAAAATAAGCAAGATTTGAAATTTTAAATTTTTTTTCATATCAATTCAAATTCTCCTATTACCACTTATAGCTAAGAAAACAAAGGACCACCACAGTAATCTTGACAATCATCGTTACACTGTCTAAATATTTTCAAATGATTTTGTAAATAAAATACAATATGCGAACACAGTGTATTTAAAAGGTGGCTTTTGTTAGAGTGACATAAATTTAAATTGGGCGATATTTTCTTCTTTTCCTACTGATATCTCTACTTCTGGAAGTAGAAATCAGTTGAATTTTTTTTACACGTCATTAGATACTTACGATTATTCTGAAAAATTACTAACGGCATCTAACTTTAACTCGGCTCGGATTTATAATGCTTAGCCAAGACATCTGCTTTTTTTTTATTTTTCGTTTACCTTTTATTCTCCCTCCGATGAATAATTGGAGCATTTTGTACTTGTCATTCCATATATAAGGCCAAAATAGTTTATAATTTTCATATCAAGAGATATAATTTTCGGCATATATCCATCATATAACTAGGTCGCATTCGATCAGTCCAATTTAACACTACATTTTCAAGCATTTAAGACCTTATTTCCGAAATAAGACGAATTTTGTTGGTTTCTAAAACTTCAACTGTTGTTCAGTTATCATCAACACAAAACAGTAACTTCAAAATATCCCCATAGCAAATAATCAAATGGTATTAATTGACGCGATCTCTGAGGTCAGATTAATTCACTGAATGATTTTTTCAATCTTTTAAATCGATCTCAAGCAAATTTCTAAGCAACTAATCATTAATTAATGATTTATACACAGACAGTAACATTCATTCCGAACTCTTTTTCAAAGATGTAGCCACCCAATGGTGCCTCCCATATCAGTAAATCACACCAAACAGTATATTTTTCAGCATGTAATGCAACCTGATGCATCTTTTGAAGTTTCTTCTCATTTCATAATAATGTCAATTTTTTTTGTCAATGTAACCAGTTAACCATAAATGAGCGTCACCAGTGAACAAATTTTTTCAATAAAAATTGACAATTGAAGTTGAACCCATTTATCAAATAAACTATGTGAACGACAGTTTTGCTACTTGAAATCATAAACCAATTGAATCTTTTATGGGTAGAGTCACATAATATTTACAAAAAAATTTTCATATCGTGGAAAAACGAAGATCAAATTTTTCTGAACAAATAAATTAATTCGTATTTTCAACAACACTTTCGCTGAAATTTTCAATTTTTCATCTCATTGTTGCTCTGCATCAACTGTCCAAAATTAGTCAATAACTTGGCAAATAGATTGTTAATATGTATACCATAAATTTTACGTATATCATAGGTACTGTAGAATTTTGACAAGCTAAATCTTTATTTTGGAAATAAATTTCAACAACTTGTACAAATTTTGATGCATTGTAAGTTTTTAAATCACTCAACATTATTTTCACAATATAAATATTTATTAAAATGTTTTAAAAATTAAAATTGAAATCAGTTTAGATGATAGTGTCAGAATCAATAAATTCATTATTTGTTTTATTTGTATCAGTGCCCGTCACGCAATTTCGTAAATTTCCGATTCGTTATATTTTGGTTCTTTTATATTGCTAGTTTGCTACACTTCATATTAAAAACCAGAAAATTTTGCTGCACTTTCATACAAAAGCTTTTTAAACGAACGGATGATAAAATACGAAATCGTAAATTTACGAAAGAAAAATAAGAAGCCTCTGAGCTATTTAATTTTCATGTCGTATCTTCGTATCTTCGTATTGTTGACAGTTAATGTCAAATATCAATAATAAACAAAAACAAATACAAATTATCAACAAAATATTAATCAAATTAATTTTTTCTTAACAAACTTAAACATTCAAAAATAAAAATAAATTTGTATTTAAAATTAAATGTGTAAGTGAAATTTTTATAAAAAAGAAAAATAAAAAATAAATTAAAATAAATATTTGTATTTACTTTTGAAATATTTTCTAGAAGCATGTATTCAGCTGTTATGACGAATTTACGAAATGAAAAATACAAAATTTACAAATTTACTCTTCACGCAAAATTGACATTCGTAAATTTACGAAATACGAAGATACGAAATGCGTGACGAGCGCTATCATATTTATCATATCATATTAATTATTGTCAAATTTGACACATTTAAAAAATAAATATCATTCACAATCTGTCAAACTCCATTAAAAATTCTATCACATTAAAAAAATCACCCTTTATATATACATATTATACATAATAATATATTATTAATATTTTTGATTGTTTATTTCTCTATCTGACATGGATTAATTTCAAATATTGCAAAAGTTTGATTATATAAATTACATGACACTCTCGATATTAGAATACAATAAAAATATTCAAAATTTAATACTACAACTTTGTATAATTATGACTTTGTTCTGGTTTATTTTATTTAAGAGATTTGATTATAATTTTGATGTATAATTTACATTGTTAATAATATGCGCTTTAGATATCCAATATTTTTGTATAGATATGCTATTTAAAAATTGATAATAAAGAATTTATCGTCCCAGCATATAATAGGATATTCAATAAAATTATAAAGATATGTAAAATCCATTCAACTTTAACACCAAAAATATTAAAATTGTGAATAGTTATGATTACTTAGGATTAACCATTGATAATTATTTGAAATAGATTGAGCACATTCATAAAATAATTCAAAATATCACTCCATACATATTTATAATACGACGCTTTAGAAATGTTATTTCAACTGAGGCATTTTACGGAATCTATTCTTCCTTTATATTTTATTTTCCCACATTTATTGATTGCTAAGATCACTAAATTAAATTTATTTTAAAAAATTGTTTATAATTCTAAATGTATTAAAAGTCCTTCTAAAGAATTGTGATATTCGACAAAAAAAATTTAATTATTAAATCTAAAAAAGTGTATGTCTATTTTTGTTGCTGAACCCAATTTATATTTCTGTGAAACAATTTAAAATTTAACTTCTAATATCAATATTGAATTGATATAAATTTGAATTAAAAGTGTGATTGAATTCTTGACTCACCAATCATGATTCAATTCTAAATCTTTTGGACACGTATGTATAATCACTTCTGTTGCAAGACATTTTTTAATAGCAATTAACCACATATGTTATTAATACCAGTTATCATATTAATACATATTAAGACAATATATTTAATTTATTTTACTCTTATTTTTTCGTTTTAAATTTAGTTTTAGTAATTTTATTATATTCTACAAACCTCCTTAAATTACGCACATTGTAATAAATTACACACAATAATAAATAAATAAATATTAATTGAATTATTCGAAATCGAATGCTGATGAACAGACCGCTTTAAAATTATCGAATATTTGATTTTAAACTGATTCGCATCTAATTTTATAGAGAAATTTGTACAGCATATTCCAAATTAAATGAAACACCATATAAGCTAGATACTAGGAAAAAGGGGTTTTTGCTTATGGACAAAACTTCAAATTACAATAATTATTTTTCTTCTTTACAATTTCGTTTCTACATATAGCTTATTCTGTTTTTTTAATTTAAGCTCGAATACGTGGTAATTAACATTTGTTGTAAATGGAAAAACATTGTTGCAATAGACTTCAAAGTTTAATTTTATAAGGACACAAAATGAAATTAAACGTATTTAATGCTGACTTTGTTTGTTTTATTTATTTTTTGGTCTTATGTACATTTATTTTATGATTGTTTTACTATAACAGAGTTGTCGTTTTATTTCAAATCGTAATATTTATAATTAAGGCTATAACATTAGAAAAAATTCTTTAATATTTTATGCAAAAAAAAAATCTATGTTAATTGATCACGGTAACGGTGAATATTTTTAATGAGTACATATCCCACACAAATATTCGATTTTGGCAATTCAACTCTACTATCAACATTGATTAGTAAAGATGAAGTATATATTATTTCAATATAATTCTCTCTTTCAGTCTTAACTGAGCAGGCCAACTAAACAAAAATACGGGAATTATTAAATATACAATACAACACTGTCAAAATACGTTTCTCATTATAACAAAATTGTGATATAAATCAAAATATCAACAGAAATCTGAAAATAAATAACATAAGTGACTATATAGATTTTCGTAAAACTACATAATTATGCTTAACTTAAAAAATACAAAAAATCGTTTTTATATCTACAACATAGTTCATTAATTGAGAAATTCAGTATGTACTTAGTATGACATTGTTTTCCTATACATATTCCCAGAAGTGCATTACCTTTCGAATGCAACAATCACATCACAAATTATTTTATTTCTATTATTTAATAAAATTACTGTAATCTGAAAGTACTTTGAAATACTAATATGTAATTGATTATAAAATATTTTATTATTTATTTATTTATTCAATTTCTGAAAAAGAGCTAACGAAGCTCGTATAAAGTGTTTACAATTCATTTTGAAGTGCTTAGTCAAGCTTATACAATAAAATTTTATATCCGCTATCAACTTTCATCAGTTATAATAATTCAGTGAGCTTCGTTAGCCATTTTAACATAAAAAATATTCAAAAAACATGCTCGTTGTAGCATTCGAGTCATTCGTTGTAGCATTCGAGTCTTATAAATTTGTCAAAATAACTCAATTAGATGTCCAGTTCAAACTAAATCACTGAAGTGATACAGATTTTTTCAACTTAATTTGTATTACTGTAGTGAGTTTCTGGATCTAATACCAAATAAAATTAAATTAAAAAAAGTAAAATAAATTTATGTGATATTAGAATATTAGAGCTTATTGATATTTTCTAATGACACTATTTAATACTAAATCATTTTAGTATGCAAGACACTATTATAATACAAAAGTTAAGAAGCGAATCATCGACCAAAGGCTAATTTGATAACAGCAACGTTTGATAAATAAGTACACTACTCACATGTTGCACACGGTTGGACAGTTGAAAAATTGGACATGAGACAATGATCATCACAAATTGACGAAACAACAATACTCATTTCTATCCATACATCATACTCTTTTTTTGTCTCAGAAATCTTCCCAAGATCCAAAATAAAAAATGTATCTATATTCTTCAAAAACAAAACGTTAATTAATAGAATCAAAAACAGATAACTACTACTTTTTCAAAATTGCAAACGACATCACTAAACATGAAGTGATGATTCAAAATATTTTTATTATTTTTTATTTTATCTTTTTGTTTTTTTTTTTTAATATTATAATAAGTAAATCTCACATTTCGCATTTTTTACCGTTTGTTTTATTATCTTTTTTGTAAATTTAATTCTATGAATACATGTAATTTTAACTTTTAATTCTAAAACAAAAACACTTAACACAAATAACAAATATTTTAGCATATTTTTAAATATTCTGATACAAAGTCGATATGTTATAAATTTGTATACATTTTTTATAATATTTGTTTTAAAAAACTGTAATGGAATTTCCCTACTATAGAATAAAAACAAAATAAATATTGCAAATATGAAAAAAAAATCTAAAAAAATTTGTTATTTAAACACGTCTTGATATTTTTTAGTTGTTAATGTTATTTATCCAGAAAATTATTGTTTTGCATTCCCGTAAAACTAAAAAAAAACAAATTTTTAATATTTAACTTAAAAACCACAAAAAATGTCAAAAATATTTTTATAATTCTAACATTCTCTAAATACATATTCATTTATTTTGTGTTTTTTTTTATTATTATTATTATGATTATTTTTTATTAAATATGCACGTTCTTGTTCTTCGTTTTCTTTATATTTACAAATATTTCGTAGGTAATATTTAATATTTGTTTAAAAAGTATTTATTTTACGCATTTTCTGTTCTGCAAACTTCAGATACTATTTTTTTTTCTGTTTGTTTTGGATTTTTTTTTTGTTTTGGTTCTTCATCCTACAATTATCGAAATTTGAAATATTATTTTAAAGAACAACAAATAAAAATGTAATATTTTATGCCCAAATACAAATACTATACGTCAGGGGTAGAAAATCAGTATTTTTTAATATTTAAACTACAATAAGTCAATAGAAACAGAGTTTGAAAAACTTAGCCGAGTAAAGCTAAATTAAATAATTTTAAAAAATTTAATAGACACTATTCATAAATGACAATTTTTCGTAAAATTCTATCAAAATTTCAGTTTCAAAAATACTTAGTGCTTGAATATCATTGACTCAGAAAAATTTTTCTATATTTAACACAACACAATGCCCCGACGCAATATAAAAATAACACAACATAACCCGACAAAATGTAAAAATAATACAATCGAAAACTCATAAATGTATCGAGAAAATTTCAACCCGATAAGGTGGACATATGAATAAAATAGATATGTCAATTGTTCTGCACTGATTATATTATGCAACACATTGTACTTTGTTTACAATTCCGCCGATCATTCTAAACACTCCGGCTCTAATAAAAAGTCAAATCAAATGTTAATAAATGGGTGATAAATCTATAATAAATAAATATATATAGATAATTTAAAAAAACATTTCTGAAATCATTTTTATTTTTTAAATTATACTTAATTTTTCTCCAATCATTTTTGTTTATACTTTGCTTATATTACTTTAGATAAATCATCAAATCAACACTACTATTACTATAGTACAATACCAGATACCGTAACGACAAATTTTCGGATATATAATTTAACAACTGCGGTTGTAAAACAAAAATTCCGAATACATTATCAAATGAATTATCGACCATGAGACATGGTGAAAAAAAAACATTTTTTTGACATTTCGGATCACGCGAAAATATGTTAGCGTTGTTGTTGACACATTTCGATCCGATCTATAAATCAATATATTTATTTAGTTTAGCTCAAACTTCATTACAATTATTATTTTTTTTTTTTTTATAATACAACATAACAGATTCAATTTACAAATTAAAATTATATCTAACTTAGAACTAGTTAAAGTATGAGCATTTTTTCTTTAGAATATCATCATTCATCAGAGTTGATTTGAACAGTTTGTTTCGAAAAGACCAAAACCAAAATCATTGGTGAACCAGTTCATATGACAAATTCAAATTTATATGATAAATTTTAAATAAAATTCGATCTTTTTAGTTAATATTTATAATTATTCTATAAATGTTAACTAGAAAAATTTTAGTTTACAATTTATAGTATGAATTTCAAATTTAAAAATCCCATATCTGAAATAACAAATTTTATATTTTTACATTTGCTGAAAAATCCGCTCACAAAGAAGCATAAATGTGTGCTGAAAATATTTTTAAATGAGCACAGAAATACGTGCAGATTTGTGTGCTGAAAAATGCGCTTAAAGATGCGCCTACTGCTGAAAATTTATGTGAGAATGTATTAGTATTTGTATAATAATGGAGGAGAATTGTGCTGAAAATTTTCCTGACGCTCTGTATAAATTCAAATGAATTCATGTGAGATATTCAGCATATTTTTCAGTGCAGAGTCAACTGCGAAAATGTGCTTCTTTTTTATCAGGGTTGTTAAATATTAATATATTAATAAACACATAATCTCATAATTTGAATAGTATTGGTGGAGATGAAAAAAATTGATAAAACTTTTCGGAAAACATTTTTTTTAAACATTTGTAAGATGTTGTTGGGGAAGAACTTCTAACCTAGAAAAACTAAATATATTAGTATATGACTGTACATTAAGGGCCAATTTTACAGTGGTAGCTTCAATATAGGATAAGATAAGCATCGGTTGAAGCTTAAGCTCAAAAATATTTAGAATGAGTTTCACAGTTGATATTTTAAGTAAGCTAAAGTGGCTGTCATTTTAATAATACAAATACAATACAATACAAATTGGTTACACTGGAAAATATGTTGATAAAAATTCATTTTTCGAATTTCTCACAGATGTCACTGAAGTTTTTCTATCAAAACAACTTCAACAAACTTGATTTTTATAAATTACATTTTGTTTATATGACCGTATACATATATAATTTTTCAATCATCTGATTTTTGGTTTAAATTTAAGTGCAGCATAAGACGCCGATCTCCGTGGTTTAATTATTTGCTTAAATATCAACTGTGAAACTGAATTTTCAATTTAAACCTCATTTAAGCGAAAAGCAAATTTTTGTAAATATTCTCTTCGCTGAATGAGAATTCAAGATCATACTACCTATTCATATTGTAATTTAATTGTAAATAATAAATAAAAATAATAAGTAAACAAATTTTAATTCCAACCTCTTTCAAAAATCTTTTTTCCAACCACCTATAAAATATAATTTTCACATGAGTGTATCGAAAAAAACTTGGATACGACATACGTTGACAACCCAAACCGGTTATATGTCCCGAACCGAAAATATGTCATGAATACATTCCGATCCTCAGACAATTTAAATTTTCTTTTTGTTTGAAATAGCTACAAACACAATTTTAATGACATACAAAATAAAAATAATTTCACCACAAAAACGGATTTCTAACTCTGACATTATTCTTATTCGCATTTTGTATTTCAATTTTTCACTACAACGAAGTAAACATTTTCCATATTAAAAGACTATATTTTATTTGTAACAATTTTATTTCTGGAATTTTTTAAACTAGAACCTACATTTTTGTTCATATCACTATCCTATCAAATCATAATAGTTATTATTTACTTTCATTAAATATTTGCTGACCTTTTTAATATTTTTTGTTTTCTACATTTTTTATTTAACATTTTGATACGTTTTTGATCCTTTATTTTTCTTATTTTCTTGTTTTCATTTGAAAAATATTTACTCTACTAAATAAATTATGATAATAATAGTTAAATTAAATAATTTTGATAGTAATAAAAATAGATTATAGGTTATTTAAATTGATAAGAGGAAGTTGAGTACTCATAGAATGTATGTATATGTATATATGAATAATCGTTATTTTTGGAATATTTATTTATTTAGAGATAGAGGTTAGTAATAAAATATTTAATGACGTAAATAAATAGTGAAATTTAATTATTAAGAGTATAATTTTTTTCTGTTTGTCATATTTTTAAAAATATAAATATTAACTAAATAGGAGCCATCATAATTAAAGTGTAATATGTATTATTGAATTTCAATGTCGATATTTTGATAAAATTTTAATTGAAAATTTCTTTATTACATAAAAAGTTTTCCCCAATAAATTTCCAATCATAATTAATATGAAAATTTGATAAAAATTATTTTGACGGAAATTTCATATAACAATTTTTTATTATTTTATTTATGTTGCAGAATCTATTGGGAATATCAATTACAAATTTAATTCTAAAACTAAAACAATAATGAAATATAAATATTATAATATATAAAGTAGGTAGGTCGGTGGCTGCCTAAAGACAAAAAATTTATTATATTAGTTAATAAAGTTATAAGCAAAAAAAAAAAGAGAAAAAACCAAAAAAAACAAAAATAAATTAAATAAAAAAATCTTACCTATTCATTTTCGCGTAATAATTATATGTACTACATATATTTTAAATTGATCATTTACTTAAATTAAATCATAATTAAAAATCTAAATACTATAAAAATGGTTAACCAATGCAGCAAATGTATACAAAATATATTCGATCTAAGGGCATGCAATGAACTGCAGGATGTGACCGTTTTTTTATCAAAATTATATGTCTAAATCTGATCAAATATTTCAAGCTGTTACAACTGATCTGGTTGATTGTAAAACTAAATCTTCAAATGATACGACTGTAATCGATGAGGAAATCACAACAGACGATCAATTTGAATTTGACATAAATTCAATAGATAGTGACAACATGATAACAATAACCTTAGCATCGCTTGTTGTGGGTATTAGAAAATCCCAAGACTATTTTTAGATGTCTTTGAATAAGATAAATGATTATTTAAGCAAAACTCAGAATTTGATAACCAAAAATAAAATTCTAATGAAACAAATTAAATCAAACAAATGAAAAATGAGGAATAATGAGGGTATTATACTAAGCTGACATATTGCTTAGCAATCTTTATGTAACATAAAAATAATTTCTTTTTTGGACCATAGAATTTTTTTTATACCACCGTTTAATGAGACCTAAAAAAAATTGGTTTACTTACTATTTTAATGATAATGTACATATAAGCTTAGTTTAAATTCAAGAATGATCCTGTAAGATATAATAGAATTTTCTCATGTAAGCAAAAATTGGTAGTTGAACCAAACTGACTGTATAACTTAGGTAAGAAATAACTTAGCATTTGGAGGTCTTAAATTCCAATCCATTTTTTGAATACTAAGAAGCAAAATTGCTTAGATAATTTTCAATTTTAGGCAAGTTAAGACAAACATTAGGACTAAACCAATACTTCTATATACGAATACACACACAGCTTGGACTAGTTGAGGATTGGGGAAGCGAAATGCGCCTTTGTCCAGTATAGGGACATTTTGAATAAATTTGTTAATATTACTCTTAAATTTGTAAAGATTTTATGAGGGTATATTTATGCATTGAGAAAGCAAGCTGGTTAGAATTTGGTTCCACACTCGAAAAAACTTTACTAAAAATAAATTTCCATAAACAGTTTTGAGTTAACTAGAAATTTGTATTTTGTACAGGTGGGCACTTGATGGCTCTCTTGTTCCTCAGCGGAAAATGTTTTAGAGCTGTCATTAAAGTTTTATTTCATCTGAACAAGTACCTAAGCTTATGAGGGGTATTTATTTATTTATACTATTTAGCTCAAACAGTTTACAATTTAGTATTACATTTCATATATTAATTAAAAATACAATTAAATTTACTTGGTATACATTCAAAACTAACAAAATTCAATATACAAAAATAGTAATATTTTTTTTTTCATATAATTTAAAAAGTCAAGTTAACAAAATATTCAATTAATTTCATATAATTTTCGTCTTAAAGTATCTTTAGATACTGAAAAATTTATACTATTCTTATATTTATTACTAATTATTAACATTCTATTAAAAGGTTCATATTTACCATAATTTGTTCTGTGTAATGTTAATGTAAAGAGATTTGAGTGGCGTAAACGAGTATTTGTGTTAATGATAATTTTATTTAAAGTTGAAGGGGAAATAATACCGCCTTTAATAATTTCGAAAATAAATAAAACATCAGCTGGAGAAGGTTTAGCCTATGCTCATATGGAGGGAGTCTTGTATGATCATCCCAAGGCAAACTACGTAGTGCAAACCTTAAAAAATTTTTTTGAACAACTTCTATTCTTTGTATATGTGAATTATAAAATGGAGACCAGACCTAACATGCATATTCAAGATGGGGTCTAACGAGGCATGTATACAATGATTTAAAAATGTAAGAATCGTTAAAATCCTTTGACCAACGTCTTATGAAGCCCAACATTAAACTAGCTTTATTAACGATGTTCTCGTAGTGGAGTTTAAATGATAGTTTATCATCGAAATAAACTCCTAGATCCTTAATTGAATTAAACTTTTCTAAGGTTTCGTTGTTTAGAGTATATCTAAAGCAAAATGGTTGGGTTCGACGTGTGTAACCCATGAGTGCACATTTACTAATGTTTAGTAAAAGATTGTTATTAATGCACCAAGTATAAAATTTATCTAGATCATCTTGAAGAATATAACCATGTTGCACCGACGTTATTTTTTTGACAATCTTCATATCATGAGCGTAAATTTTCAAAACGCTATTACAAATTATAGAAGCCACATCATTGATAGCAATAATAAATAACAGTGGTCCTAAATGACTCCCCTAGGGAACTCCAGAATTTGATATGAATGGTGATGAAAATGAAGAGCGGAATAAAACAGTATAACTCCTATTAGTAAGATATAAGTTGACCCATTGTACAAATTTTGCAGGAAATCCTAGTTTTTTGAGTTTTAGTAAAATAATACTATGGGGTAAAACATCAAATGCTTTACTAAAATCGGTGTAAATTACATCCGTTTGGAATCCCGCTTCTATATTGACTAAGAAGGTTGATGTCGATTCTACAAGGTTGGTCACTGTAGACTTCTTTTTCAAAAAACCGTGTTGATGGGTCGTTAAAAAGTTAGTGCAATGATTGTAAATAGAATCAAAAATCATCAACTCAAAAACTTTAGGAATAAAGGAAAGTTTGGAAATTGGTCTATAATTATTTATCTCATTTTTTGCATTTTTTTTATGTGTAGGTTTAATAAAAGCTTTTTTCCAAATAGATGGGAACAGGCCACAGGTGATAGAAGTATTAAATATGATAGAAAGTGGAGCAGCCAAGGCATCTGAGCAATTTCTTTAGAACTAGTTCAAGAACGCCATCAGGTCCAGGAAATATATTGTTCCCCAGGTTATTCAGATATTTCTTCACAAGACTATCGTCAATAATAAGATCTCTAAAAGTAGTTTTTGGATAGGCATCCACGTGGGAGAACTTTGTTTCATCAGCCATGAAAACTGTTTTACGGTAAGAGGCAGAGAAAAATTCACAAAAGAATTGAGAAATGGTTTTAGCGTTATTACTTTGTTTCCCATTGAATTTCATGAAAACTGGGTACTCATCGCTTTTCCTTTTTGAGTTAATAAATTTCCAGAAGGCTTTAGGATTGTTAATGAGTGCCAAAGAAATGTTGTGAACATAGTTATTATAGCTTTGTTTAACAGATTGTTTGAACAGAAAGAAAAAATAGTTGAATAAATGGTAATCTGTTAGATTCTTGGTTTTCATGTATCTCTTGGTTTTTTTATTTCTTAACTTTCTAATATCCTTAGTGAACGAAGGCGGGCTTGAATTTGGATCTTTAATTTTAATAATAGGAATATAGAGTCGAAATGTCTCAAACATTAAATCGTAAAACTTTTTAGTCATATCTTCAATTTCATTATTTCCAAATAAAGAAATGAAATCATAATTAATAAAAAAATTATTGATATCATTAAAATTAGCCCTATTAAAATCAAAACGAAAACTGTGTGCTTCCTCGGGATCAGGAGGAGCATTAGTACATAGAGAGAAACATATAGGAGGATGATAAGAATCAATTTTGACTTGTGGAAAAGGATAATCCAACATCGTTACGTTATTCCAATCTGAGCTGAAGATCAGGTCGAGTTGTCTTTCTTGCAAATTACATATAGGACAGTTTATCGAAATACATATTGCAAATGGCCTTTTTCGCAAAACTATTTGGACATAAATTCACGTTTCGCAAACTGCACAATTAGCATAACTATACTTTACACAAAAAAATTTTGCCAAAAGGGACATTTGGCAAACGGAAACTCCAACAATACAACGTGCTCCAACAATACAACGGTTTTCAAGTGGTACAAGGAAGGACTTTACATTAGGATTGTCGATAAGGATAAGAAAATTTAATACGGCTCCTATATGTGATTTTTTTATTCTAATTTATTTTATTTAAACCACCCCTATAAATGAATTGCATTTAAACTTAGATTGCATTTAGCATATCCTGGGGAGAAAAATATGTTTTGCTGCGATTCGAAAACCCTGAAAACCTCCACGGTATTTTTGACCATGTTATTCCATATCGGTTTCTTGTTGACCTATAGATTCAGAATATTGAAGTATTTAGTTCATTGAGTAGGTAAACCGTACACTACCGAATATTAGGGTGGGGTCAAATAGATTAATTTTGGACATGACTATACAGTTTTAAGTTTTGAAAGTGATTAATTCAACTATATTACTTTTTCCCCAGCCGAAAATATTGACTATTGACATATGACGTTTTGTATCAGTAGCTTGTATTATACAATGTAATTTTCAAAATAAATCAAAGGACACTACATAGTAATATGATCTGTAAAACTATGGATCGCATTGAAAACTGATTGTAAAAGGTCATTTAAAAATATCAGAAAATGAGTAGGGGAGAAAACTGATGCTTGTGGAACACCAGTAACAATATGATATTTGCCGAATATGAAGCCATCGAATATTGCTTTAGTTCTATGATATAATATCTATTTAATTATCTGAATGTCTAAAATGTATATACTTAAAATGTATGGTATACGTCATTTTTCATATAGGAAGTCACAAAATCAATTGCAATCAATCAAATATAAGAACATAACTTTAACGCTTCCTAGAGAAACAAACACAAAGAAACAAACAAAGAAAACAAAACATAGGATTGTAAAAAAAGTATAACAAACTAAAAAATATATCATCCCACAAATCATTTAATTACAATTTTTTTTCATTTGAATATAAATCGACAACGATGATCTAATGAATGTAAAAAAAACAGTGAGTTTTTAATTTAGAAAAACCAAAAAAATTCTTTAAAATTTCATTATCATTTGATTAATCTTAAATTTATAATTAAATAAAAATCACCGCGCATCGTCTACCTTTAAAATTACCTAAGAATATATTTTTGTTTTGAATTTTTAATTCCTTGTCAGGATTTTTTATTTAAAAAAATTATCGATAATTTTCTATTTCCTAGTTTATTAAACTCTTAAAACATAGTATTTAATTAGATTTTATTATTTATTATTATTATTTTTTATTTTTTCTAAAACCTATTTTGTATATTTATTTATTCTGTTTTTTTTCTACAATTATTTCTATTATTCTATTGTAAAATTAAATAACTCATTCTATCCTAATATTGGCAAAATAGAAAATTCAACAAATTTAAATTATAAACAAAAAAAAACTAATATTCATCGAATGTTTCGCACGTTTTTATTGACCTGATTTATTTCCTCATTATTTTTTTTTTCGTTGATATTATGTAAAAAAAAAACAAAAAAAAAATAATCTAAACCAAATCATAATGAAATTAATTTGAAAATATAATCGACAACTACTATAAATTGTACAAAAACTATAAATATATAAATGAAACGTGCATGAAAATTTAATTTTTAAATAAGAATCACCACATAATCAAATAAATCAACAAAATCAAAAAAACAAAACAAGAAAAAATTGACAAAAACTTCGTAATCACTTGTTGCTAAAAAAATAAAAAAAAAAAGCAAAAAAAATAACTTCAACTTAGAAGAACAAAATTATTTCAATGTTCACGTCCTAAACAGTAACACCAATACCATCACTATTTAAATTAATTACTCTTATATTATGTACTCATATACTCATGAGTTAATTACTTAAATACCAAAAATATTATAGTGGACCCATTCAATATTTTGGACTTTTAATTCACCTTTGTGTCCATGCGAATTATTTGTAAGCTTGTTAATTCACACTTAAAAATTGAATCTATACTAAAAAAAAATTGTTATAGATTTAAACATAGCTATAAAGTAATATTAAAAAATGTTTACTACAAAAAAAAATACAGTCATTGTCAAAATTATTTGCACATAAGAAAACAAATGGTTTAGGTAATTAAATGTTACAACAAGCACTGACAATTATTCATTTTTCAGGTAAAATTCAGGTAAAATGGAGGCTATCGATGCGTCGGACCCAGGACATATGTTTTGCTGACTACCTAAGAAAAATAAAAGAAAATTGGGATGCTTTTATATTAAGTACATTTTGGTTTTGTTTGAAACATAAGTGATTTTGTTAAAAGCACTTTCATCTAGACACTTTCATTTGGAAGTGGAGCCTACTAGAAGCTACCTAAATTTTTTCCGTTATTACTAATTTGCGTTAGATCGACTTTTTTTATTTAAATTTCTACAATTTTCTGCTACATTGCTTATATCACATGATGAAATTCTGTATGAGCGATGAAATTGTGTGTGTCCCACAATTCAGGATACGGTTTAATCAATTAACTCTTCAAATAATTCTAGAGGCAACTTGATTTAAGAAGTATATTATTTTCTATTGTAAACTTTATGGAAATTTGATAGACGTTAAATAATTGCAGATTTAAAAATTTCAACGTTCAGATATGAAGTGAGTTATCAACAGTTACGAAAAAAATAATAAGAAATACAATTTTATTAAATTAATATTTTTTTAAATAATGATAAATCATTTATGAAGTTATTAGATTTACCTTTTTTACTCCTGTTTCCAAAAAAGTGTCAATAAATGGTCTATGTTGTGCAGTTTTTTGATATTTAATAAAACATCATACATAATATCTGTTCCAGCTTTGGTAACAAAACATCATGCCCAGGTCTGGTCAAAACTAGGCGTAGGTGGTTCAGCGGATATGTCTCACAACCTGAGAAAGATTCTAAAGATTCAATTTCGATATATCCATAGACTTGTCCAAGCTATAGGTCTGCTCACAGAATAGAAAATGGTCTAGTTCAAGTTCGTGTTATGTTGTATCATATAAACACGGGTTCACACGGAGTCGAGTGTTGTATTAGCGCCGACGAATTACTATCCCTTGTTACCCCCTTTAAAACCAAACTAGGTGTTGTATCATAAAAGTTATAAGTTTTTTTTTTGTCAAACCTATTTTTTCATCCAATTTTTATTTTTTTATTTTTGCTACATATATTTGAATGTTATACATATATTTGAATGTTATAACAATGTTAAGCCTTGTACACTTATATTTAATTTTTTTTCTAATAATAACAAAAACAACTACACATTTAAAAAAAAAAATTATTATAAATAGAAAATTAATTTTAATACATTTGGTCGAATGCATAAAACTAACTTGACTTAAATTTCACAAGTTTTGACATGCAAAAACGCAATTCTAGAGCTTGAGCAAATTTACGTTAGCTTTAACAAACATTCTTTAACTTTTTTTTGCATATAGAGTCGAGTTCAAGTAATACCTTTGCATTATCAATTGCTTACATCAATTAATTGCTCTTCAAATTCAATTGCTTGCATTCATGAGCTCGAGCTCTATTAATTGTTTAAAATTTGAGCTTAACCTAATGTTTATTAATTCTACCCATTTTCACTTCCATCAATTTTTATCATAAGTTGTATTCAAATAATTTTGTCATTAACTGTAAATTATTTTTTATAAATTAAATAATATAATTTATTTCTATTTTTCTACTTGTCTATTTAAAAATTTGTTTCTATCCAAATTACTCATACAATTTTTTATATTTATGTACGTATTATGTATCATATCTAAGAAAATTTAAATCGAAACCTAATTTAATAAAACATGAATTAATCAATCAACCTAAAACTTAAAATAAAATTTAAAAATTTGTACACACAACAAAAAAAACGAAAACAAAACAAACTCGAATTATCCAATTGGAATCGATTTGAAAAAACAAAATGTTAAAAGTCAATAGTTAATTGAATGAGTTTAGTAATTGATAGAAGAACTCTATATATATATAAGTATATAAATTGATTAGATTAAATTTAATTCATTTTGTTTTTGTATTTTTGGCAAAATATTTTTAGTACATGTTTTTTTTATTTTATTTTACGTAATTTATGCTAAACGCATTGATTTGGTCATCGATTACATATTAAATTTGAAAATATTTAGATTTAGTCAATTGGTGTCAGGAATTTTGAATGAATGGAATTTATGTACAATTTTTTTGGATTTGAACTATAATAGCAATTAAAGATGGTTATCTACCTTTAGTTAAATAAAAAATAAAAATAAATAAATAAAATAAATTAAAAAAAAAAAATAATATAAATATATAATATACAAAAATATATACCAAATAATTAATATAGTTTAATAAAAAAGGCCCACATCTCGAAAGGGAAAAAGACCTATAAAGTTGGCCTACAGATTTATCTGTAGGATCAACTGTTAAAATAAATAAATAAATAAATAAAATAAATTAATTGAAATATTTTTATAGATTATTTTTATTTATTTATTTAGAGTCGTTAAGTCTTTATTTCAATCCTTACAGTTCTAAAAGTACAAGAAATATAGCTTAGATACTAAAAAAATGAAAGAAAAATGAATTTAAAGAACGAAATAGTTATAATCGTTCTGTTATAAAAAAATATACAAGAGGCGAACGATTAATCAAAATATTAAATGATTATACACTCAACAAATAGCGGTAAATAAAACTTTATTCTTTTAAGACGAAAATATTCTCACTTAGGTCTCTTGAAAAGTTAATAAAATGTCTGAACATTTTTTAATTTGCATTTGCGTAGCATTATTGTTTGTGGGTACCTCATTTGAGTACTAATCAAAAAGTCTCGAGCTGGCCTTCCACTAGGAGCATGGATTTTTAAATAAGTTTTTCCATTTCTTCATTATCCCTAACAAATAATAAAATTTATATAAAAAAATATCTTTGATTTGCTGGTCATTCAAAAATATGCTATTTAAGAAAAAATAAAACTAATAATAATTGTAGTTCCCACATTTAATTAGTTCATTTTTTGACCTGCAAATTTTAAAATACTTTTAAAACGGTGCTTGTTCATTCCATTTTATGTAATTAATTGCAGTATTTATGTGCGGAATCAGGTATATTTGCCTTACTGACAAAACAAAGTCAAACGAAGTCTTTCGGAAGTTTTGTCTAATTTTTTTCTATTATAAAGATTTCAGAAGCGCTCAAATCTGAGTAAAATAGCAAAAAGTTGAAATTATACACACTCGTCTACATCAAATTAAAATACAATAGGAAATGGCTTTAAGTATAAATTACGATTTTTAGTAAGGTTGTAAAAAACTCATATTTCGACTCAATCCACAGTTTGAGCTGGCTCAAAAAGTTTTGTAACCTCCGAGCTAGCTCAAGGTCAAGTTAGCTCACATTAAGCTAAGATTAAACTATGAAGTAGCTAAAAATTTTAAATGAAGAGCTTTTAATTCAGCTTCGCATTTGAGTTAGCTCTTTTATAACTCTACTTTTTATACTTACTTTTGAATTAGATATAAATTTTCAATTGTTTGCTATTGAATGAAAGAGCTGCAACAGGTTGTAATACAATTTCTGAACAATTTAATAATAGTAAATAAGTGAACAAGTAAATAACTTCTGAAATAGTTCTTCACATTTAAAAACAGATTGTCAATGGAAAAAATAATTAAACATTTTCTATACATATTTTAATAAATATATTTTTACTATAAACTTTTATTTCACTCTAAAGACAAAAATGTTAAACAAAAACGAAACTAGCTATTTGAAATCCGATGCTACATTTATTACTGAAAATACCTTACATAAATGCTTAGATTATCAGAAATTGGACAAACGTATTAAATATCAGTGATTTATTCCAAGCAGCAATGAATGAGTGCAACAGAATTTTAAGCTGAATACAATACAACATCAAAAGCATGTAATTTCTAACATTTAGTAATGGACAAAAGCCAACAGAGAAACAGATTCTCAGAACAACAACTATTTCAAACATTAAGACCCAATTTTACAGAATTGTTTTTACATTTTTAATGTATAATCAAAAGATTTGATTTCTTCAATTAACGATGGAGACAGAATTTAAGATAAATATCAGAAACTGGTTTAAAAATGTCAAAATCAGATGTTCAAGTCCAAAACATTCAGAAAATTTGTCGATATACAGCCAGATGCAGGATAATTCTATAATAGGAAGTTTGACGAGAAAATATTGGTCGACACTGCCATGTGCAGCATATTAATAATACTATATTATAAAATCTAACGTCAATATGGCAATCTTTAGAACGTAAGGGAAAAACAAACAAGATAATTAGCTTAATAAAGGACGGGACATGTACGAAGACGCAGAAACAACAACACACAATGATTATATGAGTAACACAATAAAACTTAGAACAGGAGTTAAACAAGACTGCCTACCCCTCCTGTTCAACACAGTATTTGATGAGGTTATTAACAAAGCATCAACCACAGCCAGAGCAATGGACTCTCACAAGAAGTCTAGAAGACTTATAATACGCAGAGGACATTGCCCTGCTCGCATTTATACACAATGGCATGCAGAAGAAAATAAGAAGTTTGGAAAAAAAAATCGTTAGCAGTTAGCCTCAAAATCAACACCAACAAAACAAAATATCTAAGAATTACAGCAAAGAAATAGTGTATCACTCCCTTCTGTACAACGAACAACTAAGTAATAAAAGATGTTATCTCGGTAGTATAATTACTACAAGTGAGATACAAAGGAAGACATGGAATTAAAATTAGACAGAATGCTTTTCGGAACTCGGTCTAGTGGCTGTGTGGAGACAAATACCAAAATTTAAAATATATGATGCCTGCGTGAAATTCACCTCATTGGATAGTAACGAGACAGGGCTAATAAACCAGAATTATATAAAGAAAATACAAGTCTTCACTAACAAATGCTTGAGCAAAATATTCTGGCCCAAAACAATTAGAAACAATAAACTCTGGGAAAAGTTGAAAATGGTCAAACAAGAACCAATACGCATTCAAATAAATCAGAGAAAATGGAGGTGAATGAACCGCACACTTGGCAGATCTACGAACAATATAGCAAGCCAGACATTGGATTAATATCCACATGATAAAGGAGGCGTCGGACCGCGGGGAACATGGCGCAGATCAGTCCATAAAAAAGTAGACAATAACAATGGAACATGGAGTGAAATCAAACACCTAACGCAAAACTGAGTCAGATAGAAGAGCTTTGTGGAAACCTTATGCTTGAAGCAGGAAAAAAAATAAATAAATAAAATCTAACGTATTAAAAAAATATTCAATTGATTTCTTAACTCTCACAAATGAATTTAGCAGTAGAAGAATAAAAAATAATTAAATTAAGTAATTATACTCTATTCGAATTAATTACATTTCAATTATTTATTTTTTATTTCAAAATATTTTCCAATACATTACTTTTCAAATTTCAAAAACACAATTTCAATTTTATAGATACATATCTAAAATCTGAACTTTATAAAAAATCTACAAATATATAAACCTATATGCAAACATATTATATTATCTATTCAAAGAAAACCAGTACCACGTTTTTGTTTATTCATTTTTTTTTTTTTTTATTTGTAAACATAACCACATTAAGTAGAATGCATAATTATCATCCAATTATGACCTAATCAACAAAACAATAATAACATAATACTAGTATATTCAACAAATTACTATACAATATTATAAAAACTGCAATATTAAATAAACAACAGTAGCTAAAACATAATAACTACTCTATCTATAGCTTATGAAATGACTCAACAAAATAATATTGTGCCAAAAAAATAAAAACCAAAAGCAAAAACAATAACAAAAAACCCAAACAAATTAAAAATAAAACCACAAAAGTTTAATTTGATTGTACCACTTTATCATAATGTTCCATGATAGGTATAAATACTACGTAGTATAGTACGTTACCAATCAACATGTTTTTCTTTATAATTACAATAAAAAAAAAAATAAAAAAAAAGACCGGCGGTCTAAGCGCAGAGCTGATTTTGAAGTTTTCTATTAAGAAAAAAAAAACTTTCAATTTCATTATAATGAATAATCGTTTTTTATTGTTGTTGTTTTTTGTTTTTTTTTTGAAGAAATACCACGTTGGGTTAATTCATTTTTAACTGCGTAATACAATTTTTTTTTAATAAAACCGTTACAATAATCATTCATACATTTTCTCACCTTTACCTAACATTGTGAAATGAAATAGAAAATAGCAACAAATAAATAAAAGGAAAAGTGAATCGCCATTTTAAATTAAAAACTAGTAACTACACATTAGACATTACTCTTTTTTTGTTGTTGTTGTTGTTGTTTTTTAGTTTAAAATTAAGTTTTGTCTTTGTTAATTGTTATTGTTAATTTTTTAATTTATTTTTCTCCATTTACAAAAATTTTTACTATGGTAATAATATATTATGTACGAATGTATGTATGCATGTATATTAATTTTGAAGTTTTTCTCTATTTAGAGCGATTAATATTGAAAAATTTCCAATCAATTATTACACAATTATTTATTTAATGTTAGATGTAAATATTTAAATTTTTTTTTATATATTTTTTTATTTTGATGGTCACACTTTCTTTTTTTTTTTTTTTTTGAATTTGTTCCTGAAAATGATTTTTTTTATTACTTTGTATTTTATTTACAATTTAATTATAATTATTTAATTATTTTAATAGTTATGCTATCTAAAAAGAATTACGTTTTATTCGTAAATTGCGTGCTTTCAAATGTAAAATATTTACGCGCAAATGAATTTTCAATAACAACAATAAATATTTTTTTTCTTATATTTTTTTGTTGTTCTTTTTTACTCAAAACCCGGAAAACCATCCTAACTAACAAGATAACCAATAAATCATAGTTTTGTGTATTGAATAACTGCAATTGCATAAATCTATATATAACGGTATATAAACACAATATTTCAATAGAAAATAAAAAAATAAAAATGAAAAATTATGACCCCCGCGTTTTGTAAGATTTGAAAAAAAAAAAAAATAACAAAAAAAAATGTACAATAAATTCAATTGAATTTGAAATTTTGTAATTGTTTTCTTATTTTCGATTTTATTATTTCGTTTGTAATACATTTGTAATTGTGTTCGATAAGAGCTGGATTTTATATTTTCATTTCTTATCGAACAGAAACAAAAGCGAGCTGTTTTTATTTACCAAATCATTCAGCAAATCATCAACTCAAAATATAGTTTTATACTCGAATATTATTAGACACAAAATACCATGGTGTCACTCTTGATAAAATTTTAACTTGCCTGCGACAACATAGTAGACAAGGTGAAAATGCGGTGATGAATGAAATGGTTCTTACGAAATGCATGAAATGGTTCTTACGAACATGATACAAATTCAACCGGTACTTCTGAAATGCTGAACATCTATGAATTTAGTGTATTTTATTGTAGAATACTGTGCACCAGTTTGACTTTATGCATTGTGCTTGGAGTTAAACAGCACATGCAAATGCGTCTCATTACAGGCATCAAATACGACCAACACCAACCAAATGGTTACTCGTGCTAAACGACATAACCCTACCCAATCTACACCGTCAAAATGCTTTGATTAGAGAGTACAATACAATAATGCTAAATAACGAATTACCAATTCATGATAATATCAATATACTGCAGAAAAACATCCCAAGATTAAAATCACGTCACCCATCGATTGCCAAAGCTAAACTTCTAATTGAAAATTATTTTTTTTTATTTTATTTATTTTCAATTATCTTAGCCTAAAAAGATTTCTCTCATTTCAAAATAACATAAAATAACATTCTTCACGAATGGGCAACATCTTGGACATCAACCTCACAGACAGACGAAATAATCATAGAAAATCCAACTAATACAAGATCAGACTTTCATCTCCCGCCGATTGTTAACGGTCAACGTTGAACAAAATTCGCTGTATTCTGTATTGATGGGAACTAATCACGTCCCCAATTTGTAATATTTTAATTTAATCAAAAAATCATCATTATGTGGTATTAAATTCTTAGATCTAAGTTGTTTATGTAATCTAAAGGTGAGGGGATTAATTCGGCGAAGTCGTTTATGTTACTTTCATATGTGCTGATGTTGCTCTCAATATATTATGTCTATCACTTCATAACAGTATGTCGAAGAGCACCACAATAACAAATTGGGGACGTGTTATTAATTGATTTAGATTTAATTTAATTGATTAAGAATTTACAAATTAGTCCTATCGACGAAACTATCGAGTTCAAGCTATATAATATACTGGACATAATAATGTTAGAAATTTTTTTTGTTAATAAGCTTTAAAAAAAACTAAAAATAAGGGACTTGCAGAAGTAAAATAGCAAATTGCAATTACCTGCAATGCGCGCTTTCTTCTAAAAAAAAACACTACAATTCACATTTTCCAAGTTGCAAATACAAGTGTAAGTCGTTTACGCACGGAATTTTTATAATTTTATTTGCAAATTTTACTTTCAGTAATAACAAAATTTGCAAATTCATTTGGTACAAATAAAAATTGCTTGAACTTACTTTCATATGGTTCAAAATCATATCTGAGTAAATCAATAAAATACTAAAATCATAATCTAAGGTTAACAGTAAAGCTAGGCACAGAGATGCAATTTTTATATTCGCAGCTGCTTGATTGCACATTTGTGTTCCATTAGGTTACATGAAAGCGCGCGCACATAAAACCAGTTGCCAGTCAACTAAAAATTGTATATCTGTATCTAAACTAATTTTGATTTTGTTTGTTTGATTTTACTTCACTATAGGCAGCGTTGAATTTTATGGCTTAAGACTCTTATCTATGAGGGATAGCCTAATATAAGCCATCTCTCATACAAGAATATCCAGGATCTAGTAAGAGTTATCTCTAGGGATAGCCTAGTATGAGCTATTATTCATACAAGAGTATTCATTTTTCTTTACTTATTAGGCGGACTCTTTACTCGTACTCACAAGTACCCGACAGTTGTTAACTGTCACAATACAAATGTTCTTCGAATAGTTCTCTGTCTACCGGACATATTTTCTAAATAAATAAAATATTCCTAACTGTCAATGATTGAAAAAAAAATGTTAGTTTGTTTTCATCTGTTACCAAAATCTATTAAAACTGTGTCCTAATTTTTGTTTAAATAATTCAGATATCTTACAGTTGTCATTACAACTGCAAAGTTATTTCCTTATTTTTAATTAAATTAGATACATTTTATTTACTCTATTTGTATTTAAAAAGAAAAAAAACACTACTCACTGTAAATTTGCAATTTTTTTTGTTTTTTTTTTATAATCGCATCGTGCCGCGTAAGTTATTGTTTTATCGTCAATTATTGTTGTTTCGTTTTTTTTTTTTGTAATTTTTTGACATTTAATGAAATAGTCACGAAAATTTAAAACGTGTTTAGTACAAAAATAAAAAAAAAATAAAAACAATATTAAAATTTTACTGACTTTTTAGACATAAATTTTAGAAATAAAAAAAAAAAATTACAAAATTGATTTTATTGTCGGAAAAAATCGTATATCATAGGTAGTCTAGGAAAATTCTCTCTCCATAATAAACAATTTATGTCAATTGTCAAATACGTAATGATAAAAAAATATATATATACATATTTATGACATTGACTGATAGTGTTGTTTTAGGCTATAAAAATTGTAAATTTATTATAACAAATTGTAAATTATTGAAATTTTTTTTAAAAATCAATTGTTAAATTTATATTGTATAGATTTACAATTTGTATTCGTTCGTGATAGAATAGAAAATACTATAGATATCATGACCTTTCTTTGATATGTATCAGCTACATATTAACATATTTATAAATTATAACAGTAGTAATTTGCAAATCAGATATTTTTCCTGGATTTGCACATATGGTAATAGCAATGACTATATATATGTTACTGGTGTTACTGTTTTAACAAAATTAAAAATCTTTACGTATATAGTACAGTACCGTACTTAATGCGCCAAAAGATAGTTAGTTCTACTTAAGTTATTGATAAAAACAAAAAAAGAAAATTTCAAAATAAAATAATTCCCAGTTTGTTCAACGATACCGAAATTAAACTTAATTTAATTTATTTAATTACAACTTCTTGGACTTGATAAATCTTAATATGGTAAAAAAAGTATGTATTA
This sequence comes from Argyra leucocephala, assembly GCA_963942445.1. Lineage (NCBI taxonomy): Eukaryota > Metazoa > Arthropoda > Insecta > Diptera > Dolichopodidae > Argyra > Argyra leucocephala. Next base: position 106,467,798 of record OZ012681.1, read on the forward strand.
CAAATTCAATACACCAGAATGTACCTGTTAAAAGTTTTATTAAAAAATCATTTTGCAAGAGTTATTTTTTAACTTTTTTTAATATCGATTATTCGTAATAATTTAGTTTTACCCATTAAATTTTTCTCTCATATAAAATAGTTATTTCGCAATTATTATCTTTTTCTTTTATTTTTAATAGTTATGAAATAATTTTAATTTTTTCTATTACTAATAAATGTTACATAGTAATTTTCATTTATCCGATTAAAAATAATTTTCATAATTTTTCGATTGAAATTAAAATCATTTTTTATTTTGAAGCTATTTCAAAATGTATCTTCTAGATAATTTACACACATTTTTACTTTAAATATCTATTTTCACCCAAAATGTATCTGATATCGAAATCAATGTAATAATATCAATAAGTTATGTTGTTTTTGAGAAATTAGCGCTCTAATTATCATACTTCCGGAGATCTATCTATCCCTTGTTTGGTAGATTAGCGATCTAGGATACGTTTTAGATATTTACAGAATGATGAAAATATATTTAATGTTTTTTATTGTTCTAATTTTTATTTTGTTTTGTTACAAACCCAAATGTTGTAGAAACATTTTCTTGATTTTATTATTTTTAAATAATGCAATTCTGTTTTAACTTGCATTGTCCTAATTGTTTGTTCAGACACATTAACGCATGTAAAACAAACAAAAAGGTCTACAGATCCTGATTATATACTTTCTATATTCTCTTTATCATTTCTGCATATATATTCACTTTTCAATATTTCAGTTCATCTGACATGTTCTATTGTGCACTGTCCCGCATTACATGCGAAAAAAAATTATTTCTTTCCCTTGATTATGCGTAGTAGAAATTTTTTTATAAATTACGCAAAAAAAATGTATTATAATATGAAGCCATGTCAACATTGAGTAAAAAATAATAAAAAAATCTACAAAAAAAAAAATCCTAATCTAGTTATTTTAATAAAATTTATTATAATTTAATGTAAAATATAAAATTTATTATTATAATAAACATAAAAAAAAATTTTAAATTGAAAATTGTTTTTAAAAACCATTCCTAGAAATTATATTTAGATGTCATTAATTTTATTAATAAAATAGAATTTTTTATTTACAAAACAGAACAAAAAAAATATGTAAATTTTATTTTTAACCATTTCACTACCTATGTTTCATTAGACGGAAGCATATTTGATCGAGATCTCAGTAGTAGTTCATTTATTAATTTATTTTGGTTCTCCATAGTGAAAAAAAATACAAGAAATATATCAAATACTTCTTTTAACCCTTTCGTTACCTACGTTCCATATAAAGGAAAAAAAGTTTAACTAAAGTTTCAGAAGTATTTCATTTATTTTGGTTCCCTATAACAAAAAGCACATTTAAATAAATATGTCAAATATTTTTTTTAACCCATTAAATTCCGTATTAAGAAAAAACATTTGACAGAATGTACAGCAGTATTTCATTTATTTAGAAATATGTAGAAATTCACACAATGCCGCACAGGACTGATGATTATGTATAATTTTAGTGCCAAACATCCAAATTCAGATTATAAAATGATTAAACACGAAAATTGTAAATAAAAAACATTGAATTTTTAGTAGATAGGTAAATCGTTTTTCAAAATAACGACTGATATGTACCTGTACATATCGTACAACTGTTCCATTGTCCACAAGTACAATTTCGGATATAAAACACAAAACAATTTTTTCAATTTTAACTTTTGCACAAAATGATTCCAAACTAACATAAATAACTAATTATATAACGTTACATAACACAATTATAAATAACAGAATTGTAATCACAAAATCAGGTACCCTTAAGGACTCAGAGGGCAAATAGCGCTAACTAACACAAGTAATTACAATAAGCCCATTTGCGGCTGCAGTGATATAGGAGACAGAACCCACTCCGAAATTACATAATTAAAAACAATCCAAATTTTATACTGGCACTTACAAAAAATTTGTTTTTAGTTTAGAAAAATATTTACTTTTGTTACAAAACATTTTTGTATTGTATTTTACTAATTTAATTTTGACAGAACAAAAACAATAACTATTCCAGTATTGCCCAATTTATGAAATATTTTTAAAGTGACATTTTATTTGAAATTGTAGTAAATGTTGTTAGTTAAATATAGATGGCGTATATATGTAAAACTGTCACAGTTACAGTAGTTGCCTCAAATTTAAATTTTTAATTTTAACCCTTTCACTACCTACGTTCTGTATGACGAAAGTTATTTTGACTAAAATTCCAATAATATTTTATTTATGTTGAGTCTCCATAACATTCATTTATTTCTGTATAAAACACAAAAAAAAATATGCAAATTAAATTTTTAATTTTAACCCTTTCATTACCTACGTCTCACATAAGTAAAATAAATTCAAATGAAGTTTCTATCATCTCATTTGCTTTTTTTCCACGTAACAAGAAAGTAACTTCAGAATTTTTTTTTGTTCACCATAATTTGGTAGTGAAAGGGTTAATATCAAAATCAATTACATTCTATTAATTAATGTTTTTAAAAAAAAAAAACAATTTTAAAACTTTTGACAAATTTATAAAAAAAAAAAACATTTTTAAAAAATAGTCATAATCTATTAACAAACAAAATTCAGGTTCTTTCTCAATATCTATCTCTCTCTTCCTCTCTTGTTTCCTATGCTAATTCTACACTTGACTTTGTCATTGAAAATTTATTTTTGAAATTATTTATTTTTTTCTTTTATAAAACTATTTCAACGCCTTTTACTTTTCTTAATTTAAAAGAACAAAAAATTAATCGTCATCATCAGAATAATCATTATCATTGTCATTCCAAAGTGATTTCGTAGTAAAGAGTTCTTGGAAAAATAATAAATAAAAACAACAAAAAGAAAAAAAAAGGCAGTGAGAAAACAACTCGCTCTAATGTATGCTAATTTTATAACTTCTGCAAATAAATGACCATTCTAAGTTGTTTTTGTTGTTATTGTTATTTTGTGTTCTGTGAAACATCAAAGCTATTAGCAAATTTATTTATATTGGAAAAGCATAAAATCAATATACAAATAATCCTACAATGTAGTTATTTTAAACTTATAGGCTGAGTAACACTGAAAATTTGAAATGTCATCTGGTAGAATTCTGATTTGTTCTATACACCTTTTTTCTTTCGTTTTTAATCTAAGAATCAAAAGTAAAAAAAAAAAATATGACCAGATGATGATAATGAATAAAAATTAATTATTGAAAAGAAAATCGGGTCGGGAATTTCACTGATACGATGATTTTCTTTTATAAAGACGCTAAACTGCTGAAAATTGAAAAAGATAAGAAAAAATTTCAGAGAATTTCCAAATGTTTCAACGCATACACAGTCTTAAAATTTTTATTTAAAATATTCTAATTTTAAAACGTATGATGGTAAGATAATAGTAAAGAGTCAATTATAGTTACTAGAAAATTATTATGTATAGAATGGTTAAATTTTAATCGGCAATTTAAATGTAAAGAAGAAGAAAACATTTGAGCTAAGATTGTTTTATCATCAGCAGATCAATCGAACAGTTCAATCACATATCAATATCTATATATTTGGATATGATAAATCTTATACAGGACGCAAATTGTGTACCTGTGTTATATCACACTAACAGAAGATTAACAGATAGCACTATAAAAGAAAACTCATATGAAACTGAACACTTAAAATTTGATAAAGATATACCCATACAAAATAATAAAATTTTTGAAAAATATATAAAAAATGTATGGTGGAAGAATATTCAAAAATATAAAATTAAGAGTATATTAAAACTTTTACTTATTAATTTGTTCTTTTTTATTTTATTTTTTATTTTTTTTCATCTTTTTATTTTTTTATTTTTTAATGTTGAATTCATTTTAAGTTTTATTTATTTAGTATATAAGATTAGGTTAGGGAAAAAAAAAAAAAAATGATGAAAATTTGTTTTTTGAAAAAATTTTTACAAATATTATGAAAATTAACAAAAAAATTTATAATTATAAATATAATGTAAATTCAAAAGATAACAAAATTTAAAAACCAATATAAATTGTTATAAACTAAGAAATATAATACACTAGAGAGCTCCATAGATGGGCTGTTAGTATAGATTAAAAATTGTTACTTAATCCTAGACTTTATTCGGTTAAGTAGTATGTAGAAAAGCAAAATATATTAATAAAGTAAATTTAAAAAAAAAAAAAAAATTCCATATCAATACAACTCTATTCCGTTACAAGCCTTCAAATTAAAAAAAAAATGCATATAATCACTCATCAGCCACAACAACATCTGGGACGAAATATAATAAACGTAACACAATATATAACATAAAATAACATAACCTAACACAACAGAACACAACACAACACATATAGTACATCCTAGTTATAAATAATGTACATAAAAATATAATGCATCAACTGTACATCTGAGTCTAGTCACCAGGATGAAAACAACATTTTTGCAATGAATTTGTTTAATTTAATTTTAAGCTTTTCAGATTAGGGCTGATGAATATACTTTCAATTTTTATGTGTAATTTTATAGTACATATTACATAATTAGACTTTATGGCTTAATGCAATATAAAACATATGAAATGTACCTATTTAAGTTTCAAGATTGTCAATGAACATAATTAATTTTTTGTACACTGAAAAAAATTTTCTTAGTAAGATTGACAAAATAATTTTGTAAAATGTTGACAAACATTTTTTATTCATACAACAATTTTTTTTCTATTTAATCAAAAATTTTTGTTTGCTCAACAATTTTTTGTTAATTTGTAAATACTTTTTTATAATTTTTCCAAAATTTATAATTTGTAAAATAGAAAATTAAGTTTGTAAAATTGACAAAAAAAAATAATAATTTTTATTCAAATGACTAAAATTTTGTTATCCTGACAAAAAACCGTTTTAAATCAATATTTGTATATTTGACAAAATTTACCTTAATTTGACCAAAATTTTTACTATGCAGTTCATTGCAATTAATAAATTTTTGTGAATTCTACTATATCTATTTTGTTAATAAGAAAATTATTATTATAATTTTTTATGTTGTCATAGTCAGATTAACAAAAGAATTTTGTTGTTGGAAAACAATTTTTATTCAATTTTTATTTCTATTTGAGTTGAAAATATAAAAGTAAAGGTGCGGTTTTATGTGAAGTTGCGTTTTTGAATTTGCTTATTAAAGAGTTCAATTAAAAAAAAGTGAAGAGCTAAATAAAAAAAGACATTTGAAAAATTAAATTAAAAAAAGATAATTATCAATTCAAAAAAAAAAAAATGAAATAAAAAAACTTATTTTGAAGAATTAAAAAAAAAGATATTAGAATTAAGTTAAAAAACTAAACAATATGAAATATTTAAAGCTAAAATTTATTTACTTATGTATTTTAATATAACTAGTGAATTATTTAAAGTGCGTTTTTAATGAATTTGGTTAGTCTTATTTGATTTTGCAAATAAAACATTTATTAAAAATAGGAAATAATTTGAAGAAGCAAAAAAATAAATTTTACTATTTTATTAAATAAATAATTTGAAAAAACAGTATGAACCAAAGAGCTGGAACAATCAGAAGCTGAAGTCTCAACATTTTTTAAATATTTTGAACTTTATTTGTATAATTTTGAATAAAAGTTTATTTTTTTAACTTTATTTTAAATTTTTGATTGTAATAATGAATTTAATTTTTTTTTGTTTTCAAATAATAGAAATGCTATAAAATAAATTAATAGTTAATTAACAAGAATATTATTGTTTTATTTCTAACTGTTATAATATCATGCATTTATTTTTCAGACGCACATATATTATATAGTGTTTATAAGTGCTGCCTTGTTTTTTTAATATAAGATATGATTCCTCATTTAACTTGTACTATAAGGGTACTGTATGCATATGCATACAAACAAATAACTTACAGATTCGTTTATCATCAAAATAAAGCAGTAACAAATATTATAATAAAATATCAAACAAGTTATTTTTAAGTTAGAAATGCTCTATTGAGTAGCTCCTATTTTGGTTTGAACATTTTTTGATGATAAATTAATCTCTAAGTTATTTATTTGTATATGCATACAATAACTAAATAAATGTTATTTTGACAAAAAAATATTGTTGATCTGGTACTAGCCATATATCCTATTGACAAAATGATTCTGTTAATTCGACAACTGAATAGAGGTTATTTTGACAAAACAAAATTGTTGATTTAATAAAAACTTTATTTAAATTGATATATTATTTTCACCAATCAACAAAATATTATTTTCATTTCAACATATTATTTTATTACATTGACGAAAAATTTTAGCATAATGAAAATTTATTTCGTCATATTAAGAAATTTCGTTTTGTCATTTCTACAGATTTAAATTGTTATAAATAAAACACTGTTTGTCATATTTACAGAATGAAAAAAAATTTGTATTTTTTTGTCATATTAACTCATCATTTTTGTTGACGCTATATTTACCTAGTTTTTGTTATTTTAACGCAGAATTTTGTCAATATTACCTAGTGTTTTTTTCAGTGTACATAAGTTAAATTTTAAGAATTAAACTAATTTTGTATAAAAAGCTTATATTTATTTTTTTGTTTGTGTAGAATAACATTTAAGTAGATTTTAAGTGTTTTGTTATATTTTGTTACACATTTTTCTACTCATATCCTTTATATACAATTATAGAGATTTACTATCTCATATATACATACATATGTACAAATAAAATTTAGTGAAATACACCTCTTTAGTTTCTAATTTTTATTATGTGGGAACACATTGTAGAACTACACAGTACATCTCTACTTTAATTCAATGAGCCATCTTTTCAGTCATTAACTTTAATCATCATTAATTTTTTATTTTCGTACTTGAATATTTTGTCTCCATTAATTTTACCTTGTTTGGGCTCATTTTCTCCATTTAGCATATAAAAATAATTACAGTTACAACTTGAATTTCATGCACTATCATCTGAAAAGCTTTTTAAACAAAACAAAAAATTCAAATAAAACTATAATTATCGAAAATAGTCAAATGTTTTGCTTTTAATTTTAAATATTCGAATATTTTCGACAACTATACAAAAAATTTTACTCTAACGCTAGAAAACTAGTTTTTATTAAAACTCAAATAAAACTGATTTTTTATCATTATCAGAGCTTTCAACTTTACAATGTACCAGGAAGGAATAATACATAAACTGTACCAATACTTCATCGATTCCAAATTTTGTAACAAAATTTTCCGTATATGTGTATAAAATGAAATTCTAGTAGAGACACAGTATCGTGAATAAATTTATTTTTTCTGTAGAATATTAGAATTTTTATTTGTAGTTTGCAAGCTTTAAAATAAAGATATGTGTTCTAATTTTTTTGTATTAATGTAACAACAATTAAGTCTCGTTAGATTGCACTTCGAACTCTTTCAATGAGATTCAAAGGTTAACATAATTTTCCATCCATCATATAATGCCATTTTTTAGAATATATAATGTTGTTGAACTTTGAAGAGCTTTATTACGCTTCAATATTATTATTATCATCATCAAAATTATAACCATCATCATCATTATCATCATCGTTAGCACCTTTACCATCACCCTCACCATCACCACCACCATCATCATCATTTACAGCAATACAAACCGTTGTAAGTCTTGACTTATTACAATTTTTTTTTAATTGTCATTTTCCGGTTTCGTACTGCCAATTTTTCTGCCAATTGTTTTAACTTTATCTAACTACCTTAGTTTGAATCTATTTTGATATTGTTTTCTATTGAAATTTCCGTCATAATCATATTCATTTACTTTCTCTCATTTGAACTGAATACTATATGTAAAACTCAAAAAACTATCAAATGTCTTATAGAACAAAGTTGATTCAGGCAACATAGTGTCAAATAAAACAAAAACAAAACAAATTCGAAATTTTTTGTTTTATTTTTAAATTATTGTTTATTTTAGAATGAACACATAGAAATTGTGAATGCATGTTTGAAATATGAAAAACAAAAAAAAATGTTTTTAATTAAAAATAAATAAAAACAAATTTTTGTTTTTATTTTTTATTTTTTTTTTTTTGTTTTTAAATTCTTAATTTAGAAAATTCAGTTTTAATAAATAACAATATGTTAATAATATTTTTTAAAATTTTTAACTGCCACATGCGAAATATTTTAATTACCTTATTTTAATGATTTGTTTATTTCGATGACATTATGGAGCTTTCAAAACTGGAAACATGTAATTAACTTAATTAATACAACAGTATGATTTGTTTTTACTTGTGTTAATTTTGAAAAAGGATCTGTACTTTATTTGAAACTATGCTTTAAAACAAAAAAAAAGAAGTTGTACTGATGTCTGTTTTTATTTTTTACTATCGTGATATTTTTTTGTAATTGTTTTTTAAAGTCTGATCTAGATTAGATGAAATTTAACAAACAAAATTATTCTGAAGTTCAGGTATAGAATAAATGTGAGTAGTTATTTGAAAATTACAATTGAATTATTTACATTTGAAAATCATCCGGGAAATTCAATCAAAATTAGGTACAGGGTTAGTTTATTATATTGTTTTTATTTATAACATCATTTTTAATGTTGAAGTAACAAGTAGGGGTAATTTTATAGGTTGTATTATACCTTTCTATGGATTAGTCATTGCTTGTAATCTTTAAAATCCTTATCCATTATTGATTGTAATAAATTTTGCTTATAAATAAATTAACTAATATTAAGATTTAATTTAATATGTATATCAAATTTTATTTAAACATCTTTATTTCTAATTACAGGAGTTGTTCGTTAATTCAACAATATTGAACTCATCACGATAGGTATTTCAGTGTTGAAACTACCAAGACAACCCTTTAGTCGAGTTTGATTAGTTTCAGAATATATTTCAAAGAAAACATAGGTAAGTTACACAACTTTTATTTCATCAGAACTAAAAAACAAATATTTATGAAATTTATAATAATGTAAAAATTATATAACTCAAATTTTATAACTCTGAAAGCCAGAAAATATGCTATAGTATAATTTTTTGTATATATAAATCATATAATGTTATATTTGTTTAGGTCACTTAACCAGCCACATCCAGATTCAAACACAAAATATCTTTAATATAAAGATACCGTATAGATATTTCTGGTACTTGCGCTTTTTTTTTGCAGAATGTGGGGCTTTTTGATAGAATTATATATGTTTTTTATTAGCTTATTCTACTTACTTACAAATCTATGGTACACTTAAATTTACATTTTAAACATTGTGGTATGGCTTCAAAAATATTCTAATTCTAATCTATTTTAATTATCCCATTCAACTTATATTTAGAATATTGAATTAACCATTTGAAATTCTATTTTAGTTATTAGTAAGTTTTTTTTATTGTACACTAAAATTTACAATTTTTATTTTAACGTAACTCATCAGATTATATTTACTAGACAATCTGAATATAATATTATATACATTATCATGTATGTATTACCTTCATGTAATCAAAATTTAAAATAAAATTAAATAAAATAAATTTAGTGCTTGCGACTCTTCGTTTTCGAGGTTTAAACCACATTTAAGTTCACGCAACGTTTGTGATTTGTGATTGGTGATTTCCCGGTTTCGGATTGCCAGGGTAGTATCTGACTGTTCAGTGATCCAAAATGCGGAACTAGTTCCTGAGCAAGTACTTTGATTACCTCCACGTTGTAATCTCCGGAAACTATCCTATAGATAGCATTCGACAAAATCAGGTAGACCAAAATTGTAAGTGCGCACAAAACCAATAAAATTGAAAAAAGGCGTTCTATGAACTAAATAACCCGTAAAATGTTAGGAAAAGTACAGTTAGCAAAAGCTGTGACAAGCCCAGAACCTACATGGTCTGTTGGTCACCTAAATTGTTTGAAAAAAGCTTAAGACTGGTGCAAATCCTTGGCAACCATCCCATATGTTCTGGGCTACGTGGCAATCAATTGATTTTGTCATATAGTCCGACGTTGCATTGCTTTCCTAGTTTAATTTCATGCAGGATCATCTTCTGGACTTGTCTTTTTCGTTAGAGGTTATTTATTAGATACAGCCTTGTTGATGTTGTTAATCAGACACAAATGAATCGGTAGGAGTTCTAGAATTTTTTTAGGGCTAAATTAGGACGCGTTTTAAAAGCTTCAGTAGCATCAAAGTAATTTATTCTTTGTATTTAATAAGATTTGTACATATCAGAATAAATTCATTTGCGGCTGCGGTAATATAAGGGACAGATACCCTCTCGAAACTCGCAATCTATTCTAAGCTTGGTGCATGCTTTGATCTGTTCTATTTTTGGCCACAATATAAATGTCGTGTTATCTGTCGATATTCATTGAGATATTATAAATCTTTTATAGACCTGTAGAGCCATAGTTATCTGTAGAGATAATCCACTTGTTTTGTGAAACATATTTCGACACGCAAAAAATATCCTGTTAGCTTTTTTCTTCATGTAATTCATATGAGAATTTCAAGACAGCTTACTCTCAAGTATTATTCCAAAGTGTTTTGTTACCTTTACCATTTCGATTAGCTTAAACTACATGACAAAATATTATTTAAAAATACTGACGAAATTTACACTTTTAGTCTTCTTCTCCCTCTGATTATTCTATTTCGGGGGTAATTCTTACAAACAATAGAATAAACTTTCGATTCAAAAAACTTATCATAATTGTTTAATTTTTTATGGAATACATAGAATTTCCTAATATTTCAAAATTACATAATATAAAATCACTCTCGCCTCATCTCAGTTGTAAATTGATATTTTAAAGAAAAATCTATTAATATTAATTATGTGGTGTTAATTAATTTTATTAAATTAATTTATTAACATAATTAACAAAAACAAAATTAAAAATCATTCTCATTTTGTAATTTTCCATAATTCTAAATATAATTTTTCAAAATTTTATTATTTATATATTCAATTACATATACTAAATTAAAATAACTTCTAAAAATACGATACTAAATAATTAATATAAAAATCAAGTTTTTCGCTTATTTATATGTGTATTAATTTTAGAGCATTGAAGTCTTTCGATTTTCATATATTAAATTTGTTCTTTTTTCATATAAAAAATATATTTAAAAATTTTTTTATATATTTTGTATTAATTAGAAGTATTTTACATATTTATCTGTCACTGTGCATAAAAAATTATATCTAATAGTTTTAATACTTCAATTCAAAACTCTTCATAATTTTTTATTTTAAAATCAATTTCTTAGCAATTAAATCCATCAAAATCAATTTTAAAGATATTAAGGGCTATTGAAATAATCATTTAAAAAAAACTTGACCTAATTTTTTTATTTTCACTTTCATTTTTAACTTAATATACAATACTTTTAATTTAATTATGTTTAAGTCAATTTAAATTAAAACATGACCATGCCTAATATAATACACTTCTCTCTATCTTGTAATTTGACAAGTTCAAACAAAATTTTGTTAGATAACTTAATAAGTTTAAATTTTCATTTCAATTAAATCGTATAACTTATTTTAACCTAATTCTATCAACCTTGTTTAAATATAATAATTAAAAATTAGTTAAATATTTTGAAAATAATAATAATAATAAATTAAAATTTTCTCATAATTGAAAAATAATTTCCCAAAAAATTGAGTAATTTAAAATTAGTTATTTTTTCAAAATTTTAATCCACTTTTTTAGTTTCTCAAATTTTAATTCACTTAACAATAAAAAGTTATAGCCTAAAGCCAAAAATCAAATAAATTTCAATAATCTACAAGTAGTTAAAGTAGCTAAAATAAATTAAATAATTTGAAAATTTATTCCAATTTCAATAAAATCTCATAATTTCTTAATATGAAATTCAATTTAAAAATTGATTTTAAATTTAATAGTAAATAGTGTGCAACCTGTGACAGATTATCAAATTGAGTTTGGCTCATTTTTAAAACAAATTATGTTTTGTTTTTTATTTTAAAATTAAATAAATATTAAAACTCTAGGTATGTTTCATCAGTATATAAGATATTTAATAAAATTGTGAAATATACCTAGAGTTTTAATATTTATTTAATTTTAAAAATGTTTCACCTAGAGCCTACAGCATATTTTATAAATTATGTTTTTTATTTTGTTGTTCTCTATTTAGATTTCTTAAATGTCCCATTTTAAACAACTAATTTTAACATCTTCTTCTGGTTTTTCGACTTAATTGAATTTCTTTAATTTGCTAGATAAATCTTATTTTACTTCTGCTTTGTTTATTAAGTGTGTTGTCTTTCAATTACGACGTTTCTTGTGAAATCGGAGTCTACTATTTGAAATATATTTTTATATAGTCCAACTGAAAATTATATGTTTGTTGTCTTCGGCCTGTCAATTTTTACGATGTCGTTACCTTATATTCTATAGTTATATTTGATTATTTCCAGACTCCCTCTCTAACACTGACTCATTTTCCTACATATTGGGCGGTACAATATTTTCTTATTTTACAGCTTATTTTACCGCAATATTTTCTTATTTGTGACTTACGCAGACAGTAAGCGAGTGATGCCGCTTTGGCTCTACTGTTTGCGTAAGTCATAATAAGCCAGACATATATATGTTTTGTACATATTATGTTTTTCACACGTAATTCGGCTTTATTTCTATTGTTTTGTGATCTCGATTCACCTGGATAAGTGATAATGAATCAGAGACATAATTTGTATGTAGCTTGATCAATTTTTTTTCATATGATCTTGTTTAATCATCAAGAGAGGGATCCTCTTTGGAACTCTTTAACCTCTTTTGATCTCATAATAGCTTAAACTGTTGAATAGAAAATTATTTACAAGATTCATCTAAAATAGAAAATTAGCTATAACTCATATTTTAACCGACTTTTCGATTATCTTAAAACTTAGCAATGTTTTGTAATTTGTTTAAATTAAGCTTTCTTTTATTCCATTTCCAGCTCAAGAATGTTCTCTTAAATATGTGTAACTCTATTATTTACGTTTTTTTTACCAAAGCTGAACTATCTGAAAACAAAAATACTAACTATATGTTATATGAACTATGTAAAGCATGGGTAACTCTAGTAAACGAAAGCTTTCTTTGTCAAATCATTTGTTTAATGTTTTCCCTCCTATCTCATCATTAGCAGACAATCGATAAAAACTTCTGCATCATTCATTACAAGCCTGCAAATTACTACATAAAAATATTTTAGTTTTCTATCAGCCAACAATGTTAAAGAGGTCAAACTGGAAAAATATTATTCGGAAATTTAATTTAGAATGTTAAATATACAGATTTCTATGGATTGTAGGGCGGTAAAACGTCTATGTGTTTCTAGCTCTTCAATAACAAAAATAAAAATTAAATACAAAAATAAATATCTGCAGAAATATTCAATATTTTATTGCTTTTATGCTCTAACTTATCTGGAATTACCTTTTATCCAACTCTCGAAATATCCGATGTTTGATCATCAGTGACAAAAGCATAATGATATCATCAACATCACAAAGAACATCAGTTTTAGAAACCATAACAATATTGCTTAATCATAACTCTCAAAATTTTCAATATTTTGATGTGTATATGGCAACACTATTCTTTATTATTGTTATTAATATTGTACTGAGATGCTGTAATATTATATTGAGTAAGTAAGATCAGTCCAACAATAATAATGAAATAAACAATATTCATGCAATGTTTAATCACTGACAAGAGCATAACAACAACAAAGAAAACCAACATCAGTTTGAGAAGTCATTTTCAACATTGCTTAATCAATGTGCCATTAATTTAACTAAGAATGGCTTGACAAACCCTAATGTGGTGGTAATAAGCCTTTTATAAATGGATTTACAAATAAAACAAAATTTAACTAAGAATTTAAAAATCCTTAAAATAACTTACCTATACTTACTTAAAACTGTTTTATACCCCTGTTATGAAAAATCTATGAAAAATTTTATTTATTAACTCGAAAATTCCAAAATGTTAAATAACAAAAAAAAAAGTGTAATAATAAAAAGAAGATGTTATGTAATCACTTTACTTTTCTATTTCGCGGTTAAAAGCTTTTGTTCAATTATCAACGCATGATTTTTCAACCCATCCAAAATCCAAACATTAACTCTACAAAACATTTAAACTTAATAATAACGCACAAAGAATGTAAAAAAGAGATAACAAGAGTGGACTATACAAGCTTTGAATTTTAATTATTTTAAATTTTGTTATGCAATTTCAAAAAAGTTTTTCTCAAAATTGAATCAATATTACAAGATCCTAAACAATACTAACAATATTTGAAAACTGACTTTGCGTGTCATTTTAATGGATTTTTAGTGTGATTTTATAAAACAACATCAAGTCAAATGGCTTAACATGCAACTCTAACTTTTGATAATTATTTTAATTATTCCACTGAAAATTAGTAAAAATAGACTTTTGAAAGTAAAATTTTTAATTTATTAATTAAAGAAAAAAAATTAAATTTTTAAATTTAATATTCATGAATATTTCAAAGTTGATTTTTATTTTTTTTTTTGTTTTGTAAGTAGTAGCAAATATTTAAAGTTAATAAAAAATAACAAAAAGTATTCCAAGGTAAAGTGAAATTTATTAAATAATGTTTTTGAACTCAAAAATTAGGAACTTCACTTATATAGCTATGAACAACGAACGACCTTCATAATGAAGGTGTGATTTGCATTAATTATGAGTAGACAAATTAAAAACATATTTTTTTTTCTTTATGAGTAATAGATTTTTATTTCAATTAATTTTTTTAAGTACCCTACCTACTAATTTGATTGAAGCAATTTTTGAAATTGAGATTTCCTGTTGATATTATTTTCAATTCTCAAAACTATTTATTGAAGATGATTGATTTGAATGAGCAAATAAAAATTAATTTTAAAAAAAAATTACAAAAAAAACCGTGACATTCTGATAATAATATACAGTGTGTAAACATTACAGCCAATTGAAGAGTATTTGAAATTTTTCCGGGTTGTAGCGTTATTAGAAAAAGTACACCTATCCCCCGATTTACACGGTATTTTTTACATGACTTTTCTGATATATGGTTTTAAAAAAAAAATTTTAAACTGACTGTAAAAAAATTATATGTACATATGTATGTACCATATATTACGAATAAAAAAGGGAAATTCCCAAAAATGTTATGTATTTAACAGTAAATTTGGAATTGTACATGTACACAATATATTGATGTTTTTTTGGGACTGACATGAAAACTAAAAACAAACTATAAAAAGCTTTCTGAATATGAAATGTTAAGTGATATTAAATATATTTTATTAAATATATTGTTTTTAATTAACATTTAAATAAATTAATTATTTTTAATATACATATTATACATATATGCAATTACATTGAAATAAATGAGTTGTGTTTTGTTTGCTTCAAATAAATTTAAAATTACCGTTTTTTCGTTTTCACGGTTTTTCATATTAAAAACTACAACAATTATATTTTTTTTACTAAAATTAAAGAATAAACAAAATAAAGTGTGTAAGCTAATCCAAATGAAACAGAAATTTGACATTTTTCCCGGGATGTAGTACAATTGGAAAAAGTAAATGGGTTACGTTTACATCTGTAAATTATATATACATTCTTATTCGTTGGTTAACAGATTTTCATATTAAAATTATAACGTATTTTAAAAATTAGTAAATTTTATTTGCATTTAAAAAACATTTATTTTAAAGAACAAATTTTAATTAAGCTGTTTCTGCTTCTTCTTTTTGAATTCCAGTAAAAGTATACAAAATATATTCGGTACGCTGTACACTTAATGAGTTGTTATATAAACCGTAGAACTTTATTTAGCAGCACAATTATGATCAAAACGTGATGAAGCGGTTATGCTCTCACATTTTGCCTAGTGTCATGTTGGCGATTAATTAATTCGCTACCATCTACTTTTAAATTAACTATACCTAACTTTTATTATTATTATATTATTATTGATTCAAATTCAAAAGTTTAACATTCATTATTATTATTTTTTATCCATTAATTAGTTAAACCGTAAAAATGTTAATTAAAATATGAACAAATTTATAAAAGTAATCAAACATAGATTGAAAATATACTCTAAGTTAATAAAATAAATTAAATTTATAAAAGAAATCAGATATAGAAAATATATACTCTAAATTAAAATAAGCCCTAGTTCACATTTCAAAACATTAATATTATGAACAAAGCTATTGAAAGTATTCTGTGCAAGTATTTGCAGTAGCGAATACAGTTGATACTATAATCAACGTTATCATTAATTTGTGTCACAGCTGTCGATGAGCTTGGGACTGATTTACTGGTTATTAACAACAATTCGCGGTTTTTATCCTCTCATTCTATTAGTGATCCTCTATAAAGCGCTCAACAGCAACCTATTTAAGTTCGAATCGAATCGTGGCATCAATAAATCACATTTATTATTAATGGCCACCATTATTTCACCAACCTACCTATCTTAATCACAGAACAATATTTTCTTCAATTCGACTACATCAGAATCTGTGAAAATCTCATTGATTCGTTACTATATATATCATTCATGAGTATTAGAAGTTGACCAGGATAAGTGGATTCACTCACATGTTGACTACTAGATCCACCTAGATCCCTAAGAAAAACAATATCTTCATAATACATTCCATATACATAATAAATGATAATTTGAGTCTTTAAATAATTTAACAAAGAAATATTTTAACAAACTGTATATAGCTTGATATTATTAGCATATTTTATCAAATTAAGTTCATAAAATATTGAATTTTTTTTGTTCAACATCCATATCCTGAGCAGGATTCGAACCTGGGGCCTGCTAATTTGTTGTCAACTGACATAACCCCAACACTATATTAGTCGGCCAATTTACTTCAATTTGGTGATATCACTTAAAATAAAATAGAATTATGATATTATGAAGACCAACACGGTTAATCTTTTTAAGTTGATACACCAAAGAACTAACTATGGTAGATTTGAACTCATTAACACAATGTTAATATTGTAAAATTAATACATGGCCTTAAACGATTTCTCTCTTTCAAAGACTATCTCAAAACATTAACTATGCACAAATTACACTAATTACACACATCTAACACTCATTAGTATTACATATTATTAATAAATTATATAACTTTATTCTATAAATTTTATTGTATTTTTTTTGCTCAACTATAACTTTTTATGAATATAAGCAATTTGTAATTGATTGATTTCACATTGATTGACTTGAAATAAATAAATAAATAAAATCTTATTAATCAATCTAGGTTTTATTAAGCCTTCACTCCCCAAATTATTATATCCGAAACAAAACATTCTCCAAAAATATTCTCAAATACATATTTTTGCAAATTTTTTCTATTTGGTTATTCTTCTTCTTTTTTTAATTTGATTTCATTTTCAATCTATACAATTTCCAAAGAAACAATCTCTTATAATATCGTAGTTAGTAGCAATTTTTCATTAAATTATCAATCAATAATCCTCATTTTAATATTATATATCAAAATCAATATCATTATCATTACTATAAAATAAAGTACATAAAAATTTTACTTTCTAGAACTCATTAGGGTTCCAAAAACAAAAAATTGAAATATAAGCTCCAATCAAATAAATTTTCACCAGAAATAACCACCAAAAAAAAACACAACACTCTCAAATAGCACAAATCATTGGATTTTCAATTAAATTTGTAAAAACAACAAAAAAAATGTAAAAAAATAACAAAAAAATTCATCAATAAAGATTTAATATGAATTAGAAAGAGAGAAAAAAATATAACTACTACTAAGAATTTCACATTAACAAAAAAAAACAAAAAAACAAATTCAAAAGACTTACCCCGAAAATAAATTTGAAGAGTAAAAAAAAAGCTCTTCTCTAAATAATCACTTTGCCGCGACTTTTGTTTTTTTTTTTTTTAATAATATCGGATTGGAACAGGTATACTACTATTAGTTATAACAATATCTATATCTATATACTATATATATATATATATATATATATATATATATATAGTATAGATAATAAATTTTCTCAATACCAATTTGGACTTCACCTTGAAAATTACTGGTTTATTGCTAAGATTTCAATAATAATAACAAGTTAATGGTAGTATAGAGAAGCTAACGAATAAAATATGATGATATGATGAAGAAGAAAAAAAAAGGTGGAAAAGAGAAGGAGAAGAGAACAACCTGAAGAGAATATTAAAGAGTCGCACATTTTTCATTTTAATTTCAATTTTTTGTTTTTATTTTTTTTTTATTTTTCATTTGTTGAGAAAAAGTTCTTTTAAAAAACAAAAAACATACACAGAATATTGATGATGACAATGATTGTTGATGGTGTGGATGATGATGATGATGATAGATATTGATAATAATAATGATAATATACATATGTTGGTACCAGATATTCCATTCTGGTCAAGTCAAGCGAAACCAAAATATCAAAAATGGACAAAAACAAATAACTTTACTATATTTACTATACAATTTTCTCATTTGGAATCGATTGGAGTTGTTTTCTTTTCTTATTTTCTTTTTCTTTTTTTAAGTTTAGACTTTGAGTTTTAATTTTGGTTGTTGTTGTTGCTGTTTTTCTTTTATTTTATTTTTTGTTCTGTTGTATTTTTGTTTTTATTTTTGCTTTTTTCTGATATTTTGAATTAATGAGAAGAAAAGAACTCTTATATACCGGCCGGTATTTATAAAATTGGAGCGATGGTATTAAAAAAGACGGTTATTTTTAATCTGTTTTTTATCCTATTTTACTTAAGTATAGGAAAAATATTTTTTTGTACTTTAAGTACGGAAATATTTTTATTAGCTATAAAGTGGGAGGAAAAATGTTTTATTTCGTATTTATTATATGCCATAGTTAGACGTTCTTCGATCTCTCTACTCTGAGTTTCTGGTTACAGTAAGATAGAGGGGAATGAAAGAGCCTACGAAGTAGCCAGGCAAGTTTGAAATCTTGCCATATCTACCCCTTGAAAAGGACGTTCAGGTTTCAATGGGAGTTGTGAAGGAGCCCATTCATTCGTACTTTCTGAGCAATGCCAATGAAAGGGGGCTGAAACCACCCTGTATCACCTATATTATACACGGTATAGGAGAACTGCATTACTCTCCCACTAATACTAATACAGTAGTGATTAAATACTATTTTATACAGTAGTGATTAAGTCACCAACCAAGCAAGAACTTGTATTTTAACTTGAAATAAAGTATGTTGATTATTCCAACATAATGGTGACCCGCCGTTATTTGAACACCGCAACCTTCTGATTATTCCAACAGTGGCATAAACTAAGCACCTGTGCGATCTCTAGTAAAACATAGCCCTCATATAACATCAACCAAACCAAACAACTCTTAGCCAGGTCCCGTACTTATATATCACGAGTAGTAGCCATCTGTACAGGTCACTGGTCGATAGGAAGCCAGACTGCCAAGCTAATTATACCTTTTAATCCCGATTGTTGCAACTTCAAAAATGAAAATGTAATAGAAACTTTGTAATTGCTCAGCATTTCTTAGAATCAGACTCAGAACTTTGGGTGAGGCTTTATTGCGAAAAATCAAATTGGCGATCTAATCAAACTTCTCAATCACACAGGGTGGCTCTAGTTCTAAGTTCCTTTGGAGAGTTAAAATTAATTAAGATATTTCACGGTTGGCAAAGACCCAAATACTAAGCATGTGCAAACAAGCAGTGAAACTAAATAGAAAATCAGATAGTAATCAACATTAAAAAAAACGGCGAATTAACATTAAAAATTCAGTAAGTTGAAGGCACAAAAATCGAAAATTGTGATCGTGGTAGAAGAAGACCAAAAATCAGTTGGACATACAACGTTAAATACATTATGCTTAAACTCTACAAATCCCAAATTGAAAACAAGCGGTACAATATCGAAATTTTTGTAAGAGTATAATAATGAAGGCCAAATAATACCAGAGCTGTAAGGTTGTAAAATGATGATTATGAATACCAAATCGTTGCGCTCAACAAAATTTCGAAATAATTATTCTAAGACCTATCAAAACACCATTAATAATAGCATCAAGAATAACAACCTAACAAATTTAACCAGTCTGCCAGAATAGAAGCTGTTCGAGCAGCAAAACAATTAGAACGAAAATGAATGAGAGGCATAGAGTCAAATAATAGGGATTATTTAAATATACTTAAAAATTTCTAGCTCTCAAAGTTGTTGTTGATTGCTGATTCTAGAAGGGTCGACAATTTGAGCTATTACAAATTTCGGCTGATATCGAATAAAAATAATTTACATTTTTTTTACAAATTCCTTTGCCTTTTTGTCACGTAACTTAATAAAATGTGATTCAAGTGATTTCTTTACCATGGATTTACCAAGAAAGTCTTAATGCACGGAACTAAGTATGAATATTTAGAATATGGAAATTCTTCTAATATGTAATATCATTGCAAATAGTTTTTTAGCGATGAAATAGAATCATTTATTATCAATACTAATAACATGCGTTCAAATCAATAAAACAATAAAAAATGATTTGGGTATGCACGGCTTCGAATAATCAGTTCGATAGACTATTATATTATATTGATAATGACAATGAATGTCAATGGTGTGAATGATGATTATGATGATGATATTGATAATAATAATGATAATATATACATAGGTTGGTATCAGATATTCCATTCTGATGCCAACAAGTAGCCTAGTGGAGATTACTGTGTTTATTTATTTAGATTAGTGGCTGGCACCCCCTTTTAAACTAAATTTAAAATAAACTAGTCTATCTCACAGCACACATTCGGTAAATTTGTCTATACTTCTCAAAAATTTCCATTTCTAATTTTCATACATACGCTCCAAATCTATATAAAAAAAAATAATCTGAGTTAAATTGCAAGCATGGATCCAAAAAACTTAAATGTCCAATTTATTTGACTGCTTTAATAGTTAGAAGGAAGTATCTGTTAAACAAGAATTGCTTTCGTAATTTTTTTTGTTTTTATATTTTTTGATATTTTTTTAATGACGATCAATTCAGAATCGATTCTCGAGTTTTTTTTAATTTTTATTTTTATTTTTTTTTTTTGTTTTTTCTTATTTTTTGTTGATTTGTTATTATAAGGACTGAACTTTTATGTTATGATTATTTTGTTGTCTTTTTATTATTGTTGTTGTTTTTTGTTTTGAAATCTTTTAGAATTACTTCATTGGGTCCCGCCATACACCTTATATTTACGTAAATAATTTTACTCAAATCAACATTCTTGTTTTTATGTGTTTTGTTATTTTTGTTTTTTTTTTTTTTGCGCTAAGTATATTTGTTGTTATTTTTTTTTTAGACTTATTAAGTTTTTCCATAATATAAAAATTAAGTAAAAATGTGCTATGGATGGGGAATTTGGTTTTAACCAACCAATTTAGGAGTTTTGTAATCATACTAGGTATATTGAATTTTTCATGCCCTATTTAAGAAAGTTGAGCTTTATTTTTTTATTGAATAGATTCGGAAAAATTTCGAATATAAAGTGTCGAAAATTTAATGATCATTTAGATCTAGTAGAAGGTAGTCAGAAGGGAGTGTTCACGAAATAATGCTTGGATATTTTATTTTGTTATTGATTTATCTTAGACAACAACCGTATACGTAATAATTTATTTAAAAAGAACAACAAAAAATTCTAGCGATGAGTGAGTGCTGGAATTTTATAAATTAAAATTTTTGTATGTAGAGTGAAATTTTAAATTGAAATTTCTAATTGAAAAATAAGAGAATTTGAAAATGGTTCAGATACCGTAATTCTTTCAATTTACAGATTAAATATTCGTATAATGATTTTAAAAATATATTGAATCAAATTAGAACTATGCATTGAAGAATATGTGATGTTAAGAAGTTTAAAAATTGATTTTTTAAATAAAATCCATTGAAATGAATAGTCTAATGTCATAAGTATTGAGCTGTACTAGAAGATTCTAGTACAAGATAAAAAATAAAACTCAGTTAGGTTCATGTTTATTTATTTAAATATTCAGATCTCATAAAGTGCTAGTGAAAAAAGATCTAGATTTCAATTGTTAAAAAGTTTCCTCAGAAGACTAATTCCACATATTTGTTACGAATACAAATTTGTTTATTTGTTACAAATTCGAAACGGGTTCAGTTCCATTGCAGCGGTATAAATATATACTTTTCAAATATCAGACAAATTCAATTCCAATTTGAAATCATGCAAGTTTCTACATCGAAATGTTATTTAAAAAACAACCAGTATTCGCCGGCTCCTTGTAATTCGAAGAACTTTGATAAAAATCGTTTTATTTTTCATTTTAATTTTGAATTATTTACCATAATAATTTCAATTTATTCCTAGTGCTGTATAAATTTTTCTCCTGATTTATCTTAGACAACATACGGAATAATTTATTTAAAAAAAAAACACAATTTAAATTTATATCTGTTGAGAAACTCTGTACTTTGGTGAGTTTTGGCAATTAAATAAATTAAATTTTGTACTAAATAAGATGTATCTGTATATCAATACATATTTCGAACTAGCTTTTTAAAGTATATTAATACGTGTATAATTATTGACAAACGTATTATTTTTATAATTTTAAATTTTCTGGTTTAGTTTATTTTAACATTTTGCTAATCAAAGGCGCCACCTAGTGTTTTACTAACCCCACTGAATTATGATATAGTGCACAACCAAATGTACCAAACTTTCATCTAGTAAAAAGTGAAATTTTAAATTAAATTTTTTTAAAAATATTTAGTTTCGCTACGTCTCCTTTTAAATATCTACAAAAATTTACAAAAGTAGTAATGAAAATCAGTTGTGAAATGGTTCAGATATTTGTATCATACCATACTTTTTTAAATTCACTGATTAAATATAATTATTATAATTTCAAGCTCATTCGAAATACTTAAAGTAATTAAAATGGCAACAATTTTCTAATGAGTCGCACTGGACATTTTTCAACGTCTGAAAATTTAATTTTGAAATAAAACGCTACTTTTAAATACTTAAATAATTATTTCCACTTCGAAAATGAAATAAACATTTTACCTGTGTTTATTTCACATTTTTATTTATATTTACGAAAGGTATACATTATATATATATATATATATTTAATAGTATATACATACATTATATGTGTACAAGAATATATTTACAATGCGTGTTGTTAATAATAAAAATTAGAGAAGGTAAGAAGAATAAATAAAATAAAATTTTAAATAAAAAAAAAAAAATAATAAAAAAACAAGATAGAGCGAGAGAGATAGAAGAATAATTTAAGAAACAGGTATGTTATTTATGGCAATTTAAAATTTGTATTCTGGAACTTCTTAAAGAATGCTTGAAAGTTGGGTTTTTCTTTTATCAGAATTTCATGTTTTTGTTATTTTGTTCTTACCTTTTTTTTATACTATCTCTTTCTCTTTTTTTCGCCCTCTTGTTGTTTTGTTCGCATCATTTAACGATTTATTTTCTAAATTGATAAAACCATCGCGTTTGTTGTTTTTTTTCTGTTTTGTTTTTTTCTGAACGGACAAGTGAGTTTTTTTATTTATGATTTTTTTTTTTTATTATTATTGTCCCCTTCACTTCGTTTTGAGCTGTAGGGCTTTTATAATATTTTTGTTAAAGAATTTGATATTTTTCCTAAAAAAAAAACATAATTTTTAAAATGACAAAATAACGAGATGATTGGAATAGCTTTTATGTGTTGATAAGTTTTTTTTTCATTTTGTTGTTGTTATTGTTTTCTTGAAATGCCAATATACCTGTAATGGAAGTAAAAATGTCATTTTGATAATATTCGTATATTTTAAAATTTGATTCTAAATGCCAACGATGACACTCTTTTATTGCAAAAGAAAACAAAAAGCAAAAAGCAAAAAATTGTTAATTTATTTTTAAGAAGAATTAACAATTAAGGTGGAATTAAGAACATTATTACTACATATTACATATGAAATTATTTTAAACGTTCTTAAAAAACATTAACTGCCATTTAGATTGAATGAAACAGGTAAAGTGAAATATTTAATTATAAAAAATATATTACTTGTTGAAGCGGAAGAGACAAGAGTTGATTACTCATAAACAAATTGGAACCAAAATGATGTGAAGAAATGGATATCGGAAACCTGCAAGGGAAGAACTTATCAATATTACATGGACATGATTTATCAATTAAATTTTGTATTTTGTATTTTTTTGTATTTTATGATATAAAGATAATAAAACTCTAACCTTTAAACTTTACTAGTCGTCAAAATCGTCCAAGCTGTCAAATAACATCGCACGAATCAGCTTGGAATGATATCCGCAATATATAAGAAGACACGGTCGTCCAAATAACAGCTGGTAGAGAACCATAGAACTAGAAGAGCTAGAAAAAACAAACATGACGTGGGAACAAGCGAAAGGAGCAGCTATCAGTCGAGTACGATGGGAAGTGTCAAGTGAAAGTCTTGTCTCCTTCTTGCTAAAGCAAAACAAAATGCTTTACTAGTTGCTCATAGGAAAATGGATACACCTTCGTTTCATGTTTATCCCTTATTGATATAAAATCACTGAATATAATGCTCAGAAGGTTAATATAGCTAATTAAATCCACATTTTTTCTTTTGCGATCTTGTTTATCTCCTTTATAGTTTTATCTATATCTTAGTTTTATCTCCTATTACAACACTGGAGGTGATTACTTAGACAAATTGTTAAAGCTACCAGAATCCACAACATGAGGACTACTTGTTCGATATCTTCTCTTCTTGCTTATCCCTAATTAGGCTTACATCACTAAAGTTGATTGTTTAGACAAATTGTTAAAGTTACCAGAATCCAAAACATGAAAACTACTTCTTCAATTTCTTCTCCTCTTCTTTTTTACCCCTTATTGGTCTTACGTCACTGCAGTTGATTGCTTACACAGATTGTTAAAGTGAAATAAATCAACCAATTGAAGGCTTCTTCTTCTTCTCTTCTTCTTGTATTATGCAAGTTGATCTAAGCTACTCGTTTCGTTCCAAGTTCCAAGCTACTCGTATACGATTTCAATCGTTTGATAATGACGCTCAGCATTTATACCATCTCTTCGGTGTTCTTCTGTGGTAGGATTTTGTTGTAACATTATTATTGAGGGCATTTCGGGGGTTTTAGATTTAGAAATGCTATTTTTACTATTGCCGGTAACTTAGCCGAATACCGTTTAATGCATTAAGTAGGTACAGCATCTACAGAGGGCTATTGTTAAAACACCCTGTATTATTGTATTATGTCTATAATGTCCCTAATGTATATAAGGAATTAATTCTAAACTCAAATATTGTAAGACAATGAAATAATTATTGATAATTAATATGTACGTGTTTAAGCCTTGGAGGTGAGAGTAGAATTATTTGACAGTGAGACTATTTTCATTTCATTTTCATCACTATCCCACTTTAATCGGGCACACTAACAACAAAAAAATTTAAATATTACGAGGTTAGTACAGCAATACTTTGCTCAAACAGTCAGCGTGCTTGTTCCATTGTATTGGCAGTGTTATTGGAAACAAAAAAACAGAAACAATATGAAAAACTAAAATAATTCATACATTAGACATTTTTAATTGGCAGGATTCCATTTTGTTTTAGTTATGATCATATTTATACTGTTCTTAAAATATCACGTCTGCATCGACCACTCACAAATAATAAAATAAAATGATTAGGTCTACTCTTAATTCAGTTTTTTTTGAAGATCATTAAAAAATAGCAGACGCTTGTGATGTCACAGAATCTTGTTTTTTCACAGGCGTTCTACAACTTGTTAAGGCAATATTCGAATTTTATATAAATTCATGAATGTACCTAATTTCGATCAAGCCTACCTTGCAAGATCACCGAGTGAGTCTGGGAGGTAGGTTTTTAAATAGATTTTCCTTTGTTTATCAGTGGTGGAATGGCTGCAGAGAAAATGTAGGTTTTTTGTCCTTTTCTCCATCTCTGCAGGTTCTACGGAAATCATTTGAGTGGGGTTTAAGTCTTCTGGCATTTTTTTTTTATATAAAACGGTGTCCTGTAATAATTCCTGCCATAGTACTGATATTTTATATTTTTTTATGTTTTTGACAGTAACTTAGTTGGACTTATGTTATAGTACAGTACTGAAAATTATAGTACATAATGTGCCTAATGTCTTTCGAGTATTTATTTGTGAAATTTCTGGCATATAAATTCATTTATAGTAAAAAATACTACTAATGTTAACTTCATACTTATACTAATGATAATAGTTTAAATTACCGTTTATACCCAAAAAACCATCCCCACTGAGTCAAATCACTCACATTGACAAAAAATGGCAGCATACCATACGGCAATCAACAGATTGGTAACTAGACCATTATCAAAGACTAACTTTGAAAAGGAAAGAGACGGCTAGGAAAAATGGATATAATGAAGAAATCATAGACCTAATTATAAGGAAGAAATTACATCGTATCGAACGCAATAATATAACGAACGGAGGGAATAGGATATAAAAAGGGGAAAAAATTAATTAATATATATAGTTAGTCACAACCACTGATGATATTGCTTCCGAAATATCGATATTTGCAATCAAATATTAAAAATTATTAATGAACGGAAACAGTTAACAATAGTTCAATTATTTAATTTAAATTATTACTAAAAATAAAAAAATTAAAAATAAAAATTTTAATACAAAAATGATACTTAGCCTAGTTGATTAAATTAAAAAGTTAGGTTCAATTTGTCATCTTTTATACTTACTTTATTTATACCTTATAAAAAGAAGGTCTTTCAGACAATTTTGATGTAAAAAGCAACACACAAATTTCCAAATATTTGTTTAAGTACTTTTACTTTGGACCTATTATATCACCTATTTTACCCATATAAGAATTCGAGCACAGGAACTTCTAATTAATAGTCAAAAAACATTACCACTACACCATGTCAATTGGCAATTATAATAGACAAGATTCAAAGCAATAACCTTTAAAATCAGATATCCATCCAAGCAACTAATCCAATACATATAATATTTCCGTCTCGGAAACTAATTTTGAACCTAAATCCAGTATAGATATATATATATATACATAAATATTTATACGTATAGATTCTACATAATATATTATTCTACTATACCACTGATTTTTTATATTAATCTCATTGTTATTCTTATATCTACATCCATCCATACATAGCAACATAATAATATTAACAACATTAACAACATTTTAAACGCAACATTTTGAAAAAGGAGGAAAAAAAAAGATTTGATAAATTAACGGCCATTAATACGCAAACATCATAAATATGCAAATGTCAAACATAAGTTGAAAGAAAACAACAAAAAAAAATAAAATAAAAAACACTAAATTATGTTTAGAATAATAAAATTAAAAAATAAGAAGAAAAAACAAATCAAATAGAAATTCAACAGCAACAAAAAAAAAATAAAAAAAACAACAACAACAGTAATAAAATAAAAAAAAATGAAATACTACTGTTTAGAATCCGGATGTTTTCTGATATTTATTAAATTCTATTGCTTTTCGTCAATTTCTCGGAAAATGTTCTGAGTCAAGGTTATTTGAAAATTTCTATAAGAATTTGAAGAAAAAAAAATAAAATTATGAAAATCTGAAACATTTTTTTTAAATATTATTCGAAAATTAAAATTAGTTTATATTTTCTGTCTTTTTTTTTATATATTTCTTATTTTTTAAAATACTGGAAATTTTCAATAATTTTATTGTTCTATGTAGTAAATATAATAATATGAAATATTTTCGTTCGTTTGTAAATTATGAGGCCTCTATAAAATGCCACTTAGTATTCGCTGTGTGTAGAATAAATTTTGTTAAATAGAATTAATTTAGTATTTGTTATTTAGTAAAGTGAGTAGATATGTTATCTCTCTATAGCCAAGTCGAAAGAACGTTAATCTAACGATTTGACAAGCATGGGTTCAAATCATTTTACAGATAATTTTTTACTACACGACAGGATATGCATGGGACACTAAATAAAATATCAACAGTAAACTAATCAACTTACTTATTTACTTAGGTGGTTAACAGACCATGGCCTGACTCATCACCGTACTTCATTTTTGTTGATACTTCGTGTTACTACACGACGGCGGCTTCTCTCCAGTTAAAGATACGAAATTGTTTCATATCTGTTGCTACTTCGGTTCTCCAACGAAGTTTTGACCTGCCCCAACGTTTTGTTTCTTCGGGCTTAGATTCGAAGATTCTATTGGCTGGAGTTTTTTCTTATAATCAACTTTACTTTGCGAAAATAAGGATTAAAGAAACCAAAACAAAGTCTCAGAATCACATTATTTGAGCTACGCCGAAGTCCAATACTCCCTAAACGATTGCAAATACATAATTGATGTAAGCAGACCCCCTTATGGATCATTGGGAAGTAGACCCTTTCATTTTTGATTTTCAATAGTTATAGTAGCATTATCTTAAATAAACGGATTCTGAAGAGCAAAGAAAAAAAAACAAAGCCTTATACTCTTCTTAATAATAGATTAATTCAATTAGAAGAACACCTCTAATATGATCTAATTGGAAATAGTGATGACAGTCAAATACTGTAAATATTATCTGCTGACTCATTAAAATACCGGAAATAATGGATATTCGATCTGGGTAGTAATAATAGGTCTAAAGACCCCACAATGATATTAGTAGCTGTGTTCTTTTCGGTTTAGGTTAATACTTTAATATAAAATTACAATAACAACTCAAAACCCAGATATTTATCTGGTTTTTATACAGGTCTCAAATATTTAGTAGTTATATTTATCACGAGTAGCGTTTGCGTAGTTTTCCAATAGAAATTTTTGATAACTCAAATAACAGGTTTGCCAACTTAAAAAAATTATCCATATCATCAACCTACATGGTTCTTTTGAATTTAATAAAACCTAGACCTTGAACCGTATGAAAAGAACACAGTTAGTATTAACTATAATCTAATTTAGTATTTGTTTCTATAATTTCAATAGTACAATTAGAAGGGATTTTTAAGTCAGTAGTATTTGCTGGCTTGTTTAAACTCAATTTGGAAAGAACGATTCAGTTTTAGAGCCATAAACATTTTTCAAAATTCCGAAAAAAAATTTTTTTTCAATTTATGCCGATCGTAAAATTGTAATGGCTATAAAAACGAACAGAATATTTTTTTACAAATCTTATTCGATCCTAATTATGAAATTTTGTGAAAAATTGTGAAGTAGGTTTCAAAATCTCTACTTTTATCTTATATGTCCCAAGATTCTTACAGGACTAACCTACTCTCCGAACGATTTTTTATTGATTCTAATCGAATTTTTATCGCGTAACGAAAGAAGTGCTATTGTAAAGTTGAGAAGGCTATGTACAGATAATGTTCTTTGAAGTAGATTTTTTTTATTTCCCAAACTATTTTAAAAGTACTAATCTTTTGAAATTCTGGAAATATTATTGAAAATTTGACTATATTTTCCGATTTTTCCAACTTATTAAAGTTCTTCAATCAGTTCGTTGAGGCATAATCCTATATGTGGTGAATATACGAGTATCGATATCGGAATGACCTGTAAAAATGTAGAATAATACAAAAATCGGTCCTGTTTCAATCAGTATTCATGATGCCAATTTTAGGATACATTTCATATATCCTCTCATCAACAAATGAACACAGAAAATCACATACAAAAAATTTATTTGTTGGTAAAAGAATGAAACGTATGCTAAATCTGTCACCATATGAATACTTGTAAAAACAGATCCATTTGAAGACAACATTTTTTATTTATTTGTCATGGTGGTCGAATCGAGAACTGGAATTTTACTTTATCTTATACTTAAATTACTTAGGACGTGAAACAAGACTCATGGATCTCTAACCAACTCGAGAAATATTCTCCATTCGTTTCTATATATGCGGCAGATATTATCTATACATAGCTGGTTTTATTATAGTTGACTTTTCTCCTATTATCTAAGCTTCGATCTTACCTCTGCTGTGTGCTAGGCCAAATAAGTCTTATATGATTGATTTAAAATTTTCTGTAATCACAATTTTAGAACAGTAAATTTTTATAACGGTAAAAATATTACTCAAAATTAGATTATTATGTGTAAATTAAAAAAAAAAAAACAGTTCAAAAGAAAGAAAATACTCTGAATTTTGAATAGTAGTTCCAGTAGCAAATTGTAAATTCAATTTAAATTAAATAATTAATGTTCACAAAATTTTTGTTAATTTAAAATTCATTTTCCGATTAAAATTCAAAAATTCCCAATATTTTTTCCAATATTATAAAAATACTTAAATCCAAATTTTAATCTCTATAATTCGGTAAATCAATTAATAAATTAATATTATTCCTAATCTGGCAACCCTAAATGAATAAAATCATCAGATTAACATTTTTTTTTATAACAATTTTAATTAAAATTTAAATTATTAATTAATAAAAATCACTATAGTTACTTTTCAGCTTTTAAAATTGTTATTTATAGCAATTCATTAGAACATAACGCGATTTTATTAAGTGAAAAATTAGTAAAAATTTTTTGTTTAATTATTCTAAATTTTATAACACCAGTCAGCAGCACTACTGTATTTCCCTATTAGAAGTATCACAATCAATAATAATTTCATTGAAAATGATATTAAAAATTATATGGTGATATTTGACACTTTCTATATTAGTTTAAAAATTATTATTAATTAGTTGAGGAAAAATCATTGCATCTAGTTTTTCTGGTAACATTCAATAAAACCAACAACAAATAACTACTATCGTATTTTTTATTTTGTAGTTATTTTTTTTTTCATTTTAATTAAAAGTAACAAAACATGTTGATAATGACAACAAAATACTGGAAATATATACAAATTATTATTTATAGCAGTGCTATGCAAGGAATGTACTTTTTAATGATGTCATAACAATGCGATGAATATCGTAATTGCTTGCGTAGAGGTTTGGGATAGTTAGTATAGTTAGTAATCTTAAGGTGCATAGAGGATACGATTTTCCAAAATAATTGCTGAAGGATTATATACAACCACAAACACTGTATTACAAAGACAAAAACATGTTTATAAAATTCAACAGATTACGATGGAAAAGGATATTTAAAATTCATGTCTGACAATTATACTGCCATATTCGAAACGGATGCAAATATAAATTATGTATTTGAATTTGTAGAAAAAAATATAAATATTACACCAATTTAGTTCAGTGGCAAATAAGAATTAATGAAATCAAATCTTTTAACATTTATATTAAGACATTATTCAGTATGTCGTCTACATAAATGTAAGCATAATCGTATAACAATGTTTAATACCCTTCTGGTTAACAAACATTAAAGACCATTGCTGCAAAAAGAACAAAATTAATTAAATGGATTTCAAACAAATACATTGGCTGTTCATTGGCAAAAGTTCGTAAATGATTTTGAAAAATAAGATTATACTCTATAAAGCCATCCTAAAACCCCATGATTCAGTTCTGAAGAAAAACCGCAAATTTAAATATTGAAATTCTGTAAAAAAAAAATTCAAAACAAGGTTTTAAAGTAGCTGCGGTTAATCTCACCTAGTACTCAGTTTATGCCAATATGTTGTAATACAAAATAACTCACAAACTATTTCAGAAAAAGTCAAGCAATATCATTCAAGAAGAAGTTAAACGATACAGTCAAAACCACTATGAAATATTAAACAATAACCAAACGGATACGACTGATTAACTGTTTAAAATTACAGTACATTTCGATGTATACCGAAATTAATTAAAACTCTGTTGTCTGTGGATCTAATATATTCCAGGAGTGAATGAAATTTTTTGAATCATTTCTTAGAAATATTAAAATTGAATCGATTTCAGTGTTTTGACTCGAAATTAATGTATAATAATAGTAGTTTAACATGTTATAACAAGTAATTACCGGTTGTTTCATCAACTCCCATTTAAATTCGTATAATAGTTTTCTTCTTCCTATAATTTCCTATCCTATCCTAGCGTCAAGTATTGATGGCCTAGCTAGAGTGCAGGTATATATGAAAATAAAATAATATTTTAAATTTCTTTTGATTTGTATTAACAGTTAGGGTTTCCTTTTGACTTTTTTTACAATTTCGTTCAGTAATAGTTTTTCTGTAACTTCCATTTTCGAATATAGTGTAGGATACCGATATGGTCTAGTTATCATCTAACTAAAAATTATAATGTATCCGGATCGGCTCCTACTCATGCCATGGATACCCAGATAGAAATTTGGGATACAACTTGGTTATTATTTGAAATAAAATGAAACTATGCTATTATAAAAGCGAAATCAATCACAATAGTTAATTTTGCACACTTAACTTTGTTGATAAACATCACAAATTCAAAAAACAAGAAATTAATTTGATTTTAATTGCATATAGACCATTTTATTAACAATCAGTACCGTATTTTATTCATAAAAAAAGTTTAAATAGGAATTATAGTTGAGAGTGCACAGTTCAATCAATTATACAAATCATAATTCAATTAAAATGACAGTCCTACAATCTATATATATATATGGTAATCTACATGTTTTGCTTTTGTATAGTACCGCGTTTATAGTACCTCTTGTTTGCACGGTCTCCGCGTAACAAATAGTAATAGAGTTTTCCTATCCATGATCCCATCCATTCCAGTTGTCAAAATCAGAGCTACCTTGTGGCAAGAAAATCTACTATATTCAAACCTTATCTTAATATTACGATTATTGATGCTGAAAGTCAATTTCGATTTCCATTGTAAGTAAAGGTTTATTTCTGTTAAATTAGATTTTAAATTTAAATTTTCAGTTCTAGATGCAACTCACCAGATGTTCGTACTTAGACAAATCCTGGAGAAGACCCATGAGTTTCAAATCGATACACACCACCTATTCATCGATTTCAAGTCTGCGTACGATTGCATATACCGCAGCGAGCTATATGCTGCTATGTCGGAATTCGGTGTACCAGCCAAGCTCATCCGATTGTCAAAAATGACACTGGAAAACACAAGATGTGCTGTGGTGATTGGAAATAACACTTCTGACTATTTCCAGACGTGTACCGGATTTCGACAAGGAGATGCACTATCATGCGACTTCTTCAATCTAGTACTGGAACGTATAGTGCGACGAGCGGAAGTAAACACGGCCGGTACTATATTTTTCAGATCTGTTCAACTACTAGGGTATGCCGACGACATTGACATCATCGCCAGATCACAACGGGCGGTCGTCGAGGCCTTTACCCAGATTGAAGAAAAAGCGAAACGAATGGGTCTCAAAGTAAATGAGGATAAGACAAAATATATGTTGTCGACAAATAAAAAGACCTCTCAACATCATATTGGTCAAAACATCACTGTCGGCACATATAATTTCGAGGTAGTTCAGGAGTTTACCTACCTTGGAACCAGTGTTAATCCCACAAACGACATCAATGTGGAGGTACGGCGAAGAATAACCCTTGCAAACCGTTGCTGCTTCGGTTTGTCAAAACATCTCGGGTCAAAGCTCCTCTCTCGAAACACCAAAGTACAAATCTACAAAACGCTCATACTCCCGGTTTTGCTTTATGGATCAGAATCATGGACACTGTCTAAGGCAAGTGAGCATGCGCTTGGTGTCTTCGAGAAGAAAATTCTTCGTCGGATATATGGTCCTGAAAACGTCGATGGGGTCTGGAGGAGAAGATATAATGCCGAAATCTATGAGCTGTACAATGAGGTGGACGTAGTCACAAAAATTAAAGTCAAGAGACTACAGTGGCTCGGACACCTAGAGCGGATGGACGAAAATGCTCCAGCCAAGAGAATCTTCGATTCCAGACCCGAAGGTACAAGACGTCGGGGCAGACCAAACCTTCGTTGGAGAGACGAAATATCGGCGGATTTAAAGCAATTTCGAATCTTCAACTGGAGAGAATCCGCCCGTGACCGGCAAAAATGGAGGATGTTGATGAGTCAGGCCCAGGACCTATATGGTCTGTTTGGCCACCTAAGTAAGTAAGTACTAAGATGCAACTCATTAGAGAACCTAAAATTTCTCGGAAAGCAAATAAGTGAACATATTTTGTTAAAAGATAACTTTTATTAGTCTAAAATATAGTTATACATTTTATTCTAATCAACTGCGAAATGTCTATACAGCCAATATAGAACAAATTTCTAAATAGGTCAGATATAGGGCAGTCTCTAATAAGCCATCTTGAAAAACTGATATAAATATTTATTTCACAGAAGCTTTTACAGACCCAAAATTTAAAAAATATAAAAAAATGTTGACTCTTAACTCTAACTTTTTCAAACTGCATCTCAATCTGAATGCAAAGGTTGTACAGCAATGATTTATATATAGTTAGTAGGTACCACCACAATAATTCTATCAAAAACAGAAAAAAAAAATCATTCAAAACTAAATGGTGCAATTAATTTTAATGACAATTTGGAATTTTTATACATTAAACAAGTGTGCGCATATGCAACTGATATGTATGTAATGTACATACATAACATTATATACATTATACCTCAACAACAGCATATTTATTTTGATATCAAAACAACATAATATAATACACAATTTCATGCTAAATTGTAATGCAGTCAAATTGTAGTATACAATATAATATTATTTATACGATAGTAACGCCATCGTTAATTTTTTTTTGTAATTTTTTGTTTTTGTTTTTTTTTTCTAAATGTAGCGCAACATTTTTGCGATAAGATTTCACTAATAAAAAAAAATAAAATTTATTTATTGTGTTAGTTTATCAGCATCATTGTGAACAATAATAGCAACAGATTTTTACGTCACATTTGGTTGTTCTTTGTTTTTATTAATTTAATTTAAGAATATATACATATTATATATATATATATATATATTAAATACACATATAATGTACAGATAATATAATTTTTCTAATGCAATTGACATACATACATTTTAAAAAAAAAAACTTATCGCTCTTCAAAAAAATAAAACTATATATAATGTTTTTTTATTGTTGATTAGACCTCATTTTGACGCCTTCAACCCCAACTATAGTCATTTGTTTTGTTTTTTTTGTTCTTTTTTTTCTTGTTATTTTCTTAAAATGAACTGATAAAAACAAGCTAAATTACTTTATACAAGTTCTATAAAGAGAAAAATCAAAAAAAATAATAATAACAACAACAACAACAAAATATATAATCTAAAAAAATAAGTCAGGCCCCAGTTGAACTTTTTTAGTGTTACAATTGATAATTTTTTATTTCTTATTTTGGTTTTTCTTGTTAGTTTACAACATTATAGGGAATAACTAGAACCAGAATATTATTTTGATAACTGACTACACGATATTAGATTTGAAAAATCTAAGCTAATTTAAATTAAGTTGATTTAAAAAACAATTTTTAAAATTTAAATTTTTATTCCGAAATTTTAAAAGGTTTTGTTTTACCGGTTATTTGGCAAGGTAACGACTACGATATCTAATTTTAATGTGTCGTTATAATAATAAATTCTACCATTCCATCACAGTGTAAAATAAATTTATATAGAATTATTGTTATAGGTAGTTTTATTTGTAGTTGTTGACAATAGTACAACAATAAAAATATCATCACAGTCTAATTCAAGAAGAGCTCAGGGCTTGTATTTTACATTTTTCCAATACAAAGAACATTTTTTGATATATTTTAATTTTTTTATCATGTTTTCTACTAATATACAACTCTACTAATTATGAATCTGAGCGTTATCTTCATATACTTTTCTTAGATTACAAGTAAGCTTTCGAAGGCTAAAATATGCAATAATGCAAGGGAAAACTTCGGAAGAATGTAGTATCAAAACAAGAAATGGATTGAATATTTTTAAATTATTTATTTCTACAAGCAATTGAAGGGAGCTCCAATGGGAAATCCCCTTTCTCCATTCATCAGTGAAATTTTCATGGCTAAATTGGAGTCAGATTTAGCAGCAGAAGAACGGTTACCAAGATTTTGGAAAAGATACGTAGATGATATTTTTGCTGTAATAAAGGAAAGGGACTTAGAATCAACCTTAACTACTCTTAACGGGCTCCACAGGAATATACAGTTTACTGTCGAAGTAGAAAAAGAAGGCCAACTACCATTCTTAGATCTACTCTTAAGTAAAACAGGAACATCTCTAGAACTAGAGATTTACAGGAAACCTACAGATACTGACAGGGTCATCCCGAATACCTCTAACCACTCCTATCAACATAAGATGGCATCGTTCAACCACATGATCCATCGAATGTTAACACTTCCCATCTCCCAAAAAGGTTTAGTAAAAGAAACTAAACACATATTTGAAATTGCGAGAATAAACGGATATCCGGAAAAAACCATCACGGCCTTACTTAGTAAACGGAAAAGAAGTTTACAACGGAATTCCCTCACTAACCTACTGACTGATCAACAACCCATAAGAAGAGTAGCATTGGAGTTTAGCAAGATTTCTCTCCCACTCAGAACGAAATTAAGAAAACACGGGTTAGATATCGTATATAGCAGTAGAACTAACCAACTCAAGTCTGTTCTAGGTTCAACTAAAGACCCAATCGAACAAATGGAAAAATCAGGTGTATATAAGGTAACTTGCAGTCATTGCAACAAAGTTTATATTGGGCAAACTAGGAGAAACATGCAAACGCGACTCAATGAACACCTGAAAGAAGCAGAACTGGCTAAAAAGAAGAACTCAACAGAGTTCCGATCCAAAGTAGCAGAACACATCATCCAGGAGAATCATAGCATTTCGAAAGAAGACATTGTAATGATAAATTACATTAGAGATTCTAGGAAACTAGATTCAGCTGAAAGCATCGAAATTTACAAAACTAAAAATGACTCACTCCTAAATAAAGACCAAGGCAATGGATATTCTTCTTTATTTAAATTTTTAGTGAAATACAATAAAACAAATAACACCACCCCCACCTGTCACCCTAACGTCGGAAAAATTATTTTAAATACCAATAAAAAAATAAATAAAAATATTTTTATTCAACCCCCTACCTGTGCTAATTCATTGGATAATAAACAACCATGCAGCTGCGAGAAACATCAAATTGTTACCTGTACGAATAAAATAAATAAGACAATTTTAGATTTCTTTCCTCAGTCGAGTACAAAACACTGAAGAAGTCTGCAAGTAGTAGACGAAATACGCGTATCTGTATGATAAGCATATCAGTAAAATTAAAAGGAAATAGTCGAATATTATTTTCACTGTTATATATATACTATTTACATTCATAATTATTCTAAAAAGTCAAGCTCAACTCGTACTATAGTCTTAAAATAGCTAGCTACAAAATTACTGAATATTATTCTAAAGTAAAATTTTTAAACTATACAACATAGTTTCGTGCAGAGCACCGTACATATATGATAATTATCAATATTTTCAAATATTTTGATATATTCCGAGTCAAATTGGAAATACTAGAAGTCTAATTGGAAATATATTTTTTCGATATTTTTTATTCCAATAATTTTTCATAACAATATTACTGACTTCTTCATATTGATAATTTTGAGAGTAGTAAAGTGTACTTGTAATCTTATATATATACCAGTTAAGTCATACAAAGCTCACACTATCAGTCTTAAGCTACTGCCTACTAGTTAAAAGTGAACGAAAAGTCCCCTAAAAGACATAGATTAAATAAATTGATAAAATATGTAAATTCTAACAGACAACATAAAATTTTGTATAAATATTTTCAGTGGGAACTATGATTTTAAATTTTAAATTAGCCCTGCCCTAACAATTTAAATAGATTTTTTGAACTTGTATCTAGAAAGTAAAAAATTTAAATTAAAAAAATATTCATATATTTACATAAGCTTTATTTTGTTATGGCTAGGTGTATGCAATTTGGCTTAATTTAAAAATAAATTACAAAAAACGTAAAAGCTAAACTCTCTCTAATAGTAAGAGCCATACTAGCTCTAAATGCATACAACATCACATCAATGCTAGTATAGGACTTCAAACAACCCTATCGAACATAAAAAAAGCCATATTGATGTGATTACTACGGCCTTCTGGCTTCACCGGAAACAAAGCTGCAAATTAACCCACCAAGGAAAGCATGACATGCACTTTTTATAGGTCCAAACCGTTTTGCGGGATATCCCTAAGAACAGCCAACATATAGTTCAAAATGGGATTGTGGCAAAAAGAAGAAGATTTTTGAATTAAACATACATGTTCATACAGCACGCTCATTCAAGAGAGCTAAAGTTCTTCTTTGAATGGAAAACAGGTGTGCATATCAGAACAGAAATAATATCTAGACACTACCTAGTCAAGAAGCATTTATATAGAATTCGCTTGGCTGGAATCTTGTGAAGTAAAAGTATTAAAAGTTAGTTCTGTAAGTACAAGGGTAACAACAGTACAAAGGTACAACAATAGAAGGGTACAACACTAAAATTCACCATTTGAAAACAGAGTTTCGCGAACGATAAGGGTTGCCAAATATAATATTTGCAAACTAAAATATATAAATAGGACATCGTTCAAGACTGAAATTCATAATTGCATGGCTACGAGTAGTCACAATAAGAGAAAAACAAGTCCATTGTAATCACAAATTACAAGTCGATCGTAATCACATAAATCTGTACTTAATGTATTTTTAATAGACAGCCGATCAGAAATTTTCTTATTTTTTTATTTTTAAGGTTACTGATGTACAAACTGCAAGCTCAAAATCACAATAAGTTTATTTGTGGCTTAGATGTAATTGGGTCAGAATCTAATCTTAACGGAAAGAAAAAAATTAAAAAATCTAACTAAACTAAACTAAACTGTTTTATTATTTGATAGAGTCTATGTATAGTTCTATGTAAACGCAACATCTTCAGATCTAGTGTACTTCAACTGAAACTATGATACATCAAATCAATTAAAACTAAAGAATATATTTTTTTTTCAGTTGACAGTTTTTATTTTCTTCAAAAGTACTTCTTAACATTTATATTTTTTTGTTTATTTTTTGTAGTTTTTTTTCAATCAAAACAATAGAAAATTCTTATTAATTACATAAGCCAAATCTTTAACATTAGTATCACACCAGGTTACACCGCTGTGAACTAGTTATATTTTCATACCCAATTATTGTTTTTGTTTTTTTTTTTTAAATAGCTACAATATTTAATCAAATTATATAACTGTTCATGTAATTTTTCTTTTCCGACTATAAAAAATTATTAAAAATTATTAAAACACCAAAATTTAATTTTCAAAGTTATTATTTTGATTGTATTATGTTATTCCAATTTAATTTAATTTTTTTTTAACCAGTTTTTTTTTTATTATTTAATTTCCACCTGAATAAAATCACTTTCTTCTTTTCAAACATTTCACGTTCATTTTTTTTCTGTTATGACTGCATTTTATATGCTAGAAAGTGCAAAAATAAAATGAAAAAACCCCTTCTTTCAAATGCTACAGTTTTTCTTTGATTTTTCTTTGATTGATTTATTGAAAACATACAAAAATTATAACCGGTGATATAATTTCCTTTTTTTTTTAATAATTAATAATAATATTACAGTTCCTGTTTTAGAAAATACAACTGAAAATTTATATATATATAAATATATATTGTATGCATAAAATTGAAAATCGTATAGTATTTTCGAATAGAAAATCGTAATACAATTTGTATGAAATTGCTTTTAACATTTAACATTTATCATTTAGCATTTAACATTTTTAACATTTAACATGAGACATAACAGTTTGTCATCATTTAACATTTATGCCAATTCTTTATTTGGCATTCCCATATAATTTATTTGATTTTAATAAATTGAATTTTTTTAATGAATGAAAATCTATATTGACGAAGGAAAATAGGAAAATAGAGGAAATAATTTAAAAATGAGGAGTGTTGCCATGAAAATTTAATGAAAAATTGAAAATAAATTGTTCGAATTTTCCTATTATAAACATTTTACTTATTTTTTTCGATAGTGTTTTTCTCTACTATTATAATAGTTTTTATTTTTTGGAATTGCAATTAAATTACAAAGTTAATGAATTTTTAATTTAATTATGAGTATTAGGCCGATTCATAGTCTCAACTCATATCCTCATAGTCCAACGTAGACATTGGCAGACTTATAGCCTCAATAGGTGTTAAAGGATCTAAAGTAAAGAATATACTATGATTCTAGCAGTTTATGGTTATGTTTTTTGACTAATGCGAACCAGAAGGTCTCAGGGCTCCATATCCGGGTCCCAAAAATTCAGGTTTATGTATTGGTGTTGTTAAGCAGTTTTTTTCTTAAGAATAAGGATTAAAAAGAAACAACTCTAGGCAGGGTTCAACAATTTTATTTTATTTAATTTCTTGATCGGTTTCGATTATTACATCATCATTAGAAGACTGAAGACTGATAATGGTGATTTTTTTTCTCCAATTTTTAATTTTATTTTTAATAACATGAAATATTTTGTACTCGTGCGCCGTACGGATTACTTTTTTTCATTAATTTTTTTATACTTTTCACTTTAATTTTGTTAATATAGTTTTAAGAATTTTGTAAAATTAATTAAAATAAATGATGAATTAAAAAAAAATTAAAATAATAATTTGGAATACATTAGTCAACTTGGTTATCACTAAATTATTAATGGAACTATGAAGGCAAAGTTAATCTACAATAGATAGAGTTTTCCGCATTTAAATTACTTTATATATAACAAATCCATGAAAAAAAATTATTGTATGTGTTTGTATACACCAAGTGACTCTGTAACAAAGTAGTTTAGGTTTATTCCTTAGTTTTGAAATTCTAATAAAAAAAAAAACTGA
The DNA here is from genome assembly GCA_963942445.1 of Argyra leucocephala. NCBI lineage: Eukaryota > Metazoa > Arthropoda > Insecta > Diptera > Dolichopodidae > Argyra > Argyra leucocephala. The sequence continues at coordinate 106,508,918 of OZ012681.1, forward strand.
AGTCAAAAATATTATCTTTTTAGCTTCCTAGTTTATAAAATTTTTCATCGGAATAATGCATTTACTTTACTTTACTTTACTTTACTTTACTTTACTTTACTTTACTTTACTTTACTTTACTTTACTTTACTTTACTTTACTTTACTTTACTTTACTTTACTTTACTTTACTTTACTTTACTTTACTTTACTTTACTTTACTTTACTTTACTTTACTTTACTTTACTTTACTTTACTTTACTCTAAATTAACTTTATTTTACTCTATTTTATTTTAATTTACTTTACTTTACTTTACTTTACTTTACTTTACTTTACCTTACTTTACTTTATTTACTTTACTCTAAATTAACTTTACTTTACTTTACTTTACCTTACTTTACTTTACTTTACTTTACTTTACTAACTCTAACTTAACTTTATTTTACTCTATTTTATTTTAATTTACTTTACTTTAGCTTAACTTTATTTTACTCTATTTTTTTTTTCTTTATTGCAACTACTCTAAATTATACATTGTCTAAGTCAGTTATCCATTTTTAGCCATTTTTAGCCATTTCACCAAAAAAAAGTACTTACTTTACTTTACTTTACTTTACTTTACTTTACTTTACTTTACTTTACTTTACTTTACTTTAAATTAACTTTATTTTACCTTACTTTACTTTATTTACTTTACTCTAAATTAACTTTATTTTACTCTATTTTATTTTAATTTACTTTACTTTAGCTTAACTTTATTTTACTCTACTTTGTTTTTCTTTATTGCAACTACTCTAAATTATACATTGTCTAAGTCAGTTATCCATTTTTAGCCATTTTTACCCATTTCACCAAAAAAAAGTACTTACTTTACTTTACTTTACTTTACTTTACTTTACTTTACTTTACTTTACTTTACTTTACTTTACTTTAAATTAACTTTATTTTACCTTACTTTACTTTATTTACTTTACTCTAAATTAACTTTATTTTACTCTATTTTATTTTAATTTACTTTACTTTAGCTTAACTTTATTTTACTCTACTTTGTTTTTCTTTATTGCAACTACTCTAAATTATACATTGTCTAAGTCAGTTATCCATTTTTAGCTCTTTCACCGAAAAAATGTACTTTCTTTAATTTAGTTTACTTTACTTTACTTTATTTTAGTGTACTTCAACTTAAGTTTATTTCAATCTATTTTATTTTACTTTACTTTACTTTACTTTACTTTACTTTACTTTACTTTACTTTACTTTACTTTACTTTACTTTACTTTACTTTACTTTACTTTACTTTACTTTACTTTACTTTACTTTACTTTACTTTACTTTACTTTACTTTACTTTACTTTACTTTACTAACTCTAACTTAACTTTATTTTACTCTATTTTATTTTAATTTACTTTACTTTAGCTTAACTTTATTTTACTCTATTTTTTTTTTCTTTATTGCAACTACTCTAAATTATACATTGTCTAAGTCAGTTATCCATTTTTAGCCATTTTTAGCCATTTCACCAAAAAAAAGTACTTACTTTACTTTACTTTACTTTACTTTACTTTACTTTACTTTACTTTACTTTACTTTACTTTATTTTACTTTACTTTACTTTACTTTACTTTACTTTACTTTACTTTACTTTACTTTACTTTACTTTACTTTACTTTACTTTACTTTACTTTACTTTACTTTACTTTAAATTAACTTTATTTTACTCTATTTTATTTTAATTTACTTTACTTTAGATTAACTTTATTTTATTCTACTTTGTTTTTCTTTATTGCAACTACTCTAAATTATACATTGTCTAAGTCAGTTATCCATTTTTAGCTCTTTCACCGAAAAAATGTACTTTCTTTAATTTAGTTTACTTTACTTTACTTTATTTTAGTGTACTTCAACTTAAGTTTATTTCAATCTATTTTATTTTACTTTACTTTACTTTACTTTACTTTACTTTACTTTACTTTACTTTGCTTTACTTTACTTTACTTTACTTTACTTTACTTTACTTTACTTTACTTTACTTTACTTTACTTTACTTTACTTTACTTTACTTTACTTTACTTTACTTTACTTTACTTTACTTTACTTTACTTTACTTTACTTTACTTTACTTTATTTACTTTACTCTAAATTAACTTTATTTTACTCTATTTTATTTTAATTTACTTTGCTTTAGCTTAACTTTATTTTACTCTACTTTGTTTTACTTTATTGCAACTACTCTAAATTATACATTGTCTAAGTCAGTTATCCATTTTTAGTCATTTTTACCCATTTCACCAAAAAAAAGTACTTACTTTACTTTACTTTACTTTACTTTACTTTACTTTACTTTACTTTACTTTACTTTACTATACTTTACTTTACTTTACTTTACTTTACTTTACTTTACTTTACTTTACTTTACTTTACTTTGTTTTACTTTATTGCAACTACTCTAAATTATACATTGTCTAAGTCAGTTATCCATTTTTAGCCATTTTTAGCCATTTCACCAAAAAAAAGTACTTACTTTACTTTACTTTACTTTACTTTACTTTACTTTACTTTACTTTATTTTACCTTAACTTACTTTACTTTACTTTACTTTACTTTACTTTACTTTACTTTACTTTACTTTACTTTACTTTACTTTATATTAACTTTATTTTACTCTATTTTATTTTAATTTACTTTACTTTAGCTTAACTTTATTTTATTCTACTTTGTTTTTCTTTATTGCAACTACTCTAAATTATACATTGTCTAAGTCAGTTATCCATTTTTAGCTCTTTCACCGAAAAAATGTACTTTCTTTAATTTAGTTTACTTTACTTTACTTTATTTTAGTGTACTTCAACTTAAGTTTATTTCAATCTATTTTATTTTACTTTACTTTACTTTACTTTACTTTACTTTACTTTACTTTACTTTACTTTACTTTACTTTACTTTACTTTACTTTGCTTTACTTTACTTTACTTTACTTTACTTTACTTTACTTTACTTTACTTTACTTTACTTTACTTTACTTTACTTTACTTTACTTTACTTTACTTTACTTTACTTTACTTTACTTTACTTTACTTTACTTTACTTTACTTTACTTTACTTTACTTTACTTTACTTTACTTTACTTTACTTTACTTTACTTTACTTTACTTTACTTTATTTACTTTACTCTAAATTAACTTTATTTTACTCTATTTTATTTTAATTTACTTTGCTTTAGCTTAACTTTATTTTACTCTACTTTGTTTTACTTTATTGCAACTACTCTAAATTATACATTGTCTAAGTCAGTTATCCATTTTTAGCCATTTCTAGCCATTTCACCGAAATAATGTATTTACTATGATTTACTTTACTTTACTTTACTTTAACTTAAGTTTATTTTATTCTATTTTATTTTACTTTACTTTATTTAAATTTATTTTAATTTACTTTACTTTAGTTTACTTGAGTTTACTTTGACTTACTTTACTCTATTTGAATTTACTTTTACTTACACTATTTTATTTTACTTGAACTTACTTTTACTTACTTTATTTTACTTATTTTAAATTATACAATGTCTATTAAGCATTTCAAGCCATTTCACCGAAATAATGTATACCACTCCAATATGTATGAATTTCAAACTCTGAAAATGTACTGAATCACGTGGTTCACCAAGATTACTGGAATCAAATGCTGAAGATGTTATAACTTTCTATTAGTTTGGTACTATAAATCTCAACATATGCTATTATAGTCATTATTACTCAATTTATACTCAATTCAACACTACTTAACGAATCAAATATCGAACTGTCCACTCTGCTTTCCTCGAATGGTCCCCAGCTTTTAGCTTTATCTACCTAGATTAAATACGCCATTTTGAACCATTTGAACAATCTGAAAATTGTATTTACTAAAACTAGTAAGAAAATCTGCGAAAAATCTCATTGGGGCCAACAAAAACCAGGAGGTCGATGGGCCCATCATAAAGCTCTATAAATTAAATTAAATTAATTAAAATATTCCTATTCTCCCTGATAAAATCAGAAATATTCAATACAGGACAACCTGTTGGCCGCTGCTGGCTTTAATCCTCCCAAAAAGGTTGTTTACATTGTCTTAAAATTTCTTCTGCCTAAAAGTGTTCTTAAATTTTGAACTTTGCTATACTACATATATGCTCATCATGATAATTTTGAATTACCACTCAACAATGATGCTTTAAATGTGTTCAAAATTTACACAATCACACAACAACTTTACACCATTTTAAATTAAGAATTTAAAAATTCTGAATCTTTCATTAGGTACCAATTATTATTTTAGAAATATTCCAATTACTCCAATTGTATTCCCGAACCTAATCATTTCTATTAATTAATTTTCAATGAAAATTTAAATTAATTTTTACATTCCAAATTAGTCAATAATAACAAATTTACAAATAATTTAATTAAATAAAAATAAAAAAGAATTTCCATCTTTCATTTTCACAATGGTTTTTCAAATAGTCACAAAAAATATTTAAAAAAAAAAAATTAATGAACCAATGAATTTTTCCTTAGTAAAAAATTCCACATAACTTTAATAATTTACACCAAAAACAAAACTCTCAAAACAATATGAAAATAAAAACAAAAACAAAAACAAAAAATGCAATAAAAAATATAATGAAATAATTTAAAACAACAAAAACAATTACTACCGCTCTATGATTAATTTATCAGATATGTACTAAGTGTTACTATTATGCCCTACTTATGCCATAAAGAAATTTTATTAATAATCTCGTCTTCATTCAAAAAATTGATAATCTCTTCTCCTTTCATTTATCCTATTCACAACGCAGTGATAATTATTTTGTTTTTTTTTTCAAGTGCTCTATTATGTGCCATACATGTTGACTCTGCGACTGTTCAATCCGTTAGGACGTGTATTTGGTCTGTCTATTTTCAACTACCGATTTTTCCATTCTTCCCAACCCCCTGTCAATGTACCCAAAATATGTCCGATAGGACTGGCTAACATATTTTTAGAAGTTTACATTTCACATTCAGTTCGTTTAATATTGAGATATTCGTACGCTGTTTGGGTCATGATTCTCTCATTATTCTCCTATACATACCTATAAACTCAAACTATTTTATTTTTCTCTTATCTACTTCGCTTATTAAAAATACAATTGTATCTTTCTTTCATTCAAAATTAGGCCAAAATGTTCTTAAAATTACAGGTCCATTTAAGTAAGTAAATAAGAATTTTATAAATATACAAATCGAACATTACATACTATTTCAGCTTTCACAGCGCAATTCATTTGGTATGGAAATAAAAACATATTATTAATTCCAATTACACTAATATTACATACTAAATCATAGTACAACAACATACTGGACTGAGCTCAGACTATCACCATTCTCCAGTATTTCAAAACACTTTCGACAGTCTTTTTCATAACATTTTCTTTATGTACTTCTCACCTTCATTGTATACTGTTGGGTAAAAAAATAAGCCAGCCTAACTGATCCTATGTTTTGGCTACATCTATGTAGTTCTTCTGCCTTTCCAACAAATTTCTGATGTGCAGATCAAGTAGTTTTCATTCTCAGATGTCCTGCTTTTGTTATCTGGTTGTCAGTCCGCTATCCGATTTCTTCGACGGAGTAGTGTATCATCATTGTCTTGTATCCCCATCTGTAGGCGTAGGGCGAAAGTAAATTGTTTTTATCGGCTTCTACTTGCAACTAATCTTTTCAATTGTAGACATGTTCTGTCATACACGGCTAAGACTGCTACTGTTGTTCTCCACGTTTTTCTCGACCATCCAACGTGTAGTATACCCTAAGGATTCCATTCGAAAGATTATGTTTCGTGACGTTGTTGTCAGAGTATGCCCGCACCTATGCCATTTCCTCTGTCGGCTTTCCACGTCTATTTGTTTTTGATCGCATTTTTGCACAGTGTTTTGGTTTGTGGAAATGGTTTATGGCCAACGAATGTTTATAATGCCACGGAGGTATATATTGATGTACGCTTCGATTTTCCTGATGATGTTTAAAAAAACTTTTCATGTTTCGCACGCGTACAAGGGGACAGATTTTATACTTGCAGTACGGACTTTGCTAATTCGGATTTCAATATCCAAATCGGCACATCCATCTGATAACATGATGCTGCCCAATTATTCGTAATGTGTTGATATGATCTACACACGAAGGGCCACTGTGAAGTGCAACAAGCAGGGCAAGAAGGGCAAGCTTGGTATATTTTGAGCGTAGATTCTATTCTGCCTTTTATATTAGGATTTTCTTTTCAGAAAGATGAAGTACAAGCAACATTTCTTAAACTCTGTACGGTTTTAGATGACAAAAAAATACAAATAATAATATTGCTAATAATTTTTTCTAAATAACTGTTAAACGGAAAATTGCCTGATAAACGGAAGAAGAAAAGTAAAATAGTGCAACATTTGTAAGATGAATATTAATCCCCAAAATTTTAAAGCGGGATTCAACTGTCGCAAATTTTATTTAGTAGCCATTTGTGTGACGATATAAGAAATTATATATATATAAAACTTAGAATCAAATTGTTCGCTTGGCTTAACAGACTCGATGGGAATAGAGGAATAGTATGATTTGTAATCAGGGAGTATAGGAATAGTATGATAAAGCTAAACGTTTCATTATGCATTTCAGCAGAATTACGCAATCCTACGAAAATAAAATCTGCATAACAATTTCATCCATACAACAATTTTTTTGACATAATATTATCATGACAGTAAAAAGGTTTTTAAAATCGTATTAATATTCACCTAGTTGTACACTTTCAATCCACTTCTGTTAAATTATTTTACCATTATCCCCCTCGCACAACCACCACTTAATCTTCTATTTCACATTACTTTAAAACAATTTTATTCCAAATGAATTGAAAACTCTTCGGAAAAATTTATTTAAAAGTAGGAAAAGCATACAAAACAACACAGAAAAAAAAATTGTTAAGTCATCACCATAATACAAAAGTGATTACGCCTAAAACTTTAAAAATAAAAACAATAAGAAAAAAAGGAAGTTGGAGGAAAGAAATTTAGCACATAAGCATAACGAAAGATAAATAAATATACATAGAAAAAAAAGTAATAAAACAATTTTTTAGTTTAAACTTAAAAACAGAGCGAGAAAGAAGTAAGGAAAAAGAGAAATATCAAAAAGAAAAGAAAAATAAAAACTTTCGCTTTTAATATTTTTGTTGAATTGCACCATTGAGCCGCACCGTGCCGCTGGCTAACTTTTATAAAACTTATTGCTTGTTATTTATTATTATTTTTATTATTATTACTATTATTTTTATTTTTTTATATCATAACTCTACCATTTTTTTGTTGTTGTTGTTGTTGATTATATTGTGACGGTATTGCTTTCTTGCTTACACAGTATGTTGTAATAATTCCTCCACTTCATATATAACAATTATTATAAAAGCTGGTTTTTTTTTATCTTTTGTAATTTTCTCGTCTTCTTTTTCTTTCACTTTTTTATTGTATTGCTGATGCGATACAGACGTAATAGTGCAATAAAAAAAATTCCGAAAAAAAAATGTTTTCATGTTTAACCTCAACTCAACATTAAGATACCAATACAACTGCAATACAAATGGTAGATATATTTGATGAACAACAGATGAAGAGCATAAATGCAACAGCATCAAGAAATTAAATGTTAACAACAATATTTATATGACAATATTTAAAAGATGAAGAGCATAAGATGTGATATATATATAATATTTATATACCGTATACAGTGAGTATTTAAAATGACTGCAATTTACCTATAGACTCTCTATTTAAAGATATAAGCTCAGAATAAATTGATGACCTCAGTATACCCGACTGGTTACACAGTCAATTTTAAAATATCTTCTTATTCATCGGTTTACAATATTCTGAGATTAGTAACAATGTAATATTTCGTTCTCCATTCAATTCAATAAACTTACACTTTAAAACTCTGAATCTGTAAGGTACAGTTATTAATAGTGTAATAAGTAAATGTAGTAGAAAATTGTGCTAACAGTAATAATTTTTCTTTTTTCATTTATTTGTTGTGGTTTGCTCCGACATGAAAATCCTTTAAGAAGTGATTCTTTGCCGTATTTGACGAAAAATTTATTTAGACAAATATGTCTATTTTTAAGCTAAGAGACTACAGTGGGTTAAAAAAATTGCGTTAGAAAAATAATGTGTAACAAAAAGCATCGAATACTACAGCTCCGTAGATATGCAAGGTGGACCAATGTATTTTGAAAACCTCTGTTTCAAAATTGATATACCTAACCGACAGTTTTTATTTGACCGGCATTAGGCTTACCGTTTTTGAGTAATAGCTGCCCAAATTAAAATTTTGGTATAAAAAACAAATAGTTTTTTGTGAACAATTTTGATTATCTCGGAAAAGTTCAGTTATTTTTTTTATTAATTATTTTAATGCCATTTTTATATCAGTCTTGCCGTTTCTTATATAAAGTCATCTATAAATTTCAGTAATTTCAATTACTTCAATAATTTTGATTGATAAAATAAAATTATTACAATATTCAACTCTACTATTTTTTTTTTATTACATAATCGCAAGTACTCAAATACTAGATATTATTATACCTGAGAAACGGCAAGTCTAACATTAAAGTTGTTTATTACTATAAATATATAGGTAGATTCATTGCTTCAAAATAATCAATAACAAATGTTTAGCAAACTTTTCCGACATAATCAATGTTAAACAGTTTTTCGTACCAAAATGTATTATTCGAAAACGGTAAGTCTGATATCCACCTACTAAGTACCGTTAGTTAGATATATTAATTTTTAAGAAAAATTTTGCAGAATACATAACAAACCTTTTGATTGGATATGTTCGGTGTTGTAATGGATATTTGTTAGATGATTTTTCTATTTTAATCCTATGCAGTCCAGATCAAATTAAACAAAACGCAGTCTCATTCCCTTCTAGAACAATTTTTTCTTAAAATCATCCAAGGAATCGTACTTTTTAGGATTTTCAAATCGAAACCCAGACCTTTTCAAATTCTACACCAATGACATTTGCAAACTTATTTTGATATGATCTTTACAGTTGTATGCTGATGATGCAGTAATGAAAACCATTTAACAGATGCAATAGATATTGACATCCATATAATAAATAACAGTAAACATTTTTTAGAAAAGTACATTTATTAATTTTTACTGACAATTTGACACTCCCTGTAGGGTGTTTATAAACCTATGATAGCCATAAAACTTTTTTTTTTCAATTTTGTTTCAAATTCGGATATCAGAAATATGATGTGTTTTTGGGTGTAAAATAAGGGGATTTGAGGTAACAACAATAAAACCAAAAATTAAAAAAAAAACTATTACTGAAGATGTTAAAATTTATACACATTATTTTTATTATTATTATTTTTTTTTAATATAAAATTATAAGCCGGTATTATAATGGAATTAATTTTCAAAATGATAACAAAAAAAATAAAGTAGGAATTCAAAATTTATTATAAATTATATTTATATATCTATATATATATATATATATATATATATATATATATATATATATATATATCTACATTATGAATAATGAAGGTGAAGGAATTATGTAAAGCTGAATTTATTATAATTAAAACAAAAAAAAAATAATATCTACATAAGAACTATCACTGTGTGCCATATATTAAAAATTATAATTAAATAATTTTATGCTGGCTGACTCTTTTTGAAAAATTAAAAAAAAAAACACACTTTTTTTATTTAATTTTTAAACGTAAGCTTTTCATAAATAATTTAATGACTTTTATGTGAAACTTATTTATACTACAATTTTTAAACTATTCAAAAACCAGGTCCTTATATTATTATTTTTTTTTTCAAGAGATTTACCTTTGAAAATAAAGGTATTAGAAGTACTAATGATTGTCAGATTTTTTATCATAAAATACACGAACAGCTTTGACTGTTAAAACAAACTAGTCATTATTTAATTAGTTTAATTAGTTTCAAAGCAATTGATAGCCACAGTCACAACATGATGACTCATAAGGATTCCCTGCAACAAAAATTTATCCACAATTAAACTCGTATCACTAACAAATCTTAGAAATGTCTACTAAACTATCAAACATATAATGAACCAACCAGCTTAAGCCTAGTTTTGTACAAGACCAGGCAATTGCGGAGAGCATGCTTAATATTTTGATCTGTGTTTCTGAGAGGTAAATATGTTGATGGTGCCAGTCCAAATAATAAATTTATATTTTTTTTTCTTTTTTGATATACCAATCAATTAAAATGTGAAGAAGAGCTCTACAATTATTTTGAATAACAATACAAGATCTTCTCTTAAATTTATATTAAATGTACAGAATAAATACTCGTTGACAAAAATTTCTAATTCCATTTTGTGTAATAAATTGCGGTATCGTACAAGTACGGGAAGGTAGGCACCGTAACGAAATCTCCCTTTTTAAAACTTCGCTTTTTCAAAATATCGTTTTAATACCAGAATATTTACCTTAATTATTTTTATGCGAAACTGCCTGTTGGACACAAAAGGGGGATATCTGCTCTTTCCAGAATTTTTATATAATTTAAAAAAAAAAAAATTTGAAAAAAAAAACCGAGATTTGACAAAAAAGTAAGAAGCAAAATTTTGATCAAACGACATTTTAAAGAGCGAAATTTCGAAACCAACCCGAAAAGGCATCCTAATTAATTAACTAAAAATAAGATGAAAAAAGTAAACCGGAAGCATCGTCTGATAGAAGTGTGGGGATTAAAATCATCAAATATATGGTATATAGTGAGATAAAATAAAAGTAACTAAGATTTCTTAAAGATACTTAAAAATACTTAAGCCACCTTCTAACGCATTACCTATATAAGTTTCTTTAATCAGAAATTAGTTATAAGGGCCTAAAATTTCAAAATGACTAAAACAAATTTTGTACAAAATTTTATACAAAATTTTTTTTAGTACACTGGGGAGCGCAATAGGTAGACCACCTGCCTGTCAACCGAAAGTTCCCAGATTCGATTCCCGATGAAGCAAAAAAATGCTTTATGGGTTTTTCGTCCTGGTGCAGTACTCTTTGTCATTGGGATAAAATAAATGGCAAAAAATAATTGAGAGTATAATCTGGAAACCACTTAAATAAAATAGAGCTATTATATTTAAGGAGGCTTACTTCCTGACAATAGCAGTAGTTTTCTACATTTTATAAGTAGATAAACCAATAAATTGATAAATAAATGCTCGAAATATTGTAGTGTACAATTGCAGTACCGTACTTAATTTATCACGAAAAGGTGATTCTACCTAAGTTTCTGTCAAGAATATAAAAAATATATATATATATAGTAAAAGTCGTGTAGACTATAATTTCTAAAGCCCTGAAAATAGATCACCCAATTACACAAATGTTTTCTATGCCGATTCAATGTTTGTATTCTACCATAAATATTTGATTCATTTTTTTTTGGCACTGAAACATTGTAATTAAAGCGATTGGACTTTTTTGAGATAAATACAAAAAAAAATAAAAATAAAGTACCAAACGTAAGTTTAATAAATTAAAAAAAAAAAACGAAAAACTATTAAAAAAGAAAGAAAACGCAAAATTAAATTAAATTTATTTAAAAAATATCATAAACTTCGATATCTTAAGGAGAATAAAATTACAAAAATTAAAATTAAATTTTTACTTATTTTCTACCTAGTAAAGAAAAAGATTTACATTTTTATTTTTTTATTAATTTAAATAGCCAAGTCTACCCGCATTTCCTTGATCACTATTTAGAAGTACACCCGGCGGTTTTTTTATGATTTGGTGACTTTCGAAAACCTTTAGTTTTCTGGTGTCGTTGATTTCTTTGATTAGTTTTAGGTCACCTATTTTGATATCTTGTTTCTCGATAGGGATGTGTTTAGCTACTCTTGATCTGAAATCAGATATTTTCTTGCCTGCTTACCAATTTTTTCTTCATTTAAATGTTCTTGAAATCTTACCGTGGTTAATTTCTTTATCTGTCCCATGTATATCTTCTCACATTTGTTGCAGGGAATTTTATAGATTCCGATTTTCTCTGTTTTTTTTTCTTTATCCTTCGTAGGTCGTAGTATTGTTTTTAATTCCTACTAGTATACTAATGAAGGACTAAATGAATTCCTTCTAGTATACTACGGAGCCCTTAAAACCCTAATAAAAGTTTGGTGTCAAACACTATCTGCTCTGAGCTGGTGGAACAATGCCGAAACGGAATTGAAAACTTATATAGCCGTTTTTTGATCTCTCTACTCTGGATTCCTGGTCACAGTAATATAGATAGGAATGAAAAAGATTATGAACTGGCCAAGCAAGCTTTCAATGCCCTTTGAAGAGGACATTCACACTTCTATGAGATTCGTCATGGAGGGCATTCATTTACACTTTCTGGCCATAGACTAAATACATGTGCGACATCGACGAAAAAATATCCCTCGTACAACATCAATAAAACCAAACAACTCTTAGCCACGTCCCGTACTAATATATCAAGAATAGTAGCCATTAGTACGGGCCACTGGTCGATAGTAAGCCACACTGCCAAGCTAGGTTTTCCATGCAAATCCCATTGTCGTAGCTGTAAAGATGAGAATGAAACAGAAACTCTTAACACTTCCTCTGCATTTGCCCAGCATTAGCTAGAGTCAGACTCGGGACTTTAGGTGAGGCTTATCTTAGAAATATAGCTTTTATCATTCAAAGCTAAATAAAAAATTTAATCGTACTTCTCAATCACACAGGGTGGCTCTAGTACTGAGTTCCTGGGGAGAGTAAAAATGAGATAATTAGCCACTATAATAACCAACAACAATAAATAGGTTTAAGTACGAAACTGCAGTTGAAGTGGAACTGGTCTAATGCTTTTTTAGTATTTATTTATCAAATTTTTGGCTTATCTACTCATTAAATATAGAAAACGATCACTATTGTCAGGAACTAAACCTGCTGCGCTTTTCAGTTACATATTAACAAACCTACAAAATTATAAAAACCTAAATAAACTCTCTAGATATTATGCAAAATGGAGAGTAAATATTAACACTTAAAAAAACAGTATCAATTTATTTTACGAAAAAAATTAAAGTCTCTCTTTTACCTTTTCTACCATTAAAACTGCAAAATGACGAAATTAACTTGGCCGATACTGTTAAACACCTAGGCATTACCTTAGATGAAAAGCTAACCTTTAAAAAGCAAACTGCTATCACTATTGATAAAATTAACAAATGTACTCGCATGTTGTATCCCCTTATTAACAAAAAATCAATCTTATCCACAGAAAACAAATTGATACTTATTAAGGTAATTTTTCAGCCATCAATAATGCTATATGCGGCACCAGTCTGGGGAGATTGTGCAGCTAGTCATATTCAAAAATTGCAAATTGCGCAAAATAAACTTGTATTCAATCTTTCCAGATGGTATTCAACTAAAAAACTGCATGATAAAGCCAGCATGAATACAATTTTAGAAAAAATAAGTTATTTATTGTAAAGTTCCACTCGGAACTGTTCATCATGTCAGAAAATCCTCTGATCAGAAATTTAAATTAAGTTAAAAAAATTAGGTTAGTTTAGTTCGTATAGGAAGGTTTTACTATTTAAGTTAGCGTTAAGTTTTAAAAAACAAAAGTTCAAAAAGGTTTTCCATCTCCAATTTTCCTTTAAATTTATACTAGTAAACTCGAAAATTCCCAAATAAAAATAAAAAAAATACAAATCAACTGTAGTAAAGATAATTATATATGTCTATCTAAGTAAATAGTGTTAAAAGAATTAATTGTACAATTTATGAAGCATAATAAATAAAAAAAAAAAAAAACCTTCTGCGCTCTACCTATTGCACCACCCGGTATATAAACTAAATATCCGGATAACATAATCACAATGTGAATTAACACAATATCAGTCAGCCAACGTTTGTTATCATACGGTACATTAATTAACATAATTGCTTATAACATTATCAGGAGGACATTATTGTCAATACAACTTAAGCTATACATAAGTCGATACAAGTTGAGGTATATAATGCACCAATATCTACAATAACTGCCTAAAATAAAATTATTGGCTTAAGTTACCATTTAATATGTAAAATGTAAAAATATGTAAAAAATTTGTAAAAAATATCTATGTAAAAAAAATACACTTTTTTCAACCCATTACATTTTTTAACTAGTATTTAGTTTTTTTGGTATTTAGTGCATAAAAACATTTTTTTTACAATATTAAATAATTTTAGCTTCCTTCTAAATTTATTCATTCCAATGCATTCACAATTCATTCCAACACAATTAATTTGTGACACCCCATTTGTAAATTATTTCCCCAAAATATCAGTCATCACTTGTTAGAAAAAAAAAAGAAAAAACAAAAAAAAATTGTATATACAAAATTAGTAACCTAAACTTATTGCTCAAAGCACATACCATAACTTCCTACATGTAACATGTCTCACTTGTATTATTATATCATATACATATAATAATATCTAGTTCTATGTAATGAATGTTCTTTGTTTCTAGACACGTCAAAAAGTCATTTTTCTTTTATAACTTATTTCACCATAGCTTGAATAGCTGCTGAAAAAAACAATAACGAAAAATTCAAAAATAAATATAATTTATTTTTATTTTTTTTTTTTTTTACTTTTACTAATTTATAAATAATTAAAAATGCTAATGCCCACTTTTGTTGTTGAAAATTTAAAAATAAAAAATAGCAATAACAAAAATTTAAAAAAAAAAATAAAAAACCATAATTTAAAACGCAACTTCAGATAATTTTTTTTTTTGTTGTTTTTGTTATTGTTAAAAATAAAATAACAAAAGCAACAGTAACAAACAACCACCGAAAATGATAAACAAGAAGCAAAAAAAAAAATTTCTCAGGTGAGCACATTTTGATAGTTAAAATTTTTTTTTTTTATTTTTTGTTCTGTTGTGTTATTATTATTTTTTTCATTAAACCGCCGGCATAACTTACACACGTGTTAGCAATTTATTTGTGGAAAATAAAAATTTAATTGAAGCATAATAATATAACAACAAACATAATAAATATAATATACAAAACATAACAAAACAAAATATGTACAACCAACAAACAGGCAACAAACAATAATTATTCTAAAAAGCTAAATTTGAGAATTTAAAACTGAAAACAACCGAAAAAAAAAAACATAATACAATTTTAAAATAAAAAAATGAATTTTAAAAATTTTCAAAATTGTCACGTTCTTAAAGTACAGAGAGGTTTCTGAGTAAAATATACAGATGCTACATATACAATTTACATTCACGTATCTTGAATTTTATATCTAGATCTGGAATCTGGTCAAGTTCAGTTCACAAAAAAAATTATTTTTATTTTTATTTGGAGGCTTTACATACAGTTTATATAATTTAATAGGGAGTGCCTCAAAGTTTTCTGGTCTATGCCGTACGGATGAGATTACAGAACAGTGGCGATTGTTTCTAAGTCCGTAAATAAAAATTTTCAATACAAAACTACCAAAATTCAACATCCCATTTATTGTTTTTTTTTTATACATTTTACTAAAATTTTACTGTTTGCGTTTACCTACCATCGATAAAAATTGGTACTTGTAACCCTTCTTCAAAAAAAAAATTGTGTTTAGGATTTTGAAATTTGGGTAGTTTGTAATCAGGACTTTGATTTAAGGATTTGTATTGTTATCAGTGTGTAGGATTATTCTATAATCTGTCACGAATTCCCAATAATGTGCTGAATCTTGAACAATTCCAATTTTTAAATATGTATAAATTAAATGGCAACCCATGGTGCATCAACTATCGCTTGTTTTGAAATTGATGTATGTGTAATTTCAATATTGGACTTTTTCACTGTTTCCCAAACTTGAATGTCCATAATACTTTGTTTTCTAGACCCCATTTAAGATTTTCTGCCAATATAGTCATGACATTTTTCTGAATAGCATATTTAAATCTAAGCTTTTTGAAAGTAAAAGTTTTATAATAAGAAGTGTCCAACCAAGGGTATACCAATATAGCTTACATTCGGATAGTATGGTTTAATATTTGTGTTTAGAAACAACTTAAATAAAATGGAGCTATTTAAGATGGCTTAGTTCCTGATAATAGCAGTAGTTTTCCACATTTATTGAGTAGAGCCAGTAATTTGTTAAATAAATAATCGAAATATTGTAGATATTGTAGTGTAAAATTGCAGTACCGTACTTAATTAAGCATGAAAAGGTGATTTTACCTAAGTTACTGTCAAGAACGTAAAAAAAAAAGGGCGACAATTTTCTCGTTTTAATTAGAACAAACATTTAAATTTTACTACACAAAAATGTTTGTGTCCGTCCCCAAAAGTTGTTTAAGTTGTATATTTACAGTTTGAGGCACAATTATTAGTGTACAACAAATAAAATGTAGGCTCAAAAACATTTGCTTGAAGTATTACTAAGTTTATATTATGAGGATTTGTAATTAAACTTTGTTGTTTGACAAATTAGTGATGTAGTATTACACATAGTTGAGACACACACAATTTCGTTTCAACAAATTTCAGTAAAATATAAATCTCTGTGCCATACATTGTCGGACGATTGACATATCTTGTCACATCCAGAATCAGTGCTTTTTAAAAATTAATATCTTCTTTAATTAATAACTTGTGATTCTACATTTTTCTTAAATTTTTACTTGCCATATTTTTACATGTCACTAATGTCAGTTTTATCATTTTGGCTTGTTGGAATTGACAATTATGGTCTACTAAATACTAAATTAAGATGTTAAGCAAAATTTACGTTTTTTGACCTACAGTTCTAGAACCAAGATGTTCTACAAAACCTGCATTTTGTTTCCACATCATTTCTGGTTCAGTTGCTGTGACTTCGAGCCGAATAAGAGGATTTACTATAGCTGCTTTTGTTCAATTTTTGTTATATAACGTCCATAAGTTATTGTATTCAGTATTCTTAGTAACTGTTTTATATTTTATTGTATTATATTTTATAAATATAATTTTAATATAAATATTTTTATTAATTGTAGAATTTTTGTCTTTGTTTAACACGTGTTTTAGACACTTTTTTGTTCGGCTTAACTCCATCTTGTCGAATATTTTTTTTTAATAGATGATCTACCACTCCAATTTTTGTACCTAAGCTATTGTTATACTTCAATCAATTCTCTAATTTATGAAGATGTTTGGTTCGTTTTCAACTTATCAAACCCATAAATGTCCAAGATGGTTCTTTTGGACATGAATTTGGAAAAATATTTATTCTTAATAAAATAGGGTAGGTTTGAATTAATATTGACTACAACTACCACTCTCTAAGTAAATACCTCATTCTCTAATCCGCTATTCATTGTGTCATATCCAAAATTATAATTTTTTTTTTTTTTTTTTTCTTTTAATTTAATTAATCTAATTTTATTAAAATTAAACAGTGAAACAGTGAATTTAGAAATCTTCCCTCAAACTCTCAAATTTTGCCTGAGATTTGCACAATAAACTAGATGTAGATATATATTTTTTTTATTAGTTACAAATGTACTATTTTAAGTGAAATTTAGTGTACATTATCTTATTTTTTTGTTTTTACTTGTTTCTGTACTTTTGTGTAGTAGATTTGAAATGAATTTGATTAATATTTGACATGCTGCTAACTACTTTTTAAAGGTGGTACTACACACTTAAATTTTGTTTTTATTTATTATATATTTATATATTTTTTTTTTATTTATAAACATTAACTTGTTTTATGTTACTTTTTTATTTTTTATTTTATAATACATAAAATGACAATTTTTTCGAGTGGTCAGCCAGTTTTTTATTTTTTTTTTTTTTATTAAAATGTCTACCAACAATAATACAAAAAATAAAGCAATTCAACAAAAGTTCTTTTATGCCGATTTATCATTTTTTTATATCCGCAACTTAAGCTTTGTCTTAATATTTTTTGTTTTTTTTTTTTTAATTTTAAGATTTAAAAAAAAAAAAATAGAAAAAAAAAATAAAATAAAATAAATAAAAATTTTAAATTAAATTTATTGTCATAATATTAAAAATAAAAAAAAATAAACTTGTGAATATTATATTTCACTAGAATAAAGATAAGATTTATTAAATTTAATATAAAATAAAAGTGGAGGTTTTTCTTTGGACATTTTAAAACAAAAAATCAAAAATGTTATACATTATAAATTTATGTTGAAAATTATTAAAATTATGACATAATTATTTTTATAGACAATTCAATTGAATTGTCGAGTGACCCAAAAATGTCAATAAGAGAGGGTTTTTAAGTGTTGTATATGTAATGTATGAACCAGAAATAAATAATAATTTTCTATGGTTAGTTTTTAAAGCTAATTTTGTAATATATTATGTTTTTATTTATTAATTTCATATATTAATTATAATTTAAAATTACACATTAATAATTACAAGGACTCTAGCTACCAGAGAAATTCATTGTTACAAAATATTATAATACTTTTCATATAAATTTGCAAACTATTTCTATATGCAATATATATAGTAGGTATAGTTATGAGCTCCTGTCTGTGTATATGCCTTTGCTACATATAAATTCATAACAAAAAATGTCATGGATGGACTGAGCATTTATTTATACAAAATTTTACTATATTTATATATTTTTTTGATCCACTATATTTATTTATATGAAGTGGTATTTAAAGGCTATCACTTTGCTTGTAGTTTTTTTTCGATATTTAAAGGAAGGCCGAAAAAGATAAAAGCCTTTTCTGTTTGTATCAACCAGAATATTGGAGTATTCTAGGAAAAAAATTATTCTAGACTAAAGAACTATTATTAGAGTTACCGTTTTTGAGTAAAAACTACCTAAACTTCAAGTTTTTGGTATAAAAAACTGAAATTTATATGAAAAACACGTTGAGTATTCGGAAAAGTTCACTAACATTATTTTTTATTATTTGTTTCGCAAATACACAATTGTTATGTCAGAATTGCCGTTTTTAAGGTAAAAGTTTAAAACTACTTTTTTTTTATAAAATACTTCATGAATCACCAGTTAAAGAATTTGCATATGGAACCAGACCACCTTGTTTATTACAGTAAAAGCGCAAAATCGGGAAATACACACATTTAAATCCAGTAAATTTACATTACCAATGTGATAAGTAAATCCCAATACCGCATCTAAGATTAACCTTATATTTCTTCATTGACTGGTAAATTGATTTTTGTTTATTTCCCTGCAATGGTTTGAGCCTTTCAAAAATTTCTTAACAACTCTAAAGGGATAAAATGTGAGATTTTACGTTACTAAATATATACTTTATGTAGAAACAAATAAAGCTTAATCTCAAATAGTAAATATTAATTTTTCTCTAAGTTAAATTTTTTATAAGAATGTGGTGAATTCGGTGACAATCTCAATTTCCAAAAAATATACAAGTTGAAAAGGGTTTTTTGGTTCTTATTAATTTTCTTATAATTTATTAATTAGCATAGCGCCAAAATTTTCCATCGGATCCTATCTGCGGCTAACCTCTTCAATTGTGGCCACGTTCTTTGCTGACAGAAAGACTGTTGTTCTTCATGCTTTACTCGGCATCCCGACGCGATGTGTACCCTGAAGACTCCATTCGAAACATTGTTTTCTGATATGAGCTTCAATATCCAAATCGGTACCCCATCTGATGACACGATGCTGGCCAGGTAATTGAACGTACTCACATCTTCGATTTGCGTTTCTTCATGGAGCATCGGATTTTGTTATGTTCAATTTGTGCGCATAATTTTGGTTTTAGATGTATTGACTTTTAGGCTCGCACGTTTTCCATCAGTGTCATACAGCTTTTGACAGATGCCATTTAAACCTCCATGTGACAATAAACACACCTCTTTGGTACACAATTAAAAATTTTCAAAAATTTGAAAATAAAAAAATTAAGAAGTTAAATTAAATTTACTTCTTCATTTATAGAAATTAAGATTAAAATTTAAATAATAAATACATATAAAATATTTTAATAGTAATTTAAGTGGCTGATACGTTCGAAAGAACGTCACTGGATACTGTTGCTCTCCTTTACACACAGTAGTAGTCATTATGTCATTCATTAATACTAAAAACAATATGGGTGATAATATACAGATCTGCCTTACGCCCCGACACATCTCGAACAATTTGTCACCAATGCTTGATCACAGTGCTGTCACCTGTGCTAAGATCTTGCATCTTTGTGGGATTTTTTAATTAATTGAATACTTCTTTAATTAAGTGATTCCGAAATATACTCGCGGCTTACTCTATCAAAGCCTCTCACAAAATTTACAAACATAAGATTCAGCGGTGCTTTAAATTCAGTAGAATCCCAACTAATGAATTGTCTAATTTTATAAGTCCGAAAGGGTGGTTTTATCTTATTAATTTTCTTATAATTTATGAATTGCTAACAAATTAATTTTCCTATACATTGAAATATTGATAGAGATGAGCTTCATCTTCTGTAGTATAGCGCCATATTTTAACAATAACAAAGGAAATATTCAAACCTCTGTGAATATCTCTACTATTCATATACCACAGATTATTGAAAATACTTTTGGAATATTTTGTATAAACTATTTATTTTAATTCCTTTTGTTAATATTTTATAGTTAATATCCATATGTATCAAATTTAGCCTCAACACACTCCCATAACTATAGAACAAAAAAAAAAGAAAAATTGATTCTTAACCCTATCATTATCGAATTAAACTATAATATGTTAGCTCATTAAATTTATTTGTTCTCCTATTATCTTTCATTATATTTTTAATTTTTTATTTATTTCTTTTTTTTCTTTGTTTTTTTTTTAATGATTTTATATATATATAATATATATATATATACATCTATTTTGTATAAATCTCTTAATGATAATCGGCTTGAAACAAAAACATAAAAAAAAACAAAACAAAAAAATAATAATCAACCACATTTTGACCAAATCTAATTAATGGAAAATAACAATTTAAGAAGTTGAAAGCAAAAAAAAACAATAAAAGTAAAATATTCTCCTTTATTGAAGCCTTCCACACACAATAAAATCTCCTAATTTCTAATAATTAAAAAACAAAAAATATTACAACAAAAAAAACGTCACCTGATTATAATACCAAATGATTATAATACCATCCAAAAAAAAACAAATATGAAAATTATAAAAATCAAAAATCTTAGATAGGCCTACAATAACAACAACAACAATAATAAAAAAAAATAAAAAAAACCTCTATATACATAACTTATTTATGAAGATATCTTTCACATAAGATCCAATCTCTTACGTAATATTACATTTTTTTTTTACATTTTTTTCTTTATTAAATTTTTGTTGTTATTGTTTTTCTACATCTCATCAATTAATATTCGACTTTTATTTTTATAGATTTTTTATTTAAAATAAAAACTTTAAAAAATTATTAAATTAAAAAAAAAAAAGCATATCTTTGAAATTTCATTCCAGTGATTTAACTAACCATGATTTTTATAATTTTGTTTTTTTGTTTTTTTTTTTTTGTTTTTGTAAATTTATGTAATAGAAAATTAAAGTTGATTACAACGTTTAAGAAAATCAACAAAAAACTTTTTTTTTTAATTTCTTAAAAAAAAAAAAAATCCAAATATTGTTTTACATCATCAAAATTATCTAGTTAAACTCAGCTCTATTAAAACATAAATACTCAAGATGCCTGTAAATACTTCCTATAGGATTTAGACTTAAAGAAAGCCACACCTGTTTATTTTTTTTTACTGCAATAATATCCACTTTACTTTACTAGATCTATGGTGGTACCAAATTTAAAAAATTATTTTATTTTGCATCATCACTGATATGTTGGTAAATGGTAAGGCTGACATTTTCAGAATCTCTAAAAGATTAAAAAAAAAAAAAAAAATTACAGTACGTTCAAATTTACATGTTTTATGCTTAGTTGACAATCAAAACTTTGTTTGAACTCAGTTGAAACAAACGACTTCAACTAACGAAGCTATTCGAACTGTGTTCAGATAAAATTTTGATCCATCAGCGATTTGTAATGGAATTGGAATCTTGTATGTTATGTTAAAGATTTCTAAAATAATCTGTGTTAATAATTAGTCCTGTGCCAAACTTACTAGAAGTGGAACAGTCTTGGAGGTTGCTCCAAAAAATAGCCTCACTAAATCTGAGCACACCATTAGCTACCTACAACCAACTGCTTAAAAAAAGAAGCACTCAGAGCTTAGTAATTTTAAAATTTGGTTTAAGTGTGATAACTTTAGAAGCCTTTTGTATTTACAGGTGTTCCTATAGTCTTGTACCAAATGTGTATTATGATGATAATGATGATGATGATGATGATGATGATGATGATGATGATGATGATGATGAAGATGATGATGATGATGATGATAACACGGTGGCTTGTCACTTCTTCTAAATAATTTAAAGAACATTAACCCGAAACTCTTACTTACCATTTGAAGTCATCTTCACAATTTAGTTTGAGAGCACCTTTAAATCCTCGAATTCAGAGTTCCAATAACAAAATCGCCAAGATTTTGAAAAAACCCTAAAATCAAAATTCCCAGCTACAAAATCACAAAAAAGAAAAGAAAAAATGTTGCAATAAATGAGAAACGGGTGTTCGGGAGTTGGAGCCTACGACCCTAAAAATACTAGATATTTTTTTTATAATTTTTGCTTAAATTAAACCATTTGCGTTTACCTTTCATCGGTGTAAAAACAAGTAAAAAACGGTTTTTGCAGAAAAAAATTTTTAATTTGGAATTTCTTAATCGGGGATTTTTTTATTTGAGATTTTGTAATTGGGGATTTCGAGGATAATCGAATCGAGCGATTTTATCAAATTAAAAAAAAACAATTCTATTCTACATTATTTTCTGGAAAATCCTTTTGTAATTTAATTTTTAAAATCATGTTAACGTTCGTTATATTTTGCTTAACTCAAACTAATTCACACCTTCTTATCATTAGATTTTGTTGCTAAGCGGCAGGAGCATTACATACATTTAGAAAATGTATAATTCACAAAAAAAACAATAACAATAAAAAAATGTTTTTCCGATTTTACAACTGAATGGGGTGGGTGCAAAGAGGGAATAATTCCACCCGACAAATTGAAAACAATCAAAAATTGTTTATTTTCATAATTTTTTTTTTCTTTTATTTTTTCTGTCTTCTGATAATAATTGAACGATAATGAACTCTGATTGATTTGTTTTTGTTCTCAGATCAGACATAAAAAAATAAAAAATAAATAAAATTTTATTGTATCGTACTTGTTTATAACGTAAACAAGCGCCATCAATCGTAATGAGATTGTATAACTAGAAAGAAACTATTAAATAAATATTAATTTTCTATGTGGTTCTACATATTCTATAGGAGTATATTAATACAATAGTACATATATAATATACAGAATATTGTATAGTACTTATATTTTGGAGTTGTAGTTTTATTCAAATTGTAGTATACTCTACTACATAATAGTTACTAATAAAAATCAACAGACTAGTTTTGAAGTTAGTTTCGTTAAATTAACGTTAAATGTAATTTTTAGTGTCAATGTTTAATGTTTTATCGTCAAAAATTCAAAAAAAAAATCAACTTACATATTATGTAATAGGAATTAGCTTGATCTCGAAACAAAAATTATACAATTTGACAAATATACATGTATATTAAAGGTATATTGAAAGATTAATAAACTACCAGCTATTCCCAGTGTAACATTAGGTCAAGCGTTAAAAAAATATTTCCTTCCTCTTCATTCAAAGATTTAACTCAAAACAAAGTTTTCTATTACTGCAAAAAAATTAATTTTCCTTAGCATAAAATTTTTGTTACATAGGGTATTTTTTTCTTCCTCTAATCTCTCTTTTAGTAGGTAGGTACTCACTTTATTTTTCGGGTAATTTCAATTGTTTTGGTAACTCTAAAAAATATTTGTAATTTGAAACAGCTTCATATTTAATTGATTTTATGATGTTTTGTTATTATTCAGATGATTTTATTTGGTTCATGGTTCTAATGTTCGATGTTTGATCATTATGGTTCGATCACGATGGTTCTCATGTTCGATGTATATGAATTTGTGTTTTCAACTCTTGGTCTCTTCCATAATGTCAAAAAAATTATTTCATTCAATACTATACCCATCTAAAGGTA
Source organism: Argyra leucocephala (assembly GCA_963942445.1). Lineage (NCBI taxonomy): Eukaryota > Metazoa > Arthropoda > Insecta > Diptera > Dolichopodidae > Argyra > Argyra leucocephala. The sequence goes on from OZ012681.1 coordinate 106,533,216, forward strand.
TAATACAAATTGACATAATTGTCATTTGCACCGGGAAATTTCTATTTAAATCTATTCAATATAATGACATTCATGAAAATTCAAATAATCACAAGAAGTGAGACAAATTATTCTAAAATATTGTCTTTTTTTGTTTTTTATATTCTAAATTTATTCTAATTACAATCCAATAGACAAATAAAATTTGACTACAAATTACAAGACATGCGTTTAGAGTATTCAATGATAATGAGTCAAACTAAAAATTTAACAATTTCTGAAATAAAATTTACATAATGTTTGCCTTAATATTTGTAAGTTAGCAAATCTTCTATCGAAGCCCACTTAAGTCTTCGAAGTATTTAAAATGGATCAGAACATTTCTTGGCAAGCATATTTGGATGATTTTACAGCTTCAAATTTTATTTTATTTAAAAAATCTAAATGTCATCCTTTACTGTAAATATTCTGGTGAATAATATTGTTAGTAACATACACCAAGGAGCTTTCACTAACATTGTTAGTACAGATTTTGACTGGAATCGTTGGAATTGGTTGATTTTAGATACTGAGGCAAAACTGTATTCCATACTTTTAAATGGGTTTGATTAATGTTTTATTTATAAACATCTTGACCCGATTTAATATTCATTTTATGACAATTGTTTTTCGTCGTTCCATGATAATGCACATGTCGAATGATAGTCGACGTCCCATGATAATGTACATGAGAAACATGTCGCCCCAGATAAGCCATCGATCTATTCAAGTGTATATCGAAATATTTTACTTCATCGGCTTGTGAAATTTGTTCTCTATCAACTAGTACCACAGAAGGACAGGTTTCTCTTTCACAGAGTGAATGTTACCAATCCTTGAATTACAAAAGTTTTTTTTACTGAGTCCGCAGAGAGTAAAAATGAGAGAATGATCCCCTCTAACAAACAACAACAATAAATAGGTCATTCGAGTTGTGGTATCAAAAAGGCATAATTAAGTGCTAATTGGTTTTCCGGATGCAACTGGAATGGCCACATTTACCTACCTACCTATCGGCCAATAAGTTATTTTTTAACGAAATTTGAAGCTAATTAATCAGGTTACAGCTATGCAAATAATTACTGTTTCATCAGAGAAATTAAATTATTTGCATAGCAGGTATTTAATGATGCAGACATGTTCGCTGTAAGCATGAGTGTGTACAGAATCACCCTCGCCCCAAATAAGAAATTTTTACTTACCACTTGTACCAAAATAGGTTTTGTTTTTGTTAAATAAAACATTTGCATATGAAATCGACAGCTATTGGAATAGTGTCATTATTCCAAAAAAAAAAAAGATTACGAAAAATGTAAAAACACAATTCCCAAAAAAAAATTCAAAAAAAATTAAATTAAATTTTATTGCAAGATTCCATTATGACATGGTTTTACCCATTTTTCCATAACATTTTGATTTTCAGAATTTTTTTTTTAGAATTTTTTTGGTATTTTCTTATTTAAGAAAAGTTTTTTCTTTATATAAATTTTTCCTAGCATAACATTTTTGTTACATAGGTACCCAATTGTATAGAATTGAATTTTGGTATATCAAAACTTTATTGAATATCAGTTTTGTAGAACTTTAAGTTCAATATTCTAAGCAGAATGTTGAACAGACTTTATTTTTATTCGAAAACTTTTTATTGGCTATGACCACTATTATATTTGTGCTTACGGACTTTATAGCTTCTGAACATTTTATTGTTCCAGACAAAATGGTTATATTCAAAATTATATACATCTCCCTATATTATGTCATTATTATAATAGACGTATCTAATCATGTAAGTCTATTTTATTAACTCGGGCAATATAAACGGGAAAAAAATTCGATATGTCCATATCTGATAAGGACAAATTAATCAAAATAAAAAAATTGATGATTGGATCACTCTAACACTAATTAACTCTAGGTATTATAAATATATTGTGTGTGTTAGTTAGATGAAACTCAATAATAATAGTAACAATAATAATAATAATAAAATTAATAATAGTAATTATAATAATAATAATAATGAATAATAATAATAGTAAATAATAATAATAAAAATAATAATAATAAGTCTGAAGGAAAAACAGTAAATAAAATAAATAAACTATGTTTGCTACATAAAATTTCTTATAAAATCACAGCTCTATTACAAATTTTATTATACATGCATTAATATAAAAACAAAATGTATAATTATTATATACTAATTTTATATACTACTAACTAGATATTATACAATTAAAAAGTCCAATAAATTATTCAATTCATAAATATAATTTTAATTACCAACTAGACTGAAGATATTAAATTATAAATGTTGATGACGATGATAAATTTTTATTTTTTTTTTTTATTTTCTACTATACTCTCCAAACTTCTGTCTCTTCTTACTTATTGATCACCTATCCTACACTACCACCGCTTGTATCAAAAATATGAACATAAATTAAAATTTTATATAAAATTAAAAGTAACGAATTGATTAAGACTTAATTACTTAAATATATAGCCAAATATACACACCCATGTATGAAGTGTATAAGAATGTAGATGTGTGAAGTGTATAATAATTTAATTAATATGATGGAAAATTTGAAACAAAAAAATGTTTACTACACAATTTTATATAGGTACATACAAACATACTCAAATATTAAATATTGAATAACACATTGAATTTACACTACATGTATTTTTGTACGTGACGTGACGTATGTAGGTGGTATATGTAGGTAATTATATAGTACTAATTGTACTAGATGTAATTTCGATGATGTGTAAGATAATAAAAATACAAAAACAGAAACAGAAAGATAGAAAAAAAAATTAATAACTTTATGATTATTGAAAAAAAAAATCAATTCACTAAAATGATTCATTACACTTAATTAATTTTTATTTCTTGTTTTTCTTCTATTTTTTTTATTTTTATTATTCTATTTCGATATAAATGAATATTTATTAGTTTTGATTGAAATTAAATTGTTATATTCTAATTCGATAAATTAATTTGCATTGCTTTGGATTAATTAAAACAAAATTATTGAAAATTTCTTTATTTTTAAAAACAAATTACTCATTGATTTGTTATTTTAGTTATGATTTGTTATGATGGAGTTTCCTAACATACTATTTAATAGGGCTAATTTATAAACACGCAATGACAATGTTAATGTTAAAGTTTGAAAATGAATAATTAATAGGCTTTAATAATCAAAATTCCAATTAAATAAAATTAAATAAAATAATAAAAATTCCAAAAAATTAAATTAAATTTTATTCCCAAATTCCGTTACGACGGGGTTAACCCTTTTTCAGAATATTTTAATTTTTTAATTTTTTTGTTCTTGTATTTTTAATCTCTTGACAGTAACTTAGGTACTGTCTTCCTATTAACCAATACACATTTCTTGTTTTTTGGTTGATTTTAAATGATTTCTGCTTAACGTGATGCTGGTCAAATAAAGCTCAAATCAAGACGTAATAATGGCGCATTTTATCATTTGAAGATGAAAAGGATATTTGAAAGCATCCTTGTTGTTTTAATGTTTTTTTGTATATAAACCGTTATATCTGTTAATCTATTAGATATATATATATATATATATATATATAAATATATAACTTCAAGAATATTTCTAATAAAAACATTTTCTTGATGTCAACAGAAAAAGATAAAAAATTTATAAAGATTCTAAAAAAATCTATAGATATCGTAAATATCAGATAATTGTATACATTTATATTTTCATTGAATTGTTGTGAACCTATTAATTTTTTTTTAATTTCCAAGACCTTAACTCAAAATTTTAAACTAAAAATCGTATACAATAAATATTTCCTTTGAATTTTACCAATCTAATCTAAAGTATGTGTAAATGTTTAGTATGCATTAGTATTGTAAAATAGACAATTTTATCGTCTAATCTAAATGTTATATAGTATGTGTAAATGTTTAGTATGTGTTAGTAAAAATATTGTACTGTGAGAAATTTGGAACTCAAGACCTTCTGATTAGTAGTCATAACTCATAACAATACAACATCATTGCATATCATTTGGCTAATATAGATAACTGTAATATAGATAATTAATGATAAATAACTGTAAAACCATGTAATAAGTTTATCCTTATCTGGTTGTATTGTTGTAAACGTTATATTCTGTTTGAATCATACACCTGTCATTTTTAAATTATATATAATGACTAACGTTCTGGTGTATGATTATCCTATTGTATGTGATGGCAAGAGTTGCCAATTGAATAAGCTTTGAGGCCGATCTTAGAACTTAGACTTATTTTGGTTAAGAACTATAGCCATAAAGGCTTGTCACATAATATACGATAAATATATGTTTTAGTGACTATAGTCACAAAGGCTTGTCAAAATAAAACAATATTATTTTTGTTGAACTGGTCAATTGTTGTTGTTGTTGTTGTCAATTGTTGCAATTGTTGAACCAAAATTAACTCCGATGTACGACTCAAACAGAATATAACGTTTATAACAATAATTAGATAGGGATAGACTTATTACATGCCGTTACAGTTATTTCGCATTAATTATTTATTAATCTATTTTTTATCACAGTATCACATTATTTATCACAGTTATCTATTTTTGCCAAATGATATGATGATGTTGTATAGTTATGAGTTATGTCTACTACTCAGAAGGTCTTTTGAACTCAAATTCCACTAATATATTATATAATATTTATTTCACTAATATATACCACTAATTCCATAAACATATTACATAGCGACCCAGCTACCTTTCAAACTAATTAACATAATATTTAATTAATTTAATACATTTAACTCTACTCTAATATATTTTAATAACACCCATGATGCCATATTTAAAAAAAAAAAAATTACTCTTAAAATATAATATCACTCTATCTCGCTCTATATACAGTATACAATCTGTGATATTTATATTCTATATAATATAATTTGCACGTATATACATAATAATACTATTAACTTTAATTTTTTGGCATTAAAGCGGAAGTAAATATATTCCAACGACATTCACTTCAATTAAACTATTAAAATACCGCTTTCAAAAAATTTAACAAAGACACCACAACAAAGATACTACAAACTAAGAAATAAAACACTTTCTTTTGTCAAATAATATCTTAAGACCAAATTCAACAAGTTTAACCAAATCAAAATTCACCCAGGTTATGGTCAAAACCTACACAAAATAAAAAAAAAATAAAAAATTTCAATAGCAAAATCATAAAAGATTAGATTTCTCTTTCATTTCATCACTCGCACAATAATATCAACAATATCATAATCAGTATTACAGCATTTTCATCATCATCACCAACATCATTATCAACACCAATTTGTAGGTAATAAAGAAAATACAACAAAAACAAAAAAAAAGTAAAATAATTTTAAGATTTTGAACTGTACAACGCGTAATCTAATAAAATATAATTCAAGTTTTATATTAGAGCTTCTGTGTATGTATATGTATAGTGAATTTGAAATTGAATCTTTGTTAGTAATTGTTATTACCACCAACATTTTAACATAAAATGAAAAATTAACATAAAAATAGAGATTTAAAAAAGCTGATATTAAATTCGAGTGTTTTGTTTTTTATTAAAAGGAATATCTTCTAAGCGATCTCAAAATATCCTCTTATAATACATATTTAAAAAGAAAACAATAACAAAAACAAAAAATCAATATTTAAATCCTGGTGGCTCTTTAATATGACCTCTATTTTATGATGGTAAATTTTTTGAATTATGTAAATTGTGACGCCAATTGTGATTAAAACCTTTAAAAAGGATAATTGTGTTTATATGCTTGTAAAGGTTTCAATTACATATATATACATATTCAATTCAAATGATGTGCTTTTTTTTGAATGGAAGAAAAATGTGTTAACCTTAGTACACTTAAGAGAAGTAGGTAACATGATCAGTAATTTACATAATAATAAAACAAAATTTTTGATTTATTCTTGGAAATAACAGGAGAGCCAAAAAAATGATTTTTTTTATTATCATTATTGTTATACTCTTTGTTTAGTTTATTATCCTTCTTTATATAAAGTAGTAACATTATTATTATACACAAAGGAAAAAAAATATTAGGATGCATTAATTTGCTTACATTTATAAATTTGAAATGTTAGGATGCAAAGATCATCAGATGTAAATATAATAAAATAGAGTTCTGAAACTGCTTCTGACTGGTGAGACCAGTTTAAAGAACTGTGATGGGACTTTAGCCCATTAAACACTCCTATCATTATTACAATAATAAAATTAGCCTTTACAGACTATTCATATTAATTTACATTAAACTCAAAGAAACTTAGGTAGCTTTGATTGATAAAAGGTCTAAACCTAAACTTAAATGGCCTTGTTCATGTTTGCCGCTTAATAAAGTTTTCTTAGTTGTGAATCAAGCTAGAAGCTTCGGCCATGCTATTTTTCAGTTCATTTATTATTTCGTCTTTTATAAATGTGATCCCCAAATCTTGATGAATATCGTCATTGCGACAATGCCATGGAGGTACCTTATTTAGAAACGTTTGGATGGTTTAAATATGGGTTTTCTTAGTACACCCCCATATTTGAATACACCTCAGACTGGCTTTAATATTTGATTATATATCAAAACTTTATTATAGGTCAAGACCGTAGAGTTCTGCCTTTCAGCCACTATACTTGAACTGGAATTTTTATTTTAACATGTTCTTTCCATTTCAGCTTTGCACCCAGCGTTATTTGGTTACTATCACATGCCTGTTTTTTATTTGCCGATAAGTATGAACATTTTATGGATTGGCCACGAAATACCAAATACAACATACCAATTAAAAAATCCCAAAATACCAAAATGCCAACTTGAAAATTCCAAAATCCGACTTTAATTCATTTAATGTTTTCAAATTCAAACATTTTGCTTGCATCCAGCAATCTCTGAATTTTATTAAATCTATTTACATCTTAAAATTTTAGATTGTACTGTAGATATTGCATTTCCAATTCATAAATTATAAATTTTGAATATTTTATATCATTTTAATATTTATTTTGTTTTAATTTCTAATCCTTTATTCATTACTAAAAAATTGAATACAAAACACTTATTTAACATCCTGCATTTATTAAAATATCTTGTTTGTTGTTATTGTTGCTATCTTTTTTTCTGTAAATTTATAAAATTTAATTATTTATTTATCCCAATTTCTTAGAATATTAAAAAGGAAATCCAAATCCATAACAAACGTGACAAAAATTTGCTACCGTTCTGCAATTTTTTTTTGTTTTTTGTTGTTTTTAATAACAAAGAAAATATAACAACAAATTTAAAATATTTTTAGCACGCTTCCTGTAAACAAATTCGATTATTGATGTTATTTTTGTTGTTATTATAATTTTCTGTTTTAAGATTTTATCATCAATTTTTATCTACTCTGTGTCTATACAACATATGTGTATAAATTCTAGAGATATTTTGAATCCCTGATTGAATTTTTGAAAGGTACACATATATGTACAATTCCAAGAAGAACTCATAATAAATCATTCATTATAGATCTATGATTAAGAAAGTCTATAATAAAAAGTCTTATTTTGGACAAAACAACAAAAAATCAGTCCATCTCCATTCATCCATCTCTTGTTTTCAATTTTAAAATGAAAATTGATTTTTTGTTTTTATTTTTTTTATTTTTTAGGTCACTTTGAAATTCTGATGATTGATTATTACAAAAGAACATTGTTGTTGTTGTTGTTGTTTTTATTTATTTATTTATTTTTAAATTGATCAATCGATCTCGTTTTGATTTTATTAATTATTATTCAAATTCAAATTCATTTAAATCTCAGTAGTAAATGGACATGGTTATGAAATGATGTACGAGATTAAAACGTGAGTTTTGATTCTCTAAAATAAATTATTAAAATTTTGTATTGAAAATTATAAAAAAAAATATATATATATATATATAATTGAAACCATATAAGAACAATAAATTTCGACCTGAACTTCTATTCTAAAAAAATATTCTAATATCAATATGTTAACAATCTTAAAAAACTCAGAATACAATACTTACGTATTGTGTGTGTACAGTGCTGTAATTGAAATATAAAGGAGCAGAAGCTGATTTACTACGGATGACCAGACACTACTACTCGGAATACTGTTAAGCTTCTGACTAAGTGAATTCTGGAGTATCCTCTAAGACACCAGACAAGCTTTCGGATTACGGTAAGACTTGGCACGAAGTCAACTAAACTAATATTTAAAATATTTAGATTGAATGTCATAACTGTTCTATACTATACACCTGCAAAACGTGATAAGTAAACAAGCGTACAACCATTTATCAATGCGATATATAATAAAAATGCTTTGGCAATGTATTATAACAAGTTTACTTATCATTTATCTCTAAATCACACGATTTAAAAAAAAATAATTTTCAAAAAAATATATAAAAAAAACAAAAGCCTGAATTATGTAGAAAATTTAGCTTTCGACAAATAGTTATCAATCAATATATTTATGAAGAGAATGATAATGGGCTGGATATAGGCCAACCGCTGCGAAAGACCACTTAACATATAGTGGGAACCGATCTTAACTAGCCTCCACAAGATAGATTAGGATAGATTAGGAATTATTTTTCAGTATTGTGACTCAATCAATAAATAATGTACTGAAATACAACAAACTGTCTTTAATCGTTGGCAGTGGAGGGCACAATTGATTACAATATGTTTTGCAGCAGAAGGATAAGACCAAATGATGATGATGACTGTTTTGCAATTGGGTAAAAATAATAAATATACAATTTGAAATATCAAGTAGAGATTACCACTAATTTAAGCTAGTTATGTAGTATGTAGTATGTAACTGCTCAAGCTTTTATTATAATTTTTTTTTTTATAATTATACCAATTTAAGGAAGATTTGCAATTTGCAAGATCTTTTTGTACAATTTTGACTTGGTATTTCGAGGTAGGAAGTATAGCAGAAAATTGAAAAATTAATTCTTCATCTTATTTCAACATCGACGTTATTTTTATAAGTCATGGATATGATGTATTGCTCCACTGACAACAGTTACGAGAAAATTCTTTCCAATTGGAAATATGTAGTTTCTTCATAACCGCCGATACAATATATTTGTCCAACGAAAATATGGACTACCTCAAAGACGCATTCCCCACGAATTGGATTCGAAGACTTTTTTAACTGGAACATTTTCTTCCATTCGCTCTAAATGTCCTAGTCAGTGAATATACGTCTTAGTTTGACTTTTTTTTTGCTAAATTCATGTTGTTAAGCAACTGACATAATTCAGCTTTACATCTACTCCTTCAAACTCCTTAATCAGTGCTACAGAACCATAAATTCGACGAAGAATTTTTCTTTCGAAAATATTAAGTGTATATTCCCTTGTTTTTAGTAATATCCACCCTTCAGAACCAATATAGTAGTACCGAAAGGATGATCGTTTTGTACGGTTATGATTTGGTATTTCGAAATAGGAAGTAACAACTGCAAGATTAATTCTTCAAATTATTTAAACATCGTAGTTATTTTTGCAGTTGATATTAGTTCCAATAAATAGAAACATTGCTGATGTAACTTATGAGCCATTATGAGCCGATAGTAATGTGTCCTAAATGATGTTGCTAGGACTCTAGGGTATTTATTTAGTATTAAAATTCTCCATTATAAGAAGACGCACCTTTCTCGTTTCTACCTCAATATGTGTGAAGGCTTCGATGACTGCTCATCGTGAAGTTCTAATGATATCGACTTCAATCGCAAAACCTAAGATCCATACAAATTTTTAAAATATAATACGTATAGATTTATAAAATATAGATCGAAATCAATTCAAGTTTTGTATGTACTTACATATGTCGCCTAGTAATATATTAACCTATTTAAGTCGGTCCCACTTAGTTATATGGTAGATCAGTGTTAATAATAATAAAATAAGTGCAGATGTAAATCTCATATTAACATTTAAAATTTGAATTCTTGATGAACGGTGACAACCCAGATAATATGTCCGCTTCTACAAAACTAAATTTTGACTATATCGATAAATTATATATATAAGAGCCTTTGTATCACAAATTTGGTAATTGATAATTTTATAGAATTGGAAAACATAAAGTTATTCTAACATTTCAATGTAATAATAATAAATATTTGTGTGTATTAGATATCCCACTATTTCGAGGCCATTTTCATTACCATTTTCATTGCTCAGCCGATATCAATTTTCTTTCAGCACGTTTTTTGTCTTCAATTATAACTTACAGATCTAATTGCATATTATCATCCAGATATTTTATTTTACTTATGCTTAATTAAGCTTAATCTCTAAAAGGAATATCGCTAGAATGCCATTCGCTCTACTCACGGAATTTTCAGTGCTCTAAGAAGTGAAAAAGTATATTCAAAGAACTGGAAAACAAACTCATTTCAAAATTATGAAAATTGAACCAAATTCAATTATTTTTATACAATGCTGTCTGAGTAATGGGATAAGAACTACTTGCGCCGAAATTTAACATGAATAGTATATCAGTTTTCTTAAACTGAAGGCTCGGAGCTGACCAATTCTATATATAGTGAACTCTATCCAACGTGATCAGTACAGTACACAAAATTCTATCGAATATAACATAAAAATACTATTATTCAATCAGGACAAATATTTCAATATAAAGTGAAATTAAATTTCTAAATGTGGCAAGTATAAATTTACAGTATAAATTATACAAAAGAGGTATAGGTATAGTCAAGTAAGTTTCATTGAAAATGCTAACAATAGTAGATAGTCTATTTTTGAATCCGTCACTCTTCTCCACCTCTGATTTCAATGTCAAATAAATTTAAAAAATAATTCTAAACGTGATGAGAATTTAATATGATTTTAATATCACTCCCAAGTATCAATCAACTGATAATAAAATTCGCTTATCAAATATCCTCTTCTGATCCGAATATATTCAAAGACAATTTAAACATTCTTAAAACAATTTAAATTTGTTTTAAAAGAACTGTGACTTAAATTTAAACTCTTTAAGAATACAATATTTATTATTATTCAATGTAGATTCCAATATTTTAATATAATTTGTTTGAAATTGAAATAATTTGAAAGTTTTTATTTTTTTAGATACTAAAAAAAAAAATTCAATTCTCAAAACACGTTTTATCACAAAATAAAAATCTAAGGTTGTTGTGTTTTTTATTGTTTTTTTTTTTTTTTAATTTTTTTTGTTTCTATACAACAACATGCTTGATTAATTTAAATTTTTTAGAATCTTTATAAATATTTTCATTCTTTTTGAATCTTGATGATATTTAAATTATTTCTGGACAAAATGTTCTGAAATTGATTTTATTATTTTTTTTTAAAGGGAGCCATTTTATTTTTATTATTATTATTAAATTTGTCATTAAAACAGTTTTGATTAGTTAGAAAAAAATAATAAATTTGAACAGCTTAATGTATAGTTTAGAATAAAATAAAAAATTGAGTAAAAGACAAGTCAGTATGTATTCAACTTATGTTTAGATAATTTGCTTATAGGTTTTATGGTAATATGTACTTATAAAGGGTGTCAATTTAGTGAGTATATATGCCAGTATGCAAAACTTCATTAGTAGGTAAAAGTAAGGAACTGTTGCATCCACTTCAACAGTTTTGAGAGATTTTGAGCCTTAAAGACATTACTTGGCCAATTTAATTAATAAAATTACTCATATATTCAGTTATAATAAAAAATATGAAAACTCAGATTTTATGTAACGGTTTTAAATTTTATAAAATAAAAATATAACAGTTTTGAAATAAGCATTTAAAAAGTTCGAACTACTGCTCATCAAAATAAAATATAAATAATAAAAATAACGGTATTTTTTCGATCCATAACATTGGTCTAAAAATTTTCATTATTTTTAATTTCAACATTTCAATTTGAGGTTATTGGTGAGCAACGAAAAATCCCAATATATCTTGGAAGCACCAAGCTTATCTCAAGAATCGTTAGAGTGCATAGAACCATATCCTATACAAAAATTTAACCTGATAATAAATTTCTATGCAATGTCATATAGAAGTGCATGCATAAACTAATGGTTTAACACCCTATATATCTAGATTAGAAATCAAATGAGATAAAAATTAGTTTGATTTGAACTTAAATCTACCTTTTAATCTAATTAGAACCTAGATAAAAATTAGATTGAATTCTTCAATGAGAGTTGATTCGTTAGACCTTAGATATAATTACGGTCATTAGTCCTATTGTAATATCTCTAAATAGTTTTAGTCAATTATAATTATTCTTGGATAAAAGTATTGAGTAAAAATTTTTTTTTTGGAAATCAATCCATCAACAGGAGTCTAAGTAGTACATATACATATATTTAACCATACTTATATTTAATACAAATGCGAACATATTAACATACAAAAAAAACCATGCCTGAAGACTCTTGAATTTGTTTCGTTTTTTTATTGGAAACTTTAAAAATTCTTTGAATGGAATTGTACCGGATAATAAACGTAGATAATCTTCACAGGATGAGTAAATAATTATTAAACAGTTAGATTAATGCTTAGATCAAGCACTTTAGTAGTCTATTACTAGCCTAAAGCTTGCTACAATTGGTTGTGCAATATAAAATCATCCAGTAGGGTTAGTAAATATCGCCGTCATTAATGAAAAAAAATTTAGTAAAATAAAGTTAGTAAAAATACTACGATTAATAACTGGGGCGTGGTTTGGTTCGTACTCATACAAATTATTAAATGTCTCCTTTAGAAACAGATTGTATTGTTAGGTAGGAAAAAAAATAAAAACATGCATTAAATTTAACAAAAACCATACAAATACATAAATTGAACTATTTCGATCATATCAATGATAATGCGGTACTAATCATAAATTCTGATTAGTACCGCATTATCAAGTTAATAATCTAAGATAAAATTCATAGTAGAAGATAGTAAAAGGAAAATAGAAAATTATCATAATTAAGAAATTAATGTACATAAATGGTTTGGTCATGACTTAAAAATCTATATAAATTAAACAGTGACGAGTTGTTCTCAGTAAAATTACACTAGACAATATATTTTAATTGTCACTACACCATGAATAGGGTAAATAAAAGGAGAAGAAGAAGACAATTAACAATTCAATTTTCAATTCAATTGATTTGTTTGCCAAATATATATGTACATTTACATAGACATTTTTCTACATTTAATTACATTTCTACATTTACAATTAATTTAATTTTATAAAATTGGAAACAAGTCGAATAATAATATAATTTATTTCTTTCCTTAATTCCAACATTTTCGCTTTTTTCAACAACGTTAATTAATCGTTCATTTTGCCACATAATGAAATAGATTAAATTAACTAAATAGTCAATCAGTTTTAATTCAAATCAAATCTAAAAAAAGGACATAATTTACAAAAAAAAAAAATCAAAAACAAATTATCGATTAAAAAAGAATTGTCCATCCTTTAAAACCCCAATATTTGGTAACCTTATATACATAAAAATAAAAATATTAGGCCGTATTATTTATTATTTTATTTGAATATTCAAAAACAATAACAACAACAAATCAAAATATTTATAATTAAAATATAAAGCAAATAAATTAAATTAAACTGCCAAAAAAATATATACATACGTATATATTTTTATTAATTTGCAAATTTTCAATGTCTTTCGATCTGTAAAGTTCATCGACTCACCGAATCTTATTACGATTTCAATCAAATTATTTTTATTTTCTTATTATTATAATTTTTTTTTTATCTATGGAAAATATTTTGGAAACCAAAAAAATAAAATAAATCTTTGAAAATGATTTATAACACCATAGTTATGGTTGTTATTGTTTTCTTTTCATTTTTTTTTAAATTACTCCACTACCATCATTGTTATTTGATGAAGTATGGCTTACTTTTTGTTATCAGATCTGGAATAAATTATATTTAAAATTAAAATCATTTTAAATTATTAATAAAATTTAAAATGTATCCATATAAATACATAATATTAAATATTATATTATATACCTACAAACATATATATACATAAATGATATAAATATATTAATTTTAATTTAAATAATTTTCATATAAAAAAAAAAATGTTCGGTCACTATATTTATTTTATGGTGACAAAATATATAAACAGGTTACAAGATGGTAATTTTCTTTTATAATAGTAAAAATAAAATAATAACAAAAAACAGAAAAAACAAAACGAAAAGAAATTCCAATCAAATCTTTTTTTTTTTCTAATATGAAAAATATTTTTGAAAAACATTTATAAAAACCAAGCGGAACTATACCACCTCCCATTTAGTGAATCAATTTTATATTTTGTTTTTTATTATTTCCAATAACTACAAATTTTTAAAATTTATTACGATCGAATTGAAAGTGAACTGGAAAAAGTTATTAATATGTTTTAGGATCTTGTCGAATATTAGATTAGAATTGGTATTAAATATTGTAGTATGATTTGTTCCATAAGAAGGTAGTACAGTTAACTTTTATCATGTTCATTACTGTGATCACCAGTGATAGACAAATTTTTGTCCCTTCAGGTGGTATAAATATATCACCAACGACCTGGGAATCTATTTTCGTTTCCAGGTATGAGGTATATGAAAACATCACTGATATTTACAATATTAGATTTGTATGTTCATGTTGAGTGAAATAAAATTTCGATATAACTGGTAATCACGACACCTGGAAACGAAAATTGAAATGATCACTATTTTTGTACCTGAAATGAGGAAAATTTGGGTATTACTGTGGTAATCACCCTAGCCAATATGTTAAAAATAGCTGTTATACTACCTTTCGAATGTACAATATGGAAGAAGGTCAATATATCTAGTTCAATATAAAATCTCAAATATAATATAATGTTTAGCCAAATCTTAAATAAATTGATAACTTTTTTAGCTCACTTTAAATTTCAGTTCACAGTTCCCTAGTGTTGTTATCAATGTGTTAAAACTTTTTTTTTCAATCTTCAAGTAAAAAAAAAAATAAAGTCCAGAAAATGAACCCTTTCCGATATGTTCAAACAATATATCATCATGTAGCCAGTAAAAGTTGATAAAAATTAACTCCCTTTTACTACAACTTCCTTTGAATTTCAATTTATACAATATATTAATTCTTCCTTCTATCATGCAATCTCATATAATATATAAATTATCCATCCATTATACACAAATATAAAAAAAAGCAATGTACTATGTTCTACAGCGATTCCTAAAGCGATGTTTAAGCCTTTTAATATATAACTAGATATATATATATCACTACCATACAATACCCTCTAAGTTATTATGTGAGTCTTTTTATAGGTTCCAGCTTCTTTTTTTCTAGCAAATATTTCTTAAATTCATTTTTTTTACAATACAGCACCATGTTATGCCAATGAGATCATTTCTATTCTCGAGAACATACCAATTTAAAAAAAAACTAGAATATTCGAATCGAATTCGTTATTTTGCATACTTTTAAATTTTCAACAAATTTAATTTTTTTTTTTACCATGCCAATTTTTGATGTGCGTTAATCCAAAATCTGTAATTATAATAGACAATCATTTAAGGATCTGCGCGGTAGATATCCTCTCATTTTATCAACTTTCTCCTTAATGAACTCTTAATATGTAAATAAATTGTATATACAACAGAAAAAATTTCTATTTTGTTTTATAATATTCAAACTTTTAAATTCAATATATCCATTTTGTATCATCATTATCTTATTATTTTTATACCGGATGTTCCAGAGCATGCGTATCAGCTTTTTGAGAGGGGAACGCGCCATTGTTTCAAAATTTAACTAAATCGAGGACGCTTGGTCATATTTCAACATCCGTGAGGGACTGGAAAAGGGTTTTTTAAGCTAAAAATTCGCCGAAATTGGCCGAAATCGAGATTTTGAAATGGGAAGAAGTACTTTTTTATGCAAATTCGTATTCTACATCAAATAACAAGGAACTTATTTTAAACGATTTGTTTTTTGTTTTCTCAGTATTTCTCTTTAAAATTAATAAAAATATAGGGAATATAGCAAAAACGAATCAGCATATGAGGGAGGTGTCCATCTCTGCAATGGAATCTCGAAAACCCCAATTTTTTATCACAAGTATTAACACTTTTTTTCAAAATAAAAAAAAACCATCAACAAAAAAGACAGAAATTTCATTAACGGGACATTTAGATACAATATACAGAAGCTGTATCGACCCGTACTAGTTGTAAGCTATCAAGACAACCTCGACATATCTAAAAGAAAACTAAAAATGCGAACTACAAAAATGCGAACTTTAAGGTAAATATGTGTCTCCAAGTTGAGAGATAAAATGGGATGCATGCGACATTCAAAATATTCGAATTCGTTGAATTCGAAATAGACAAAGAGGCTGAAGAGATCATACAAATATAATAGCAGAAAATCGACTGGCCAATATAGCAATGAATGTCCAAATAAACAACGAGCGTCTACCAGGAAAATATCCCAAAATATGGTATGAATGTTGAACATCATGTTCATCACAAACTTGATGATAAAACAATTGAAAAAGAAGATTTAACAATTTTAATAACCTGTACAGATTTTATGTATTTGGTATTATGGTGAAATTGATCTTATGTAGTGTTTATGTTATCTGATTACTAATCTTCAGAAACTTCTTGAAAATTAAGTTGGAATATAATTTATTTATTTATTTGTCTAAAAGAGTATTGTTGCTCGTACCGGATTTTTACACACAATAGCAATTGCTTCAAGTCGGTTATCACCTAAAATAAGCTCGTTACTAAACCTACGTTATTATGAAGTTAAAGTTACTCTACTACAATAGATATAGATGTTAAGTTTTCCATATTTAAATTAGTTGATGAAAAAACAATTGAATGTGATTGTGTTTGTCAAGTCTCTGCAGTTACAGTGTTCAGCTCATAATTTCTAACTCTGCAGCTCATCTAAAAAATTATAACAAATAAATCATTTTATTTGTATAGCAAATATTTTATAATTTAACTGCTGGAAAATATTCCTTATAATAAAATCCTTGAAAATTAAAAATAAATATAATTATCTAAAAAAAATTCTTAAATTTTTAAAAATAAATTTTTAATATTTAATAACAAAAAAAATAACCATACCAATGCATATTTCCCATAAAACCTTTATTCCTCTTATTTTCATCAAAACCAATTCTCCATACCCCAATAAAAAAAATAATAACACAAAAAAAAACCGATTTGATTAGCCATAGCAACTTTCAACACCCTTGTAAAATTTATTATAGTAATTCACAATTAAATACGATTTTTTTTTTATCATTTCTATTACTACCAATATAAATTATTCAAGACGACAGGTAATTTAATTTTAAAAAAAAAAATATATTTTATTATTCTTAAATTTAATTTTGTTTTTGTTTTATTTTTCTGTCTTTATATTTTATTTGTATAACCAGTAAATTTATTATTATTGTACGTTAAAAATTATTTTCTTTGAATGATTGATTTTTACCTTTTTTTCTTACCTTAATTTTTATTAAATCTCAAATACAAACCAAAAAAAAAAAAACAAATTAAATAATCGTCTTATGTGGATAGAAATTATAAAAGAAATGTATCAAATATCAAAAATAATTCCTTAATTCTTTTTTCTAATATTAAAAAAAAAAAATTTAATTTTTAAGGTTTTTCAATCTATAAGATATACATTTTGTAGATAATTTATAAACATATAATAGAGTGTGTATAGGTTCGATACTGCTTTTGCAGTGGTAGTACCGGGGTTGTAAAATTTTTTTAAAAACAATTGAAATTGAAAAATGTTTGATTATATTAGAATCAGCTGGTTGAAAATTAAATCTATTGGATCTGACACCTTTAATTATTTAAGCAAAATGATGAAAAACTGTGGGAGAAAAATAAATTGAATATGTATTATTACTTATTTATTTTTATTGTCTTAATGTATTTGTACAATTATAACAGTGAAAACAGTCGAATATTTTCCTTTTAATTTTACTGATATGCTTATCATACAGACTTATTTTACTCTAACGCTGGAAAACAAGTTTTTATAAAAACTGTACAATTATGTTTAATTTATATTTTAAAAGCTTATATTAGAATATTTACACCTTTGATTTGTACTTATGTATACTTACTATTTGTACTAACCTTACATTTTCATTTAGAATATAATTTATTTTGTAAAGGATAAAATGGCAAGTAAAGCATTTAACAAATTACTTTTATGCTAAAAACTAAAAAAAGTTAAAATAATAAATTTATTAAACTTAAATACATTGCACAGAGCTTGTTAGTAAAACTAAAAATGGATGTTTATATTTAATATGACAAGTTGATAATAAAAACTTTTACAATCAGTTATATACAAATTGGTTTTTATTAATTTAAGCCTAACCTATAAAATTTGAATATATTCCTATACAGTGCCAAATCATTGATAGTTTTTGAGGTCATTCAAAAATAATACTGGAAAAAAATAAGTTTAAAAATTCTATTTATTACAATTACAAGTTCGATATTCAGTTGATGTGAGTTATATTTTGTAAGAGTTGCAGAAGAGGTGTACAAATTTTTAGCATTTTTTTATTTTAACATCTTCTACAGAATACCTTAGGATGCCTTTTTTTCCACAGAATGCCGGTTTTTCAACTGAAAGATTTCAGGTTTACTATGAAAGCACAATGCTTTATAGATTTTTTCAATCTTGTCCAATACCGTTTGTAATAAAATAAATAATAAAATTGATAATATGCCAACCAACCGTAAGAGTAAATGGTCTGGTCTTTGCCTACTGAATAACTACATATTAATATACTCAGTTACATAATCATTAAATAAATAAACATAAATCTATAGATATATTGAATGTTCTTACAAGACAAAAACGTGATGACAGTTTCACAAGAAAATTATACTTTATTACTATGCATAACTATAGTTAAAATTATCCCTCATGGCTAATTTGATCCTACCCCTCTCACATAATTGTGTTCTTGCGATTCTTATTTAACTTTAAAATAAAGTGTACTTTATAAATACAATTTAAATTATTGTTATGAAGCTCCAATTAAGCTTGCAACAGCAATCAAGCAATGAGTAATCAAATAATGATGAGAGTGGATTTTGAACAGGTCAAAAAACTGTTCAACATAAATTTCTTAATCATTTCGAAGCATCATATATGAAACTGCAAAAACAAAGTTACAACTTGACAAATTACTGATATTGAGTGTAAATAAGAATTGAAGTAAAAATTTATAGCAGGAGACAATGAATTTTTACAAAATGTCCTAGTAAAAAAAATTGTCAATTATTTTTTTTTAATAATTTATTTTTAAAGGGATTATTACAGTATTACGGTTTATTAAGCCTACAACTATGAAGAATCGTTTGAATTTGTATTATTTTTTTTATTCTATCTAAAAAAAATTTAAATTTAAATTTTTTATTTTTATGCAATAAAATATAAAAAAAAAAAATAATATTCTGTTCGATATATCTACTTTTTCTGGTTTTTTGTATTCTGCTAATTTGCTAATGCGAGCCAATATGTTCAAATGGTTGTACATGGCTGATTTAAACCAAATATTTGGGTGGATATAATGAATTATTAAATCAAAATCAAGGATTAATATATCTTTAAAATCTGACTTAAATAATAAAAATTAAATACAAATCAAAAACACAGTATTCAAGACTAACCTAATTATTTTGTTATGTGTGAAAATTTTGCACGAAAGAACTCATGTACGCAATGATAATGAAACTATACAATTGCCATACTATATAGTACTATCTACCGCAACCTGCACAGCAAAACTTCAAAATGAAGTCTTTTTATTATGTAAAGATCAGATGTGTTGATTTGCTTTCATTGAGTTTTATACACCATCGTTCGTTAGGTTATATATAATAAAATACGAACCCAACGATGGCATATACAGCAAATCAACACTTATGAATTTTACATATAAGAAGATTGCAACCACTCCCATCTCAATCAACAACCAAATAATATACCATATGTTAATACAGCAAAGCATTTAGGAATGGCACTTGATGCTAAACCAAGGTGTAAAGAAGTTATAAGAAAGAAAAAAGAAGACCTATAAACATTAAATACAAAAAACCATCGACTGGCGACTGGGGCATAAATGTATAAAATAAAATTATAACATATAAGCAAATTATAGAACTATAAAAAGAAAACCTACATTAATCCGTCAACTCAAGAGTACAAAACTAGACGGGAGCTGGTGTCTTAAATTATTTTATCAATAAATTTTCTTTTGCGAAAATTAATTTTACATATTTGAATAATCTTTCTATGCTATAACTGTTGCTATAAACACTTGCTTCACGGGAAATAAGATTCCTATACACAGAAATTATTAAATTAATGCAATCCTCTGTAGAAAATGTTACTATATAATTATTTACTAAACACGCGATCTAACGCAGATTGGTTATAACGAAAAAAAGATAGGTGGGCTTTGGTGAGTTCGATTCCAACATTGTCAAAAGTCATGCACGGTTTCGAGGATTACCCGTATATTGTGAAAAAGAACTGTATTTTATTGGTGAAATCCATATCATCACTCATGAACCAGTTCCTCCCACACTCAATCAAGGATGACTTATTTTATTTCAAATCAAAAAGCTTTTATAACAATTTCAATCTTTCAATTTATGTTAGATTTATTGTGTTGATATTACATATTCCAGTTCCAGTTATAAAAAATAAAAACAAAATCCATTTATTTTTTTTCAATTTTCCTTTTATGATCATATCTGATTAGATCTTCATATATAGATAAATATAATTCAGTCAGTAGGTATCAGGCTCCTCCTCATTATTCTTAAAACTTATCTTCTAATGAAGCATACAAACAATTCAACTATATATAGGTTGTATATGGTATTCCTAAGGAGTTTTAACAGTGATTCCAACTAACCTATAATAATAATAATAATACTACCTAGTTGTGACGACGATATTTCATCGTTTTTTGTTTTTTGGGATAAAATTACGTAAATTCTTGGAAATTCATTTGAGATTCCTATTAAAAAAGTATTTTTTTTTATTTTTTTTTTTTTTTTTGGTTTAGAATGAAAATTTAATGAGCAAGCTATTATTACAAAAACAAAAATATGCTCATTATAATTTTGTTTTTTTTTTTTTGTATCTTTGATAGATGAGCTGTTGATAAATTAAGATTATTTTTTTTATTGTTATTCATTTGAGATGTGGTACCTTTGAATTGAATTAAATACCTAGTTTATAAAGGATAAGTACAGGTTATATTTTTCTCTTTTGCCAATTTAAAAAAAAAATACATTTTTTTGGTACAAATCTTATTAAAAATTTTTGTTTTAGGTTACATTTTTATACCGTACTCTATTCCTATTCAATTTTGATCATTAGATATATTTAAATGATACCTATTGTTTTGAAAACGGTTAGAATTTTATTTTTTCAAAATGAATATTTTTAATATTCATTTTGTAAAATTCTACGAATTTATTATTGCAAACATCATGTGTAATAATCTATTTCCAAAATAATTTATAATAATTAATTGCCAATTAAATAATTACTTCGAATGATATGGCCTGACATAATTTCCAATAATTAATTGCGAAAACACATAGGAATTGAAAGTGGTATGGTTGTCATTATCATCATTATTATTATCACTGGCTGGACAATCCTAGTATAGTGTTCGCCTGTTGTAGCTTATGTTTCCACGTTAACCCAGCTTGTTACCCCTGTTATTGGGATGTCTCTTTCCATGTTGTCTATTCATATCCACCGTTTTCATTTCTTTATATTAAAATTTTATATTAAAATTAACTTACAAAAAAATTCTTAAGATCTCAAATACTGCAAGTTTGTTTTGGTCCGCTTTAGTTAATATCCACATTCCGGTGATATACATTAGGACGGGTAATATGAGTGTGCGATATATTTGTATTTTTGTATTTCGACCTATAATTATACTCTTTAATGTTTAATGTTTATTTAACCCATAATAATAGTCTCTGGTTTATTTCAAAACTAACATTGGTTTCATGATTTATAATGTTTGGGCTTAGATATTTGAACTTTAAAATTGTATACTCTCCTATTGTTAAATAATTTATTTATTTATTTATTGATCAACGGACTTGCAGTAATTAAAGTTAAATAATGTTGACCTAAAACACTTGCTCTTCATTCGCTTGACAATAATATAAGTATTTTCAATATTTGGCTTTCATTTATAGCTAAATTAATGGATTTTTCGATACTGATAAAATTAAATTTGGGGGTTTGAATTGACTTTGTTACAATATCAATATCATAGGCATAATATTTCAGTATTTCCACAAATTTATAGAGAATTGTTGCGCTTTTGTTGATTTACAAGTCTCTATTTGTAAATAGCTTAGAATTTATTGAATCTTTCATTTACAATAATTTTGAACAAATATAATTGAACCCTTCATAAAGTGGGTATTAAAATATAAGGTGGGTACGCATTGTCTTTGAATATAACTTTGAATCGTCTATTGGAGAGGTAAGAATTTGTGGCTTTCATGAGGCTTTTAAAGTTTGGTGTTGAAAAGGTGTTTTTGAATTTTATAAATATTCCATACTATGTCAAACGCCTGTAACAGTTCTCAGATATAAGGCCGAACGGAATTGTTTATTTTCAAAATCTTTCCTGATATGCGCTGCAATTCGATGAACATATTCAATGGTGCTATGAGCTGCTTGGAATCCACACAGACTGAACTTATACCTTTACTTTTAATTTTCGGCATTAATTTGTGTAGTGCAATTTTTTCAAAAACCTTAGCGAGAATCAGAAGTAGACTAATTGATCGGGTACAAGTACCTGATGATGGTTTTAGTTGGACATCACCTTGTTTTAAACCATGTATCAAATTATTAAAATAAATAATTTTGGATTTTTACTTAGTTTATTTTATTTTTGCCAATGTGTATTCTACTAAGCGTATACGAGTTATATGAGTTTTATGATGGGAATATTTAATTCTGTCATTGGTTCATATAGTCGATTTCGAGCTAGGTTTACTTATTAATTTTCTGTTTATATCTAAGAAAAAATAATAGGGAGTATTTAATCACTTTTATATATATTTTCTTACCACCAAAAATCTCTATTATAATGTGGATAGCTCTATATATTCTGGGTCATAATATATGATTTTACATATAGTTCATAATAGAGGAACATGATTATGATTTTGAATAAAACCATTTTTGTAAAATATATAAAATGTTCGGGGGAAATAAATCCCGTTTTCATACTCTGATTTATATAATTTTCATTGTGATATATTTTACATATTAAACCATTTTCTGAAGTCTTAAACGTTGATGTGATAGATTGCAGTTTATTACACAATTACTCAGAATACTCGAAGTGATTACAGATTAATTTAACGGCCTTATATGTATTTATTTTAATAAAAATATATAAAATCTGTTCATGGTTTTCTAGATTTATTGATGCAAGCTCTTATGCACTTTCTCTGAAGTAAGACAGTTTTTTTCATTAGACTAGTACTTATATTGTATCAAATAGGGGACCGTATGCGAGGATTGAACGTATTAGTGTTAAATAGGATATGATTTTAACTCTTCTATAAATTTATTTGTTATAGAACAGTTTTTTGCTTTGGTTTTGTTCCCTTTCGAAATTGCATTGGATTATGGTTTGTATAGCTTAGATTTTGATGTAGTATGACTCCAAGGTAAAATCGTACATTGCCTTAAAGTTATTAACTTATCAAGTTTTCGAATTTATCCAAAAACAAACATTCAATAATTCAAAATTTCTACCCTTGATTTTAGTTATTATTATAGAAGTAGAAGAATTTCAATAAAAAAAAATCGGAAAAATTAAATCATAAAATTAAAATGCAATTTTACATAACAAAATATTAAAACTCGTCAAATTCAATGACTAACTACTAACCTAATGTTGGGTAAATTGTTTTTTTTCAGGTTAATCGATTTTTTTTCGCTTTCTATCTTTGTAAAATAAATAAAATATTTAAATATAGTATGGAGTGTTCTTAATTAACGGAAATAGTAATTTTAAATATCCAATGTGCAATTACATTATATAGATTACAAATATGTGCTCGTATGCATGTCATTCGAACACTGTCACAATATAATATATGCGGTACAGAGTGATTCAACCATAATTATTTTTTACTTTTTATTTTTGAATTTGATTAATTTTCAAACTATCAAACTATTGCCATCTTTTCTTTCATGGTGTAATTGATTAGGTCCAGTTGTTTCAGAATTTCAGTTTGCGTATACAGAGTGTTTCGATTATAATCGTTTTTTCTTCTACGATGTAGTTGATTACGTCGACTTGTTTCAGGCTGCGTACGGAATGTTTTTTTAATCATATTGTTTCTTACTTAATACTTTTGGATTTTATTGCTTTCCTTTTACGGTATAATTGATGAGATCGAATAGTATATAAAATCTCCTTTGCATATTTATAAATAGATTTAGGTCTGGTGATTTAACTATTTAAGTGGTTTGTATACCTTTAATCATATAATTAAAACCCCTAATCATGGATGCATGTTTCATTTAAAACTAAGGTAAGCAATTTTTGACTTTATTTAATAAATAAAAATACGTTCGTAAAATGTGTTCATAAATTGAAAATTTTTTTATAAACTATATTTTTTGTAAAAACGTGATTATTATTATTTTCTATGAGATGGCCTTGATTTATTTGCTCTTTAATACAAAATCGATACCGCATTTTTTTTAAATTTACAGATTAAATATCTAATATATTAATACGTTAATCTGTAAAACTTTCCACCTCGATGAATGAAGCAAAAAAGTGACAGGAACCCCAAAATTTAAATGTGAAGCTTTTACAAAAAATAACCTCAAAAAAGTAACCGATTGAGAAATAAAAAAATTAAAAAGTACTGGTTTTTGTGCCCATCTTTCAAATAAATCATTTTATAGCTAAAACAAAAAACATATCCAAGTTTTAAACCCATATAGGAAAACTATATATTTAATACAAGGATCAAATAACAAAATATTATAAAATCAATAAAATGTTAAGCTTTTTCAAATTAAAAGTATTTTTTAAAGTCATTAAAACAATTAAAATTACCTAAAAAATATAGTACATATTAAAAAATTTAAATTTAACTGGTTTGTATCTTTGAATTAGCCACCTCGAAATATTTCTAATTGACCAATGCAAGCACATTTTCAAGTTCAAATGAATATTAATTTTGTAAAGTAAAATATTGACAAGCAGAAAAAAAATATTCTTATTGTTGCCATGGTGGTAAATCTTACTTCGTCACATATAAAAATTCGCTAGATTTGCTAAATAACGTTCTTTTAGGAAAAACACCAGAAGCAAGATATGAGAGAGAACATTATCAAGGGCAATATTGGATATTTTTTCAATTGGTGCTGAAATTATATCTTCTTCATATCCACTTGGTTGTTTCCGATGTTATGCAAAAGGAAATTTTAAACAAGGAATAGACAGTTATAAATCGGTGAGTTCACGGAGATTAGAGAAAGAAAAAAATTATCAATGTAACAAAAATGTTATGCTTAAATTGAACGGTATGCAATAATTCAAATATTTGTACCGTACTTTTTTCAATTTACCAGATTGAATATGATAAATATTATTAATGCTTGAACTCAAACTTCTATATATATTCGAATATAGCCGTACATTACGTACTTCTATAATTCTATACATATTAAAATTTTGCACTAACGCTAAAGAATTATTTTTCCTATTTAAATAAATTTATTGTAATTTTGATTGTAATAAATGTAAATATAGGTGCATATATATAAATAAAAAAATAAATAGTATTTCAAAAAAAAATATAAAATTGAAACCAAAAAAAAGAAATTATAATTTTTTTTGTCATTTTCCTTGACTCATAATTAAAATGAAATGAAACAAAAAATCAAATAATAATACAGCCTTTACTGCTGACCTCTTGATAGCTGATATCTTATTTAAAGCATAATTTTTAAGTAAAATGTATTGGAAAAATTAAATAAAAAAAGACCTTCTAAAATTTTCTATTTCTAAAATAAAAAAAAAAAATAATAATTTTTAAATAAAACACTCTGTACATTAACACAATAAAATATAATATTTCAATTCAAACAGCTTCTTATTTTATGGAAAAATTTAAACAAAATTAAATAAAAAAAAACTTTCTAAAATTTTCTATTTCTAAAATAAAAAAAAAAATAATAATAATTTTTAAATAAAACACTCTGTACATTAACACAATAAAATATAATATTTCAATTCAAACAGCTTCTTATTTTACTAAAAAGTTCACTGTTAATACAAGGGGATAAGTATTAATCGTTTAAATATATTTTTCAAATACAATTTAAATGAAGCACCCTGTATACAATAAATACAACATATTATGATATTTGAAATAAGTTGTAAATTTTAATATTGATATAAAAATTAATAATAATTTCCTAATACTATATAAAAATTTTATTCTAGCGAAGCAATAAGTATATTCAAATATGTACATTTTATAGCAGATATATAATTAAAAATAAATAAACCAGTAAGTAATAAATTAATAAAAACTAAATAATTTTAATCGGAATCAATTGTATAAATTAAAACAATTATAAAAAAAAAAAACTAAACCGGTCATAACAAAAATTTTTAATCAAAATGAAAATGTTTTTAAGTAAATAATATATTTAAATTAGAATATATATTTAATAAAATTAAAAAAATGATTTCCTTCCTTAATGTAAGTGAACACAATAATGCCTGCTAATTTAAACGTGATTACCTCCAGCGTATAGTCTCATAGCGTATTGTCATTTAAACCTAGGATCAATATCACAATATAAATCTTTTATAGAACAAGTATGATAATGATTAAATAAATGTAGAATATCAACAAATCCTAAACATTGTACCACTTTAATTTATTACAAAAATCGATAGCCGGCAGGCAGTTAGTGCTTGTAGATCACAATTCTGTATAATTTGAATTATATTCAACAAAAAATAAGAATAATAATAATTTATTTCATAATGTCAAAATTCAAGAGTTACGAAGGGTAGACCTAGTATAGTCAGAATGAATGATGTTAGAGTCCCCGTCAACAGGATTTAAATAGCAGTTTGTAAGTAGAAGTTTGTAGGTGAATAATATCTATAATTGGCTCATGGAGGATGAATGTTTTCAAGTTTGTAATGTTTTTCCAATCAAATTTGACATCAAACAATTTACTTCTCAATACGAAAATTCATTGTTCTTCTAATATACTGGGGTATTATATAGGTAGATAGTAATTAAATAAAATGTAAATTCAATTCGTTCTACCCAGCTCAACTTTTTTTTTATAGATATCTCCAAGGTGTTGTTAATGTTACCGTTATCGTTATTACCCACTCTCAAATAGTTCCCTTGAGTTGAGGAGTAAGAAAGGCTTCAAGTGATCGTTCCAACACAATAAAAATGTATAGGTGGTTCAAAACTGATTATCTTGTCTTGTAACTTGTAACATAATGAAATTACTGATCTACTATGTTCTTAAACTCTCTTAAATCTC
The DNA here is from genome assembly GCA_963942445.1 of Argyra leucocephala. NCBI lineage: Eukaryota > Metazoa > Arthropoda > Insecta > Diptera > Dolichopodidae > Argyra > Argyra leucocephala. The sequence goes on from OZ012681.1 coordinate 106,561,014, forward strand.
TAAATAAACATGAACTTAACTGACGCATTTTATTTTTCTTTATTATACAAATTACAATTAAATTTTTAATTTGAAAACCCTTACTGGTATAACAATATAACAGTGATACCTATTTGATTCATAAATATTACACACAAAGATAACACACATAAAATTATTATAATATCACATAATGCATTTATTTTTCTATTACATGCCTACAAACATTTCTACATTATTTTCTATTTTGTGATTTGTAAAGTAAATTTATTTCACTTCACTTTCCTTCTTAATAATCACTCAATACCTTCCTTCTCCTACCTTTTTACTTAACCAACAATAAATAAAATTTGTACACATTTTGTTTTGATCTTTATATCGTAATTATTTTACAGTGATTTTATTATTTCCCCTAATTTTATTTTTTATTCTAAAATTCTAATAATTTTTATTAAATTGAAAATTTAATATGCACTAAGTATGAACACATACATACATAGTAAACAATTTTCCAGGTTATATTAAAAATAATATTATTACAAACTGTTATTTTGTTCTTAATTTTTCTATTTTCAATAAAAACAAAAATAAGTCTGTAATAAAAATTATTATCCAAGTAGACATGCCATTGCCATTCCGTACCCGTAGCGTAGCGTAAGCCCGTAAATGATATACCATTTCCATTTTGAATATACTGTATTTTCTATTACTTTCGCACACACATTAATAATGTATAGCATAGCCAAATAACTATGCTATTGTATTGTAGGTATAGTTATTTAATTTCTATGATATGATATGGTATGTATGCATTTCGAATTGATCTGTAATGTTATAAAAAATATTATTTAAAATGTTATATAATAAATTTACGATATTATTATCGTAAAAAAAAAATAATAATAGTAAAAGTAAAAAAGTTAATAAAACAACAACAATTTTATTCTTTGATTTTTTTTTTAATATTTACTTCATAATATTTGATATTATATTATTATTATTATTGTTTTTTTAGTTTTTATAACTAAAAAAAAACTGATAGGTAAGTTGTATTTGGTTTTAATCTCAAAATTAAATAAAAAAAACAAAAAAAATATTCAGTCTGTAATCTGTAATATTATCTGAAATCTTGATTGAATGTTAATAAAATATGTATAAATTTAATTGTATATATATATATGGTTTTATACGAATTGAGATGTATGTAAGCCTGTATGGATATGCAATCATATAAATTTTTATTTTTTGTAGTTTTGTTTTTATGATGGTGGTAAACACATATAAAAGTCAAATAAAAAATAATACTGTGAATTGTTTTCAGTATTGCCAAATAAAATAAATTATTAATTAAAGAATAGGTAGAATTTTTGAATATTAATTTAAAAGATTTTATGAATAAAAATATTTTTAAATTGTTGATAATTTACTTAAACATATGTATATCATACATAAAGTAATTTATTGATATATAAAAACAAAAACATTATTGAAAAATTGAGAAATAAGGTTTTAAAATATAATTGAGTTGATGCACTGATTCAATATCGGCCGAGTGCTGATTAACATGAAAGATAAACATACAAATTAAGAAAACAATTAAATTTATTTTTCATAAAATTATGTATATTAGGTATATTATATATTATTATTATAAAAAGTATAAGGAGAACACTGCCAATATTTTATAAATACATTAAATTTGTATGGAATAGAAAGCAATAATTAGATAGCAAAACCGTCCTATTTAAATTTTTCCTCTCTCTATGATTATGCCATTTTATAACCAAACCAGCATGCAACGCAACCGTGGTTGATCAGTTTAAGTTTAAGTTTAAATTTGCATTTTTATTTATTTATTTCTTAATGAAAGAATAATTCTAATTCCTTAAACACAAAATGAACAGTTTTTTAACAATTTAAATTGACAATTTTTATCGTTTTATTTTTCAATTAGAATTGGGCTGTCATCAATTAGAAACATTTCGAGTTGGCTAATCCCAAGATGCAAGCCAGAGAAAATTTAAATTAGTCAGCTGTAAAAAAAATTTTAATTTATGAATATCTGTCACAATTAAAATTAGTCATCTACTTAGGCATACACTCTTAAAGTTTAAAATAAAAACTTTGTACAATCTTTAATTAAATTTATACAAAAACGTGTATTTTTTCCATTATTGTACCTAAATAAATAACATAACCTGGCAATATCAGTTCCCCTATTATCTGGTTTTAACTTTTAAATATTATTTTTTTTAGGTTCATAACAAAAAAAAAACATTTTTATTTTATTTTATTTATTTTTATATACATATAATATTATATTATGTATATTTTATGTATATATTTATATATGGATATTTTTGTATATATATAATTTGTTTTTCCTTTCAATTCATTTTCCACTCCAGTCTAAAAACAATATTATGTATATCTTCTCTTCCCTTTTCTTCTTTCAGAAAAACCAAAAATTAAATTACAGCTCAACATTCAACAACACATTATTATTACTTCAAAAACGAATTACATTACAGCAACAAATCAAAAACAAAAAAAAAGCAACAGTGTAGTCAACACATTCCCACAAACAAAAACCTCTTATATCACACCAACACCAACACATATTTATTTTTCCATTTAGCATTATTGCTTTATTGCTTACATTGCGTTTTCAGAAAAAAAAAACAATAAAAGTACAAAAACAAATTCCACTGTAAAATATATAAAACAACAACTACACCAACATAACATTAATCACAAAAGCAAAAAAAAATAAAAAAAAAACGATAAAAGCAACAAAATCAACTGAATAAAATATTTTTTAAAGTCAGTCTGTCTCTGTTTATGTGAGTGAGTGAGTATGTGCAAAAGAATTGATCGTCTCGTTCTTCAGTTTACAGTTTTGTTGAAAATTTCAATTTCAGTGAGTTTTTGTGCGGTGATGAGAGCGCACGCGGTCTAAGCTAACCAATTAAAAGAGTATAAAATAAATTAAAAAAAAAAGAAGTTAAAATATTCCACAAGGAAAAAAGAAAAATAACAAAAAGCAAATTTTTTTTAATTTGATACAAAACAACAGTAAAATATTAATTCTATATTGATTGGGTATATCGTGACGAAGAAGAACAAAACGACAAAATAAGTGCACAAAATTTATTATTTTAAGAATAATTTATTTAAAAAAAAAATCCTAATTTATAACTTATTACATATTTTTGAATATCAGTTAAAATTCTTTTGTTAATATTTTCTATTTAAATATAAATGTAAATAAAAATATTTTGAAAAAGAAAAAACAAAAGAATTGAAAAGTGAAATAACAATTAAAATTTAAATAAAAATTAAATTACCATATTACATTATTAATTTATAACGGTGACATTCTTTAAAGGAAAAAAAAATAGGTTTTTAATATTATAACATTTTTATAACTGCCACCATATTTTAATTTAATAATTACATCAATCACTTATCAATCAATCCATCATCAACGTTTAAAATTTTCTAGTGTGAATTGAAATTTTTTGATCTCAAATTTAGTTGATTCCAAAATATTAAAAGAATATAGATATACATACATAACATATTTTTTTATATAAATTAATTAATTTATCTGTGTAATAATTTATTATTTACTATTTAAAAATATAAAGAAATACATAATAATTTAACTGTGAAATTAAATATAATAATTTATAGAAAAATCTACGTAAATAAATACGTAAAAAATTTATAATCTAATCTACCTGTAATAATACCTTCAAATAAATCAATTTATTTTCTATTATAACTAACTATTTAAGAAAAAATATAAGACGCGCGCAAATATTTTTCCTTTAGCAAAAATTTTATTATTAAATTTAAAGTTTGCTAAATAAACAGAATTACAATACTTATAAAAAAATTATTAAGTGCTAACATAAAAATTGTTTTTTCATTTTATTTAAAAATTAATTAAAATCATTAATATTTTTCTTTGATAATATTATTTTTATAAAATCAAAAATATTTATTTTTAAAATTAAATTATATAAAATATACAAATAAATAATATAGTAATTTATTTATTTTTAAACACAAAAAAAATAATATTTGAAAAAGTACATATGTAAAAGGAATATCAAAACAAACAGGATATTTTTCAAAGAATAGCCAAAAAAAAAATAACCTTTAGTGGAATTTGTGATTTCATATAAAACCCAAGTTTAACCTCAAAATACAAAATAAATTCAATTGACAAGAAATTTAACCTTTCAAAACTGTCAAATTTCAATACAATTTCAAGTGTTCTCCACAAATTACATTATTTTTGTGCAAATAAAATAAAACTTACTTGAATCCAAAACAAAATATTATTTAAATTTAAAATTATTAACTTAATTTTAATTTATTTAGAAAATTTTCAATTTTGAACTAAAATAAAATTAAATTTATTAATTTGTGAATTCATTTTTATTTTGAAATAAGAAAAACGAAAAAAGAAATACAATAATTTCGAAAATTTGAAAAAATGTCTACAGCAATAATGCATACAACGACATCCATTTACGATTTTGGAGATGTTGTGATGAAGGTGAGTTTTTTTTTTTTAATTTTCAAATTCTTTTATAAGTATATTTTTTGATTTATATACCTAGGTAGGTACTTAAATGTTAAATTTTAAACTATGCCAGCATTGAAGGGGTTTCAGGACAATAACTTTAACACGATCAAATTACGTTTCAATTAAATATAGGTACCTACCTAAGTATACCTACTTAATTCTATAAATGGGGTTTTATTTAGATTAGATTATTGTATTTTGAAAATCTTGAAGGGGTTGATTAGTTAAAATTTGAAAATAAAAAAAAAAAACTTATCTTAAATAAATATTACTTACGTGCTGAAGTATGTAAGCAAGTAAATACATATAGTTTACACTTAACTATTTCTCAATATTAGAACAATTGTTTTTATTCTTCAATCAGTGCTTCAACTTAAAACATTTCTGATATCATATTATTGAATGTAAATAAATATTTATACCAAAAAGTGAATAGTTTTTTTTTCTTTAAATAAGTGTACATAACTATGTATGCATGTATAAAAATTTAGGTATGATGTATCTGAAAATTGAATTGACCTAATTATAGGGAATTCCTTTAAAATAAATAAATGTATTTCCGAACTGAAGAATTATTTTATGTATCTAACTTAGGTACATTATATCAATAATTTATAAATTGGTTGGTCTACATGGTGGATAAAAATAACGAGATCAGTTAGTTTTATCCTACGTAGTTAGGCCTTCCGGCCCATTGTAGCCCTACACATACCTGGTTCAAAATAAATTTTGTGTGATTCGAAAATCCATATCCTCCGTCTGTTAACGTTATTAAAAATATTTGCTCTAGAGACAAAGCTTTATTCCTAAAATTGTTCACAATATTTATCTATGTTTGGAAATATCCAAATTTGAGGTTCTATACGTACCATGTAGTAGGATTTTGTATATAAGGTCGGATTAATTCCAGAATTGAATATGCTGATGTTTTGTTCATTCTGAATCGTGTATAGAAATTTTTGTCATCATACAAATGGAAATAATCGGGACGATTCCTAATTTCTCTTCTTCTTCCTAGAATTGTTATATTCATAATTATATCTAATTCTTCACTACTCTCATCACTATCGCTGATATCATCGTAAACTGAATTCATTTTTAGCGTTTTTTTTTAAATTTTAATCAAAAAAATTTATGTTGTGTTTAATTTCCTTAAATTTTTAATGAAAAATAAAAAGTATCAATTTGACAACTGACAATTGTCAAATCTATATATCAAAGTTTTCAAGAGTAGCTTAAGCGGTCATTTTGCCAAGCTTAAGTGCCACTTAAGTATTGTTTTAAATACCAACTGAAAAATACAATTTTTGATTTAAGTGTAGCTTAAGTTTGATTTAATACTTAAGTGTTCACCTGAAAACTGGCCCTAAGAGTTGCTTATACATATAAGAGATAAAAGTTATTATTCGAAACAAACCATTTTTTTGATCAGGATAAGAGGAAGTAAGTAGTCAAATATTCTGGAAAAAAAAAACAATTTTTATTTTAAATTAATCTTTACTGATATTAGTTAATTTTTATGTTATTTAATTTTTAATATAAGAATTTATATTCAAAGATTTTACTATATTACTCTACTTAAATATTAAATTTTACTGCTAATGTAACTTTTTCTTTAGTTTATTATCAAATTCCAAGAGGTATAAATGGAATAGAAGCAGATGTTTTATAACATAAATTTAAGAAATTGAAACAGTTACACAAGAAATTAAATAGAAGTAAATTTGATCCCTTTAAGATAATTGTCATGTATACTTACTTATAATTCCAATAATTTTCTGACATTAAATAAGACCCTCCTTCAAAAGAAAGTTAGAATTTTTAATTTCCTAGACAAGTCATTTTTTATCATATGAAGAGAAAATTCCATTTCATAGAACACGGAAGTTAATGGAAATAAAAAGAAATTTTAAACAATTAAAATTGTATTAAATTTTGACTAGTTACTGCTATCTGATTGTATTAAAAGTAGTCAAGCCTTAGAATTATATACTAAAAACAAAATTTTGTAATTAAATTTTTAATCAAAATATATTTAGGGTAGGTATATATATAAGTTTTTTTATGAAGATCAAAATATTATTTATTTAATAATACTTGTGCAGACTCACCCCATGAATTAAATTCACCATACTTAATTGTAAGTTATTGTTTTATTTATTTAAAATATACTCTTAAATACTTACATAGGTATAAATTATAATTTTCTTATCTGAGAAATATCATTTTTGGGTATATGAGATAAGATCATAAATAAATTTTATATTTCTTGTAATTCAAAGTTGCAATTTAATAATATTGTTAATTTCTTAATACAAAATTTACCTAGAAGTATTTAAGTATTAAGAATAAGTTCTCGGCGGTTATAGTAACTAGTGAGTTGTATAAATTATGTAATGTATATATATATATATACATAAGAAAATCGTAGGTAGGTACCTCAATATAAATGTGTACAAACCTGATTACAATTTTATATCATACAGTTAATACATATTTACCTATACCTACATTGTAATTCTGATTTTTTTTTTCGACTTAAGTCGTTCGAATTTTAAGAAATCGTAAACTTTTATTAACCAAGTATACAAACCATATGTATAACAATAGTTAGTTATATACCTATTTTCTAATTGTTGAAAATATCAAAAAAGATAAAATTACATTATCCATATAACATATAACTAGTTATAAGTACAAACAATAATAGTAGACTGATCAATTAAAGGTAGTTAGTTACCTACTTTGTCGAAAACTGTATTGATTTCAAGAAAATTAAAATTCGAATAGATTCGAGTTTCTATGTAGCTTTTTGCTCTCAAATAAAGTAGAAAAAGATGAAACCACAACAACTATTGTTAACAGAGTAAACAATTTTTGAAATCAAAATATCATCGTTACATAACTACTTACTTAATAATATTTATATAGAAAATTATCAAATTATTTAAATAGTTGAAAATTCTTGAACTTATCAAATTAAGTTTTGTGTTTCAATATAAATTAGATGTTTTAATTCAACAATGTCCTGTAGGAACATTTCCGTGATTTTTTACAACTAACTAGCTAACTATCCAATATTATTACTTCTTTACTCATATGAGCATAGAACTCATTTCAATAATAAATAAAAGGACTTCTGTAGGTATAGTTTTGTTTATTATTGATTCGAACTCAATTAATTATCTAGCTTCTATCAAACATAAGTTTTCATTTAATTTTTACTTTAATATAAAAAAAAAAAATTGATAAGTTCATAAGTATCAGTATGAGCTGGATCGACTTATAATTCTAACATAACATAACCATTTTTTTTTATATTTTGATTCAATAAACGCACCTCGATTTACTGAAACGGCTCACTTTAAATTGTCTCCCTTTTTTAAACTAATTTTTTTTTTATTTTCTTCAAAATAAGATCACCAGTTACTTGAAGACATAAATATATGTAACTATATACATATGTATATATATAAGTATAACTATATAATACTGATATAAATGTATATTAAAAAAAACTCTTCAATACGCACATTTACCATGTGTATTTCAAATATGCTTGTAAAATTTAAGGGTAACACCATAAAAAATAACACAAAATTATTATACCTAGGTAACTATTACCACCTATTACATAACTAGGTTATATATTTTTTTTTTTTTAATATCTCCAGATGTTGTTAAATTATTATTACTTATAACTGAAAAAATTATTATTTATATAACTGTGTAAAGGTTATTATTATGTATTGTAGGTATGTATATAAAAACGCAACGCAAACATTTTTATTTTTTAGTTCAAGTTAATGCAAGACATCAAAAAAATTTTCTTAAGTAAATTTTGATTGTCATCTGGTCACTAGTTACTTACTACATAATATAGAAAGAATTTCCAAAACAAATTTTGACCAATTTAAATTTAATTTTTTATTTTTGTTTGACTTATTTTTTCTCCCCCTTTTGTTTTGCTTTTACTGAGGCGCGAATTTATTTTAATGAAAATAAATTATTTTTATTTTAAATTTGTGGCTTTTTATTGCTATTTGTATATGTATTTCTATTTAATTAAGAAATTTTTAATTTCACCTTGAATGGAAAACATAATTAGAATTTATTTTTAAAATATGTAACTAAATGTGTAACTATGTACATATTGTATTGTGAAGTAATCACTATTTACTTCCTAGATACGCTTTTTAATAAAAATCTTTAATATTTTTTCAATATTTATTGGAAACGAATAAATATAAAAAGAAAAAACAAATTTCAAGTAATATTGTAGTGTTTTTGGTTTTTGTGTATCTAGATTTTTAAGATTTTCATCCTTGAAATTGTGTACTCAAGTATTATAAACTTTTCTTTTTCTCTATTACTTATTTGCTGTATTGTTTTTGTTTTAATATTTCGAAATTTTTATTCAACAACTTGATTTTATTTCAAAATATTATTTAAAATTTTATAAGTAAACATTTTTTGATTAAATTCTGTAAACATTTTAGTTTGAATATAAGTATATATTTTTTTGTTTTTTAATATTGTATATAAATAAGTATTTGGTAATAATTAAAAGTATATGTTTTATTTTTCTTTAAATTGCTTTATTATTTTGTTTCCTTGTTGTAAGAGAAGTTAATTAAAAAAAAATTTTTATTCAAAGTTCAAAAGTTAAAATTTTAATTTAAATTTATTATAACTAAGTATATATTTATTTACATAAATATGTTTTTATAATGTACACGGATATAATATATAACGTATAAATATAAATATGTATTTTAATTAACTAAATACTTGATAATAAATTTTTATTTAAAATTATTAGCAAATTTTTTTATTAAATCTGACAAAAAAGGTTTTATTTAATCTTAATAATTTATAAATTAAATTTAAAACAAAAATACTTAAATAAATATAATCTGATATAATAATAATTTTTAAATTATAATAATTAAATTTTATTATAAAATTCAGAGTGTTAAATAGCTTAACATTATCAAAATAATTCCCTGAAAATAAATAAAAAAAAAATTATTTTTCTTTTTTTTAATTAATTAAAATAATCGGCATACTTAATGTCTTAGGGTTAAAAGTTAAGAGCAAACAGTCGATTTAAAATTTATATTAAACAAAAAAAAAAAATTATAAACCAAATTACTTAACTATATAATTTAATTAGGACAAGGTGACTTCGAAATTTAGTTTTAGTTTTGATTTAGTTAAGTAGGTGTTAGTCTAGTTTATAATTTTCATTAAATTGCAATTTAAAAATTTAAAAATTTTATATTAACTGATTATTGCCTATTTGGTAGATTTAATAACCAGCTTTTTCATTGAATGAAGCACCTAACATACTTATAATGCTTTCAGTTGTACATTGGTTTACAAATTTTATTTTTTTATTATTAAATAGTTCATTTATTTTACTATCTTCATTTTGTATTATTTACATTGAGTTAAATGATTAATTAATTCATTAAGATAGGAGAATAGTTAGTGGTATCTTATATTATAACACTTAGATACAATCGTATTTTTTAGTCAAAATAAAATAGTAATTTGAATCATATGACAAAATTTTAAAGGATATATATTACATCACAGATAAATAATAATTAAAAATTTAGTTAATTATATCAAATGTGCTATATATTATATTTTTATTTTTTCTACTTGTCTAAAAAGAACAATTGTCACTATACACTGAATAGTATCTAGTAGTTAGTAAAAGTAGTAATTTTATTAGTATTTGAATATACAATTAATATATTATAAATTCAATCCAATCGATAGGAGTTAAGAAAAATATGCATTATAATGATGTTGACAAGCTTAACTTCATATCTTAGCTAACTTCTAGGAGTACTGCTAGAGAAGTATAGTCTAGTAGTGTCACAAACGAGTAGTAGTGTCATATATCAAGCTTAACTTCTAGGAGTACTGCTAGAGAAGTATAGTCTAGTAGTGTCACAAACGATACTTTTTTAAGTAGAAAAATAATTGGTTTTTTATTTTTGAATAAAATAAACTTCTATATGTACTCAAGAGGAGTAACGAATACAAAAAAAAAACTTATTTTGTTACAATACAAAATAAAAATAAATATACTTAAATTATTTCGAAATATATGCTGATTAAATTGAAATGTGCTTAATAAAATTATGAAACACCTGGATACTTAATATTTTTTTAAATTTATTAGTCCAGAACTCTTATAATACAACTCAACTTTTATTAAAACTTTCAATTAACTTATGTAGAGTATCATAATGTAATCCAAATAGATTACCATAGTGAACGTCATCCAAATTGGATCTATATAAGTTCAAACAAAAATGATTTAATAAATATGAGTTACATTGAATTACTTATCTACTTACACTTAGTTCCTTCTATTATTAACTAAATCACAATTTCTTTATTATTTTTGTAATATATAATTATTTGTGGCTTGGAAAAACCAATGATTACAATAATTAAGCGACCTTTAATGAAATTTAATTCATTCATTATATTAATAATATTTAGTCGCAACTACTTAATTATTTGTGAATAATATTTTGTTAATGAATATTTTTTTGTTTTTTTGATAACATTTTTATTTAAATAAATTTTGCCAATCATTGTCGAAATTTTTTTTTATCGATACTTACTTATTTATCAAAATATAATATATTAGTATTAATATTTTAGGTTATCTAAAGCTCATTAAGTACATGTATTTATTACTACCCCCCTCTGATAAATTTCATTTATAATAATCTATGATTAATACTGAATTTTTATTTATAGTAACTTAGCTACATATATATAATGTAGCTTATATTTTTTTATATATATATAACTAGATATATATAGTGGTAGCCCTATGCTACCACGCGGAGTAATAGGAGAAAAAAAAAAATATAACTAGATATATTATTATTTATTATTATAACCTTAATTTTTATCTTTATACTTACTCTTTAATAATTTGTTTATAGTTAACTAAGTAATCAAAAAAAATATTTTTATGAAAATTTTACAAATCCTTTAACAGATAAAAAACAAATTTGAAATAACCATATGTAGCTTTGGATAGGGTTACATGTTCTAATTAGTTATTGATTTTCAATATTTATTAATTGAATTACATGAATCGTAATGACAGTAACTATACCAAATATACGACACAATATGCTAGTAGATTCATATGGATTATTTGTTAATTGTAAGATCAGCAAATAAATATGTAAGTATATCAAAAGCACACCATATTGGTACTGATTCGTTTTTGTCACAAAAGTCGTTTCCACCTAGTACTTACTTATATTTATGTAAATACTTTAGTAAAATAAAGGAATTGAGTAATAAGTGATATGTATTGAATCACTCATATATTATAAGTAATTAACTATTACTAAAAAACTAAAATATTACGTAAAAAATTCAAAATCGTAATAAATACTTAGTTAGTCTAAATAGTTCGAAGTTGCTAAGATTATTTATTTAAAATTGAAAAAAAAAAATTGTTATCACTTGCATTGCAATTCAATCTCATAACTACAAATTTATATAGAAACATTAAGGATTTAACTATAAATTATATATATATATATATAAAAAAAAAACAATTATACATAACTATATATAACTATATATTTCTTATGTGCTTAGTTAAGTATTAAATACATAATATAATACTTAAATGCTTATTAATATCGTGAAGATTTATTACTGATATTAGAATTAATGAATTTACGTTCTAGGAAATAACGTATTTTTGTAGCCCGATTGACTTATTATGAGCTTATTATGAACTATATATGAATTTTGTATAACTACTCTCTATTTTAAATTAAAATTTATTAAAATAAGTTAAGTTAGTTATTTCAATAAATGTTACACGAGTTACAAGGAGGCCATCATAATTTAACAGTTTCAAAAATTTTAACCTTTTGAACAGTATATATAAGTATATATTAAAATATTTGTCAAATTGATTTTATAGTGCACGTACGTGATCTTTGTAAGTATTACTTATTACAAAAAAATGTTATTTATTGAAAAAGTATGTTACTTTATGCTATGATTAAAACAAACCATGTACTATAAATAATTAATTCGTTACCTATATAAATTATTTTTAAAAATTAATTTCACTAAAATAGTCTTGTAATAAATGGTGACTCTTTATAAAATAACAACTTATTAAGATAAAAAAAGTTATTGAAACAAACATTATTAATTTGTCTATTTCATCAATTTTGGAAAAAAATTATCATTATCATCAATGTCCTGTAATCCCATTCGTAGAACATATGGATATTTTAATATTAATTTGATATCCTAACCTAATGTTTCAACTGAAGAAACAATCTTTAAATTAAGTTTAGTTAAGTATTTAAGTACGTACACTTATGAAGTACTTAACTGTTTGCGTCTAATTAAATATAAAATTAAGAAATAAATTTCCCTACATGTTTTAACGGTTTTTAATGAATAAAAAGTGTTACTTACTTAAATATAAAATTTATTTGTTAAATACTTCCTTTTCATGTGAATTGATAAAATATGCGGGATTTTTATAAGCCCGATCGAAATTAAAATTGTAAAAAAAATAGGACAAAAAATGAAAGTTTTATCAAAATATATTTATTTTACTCATTCGAAGGACATGTGAATAATTATGTATATATGTACATGTAAATAATTTCGTTCATATGGTCACCACAGCTGTTTTTGACCAATCTCATTTTAGACATCCAATTTTGTGTCACTTATTTGTAGTTATTACCGAAATACAGAATACAATTTACCTTTGCTACTCCCCTATTAAATATAGATTCATTACGTCATTGATAACTTTTTAAAATCAAATCGTAAATACCGGTACATGAAAGCTATTTCAAGTATTTTTTTCTATAACTAACAGCAGTCCTTGTAACATAAATTTACATACATAACTACATAATTATTCACAAATATTTTAATCCTTTTCTGAACATTTTTTCTTTACTAAAAATATTTAAAGAAAACAAATTTTGAAATACAACACTGAATTTTCGTCAATATATTATACAACATAATATTATACATAACTGCACATCTTTACTTATGTGTATTGTAATTCAACTGTAAATATAATTATGATTGAATATATTAAGTTTATACAACTAAAAAAAAAATTCTTAAGCATCCTTGTAAACTCATATTTCATAATCTGAAAAAAAAAAAAGTTACATGAATTGAATGACCTATGCCCACCCTTTTAATAACTGTTGTTATCTCAAATAACAGGTTCTATGAAATTTTCCAATAATAATTTTGAGTAATTTTACACTTTATAGCTTTAAGTAACTTAACTAAAAAATCTTTCCGTCTTATACTATATATATGTACAGATATATATATATATATATATTATATATAAACATAAGTACTTACTTTTAATTCCCTGAGAATTTTTACTTGAAAACAAATAACCTATTTAAACTACATATTTTTATATGATGTATGTTTGCACACACTGTATTTAGTTAAGTAAGTTGGTTAATTCTGCTCCCTATATTTTTCGGCTTTTTGTGGTAATAATGTGTGCAATTTATTTATTTATTTATTATATACTTATATAATTTTTTTTAATGAATAACATATTTTATTTTAACCCCTATTATAAATTTGAAGCATACTTAATTTAACATAAAGGAACGTCTCTTCTTATTTATGTACTCATATTGCACAACTTTCCTACCCTTTTCCTCATAATTATTATATTTCACTTTTTTCACAATTTTTTGTTTTTTTATATAATTAAATATAATTCAACTGCACAGTAAATTTTTCACCATCATGATTGCAATTTATTATTTATTTGATCTTCATAGCCCCCTTATGCATTCATATAATATATGTAATATTTAAATAATAGCAACAACAATATTATTATATTTCTTAACTCATAAATTAAGTATGCCTTGCACCTAACCTCTAAACCAAAAAAAAAAAAAATTAAATAAAAACAAAACAAAAATTTGTAATTTCTATTTGGTGGACATACAAAGAATTTTTCAGTGGCTTTTTGATATGAAATGGTAATGAATTAATAATAAAAAGAGTAAAAATTCTATTTTAAATTAACAAAACAAAATCAAAATCAAAATTATTTAAAAGGGAATTTTAAATTTCTTTAGTTTATAGAAATTGTGGAATGGAACACAAAAACGCACATTGTTCAAACTGTTAAAGCACATTTTATTTTATATGATATACATTGCATATAAAAATTTCTGAGCTCACATTTTTACCAGCCAACCACATTTCTACTACACATTCTGAATTTCAATTTTTTTTTATATATTATGAAAAAAAAATTTAATTATTATTATTATTATTATTTTTCATTATTATTATTACTTCTATAGTAGGGTAGAGATTATTATGCCGGTAGAATTTTTTACTTTAGATTTTTATCAGAACAGAGTATAATAAACTATCATTGTATTGTTCGATTAATTTTGGTTAGTTGAATATATATAGTTATTGTATATAAATGTTATATATATATATATATATATAACTACTCTTATATAAAATAAGAATTGATTTCCAATTTTGGAAAGACATTCCTTTAATAGGGAGATACAACATTCGGTATCATTATTTTTATTATTATACTTATACTTACTTGTTAGTTATTTACCTTTTATTTATCGTTTATATAAATTGTTTATTATTATATTTTTTAATATATTTTATTTTGATTATTTAATGAGTCAAAAGAATCAAACGGGCAAAGTTCTTTTTAGTTAGTAAAAAATTAAAAATTCATTATTAAATAAAAAAATAAATATATAAATTATTCGATTAAGTGTTCGTTCATTATTTATACAATTAACTTGATATATCATATAGAAGATAACATAATTGTAATTAGTTTTAAAAGGTTGTAACTAATAATTAAACGTTTTCTTTTGTTTTTTTTTTTTTTTTAATAATAATGAAAAGAAGAAATTACTTGCTTTAGATAATGATATAATAATTAAATATAACTATCTATTTATTAAATTATTTGTTTAGAATGACAATGAATATATATATATATATATATACACATATGGTTATATTTAAAAATAGAATACTTGCTTAACTACTTACATTTAATAGTTAAATTTATTTATATTAATAGTTAAATTTATTTGATATTAGTTATCTATTAGAAAGGTATGTTTCGAAATTTATTATATTCAAAAGTAAATAGAGATATTAAGTAGGTATATCGAAATAGATAGATTTATAATACATACGAAATTATAATACCGATTTACATAGGATTTTTATACATATTTACATAGTATAACAAGGTATGTTTTATTAAATATAATTTTATTATCCGTATGTTAATAAATAGAAGAAAAGTATAGTTAAGATAACACGATTTGAACTTTGATATAAGGTAGATCTAGAAAGTTAGTATGTATATAACTACTTAGCTACGATTGATTTTATATTTTTCTTTTTTAGTTGTGTATACGTTTATAAAAAACCAAAAATTACATTAACAAAATTTTATAATATAAAAAATTTAATTAACTAATCTTCTTATATAATTGTCTTTAAATTACGAAATTTTTTGTTAAATTTATATAAAATAACAGATATTGGCAAGTTAATATAATAATATAACAGTAAGTATACTTTTAGACCAATCAAGTATTATTAATATACTATTTAACTTTTTTTTTTGCTATACTTAATACTGGCAATGAAATGAATCACACTCAATCTATGCATACATCATACTCTCTGTTTAACACAACACACTCATACTAGCTAGTTGTATATTTTGTAAATACAAAAATAAATTAAATAATTTCCATCTACTACTTACTTAATAACTACACCTTTTCTTATTATTTTAATCCAAAATAATTACCATCTATCAAATCCATTTCAAATTTGTTATCTTAATAATTAAGTAGTTAACTATACTCAAATTATGTTTAATTTTGCAACACAACCTTCTATAATTAAATTTTCCTCTCAACGAAGTATCGTTACTCTTCAAATTTTTTGACATTTTAATTTTCTCGAAATTACATTAATAAAAATTAATTAAACATTTTCTAGCCATTGTAACCATTCTGATGTAATTCAGAGTTAATAAAAAATAATTACCTTGTTAGTTGTTTTTTATAATAATTTAGATCCACGTGACTAATTAAAATTAATTAATTAAACTACTTACTTACATACTATAATTATATTTATTTATTAATTTATTTATATATTTTTTTACAGTAATTAATATATAATTTTTGTAATCATTTTTCAAGAGTAATGTATCAAGTTCTATATATTATTATTATTATTATTTTTAACTATTATTCATAAAGTTAAGTAAGTAATACATATTTATTATTATATAACCTTGCATCTTTTTGGTTCATTAATTATATAGACAAGATACATCATTTTGATAGTAAAATGATAGATGAGTTTTATATTATAAATATACATCATACAAGTTAACTAAGTATAGATATACGAACAAGTTAGTATTGAAATTTGTTTTTTTTTTTATTTTAATTAAATTTTTAACAATACAATCCATTTATTATATTAAAAATTGCATTTCGTGGGTACCAAATCAACAACATCATGTCAACAAAAAAAAAAAAAACATTTTTTTTTTTTTGTTATAACTAAAAGGAAATTGTGGAGGTCATGTTGTTGCTATTTTTTGTATCGTGATTTATTCTTTTTTTTTATATAATTGTACAAAATTAAATCATTATTATGTATTATTGTTATTAAATAAAAATAGTTACTATACTTAATGACTGATGTGCATTATGTTTAATTACATCTTTTTTTCTATATATATATATATAGTATATATATAACTAAATTTATAGGTATAGAAAATAATTGCATGATTGTTGTCCATTATAATACAAAGTATAAATGTATCTAACTTGAATTATCTGTATACATTTTATCTTTTTAGTCTATCGTATATTAAAAATTTAATTATTAATAATTAAAAAATGGAAAAAAAAAATGAAAAGATATTTAAGTAATATTAAATATTCATTTTTAAAATTTTGACAATGACATGAATTAACAGAGAAATTGAAAATTAGTAATTAATAACTATCTTTTTCATTTTAAAATTTGAAATGATGCAGAACATGTTTATTAAATGTTTCCAATTACTAAAAAATCAAAGTTATTTGTTGCTATGAATTAAACCTGTATTTTTTTCATATTTTTTTTTTTGTTTAAAGACGTTTTTCAAGAGGATTATGAAAAAAATTATTTTTATGTAATACAATTCCGATACAAAATATCAAATTAATATAAAATTACTGAAGTATTATAAATAGTTGTCAACATAAACACGTCCATAACTATAAATACTTAATTAAATCTATTTTATAATATATAGTTATGTGTTATAAAAGACAAGATAACTATTTAATACTAATTATATTTAACATGTTATAAAATTAATTATTTTTAATTTTCAATGGCAATCTAAAAATAAATAACTAAGTATTGTTGATTACATATAAAGTTGAAGTTGTTCAACTTTACTACGACTATAGTTAGTAATTAAGTATAAATATGTAATGTTTTGCAAAAACACTTATATATATACTTAATAGTTTGATCTTTATTTTGAAAATCTATCAAAACTTGTTAAAAATTTGTCGCAAAATATTAATTACGGAAGTATGTTGCTTCCGAAATGTTGATATTTTGCAATAAATTAAAATTACTAAAATTAACTGTTTATTTAATCTAACGAAATTGTTGAAAATGGTCCAATTTTAATGAGTATTGAATTTATTAAGGGTCCAATTCAACTGAATTTATTTAAATTTACAATATTTATCTTATAAATCTAATATATAAGTATATTAGATTATATTAAGTAAAAATTGTGTAACTTATTTTTATCATTTTGAGAGTGAGTCTATTGATTCATCTCCTAGTATGCTAATGTCTCTAAATATAACAAAGCTTCCCTTTTTATCACCCATCATACCAAAAATTTTGTTTTAAGGTCTGATGAATGAATTCTATTCAGTTTTCGTATGCATGTTGTTCTGTTTAGGCTATTAAATGCATTTCCAATCTGGTAATGTATTTTGATCTTCTTGATGTGAATAACCAACTAAAATTTCTGAATTTTGGTCATAACTAGTTTTATTAAATAAGTACTTTTAAAAAAATGGGAAAAATAAATATCTTACAATTCGCAAAGTTCTGGGTCTTTAATATAAACTATCTTAATATATTTAACTCTCACAAAATTTCATATTTTGATCTCAACGATTATAATTGTCCTCATTTATAACCATTATAATGTACTTTAATTTAAATAATGAGTAAAATTTGTTATTAAGGTAGATTTTTAAATAAAAAAATTAATTTAAAAATTTTATTTTTATATTTTTAACGACCACTAATAATATATCTTCGTATAAAGGTACCAAAAGGTTGAGATAAAGAAAATATCAAATTTAAAATTAAATAATTACCAATACAAACTTACTAAAGTCACCGACCGATTAGTAAAGTACCTAAACTATTCACCTTATAACTTTAACTATCACCCATCTATTGTTTAATTTGTAAATTTGTACGAATTCATGAAACATAAATTAACAACAAAAAAACAAATTGTTTTTTTTTTTTTTTTTCTACAAACCACACAACGTAAACAAACACAAAAGAAAAAAAACAATTTACTTATTTATTTTGCAATTTATCTTATTTTGTATATATATACCAACCTTACATAATTCTTTATCTGACTTCACCTATCGAACTTTAATAATAAGAAATTTTTTGTTTTTATGAAAATAAAAACAAAAAATATAAAACAGTAAAAGAAGAATGCGTTTTGTTGTGATTTATGCTAAACAAAACATTAAAATTAGTTAATAATATTTGTAGTAAATAATTTTTCATTTCATAGATACTCACCTACATATATATACAAATTTAATATGTTCATCATAATTATGTACATATATATATTTACGGAAATTATATGCATTTGAACACGTTTATACGCACGTAGCAAATAAAAAGTTTCTTAATAATTTTGTGTGTAATGATTTTTACGAACGTAAAACACAAAATTGATGACTAAAACACAAAGTACTTACTTAAAAAGTAATTTTATTAAATAATAATAACATATGATTAGTTACAAATTTTTTTTTTTTGATTAATCACAGTAATTTTTCAAAATTATACATTATATTATTTAATATTATTCAAATCATTAATTAAATATAATAATTAATGTATGATTCATATTTTGACCATAAACTATTTAATAATATTGATATTTTCAATTTGAACTATGTAAGTAAGTAATTACCTACTAAACAAAACAAAAAAAAAAAAAACAATCAATTAAAATAATCAGTGTTCCGTATCTGGCAATACTAATTCAAATTTGAGCTAATATTTATTATGTACATACGAATTTAAATAAATCTGTCTATAGATTTGGAAAATTATATTTAGGTACTTGCTTATTATATTCAAGAAGTTATATTCAGAAAATATAAAATATAACTACGGGGATTTTTAAATGTAATGGAGTCTATTAGAGTCTATTGTGGATTGGTCTCACTCCATATTATACAGTAATTTTGTTTGTTAACAATTTGTAATTTAACCAAAAATAACAATCATCGATGAACACAATTTTGCGATAAAATAATCGATCTGTTTTCAACTAGTATATAGTTCAATCGGCGAAGGAACAACGCATATGATGGTCTCATGGATTTAATTCATGCATACCAGTTGGATCTTAAAACAGCGTTTAGATCAAGATCTTTTTGAACGAAATTTTCCGCTTAGTGGACGGACAGAGCCCCAATACCTGAGAGCGATGACTAATCGATAAATTTGAAATATTCTTCCACTTCCAATCACTTTCTTTTATTATTAAAGTCGGCAAGATCAGTATAAATAACATAATTAATGCCATGGTATCCTAAATGCATGACACATCGCACTTTTTTTTTACAAACAGTAAAATGTAAACAAAAAATTTGCTTTCAAATTCTGATTAGATTTGGAGGTTTTTTCAAAACTTCAATCTTTTTTTTTAACTATTAAAAAGCTAATTGAAATAAAGGAAGTTCAAACACTTTAATAAAATCAAATTAAAACAAAATAAACTGTTGTTTTTTAAGAAGTTTGTTGGTAATTTAATTACTAATGGAAACATTGTGCTGCGTTCTTGAATGCATATTAAATTGGGAAAATTTCTCTAGAATATCATTTTACTTACTTTGGTGGAAAACAGACCATATAAATTATTAATTAAAAGTTTTTGATCACAATCAAAGAAATAATAGGAAATACTTAAGTCACAAACTTTTATAAAACTTGTCATAAAACTGACGTTTATTCGTGTTATTTATTTGGTCGTATCTAAAGGTTTAAATGAGATTTAAAAAAAAAAACAAAAAAAATTTAAAAAACTTCATCAAAATTAAAAAGTGATAAATTTCACAATTAGGTACATAGTTAAATTTTGTACAATATCTGAATTTAATCAAATTAGTTAAATTATGGAAAATTAAACTCTTCAAGAATTGAATTTCAATAAATACCAATAATACATACTTATAGTTATTACTTATTAATAATACAAAAAAAGTTAGTCATGCAAATTCATTTAACTACTTTTAATGTCTCATTTTTAGTATATATATATATATATATATATGTAAATGAAAATACATAATGAACGCGTCATTTATCCATCTTAACGGTTCCTTATATGCACAAATATCTACAAGTAAGTTATTTACAATTTATTGAAATCTATGTACACATATACTGAACTTATAATAGTTAGTTAATTTTTTTTTTTTGTTTTATTGAACACCCAACTTATTTTTACAAAAATGATAATGCATTTTTATCTTTGTTAGTCATTTTCTTTAAAAAAAAAAATAATAATAATTTTCACTTAAAAATTTTCCTGGTACGTAAATTATGTTAATGTATACAGACAGACAGACATACATTTTTTACTCTTATAACTACATATATGTAAGATGTGTACTGTTATAAAGAATCGAACAAAGAAAATCAATTTTTTTAAAAATAAGTTTTTTTTTTGTATTTTAATCCCAACCTACATTTTTGTATACATTATTCACAATTTTACCTTTATTTTTTTTATTTTATTTTCATTTTTCACATGACTGAAAACAAAAAACGATACTTAAAAATAATAAAAAAAAAAAAAAAAAAAATAGGAAAATGAACTTTTAACCGCGATGAATAATAATCTTAATATTAATAACAAAAAATCAAATAGAATAAAATAAGAAAAATAAATAACTACTTTAAATACTTATTTATATAGTTATCTTTAAAAAATGAAAAAATTAAAAATATAAACATTGTATGTAACTAAAACGTATGCAAATCTATAAATTTAGAATTCTATAATAATTAACTATAGTTATGATATTAAATTTACAGATTTTGTTACTTAGTTTACTGAAACTCGATCCAAATGCTATACTTTATTTCTTTCATTTTTGTTATTGTTGTATTTTTTATTATTCTTGTTAAATTTACATTAATAATTAAACGTAGAATCATAATTAATATTCTAAGAAATAGATATGATTGTATTTTAGTTATTCATCGAAATTTTAATTTTGTGTATATATCTACTTATTTTGGAAGAAGATCTACTAGTTAAAATACAAATAATCCTACCTATTTAAAATACAAATAATCAATTTAAATTAAATGAAAATAAAATATATATAACTACAAATTTTAATTGCAATTAAAAGAAGAATATTATCAAAAATATATTTAAGTATACAGTAGATATATATGTATATTATATATATATATATATGTTAAAATATTGTCAAATCTTAATTGATTATTAATTTTAAAAAAATTAAATTTAATAAAATGAAAATTTGCAATTTTTTATTTTCTATTTTTAATTAAAATATCTGATTTCGATTAACTAGATCAGTAATTACAAATTAAAATGATATAAATAAAAAATTTGAAAATTAAATTTAATTAGTTGGGTTTTTTTAATAAGCCGGATCTCAGATAATTAAAATAACAACTAGGGAAATTTTTTTTTGACATAACAAAACTTCAGTTTTGAAGCTTTAACTATTAAGTATACAATTTAAAAAAGCTTTTTTAGTAAGTTTTGTAAAATTCATTAAATTAGAGTAACAGTTAACAGTAACATTAAGTTCAAGAGTTCGTGATCAAATAATGAATTATATTTTTCAAATTTAAATATTTTTTTTTAATTTTTTTTTTTCAATGTGTTTAAAAATTTAAGTAAATTTGTATGTACATCATTTATAAAAAATATATCCTCTGTCGACTTATCGATTATCCTCCATTATCCTTATAGTATTTCAAACTGCTTGATATTTGTAATTTTTTTGCACTATAATAAATAAAAACAAAACCAAAATTTTTAATAAAATATAAAATAAAATAAATTAAAAATGGTTTATTAATACTATTAACACTATGAACTGCTACTATTATTAACTACTAACTGCTACTATTATTACAATTAACTATATTAATACTAAGCATATAGTAACTATTTTCTCCATTTAATTTATTCATTTACTTTCATTTTTTAATAATAAAACACAAAATACTTTACTATCGTTTACAAATTTTTGAGGAGATTAAAAATGGCTGTCGCGTCCTATGAAAGGTCTAACAGAAATTACTCAAGCGACGGTTTTGACATTTGCTTTCGCGGTAATTTGCTATCGCGTCTGTGGAATACAGAAATACAGAATACAAAACTATCTCTTCAAAGATATTTACACGTGGTCTCGCGAGATGGGTCTAACAGAGTAGTATGGGTTTATGTTTAAGAAAATTATGTAACTATCTTAAGGAAATAAACTTTATTGTTCTTATAACTGATTTACATTATACATATATTTACATTCCCGATTTGCACTTTATTATTGTTATTGTATTTATCATTGATTAAAATTCCAAATTTAAATTAATATCACTAATATTATCTTGTGTGGTGAAGCTGGTGGTCAACACATCTTCTTCATCGCCAAAACTAGGTGTAAATAATCTTCTTTTAGTCGAACTGGAATAAAGTAGAAGAAAAGATTTTATTTTACAATTTTAAAATTTAAATGAATAACAATTTGAGAAATTAGTTTTTTAGTTTTTTAGTTTTTAGCATCATGAAATTTTATGATGTGTGATGCGGATGCATTTTTGAGTTTACCTAATTTACCTTTTTCAGCTGGTGAACTTTATAATTATCTTGAACTTGTGTTCAGCTGAATCATCAATCAAAGCTGAATCATCGTCATAGTTAAGTTGTTTCTATATTATTGGTTTAGTTTGACACCCTAAAACAAACATAAAAAGGAGGTAACAACAAAATTAAATTATCAATTTAAAAAATTACTTTGCACTGATTTTATATTCTGGTTTATTGCGCTCTTCTACATTATTATTGTACAATAATATACAATATATAATAGCGGTTAAATTAACCACTGCTATATTTAAATGATTTTGTATAAATTTGATTAAAATTGGTTGTTTTCCACTGACACAAATAAAAATATACTAATTACACTACGCCACATTACTATTATTTTTTTTTCGTTTTTTTTTTTTTTTATGTTCCCGAAACCAATATTCAGCTTATTACATTTAAAGGTATTGAATTGATTACTATGACGTTTTATTTTATCAAATATTACTGTAAAAAAAAAATGGAAATTTACTTACATATAGTTAAGTATTTAGAACTTCTATTCATAAAATATAAAGATTACATAATAATAAAAATAATTGAAATATTGTTAGTTACTCCTATTTTGAATTATGGTAAACATATCGCAACAAAAACAAATCAAATAAACAACATTACAACATTCTACAAATTACTTATATATATACATGTTAAGTGTACAAAAACAAATTACTTGAATGATTACAATTTTTATTTACTGACAACAGACAATACAACAATAACACCCTGAATCACACTTTTTTTCTTTTTTTTTTTTTTTGTATTTGCAACATGTTTTTTTCATTTTTTATTTAACTGTATCGTATCGTATTCATTATCTTGTACAGAACGTCACTATAATTTCATTAAAAACAATTTTTTTTTTTTATTTTTGTTGTCTTTCTAATATTACATTTGAAATTCTTTGTTTAAAACTGAACTTTATCAATAACCGATAACGATTATTATTCTATTTTGCAGAACTTTTCCGCATTGAAACAAAAAAAAAACAAAAAAAAACATAGTACATATCTTCTTCCTGTTATTTAGTAAAACAATGAAATTTTGAAAAAACAAAAAAACAGTAATAAAAATAAAAAATAAAAAACATTACTTAATCACAAATAATGAAAAAAAAAAAAATGACTAGAAAATTAATTGCGTCAATGTATTAAATTACACATGATTACTTTGGATCTCTGTTCATATATGGATGTACGAGTATACGAGTGTGAGCAATATAAAACCTTCTCTTCTCTTTTATATTATATCATATGACATTATGAAATTTATGATAACTATCCTATATATATAGTATTATACTACTAGTACTAAAATATTGTAAGTACATAAGTAAATTATATATACACATGTACTGTCTTGGAAATTTAATATTTAAATGTACTTAATAACAACAGATCACTCAACTTTATGTTGTTCATCCTATATACGATTTACATGCTTGTACATAATATTATATTCAAATAATATTTTGCGTAAATTAACGCATATCTAACGATATTACCATGTTTATGTATGCGCATAAATATATATATATATATATATATATATATATATATATTGTATATCTGAATATTTATTACAACATACTATATTATGAACTTTGTATCTTTTTAAATGTCATTTAATATCTTCTAAGTATTACATGTATATAGACATAAATTATTTCTATTTCAATAAATTTATTATTCATAATATTAAAAAAGATAATTTTTTTAATTTTTATTTTTTTCTTTTATTATTATTATTTTTATTTTTAACCAGAAATGATGCTTAGTAATGATGGTGATAATTAATTATACTGAATTAGTAATTTAGTAACATAGTCTAAGTTGTAATCTAGTATTATTATTTAATAATTAGAAACCAAGTATATATATACATAATATAACAATATTTCTTGCTTAGAATAATTATAAATAATATTTAAATATACTCTATAGAGTTAACCAAATCCCCAACTTGTAATTAAAAGAAATATAATCTGTAATAATTGTAAAATCTCCAAGTCAGAATAATCTTGTAAATTGCTGTAACTATGTAGATATATATAACTATGGCATATATATACACATGATGCAAATTTAATTTAAAAATGTAATCTACTTTGATGAGTATTGTAATGTGATTTTAGTATAACTAGTTACTTAGATTATACATTTTCATGATTTTCATGAATAATTAACTCTCGTATATTGAAGTACTGCTTTTCGAAGTCCTGTTCATGTGTCAAATAAGTTATTTTCATAAAACTCAGAAGACCAAATCAAATTTTCTCTGAGTTTGTTTTAGGCACATCTAGATTAGTTTAAAAAAAAAAGAAATAGTTCGGGGAAGATCTGCTGCGTAATCTTAAATTCGTTGTTCAATGACGTAGTTTGTTGGAGGGAAACGAATTTTGTCTTACAAAAATTGGAATACAACACTCACATTCATTTGTCATTCATCAAGTTGCTGTGTTGGATTAAAACAAATTCATTACTTAGTCTGTCAGTTAAAAATGATTTAGTTTTAATAAGATATATTTTTAAGGGTTGGATACGAAATCTTTCTCTATTTTTTTTGTTAAATATATACTTTGGTATTAATCAAAACTTCAACTATGTTGCCCTTAACTGAACTTACAAACTCTTCTTAACAAAGCGATTAGTTGATTAATCTTCGTATATAGTTTTGTATTAATTTCTTTAAATCCCAAACCCCAGTTATAATATGTATATCGATTTAGGTTAGAATTAATTTTCAATCGAATTAATTAAATTTTTATCCAATGAATAATCAATAATTATGTCTTTCATCCCCAACTATCATCAGTCAAACTAGAAACATAATTTAATATGGACTTTGTTAGCTAATAGAAGAAAAATAAACACTAAAAATATCTTAAAAAATCTAAAAATCGATTTTTTAATACAAATCTTAATCTATAATCATATTGAATTGCCCAATAAGGAACTTTTGTTTTTTATTTAATTTAACTTTTTTTTTTATTTAACTTTACTTAAATATTATAAAACAAATTAATTATTTTCACAACAAAGTTTCGTGACTGCCAAGTATTTATTAATTTTTTTTTTCCTTAGTTTAATATATTAAAATTATTATAATTGATGTTATTTTTGTTTTAAAAAAGAAAATTAAATTAAAAATACTTAATTAATTTAAATATTAAATTTGTACATAAATATATATTTATTGGAAATAATTTTTTTTTTTAATTAAATTAGAAAGAAAAAAAATAATATTTTTTAAAATTTATTTAATTATTAAAACAAGTCACGTTTTTAATAAAATTTTAATTTTTAACATCATTATTTAGTATTTTCATTAAAATTATTTTTTTAATTTTTATAAATTTTAATCTATAATTTAATTAAATATATATTTATGAAACAAATAATTTGTTATATAAAAATATTAAATGGGAATTAACGTTAGTTACATTATACCGTATAATTAGTATTTGGGGGTATAAAATTGTAGTTAGTTATATTAATAACTTAATTTTATATTTTTTAATTATTTAATATTAAATAATTAAAAATAAAATATCTGTTTTATTTTAATGGCATCAATACACAGTTTCGATCTATTTCGAATTATTTATTTTACTATTAATTTATTATCCTAAGCTCAAAATGACCGTAATTCATTCAATCTTGCTGTTGTCAAACTTGCTGTGTGTGATAATACGTTATCTTGATGGACACTTTTTTCGTTGCTAAATGTAGTCGTTTTCTCTTGATTTCGTTTCTTGTAGTCGTTCTTATTAGGAATTGATTTATCTTCAATTTCAACAACATCTTGAGCCATTTTCAAATGGCCATTGCCCTTGAAATATATATACTCCTAACGGAACATCTTCTTTATTTAAAATTTGATTTAAATCATCATCTTCTAAACCATTTGTAATTTCTTCTTGTTGGTCATCTTTACATCTTTACAATCTTTAGCTTTTTTATTTTGATTTGTATTCTGAAATGACTTTGTTTTATATACGTCTTTTTTAATATTAGAACTAGCAAATTTGCTTATAGGTATACTTAAGTGATAACTTAAGCTTTGAACTAATGTTCTGATTGAACTGATGAAGAACTGATAGCTTTGTAATAGGAACTTCATTTCGTATAGCTGTCGTAAAAAGAGATACTTTAGGAACTTGCATTAGAAGTTGATTCAACTGATAGCAACTTTTGTTATCTTGACATAAAATGAAAATTTTAACTGGCTCAGAATCGGTTTTAATTTTTTTAACATCATTTGGTATTTCAACACGTAATATTTCTGAAAGAGTTTTTCATTTTGGAGAGTTTTCTGGTTCAAATTCTAATAATAAAATTAATTAAATAAATTATTTATTATGAAAATTGTTTTTTATTACCGCCTTGTAAATTATACTTACACTGGAACCATTTCTTGAAATAATTTCATCACCAATATTTGTTTTCAATAAATCGATTACTGTGTGGCAGGTGGCACCGTCTTGTTAAAACCACAGATCCTGCAGATTATTCTCAACAACATCAGGAAAATTCATTTAGCATTGTTTTTAGCGACTGTTACTCTTCGACCATTTTCTTCAAAGCAATACGGAGTCCAGACATTGTAGCATTAACAGATTCACTTCGTTCTGGCATTTCCAATATCAGAAGATTTGTTTGCACAATATCAAAATTAATTAAATAAAAATTGTACTTACACTGGGACCATTTCTTGAAATAATTTCATCACCAAATTTTGTTTTCAATAAATCGATTACTGTGTGGCAGGTGGCACCGTCTTGTTAAAACCACAGATCCTGCAGATTATTCCCAACAACATCAGGAAAATTCATTTAACATTATTTTGTATCGTTCTTCAGCGACTGTTACTCTTCGACCATTTTCTTCAAAGAAATACGGACCAATCACTCCAGACATTGTAGCATTAACAGATTCACTTCGTTCTGGCATTTTCAATATCAGAAGATTTGTTTGCACAACAGACAATGATTTTATTTGGATGTAATGATATCTGAATAGTTTCGTGTGAATTTTTAACACTCCAAATTCTGCAATTTTATGTTTGTTTACATAACCATTTAAACAAAAGTGAATAAAGTTGTTCGATAAAAATGTTCATCATTTTCATCAAGTTGTTTAAGAGCAAAATCAAAAAATAAACGACGTGTTCTTGAACCAGTTGAATTTTATAATGATGAAAACCCAAATCTTGGCTTAAAATTCTCCATGTTGTTGTTGGAGAAACATTTAATTGTTGAGAAAGACGCGGAACTGATAAATTTGGATTACACTTAGGGCCAGTTTTCAGATGAGCACTTAAGTAGTCTTCGTAGAATTGTTATATTCATAATTATATCTAATTCTTATTGATTTGAAGTGTAGGTTAAGTACTCACGTGAAAACTGGCCCTTACTGCTACCAAATCAATATTCTCTTGTGTGCGTGCATTATCGCACTGATGTAACGTGTCAAAAATAATTCACTTTCAAATTTGTCTACAATACGACGAATAGTGAGTCGTAGTAGTGAGACAGGAATTCTTCTTCAATTTCTTTCAGTATTCACAAAAGAGCACTGATTTTTATAAAACGATTTAACAATTTCGAAACAATAATACCTACTGAACATAAATGACATAATAATTGTCAAAAAATAATACGCAGTGTTGCCAGTGTATACATATTTTCAATATTTAAATTCATGATCATTGATCACTAACTTAAATTATAGTTATAACTACTTGTCCAACTTGTTAGTTATACTTACTTACTAAGATAAATTTTTAATGTCTGTCAATAATAGTTATTGACTTGTTAGTACTTACTTACTTACCTTAACTTTTTAATATCAATCAGTTAGTAGTTAACAGTTATTAGACTAGTTTTGACCTTTACTAAATCTAATAGACATTCAAGGATTTTGATATTGCTATTAATGTAATATTCATTCATTATTTTACAATTTGAATATTAATCTTTAATTTATTTTTATTATTTTTTTTTTGTTTTTTAATAAAACAATAATAAATTCTTTTATTTTAATAATAAATTCTATCTGCTTTTTTTTTTTACTACTGAATAATAATTTTTTATTTAATTTTTTTTTTTTTTTAATTGAAACATTTAATATACAT
The DNA here is from genome assembly GCA_963942445.1 of Argyra leucocephala. Taxonomy (NCBI): domain Eukaryota; kingdom Metazoa; phylum Arthropoda; class Insecta; order Diptera; family Dolichopodidae; genus Argyra; species Argyra leucocephala. Next base: position 106,591,058 of record OZ012681.1, read on the forward strand.
ACTTGTATAGAATTATAACACGTATTTTTTTTTTATTTAATTGAATAGTTTATTTTTAATTAACTTATTTACTTGTGTATACACATATGTATATAAGATGTATACATTTGGACAGTTTAATAAATTTAAAACAAAAAAGAAGAAAAAAAAACTATTAAAATAAATATTCACGACAGGATTACCTTGATTTTTTTGAACTGTAAACGAGTTACCACAACTTTAATATATATATATAATTTTTAATTATATACACTACTTTACTTACATTTAAAAAAAAACTATAAAAAATATAGCAAAATTATATTAAGTTTAAATTAAATAGGTAGTTTAACACGAGCAACTATTACTTTGTCAGGGTTGTTCTTTTACTTTACGTCTTCTACTCTCTTCTCTAAAAAAAAAAAAAAAAAAAAAAAAAAAAAAATAATCTTTCTCACAAACTAAATTTTTTGGAAACATTTCCTTTTCCTCATGTTAAATTATTTAAAAAAGAGATTTTAAAGAAGAATTTAATTGAATTTAATTAAATATAATTTTGTATAAGTAATGGTAGGCATTTGTTGTAGCATTGTGTGAAAACTCTATGATTAGATGTACATCCTGCAAATCTTGTTCGTTATAATAATCGTAATACTTAACAGTTATAATTTCCATAACTGAATAATTTTTGAACAACTTAAATTTAACCTTTTCTTGGGACTCAAGCTTTTATATTCACAATTTTCAATCACATTTTTTGTTTAATACACAGAATTTTGCGTTGCATAATTTGAATTTATTTTTTTCATCGTTTTTAAAATGATATGATTTATGATCTTCCTTTCTATTAAAATTCTTGTCATATGTTATCGTATTAATTTTTGTAATATTCGGTACCATTTTATATTTGGTATGGACATTCTTCAAATTCTATTTTAATTTATAACATAAGATATATTAGACATAAGAAATGCTAAATTACATTTATTTGATATTAACTTTAAATTTATCTACTCTATCTATTAACTTTATATTTATCTATAACAGTGGTCATGTAGATAAATCTGTATGCTCTTTCGAAATATAGGCCAAATTTATAAAAATTATATATTTTAATTTTAAACGAGCCTATTTTGTACACAAAACGTTGTAATTGTTTCAAATTACTAAATTGTTAAAAAATTGTTAACATTTCTGACATTTGAAATGTTGACTGTTGTAGCCGTTATCCTCAGATAATGTGTGAAAATTTTGTATTTTTAATCGAAAAAAATTTAATTATATGAAAAATTGTCTGACATAACACTGAAACTAAACATCAAGGTTTTCTCGCTTCCCAGTATTTTATTAGGTATGATTTGACAGTAAATTATATTCGAAGAGAACTAGGTAATCATAAATATAACTGGGTAACTGCCAAATAAGTGGTAACAATCATAATTTTCTACAGACACTGGTCTTCCTCTCTCGTTAGTTCCCCTACCCGATTTACTACACCAGAATTGGTTATCTGATTGTTCTAAAAAGTCGTTAGGGATAACAGAGTTCACAACGAGAAGGTGATAGTAAGAAACGAACGTAAGGATATGCTAGGTGGGGTTAACTGTATACAATAGTCACTAAAAACCATCACTACTCTCTATAAACTCCATGGTATAACTTCCTAATATCTATCTATATACATAAATAGCATATCACCTAATTACACAATAACTATTATAAAACAAGGAAATAAATATTATAAAAATTAAATTTACTTAAATGGTTTCGTTTTTTTTTTTTTATTAATACAGTAAGTTAACTATGTGCACTTAAATATAAAATAAAATTAAATAACTTGTATTTTAATAAATTATTTTAAATATTTAATTTTTTTTTTTTTTTTTTTTTTTCAGGTAATATAAATTTAATATCGGTTATTATTTATTTTTCACAGTAAGTTTTTTGTTAAAATTATTTTATATATATATATATAAAAGTCGCCTATATATATATATATATATATATATCAATGCTAATATACATATATTAATTAAATATTTAAATATTTATTTATGAAAAAAAAAAGTAATTTTAAAATTTATTTAAATACATTGTTTTTTTTTTCAAATGTTAGTTATTATTCCGTTACTAACTAACTAGCTTAGTTTTGTTTTTTTTTTTTTCAAATATAAATTATAAATTACATACTTATTATTTGTTTGTTAAAATTTTACTGTCTAATTGACGTGTACGTGCAGATGTATTAGAATTTTAGAAGTTGTAGAAATGAACATGACTTAAGTTCAGTAAATCAATTTAAGCAATTCCTAGACCAAATCGATGTTCTTTAATATATATATATTTGTCTTTTTTGGTAATTTATTTATTTCATGATTAAATAATAAAAACTGAAAATTAAATTAAAAACCTAAAAAAAATTATATTAATGAATTAGAACTTTCTTATATAAACTTAAATCTTATTATTATTTTAAAAAGCTTATACTATTTAGTAATTATAGTTAATTCAAATACATTAAAGCTATATATTTATAGGATTTTCCAATAAGAGTGATATGATTTCTTTTTTAAAAAAAAAACCAACTAATTGTTAAAGAAATTCAAATGTTTTTTATTTAATGTGAAGTACAATCGATACAATTAAGTTCTGAATAAAACGTCATTCAAATGACGTCCACGACTGCAGGAACGAATTCGATGAACCCAATTTTCGAGCACTTTTTCTACTAAATCCAGTCGTACGTCATGAATAGCACGTGCAATATTGACTTGTAAAGCTTGAAGAGAGTCTGGTTTATTGCTAAAGACCAATGACTTCAAATAACCCCACCCCAGAAATAGTCTAATGGTGTTAAATCACAGCTTCGAGCGGTTTTTTGTCTTATTGGCACTTGAACATTATGCAAAGAAAATTTACGCTCAAAATTTTCAAAAATTCGACGAATAACGAGCATACTTGGACGATTATTACGACTATAAAATGGCAAAAGCGCACGAAAAGTTGCAATTGGAGAACGATTATTTTGATAATAAAACTGAATAATTTGTAAACGTTGTTCTTGCGTATATATCTCCATGATGAAATTGTAAGCATTACTGAATTCAATGAAAAAAAAAAAAGACAAATGGCCGAAATGTCACTTCAAAATCATATCATCCCTATTGAAAAACCCTTTAGTAGTTGCTTCATGAAAACCGTCACCGTCGGTAGCAAATCAATTGATCTATTATCTATTGTAGATTCCTTACAATCATTTAAAGTTTGCGATACATAAAGTCTATCTTTATTATCGACTAATAATAACATAAATATTGTCAAATGTAATTTGTCCGGATGAATGAATAGTTTTTCATTACATTTAATTATATCGCCATTTGCAATTATATCCCTCTAAAAGTAAACAGTTTTGTATTATTTATATATATACATATGAAATTGTAAATTGATTTTAATTTTATATTTTACCATAAATCTTTTATAAGCATCTTTAATGATTTGATTATTAAATGGAAAACAAATAAAATGTGTTGAAGTGTTTTTATTCTTGATGACAAAACAACTAAATCTAATTTTCAGCATGCACATTTAACATTATTAACGGTTTTTCCTATTGTAACTATTGTCCTTATAACAGTCATATTTTTCTGTGCTCCTTGTTTTGGTACGATTATGCGAGAGTTTGTTTCAGATTCAATTCTTTTTTTTTTGTTCCAATCATATGTGAAAACGGGTGTTTTTTTTTTTAACTTTAAATTGAAATAAAACACATTTAAATTAAGATTGAAGACACATTTTTTTTTTGAAATAATTTCTGGCATATGTCCACCACGACTAGCTCTGAGGAACCGCATTCGATAACACCAATTTTGGACCACTTTTTCGAGTAATTCAGGCCTTATTTAATCAATAACACGGGTTATGTTGGCTTCCAAAGCATCTATTGTTGCACCTATCAGCATAAACCAATGACTTTACATAACCCCAAAGAAAATAATCCAGTAATGTTATGTCGCATTATCTTGGAGACCAATTAATTGGACCATTTCTCGAAATAATGTTATCACCAAATCTTTATTTCAATAAATCAATTGTTGCCGTAGCAGTATGAGGTGTAGCATAAGATCTTTACGTAAAATTTTCCATGTGGTGATTGCACACAGTCCAACTTGTTGTGAACGTCGACGAATAGACAAATTTGGATCTTCATCAACACTAACTCTTACAGCACCGATATTTTCTTTTGTACGAACAGTTCTTTGTCTTGTTGTTGTTGCTGCATCAAGTAATTTTAAAATTTATTTAAATACATTGTTTTTTTTTTCAAATGTTAGTTATTATTCCGTTACTAACTAACTAGCTTAGTTTTGTTTTTTTTTTTTTCAAATATAAATTATAAATTACATACTTATTATTTGTTTGTTAAAATTTTACTGTCTAATTGACGTGTACGTGCAGATGTATTAGAATTTTAGAAGTTGTAGAAATGAACATGACTTAAGTTCAGTAAATCAATTTAAGCAATTCCTAGACCAAATCGATGTTCTTTAATATATATATATTTGTCTTTTTTGGTAATTTATTTATTTCATGATTAAATAATAAAAACTGAAAATTAAATTAAAAACCTAAAAAAAATTATATTAATGAATTAGAACTTTCTTATATAAACTTAAATCTTATTATTATTTTAAAAAGCTTATACTATTTAGTAATTATAGTTAATTCAAATACATTAAAGCTATATATTTATAGGATTTTCCAATAAGAGTGATATGATTTCTTTTTTAAAAAAAAAACCAACTAATTGTTAAAGAAATTCAAATGTTTTTTATTTAATGTGAAGTACAATTGATACAATTAAGTTCTGAATAAAACGTCATTCAAATGACGTCCACGACTGCAGGAACGAATTCGATGAACCCAATTTTCGAGCACTTTTTCTACTAAATCCAGTCGTACGTCATGAATAGCACGTGCAATATTGACTTGTAAAGCTTGAAGAGAGTCTGGTTTATTGCTAAAGACCAATGACTTCAAATAACCCCACCCCAGAAATAGTCTAATGGTGTTAAATCACAGCTTCGAGCGGTTTTTTGTCTTATTGGCACTTGAACATTATGCAAAGAAAATTTACGCTCAAAATTTTCAAAAATTCGACGAATAACGAGCATACTTGGACGATTATTACGACTATAAAATGGCAAAAGCGCACGAAAAGTTGCAATTGGAGAACGATTATTTTGATAATAAAACTGAATAATTTGTAAACGTTGTTCTTGCGTATATATCTCCATGATGAAATTGTAAGCATTACTGAATTCAATGAAAAAAAAAAAAGACAAATGGCCGAAATGTCACTTCAAAATCATATCATCCCTATTGAAAAACCCTTTAGTAGTTGCTTCATGAAAACCGTCACCGTCGGTAGCAAATCAATTGATCTATTATCTATTGTAGATTCCTTACAATCATTTAAAGTTTGCGATACATAAAGTCTATCTTTATTATCGACTAATAATAACATAAATATTGTCAAATGTAATTTGTCCGGATGAATGAATAGTTTTTCATTACATTTAATTATATCGCCATTTGCAATTATATCCCTCTAAAAGTAAACAGTTTTGTATTATTTATATATATACATATGAAATTGTAAATTGATTTTAATTTTATATTTTACCATAAATCTTTTATAAGCATCTTTAATGATTTGATTATTAAATGGAAAACAAATAAAATGTGTTGAAGTGTTTTTATTCTTGATGACAAAACAACTAAATCTAATTTTCAGCATGCACATTTAACATTATTAACGGTTTTTCCTATTGTAACTATTGTCCTTATAACAGTCATATTTTTCTGTGCTCCTTGTTTTGGTACGATTATGCGAGAGTTTGTTTCAGATTCAATTCTTTTTTTTTTGTTCCAATCATATGTGAAAACGGGTGTTTTTTTTTTTAACTTTAAATTGAAATAAAACACATTTAAATTAAGATTGAAGACACATTTTTTTTTTGAAATAATTTCTGGCATATGTCCACCACGACTAGCTCTGAGGAACCGCATTCGATAACACCAATTTTGGACCACTTTTTCGAGTAATTCAGGCCTTATTTAATCAATAACACGGGTTATGTTGGCTTCCAAAGCATCTATTGTTGCACCTATCAGCATAAACCAATGACTTTACATAACCCCAAAGAAAATAATCCAGTAATGTTATGTCGCATTATCTTGGAGACCAATTAATTGGACCATTTCTCGAAATAATGTTATCACCAAATCTTTATTTCAATAAATCAATTGTTGCCGTAGCAGTATGAGGTGTAGCATAAGATCTTTACGTAAAATTTTCCATGTGGTGATTGCACACAGTCCAACTTGTTGTGAACGTCGACGAATAGACAAATTTGGATCTTCATCAACACTAACTCTTACAGCACCGATATTTTCTTTTGTACGAACAGTTCTTTGTCTTGTTGTTGTTGCTGCATCAAGTAGAGAAAATGTTGTCCGAAATCTATCGATAGTTCGACGAATAATCTGCTCTGATGGACGATTATGTAAACCATAAATTTGGCGAATAAAACACTGATTTTGAAAATAAATTTCAACAATTTGTAAACGGCGTGAGTCTTTCCATGATAATTTGTCAATGCTTACTGAACAGAAATGTCAAAACTACATGACTTCTATCTTCTGTCAAATCACAGTTATCCCTATCGAAAGCTCTATCATTCTAAAAAAAAAAAAACCCCCGTTATATACATACAAATTTGAAGATATAATTTTTTTCATATAATTATGTACAATTTTTTTAACTTTACCTTAGTACATGAAATAAGGTCTTATATTGGTCACTTTTAAAAAAAACTTCTCTATCATCTTTATTGTAAAAAAAAAAGTATTGTTATTTAGCAATTCAAAATATTTTTGTATCACATGTATTCACCTTCTTCTACAGATTGTCTTCCCTTGGTTACTTTTATTTGAGTTCAATTTTATAAAATTTTTGGCAAGGAGTTTGTCACATCCATCTTAATACTCTTATTCCAAACCAAAATGAAGAATGTAAATATCAATACCTACCTAACCTAAATTTTAGGTAACCTATAATTTATTTATATTTTGAACTGACAACAACAAAAACAATCAAATGACATCTAGTAAAACCAATTTATGTTATGTTTTTTCCTCTATATAATCATTAATCCAATTTTGCATCACCAAGAGAAATTACATCATCATTGTGACTATCTTCATCTTGTTTATTATGTTTGTTAGAATTATCTAATGATTTGAACAGATTTTTCTAATTCAGAATTTGATATTGTTGTCTCAATGTTTCCTTAGAATGTTGATCAATATTTTGAATATTATCGTTGTCAAAAGAGACATCTTTACTTTCGTGCTCTATATTTTTTTTTTCTTGATAAAGTTGATTTTTCATCATTTGATTTGTTGATCAGATTTCTCAGAATCATTTATTTTATTAATAGGTTTATTTGAGGAACTCTTATGAAGAGATCCACTCGTAATTTTTGTTTCTTTGATATCAAATCCGTTTGTAGCTTGAACTTTTTCATTTTCTTTCTCTCTAATTTTGTTAAATAATGTTGAAGTTCTGATGTTTTAAATTTTGACTGCAACTGTTATCTGTAGCGGAATGAAAATGTTGTACTTTTAATCGAAAAAAATACTATATGAAATATTTTAAGGCATAACCCTGAAACTTAACTGGGTTATATCGCTACCCAGTATTTTAAGAAGTAAGTTTTGAAAGCAATTTATATGCGAAGAAAACTACGTAATCAGGAATACAACTAGATTACCGGAAAATTAGTGGTAAACATGCATTGTCTGAATAGGGTATTATACAATGTTTGGCTTCCAATGTTGATAAGTACTGATAGTGACATCAAATATGTATTTGGTATCTATTTTTATTTGACAATTTTGATTTGAATATATGTCTTTCAAATTCCAGAACTGTTTGTTCTACTTATTTTTCTTCTCTATTTTAGAAATTAGAATTATATTTAGATCCTATACGTTTTCTAGTTTTGCTTTATCAACGTTAAAACAATAAAAATTGAAAACATTAATTTGAAACGATCTATAAAACGAACAATTGAAATTTGACGTTTGTAACGTCAACTTAACAAAATAAGTAAAACGAATATTTATTGACAAGAATGTTCCAAATTTTCAATTTTTATATATTGCAAATTAATTTTATCATTTAGATGTTCTTAAATTTAAGTTTTTTGCATAAAAAAAAATGTTGACACGTTCCTTCAATTATAATCATTTGGCTCAATAGTTTGTGCGATGATTTTTTTATTTTTATTTATATAAGAAAAAAAAACTAAACTAATTTTATCACAATATATACCATGTATTTCGTGTTTCAGTAATTAAAATTAAAAAAATTTATATAAAAAAACAAAAATTGTTTTTATTTTTTAAATAAAACGTGTTAAATAAAAAAATAAATAAAAATCCACTAAAATTAAAAATTCCTTTTTAAAGTGGCATATTTTTATGATTTTTAAACTTTATTCTTTTTATGTTCTTATTTTTTAAGTAAGTATATTTTTATATTTCACAGTAAATTGAAATTCGATATATGTATTGTTATATATATATATATAAGTAATAATAATAAATTTAAGTTCTTTGTTGAAAAACTTGGGTTTTATTATGAATCATTTATGTATGTATGTATATTACTTATAAATACTGCAGAGTAGTCAAATAAAATTTTTGACTATTTTTAAATTTAATTTAGAATGATGTAAATATTTGTATAAGGATATGTAGTTTATAATCTATTTATTTTTAATTAAAAAAACAACAGACATCCGCGTCATTAAACATTTTTGAATTATAAACATTAGTTGTTGTCCAAAAAGTCAAAACCAAAAAAAAAAGAAAACAAAACAAAAAAGGAAATTTGAAGTACGTTATGATTATTTAAAAAAAAAAAAAACAAAATTAATAATTGAATGATTAAAATTTTTTAAAATTTTGATAAGATTTTTTAAAAAAAAATAATAATATTAATCAAAATGATGAAATAAAAATGGGTATGAATAAATTATTAGCTTATAAGTTAGTATGATTAACTTATGCTACTGCCACGAACATAATATTATTTTATATACACAAAAGTGAAAACTATGGGTGAACTCTTGGAATAGGCTGATATTTTTGTAACTTAAATTATGACGTCATGTCAGTCACTTTTCAAATCATTCAATTTTTTCTATATCCATATAAAAAACGTAAGTGGTTCGAAAATTAATTACTGCAGTAGGTTTACTTATGTAGGTAATATATTTTCAGAAAATTATTGTTTGACTCCTCCCCAAAAATATAAAATATTTCCCAAATATAGAAAATTTGTTAAATATTTAGATATTAAATATTGATATTGATGTTAAAGCTAGTATAAAATGATTGTAGCAAATTGACGTTTTTTGCTTAGAGTTAGAATCCTATCACACAGATTTATAATTTGGCTATAAATTGTCATTTCCATCCGCTAAATTAAATTCGCAGTCTCTGAATCTAATTCCTAAGATTGACATTTATATTATAATCAATTCAATAGCAGTAATAACAATAATATAAGAATTAAATGTTGATTCACTGCATTATTGATTTGTATATAAATATGTTTTATGCATGTATTTAAATGCCGTCCTATGCCCCATGGATGGGGTTACAGAACAATGATGTATTTAAATTATAAGGCTTAATCATAATATTTTATGAGGTCATTCGCTCACAATTTCTGTTATTCTACTCATAACTGTCATAACTGTATTATACGGTATGGTGTCACATTTTTTTAGTTTATCATACCTTACTGCTTCCGTATAGTCAGTCGGATACATTCTTCATGATTGATTTTTTAAATATAATAAATTCATAATAACATGTGATTTTGCAATATGTATTTTTATAACTATATATTATTTCTAACAAAAGAAAACAAATCATATTTTTTTTTTTTTGATTTTAACGCTTCAAAGAAAGGTCCTAAGTTCGCACGAGGATCGGTACATCAATAAAAATTACTTATTTCTTCGGCATTCGTATTTTTTTTTATTAATTTAAATACGTGTACAATATATATATATATTTAATATACAGTAATTTTTCGGTAAATATTATTTTATTATTGTTTTGATTACTATTATTATTTAATTTATATTTTTCGACCAGTAAGTGTACCATTCATTTCTGAAATTGCTCTTATCTTTAATATTTTAATTTAAGTCAATCAACAAACACACATAGACACAGATTCCGAAAATTTTAAATATTGAAATTTAATCATAATTCTAAGTAAAATATTATTAACTGAATAAGTAGTAGAATTAGTATATGTATGACATTTTTTGTTGAAACGTTGATAACGGAAGTAATTCAAAATAACGATCATACGACAAAAATCACCAAATTACGAAATTAAATTATATTTTGTACACGTCGTATATACACATACAAATATTTAGCATATATACAATATATATATATGTATATATATATATATATATTTTTTAAAAGAAAATCTACAAAATATAATTTAAAAAATGTCAAATTTATCAAAATTTATTAAATAAAGAAAAACACATGTGCATATGTATGTAAATGTATAAGAACATTATTTACAAAAGAAAAAAAAATTAAATAAATAATGTCAAAAATTTACTACGTCTTAAGTTAAATACAGAATGAAATAAAGAACAGTTAAAATATTTGTTTAGTTTTTTTTTCTTCTGTTATCACAAAAAACCGTTATGAAAATTTTTGTTATCAACCATAATACCTACCTACTTGCTAATAGTAATAATATATAATATGAGTTGAATCATGTACATTTGTTTGTAGTTTTTTAGTATTTCATATTTATTTAGTAAAGTTGACATACGAAATATGTAGAATAAAAAATGACTTATCCAATTAGAAAAAAAAAAAATAATATTTTGTGAATATACCGTAGATATAATATATAATATATTTTAATTTCATTTTGAATTGTACCATTTTCAATAATGTAGTTTAATTGTTATTTTTTTTTTTATTTTTGATTTAAAATTTTACATGTTTTCCTGCAAAAAAAAATGTATAATTGATGGGCGGTAAATTGATAATACCATTTAAAGAGGCGTATTTATATTTTATTATTGTACAATTATAATATTATAAATATATTAGTTACGTCAAATGACATCATCATGGCCAACAATCATCATATATATATATATATATGTATATATAAATAAATACTATAATTTATTTTAAATTTACAGCATTAAATCTTTCTGATTTGTGTAATAAGAGAGATTATATTCCGAACACCTTTAACTTGTTATTAAATTTTCTTATCAATAAATATTTTTAAATAGTTTTTATAAAAACTTGTTTTCCAGCGTTAGAGTAAAATTTTGGTATAACAGTGAAAATAGTCGAATATTTTCCTTTTAATTTTACTGATATGCTTATCATACAGATACGCGTATTTCGTCTACTACTTGCAGACTTCTTCAGTGTTTTGTACTCGACTCGACTCGAGTACAATATTCGACTATTTTCACTGTTATTTTTAAATAGTTAATTAAATGACCACCTCCCATTAATATAATTATAGCAAAGTATTAAATGTATATATATATTTATTTATGTAGACTTGAAGAAATTTTTTCCCGAATATCCATCCTTCTATTTTAATTTCATAATTAATTAACTTTTCTTATCAATATTTTTTTTTTCTCCGTCATATGGTCCCACGGATGGGGTTAAAGGACAATGTTAATAATCAATATTTTTCTGTTAATAATTTTTGATTTTACTTAAGAGAGTAAATCTTTTGTCTATTTATAAGCATTTCAAAATATGAGTGATCACATTTGCGCTACAGGAATACTAATTAATCAAAGGGGTGGTTAAAGTTGAAACAATTATATCATTAAATCAAAATTTCATTCAAATAAAGTATATATATATATATATATATATATATATATATATATATCTTAATTATATTTGTATATCAATTTATCTGCATATTAATATACTAGCAAACTTTCAGGCCCTTTTGGGATGTTTGCCTATTATTTTTGATTTTGTCAATAATTTTATATCAATGACAAATATATTTCATTGTTTATAAAATTATTACTATATATTGCTTTTTTAAATTATATCCAAGAATAACTATAATCATAAATTGAAATCGAAATTAATTAATTGTAGATATTTTATGTTTTTTTTTCTTGCTTGGGATTCATTGAAAAATTAATTTTAATAAAAATCAGATAATAAAGAACTAATAAGAATTCATTTAACTAATTAATTAATTGTGATTTCTACTTTATTTTGAATAATTTTGATTAATGAATAGATTTACTTAATTTTAATTTTTAATATTCTCAAATCTGATTAATAATAAATATTTTAAATTAAAATGAAAATAATAAGTTTTCTTATTTCCATAACTATCTTTAATTAATTTTGTTTGTTTTGTTTTTGTTTTTTATTGTTTTGTAATTACTTAATTATTGAAATTAAATTCAATTTTATGCTAATAAATTATATAAATTTGTATTAACTATAAGTATGTATGTATATGTACTAAAAAGGAGAACATGACTACTGCTATTTAAAATTGAGTGTTTTTCTTAATTAAATGCCAATTTGATGTACCAAGCAACGACTGTCACCCATTAAATTAAAATTAATTTTAATATTTTGTTTGTTTTTTTTTTGTTCTTGTTTACTCTTATTTAACTTTTTAACTCGTATCTTAAATTACTTTTTTCTCTTAATAGTTCAAGTAATAATTTAATGACTTTTTTTTTGTTTTTGTTGTTTTAGTTTTTACAATTTCTTTTCAAAAGTTATAAAGTAAGTGTATAACATATAACCTTTTTCCTTGTTTAATACTTTTTTTTTGTATATTTTATTTTTTAGTATAACTAAAACCGAGCACTCTAAAAATAACGAATCCAACATGTTTAATTTAATTTTAACTATGTATAATAAAAGTGCAAGTGAAAGTTACCTTTTATCTTAACGTTTTTTTTTTATTTTATTTTTGTTATTTTATTTTGAGTTTTTGTCTGAAAAAACTGCCATAACAATAATATACGAGTATAAGCATATACATTTATTACATTTTGGAGATATAAGTAAATTAAGTTATTTTTTTGTGTAACTGTTTTTAAATTAGATTGCAAACTTAATTGATCTTGGAAAATATGAATAAATTTGTTAATGTTAACAAATTTGTCGATCAAAAAGACATAACTAAGTGTTATTTGTTTTTCCAAAAAGCAGCTGGAATAGTCAATTCCATTTAAATACCTAACAAATTTGTTAATATTTAATTTATAGTTGAAATAAATTTCTTTTTTTCTTTTAAAAATACTGACGTTAAATAAACCCTGAAATAATTTTTACAGTTAATTCAATGTAAAAATAAATTTTATTGTAAATAACAGTATAGTTACTGTTAATACTGCTAAAACAATTTTGTTTATAAACATTGGTTTTACATTAATAAAAAGCTAAATTATAGTTGAAAGTGCACTGCAACCAATTGCCACTGCTACTGGAGCTTTTACAATTTTTTAAGTATATGTAAAAATAGTTAAAAAAAATCTAATGAGTTTAAGTTTTTAAGTGAAAATGCTGATAGCCCTAGCAGCTAGTGTTTGTAAATCATTATTGTGTATAATTTAAATTATATTCAATAAAAAATAATAATAGTTATTAATCTAATGACAAATTAAAATGATAATAAGCAGTTGCTTCAATGTAAATCTATTGACAAATGGAAATGACAGTACTACAATGTATTATTAGAATTTCTGCATGTTTTGTATTTGCAGAACTGCATTTACGTCGTACTTTCATAATAGACTCACCCAGAATCGATTTTTGTGAGTACATATTTTTAAAAATTTTATGACTTATGATGACAAATTGAACTAAAAAAAATCACAAATCAAATACGAAAGTAATTTTCGAAGTCCAAAAAAAATCAAAATACAGCTTGGTCTTGCTTAATTTGAACATTTTTCAAATTCAATAATTAATGTAAAATCAATATTAATTAATACTAGTATATTTATAACAAAAAAAAAACATAGACATTGGAAAACAGAAATTTATACCGAACTAATGCAACATACGATTTGTAGATTTGTTCAAAGTGTAGAAATTGAGGGTAAAAATCTAAGTACATAATTTTGTGAAATTAAATCACGTCATTCTGTTTTGTTTCATGTTGAAAAATCTTTAAAACCATAATTATCTTAATAATTGCATAATATATGAAATATATAGATTTAAGTATGTATTTGAATTTTTGGTAAGTGTATTAATATAGATTTGTGTTCCTATGACTGCTTCTTATTTACTAATTTGGATACAAAAATTAGTTATTAACTCAGAATACTTCAATTGCGTTAACTTTCTTTTCATTAATTAATTAACAATTTTTTTTTTTTACAATTTGCAAAATCCTAGTGATGTTGGGAGGTTCTAATTCACAATCCTTGTTTAGTAATCAAATGAAATAGCCATAATCGGTATATGCCATAAATCGGTTTACCTTAAGACGAAATATACGAGCTTCATAGCTCATAATAAATAAGCATAAATAAATAAAAAAAAAATTAAAATATAAAAACTAATTGTTTCATCAAAGAATTTATTTTAAATTTTCCAATTTTTAATTTAATTATTCAATCAAATCTCAAAAACATATATAAGTATATACGTTTGTACATAATAACAAAAACATAAAAAAAATTATTAAATGCACACAAATAATAAACTTTTTGTGCTCAAAATATAAACTTTTTATTTTACAACAAAAGTAGTTCAATGTTAAACATTTAATTTACAAAACAAAACTATTTATATAATAATTTATAAAATAAAAACAATAAAAAAATAATAAAAACATTTCTTTCCTATACCAAAAAAAAAAAAAAAACACTACAGCAATTCTCTTTCATTGAAAACAAACATGCTGTTTTATAATTCAACAAAAAGAAAATTCAGAAAGACAAAAAAAAAAACAAACAATTATATGAATTGCGCAACAAATCAATTTAATTATATATATACATACAAACACTCAAACAAATATAATACTCTTCAACATAAATGGTAAATCAAATCAAAAACAAAAAAAGGAAACCTACAATTCGTATTCACTTTTATCACATCACCACCAAAAGTATTTTATAACATATCATTTATTTTGTAATTTGCAATAATAATAAAAAAAAATATTATCAACTCTCTAGTAAAATAGTAGAGCTCTTTGTACATTCACAAAAAAAAAATTGAAAAATGAAAAATAAACAACTCTAACCAGTTAATTCAGTCAACCATCGAAAAAAGAAATAAAATTAAAAAAAAAATAATAATAATATTTTTAGACCAGCAGACTTGCTTTCTTGCTTACTTACTTGCTTACTACATACTTTACTTGCATATTATACAAGGCTGATTTTGTTGGCTTCCAATCTTACATAAGATATAATATACTTTAATAGTATATGGCAGCCACCAACCAACTATTAAATGGAAAAAAGTATAATAATAATATCTAACCAAGAGACCAGTCAAGTAAAAATTAAAAAAAAATAATAATAAAACCAGAAATTACAAAAAAAAATCTTTGAATTAAAAAATTATTTAAATATCGAAAGTAACTATCATTTTTTTTTTTTTTTTATTCTTCAACTTATTTTACTATCTACTACTACTAAATTGTACATGTTTTTTTTTTTTTGATTTTTTTTTCTTTACTTATTTTTGGTGGTATCTTCTTTTTATTATTATATACATACTCTTACTTTATATTTGATTATTGTATGTATATATTGCAAAGTGTTATTTACATTCAAGTTGAATATCCGAATATAATAATGGTATATTGCATTTATTACCAACTATGCTTACATACTTACAAATATATATTACAACATTTTTGTATATTTTATTGATGTTTTGCTACACACCATCAACGTCATCGTCTTTATAATTTTTGTCTTCTTCTTCTTCTCTTTATTATTTCTTTTGTGTTACTTTATACTCTTCTTCTTTCTATATAAGATATAGTAAGCAAGTAACAAAACCAGGCCCAGCAAACATTATTATGATGTGATATTGTACCCCGCGCGTAATGCACTTACTTTTATTGCATACAATTTCGTTGCTCCCGCTGCTGCATTTATATGCAATTTCAAGTTTTTTTTTTTCTTGTATTTTAACCATAACCAGTATTACAAGGTATCAAGTTTTTGGTTATGTACATTTATATTTGTACATGTATATATATATATATATAGTTTTATAATATTTACCTGTGGATTCTATCTTAATGATATAAATAAAAATATTATTTATGTTGCAAGTCTCTATATACAGGGTGTTTCAGAAATATGTTGACATAGTTTCTAATATCTCCGAGATAGGGAAGTTTTAATAAAAAACATTTATGCAAGGATGTCTAATTGCAATCAATATTCTACAAGACTAAATACATGGTACCTATTTCTTGAAACACATGTCATAGCTTTAGGTGTAATAGTAAATAGCTTATTTATATGATTGAAGAGAGTTCATAAGTTCTAAGATAACTGAAAAAGTTGAAACAAAAAAAAACGAATGCAAGGTGGGTTCTAAATGAAACCACAATTTTACAAACGTCTCTTTCACACTTTATTATTTCTGCAATAACATGCTTAGGTGTGATTGGATTGGTTATATAACAAAAAAGGAGAGAAGGTTTTTTTTTATAATTATTATTTAGGACTATTAAGGAGTATTTTTTTTTGTTATTTAATTTTTTAATCCAACAAAATGCCATATTGTCGCTACATTTTTAGTTTGAAACTGTACTAAGTACATAATAACATTTTTACCAATAAAATATAAAATAAATACATTTTCACATTTTCTTAAAAAAAAATAACAGTTTCCAGCTGTCGATTCTTGAATTGCTTCATACGTTAACAATATTTTTTTTATGTTATGGAAGTTTTAAGAGGTGCCAAATCGAATTCAGATATCGAAAAAATCTAAATAAAAAAAATATTTTTTGCGTATAAAACAAACCAAAAATGGTGGGACGACTGAATTTTGTTGATAAACATGTAATGTATTTAGGCAGAAAAGCACTGTTGATTTGCAATCAAATATTAAAATAATTATTAGTGAACGGAAACCTGACAAGAATTAAATTATTTAATGTAATGATGTTTAGTTTTAGAGCCTTTAAGTATAATTCGCAATCAAGCGTTCAACTCAATAATTACTCAATAATGTTTCAAGTTTACAAACTACCACACAAATTACACCTGAAGAGGTATATGTGAGAGATTATTTTTTTTTTTTTTTGTATTTGCAAAACACCCTGTATAATATTTTTACTTGTATGACTATATGAATATCGATGTATTTAAATGCAATTGTTGTATATCCACATTTTATAATACATACATACAGTATATTAAATGCATACTTTTTTTTATTTTTTTCATTTTTTTTATTGAAATGGTTCCTCATATTATAACCTTAATAAAAATTATAATAAAAAAATAAGAAAAAGTAAAATTAAGTTTTAATTTACCTGTTACACGAGATCTTTAGGTAATTCTTCAACTTTTTGGTTTTTTTTTTTAATTTTTTTTATGCAATTTTTTTTTTTTTTATATTAATATTTAAATTATTTACCGTATGTACATATATATATAATAATATACTTGTATTCATAAAATTGTAATGTATTTAAATAGCTTTACTTTCAAAATAAAAACAAAATACCAAAAGTATTTCTTGTGTCATAACCACAATGTAATTTTGGCAGATGCATATTATTATTTTTTATCTGGACACTTCAATATATGTTGTAGATATATATATGTACATATATAAATATAGTATATAAAAAAAAATTAATAATAATTGTGGTTATGTAAACATTTTTGGTATTTTGTTTTTTTTTCTGGAATTGTTATGGGTATTTAATTAAAAGAAAAATATTTAAAATAAAAAAAAAAAAGAGTTAAAGAGTTAAGTAATAAGAACGTATATTTTATTTGAATGGTAGTTATTATGCATATATATATATTAAATGATCTAACAATCTAATGAAGACAAATTATAATAATCTGATTACAATTTTAATTATAAAATATTAATTTTTTTATTTATTTTTATTAATGTGCACAATTGAGGTCACAAGAGATATTTTAAATAATTTTATTAAATAAACAATTTATCATATTGTATTAATTGATACGAAAAACATGTAAGGGGCCTGCTTAGGAACATGAGGGGTTTTTGAATATGGATTTGTTAATTTAATGGGCTTCAAAACTAGTGTAAATAGTCTTGTGATTTTAAATATTGATTATGACATTACGAGAAATGTAGACTATTCCGATTTAAAAAGTTCATTTGCAGTCCTAAATGCTGAAACAAGCACGGTTTTTTAAATTTTCGTTTTTTCATTAATATAATATTTTCTTATAATGTTGTCTGATCTGATACAATTTTTCAACATTTTTTCCTATAGTCCATTGAATATTTATAATTATAACAGTACATACATAAATTAATTTAATTTGTATTAATAATTTGAATTTTGTGGTAAAGGCCGGTTTTCATTTAGCTGATATATCGTCGAATGGTTAGAGCATAGACAAAAGATAAAAAATTCCATAACTATCACACTTATCAGCAACAATGATAAAATATCGGTAGAATGACCGTAATATTGGGAGAAATATCGAGATAATCGTTATAATAATTGTTAAAAATTATAATAATTGTTATTTTAAAATATTTTCTTTATAGTTAAAAATGTAAAAAAAAAAATTAATTAATAACAGCATAATTTAGTGGCAAGCACTGATAAAGGAAGTACTTATATTGCTTCCTATTGATATTTACGAAATAAAAACATATACTGGTGAAAGGAAATTTTTTGACTTTACTTTAACAGTTATATTTTTTTATTTTACTTACTTTGTAATTGCTCGAAAAATCGCGTGGTCCTTAATTTTATTTCTATATTTATAATTTTCATACTGGAGAGTTAAGTCTTTTTTATAATTTCATTTACTTTCAATTTCAATATAATTTTAATTATTAAACATTGCATAATAATCTTGATAATTTTTTTTATTTTTTTTTTTTTAAATAATAAATTTTTTTTATAACGTTATTTAAGTAATCATCAACTTTCTAATAATGAGAATATTGCAACTGGTCACGAAAAACTCGCTACAACAACAAAAACCTATATACTAAAAATTTTCACAAAATCGTTTTTCTTATGAATTTCAATTTGATGAAGTCATTAAGTTAAATTTAATTTTTTGTTTTTTTTTTTTGTATTAATTTGATTAAAAATTATAGTTAAATATTTTTAAAAATAAAAATGTATACGTGTTAGTTAGTTACAAAGTAATAGATATATTTTATAAAATTTTCCTTGAATTAAGTTGTATTTATGTGGTATCATTTTTTCTTTTCATTAAAATGACACTGAAAGAAGCTCTTTAAAAAGTCAATTCAATAATAAGATCCGGAAGTAAAAGAATTTATGTTATTTTATTAAATCTATTTCTTTTTTTTCATTCAATTATTTTTAATTTATTTTTTCGCGGTAGTTTACAAGCAATTTGGCGCTTTTAAGAGAAATAAAGTTTAACAAATTGAAAAACTAAAAAAATCGAACAAGAAAAAAAAACATTTAAGAGGATTTAGTCATTAACGAGATAATAATCAATAGTTATAATAACATCATAGTCATAATCAATAGTTACTTAATTGTGAACTATTTTAAATTACTTGTTTTTCAATCAAATAAATAAATTAAATTGTGTTAAGCGCCACTAAATCAATTTTTGAATTTAAGTGTCATTTCAATTTAAAAAATAATTTCATAATAATTACAACTTAGTTCAAAAACGATAAGAAATTCAAACTTAAACCAAAGGAGCACTAATATTAAATATAAAGAGTTAAATTTGAACATTGATAAATTAATAAAAATATTTAAAAACAAAACATTATAAAAATAAATTTTAAACAAAATTTTAATTAGTCGGAACGCAATGAATGTCAAATAATGTTGTCATTTGCATAATGTGTAAAATTTATAAATTTATTTGAATTTTTCGTAATATGTATGTACATATTTATTATATGTAGCTACCTATACAGTTTTGATGTAAACATTCACAAAAAAAAAATTTCAATACACGAAATGTCAAATTACTATTCGAAATTACTGGCTTGAAAATAATCAACACAATAAACAATTCAGTCAAAAAAATATTTAAATGAAAATTTGTAATCATCTAATGTGGCCGGTCAGTAACTAGTTGTAAGCAATAATAATAATAAATAAAAATAAATACAAAAATGTATATGTATATAAAATTAAATTCATATAACTTTGTTGCACACTCCACATAATTAAGTATTTCTAATTTAATCATTTAAAATTTCCATCAAAAAATGACATTTTGATGAATTCGAATACAAGAAAAATAGAAAAAAAAAGATGACATTGAAAATGAATAATTTTATTGTAATTAATTGACTTCAATCAAATTTTCAAATGTGAATGAGTACATTATGTAATATTATGTACTCACCAAAAAAAAAAAAAAATTATAATAATTTACTAAAATAAAGATCCGACACGATCTGCTTAACCATTAAGTATTCTTAATGATCGAAATTTTGAAATCAATTTTTTTTCTCTTATTGTATCTCATATTCTCATAGAGGTGTTGTTGTAAATATAATGTTATTTATATTTATGATACAACAATTTTTTTTTTAATAATCTAAGTAATCATTTCAATTTTTTTCTCATTGAGTATAATTTGACCTAAAGTGCCCACCTAAGTTCTTTAAAAGTTATTCTATTATAGAATTATTTTACTATAAATATAATTATCACTATTCTGTTTTTTTTTTTGTTGTTCCGTGTTATTTAACAATTTCTAAAAAAAATTTAAAAATTTATTATTCACGATTTTCACAATGATTGATTGTTAGTAATTTTGAATGATTTTTTAACCTGTTTCTTTATTAAATTTAAATTACGTTAATGTCAGTTAATAATTTTCGTATTGTTATTATATTTATATATCTATAAATCCATATATGAAATCTTTTATTATATATATATAGTGACTTAGAATAGAAGATTTATAAATATCCAAGTTGAGAATTATTGAAGATGATGATGATGGTGATGAATATATTACTAAACTTGGATTTAAGTGATTAATTTTTAAAATATTTTTTGTTGATAGAGTTTATAGATATACCTCATAATTTTTTTATATTTTTAAAAGAATTTAAAATTATTAATTTAATCAGTTAATTCAATTATTTTGTACATTGTGTATGTGTTTAAATTCATTTAGTTATATGTAGTTTTTTGAATGAACTTTTAAACTGTTTTTTTTTTTTATTAAATTTAAATAACGTTTAGTTATGTAATAAATAGTTTTTATAATAATATTGTACCAAACCTTGTACATTACTTAATAAATGTGATTACTTAAGTATGTAGTAGTGTTCAAAATGTGATAAAAATATATGATGAGATTGGATTTGAATTTAGAAACATTAAAAAAAATTAGTTCCATATTGAGTTTAAATTCAGAGAATACCAAAAAAAATTTATTGATTAAGATTCAAGAAAAAGCAAGTTAAAACCAAAAGACGTTAACTTCAAATAATTTTGAATCTTTCATTTGTATTTTTTATTTTTATTATTAATATATTGTTTAAAATAATGGTTATATAGGTTTGTGATCTATATATATCTAGAGTAGCTGGTAAGACATTACTATCCCAAACACTATCCATTTTTTTACTTGCAAAACAAATTTTAGAATAATTTTAAATGAACAAAGATACTCTTTAAAATAATATCTAGAATATCTAATCTACCAACCACTAATTCTATCATCTTCAATACCACCCAAACATCATATTTTACTATAATATAGTTAAGTACTACAAATTTTAAATTTTTTCAATAACTATCTTAAATTAATTTTGATTCTAACTCAGTATCACAATTATTGACATATTGATTAAATATCAAATTAAATATATACTTACTTACCTTTCAAGTAACCACCTAATCTATGTAATCTTACAAAAATATATTGCGTAGTAAATTTTTATATATTATATATAACTACTTATATAATAAATAACTTTCAAATCTTGATATTAATTTTAATTGACAAAATTATGATTCAGCACTTCTCTTCCTATCATCATTGTTATCGAGATTGTTAATAATAATACACAGAGTGTATGTGCCTTATCATAATAATACAACAATGATTTTTAAAGTATTCAATACAATTGTATAAATCAATAATATCAATAATGATATTGAGACAATTAAAAATATCAATTAAAATATACCTTTGTTAATGTAAACAAGGTTACTGTGTAACTATCCAGAAATAAAGTTTTACGAAAATGACACAGTTTCAAATTATAAAGAAAAATTAATTCTGAATCTTAAAAACACGAACGAAAATAATTCTAAATCTTATGTGACATTATAAACAAAATTTATATGACATGAACGAAAAAATTTGATAAGAATTCCAAATTCATATATAAAACAATCATCGACCTCTGAATTAGCAGACTAACGAGATTTATCAATTAGTCTGCTAAAATCACAAATTTTCCAATTTTTATGAAACAAACAAAACAAATTTTTAAGTGGCAAATAAATAAAAAAAATCAAAATAATTTTTTTTTGTTTTTAATTTATTTTTGATTTTGATTTATTCGATATCTTAATGACAATTTTTCTTATCTTTAATACGAAATGAATCGTACCATATTATTTATTATTCATATATATAATTAATTGAATTTTTTTTTTGTTTTCATATTCTCATTTTACATTCGAATCGTATCGAGATACTCAAATACTCGAAAAAAAAAAAATAAAATTATATCGAAAAATGTACTCATAATTATTATTGCTAAGTGTTAAATATATTGAAAATGTCATCAGGTCTACTTATATTTCTCATGTGTCACCTTTGTAATACGTATATACTCAATAACTTAATAAAAGCAAATTTATATATGCATGTATGTATTTAACTAGAGAAGAAAAGTAACAAAAAAAAAACATATATATATATATATAGCTATATAGCTATTTATATAAATTTTTTTGCTTTGTTGTCAATATCTGGAATATTTTTTATATTTAATTGAACAGTCATTTTTCAATTTATTAAACAGTAAAATATGATTTAAAATAAATTTAATTGTATTGTACTTTTTTCAAGGCATTAGACATGCATATAGACTTTTGAATCTATGTAAAATTTTTTAAAAAATTATTGAAGATATAATATAACTATCTCATGCATTAAAAGAACAGTAATTTCAAAACGAACAGTATCAACATTTTATAAACAGTACTGTAATGTATAAAATGGCCATGGACTATAATCATCAGGTGAATTAATTACAGAGAGTTTTGTTCATCAACACTAGATACTGGAACTCATCAGTAGATATAGTAACATTGAACTCCTAGTTAATTGGAATTTGAAAAATTTTAAAACTCATATAATATACATATTTCGAACCGAATTCAATATTTAACTGTAAATTCCTACAAAATAATGGCATTTTGATTTCAAAGTAAAAAAAGTACAAAAATAAAACAATCGGTTCGGTTATTGATCAGGTTATATATTAATCGGTTCGTATAGCATCTAAAATGTCAGCTACCACTTCTACTTTCAATCTATATTATGTTCACGTCCAAAATATTTTCTTGTTTTGTTAAAAAATATCTTATAGATTATAAGTAATAAGTCGATGTTTTATTCTTTCCCTGTAAATTGTGATAGACTCTTTTGTATCATTCAATTTTCTAAATGACGCGCTCCGAGCCAGAATGGACCATGTAAAAAAAATACTTTAGAGATAAAATTGCAATAGAAAAAAGATTAATCACTTCAAGCAGTTCAGTCCTTTTAGGGAAAAATTACCCCTGTTTTGCACTTTTAATTTCAAAATTAAAATAAGGACTTGAATACGTAATTTCGCTTTATAAAATCTTGCTATTTTTAAATCTAGCTTTTTTCAATTCTATTTTTCAACTTTGTTTTTTTTTTCAAATCTCGCTTGATAAAATCGCGCTTTTGGAAAAAGCATAATTTTCCGACATTATAAATGGAGGTTATTTGAAAAGTGATTTTCGTGTCGCTCCCAAAATAAGAAAATAATTTTAAAAATATCTTAAGATTATTTTTAATCGTATATATAACAAATTTAATTTAACAAAAATTAATACCTAATATAAATTAATCTATATCTCTTATTGTATTGATAATTCCATTTCTTAAAGTTACACGATCACTTAAAGTTTCTTCAACACGTCATTAAAGTTTTTCTACTATACCAAAAAAACAAATACTCTCAACTTCTGAAGGTATGAAATGAACAAACTGTCTAACTAATCCTAACTAATTGTTTTTAGTCCGCTTCGTTTTTACTGCTACTTTACTTGTCTTCAATTCTTCCTACGACAATGAATCTGTTAATTATACTTGTATGTTAAAATTATAATCAATTCAATTCATTTATTTAGCCACATATTCACATTTATTTACAAGTGCATACATTTAATTTTACAGAAATCAGATCTTATACTAATTAATCTAGACAACTGAAATATAGTTTATTTGTTTCTAAGTTGTACGATTAATTGTATTTCATATTGAGATTGTGAGCGGAACTTAAAATTAAACTATCCTGCATAAAAAAATATAAAATAAAACTCTTATCAAGTGAAAAATTAATTTATACAATTTCTAAACAAAATATATTTTTTACTATAATTTTAACATCTCATTTTGGTTTTACCAAGTGGGAATTTGATTTGGTTTTTATAACTCACATATTGATTTCCATGAAATTTGTATCTGTATGTGATTTTTGAAATTTTTCAAATTCTAATTAGAAGCTAAATCTATGATGATGAGATTCATTGTGTTGGTGAATAAAACACTTTTGCACACAAAACAGCATTGGAACTATAATAATAGTAATAGATACATAGTACCAAGTTTAGTTTGTTAGCAGTTTGTATTTTTCATTTTCATTAGAAAAATAAAAGTTCTTTTATCAATTAATTTAAACGTTTTCGAATTTCGAATATCTACCATTTTAATATTTCAATGTTTTTTAGAATCTTAACATTGACAACACCTAATAAAGCTAGTAACCAATTTTTTTTTTTTTATCTTATGATCGTTACAAACTTTTTAAAACTACACACTTACATACTTAATCATTTAACTGCTTTAAAAATTATTCAATAACAGAACAAAAAAAAAAAAAACTAATTCAGTAAGTAAAAAAAAAATTGTTATCATTTCATTTCAAAAGAAAATGTGGTTAAGTTGTCATGTTGTTATGAAAAAAAAAAATAATAATAAAAATCATATTTATTCAATTAATTCATATTGTAAATTTATGCTAATTTAATATATTTGCAATTTATTTTTTATATTTTTTTTTGCTTGCCGTCGTCTATTTAAATAAAAGCTTTTAAATTTTTCTTTTATATACTTAAGTACATACATACATATTTTGATAATATTTACTTACATACAACGCGACAAGTATACAAATATGTATATAAAAAAAAAAATTTGAATGAAAGAACAAAAAAAAAAGAACAGATAACAGACACTTCAATTTAAGCCGGATTTTCTGATAGAATACATTTACTAGATTATACTAAAAAAAAAAAAAAAAAAAAAAAAAAACAAACAAAAAAAATGTTTTTTAAGCATCTTCACAACAAGCTCAACATTTTGCGCAGCAGTATTCATGTGATGGAAATAAATCTTGAGAATTTTTTATATTTTTTATTTTTTTATTTTTTTTTGGTTACGTTTTGTTACTTTTAACTGACTTTTAACCTGCCTTTTAATAACACTTTTTTTTCTTTTTTTTTTTCTTATTGATTATTTTTTTTATTTTTTTGTGTAAAATAGAAAATTTATTTATTCAATAAAAAAGTTTATTTTCTTAATTAATTTAAGATTTTATGATAATTTAAATGAGTAAAAAAATAAAAAACAAAATTTATTTTAAATAATTAATTTTTGTAAATTTTATATTTCAATATTAACATTTTTTTTTTTTTTTTTTTCAGGTAAGAATTCTGACAAAAGAACTTTATTAAAAATTAAGAAAATAGTAAGTTAATAAAATTTTTTTATCAATTCAATGTAAATTAAATTAGTGCTATGAAGCATGTGTCATTTTATGTGTTTGATAGATGTAAGTCTATTTGACAGTTGATTGATTGTTAATTTAGCATTACTGAAAGTAGGGTCTGGGCTTATGCTACGCGGTTATTCTATGATAAACGCATAAGTGCGAAAGAGAAAGATGAATTCGTTGACGATGACCGTTGCGTAGTGTGAACACAAGAAATAATCATCTAGTGGTGCTATAGTTATGAGTCCTATATAATCTACTTATATTTTGATATGTCTTGAGCAATTGTCTTTTATAGAGCTCTATAAGTACTGATACTGTGTTTATAGCCACGATTGTTTTTGATATTCTTTAATCATTTATTCTCATTTGCATGTTCAGTCCATTCATTAGGTCTTAATGAATTTGGTGACATTAAGGATGAACTGCATTACACAAACAATACTAGGCACAGTAATAATACTTATAGAGCTGAATTTAGTTGCTAGTTTGATCTAAATAGTTCCATTGTTTTGAGCACTATAAGCTAAACTAAATTTTTAATTTAAATTTTATTGACAAAAAATAGAATTACATTAAACAGTATCATTTTAAAACACTACACATTGATGATGATAATTGTAATGATTAAGAATCGTAGAAGCATCCCTGACTTGATGAAAATTCAGCTTAGGTGAATAAGTATGTATTTTCATAAAGGGGATAGAAAATTTTATTCTGTTGTTTATTTTATTGGTTACATTTTTTTGTCATCATTTTAATTTAAAACTGTCAGGTGTACGTTTGACAGAATAGAAAAATATTACTTCAGTGACATTTTTATACAATAGAGATGGGTCATCTAATATGAGTGAGAGAATATGCGTTATCTAATTTTTGAAATTAAATATTTTTTTTTAGAATTCTTCTTTCGAATACTTTCTAATTTATTTCTGTTATAGTAATTTTTAATCAAAGCTATTCAAGTATAACAACTTAAGCCCGGATGTATTATGAAGTATATTATCTTATATATATTCTTAATTTAATTACCATGTTTAATATCTTGAAATTGAAAAAAAACAAGTGTGGGTAGAGATATTTTTGTATTGCTCTATTATATCGGTTCACATTTTTAAGATCAATCTTAAATTTTATTTTGTGATAATGTGTAAATTTACATCAAAACTAACTAGTTATACATTCGTTTGTTGTCAACTTCGGCTCGAATATTCCATCAAAAATGTTCCTGAATTCAAACAATTATCTAACAGTAATTTAATTAGAACATCGACTGAAATCGAAATATCTCTATACTACCTGTATAAAATTATCTCAATATAAAAATTACACTTTTGTAAGACACCATAACCCATTTTTAGATAAAATAATACTGTCAAGCAATTATCATTGATACATACGAAAGTCTTTACTATTTATATATAAATATAATATAAAAAATGATTACTAATGACAATTTAAACTTAGTTTTTTTAACAATTGAAGCAAAGTTATTTGGTTCATTGATTTTTGAATGTCCTCAAACAAATAAATGAATTTACTTACATGCTTATCCCAACGTCTCGTTATTATACTTTCATTGTAATTGCTTTTTTTTGTCTTACTATCGTTTAGTTTTCACAATGAAAATTTACTGTTGTTCATGTTAAGCAGTATCGTCTTTTGCAGTGTTTGTTAAGCAGTATCGTCATTTAAAATCTAGTAAAAGAGATAATATTCATTTTTCATATAGAATTTGAACTAAGATGTTAGTCAAATTGCTGGATTGAATTTTTTTTTCCTGTACTCATATTGATTTTGTTATAAATTATTGTTTGTATATAAACAGTCCACAATACAAATACTATATCTAAATCTTTAAAATTAATTATTATTATAATTCTTCCGGTTCAATTATAAGATCATATTGAACAAAATATATTTTAAAGTAGTTCTGACATCAAATACAAGTTTGCAAAGTTTAACATATCCGTAATTTTATTTAATAAAAATTTTTCATATACGTCATATATTTAATTAAAACAAAATATAATTAAATAAATAAATAATTTCATATATCGTCAAGTTCAAAATGAAATTATTATTTAATTATTTAATTTTTTTTTTTTACATAAAACTTATATGGCATTTGACTTGTCAAACTGCTTTTACTTCTCGTTCGAACTTTTTTATATTAAATTTTAATATCATGTTTTGACACAAGCGATTTTTTTTTGTTTCGTATTTTTTTTTTTTTAACTATAAAGAAATTTTAATTAACAATAAAAAAAATTAAGTTTACACTAAAAAAGGAACTCTATAAACAAAAAAAAAAGAATTTAAAGCAAAAAAAAAATCATTAGAGAAGGGGTTAAAAATCTTTTTTTCATCTTATACGCAATAAAAAAAATAGGCCTGTTGTTGGCCTTGAAAAATCTCAGATTCCTATGAATAATTATATTGTCTCATCTAAGATTTTGAAAGTGATTGTAGTTTTTTGGATTTCAATTTTGTCATTTTTTTTTTGTTTTTAATCTTTTCTTATTTTTTTTTATTGTTGATTTTTATAAAAGGTGTCTCTTTATATCTGAATGATATTTAGATTTTTATTAATTAGATGCCCTTGTCTATATACAATTAGTTAAAAATGAAAGAATTTTATCTTTAGAATTCTAATTCTAAAAAATAAATTTGGTATTGTTTTTATTTATGAAATCTATTATATTTATTTAACCCCTAACTGGAAATTATGTATATACAGTACAGTGTAGATAGAGTACATCACTACATAGGTAGTATACTGATACGCAATATTAATAAAAAATGTAAAAATATACAAATAAATTTTAATATTTTTATTTATTTCTTTTGAAAAACCAAACAAACAAAATAAGTACAGTATTCTGAAACAATATAAACTATAAAAAAAATTAAAAAAAAATAAATAAACATGCAAAATAAATATGTATAAATGATGATTTCTTTGAGTTATGAATATGATATTCTATTCTTTGGGTCTATTTTTAATTTAATCGATTGTTGTGTTGTTCGAATTCAGCTTGTTAGGTTGCAGTTACAGAGATATGTAAAATATTTTGTGGTAGACTTAAAACTTTTAATAAAATTAATTTGTAGAAATAGTATAAAATATTTTAAAAAACAATTTTTTTTCAAATCTAAATATTTTAAGATTGAATAAAAATCTATTAGATCAATTCAAGGTAATATAAAATACTAAAATATATTTTTATATGAAGTATTGAACGTAAATTGTTAAAATTTGAGATTAAATTTGTTTTTGTAGAACATTATTGTACATTTTTATAACTTTGTATTAAAATGTATGTCTACCGTATCCATTTTTACATATTCGTTTTACGTATCGCTATGCCTGCAGTCTTACATGAAAGTTTTAAAATGATTTTATATTAAAATTTTAGTTTCTACCGCTGCAGTGAAATTTAGAATAAAAATATATACATATCGCAGTACGGATTTTTACGAATCGCTATAATTGCAGTTTTACTTGAATGCTTTAAAACGTTTTCTAATTTTTCTACCTATATAGCAATTTTTTACAATCAAATAAAATCAAAAGTGGAACTATAATAATATGTTTGAAAAACTTAAAGAATTTCAATATTTCCCCTAATTTTTTATTTATATCATTTAAATTATTTTTTAATTAAAATTTGCTTTTGAACAGATAGTAAAAACGAAATTCAAATTAATCGAGATTTCGTTACGCTTTTTTTCATTTTACAAAAACAACAATTTTCTTTAATCACGACATCATCCACATAAATATAATCATGAAATATAATTATTAATAGGTGTTCTAGCAACCCATAATATCAGTTACAGGTTAAATATGTAATTTGTATTAATGAATGGGGGGAATAAATTAAAATAAAATAATAATTAAATAATAAGGATTATACAGCAATTAATAGTGTCTGATCCATCATTATCACATTTTTTGATTTTTGTTTTTGTATGCTATAAATATTAATTTTTTTATTTAATATTCGAAAGAATGAATTAAAAATAAGTGATTTACTTGTACAATTTGAGGGGAGACTTACAAAGTAAAAAAAATAAAGTAACATTGAGTAACATTTATTCAACAAACCAAATAAATTATTTCTGTTAAATAGATTCTAATTTAATATTGTGACTAAAAATAAATAATTTAAATTGTAAGTCTATTAGCAAGTTTTTTTCATTTATTATTTTCTTAAGCTTTTTAAAATATTTACAAAATTTATTTATTTAATAATTACATATATAAATATATGAAAAAAAATTAACTAATACATTTTGTAAATATTTTAATTTAATATTAAAATTTATTTATTTATTTTTGTTAATAATTTTTTTTTTTTTGTCTAATTAAGCTTATGCATTACGACATAAATGAAGGTTGTAAATGTGTGAAATTATTAAAACCAATGGCCTCAAAATTTGAATTGAACTATGATTTGAATTGAATATTTGATTTATTCAATCTCTCTATATAGTCTAATCGATAGGATAGCAATAAAAAAATTAACTTGAATGATGTGGCAAGCAGGGGTTCAAATCTCCTGGGTAGTAAGATTTGTCTCTGTTATTAGACGATAGTTGGAACAATAGTTGGAACGATAGTTGTGATAGTGGATAATGATAGTTAATAAATGAAAGGGGATCTTAAGTAGAACAGAAAATAATGATCATTGAAAATCAGGGTAGAAGAACTTGATTATTTGAGTTCTATAATCCCAAGTGAATTTAATACGGATTAAAAAGAAAATTTATTAGGAGTTAAAAAAAATTTGCCAAAATTTCACATTGAAAAAATAACTTTTGAAAATGAGTGTACCATTTACACGTCGGACAAAATCTAAAATTAAATCTACATAATATATATATAAAATCCTGTTTTAAATCAACTTGTATACAAATTTTTCGATGAACAAACAGTTGATATGAAAATGTTATCGCGTTCTTAACTCTGAAATTTTACCACAGTTACTTATTTAGGATAACTGCGACGAAATATGCAGTGTCAAACAATTGACGATTTTTTTTACCTGTTTTTGATATGGTGTAATTATGGTGTAATACCAATTTGGTTTAAATTTTTTGGTAGATAACTATGCATTTTTTTACAACAACAGAATTACCAAATATTAATTTTTATTTTAATACTTTTTGATTTTCAATTTAATTTTTAAGGTAACTATATTAAATATAACATTTTTTATCTATTAAGTCTGTTTGTATTCATATTTTTATTATTTTTTAATTTAAAAAAAAATTATACTGTCCTTCATCATAACTTAAGTCCCATCTAAATAATTTATTTTATTATTTTCAATTTACAATTTTAATTTCACAAAAAATAAAAATTAAACAGTTTTGTTTTATTTTTTATTCTCATGTAAAGAATAGAATAAAAATTAATATTGAATGGTGCAATTCACTTGCCCTTTTGTAATATATGTTAGCTTATATGTTTAGACAACGAAGTATTTTTTTACCTGTAACTACTATTTCATATATAATTTACTGAAAATTTACCTGTACATCGTAAAGTGAATAGTTAGGTATTGTAAAAAAAAAAAATTAATTTTCAATTTATAAGATGTCTGAGCCCCGTCCCTTTTACTTTGATGTACATATTTACACCTACCAGTATTTAATATGACAATAAAAAATATGTATATATATATATTTTTACATATTGTGCACCTTTCCTTAGTTTTACAATACCTTTTATTATTACAATCAGAACTATGGATACGAGAATGTATTCAGACAAAAAAAAAAGAAAAAAAAAAACTAAATAGATGCAGTTTCTAAAGCATTTAAAAGGTCCATTTCGTTTATGTACAAAAGACAGAATCGATATAAGTATACGTAAGTAAGTACATAAAATAAAAGTGCAGGTCATGTTGTTAAATTTACGAACAAAGATAAGCCAAGCCACCTTTGTTCGTTGTTATTTCGTTTTTCTTTTATATTTATTTTTCTTCTAGGTATATATTCATATATAAATAAACAACTTTCTTACCTTTAAATCTTAAAAAAAATCATTTTCTACAATATAAAAAGTAAAGCGCAATATTATTATTATTTTCCTTTTTATTTAAGTTGAAAATTGAGGATTTGTAAAGGGTATTGGTAAAAAAAAAAAAAACGATTCAGGTAAAATAAAATTTAAAAATTAAACAAAAAAAGGTTGTATATCCAAGGGTACGTCATATTATACTTGTACATAAATACCCTTCAGGATAACCTTTAAAGATTTATTACAGAAATTTAAAACTTTAAAATTTTTTTTGTATACATCATATATATATTTTTTTGTTATTATTTTTCTTTCTTACCTCTTATAAAATATTATTCTATTTTCTTTATTTTCAAGGTCCATACTTACTATCTAAATAAAATGAAATTTTGTGCAGTATCATTTATTTATTCCCTTTTTTAAATCTTGTATCTTGTAATTTAAATGTATGTGGGTTGATGATTGTATTTCTCTGTTTTTTTTTACTTAAATCAAACTATGTTTTAAATTTAAAATGTACAAAATAATTTAAAAAAATATGATTAGAGAGAAAAATTATTGAAAATATTGTTCTTGTTTGTTATTTGTATTTTAAAAATGATGTCCCACATCTTAATGGGGAAAGGTTTTTACATTAATATTTAATTGTAAAATGGATGCATTATTGTGTTTAGTCTTAGTATAAATAACTAAATATTCAAATTATGTGCATAATAAAATGGTTTTTTTTTTTTTCTGTATATCTTTCTCTATTTTTTTCTGATTTTTCTTTCTTCATCTTTCTTTCTATTTCTCTTTTCATTCTTTGTTTCGTTATTCCTCAGTTTATATCTTACATTTTCTACTTCTTTTTGCTTCGTTCTCTCAGTTTATATCTTTCATCTTTCATAGTTCTACTATTTTTATCTTACTTTCATTGTCATTCATTCTCCCTCTTTTTTACTTTTTCTTTATTTCTTCTTTCTTTATTTCTCTACTTTATTTCTTTATTTTGTTTTCCGATTTTTTTTTTTTGCAATAATCGGCATGTAGTATCGATGTCAAAGTTATGTTCATGTCCTTTGTCGATGTCAAATTGTCCTTTGAAATATTTCGTTATCATATAGCATATTTCATCCCTATTTCAATTTAATCAAGTCATTAGATTAGCTAATATTTTCTATATAGCTATTAGCAAAGCAATATTATTATTACTTTGAAAGAGAGTATAGGTCATCAATAAGAAGGTACCCTCTCAAATTTGAATACAAACGATATCAAAATAGAAAAAAACAGTTAATTTAAAACTAAATACTAGATCACTGATCAAATGATAACTATAATTATCTTTTCACTATTTACAATTTTAATTATGTAATTTTTATATCTCTACAATACTACTTATAATTAAATAATCAAAAAATACAATAACCAACAACACTATAATTAAATAATTAAATATCTAATAACATTTCTATAAAACTTCTATTAAATATAAATACTTAAACAACTGGCAATCCTATATTTCTATTCATTTATAGTAATGGTTAGTAACGAATTGCGAATTATTTACATACCAGCTATACTAAAAACCTATAAAAGTTTTAGGTAATTTCAATAAAAACATTCAAATATTATGAAAATTTTGTCGATTTCTATTTACACAATTTAATTTGGTATCTCACCTTTAAAATGCAATTCACCTTCAATCATTACCTAAATGTAAAAAAAAAAAAACAAAAACACACACAAAGTCCTCCAATACTCAAATTGAAAAAAAATTTTTTTACGTAATTTCATCACTCTAAAAAACCTAAAAATTGTAAAACGCCACCACTATATTATTGTCGCTATCATCGGTTTGTTATTAAAGGTGAAAAAAAGCATAACAAAAAAAATATTGTTATGCCGTCATAACCCATCGTTCGATTACTTTGGCTATTATTATATTAACTCAATATTAAAATGTAACCAAGCAAAGTATTATATATATATATATATATATATATAAATTTGTTACGAGTCACATAATTATATGATGCGAACCGGAAACTCCGGATATTATGTAATGTTATTTTTTTCCATCATTCTCTCAGTTACATTGTACCTACTTTAAAAAAATTTATTTTTGTTTTTTTGGTTGGGTTGTCCAATTTAATTTGTAGCTTAACTAAACATAGTATTTATCGCTAGTTGGTTATTTTCTCTTAATATATAACTGCCCACTTACTGGTCAATTTAAGAGAAGAGAGAGCAACAAAACAAAAATAACAAAATAAATAAAAAACCTTTAAAAATAGTTTAAATGTTGGTTTTATTGGGGGTTTTTTTTTTATTTTTTGGTTAGGTTTGGGATAGAGACGAAATTATATGCACACAAAAACAATTTAATTTTTTTTTTTAACCTTTTTTAGAGTTTTACGTGAAATCAACATTTAGCTTTATTGATATTAATTTCTTGTCGTGTTAAATTTTCAGTAGCAATAACTAAAAACATTTTAATTTTTTTTAATATATATATATGTATATATATATATGTATATAGACATTTCAAGTATGTATATTTATTATTTAAATTAGTTATATTTAATCAGTTGCATACGATTATTAATATTTCAAGTTTTTTATTTTTTTTTCTTTTCTAAGTCTGCAAACACAAAAAAAATATATAAAAACATGGTATAATGTTGAACAAATTTGATAAAATAAATATCTGCCCTAAATTATGTACAATATAAACAAATTAAACAAACTTTCATTAAAAAAAAAAAAACATTTTTTTTTTCTTTTTTAAATATAACAATAAAAATTGAATAATATTTAAATAATAAACAAAATAATTTAAAAAAATACCCGAGTCAAGTATATTACGTTAATAATTTTTAACAAAAAAAAAAAACAAAAATGGTTGTTAAATATTTTTAGTCATGTTAAATAATTGAAGAAAAGTATTTAGTTAAGCTTTCCTGTTTTTTAATAAAATTTCAAATACATATTTATAACAAAAATATACCTACTATTTTTATAAAATTGAATAATTACTGAGTAGTGTAAAGTCTGAACAATAAATTTAATATTACTTAATTTATTTAAAAAAAATATATGATCAGGCCGAGGACATTTAATATGTTTACTGTTCAGACAGTAATTGAGTATTTAATAATTTTTTAAAATTAACGGTAAATCTTTTACTTTATTATTCTACTACATTTCTACATACATTTTTTACGCACTACTCAAATACTATAAAAGAACTTTTTATACAAAATTATTGGAGTTTAACTAAGAAGATGTAAAATATTAAGGGGACAATCGGATACATTTTTTTTTATTTCAGATATAAGACATTTTGACTCGAGATGTTTTGATAAACGTTCAAGCGAAATTATTATTTTATATCGAATGGTAACAAATTAAATGGAAGCATGTTCCAAATTTTTCCAATTCCAATAATAGTTTCCTAAATCAATGTTGGACTACACGTGGACTTCCACGTTGTATAAATGAACATTTAAACGAGTCTGTTCAAGATTTTCTCTTTAACTTTATTGAACTCAAAATAGGTTGTAAAAAATTCACAGCAACAGCAAAATACTATGCATAATTGCAAATTGAATTGCTGAAGAAAAATTATAATATTACTACTACTATCGAATTAACTGATTTCAAAAATTTATTGATTAAATCAGCTGATTTATTTATACAATATTAGTCTAACGATTTTCTGTGTATGTCATTATTATTTTCAATTCGACTTGTTTTCGAAATCAATTTCTAAAGAAAAATATTCTTAACTAATATGTAAACAGTTGAATTGTCAACTGATTTTTGTGATTAATCAGCTTACTAATTACATTGTTTATTTTTTTAGTGCATATTATTGGAACAATTTATTGTGTGGGTGTGTGTGTGTCTGTTTGTGTATATACAGTATATTAAATTTGAATATTAAAACTACACTTCTAATTGAATAAAATAATTGTTTTTTTTTTTCAACATGTCAATGTCGAAATTTTAAAGTTAACTGACAATTACAATAATTATGTTAGACAATTCAAATTTAACGAAATCGTGTCGTTATCAAAAAATCCTGTGTTAGGTTAAAATCAATATTTTTTTAATAATTCAAAAATCTCAATCAAAATCTTCCTAATGGGATTTTGTTTAATCAAAGATATCTGAAATAATTAATATAGTCAAAATTGTATTATAAACTTAATTTTAACAATAGGATAGGAGTTCTTAGTGCACCAAAGTCGACACAGCTCTTCAGTTCATTGTTTTCCAGAAAATACAACGATAGATGAAGGCCTTTTTTTTGATGATTTTCTTCCATCCGGAATAGCAATAAATTTAATTTTGAAAATTTAAATATACATACATTTTTTGGTATTGCATATATACGCGACGAATTTAATTGTAATTAATTTACAAACTTATCAAAAAATTATGGTTTTTATATCTAATTAAACTTCTAAGCAGAATACGTTAACAATTTAACAGTGTGTGTGTATGTAATCACTATTAACTTTAATCAGAAGTAATCAATTGCAATTCAAACACGTATAAGTTGTATTTTAAAAGTCATAAACTGTAATTTAAAGGTAATCAATTATAATTCAAAAGTAATCAATTGTAATTCAAAACGTAATCAATTGCAATTCAGAACAATACTTTTAAGTTTAGAAATAGTCAATTGAAATTCAAAATAGTCAATGCATTTCATATTTAGTCAGTTGTAAAATTTAAAAGTTTTTTATGTAAAAAGTAAAAAGTTATACATTTTGAATTTAGAAATAAAATAAATAAATAAAGTAAAAAAAAAAAAGAAAAAACGTTTAATTTTAGTTATAAAATTTGATTTATATTGGCTTACAATACTTAATTAAATACATTTAATAATTAATACTAAATAGATTTATTTATTTATTTATATTAACATTTTAAGTAGTATGTATAACAATTAAAATTATGATAAATTACGTTTTTATTAAGATCTAGCTGCTTGGACTATCCGCTTTAGTAATTTTAGATACATAATACTATATTAATCAAATTTTTTAAAAATTAAAATTAAAATTTTTTTAAAAATATTATTAATTTAAAAATTATATTTTTTCTTATTTTGATTTCTCAAACTCCCAACAAAAATCCTATGGTTGTCATTTTTAATTCAATCCCTCTAGGATATTTAATTAAAAAAAAAAATTATCGTAAATTTTTATTTTAAAAATGCGGATCTTAAATTTCCTTTTCCATTACATTATTCCATTAAAATATCAATACATAATAATCCCTAATAGTTATCAGGAAATTGAAAAATTTATTTATAAACGGAAAATAAAGAAATTTTAATTGATTAGTAGTTTGCCAATCCATCGAAAATATCTTCAATTTCTTAGTAATGGTTTTATTTTTTTGTTTTTTGTTTCAAAAGAAATTCTCAATACAATATAGGAGGAATATTTATTGTACAATACCATAGCTATATATATCCATATTTGCCAGTGTAAAAATTTTCAGAGAGCACCTTTTAAATTTTTTTTTGTTTTGTTTTGCAAAAAAAAAAAATAATTTCATAGGCAGTTTTGTTTTTGTAACGCATTAGTGATTTTTTTAAAGTTGGAAAAAATAGTAACAATAACAATAATAATAAAATTTTCAGAAACATGTAATAGGAATTACCCAGTGAAATGTATATATATATATATATATATATATATTGTTATATTGAAGAGGAAAAATATTACAATAACTTAAGGTGTATTGCGAAGGTGTATAAAGTGTGTAAAGCATAAACAAGATAGACGATTTTTGTTATTATTGTTTTTTTTATTTTGGTTTTGTCTGTTGTTATTCATTATTTTTACTTCACAATGGGGTGCACAATTTAACATAATACCAAAAAAAGAGAAAAATTATATAAAAAAAAAAACTGTGAAGTACTTAAGCTATATTGTTGACGTTATATATATTATATACGTATAGGATAAATATAGTTAATATCAAAATTATTTAAGCAATTGAAAAAGCGTTTCTTTTATTTTATGAAATTGTTCTAAGTTTTAGGTATGTTTTGTTCAATATTAATTTTAATAATAATTTTGCTGTTTTAATGGTTAAAATGCTCTCAGGACGGTTTTTCGGTTGTCATATATATTTTGCAAGCTTCAGTAAAATTGTCTGTATATACAGTTTTTGTACAATTAGCTGCACAAATAACTGAACATTTAATTGTATTATTAACTATATACAATTTACTGTTAGCTGATTAGGTAAACTAAATTGGCATATCACCAAAGTTATGGACATTTACTTGTCTTGTGAGATACTGATTAATTGACAAATAAAAAAGTTTAAATCTAATAGATGAAGGTTATTATGCGAGTTGTTCCTTTCGAAAATGGTTACAATTAATTTATCTCTGAAAATGAGCATATATAATATC
The DNA here is from genome assembly GCA_963942445.1 of Argyra leucocephala. NCBI lineage: Eukaryota > Metazoa > Arthropoda > Insecta > Diptera > Dolichopodidae > Argyra > Argyra leucocephala. The sequence continues at coordinate 106,629,862 of OZ012681.1, forward strand.
ACTTTTCACTAACAACTCCTATCAACTTAGTTTTGAAATGATAGTTAGTTATTTTATTGTATGTAAAACATGATAGATCTCTTTGGATACAATGCTCTAAATTTTATTTCCAACCAACCATGATCATATGGTGTTACCTTAACTTGCATTTTAATTTAACGCACTATTTAAAACTAAAATCGAAATCTCGAATCAAATTTTTGATTTTTTGATTGAAAAACAAATTTGTATTCAATTAAGCCGAACTTCTTCAAAAGACTACAAACGAATATATTTTATTTATTAATTTTATATACATGATTGTACAGGTCTTTATTTATGTTAGTACTTAATTATCATAACACTGTCAATAATGAAAACAAAACAATAATTAAACATTCATGTCCTGACCGAATAGTTAAATAGCATAACTACTACACGAAATCGCTCGAAAAATGTATGACTATTGGATAAAGATTGTTAGGTGTACTTTATTGGATAAACGATAACTTTCATGAAGGTTCACCCTTAACTAGAGGTAGCTGGAAGTGACCATTCCAAATACTTCTTGCCCATTTTTCATCTTATTTGTTGTTGGTTGATTTACGGTAACGGTTCCATGGAACTCAGTGCGATTGAGAAAGTCAATCAAATCATAAGATAATTCCTATATCCTTAGGATTTACCCTGAATAAAATTAAAATTTTGGATTACATGTTTAGTTCAGAACCGTCAAAGTCTGTTACATTGCAACTACGTGAATAAAAAACAATTCTATTTGTAATTATAGAATAATATTAAAATCTTTTAAATAATACAATTTCTTATTATTGTTTTGTATTTCTTTTTTTTGTTATTTCACTTCCTTCTTTCATTATACGACACATTTTGAATTTAAAATAAGCTGATTTTATAATAATTTAATCGATTTCCGAATACAAAATATTACTAGAAGCCAGTCTCATCAAAAAATTTAAAAAAAAAATATTTTTCAAGAAAGGAAGGACAGGGTTATGTTCTTTGACATCATAACAAAAAGTCAAATTAAAATAAAAAATAATTTTTGTTTTGTTTTTTTTTTTTTTGTTTATGTGCCTAGATTTGAACAATGAATGAAAGTTCATTTGTTTTGCTTTTTAAACTAACAAAATATAAAATTGAATTTACAAAAAACAAAAAGAAAGAATAAAAGAAAAATTAAAACTAAAACATCAAACTATCGTCAATCTATAAAAAAGACAAAAAAAGAAAAGAAAATTACAAAAACAAAAAAAAAATAATAGTTATATGTACTTATATTTTCCAATGGATGAAAAATTGTAAATTTCGTTACTTTTATATTATTTTTTGTGTGCGTGTGTAATTTTTATATTACAACCTATTACTCGTGGTGGTACCTTTTTCGCTCTTTCTCTTTTTGTTTTTATTATTTTTTTTGGTTATGGTTAATGGATCTACGCGACATGTCTGACCTTTACCTTGAATTTTTTTTTTTTACTTTTTATTTTTAAATATAAATTTGAAATTTTTAAAGCAATTTTTACCATATACAAACTAATTCAAAAAGTCTGTTTTTAAATTTATGGGTGTCGGTTTTGCACAAATTATTTTATAAAAACAAAATTAGAAACAAAATTAAAAAAACAAGAATAATTTAATTATTTTGAATTGTTTCTATTTTTCGTCCGGAAAGACGAGTTAAAAGGAAATAATATGTAAATGTGTTTGGATGAATGTTAAATATGTAAATGTATATAAGGAAGAAGGGACCGGAAGAAAAAAATAGTAACGATGATTTAAAAATTTTAATTTTTGAAAATTCACTGATCATAAAAAAATGAAAAAAGAAAAACAAAATAGAAGGATAAAAATAGGAACATTGAAAGTAAGAAAATTTACAGCGCCTTATTTTCGTTAACAAATCGTTGGTTTAAAGGCGAAATTTATTATGTTCAAAATAATTTATGTGGTACAATTTTTTTTTTTTATTTTAGTGTTAATGTATTTTGTCGCCATTAAAACTACTGAATTTCTCGTTAAAGGAAGTTTTGTACAATTTTTTGTATTTTGTTTAAAAGAGCTTGATAAATCAAATTTTCCTTATTCAGTTGTGATAAAATTTAATTAAAAGCATTGTATAACAAAATCCTTGATATACAGGGTGTGTCTGTATGGTAGCATTATTTTGAATAAAAAGGTGAGTTTAAGCTTTAGGTTCAATAGTTTGGGTAGAGTTGTTAATTTATTTTTTTTTAATTTATTGCCTTGAACTTGATTCACTTAAGTCAAATCTGTATATTAATTATCATATGCAATTTCATAGTTACCGTCAATGTCAAATAGAATTGATTAGGTTTTCAAAAAATAATTGTACATTTAATTTTTTAGATTCTGATTTAGATTATTTTTTGAATTGGCATGAATTTCGAAAAAAAATCCATTTTAATTTTTCTTCAGTTATATAAATAGTAGCAGATAGACCTTTAATGATTCAAGTTATTATTGTTAGTAATTTTTGTTTAAATTATTTTTGTCATATACATATCTACTTAGTATGTGATCCAAAAATATTTGAACAGAAGTATTTTTAGACATGTAGTAAAATATTTAATTGAATTTGATATCAATTAACTTAATATGTAAATATGTAATCATATATAAATATGTAATAATACGTAAATGTATTAATTTAAAAAACATAGAAATCCTATACGAAATATTAAGATTGTAAAATAAATTGTTCTGTATACCAATGATATTTGCGTAATTTAGCCATTTTTAATGACTAATCTGCTTCATAAAATCAAATGTTAATAAAAATATTTTTTAACTCACTTGGTAAATTAATGGACATTTATGTGTTCAAACTGAACATCAACAAAATTAATTAATTACTTATTGAATTTTTATAATGATTTTTGTTTAATTATCAAAGAGTATGAGAGCAAATGGGCCAATCACTTATTGAACTCAGATTGCTAGCATATATAAAATTTGATAATTTTGAAAGAGTCGAGGGAGTAAGTATTTAAAGGATCAACTACTCAACTTAATATTCAGTGAAATGTATTTTATTAAATTTAAATATTAAATTTTATCATGGGTAACAATGATTATTTATTCGGCACAATTGTGAAACAGGTCCATTTACCAAAGAAGGGATAATAGCTATATCCCCAAATCTATAGTAAATCATAATTATGCAAATACTAAAATATAGAGTTTAATTTATATCAGCAGAACACATATTTTATAAAAAATAAATTCCAATTATTTTGTTTTTATTATTTATACAAAACTTATAATTACCAATTTCAACTAAATTAAACCCTTTAATTTTCCCTTTTTTTTAAGTTATACATTTATGATTCTAGTAAAAGTGTATGTAATTTTTGTAAATAAACAAAAACAGAAAAAATTGTTATAATTATTTACACTATCTGCACATCATCACAGACTTCAGACATTTTGTATATGTATATATTTATATTATGTTATACATATATCCATTTTTTTCTCACTAAAATTTTCGGAGCAGTGAATTGTAAAATAAATCTAAATAAATACTCCAAAAAAAAAAATATATATATATATATATATATATATATATATAAATATATATATATATATTAAATAAAATATGAAGCGAAAAATGATAAATAATTACCATAAAATTGTTGAAGGAAATAAAAATTAAAGATAGCAAAAAAAAAAAAAAACAAAGCTAATATTATAAAAATAAAAAAAAAAAAAAAGTGAAAATTGTAAATGAAAATACTAATTTCCATTGTATTTTAATAAAGAGTAACAATATTTTAATAATGTGCGAATTTTTATCATTTTGTTTTTGACTTTGATTATAAAATTTTGTTTCAATCATTAAAAACTGTGAAAAGTTTTCCGCTTTTCAAATTAATTTTTAAAATATCATATTTGGATATATATATATATATATATATATATATATATATTATTTATATCTATAATTTAATAATTTTATTAAAAGTTTTTATATTCATTGTTTGTTTTTATTTTTTATTGTTATTGTTATTACTATTATTTGATGAAAGTTTTAAAATAAAAAAAATAAAAAATGAATGAATGAACATCGGAGAGGATGAGTGCCTTTAAAATAATATAATAATTCATTTAACTGGAAAAACCAAAAATAAATAGTATAACTACTCATTGAAAATGTATTATAATAAAAAACAAAAAAATAAAAAAAAAAAGAATTAAATAAAAATGATAGTGTAATTATTCAGTTATTTACTTCTTTCTTTTTTCAATATAAAAAAAAGGTTAAAAAATCTAAAAGTGAAATTTGATGTTCAATGTTGTGACTTATATACTCATTGTTGCGATTTTAAAAATATAGTACTTAATTGTTTAATTTTTGCTTTCCAAATGTCCATATATTACAATATTAAAAAAAGTGATCGTTTCTAAATTCTGTATTACAAAATTTTAATTTTATTTAGAACTAGAAAATTAAAATTTCAATTTAACATTTCAAAGAATTTTGCAATTCAGCATTAAATAGTTATTCAAGTCATTAAAAAAAGTTTGAAATTTACTGAAATTAAGAATGGTCAATTGAACTATTGTTAAAAATTAATATCAGTCTAATTGTCGAAAATAGTCGAATATTTTCCTTTTAATTTTATTAATATGCTTATCATACAGATACGCGTATTTCGTCTAAGTACTACTTGCAGACTTCTTCAATTTTTGTACTCGACTTAATATCAGTCCTAATATCCCAATATCATGAAAAATTATTACTAATTATATCAAATTATCAATTAAATAGTGGTTCAACATTTATTTCTACACTTTATTTATTGTGTAGCTAGAAATTAAAAAAATCAGTAAAATATACTATAGATTTTTAGTAGTAAGTTGTAGTATCTTTCCCGGCCAATTCAACGAACCCTGAAAGAGCTACTTTCATAATTTTTTTCCAAATAGGAAAAAAATATCTATCAATGTTAATTTTCATTGATCAAATACCCATTTGACTTACTTATTAGGTAAACATTTTTAGAGTCAAAAAATTGTTTGAAATCAAAAATTTTTGTTGCCAATTGTTATTAAAGTGTTCTAAGTCTCAATTTTATACCATTTTTGTTTTTTTTTTGCATTCATTTAAATTATCACCAATATATTATTAAAATTACTAACAATTTTCCCAAACCAATTAAAAAAAATTTCTAATTTAAAATTTATTTACAAAATTTTATTTGTATAGTTAATTCAAAAAATATCTGACAAATATGTACACATTGTATGAATTTATTATTCATGTATTTCTTAACAACACTGTTATTATGTTTTTGATTAGTGATTAAATATGAATATAGCGAAAAAAAAAGAAATATATTAAATGCTAGTTAAAATATTTTTTTTTTTGTAATTTTATGTGATATTTTAACACTAAATTAAATAAATATGTACACATATTTTCATTTAAAGGAAAGTCAAGGTTATAATTTGTTTGATTTTTGTTTGATTTCATATTATTTTTATTAAATTAATATCTTATCAACATTTTATAAAAACAAATTATAAAACTCAAAATGCTTTGGTATTTTTTTGTATATGTACAACAAATTGCATCGTTTGTTAAGCAAAATTAAATTTATTTCAAAAATTTTGTAATGATGAAAAACAAAAATTTTAAAAATTCAAAATTAATTAATGAATAATAAAAAAAATATATATTTAATATTTATGATTGCAAATTAATCAATTTTAAAGTCTATGAATTTTTTTTTATCAACTTCTGATTACAAATTAATATTAATTTTTTTTGTTGTGTCTAAAAAATAATCAGAAACCCTACCTTAAAAAATCATAAATAAAATTTGAATATTAATTCTATCGTTTTTTGTATTTTGTTTTTATTATTTTCATTTTATTTTTTACGTTTTTAAATGTAATAAATTTAAATTTAGTAATTTCAAAAGACGATAACCATGAAAAAAATAACAAAATGTAACAATATAAGATAATATTATAACATACAAAAATTCAATTTTAAACGAAGTTATGGAGGAGAGAAGAGGGAGAACAATTGATAGTTAGTTAGAAAATTGCATTTAAATATTGAAGAATTGCGTGGGTTTCTATGAACAATAACAAAAACAACAACAAAGTTATATAATAAATTCATCAGCAGTTAAGTACTTCTGTTTTTTTTTTCTTGTCTCAATTTAACTCTTTTTAATAAGATTTTGTTAAAAAAAAGTTATAATAAATCTTTAATTTATACAAAATACTATTCATGAAATTAACTTTTAATTTAAAATAAACTATTAGAATAGTTGTTAACTAGTTATTTAAGTAAAATGTTATATTAAGTAGAAGGTTTTTTCTTCCATTCATTACTCTTTCATTTTTGTTCATTGGCTTGATAGAAAAATAGTCATTTAGTTAACTAACTTACTTAGTAACACGAATTGAATAAAACAAAATGTTATTGTTTTTATGTTTTATTTTTTTTTTATGAGATACTTAATTTAAAATAATTTTCAAAAACAAAATGTTTTTAAATTATTATATGTAAATACAGCAGAAATAGTTTATAACAACTTTTAAAAAAACTAACTATATTAGAAAGCCTGTATAGTAATTGCCTTTGAGTTACTCAAACTTAATTTAAGAATTTAAGCCCGATTGTATGCAAAAAAAAGTTTTATGAGAAAAAGTGAGTGACTCAAGAAGTGACTGCTACTGCAACATTTCTGTAATCGTCTGTACAATCGAACAAGCTTCGCTTTTTCATACAAATTGTTAATCTAACTTTTTATGTACTAGATTTCTGTACAAATCATGATAAATTTATAAATTTTCAATTTTTGACAGTGATATTTGAATTTTGAACGTTCTTAAATCGAAACAAAACATAAAAAAATTGCCTAAGTAGTTAGTTGTTTTTTTGTTACTTCAAGATACATAAAAAACACCCCTACTAATTTTATTAATCCATCATCCGGATCTTTACAGAAAATTCATTATAATATCACAAATATCGGAGACAGACTGAAGCTAATGATTATGAACTAAAAATTTGAGTTAACTTTCTTTCACGAGATAAAACAAAAACAGTTTTAATTTAATTAAATTCATAAATTGAGACATACTTAATAAACATCACTAAAAGCGACTTTATTATAACTAAGCGATACTATACGAAACACGTGTAAGATCTGTGAACTAAAAAAATAACTAGAATGTAAAATTTCGTTGTTTAACACAGGCCAACGTAAGCAATATTAATGATGTTGTTATTATGAGCAGTGTTTACTATACATACATTTAATATTGTATAGTTACTATACATACATTTAATATTGTATAGTAAAAAGCTACCCATTATTTCTAAACCATCTTTTTTTAATTTATTTAAATAGATATTTCACAATTTTATGTTGTCATTTAAATAAAATCAAACAAAAACAAAATTATTTTAAATTATTTTTAAGTAGATAGTTACTGTTTTCTATAAATATATTTTGTATATATATATATATACAGTTATGTAAATATATATTTTTACCTTGAGTCATATATAAACAATGACGTGATTATGTCTTGTGACGTGCATTATTTTTCTATTCAAATAAATGTCATCACAAGTAGTTGTCAAACAACTTACTTTTTACATAAATAAGTAAGTAAAAAAAAACTGCACATAATTAGGTAAAAAAAAATTAAATTTTTTATTTTTTTGTAAAGATAATATACAGGAAAATATAATTATCTTGAATAGCTGTTCAAAATAAAAAATTTCAAAAATATAACTAACTAAAATTATTTTAATTGTCCGTCTGCTGTGTTACAAAAAAAAATATATGCATATATATATGTAAGTACGTGCAATTGTTTAGCTTTTTAGCTGTCAAAAAATCATTGTGCTGAAAATATTATTACTGACAGTGAAGTTATCCTATTTCCTTTTCCTATCTATTTCTATCACATCTTTACTCTGTTTAGTACTTTCCATTGCGTTCATGTTCTTTATTAAGTATTTTTGAACAGTAGTTGTTCTCAAAATTCGTTTTTGTCCATTTGAAATGTTGTTGTCAAACTTCTTTAAAAGAGTATGTCAAATGCAATATCGGATGCAATATCGGATTATCTCTTTTGATTCAATTATTGTACAAATTTTATTAAATTTGTAACAATTTGCATTGCGTGGTAATTTTAGAAAATTGAGCTTACTTTGACTTTTTTTTACTATTTTTAGTTTATTTCACATAATAATTTTTGTTTTTGAATTTCCATAATAGATTTAATATTTAAATTTGTTTTTTTATGTTTTTTTTTTTCATTAGTTTCAGTAGGTATGTCGTTGTTGTATTTTATTAAATTAAAAAATAAATAAAAACAAAAGAGAAGTTTTGAGTGTTCCCACGCATATTATTCTTTTTTAGCTTTCAGTATAATTTTTTTTTTGTTTTTTGTTTTAACAAAATAAAGTTAAGTTTTGTCTCAAATCGTTTCTTGACTCAAATTTGAGATTTCTAAAATACATTTTATTATACATATTTACTTTTTGTAGTATGATAATGATGTTGATGATGACTGTGGTAAAGAAGTTGTGCAAACATGGTATGGTAAATGTTGTATTTTTTTTGTTATAATTCAATGTTATACACAAATACAACACTAATATACATATGTGCATATATTATATAAGTAAAATAAATTTTACGAGTGTTCAACATAATCATGAACGTAAATAGACAAAGAAAAATATGTGATTTTAATGATGAATGTTAGACGAGACTATGACAATATTTTTAATTAATTCTTTTATTTCTTATTTTGTTTATAGATATTCAAAGAAATCAAATTTAATTATATAATTGTATATATGGATGTATGTTGTAAATAAATTAAGGTTTATTTTATTTTTTGTTTTTAATTAATGTATCTTTATAAGTTAAGAAAATTTCAATGATTCATCAATTTTTATTTTGTATAAATAATATACTTAATTAATATATTAAATAATAATTAAATTAAATTTGAATGAAATCAAAAACCAATCTAGGTTAGGAATTGTTATTTATAGTTTGGTGGTTGAATGGAAAAAAAAAATGTGAACATTAATATTTATTATTCACCGTTATTTATTGATGTTTTTCAGATCTTTTCAGATTATTTAAATTATATAAATATACTAGTTGATACCCATTGCAGTTGTACAGAAGTGGTTTTGTTTCAGATACGATTTTATATTTTGATTGTTATAGCTTGTAAATATATATAATATCATTTGATTCAAGAATTATTCAAGCAAGTTTAAATGATTTATTCTTAATTAATTTAAAAGCTAAAATTAAACATTCCATTATAACAAAATCAAGACTAATTTTTTTTTTATATTTTACATTTAAGGAAGTGAAGAGTTAGGTATAACTTTTGAAATTCGGCAGTAAATTACATTCATATTATTTGAATAAATAATTATTTGATCAATTTTAATACAATTACAATCTCAGACTTATTTCTAACATCTAAAATTAATTTGAATTTTTGAATAGTAATCAACGTGGGTTAGCCTTCCTAAGCCAAAAAAAAACTAATATAAAAATTTAATTTTTATTTGGTGTATTGGATGCAATGATGCATTGGCGCAATGTGCGCATTGGTAAATTAATACATTGTTTACAATACAAACTATGCCATTAAAAAGGTATACTTCAAATAACTAAAAGGATTTTTTATTCTCTTTAGACATTTTTTTTTTATTTGGTGCATTGATGCATGAATTAATTATTGCACCAATGCAATCAATAAAATTTTTATATAAAAATCTGCACGACTGCTACAAATATACATAAGAAATAATTTACATAATTCAGTATTAAATTTCTTGAAAATTGTGATACCGCCTTTCTTAGAACCACAAATATTTAATGTAAATCCCGATTAGAGTGGCAAAATTCAATAAAATATTTCAATTGAATTTTTCATAAAATTAAAGACCATTGTACATGCATTATTGAGAAAGCACAATAACTTCATTATAGTTGCAATGAAGTGTCCATTTTTAAATTTTAGTATGCTAACCATTTTTGAAAATTTTACTAAAAATACTAGTTATATAATATAAAAGTGCATAAAATAGCAAATCTATTAAAATTACTTAATTATAAAGCCTTCCTTTTTATTTTAAGGCATAATATAAGTGTTAAACTTTTATAGAAAATTAATATTTGTTTCCAAATGGAAGGTTATTTTTTTTTTATTTATACTCTTAAAAAGTAACACCATATATATAAATTTTTAATAAAGCAAAAAAAAAACGATTAAAGGCATAAAGAAAAAGTACCTACATTGAAAACATATGTTTACTTACTTGCTAAGATAAAATTACCCTATATGAATATTTATTTTATTTCCTAGGTAGATCTATGTATCTATATTTTATGTTTTATTTTATGATTTTTCATTTTCTTACACAAATACATATTTATTTTTATATTTAATTAAGGAGTTACAATATTGAATAGTTATTGCAACATAGAAAGGTGTAAAAAAGAAATAAAAGAGTTGAAACCATATAAAAATGCGTGATCCCATATAAGTTGTCATTTTATGTTGGAATTCGTTTTTTCTTTTTATTATTATTTCTTTAAATTATTTTTTTTTTTATTTAGAATATACATAATTAAAGTTTTTCGATTAATGTATGCATTAATTTTAAATTTTTTAAATTAAATTTTAATATACTTTTATGACATAAGATATAATATATATATATATGTATGTTAATATACTTAAGATAATATTATTTATAAATTTAGTATTTTAATTAGAAAGCATTCAAAACAAAATTGATTTTCAATTAAAAATTATAAAATTGCTATCATAAAAAAATTTTAATATTAAAATTTTATTTTATTTTTTTTTTTTATGTTTATTAATTTACATTTTTTATTTTTAATTAATCAATTTAATTTAAATAAAAAATACTAATAATTTTTTTTTTTTAATTACAGGTAAATAAACCAAATTATAATGGAGTAATCTATGAATATTTAATTTATATATTAATGAAATGAGTTTTTTTTTTAAAAAAATTGATCAAGTATGGTAAATATTAAACAGTTTTAATAAAATTACATTTTCGTTATTTACAATTTTTTTAATATTATGAAAATTTTCTGGATTAAAACATAAAACACAGTGGCTGGTTTTTATATATTTTATTAGCTCGCAGAGACAAATAAATAAATAATGCGTCCAAATGGTTCCAAATAATATCACTTTGATTTTGTTGATTCAACATATGACACGTGACAATTCTATTCATTATAAGTGACGATTGCTTACAAGTAATTGATTTTTTATATTAAATGCAGCTGCCTTTGTTTAAACAGACAGGTTCCAGTCCAGGTTTGATTCAATGACAGCAAAGTGCTTTTTTAATCTGATCCAGTACCCTTAAATGAGTTTTTTGACCTGGTTTAATATCAATATTTGTTATTGTGATAAAATAAATAACAAAATATGAAAGTTTGCCTGTTAAACTGATATAGAAATAAATAAAAACAGAATTGTTATGGACCTTTTCAACTTTTTGGATGTAATGGCTTAAAAAAGTTAAAAACAAGAATAATTGATTTGAAAACTAGTGTTTATCGTAAATAATTTCTAACAATAAAAATTTGAATATATTAGATTTTAAGTGAGAGTTGATAAACAGTTCCAATATAACCATGTATATTAAAACTATTGTAAAACGGTTTGTGGAATCCCTTCATAATTCTCGATGAATATAAAAACAATTTTCAGTGAATTGTGTACTTGTTTCTATGGTAAAATAAATTCCTAGAGAAGATAAATTAAATTGAATAAAATTTATTTAGGGCTACTGAACTTGTAACAATTTATTTTTATTATGAATTTTTATTTTATTATACTTCAATTTATTTAATACATACAATTACATATTGCTGGAAAAATATAGCTTGTTTCATAAACTGCTACTTTACTAACGTTTCTCAATGTAGCCAATGTAGACACCGAACACATTTGTGATTGACGTTAGCTACACATTTCCATGTTGAATTTGAGATGTCGTTACGTATATTGGACCTGAGATTTTGTTACCGCTACAAACTTTATTAGATTTTTCAGGCTATACTGATTTGACAAATATGAACAAAAATTTAATATGTATTTAAAAAAAGTTATTTATAACTAAAAAGAAAACAAAATTGCTTTACGACAAAAAAAGAATATGAGAAAAACAATTACAATTCATAAACTGTTATAGTTAATTATTAAACTAATCAAATAGTTAGTTAATTATATTAATTTAAGTAATAATAAAAAATTTAAAAAAAAAAAATAACAAATCATTGAAATGTCTTTGGTGAAATGAATAATATGGTCTACTGACAGCTCGTTGTCTTCAACAAGGAAATTTAATGTACATGTATACTGCTTGAATTTCTGTATTTGGCGGAAACACTTAAAAAATAAGGTAAAAAAACTGCCTGTTGTTAGGCCTTCACAGGAACATGTAGGTATACTTTGATTGATCTGTTAAATAGATATTTTGCGATAGTAGGTCGTTCTATCAAATAGGTACTACATATAATGGTGGGGTGGGTGTCGCTGGTAGAATAATGATCTTCAGGATAGTTAATAATATTAATAATAATAGTATACATATACTTATAATACTATGTTATATTTCTTTATTATCATGTATGATATTACCAAATTTATATTTATTACATAGATCATATTTCTTTCCTCAATATCAAAAACAACATATTATTAAATAGAAAAACCTGAATGATGTGTAAATCCAAAAAATGAAATTTCTAGTTTTTTTTGTATTTTTTTTTTTTCTAAAATAACGTAATATTACTTTCAATTTCGATAGAATTATCCAGATTAGAAAATATAATATAAAATAAAAATAATACCAGATCTATTAGACTTAATAATTTTAATTTTTTTTATTTAATTGGCATATTATTGCAAGTAATTACATGCTTATATGATGATATTTTTAAAGTGTTTCTCTAGTGGATTCACTCAATAAAAAAAAAATTATGTAACACATAATAATGTATTTTATGTTGACATATTTCATATACGGATCTTGTTTTCTTTTTATTTCTACATACATAACTATTATTTTATTAAAGTAAAATAAAAAAAAAAAAATAAAAATGTTGAAATAATACTAAAAATTTGTAATTCTATAAATGCTGGTTCAAGAAAAGAAATAATAATATTACCGTCATATTTTTTTTATACCCGACATTCATTTTGTTTACTTAATCCATTTGATATTAACTACTTATATACTTAAACTATATGTATTCATTATGGATTTATTTTTTCATTTTTTATTATTATTTTCAAATAAGTATACGTACTTATACTTATTTGTTTTTTAAATAAAAATTTATAGATTTTCTAAATTATTTGTCAAAATATGAAAAAATAAAAATACAGTAGAATCGCTATATAGTGAACAATCAAATATTAGTATTTTGAATGTCAAAATTTTTCTTTTTTACTAACATTCATTTTATTTTAGGTTGTAAAGAAAAGGGAACTTTCAATATAAATTTTATTTTAACTACTCTCTATTACAAAAGTTGTCGCACATATTGTTTGTTCTATTTTATATTTATTTCAGTAATCAGTACTGGTTCATAATGATATATTGATATCCCAATTTTTCTCTCTCATTTTGCATATAAGTCTCAGTATTAGAGAGATAAAATCAAAATTTTTTTATAAATAATAATTGCCTATATGTACCATATTTTTGATTATAATAAATTTAAAGGTGGTATAAATTAAGTGCTACATAGTATAAATATTTTTTATACGTATTTTAAAAATCAACAATAAAAACTGAACTTAAGTAGATCAAAATTTAATTTAATTTACATAAATGTATGCTACTATTGAGAGAGAGTTGATGGATTTCAATCAGTTTCATAACTACTTATTTAGAGAGATAACAATTTTAGTAGGATCACTATATAGCGAATCTACTGTACTGTACAACAGAATTAATGAATTTTGTAAATACAAAATGAACGCGTGCTTATTTATTAATGAATGAAGTAAAATTTAAAACTCCATTAGTTTGTAATTTTTTAACATAGCTAATATTATATAACAAAACATAATCCATTGGTATACATATATATATATATAATATATATATATATAAATATATAATATTAGTTTTAATTAATTATATTTATTTTTCTAGTAAATATTTCTTTGAAAATTGATAAAACAAAAAGTAAATAATGGTGGTATTTTTTTTTCAAAACGCATGCCACAGAATTTCATATTTAACAAATTTTGCGGTCATTGAAAATACTTAAAAAGAAAAAAAAAAACAAAAAAACGCATAATAATGTATAATAAATGAATAAAGCACGAACTGTCAAAATCTAACGTTTAACTTTTATGAACATTTTATCTTATGCATTATTATTAAAAAAGCTTAGCACAATAGGCGCGTGTTTACTTTAAAATATTTATTTTTAAATACATACATATATATATATATATATATATATATATATATATATATTAACTTATATATATATTTATTTCTCAAATATGTTTAATTGTAATTGATACCACGTTATGAAATCTAGGACATAACTGCCGAGTGCAGTAATAAATAATAATAGTTTCAAGTATTTTAAATTTAAACTTTAACATTATTCTTTATTTTATTTAATAAAAATAGAAAAAAGTTTCAGGTTTTTAATTTTGAACAAGAAAAAAATGGGGATTTTTAAGAATAGAAGAGATAGAAAAGTAGTGACAGAAAAAGTAATGCAAGATTTATTTTAATGTAAAAAGTAATGCATGAATTTTCTGTGAAAGTAATGCATGAGCTATGAATTTATTAGAAAAAAAAAAATTGATATTAATATTTAATGGTAGATAGATAGGTAAAATATATAGTACTTAGGTAGTAGTGACTGTCAATAGCTACCGATACACTTAAACCATTCATTAAGTTATCGCATGAATTTTTTGTCGCATAAATCTACTTAACGAATTTAAACATTTAATATTAAATGAAATTGATTAATATTGTCTAAACGATTTTAATCCTAAATAAATACATAATAGAGTACATAATAATTCACGAATAAATCAAATAAAAATAATTGTTAAATTAATTTTTTGATTAGTCAGATATTGGTTGTTGTATGTGATAAACTATCTTTATGTCCAGCTTTGTCTTTCCCATCACTACTTTCAATAAATTCAAGTATTACATTAACATAAATAAATTTATATTAGTTAGTAAACGAATAGAGACAGTTGCAAAAGATAAAGCAGAATGCATAAAAGTTATAAACGACATTAAGACTCACTTCAAACTGTAGAATCAACATGTGAGATGATGATAAATTAAATTTGTATTACTTACAAATCTGTCGTAAATTGTACTCAATTCAAATATATATATATATATATATATACTCGTGCATATACAACACAATACTTCCTTCCAATAAATTCAGTTAAAAATTTTCTCATATAAAATTTGAATATTAAAAGTTATAATATAACCTTTCGAACTCTTTCTCTTTACATTTTTTTTTTTTAATTCAACATAAAAAAAAACAATTTTATAATAAAAAATAACCAAAATCAAATGGTTAAACAGAAATTTTCCCCCAAAAATTTTTTTAATTCAAAATTAATAACAATGAAAACAACAAAAATTTGTAAAATATAAAAACCAGAATTTTACAACAACAAAAACAATACAATAAAATACCAATCCAAACCAATCCTGAGTCACTCATAAACATTCTATTCAAACGACCAGACATCGTGTATACTGTAACTAAAACTACAACAGCACAGCAAAGCACAGTGTTCTGGTTCTATGGAACTAAAAAGAATATGATTTTGTAAGTAATAAAAAATGAATAAGGTACCTTATTTTGAACCTATTAACCCCTAAAGACCTCTTGTACATTCGAAATAATTATTTTTTTTTATTTTACTTAAAAAATTCTCGAATCAACTGCTGAGGTTCAGAACAAATATATTACATGAGTGTAAATTTAATTTTTTTTTTTTGTTTTCTGGTTTTGTTTTTGATAAAAAGGGAAATTTTAAACAACCTTTGATATGTTTTTAATAATATAGAGTTTAGTTGCATACATAAATAATAAATAGCAAAAAACAAAAAAATATAAAATAAAAAGTTAAATCGAAAATAGTTTATGTATTAGTATAATGTATGTACTATAAAATTGCGTAAAACTATTATGCAATACAAAATAATTTTAATTAAACCTTCTTTTATATAAGCAAATATAAGTATGCACATTTAAAAATTTTTTATTTTATTTAATTTGTTTTGGCCAAAGTTGAGGAGACCTTTCGCATTCAATATACAAATGTGAATAGTATAGTAAAATAGTTTTTGGTTTATTTTTTTTTGTTGTTATTGTTTTAATAAAATTAATTCAAAATTATTAAAGATTTAATTTAGTTAGCATTAAAAAATATTTTTTTCATATATGAACGTTAAATATAATATGTATATGTACATATACACATAATAAGTGCGCTCTCAATGTGTACTGTCTACTGATTGATAGCTAGAGTCAAATTGAACAAAAAATTGTCCAGAAAAGTATTTAGGTGTATTTGGTTAGTAATTTCGAAATTATTTTATTTTATTATGCTTACACAATTGCACACATGTAAATAAATACCTATCGCTTTTGTCTAGTAAAATAAACAAAATTTGACTTTCTGGAATTTAAACTCGAACTAGCAATATCTTTGAAATGCATTTTCTGTACTTATACTGTTTGAGCTATCTGTAGATATATCTATTTTTTAGGCTTAGAACAAATAAACGAGAACGTGTAGATTTAGTTACTTAGTCAAAATACGGTAGTGCTTTACATTTGTACATTTTTTATGTCTATATTATGTTGAATAACCGTACTTAAATTTTCCAAATTTCCCTAATAACAATATTTCATTTTCCTGTTATGTTTTTAAATCTGTTCTAATTTTTGTTTTGTTACGTCAATTTTTTTTTAAATATTTCATTACTTTCTCTTATTTAGAATTTAAAAATAATTTCTTTAAAATACCACAAAAAAATAATAATAATATTTGTAAACCTAAATTATAATGATAAGAATCTTATAAATAGAAGAATCTACATGATATCAAGAATTTTATTTTATTTGTTTATTTTTATTTTTATTGTTGTTAGTGTTTTGTTAATATAATAATTATTATATTTTTTAATAGCATGAGATGCGTCATTTGTACTACTATACGTTTTCATTTAATTTTTCTGAAAACTTAATATTAAAGTGCGCTTGTGAAAATTATACAAATAAAACTGAGTTCCAAAAAAAATGCAATTTAACGATGTGGCAAGCCCAAATTTAAATCAAATCCCCTGGAAAATACAATTCATCTCTTCTTCTAGACAATAGGTGACACATGTGCCACTTAATAGAATAGCAAGAGTAGACTAAATCAGCTACTTTATGCAAATAATGATTATTATAAATCGAAAGCACTTATCTACGATAGACCACGATATTTGAGCTATACCGAAGCTCTATTCAATCCTAGTGAGGTAAAAAGTGATACAAAAAAATACAAACAAACTAAAAACTCACAATAGACATACATTAGATTAGAAAAAATAGTTAGCTTTAATCATAACTGGATTATTTTAGTATTAGTATAATTATACATAACATCCTTTACATTACTTTGTGTTACATGTATAAAATTTTTGAATCTAGCGTCAACTCACAACTTCTAAGCATTGGCATTAATATTATATTATTATAAGTTAGTATAGTATAGTTTTTCTAGTGAAAATAATCATATATCATCATCGTTATTGTCCTAAAGAGGCTCGATGGGGGAACATAGCGTGGCAAAAATAATCACATAATATGAATATTTTGTACATGAGTTTATTTTGTTTATTTATTTTTTGTATAAAATACAGAATTAAATTTGTATAGAAATTAATAATTATATTAATGTAGTAGAGTATGCAGGCTGTTTCGAAAATAATAATAGCCGTATAACCTCGGATAATTGAGAAGATTGTAATAAAATTACGAATTGGCATGGCAATGAATGTCCGTCAGTGCAGTCGATTGCGAAATAATTTAACTAAATTATAATATTTGAATTTTTCACAAAACAGCTGTATTGACATGATTTTTTAGAAAACACAAACATTTTGTAAATATTACACGTGCATTTATACTTTTATAATACCTATAGATAAATTTGTGGTTAGAATTCACACTTTCCAAGCAACAGTATAATGATCTGTAGAAATCTATTCTGCATTAAATACCTACATAAACATTTCAGTTAATTTTTTTTTTGTATATCTATACATGTATACATTATATACAATTTTTAAAGTTTTGTATATACAATCGTAAAATTATATGTAAGACATTAATTATATATGTAAAACACTAATGTACATATATACGTATATGACATTATTGATAAATATTTTAACATTTTAAAATACGAACTTACTTTCCTAATTAACTTGTAAGAAAAACATTTTTCATTATTTATTAGCCAATTTAATTTATAACAAAAATTCTAAATGAAATTTATTCAAAATAATTTTTTTTTATTATTATAATATTTATGTACAGTTGGATTTTCCATTTTCCATTTTTTTTTGTTTTGTTTTTAAGAAAAAGCTTAAAAATAAAAAATAGATATTTACAAAATAAAATGTAAACAAAAAAATTAAGAATGTAAATAAATATGAATAAACAAATTATTAAAAAGTATATCACTATATACACATGCGTACATACATAAACATTATTATACAAATTAAAAAAAAAAAATAGTTCAAATCTTATCAAGAATTACACATTTTGTGTTCTAGGCGTAACCAATTAAAATAAAATGTGAAGAATTAAAGTGAAGCAGAATAACACAAGATTATGATTATTAATATTTATATGTACTCTAATGTAAAATATGTTAATTATATATTTAAACTAAACACACATTATAATATATATGGTGACCATTTCGTGTAGAGTAAAATACAGGACACAAATAAAACTGTATGTTATTATTTTTAATTAATTTACGTTTTGTGAATTAATCTATGTTAAATTCTTCCTAAAAGAATTTTTACCTCAGAGTCTGATATTCAAAATAAACGACACTGTACTGTCCTGTATACAAAAAAAAATTTAAAAAGACAGTTATACCACAAAAATTAAAACAATTATATAAAATAGAGGGTGAATGGTTACCTAAACTTTACGTAATGTTTCGAGAATTACCTTTTATAGCTTCAGGGAGGATTTGTAAGCTCACAATGAAAAAAAATGTATGGGAAAGGAGCAAGAGAGTTTATTCTTATCTATTTATATATAGAACTAGAGGTTATTATCAATAAATTGTTATTGTACTATACATTCTATGATCTTTGAACTAGAAAGGTACATTTTACCGAATAACTACCGATCGAAAAGATCTAGAGTAATAATTAATAATACGTTAGAAAATGATTTCGCAGTATTAGCGTACTCCTTATTCATGAAAATGTCTATAATCATAACAAAATCGATTTTCAAACGACATGTACCTATATTAAATTTAATTTCAAATTATTTCAATGTAATCTTATTAGATTGTGTGTTTTATAAGTTTTAATATAATAAATTGATAAATTTAATTAATTTCTATTACTTTTGTTTTTGTTATTTTATTAACATCAAGTTCTCTTCAGGCTTATCAAGTTTTTTGTTTTTGTTTTTAGGTAATATAATATATAAATATATATATACATACATACTAAAATAAATTTATCATAAAGTTACTTTAATTCTAATTTGTTTTTTTGGGGTCGTAATATAAAATGATTACATTTTCATTAATAACATTGATAAGAATATATGTATGTATGTATATATGAATACATATATAAAGATTATTAAATAATATGATAAAAACGAAAAAAAAATTTATTACATAAATATGTTATTAAAATTAAAAACTTTTATTTTATTTTGTAATCTGACTTTATTGAGATTGAGATTGTTTTAAATTTATTTAGGATCTTTGAACATACATACTTACATATAGCTATATTTTGAAAAAATAAAAAAAAATTTAATTTACAAGGTAACTAACTTTCTTTAATAAAATTATAAACAACTTTAAAAAAAAATTATTTTTATCTTATCAATAAGAAAAACACCAAAACAATTTCTAACAACAAACTGATGATTGTTTGCTTGTTTGTTTTTAGTTTTTAATACATTTAAAAATGATAAAAATAAAAGTTCAGTTATCTTTGAATTTAAAACATTCAAAATGTAATTTAATATTGAGAATATATTAGAAATAAGTACTTATTAGATGTCTTAAAGATATCCATGCCTCTCTGATCGACTAAACGAATCTATTCCATTTGTTACTATCACTAATACTAAAAGTTGTGGTAGCCGAAAAGTATGAATCAGCTTCGGTATACCTCTACCGCTTGCACCACAAGTTTTAGATTCAAAAAATATTCTAACAGAAATGTTCCACACAGTTAAGTTGTTGTCTTTTTATAGTTTTTGACATTATGGAATCTATTCTACATGAGAACTCGGGCAAGAAGCATTGCCTCCAAAAGTAGACAAAAAAAGTGTGTTCATCAGAAATCTGTACAAAAATAATGTACAAAATCTAATAATGAGATCTCATAAAAAAATTTAAACAAAAACGTAATTTATCATATTTAAAATAAATAAGTACATATAGCTATATAAAATTTAAACCAATACTTAAAAAAAAGTCGATATTTATTTAATTGTTTTTTTTTATTTTATTTTTTTTTAGAATCAATCTTCATCACGTTCATTACTTCAACAACAATCTGGAACAAATATGACACAGGATATATGCAATAATAATAATACAATTAATGCATTAACAAATACATTAAATGCAATTAATAATAGCAATTCAAATTCATCTGCTGTATCAACCGCAAGCTCACCAATATTTAATCAACAGCATAATATATATGCTGGAACACAACAACAACAACAACAACAACAGCAACAACAACAACAACAGCAGCAGCAGCAACAACAACACCAACTTAATAATGCAAATCAACAGGATCAACAAAAAGCAATAAGACAAGTATTGTCCAGAGCTGTTTCACATCCTCAAAATGGCAATAATGTTGTTACTTGGGTAAATACATTAATTGAAAATTTGGGTGTAGGACATCGAAAAATTGAACGTACACAATCCGAACCTCTACCACAACAGGTTAATACATCAAGGTAAAAAAATTATTTAAATAAAATTTAAGACATCCTCTGCCTTTAAAAATTAGTACTTACATTAGTATGTTGAAATTCTATTATAATAATTATTTATTTTTTTTAGATATAAAACCGAATTGTGCCGACCATTCGAAGAAGCTGGTGAATGTAAATATGGTGAAAAATGTCAATTTGCTCATGGTATGCACGAATTACGTAATTTACAACGTCATCCAAAATATAAAACCGAATATTGTCGTACATTTCATAGTGTTGGTTTTTGCCCATATGGACCTAGATGTCACTTTGTACATAATCAAGACGAGGCACGTTTTCAACAGCAACAACAAGAGCAACAACAAGCAAGAATTGCAGCAGCTGCAGCTGCAGCTGCTGTTGTTGCACAACGTAATTGTACAACATTATCATTAAATAATGCTGCTGTTGCTACAGCTGCATATACACGTTTAGCAACTGTTGCAGCTGCTGCTGTACAACAACAAATTCAACAACAGCAACAACAACAAACGCGCCAACAATTAAATATAAATCATTTGACAAATTTAAATAATAATAATAATTTACAACATCAACAACAAATAAATCAACAACATCATCAATTACCAATAAGTCCACCATTGAGTATGTCAACTGGTTCTGATCGTGCATCACCAACTGGTTCATTATCACCAACAAATTCAATTGTTGGTTTTCCATTTGTTGATCAAATATCGCCAAATAGTAATACAATGTTACAATCTCAACAATTTTCATTTAATCCATCGCTTCCATCGCCTCCATCTAGTCCAGCTCAAACACCATCACCATCGCCACCACAACAACAACAATTAATTACATCATTTGGTAATATTAATAATAATCAAACAACAGCAACACCAATACCAACAACATTAAATAATCAACATCGAATTTTACAAAAACAACATTCAATAAATCGTAGCTCACCAATATCTGTTGGTGGTAGTAATGGTAGCAGTAATAATGGTTCACCAATTGAAGAGGCACGTTTACCAGTTTTTAATCGTTTAAGTAAAACAATTGATGCTTTTAGTACTTTTAATATTTAAATAAATTAAATATAAAAAAAAACAAACGAAAAAAGAACAACATCAATAGCAGGTTTAAATGTACATGGTATAATGTTTTTTTTTTTATTTTATTTAAATAAAAAATATTATTTTTTAATTTATCAAATTTAATTAAAAAAAATTATTTCTTGTTTCTTCAGAACTATTTTTTTTTTTTTTTCAATTATATATATACATAAATTATTTTATTTTTTTGTACAAAATATCTTATTTTATTTTATTTTTTTTAAATAAATTTAAGAAATAATTTATACATATATACAATAATTAATAATACATTTAATATGTATATAGAAATACATTTGATTATTTAACTTTATTAATATTATTACTTTTTTTTTTATATAATTTTGGATTTAACGAAATGATTTTATTTAATTTAAAGAAAACAATGTTTTTTTTTATTTTTTAAATATTTTAATTTTTATTATAGAATCTTAAGTCATAGAGTTTGGAATTTAAGAATTAATTTATGGAAAATTTAAATTAAAAAAAAATAAATATTATTTAAACGAAATTGAAAACTAAGAAAAAAGAAGAAACTTAAAAATTAATTACATTTATATTTATGTAGTATAATATAATAAAAATATAATTCATGTACATAAATAATGAAAATGATAAAAACTTGAAGTTATAGTCTCAGTTAAATATACATGTACATGCATACATACATAACATAATATATATAATATATATATATTTATTTAATTTTTTAATAAACTTTTTAGAATACTTTTGTAATGAATGATTTTTTGATATATTTTGTAAATTTGACGAAAAAATTTCTGCTTATAAAATAGAACAAGAAAACAAATTTTACTAATTATTGTTATTATTATTTTTAATTATTATTTATGTTTTTAAAATCATTATTATTTTATATATATGCATTAAATGTTAGAAAAAAACGGAAAGGAAATATTTTTTAAGAAAACTTGTCACATTACTTTTTTAGGTTACTATTTTTTATATAAAATTCGTATTTAATAAATATTTTTCAATCATATTAAATACATTTGTAAAAAGATTACAAATTTCAAATGAAACTCATATCACATATCAAACAATAATATTATCTCCTAACTAATTTCCACGTTCTATTTAATTTTTAGACATTTTTCTAATAAATAAAAATTATAGTAGATATTTTCAAGTAATACATTATTAAATATAACTAGCATCAATGTCTGTTAGTTCTAATCATACTACAATCAACGGAATTATATAGTAAAATATTAAGTTTAATTTGTTGATCATTGTAGAGCTTCTTATAAATAACAAAAAAAAACATCAACGAGCTACCATCGAAATAGATCCTTTAACATTCGATCTTAAATCGATTTGGTCGTAAATCAAATTTCATTAGAAAAATAAAAATCAAATAAAATTTAAAGATAAATTAATTTTCTTCGTCTGCAACTTATACAGCATAAGTGCAATCGATTGACCTGCTTCGGACAACAGAATACGTAGTGTTAATTGACAATGTTAAACAAATTGATGTTGTTTGAACCATTTCTATTTCAATTTCGTAATAATATGCTATATTTTTTTGAACTAAACGACATATTTTTGAAAATCTTTTTTCGTTTGTATCTATTTCTTCTATTTTTTTTTTTGCAATTTCTGATTAATCTGAATTCAAAGCTTTTAATTTATAATTTTTATTAATTATTGACAGTTTTCCTTAAAAAAGTTTTTTTTTTACTTTTTTTTTATTTATTATTTAAATTAAATTTGTAACAAAATTTTAAATTCAATATGTATGTGTAATGCAACAAACTCCTTACAAGAGAATCAATTGTAGAATTAAACAATATTTAAATATATATTTTTTTAACAAAAATTTAATTAATTTATTATCATTTATTATTATTGTTTGTTTTTTTTATTTAAACACAAATTATTTAAATACAAATTTATCAAAAACAAATTTACAAAAATATTTATTTAAATTATATTTAATTAATTTCATATTTTATCCAATTAAAAAAAAAAAAAACACTTGACAAGGAATTTTGAAAAAAAATTAAATTTACTGAAATGAAAATCAAAGAAATTTATGTGACTTTAAATTGAATTATTGAATTTAGTTTAGTTAATCAAATAATTATTAAAAACTTATATAATATATATATATATATATATAAATAAATATATGAATTCAAAATGTATATTATTTTTTTCTTTCTATTATTATGTTAACGAAAAGTATAATATTGAATTGTGGGACATTTAAGTAAACGAAGGCAAAAAAATATCATAACTGTATCATAAGACATGTAATAAAAATGTAGAGAGCAAGATATTTTTGACACTTCCACATTTACGTTTACTTCAACTATTTTATATAATTAAAATTCAAAAATATCCAAATTAAAATAATTTATTTATATTAAATTAAAATTTGCCTTATGAATTATGTATGTGTGTACATTTATAAACCAAAACTTTAATAATAATAATAACAAATAGAAACACAGAATATTGAATAATGAAAAAATTTTGTATGTATATTAAAAATCATATTTATAAAAAATTTTGGAAATTTTATGTTATAAAGAAAAAACCGAAAAACTAAAAAAAAAAGTAATACAACTAAATTTCTCAATGTGCCTTATTAAATAATTTTTATATATTTAATTTTAATTTATTATAATAGATTAACTTTTATATAAACATATGAAGCACAATACACAATAATATACATATATATGTATTTATCGAAATTATAGAAATTAAATATATACATACAGATATATATTTTTTTAAAATATGGGAATAACTTAATTTTGAAGTTAAAATTTTGTGAAAATCGTAATGAACTTCTTTGAAAAAAACTTCTAATTTATAATGAAAATAAAAGAAATTTTGTTTGTAATAAATTCGTAATACAAATGAGAGAGAGGATTTTAATAATTGAATAATGCTATATTAAGTAATCTAAATGAATAATACTAATTAGTACAAAATTTTACTTTACATTATTTACAACTAATGCTTTCGTTCTAGTTATCGTACACTGGTTATCTATTACTAAATCTCCATTGTGTAAGTAATATATAATTGTGAACTAATAATAAATCAAAAATTATAATTGAAATAAACATAGTAATTTGAAAATAATATAAAAATTTAAAAAAAATTATTATATTTTTAAATTAAAATAAAAAATAAATATATTTCGATTAAGATATTCCCAATATTTTTAATATATTTAAAATAAACGTCTTCCGTTATAAAGTTTTAAAATAAATATAAAATAAAAAGTAGAAAACCGAATTGAATTTTTTTTTATCAAATCATTTTTTTTTTTTTTTTTTTTTGTATCATTATTATTTATTGTTAAATATTTAAATAGAATTATTAATTATTATTTTTTTTTTTTATTTCATTTTAATGTTATTTTAAAATTATTAGATAAACTATTTTTGTGCACTTATAATTTAATTTTTATTATTATTAGAATTTTTTTGACAAATTGCTTTAACGAAAAAAATTATCCCCATATAAAAAGAAAAAACAAATCAAATTAATAAATCGATTTTGGTTTTTTATTATATATTTCTAAAAATAAATATAAAACAAAAATATTAATAAATATGTATTTATATATATAAGGCGGAATTGGTCAATGTCAAACTAAGATCAAATGCATTTGCATTTTAATCGATTAAATAGCTAGATTTAATTGAAATTTTGCAGTGTAATCGATTATTCAGTGATATAAAAATGATCTGATCAAAAATATCACCATGCATGTTGTGAATTTGCAATTTAATCATAAAAATAATTATCCAGTATATGTTAACATTAAAAAAATGATTGATCTGGATCATGTAAAATAAATATAAAATGAAGCTTGGAAAATTTACAACAAATAATTGGTAAAAATATTGAGATAAATGTAAAATGTAAATATCAAAATAAATGAAGCAATCTTTTACAATGCAAGTTAGACAGCAAAATTTTTATCAACATTGTCAAACTATATGTTGTAGTTCATCAAATATTTTTACATTTGATCTTAGTTTGACATTTCCGATTACAGCAATATATTAATATTTTTTTAGATAATAATTTATAAGTATCTATTTTTTATATATAAAATAATATTAAAAATAATTGAACTAAACAAACATAATATACCTAATTATTTTCTCAACGAAAGACCTTATTTTTCATTTTTAAATTTTTTTTTTAACTTATTATTCTTCGATATATATATATATATATATATCAAAATAATAATATTTAAATAAACACATTATTATTCAAATTCTAACGTAAATCGTGCAAAATATTTATTACTTATAAATTATAAAAAAAAAGAAATAAACAAAAATTTTAGTAGAAAATATTAAAAAAGAAAAATCAAATCGAAAAAAAACAAATTAATTATATTTTATAAATAATCAATCCCAAAAATATTTAATTTTATTCCATTAAAAAAAATATTTTTAATATTGAATTATATAATTTTTTTTTCTTAATTTTGTGTTTAATTTGAACATTCTGAAATATGGAATAAATTAATATTTAAGGTTTAGAATTTATATATATAATAATTATAAATTTAATTAAATAAAGAGTTGTGGTATGAGAAAAATGCTTTAAAATATTAATAATAAAAACAAAATAAAACAAAAAAAATTATTTGAATATTTAAGAAATTTTTAAATTATATAATATTAATATTAATTAATGTAGAAATGTTATTGAATTAAAATATATAAATATAAATTATATATTTATAATAAAACAAAAACAAAAAAAAAACACAAAAAGACATTTCAAAATAAATCATATATAATTTATTATTTTTATAATTAACATATTATATTTACCATTTTATATAAGAACTTAAAAAAAATGTGTGCTTTATTCAAAACAAATAATAAAAAAAAAATAAAAAAAAAAAAACTTTTTTATATATATAAATATTTTTTTTAAGTAATTTATGCATATTATATATCATATTAATTAATTAAATCTTATTTTTCTGTATGAATAAATATAATAATTTTCTAGTTCATTATATTACACACAAAAAATATGTATAATAAAACTATATTCTAAACTATAATATAACAAAAAAAAGGATAAAACGATATATTGAAACTGATATTTATTTTAATTTAAAATTCATTTTTAACATTGAAAAAAAAAAAGAAATATATTTTCAATTTAATCGAAATTTTTGAATTCAATTTTTTTTTCTTTAAAATGAAATTGTTTTTTTGAAATAAAATTTATTTATTAAATAATTAATAATTTACTTTAAATAAATATAAATACATAATTTAAAAATAATAGTTATTTTTTTGCATTTACTAAATTTATTTTCGAAATTTTGAAAGTTCTTTTTTTACAATTTAAATTATTTATTTTACTATATTTAAATTATAAATTAAATTGATTTTGCTGTAAATATTCCATATTTCCATCTTTGTTTTTTATTTTAATTTACTACTAACAGTAAAAAAGCACCTACTTAATTAAAACCAATTATTGAAACTAAAACAAAAAAAAAAACACTATAAAATTAATTCGATATTTTTATACTGATGATTTAAAAACAATTTAGGTCTATCTCAATAGACTTCCGCCATTAACTCCAATATTAAATTAATTCTAATTACATATTTAAAAATTAATATTTAAAAAAATTTTCAATATTTTTGTTTTAATAAAAAGAACTTTTCAATAATTTCAAATTAATTACGGAAAATTAAACATTTATTTATTTAAATTAAATTAAAATAAATTAAAACAAAATAAAAATCTTTATTAAAAATATTTATTGAAAATATAAAATAAGTGAACAAAAAAAAACAATATTTAAATTAAAATTATATTTGCAAAATTAAATTATTTATAAATTAAATTAATCTATAAAATAAATAAATTTAAAAATTTTTATTTTATTTTTATTTTTTTCATACACATAATAAAATATATTTAAATATAATTATTTGAAATTTTTTTTTCATTAACCAAAAGTTTAAAAAAAAAAAACAAGAAAAAATGGAGAAATGAAAGCCTCTAATTAAAATTTATAATTGAAAATTTTTGTATATTGAATTGAAATGAAATTAATTTTTTAATCATTAAATAAAAAAATTATATATTTAATTGATTTATCACACAGTTCTACTATAATACTTAAAGAAATTAAATAAATATTGTACAGAATCCATATTGTAAATTGAATACTTCTGAATTGAAATTAAATTATTTCTGAATTTTGAAAAGGTATATAGACCATCACAAAATAATTCTCTAATCTGTTAATAAATATAACTAATTACACTTTCAATATCAATTATTATTATTTAATATTAAAAAAATACAATTAGTGGTCGGCTGTGTGAACTTTCATTTTCTTTGTTTTTATACCTAATTATGCAAATATTTACAATTTTTTTTTAATAACATTAAATAGTTTAAAATAAATCTGAATATGTAAATTGAAACAAAAATGCAAATAAACAATCAAATTAAATAATGAAATAAAAAGTTAAATTAAAAAAAGTCAATTATTCTTCCACTAGTTTTTAAGATTTATGTGTGTACATTTTTTATTTTAATTTTATACAAATTTAATTAAATTATAATTATTATTTTTTTTTTGTTTTTAAATAAATGAAATCATTCTTATTTTTTTTTTCTTACTTATTTCTAATTTTATAAAGAAAAAAAAAACATTTGTAATATTAATCGAGAAGGGAATTAAATATTTTTTTTTTTAATATATTCTGAATATACATTTAATTATTACATATTTAATATAATATTTATCAAAATGAAAAATTACGTACAAAACCAGATGCAGAGAGCACTTTACTTTTATTTAAAAAACTACTTTATTAGTCCCTCGTCATTTTGGAATGAAAATATGATCCTTAGGAACACTATAGTGCATTAACGACCACCAAAGTCCTAATATAAATTAACAGTATAAATAGATAAAAATAAAATCAAAATTAAAATAGTGATTCTTTTAATTTATACTTTTGTAATACAATTTTCCATTAATTGATTTAAATTTTTACTTCTTGTCTGTAACTTTACTGCATTTTCAAATTTATTAATTTAATAAAAATAAAAAAAACAAAACAAATTTATTTAAAAATTTAATTTTTAAATTTTGTAACAGAAATATATATATAAATATATATTTAATTTTTTTTTACATACATATTTTATTTACATATTTAATAAATTATTATTATATATAATATTATTATTAACTATTTTTTTTTTTATTTTTTTTTTTTTTGTGTATATTCAAAAACTTTAATTTAAAATTTATATAAAAAAATTAATAAAAAAAATTAAAAAAAATAAAAACAAACCAAGAAAAATGGTCGTCATATCTTTATATATATTATATCTTATAAAAAAAGAAAACAAATTAAAAAAAAAACAAAAAATAAAAAAAAACTAAAAAAAAAAAAACAAAAACTTAAGTTATGAAAAAAATTTAAATAAATTAAATAAAAAAAAAATATTTAAAAATGAAAAAATTTAAAATTGTTGTTTTATTTTTTTTATACATAAAACGAAATTTAACTTAAAACTTTTTCCAATTCCCAAGCCATAGAATCTAAGATTAGAACCATTAATCAAGAGAAGCAATTAATATACTTACATACAAAACTCCATTACTATAATAATAAACAAGAAATATTTTGTTAAATTCTGTACACGTATTCCCGTACGCACTCATTTTTAACACAACAAACCCTTATTTTATTTAAAATTTTATAAAAGCCAATAGCCCTACCAGCTGGTGCTTGTTGTATATCACTATTGTGTATAATTTAAATTATATTCAATAAAAAATAATAAAATATTGGTCTGATATGAAGGATTCATGGAGAAAGTGAACTTCAATAAATACTCATATTATATAGAGTACAAAACTTACTGTAACATGATTATTGTAGATCTTGTATAGTAATACCAAAAAACAAACATCACAGCATATACATTAGATTCTGCTATTTTTGAAAACAACTAAAACCAATTAGAAATTATGAACAACCCAACAGAAACTAAAATTAGAACAGTTTATTAATTGAGATTAGATAAAAAACGTAAAATAAATATAAAATTATTAACTTAAATAAATAATAGACAAGAACTCTACGTAAGTATATCAATATATATGAATTGTAGGTACGTTTCAATAGGTTTCAATAGACACTTTTAATCTGACTCACCTAGGGAAAAACTTCAGTTGTCTGAGGTAAGTATAAGCAAACTTAAATACACAGAACAGGTCATTGTCGATGTGTACATATAATGTAAAACTGGGGCTTCGCCATATCAACCTACTTCGACCTACTTCGACTTTATATAAATAATGAAGCACATCCTACCCAGGCTGTTCGGTTTACTCATCATATACCAAAAATATTGCAGATATTTTTAACGAAATTTTAATGCTATAAACTTGCTGTAGAGTCTCTAAATTAGCCTAAGTAAGAAATAAAACACCATATAAAAAATATAAAAAAAACATTAAGTAGAAACATTTATAAATTCCAATGTTATTTAATAAATATAATTATATTATTATATTATATGGATATATGTATATATATAAAAAATAATTATTTATTAAAAATATCAATCGATAATACAATAGCTAATCTGCGGTTACTAGTTCTCACTTTTATCATCATTTTAACTTAATAAAAAAAAAATTATGGATTTTAACACAAAATTTCCAATTGAAATGAAATTGTGTGTGATTTGTTTTGAAATATAGCCGGTACGAAGACTTGTAATGAAAACAAAACTTACAACGAAAATAGCTTAAATATGCCCACAAATATGCTGATACAGATACCATAATCTTCATTCCGTGCAAAAATCAGGCAGGATTGTATATTTTATCATTGAAAATCATGGATTGTATGTATATTTTTTGTATCACCTAAAAATCAGATTTAATCTCTTAATTAAACTAGACCTACAAACGAAAATAGCTTTCTCGAAGTAGTAGCAAGTTGTAGTATATATGCCATTCATATTATATATGTGTTGACATCGGCAAAAAAATAAAAAAAATATGTATTGAAACATAGATGCGAAAATAAAAATATACCTTTTTTACTGGACTGATTCCACATATTTTGAAAGGATAGTGAGTGGTCATCAAACAGCCAATTTTTATACAAAATATGCGTTAAATAATTCCCCTACCCTATGTATTTAATTGATGTATTATATATATCATATATATTTAAAAAGTAAGTAAACATGCTATTCAAAATGACGGAGTTTTATTTGTTTGACAACAACATTGTTTTACAAAGCTAATTTATACAAGAAGAGGTTTCTTCTCTAGACCAATCTCTGTATTATATTCACATTATTTCACAATCAAAGTAATTATTTGTATGTATATGATATACACTACATAGTATGTAAGTACATGTGGCTTCTTCCATCACCAACCCACGACCAGACACGACCATTAAACAAAGTAATTAAAATTTAAAAGTTTTCAACTTGTCATCCTCAATCAACAACTTTTACTCTTTATATTCCATACATTTTTGAAAGTTCCTTCTTCTATTTCGTTAATTAAATTTAACTTATAAAAAAATTATTAAATTGACAAATCCATAATTACAAAACTCAGAAAAAAAAATCCAAACATAAATTGTTTCCATTATTTTGTGTTATTAAATGTTATTATTAGTTTTTTAAATTTTAAACTACTGTATGTCGTCTATATCTGTATGTACTTACTTACTACTAATTTCTGTTAACCTGTGATTTTTGTTGGTTGGGTTTTCTGGGTTTGTTCGTTTTATTATAAATAAAATTTGGATTTTTGGTTGGTGATTCACTACTTTGTACGAAAAAAAAAATTTTATTGCAAACCTTTTTTTATTTTAATTGAAAATACCAGGCAAAAATAAATTAGTAGGCAGCAAATTAAACATATTATAAATAAATTATGACAGAATATCCAATACACAATCCATATATTGAATTTTTTAACTTTCTTATCATATATAATAATTTTGTAGTTTTGTATTTAAACTGTAATACAACAGAAAATGGTTTGAGTATGAGATAAAATCACCAATCTATTATACAAAATTTTTGTGTAGAAGAGGTGAGTAATAAAATTCGACAAAATTATGATAATAAATAATTTATTTTATTTTATATTTATTATATTATTGTATGCATATTAATAGAAATTAGAAATTAAAATAATAAAAATGTGATAATTTAAAAATTTTCGAAACAAATTAAATTATGATTAGAGATTAGTTAGTTGTAAGTAAAGGTACATATTATGTATGTAAATCATAAATCAAAATAATGTAGATCTAGATTTAGATTATGTAGTATTCCTGTTTATAGGTAAAAATGAATAAACTCTTTGTAAAAACGAAAATTTTAAAATAAACATATGAACTTGAGCTTGATTGTCAAATTTGTTTTCTTTAGATTTAAATACAAAGCTGTCAAAATTTTAATCATTTAGAGTAGGACAGTTTCGTATTTTTATCTATACAGGTGGATTTTATAGTTTTTGTTTTTGTTAAATTCTCAAATAACAAATTTTTTCAGTTTATTTGATATTTTGACAGATGTGTGTTTGAATTCGAAGAAAAGAAATTTAATTGAAAATCCAACTTAACATACATACATATGTACTGAATTATTTTTATTATAAATAATAAGTATTTAATTAAGTATTTAAATATGTAGTATGTCTTGTAAATAGTATGTCAACTTTTTTTTGTATTCTATGAAAAATTGTATAATAAAGTTAATATATTAGAAAATTGTATTGTTTTGTAATTATTTGTGTACTGGGTAAAGTATAACAATAATTATTTGTTATATTTTTAAATTGATTTTTGCTGCCTACTGATTTATGTTAGCCTAGTTCTTTTCAGCAGCGGTTCCATTATTGTTCCAATCGTGCACAAATTAGTTTTTTATTATTAAACTATTAATTTTATTTACTTACTACTGATTTATGTGAACCTGGTTGTTTTGAATAAAATTTTGATTACATTCGTTCGTTTTTTCTGAACTGTGTGACTTTGGTCTGTTTGTTATTTTGTGTTGTTGGTCATACGTTACAACTTTAAAATTATAAAAATATAGTAGTTATTTTACTTACTATTGATATATGGGAACCTGGTTGTTTTAAAGAAAATTTAAATGGTGTGTGGTTGTCGGTATTTTTTGCTTATAACTAAAAAAGAAAGTGGTGGGGCTCATTTCATAATTAATTCTGTAGATTATACATACTTAATTAAAAAACTAGTCTTTGAGACCTAACGATTATGTATTACAATTTCGGTTCTATTATTTCAGATATCATTGATCAAACAAAAGCGATCTTATTATATCTTTATGCTCTATGATAAGAGTATTTTCTCTTGTTGGTTTAGCTAAGTCATAATTTTGTGACCACATTTATTTAAATGGTTTAATTGTCCGTGCGTAAGCTGGGCCCGTCCGACTTGCATTATTAAATTAAAATTTAGATTGTTTGGAATTACTTATTTTGTTAGCTTTCTTTTTGTTCGAGCGTACATAATGATTATTATTTTCGAGTTTTTGTTTTGGTTTTTAGTTTAAGTGTACTCATGGTGGGGTAGTGCTAGTGTGTTTATGAAGTTATTTACATATTTTGATTGAAGTGTACACAGTAATAAATTATTGAGTTATATTTTTTAAATTAATTTTGGCTGCCAACTAATTTATGTTAAACTAGTTATTTTCAGTAAAATTTAAATTTTTTCTATTTTTTTCTTGCTTTCCATACAGGCAAGTTAATTTGTTTTATTATATTTAAATTAAGACAAAGCAAAATTTGCTGAAATATAAAGTTTTTTCAAATAGAGTAAGTAGGAAATAGAAAAGGAGGTAGATTAAAAATTATAAACAAATCTAATAAAAATAATTACAAAACAAGCATAATTGTAACAAATAAATAAAAATAACAACATAACATATTTAATCAGTAAACTGTTCTAGAACGACTAGAGTAAAAAAAAACACCTTTGCGTCAATTGATTTTTTTTGTCCAAAAGTGTTCTCGACGGCGTTCAGTAGATTGTAAACGGTGATGGTATTCTAAATTGATCTTTTTTGTTCTGATTTTTTTTTAAGAACAATTTTGGATAACTTTTATTTGTATAAATTTTATCAAACAAAATAAAAAGGTCACAAATTCAATTCTTTTAACAATAAAACGTTTTAATTAAAAAAAAAAAAAACTCAACTTATGCAACATGAAATCACAGATGTTTACAAAACAAATGCATAGGAACGTTCATATCAAAATCAAATCCATTCATTCTCACGTTAACTTGATTTTTATTTTCCTTAATTTTAACTCCCATTTTTTTCATTGTTTATTTTATTTTCTCTTTATACTTCTCTTGTTCCTTAGCTATAACTTGGGATTTTTTTTCTCTTCTACTTTGACACTCAATCATGTAACAGTCTGAAATTGTTGTTATATTTTTTAAAATGAATTTTTGCTGTCTACTGATTTATGTTAGCCTAGTAGTTATTGTCAGTGAAGTTAGTTTATTTGATTTTCTAATCAGAAAGGGGACCAACCACTAATAATTGACAGACAGATTACAGACAGACGCAAGGAAGCGAGCTAACAAAATTTAAATTTTGTTTAAAACAACCAGGTTAACATAAATCAGTAACAAGTAAATAAAATAATTGAAAATTTAAATTCGCAAACGCATGAGAAGTAGGCAATACAACACAACACATACACATGAAATTTTAAACTAGTGCTATTATATTACCTTACTTGAACTTGGTTTTAAATAAAATTTTGATTTTTTGCCCTTTGGGATAAAAATAAATGAATGATAAAAAATACCAACTTATTTATTATTTTTCTCTAGCATTTAAAATTTAATTTATAGTAGGTACCTTACAAAAAACTTGAAACGAATCTAGGAGATTTAAAAAATACGGGAAATTGTAATCAAATTTATTCATATAAATGTCATCAAACAAAATAAACATTTTTATTTTATATTCAATTCTTTTAAAATTTTGATAGAACGTTTTAATTTAACTAAAAAACACAAGAGCTCCACTATTTATACAAGATAAAATCAAAGAATATGATACCTACAATACAATTACAAATGTGATCATTAATTCTAAACCTAAACAAATTCATTCATTCTCACGTTAACCTGACTTTTATTTTTCTTAATTTTAACTCTCATTTTTTCATGATTTATTTTCTTTTTATACTTTTATTTCTCATGTTCCTTAGCCAAAAATTGGGATTTTTTTCTCTTCTACTTTGACACTCTTAGTCTTACTCTTTATTTTACGCAATTGTATAACAGTTTAAAAATGTTGTTATATTTTTCAAAATGAATTTTTGCAGTCTACTGATTTATGTTAGCCTTGTAGTTATTTTGAGCATTGGGAATTTTTAATAATTTGACAGAGTAAACAAAAACCAGGGAGGGACATTGAATGATCGTTGACAAAAAAAATTGGGGATATTTTTTAAACAGATCGAGGATATTTTATTTGATCATACCAATGAATAATATAAAAGAAGAATCTTCAAGTAGAAAAAACTAAATTAAAATTTTGACTTGACGTAATAAAAAAAAATGTATCTTATAGATACTTACTTATATTTATTCTTTTTAAGTTTTCAGTCAAAATTAATTTAGAGCTACTGATATTTAATATGAATTGTATCAGAACATGTAGGTATATCAATAAGTTTATGAGTTATATTTTTATTTCACATGAATAACTTGTTGTTATTGTAAGAAGAAAATACTGTATTATTGTAAATGCTATTTTATTTGTTAAAGATTTTCAATCAAAGTTTGTTTTTTTTTTATTACAATTGTACATTATGTTTTGCTTGAATTTCAATATTCAAATTTCTCTCTACAAATAGTGCTTAATACAGGGAGGTATAGACTAAAAATTTATAAGGAAATCTAGAAGAAAATTAAGTAAAACAAAAATGTAAAATATATGTAGGGTACCATAAAAATAAAATACAAGCTAAAAATAAATAAAAATAACATAAAATGTAACCTAGTCTTAAAACTATTGTAAAATAAATTTGAAATATTATTTAATGTAAATATTAAGAAAACTTTTGATATGTAACAATTTATTTATTGTTTTTTAAGAAACAATAAAATACTTGCAATATTAAAACAAAGTAAAAACGTTTTAATTTAACTAAAAAAACCACAACTCTAATTATATAAGATGAAATCAAAGAATATGTCTACTACACATCGTTCATATCAATTGCAATTTAATATCAGCACAGCATCAAGATCAAAAATCCATTTATTCTTCGTTAAATTGATTTATATTTTCGTTCTTAATAAATTTAAACTCTCTATTTTTTCAAAATTATTTTCTTTTTATGTTTCTCTTGTTCCTAAATCCTATCTTAACCTAAACTAGAACTAGGCAAAATTTTAATTTTTTTTTTCAACAAAAATTTGACTATTTTGTCATATGCAAAAATTTATTTAAGAGAGACCTCTGATGTCACGTTTTAAATATAAAATTCTCTTAAATTTCTCAAAAATTTGTAAAGAGCCTGCAAATAAAAAAGTAAACATACAGGAATTTGGATAATTTTTTATAAATTTATATGAGTTTGCGAGTTAACATACTGACCAATTGTAAATTTTAATTTAATAATTTTTTTAAAATTAATTTCTGCTGTCTGTCTACTGATTTATTGTCTTGTAGTTAATTTAAGAGAAGTTTATATTATTGTTGTTTGATTTTTTAATCGAAATTCGAAAATGAAACTTTTAATTTTTAAGAGAAAATTAATTTGACAAAGTAAACAAAATCAGAGGCATTTATTTGTCGTTGACAAAAAAAAACTAGGGATATTTCTATAAAAAAATTGGAGAATTTTTAAAAAATTATTTTATATTATCATCGAAATATCCTTGCATAGTTTGTTATGTTGTGTGTGCATGCGTATGCAATGCATGCGACTGCGAATATAAATTTTAAACTATACTTACTTACTTAAGATTTATGTTGTTAACCTGGTAAACAAAATGATTGTCGGCTTGTTTGATTTGTTCGTAAGCAAACACCAACCAAATCAATCACACCACCTAAACAAGAAACTCTCGATAAATTTTTATTTTTATTTCAGTTGAAAATACCAGGCAAACATAAATGAGTAGGCAGCAAATTAAAAATAAATTATGACAGAATATCCATTATAGTAGCTATTTTAAGTGAAGTTTATAATAAATTGTTTGACTTTCTAAACAGAAAGGGACTTCAAGCAACAAAAATTGACACAAAACAAGGAACAGACACAGACTCAGACACAGACGCCAGGAAACACGAGATAAAAACTTTTGAATTTTTGTGTAAAACAACCAGCTTAACATAAATCAGTAACAAGTAAATAAAATAATTGAAAATTTAAATTAACAAACGCATGAAAAGTAGCCAACACAACACATACATACACATTACATTTTAAACTTAGTGCTATCATATTACCACTTTACTTGAACTTGGTTTTAAATTAAATTTTGATTTTTTGTGCTTTGGAAATAAAGCGAAATTGTAAATGGGGAATAGATTATTTGTATAATATATAAAAGGAGGTACAAATTATAGTAGGTTAGGTACCTTACAGTTACAATAATTGCTTTAACTTGAAAATAATTTAGGAGATTTAAAGAAATACGGGAAATTGTAATCAAATTTATTCATATAAATGTCATCAAACAAATTATTATATTTCTCCTTAGTCAAAAATTGGGATTTTTTTCTCTACCACTTTGACACTCCATGGTATACAGTCGAAAATTGTTGTTATATTTTTCAAAATGAATTTTTGTTGTCTAATGATTTATTTTAGCCTAGTAGGTATTTTAAGCAAAGATAAATTGTTGCTTGAATTTTTAATATAAAAGAGGAGGGAGGAGTTTTTAAGAGAATTTTGGCAAGTCATGCCATCATAATATCTAGATCAATTTATTTATTCAATTCTTAATGTTAGTATGCATAAGACAATTAGTCTTTATAAGAGTATACAAATAAAAATTATTAAAAGAAAATATTAAGTTAAATACATACTTAACTTACAACTAAATAATATAGTAAACAAAATCAGGGATATTTTTATCGCTGACAAAAAATAATTGCGGGTATTTTTTAAAAAGATCGAGGATATTTTATTTTTCATACCAATAAATAAAAGTAGAAAAAACTAAATTAAAATTTTGACTTGACGTAATAAAAAAAAAATGTATCTGATAGATACTTATTTATTGTTTTTAAGTTTTCTGTCAAAATTAATTTAGAGCTAATGATACTTAATATGAGTTGTATGAGGACATGTAGGTATATCAATAAGTTTATGTATAGTTATATCTGGTTATATTTTTATTTCATATAAATTGTTGTTATTGTAAATGCTGTATGATGTATGGATAATTATTTTGGATTTAAATTTTATTTTTAAAAGGTTTTTAATAGAGGTTTGTCGTTTTTTGTTATAATTATATATGTGTTATGTTTTGTTGGATTTCAATATATATTTTCAGATGTTGCTTAATGGTGCTAGCTTAAAAAGTTATCACCTTACAAATTACGAAATTATAAATACGTTGGTTTGTTTTTGCTGGTAATGTCCATTAATTTTTTTGGTGGTTGCGGTTGGGTTCGGTGGTTCGATTCCCATTGCACAGTTTGCATACTAAATTTTAAACTACTGTGCACTCCTGATTTTGGTTTTATTTAATTTTAATTTTTATGGTTTTGGGATAAAGCAATATTCCGAATAGGGAACAGATTATATATTTATATATGTACATATATACAAAAAAGGAATTTTTTACTACAATTATTACGTAATACAGGCCGGAGGGAGAGACTAAAAATTTATAAGCAAATCTAGAAGATAATTAAGTAAAACAAAATGTAAAATTTATGTAGGGTACCTTAAAAATAAAATACAAGCTAAAAATAAATAAAAATAGCATAAAATGTAAACTATTTATAAAATAAATTTTAAATATTATTTAATGTGAATATTTAGACAACTTTTGATATGTAACAATTTATTTATTGTTTTTGAAAAAACAAAAAATTTTTGAAATATTTTGAAAACTAAATAAAAAAAACTAAAAAAAACCACAACTCTACTTATACAAGATGAAATCAAAGGATATGTCTACTACAAACATCAAATCAAATTTAATATCAGCATCAAGATCAAAAAAATCCATTCATTCTTCGTTAAATTGATTTGTATTTTCGTTCTTAATAAATTTGAAGTCTCATTTTTTTTAAAATTTCTTTTCTTTTTATGTTTCTCTTACTAACTAAAAACTATGCAAAATTTTAAATTTTTCCCATTCTTTATTTTACATATTACAACAGAAAATGGTTTGAGTATAAAACAAAATCTCCAATCAGTTATACAAAATTTGTATATTGAAGAGGTGAGTAAATAAAATACGAAAAAATTATAATAATAAATAATTTATTTTATATTTATTACATTATTGTATATACGTACATATTATTATTAGAAATCAGAAATTAAATTAATAAAAATGTAATTTAAAAATTTTCGAACAAAAAAAAAATATTATTAGTCAGTTGTAAAAATAAATCATCAAAATTTAGATCTAGCTAAATTATGTATTCAAATATAATTTATAGGCATTGCGTCAAAAATAACATATATAGTTTGATTGTCAAATTGGTTTTTTTCAGAATTAAATCATAAATACAAAGCTGTCACAGATTCAATCATTTAAAATTCGACAATTTCGTATTTTTATCTAAACAGGTGGAATAAACTGGTGGGTATTCTTTTTCTCTAATGTTATATTCTCAAATATTTTCAGCTTGTTTAATATTTTGACAGCTGATGTGTGTTCAAATTCAAAGAAAATAAATTTAATTGAAAATTCAACTTAATATAGTAGATAATTAATTACTTTTAATATTAATAATAAGTATTTAATTAAGCATAAATGGTATGTCTTTTAAATAGTATGTACACTCTTTTATATTCTGTTATAGTTCTGAAAATATTGTAGAATAGATAATATCATAATAAATTTGTGTACTGGGTAAAGTATAACAATATTAATTTGTTCTATTTTTTAAATTAAGTTTTGCTACCTATTGTTTTATGCTAGCCTAGTAATTTTCAGTAAAATTAAAGCTACTTACTTACTTACTTACTTACTACTGATTTATGACCTGGTTATTTTTAATAAAATTTTGATTTTTGTTAGTTGTTTTTTTCTGAATCTGTTTGTTGTTTTGTGTGGGGTACGTGGGTGGCTGTTTTGCTGCATTTATAAATTTAAATTTTCAACTATTGTACTTACTTTACTGAGCTACTGATTTATGTTAACCTGCTGATTGTTTGAAAGAAAATTTAAATGTTGTTTTTGTACAAAAAAGTGAACGAAGAATGAATGATCTGGTATGAATTCATGTGAGCGCCGTTCATTTGAATTGAAAAAAATAACATTTAATATTTCACATAATAAATAGTTTTTAAATATTCATAAATTGATTACTCTATGTTAGACGATTGATTTGATATCCATACTGAACGTTTCTGAAATTGCTCAAAGTGTAAAATTACAGAAAGCGAAATTGGAAAAAAATATGAAAGTAGTAGTAAGTAGTATACAGGGTAGACTAAAAATTATTAACAAATCGAGAAGAAAATTAAGTAAATGAAAAAACAAATGTAAATATAAAAATAAAATACAATATTATAATTGTAAAATATAAATAAAAATAGCAACATAACATATTATTTCAAACAGTTGTAGAACGATCTAGAGTAAACAAAAAAAAAAACACTTTTCTGGGTTCAGTTGTTCCAGTTAATTGATTTTTTTTTGTCAAAACGTGTTCTGATCGGTAAAAAAAATAAAGTTTAGATATGTATTATATTATGCGTCTACATTATACATATGAAAGAATTGAGAAAAATTTAGTTACATATGTAATAGTTTATTTATTCTATCTGAAAAAACAATAAAATACTTGAAATATTTTGAAACAAACCTTATAAAAATTTCTTTAACTTTAAAAGAATTTAATGGCTTTAAAAAAAGGGGAAATTGCAAAATGGAAATCAAATTTATTCGTATCTCATCAAACAAAATAAAAAATGCTATTTCAAATTAAATTCTTTTAACATTTTAATAAAACGTTTTAATTTTTAATTTAATTAAAAAAAGCACAACTCCACTTATACAAGATGGAATCAAAGAAATAAAAAATATATTTGTTTAATGGTTTAGTGTTTACAAATATTCTAATATCAAATCTTTCTCACGTTAACTTGACTTTTATTTTTCTTCTATTAATATTTAAAAACTCTCATTTTTTGCATGATTTATTTTCGTTTTATGTTTCTCTTGAACTAGACAATAGGCAAAGCCGCAAAATTTGAATTTTTGTCTAATATACTTTGAAACTCTTTATTTTACTCAATGGTATAACAGTCATAAATTGTTGTTATATTTTTTGAAATTTTTAAGAGACTTTTTAAGAGAATAAAAATATATTTTGTTTAACATGAAATTACGAATAGATCGGGAAATCGCTGCCAAAAAAAAATTGGGAACATTTTTAATTTGATCCATAAATTAGATGAAATAAAATTTATTTGTTATTTTGTGTGTTTTGTCTTGGCTTTCTATGCGTTTGTGAATTTAAATTTTAAATTGCTATATTTACCTTAACTACTGAATTTGCTAATCTGGTTGTTTTGAATAAATTTAAATTTTCGTTGGTTCGTTTTTTCTAGAGTCAGCCAAAACGTCTTTAAAAGTAATTTACCAACCTTTTGAATATAATGTATGCAAATATTTGAAAACGTAAAATTTTCTTAACAAATCAAAACAATCTTAAATCTTAACAATCGAAATCAAAATCAAATTTATGATGAATATTATCAGCTTAAAACAATTAAATTTTAAACTATACTTACTTACTTACGATTTATGTTACCCTGGTACACAAAATGATTGTCGGTTGATTTTCTGGGTGGTCGGGTCGGTCAATTTGTAAACAAACCCACCCACCCACCACCACTTTAAAACAAAATTTGGAAATAATTTCGATAAGTTTTAATTTTTATTTAGTTGAAAATACCAGGCAAACAAAAATGAGTTATCAGTAAATTAAACATTATTAAAAGTAAATTATGACAAAATATCCAATACACAAACCATATATTGATGTTTTTAAATGGCTTATATAATTCTGTAGAATGTTATACAACAGAAAATGGTTTGAGTATAAAACAAAATTATTGAAGATTGAGTAAATAAAATACGAAAAAATTATAATATATATTAAATATAAATTAAAAATGATTTTTGAAAAAATTATTTTTCCAAAACTTCTTTTTATTTCAGTTGAAAATACCAGGCAAACTTAAATGAGTAGGCAGCAAATTAATCAATGAAAAATAAATTATGACAGAATATCCAATACACAAATCATATATTGATTTCTTTTTAACTATTTTATGTAGCAAGCGACAACTACATTTTCATTTTGTAGTTTTTGTATTTAAATATATTTTTTTAAATTGATTTTTACTACCTATTGATTTATGTTAGTCTAGTGATTTTCAGTAAAGTTTAAATTTTTTGTTAGTTGATTTTTTCTGGTTGCTGTTTTGTTTTTTCCTTGTGCAGTTGAGAGATTCCTTGCCATAGGTTAATGCGCACATTTATTTTTTATATTAAATTTTCAAATATTTACTTACTACTGATTTATGTTAACCTGGTTGTTTTGAATAAAATTTTGACTTTGTTCGTTAGTTCTTCTGACCTTGTTGTTTGTGGTGTTGTCTGTCGTCTGTTTGTTATTTTGTGTTGTTCGCTTCCATGCGACAACTTTAAATTTTAAAACTATTGTACTTGCTTGCTAGCTTGCTACTGATTTGTGTAACTGATTGTTTCACACCAAATTTAAATTTTCGTTTGTTTGTTTTTTATGGTAATGTGTCCATTATTATTATTTTTGGTGGGTTGGGTTGGTTGGTTGGCTTGATTCATTCCATTCATTAATTTGTTTGCTAATTTTTTATATTAA
Organism: Argyra leucocephala; assembly: GCA_963942445.1. Classification (NCBI taxonomy): domain Eukaryota; kingdom Metazoa; phylum Arthropoda; class Insecta; order Diptera; family Dolichopodidae; genus Argyra; species Argyra leucocephala. The sequence goes on from OZ012681.1 coordinate 106,673,465, forward strand.
ATTTTAATACACTAGTGGAGTGGCCTTTTGTAAAGTAGGGGTATTAGTGACAAAAAATAGAAACATATTCTTTTTTTTAGCATTTTGTAAGGTTTTGCCAATGCCGAAGTGCGTATACTGATAATTTTTGTTAAATTGAGAGTGACAACAAATTCGTTGTGACCGTCATTGGGGCCATACAAGATATTATTGTTTCCTTTTCCTCTTCTTACGCAACTCTATAATGTCGTAGGTGTATTGGTAATTGGTTTGGTATGGTATACATATTTTTCAAAATTGATTTTTGCTGACTACTAATTTATGTTAGCCTAGTTATTTGCAGCAAAATTAAAATTTTTTTGGTAACTTTTGTGGTATTTTGTCCATTTTAAGTGGTCCCGTCCATTCTTGTGTTAATTTTTTATAATGAATTTTAAAATATTGTATTCATTTACTACTGATTCATGTTAGCCCAGTTGTTTTGAACAGAATTTGAAATTCATTTGGTCGTATGTTCTGAATCTGTTTGTATTTTGTGTGTGTGTTTGGTTGCATGCGTTAACGAATTATCTGTTGTATGTTTTATGGGTTAAAACCCGGTTATTATTTATTTTATGCAAAATTTAGATTTTTGTTTGTATGTTTTTTTCTGAGTTTATTTGTTTTTTATTTTGTGTGCTGTTGTTGTCCATGCACTTACAAATTAGCTGGTTGTTTTAATCAAAATTTTAATTTCTGTTGGTTGATTTTTTCTGAGTCTGTTTGCTTGTTTGTTTTTATTTTGTGTTGTTTGACTATGCATTTGCAAATTTAAATTTTAAAATATTGTGCTTACTTGCTACTTATTTATGTTAACCTGGTTGTTGTTTAAACAAAATTTTGATTTTTCACTTTGATCTAGAATGGCTTTTTTTCAAGTCTTGATGTTTGAATGGCCCCCTACCATGTTTTTGTAATAATTATAGATGCCTCAGTATAATTTTTTTATAACTTTTGTACATATTTGGTTGCTATGAGTTCATTAAAGAGCAATCAAATATTTCAGAATATGTTTATATTTAATATATAATTATAGTTAAAAATTTTGAGTGTCTGACTGGTATCTGTAACTAATGTACGACATAATGAAAGAGGGGTGGGGATTATTGGGGGATAGAAGTTAATTTATCAAAATTTAGATTATTTCAAACTTTGTATTCTATTAGCTTTTCCATCAAGTGTGCATATCAAGTGATGGTTGGTATTTCAGAGGTTTATTTTTGTGTTTTTAAATTTTTGTTTTATTGTTTAGTTTTGAGTGTACAGGGTGTTTGTTTTATTACTAAGTAATTTACAATTATAATTTAAGATTTTTTTGTCCCTTCTAGTAGATATATTTTGTTATCCTTGCAATTTAGGCCTAAAAATAAAAAAATACTGAATTTTTGTCAACAAAATATCATTTGAAGTAAATTTATTTAAAAAAAAATAATACATTAATGTTGTTAAGTCTTAAATAATATTTTATTAGTAATTAAATTTAACAGTAATTGACTTTACGACCTAAATAACTTACGATCGAAGAGGCTTAGAATAATGGTTGTATCATGTTAGAAGAGAATTATAATCCAGCCTTTATTTGATTATCATTCACATTCACATAATTTTTAATTGATCAACTTTTATTTTATAGAACCCAGTTGCAATTTTATAAGTAAAAACTAAAATATTTCAATATAATTCAATATAAAATAAATAAATGGTTGAAATTGTAAACTTGGAGCGGAGGAGTTCATCAATCCCATTTTCCTCTATATATATTGTTTATACATAATTATATATGTTTTTAGTAAATATACCCATTTTATTTTTGATTTTTATTTTCAATTTTATGTACTGCTAATATCATTTACAATAATTGTTACATCATCAGTTTCATCAGGTGCTAATGGATTATACATAAACATTCCTCCATCTGGACTTAAGCATTCATATATTGGACAACAATGTGGTTGATGCTTTTGTAAATCTTGTCCAATAACTTTACATGATTCAGATACAGTAACAACTCCACAACTTAAAAAAAAGAAGAAAAATCAGAAAATAAAAATAAAGTGAATATTATCAAAATTAAAATAAACCATGAGTTGTCGCATTAGAACAAAAAAATTAACAACGTTGCGAAGGTTTTAGATTTATATGTAATAGCAACATTGTTTATATTATTTTTACTAATAACATTTATTAAATATATATACACTGCTATAATTATATAAACGCAATTAGTCCAAAATTTATAAATATTGAAAGGGTTCTTTAAGATCAAAATTCGGCGAAATTGGCCAAAATCGAGATTTTAAAATATGAAGAGGTACTTTTTTTTGCAAATTCTATACGTCAAAAAATAAAAAACTCTTGTTAAATAAATTTTTTTTTTGTTTTTAGTTTGTAGGTACCCAAAATATGAAATAAAATTGAAGGCTTTTGTTCATTATGTTCTTTGGAGACAGTTCATTTTTTAACAAAAAAAATGTTCCTTGCCGCTGCACGGCTAAAAGGTATTAGAATATTTTTTTGTTTATATTTCTTAAGTAGACGAGATATTGAACTTTCTCATCTCTAAATATATTTTTTTTAGTTAATTTTTTTCAAACTTTATTTTCAGGATTAAGATCATATGAATAATAAATATATCACAGCAATGACCTTCATGTAGCCCAAACCTAAATCGTATTGAAAATATTTGGTGAAATATAAACTACAGGCTGCAAAGCATCACCCAGAAACAACAGGCAACTTCAAAATCTTAATTACAACTACATGCGACTCAATATCATCGTCAATATTAAGAAATTAGTCCGACTCCATCGAGAGAAGATATGAGGTGTAATAATTAACGGAAGACCTTAAATATTAAAATTTTTAAAAATAATTTGAATATTGTAAAAAAAAATGAAAAAAAAAATGTAGAATTTAGTTTTTACAATAAAAATTTATAAAATAACAGAATATGTCTTTGAATTATTATTTTTTTCAATTATATAACCAATTTTTAATGGTCTCGAATTTTCGCTCCAGTTTTTTCTAATAAAACAAAAATTACTCAAAAAAATTAATATTTAACGATTATTTTTTGCAGGTGTACAGCAGGTTTCTGTCGCGTATTATAGTGTATACAGAAACATACTGTGCCCGCAGGACAAATAGGAAGTGTTAACAAATGGAGATTATGAGAAAGTAGAGCGCTATTAAATAAATTTTATATATATATATTGATTACTGACTCAGAATTAATAGTAAAAATAAAATATTTCTAAAACTTTATAACTGCCCAATTTTTTTTCCACAACAGTGTATTTAATCAATGTTAATTGTTAACACACATGGTAAATACGTGTAACACTTGTATATACTACTGATTTTATACACGATTTGTAAACATTCATCAACATACTTCCAAAATAAAATTTTTTGCAAAATGTTTTGATTTATAATCATGTGAAATGGACCTAATTGTTCATTTGAATCAACCTAGTATTTTAATGGATTTTCTGTATGCAACATTTTATTGTTTATATTATTTTTGCTAATATGTATTTCGATCAATCGGTTCAATAGTTCATTGACATCATTATATACTTAAAGTATACTAGTAATTCAATACGAAATTGGTAACGAAATTAAATGTTTAAATCAAATTTCTCATTCACGATCTGAGCGCTCTGCTCTGCACTTTATGTCAAAAAAAAAAAAATAAATACGAATTTCTTTTTGACAGTTCGTACTGAACTCTGAACTAAAAAAAAAGAAAATACTCCCGTAGTTGATATTTTATAATTTGATATTTGAATGATTGAACCGAAATCGATATCGAAATACATATAAAAATTAAAATTTAAAATTTAACAAAAATGTTGATTATTATGTACTTACTCCCGAACAACAACAGTTCCAGGTCTAGAACAGTAATATGATTTGCATTCACCTTTCCATCGATACTATATATGTATATAACAATTATTAATATAAGTACATAATGTATTTTAATTTTTCTTTAAGATAATTTTTAATAACTTACATAAATATTAACTGACCATGGATGTCTAGTATGTTCATGATAACACTGATCTGGATAGTCTAGATAACAAAAACAAAAAATAACTTAAATAAAAAATTTTGAATTAAAAAAAAAAATTTGGATTTAATAACCTTCATGTTGTGCATCATCCAAAATATATAATTTATAACTTATAAAAAATGTAACACCACGATATGTTAAAGAATAATTTGTTAAATATGCCGAATTTTCCATAATATTTAGTAAAAAATAAATTAAAAAAATTAAAATTTTGTTACAAATTTTAATCATTTTTTTTGTTTTGTTTTTTTTTCTTTTCAAATATTTAACGACGCACAGTTTTCAAAAATTGTATATAGACTAAAAATTGTTGCTACTGTAATAACATTAAGATATTTACTAAAACGAAAAAAATTAATATATCAAAAAAATATAGAGTAAAATTATAGTACAGATTCTATATACACTCACTTACATTTAATTATGTTCAAAATACAAAAAAAAATTAGTTTTTGTTTTTTGGTTTATTTTTTTTAAATTATTTTTCCATTAAATTAAATATTAAATTAATTTAATTTTACAAAATTATTAAAATTGTGTAATTATTATAAAAAAAAACAGTAAAATTAGGTATACAAAATCAATGTTATTTATTTTTTTGTTACATACATGAATTGGTATGCGGATAATGGTATGTGGTATAACAACTATGTTACAACTGTGTTGAAACTATGTTTTGACTAAATCCGACTGTGATTATTTGAAGCCGGAGCGTTGAAATTTTTTCCAACTGACATTAAATAAAAAATATTATATCCATTCTTGTTTATTTAAACGTAGAGGCAGCTTACGTCATATTTAAAAGCTTAAAATACGTGATAACGGTGAAATACGTGTTTGTTTATTTTTAAAAATCTACCCAATAACAATTTTTTTGGTCTGTAGCCCCCTTTTGTTTTGAAATATTTTTCATGGGTGCTATATGAGTTGTATGACAGCTACCCGAACCAGTCTGAATTTCGAAAAAAACGGTAAAATATGTGTTTGTTAATTTTTCATTTTATTGTTTTATTTTTTTAGGTACAAATTTTCAGGTCTGTTGCTCGTTTAGTGTTCGAAATATTCCTAATTAATATTAGGAGTGGATTTATACCTGAACTTGTCATATGACAGCATTATAAAGTACTACGTTTCCCTTTTTGATCATTAATAACTGAGTAAATTTTCAGAACTCTATCTTTCAAACTGTGGACGTGTATAGCGAACAAACAAACAGATTCTTTTTTATTTAAATTATAACTACCGAGTTTTGAAGTCAAGTCTTACCGTTGTCAATATTTTCTGCTATGTAATATTTATGCACAAAATGAAATCTTTTATTATGCAAAATTTATTGTTAACGAAAAAAATATATTTTTAATATTAAATTCCTACCTAATTAAAATTGATATTTTTTGAAACTTCCAAAACAATAAAATTTTTACGAGTAAAATGTTGTTGACAACATTTTGTGTTGGTCAAAAACAAAAAAAATTAATAAAAATTAAACATTTATCATTTATCATTTTTGTTTTGTTTTTAATTTAAATTTAATCAGATGTAATGGAGTGTATATATGTATGTTTAAACATATATATAAAGATATGTTAATCATCATTGTTGAATTAAGAAAATACATGTTAATGTACTACACTGACTTTTGTTTTTACTTTTATTATACACATTCATCCAATTCTAATATACTTAATTTACGTTCAACTCAAATCTCTTAACTATTAAATTGAGTAATTGGGGGGCTCATTATAACGATTCAGAAAATTAAATTGGATATTTTCTAGTAGCTCATAAATTTCTAAAATACATATTATTTATACTATATATATATATATATATATATATTCATTTGTTTTTATATATTATAGTATACATATTGTCCACTAATTTACACTCTACTGATGTCCAGTTCAGTTTTCATTATACCTTATTTGATTGTAATATTTTTATATTTTTATTTTTTGTTTTTTTTTTAAGTTGCGATTTTAGTTTTGAAAAACAAAAATCCAAGTTTTCTTTCATAATACATAACTACGTACATACATATGGTGTGTTATGACTAATTTTGACGGAAGTAAATTATTTCCAAATTGTTCTAAAAGTTTAAGTCGCCGAATTCTTTTTATAAATTTGAAAAAACACAAAAAAAAAAAAAAATAAGAATGATAAAAAAAAAATTGTTTTGACGCAACAAAGATATATGGGTTTATTAAAAGTTATTTTGGGAATAATATAAACCAACTTTAAATCAATTAAATTCGTTGATATAAAATAAATCTTGCGGAGATACACAGAAACGTAATTGAATATGAAAGATGTAATAAATAAATTTTGTATTTTATTTTTGTCACTAAATAAATTAAAAATAATCTAGGTTAAGGTGGTGGTGTGGTGTGATTTATACAAAGACAATAATAATTAGAATGAAGTTATAACGTTTTGAATAGTTTTTATGAATTGATAAGGACTGCGTAAATATAATAGCGTCTTGCAAGCAGAAGTAATCTGGTAATAGCCTAGACAGTGGAATTGGTGTTATAATTGGAACTAAGTATCAGCCTCAAACATTACCTGACTATAGTGATAGTCACGCTGCAATAATTTAAATTAATAATATTTTAATTTACAACTGTATAAGTTGTACTGGAGTAGAGGTAATAAAGACAACAAATTATTTTTAAACTGATGGATTGCTCTTGCTATAGACAGGATAATTTCAATTTAAATTCAAATCCAAATTTTCTAAAAAAAAAACAGTGACTAATATTTGGCAGTAAAATATAAAGACTAAAAGTCTGTTGAATATTTCGACTTGCTAACATATACAGGCAAAACAAGCTGGTAGTGGATGAACTCGATAGAAAAGAAGAAGTAAAATCTACATGGGCTTAGCGAGTGAAACCATATCAATATTCCCATAAAAGATGTTTTTGAAATATTAACACTAGAAGACAAGTGAACTTTGACTGTTATAAGATTAGGTACTGTCAAATTTTCAGAGAGTAATAGCTAGAAGTTTATAAAGATAAAACTAAGAAATTGTTTTAGCTTAATAAACGGAAGATGAAGGCGATAATAGGTGTATTGACAGGTCACTGTTTGATTAACAAGCACGTAATGCTGCTAAGATTTATCAGTACAGATAACTGTCAATTCTGAGATGGTCTGAAAGATAACTGTTTGTTTAAAAAGCACACAATGCTGCTCAGACTGTTCAGTACTGATAACTGTTAAATCTGCGATGGTCTGACTTAACACAATCAGCATATTCTCTGCGACTGCCTATATTTGACGAAAACTAGGATCAGGTGGTTGGAAGGGTATATGTTTGGCAACTTGACAGTTATTTTACTTAGGATATATTTCTATTGTGCATCTAAGTGATATTATCCAGGTTTTTGCAAAAAAAAATTTTGTTATCTCTAAACTATGAATACTCAAATATTTAATTGAATTTACTTCCAGATAAAAATACAACACTTTATAAACTGATCTCAATCCAGAGAATATGAATAATTTTTTTTTTTACATCAGACTCAAATCCAACCTACTTTAATTTGTTTAAAACAAAAAATATTTTGCATGTAAAATCCCAAGTAAGATCGGTGTCAAAATCAATTAATAATTTGTTCTCATTTTACTTACATTACAATATAGTATTAATTTTTTTGTTTAACCGTTATGTTGTCGCTGTAATTTGAACAGGATATTAGAAAATATCAAACAAGAAAAAAAAAAATGAAACAAATTCTTAAAATGCAAAACTTAATATTTGATGATGTATATGTATATCTCAAATGACGTATAAACAAAAGAGAATACTTAGATTGTGTGTGCAGCATGCTGGATGAGAGAATTATTAAGCTGTTAATTACTTTATAGATAGAAATAGTAATTTTAGTTCTCCTGAGCCTATACTCCTACAAAATATCTATAAAATGTATTTAATAATATAACGATAGTCAAAAATATTTTGAGGAAATCGCACAATGATATCCAGAGTGTTATCATGGGCAAAACTATTAATTGGATTTAAAGTTGCTTGACTTAGATCATTAATAAAAATATAAAAAGAGTTGAAGGAAAAGACAGAAACCCGTAACACACGAACAATAATTTGAAGTTGATCAGCTATTATTCCGTGAACTCGATTAGCGCAATTCGATAGAAAACTTTAAACTCATTAATATTGGATCAAGACAATATGGTATGACATTTTACTATCACAATAGCATTATGATTATGCCATATTCGATCAAAAGTCATTAGACAAAGAAATTCATTAATAAACACTATCCAATATACATTTGTACCAGCATATAAAATTAATTTCTTTACATCGACCCTACCCAGATTACATTTCTAAGCAAGTGATAATGATAACATAAGAGTTAATTTTTATTCAACTATGTTCCAACATATTCCAAGCCACCTACAATATTTAAAAAAAAAAAAACTTATTTATAACAGAAAATTATTCTGTTCTATTAAGAATCAATTAATTATTCAAATTAATTAAAACTGAAATCTATTTAAAGACGAGCATTGCATATTTAGATCTTAGTTGCTCGCATAATATTCAATATTTAATTCTTGTCTAGTTTTTTAGTGCTAAAATTATGCAGGGTAAATCGATGAGAATAATCATAATTTTCTTCTTTACATTCAATTTTATTAGAGCTAATGAGTTTCGAGTTAATTTTGATAATTTGACTTTTATTCTAAAGGATTTGGAACAAATAGAAGAGAATACATGGATAGATGATGGTATGTATACAATACATATAAATACATATATATATTAAATTTTTTTTTTTAAATTTGCTATTCATCAAAAATTGTGTTAGAACATTCCACATATTGGAAGAATTACTATATACACTTCTCACCATGTCCCACATTGATATTACTCTCAACTCTCAATTGAAAATTGTTGACAATCCTAAAATGGTTTTCTACATGTAGAATCTAATATTAAGCTTAATATTAATTAATAATCTATTTAACTTCCTCCAATCACATAGCTTGATTCTAGGACTGATTTTGTGTGAATAGTTTCCTAAACCGTCAAAACAACAAATGGGCAATTGACACATGGGTATTACAAAGGCACAACTAATTTTAGAAGAAACATGGAAGTAAACATAAAGTAATAACATTCATAAGAATTTCTAATTTGTTTGAATCCATCGATAATCCATAATTCTAACAAATTTTTCATTCTACTTCTATTTAAACTAACTGGTTTAAAGTGTATCGTGGGTCTGGTATGCAAAAAACCACCTTTAGTCAAGCTATACATAGAATTTACTTAATTCTATATATATATATATGAATTCATTCCCCTTTTTACAATTTCACATTGATGAAAAATTGGGTATTGGGTATATAGACCCTATAAATGTACCTATAAAAAATAATTAAAATTAAAATTAATTTATTTTTAATTTTTAGATAAACCTGAAAAATGTTATTTTCATTCACTTGAACATTACTGGAATGTTGGTGAGCACTGGGGACCTCCAAATCAATGTTGGATTGCTAGATGTATTAAACCAGGACAAGTAGTGATATTAAGGTAAACATTCAAATTATAATTTTGAATAGTTAATTTATTTAAATAGTTAATTTCGGTATCGAACGGTATCTCCCGAGAGAAGCTCAACGTTGAGCTTCTTATTTTTGTACAATTTCATATGATTAAAATTGACTTAATTTTGAAAGACTAAATTATTTATTTACTTTTATTTTTCCATTTAAATCTCAAAATTAGATTATAAGATTAGATACAGATAAATAGATATATATATATATATATAAGAAGTAGAGATCTGACCCCACTATCACTGCAACCATAAGTGGGTTTATTGTGATAACCCGTACATATATTCAATTATGCACATGAGTTATTAAGGATGCTTGATTTAATAATTATATTGTTTGGTTACGGATTCTATTGTTCGTGGAATAATACTTCCAAATATAATATTACGACTGATAGTCTCGCATTCACAGAGCCAAATGTTCAATAAATACACTTCCCAGATTCTGGACAAGTTGTTTTCGGTTATACCGATTCTACGTCATTTAATTACAACCAGTTTGAGGGAAATCCCAATAATGCCATGATTCGCACTTATTTCCGGTTGAAACTTATAGAATAATTTTAGTTTTCTTGAGCGTGCTGTTTGGTATAGGCATTTTTATACTTGTTTATTACCAGATATATTAGACCAATAATCCTCAGTTTCTTGTTCAAACCAAATTTTAAAAGCCTGTATAATTTAACGGTATCACATAATACTACTTGTACTCTACAATTACAGATATTGTCGAAATTTTGAACTCTATTTCAGTAAAATTTATTCAATTGAATCCAACTGCTTGTAATCAAAAATGCAATCCGAATTTGAATTGTTTCATAAATATAGTTTTAACAAGTCTGATATCTATTTCTATGAAAATAATTTTGAAAATTATAAAATTAATTTTATATACACAGTTTACATTGTATTATTTTTTAGTTGTGGTGAAGTAGATCCAGCTGAAGATGGATATACAGATAGATATTGTCGTAAAATTGGAATGGATTTTAGTCGTCCATATCCTGGATGCTGTTCAAGATTTATGTGCCGTAATCGGAATAATCCAGCACCATATATATATAATCCTTTAATACCAGGTGGTGGTCGTGAAGTACCATATTATAAAAGATGGCAATTTTAAATTAAATCAATTGATTACATTAAATTTTGTTGCAAATTATTCTTGTTTTATCTTTTAATGTATACAAATGGGGTTAAGCTTTGCTATGTTCAAAATCAAATTAATGACTATCAAATTGATTAATTGATAAAATGCATATAGGCAATATGTCAATTTTATAAAAATACGAAATAAAAACTTTTGATTATTCACATTTTAATTAATAATTTTATTTACTTTATTTTTAATGTTTTTAATAAACAAAAACATAAACAATTTTATTAATAAATTACTAGTAGAAATAATAAAATTTTAATATTTTTTGTGGAAATATTCCTAAATATAAATCTGATTAAAACAAATAAATTCAAGTAACATTTCAATTTGAAATCTATTGTTAATTTCAATTTAATTTGTAATATTTATATTTTAAATAAAATTTATTTAAAAATTTAACTAATGCTTAATACATAATAGTATGCATTTAATTTTAATTAAACCTAAAACAAAACTAATTTTTTAATTTAGTTTATTATTGATATCATTATTTTTTTTTAATTATAAAGTTTTAATTTTGTTGGCAATTATTATAAATTATGATATTTTTATAAATTTTTTTTAATTATGATATAATTTAATAAGCTAAGGTGGTTATCGCAATTCACTTTTTACTCTCACACTCCTAATTTTTTTTCTGAATGAGTCATTTAGAACGAAAGCCATACTTATATACCAGAGGCGTCCCCATGCAATTTTTAATTGCGCAATTATTTGATTGCACCATCAGTGACCATTAGCTTATACATGATTTCTCTGAAACTGATTGCAATCAAATGATTATGCAATCGTTTGCAATCGTTTCCGTAATATTCGTACTTAACTGCGCTCAATTGAAATAAAAATTGGTTGAAATTTAATTTAAAAAAAACTATTCTGTTTTCACAATACCCCGACAAACTCTTGCATAAAAATTAATATCGAAATACAATGTGTTTAATTGCTATATGCATGGGCAGAACACATTAAATGGCAATCGAATTATTTGGTTGCTCATGTGAGTACCATTCTGCAATCAAAAATATTTACGCATGGAAAAATTGCATGTGGACGGCTGGCTCATAAACATTTTTTCTACTACATACTTGTATATAAAAATACATAGAAAATATATTTTTGTTTTGCTGTTTAAAACAGAGAGAAAACTACTAAATTTATAACTAACACAAACATTTGTTGCTCAAAAATTACAGCTGCGAAATGTATATATGTACATTAAAAAAATTGTAAAATATATTTCAGCCAAAAAGCTGAAATGAAAACTGTGATGAGCACCTTAATTGTTACTAAACTTATTGCTTAACTAAATTTCTGATATGAGTATCAGTCATTATTTGAATTGATTTTAATTGAGCCATGAGTTATTATTTGAAAATAACCAGCCCACTAATTTACAATGCGGGTTGAAAACTGTAGTGACCAAATGGCCAACGCAAAATAAATGTAAACCCACAGTAAAACTTAGTAATTCAAAAAATACAGTAATTATTCACCCTATGACTCATGAATGGAATTACAAGACAATGAAGATGGTAAACTATTCAGAATTATTTGAAGTAAAAATAAAATTCTTTCCCTTGATAAATGGGAAAAAGAAACGTTTATCATTGATATTCAAGCGAAATTACTATAATACGATTATATTTACGGCATACGATTATATTTACGATATAAGATTGTATTTACGATATACGATTATTATTTTTACAATTATAATTTCTTGAGCTCAAATTGCAGAGTGAATCAAATGTCTAAAATTTGGCATTCAGAAACAAATCGAAAGATAATTTTTTAATTTTTGTTATATTTAGAAATGTAAGATTTCTGTAATAATTTAGTATAGCTCTGTTTTAAAAAAATGTTAATTACCTACTGTTTTTTTTATCATTCTCTGAAAAAACTATTTTGAAAAATTAAATATAGCTACCTACCGCTATTTTTATTTTTTCATTAAAATCTCTAAAAGAGCTTATTAGATACATAGATAGATATATATATATATATAAGAAGTATTGGCCTCATCCAACTATGTGAAAATATATAAGTATGTATATCAGAAGAGTACAAGTCTGCTGCCCATACTACAGTGAAAAAATAAAAACAACTGTTCTTTTTCAGTAAAAGTGATTTTAAAATACTAGTTACTAAAAAGAAATTAAAATCACTGCTACTAAAAAGAACAGGCTGGGAATGAGCATTGGTAGCGTATCAGAAAGTATATATACTTTTTTCCATTCAAATTCAACATTTTTTCAAACAAATTAAACAATTAAATCATTCAAATGCAACATTTTGTCAAATAATTTATTAGAAAAAATGTTGAATTTGTTTAAAAAATGTTGAATTTATTTGAAAAAATGTTGAATTTGAACGGAAAAAATATAAGTAAGTAATATACTGTTAAGCTGTACAAAAAAACATATAACATCTAATCAGTAACCTACTGATTTTATAACTACTATACCATATTATGTCAAAATCGATTGGAAATATCATAATTTATAAAACTGTTTTTTTTTTTTTTTCAATTATATAATTTATAAAACAAAATTATATTTTAATTTAAAAATAAATAAATAAATAAATAAAATATGAATTTTTAATATTGTTTTAAATAAATTTCGAATTTCATTTCACTACAATATTTTTTATTATCTATATATTTTACTAATATATACAATGATTACGACAAATTCCTCTTTTATTTAATACAACATTAAATATACATCACTAAAAACTTATCCGATTATCAAAAATTAAAATATGAAATTGTTCTCTCCTGTCTATGATAGCTACACAACATCATAGAATCTCTCATCAATTTTTGAAAATTTATAATAATATTCTCAAAGAGAAATCATTTGCTTGTAAACAAATTGATTACATACACATTTTTGTTTTTTGTTTTTTAAATTAAAAAATAAATTTAGACTATTCTTCAAGTGCTCCTTGATATGGAGTTAAAGGATTATAAAGAAATCCTTTATTATCTGAACTTTTACATTTAAATATTAAACAACAATTTGGATAATTATCTTCACCTTTGATATGTAATCGACATGATTCATTAACTGTTACAGCACCACAACTAAAATATTGAAATTAATTAATTAATTTTTAAACTGTTATTTAGTATATATATATATATATATATATATTTAAAAATGTAATAATAGTATAATTAATATCTTAACTGTTCAACTAAAATAGTTCCAGTATCAACACATGTCATTCTTTGACAAATGTTTGGTGGATAATAAAATGTTCCTTCATTCCATTCTTTTTTTCTTGCTTCTAGATAACATTTTCCTGGATGTTCTGTAAAGTTGGAAAAAAATTGTTTTTTTTTTTAATTTTAATATAATTTTAATTAATAATATTAAAAAATGAAAATTAATTAATTATTTAAAATAATATAACATTATAAATACAATATATCAAACATTTTACAGTTTTTTTAAGAGTAGACTGATTTGGTTAAGTGTCACAAATAGTATTTTTTTTGCGTAATTAAGAAGGGGTAGACTGTAGCAAAATCAATACTATTTACTAGGCCGAGTCACTCGGAGAAGAAAGCTTAAAATAGTGAACCTCTTTAAAAAGAAAAACAAGCAGTTTTTTTGGGAAAAAATAGTGGGCCACTTACAAATTGGATTATACTCGAAAACTACACATTTTTTTTTAACTTTTGTCCAATGCGGATGTGTTAAAATTCCAACTTCCTTACATATTTGGGAATATTCAAATTTTAAAAAATTAAATATTATATGGGTTGAAAAAAAGGTCCATCCATGAATTTTTCCACTATGCAAAATACTATTAAATATAATAATAGGCTGCTTTTGTTATTTAGAAATAACAGTGATAAAATCAACATATCTTTATATGTTAATTATTATGTAGAGTCTGTAATGAGATGACTCTCTTTAAACATTGTTTTTGAAATAAATAAATGAAAAAAAAAATTATAATTTATTTATAAATTTTGTAAAAAAAAACATAAAAAAAAGGATCATGTGTAATAATGATAAACAAAAATTGAATAGCACATAAATTCTTAATCCATTTTATTTAAAATATCCCCCTTACAAAAGTTAATCCTTAGTTTATTTCAGTTTAGTTATAAAAGAGTGGTAGCCACATCAATCTGTCTATGCCACGACATTATACCACATAATTTTGTATAGATACAGTCTTTTGTTATACGAGGTTTTGTACGTATCCAATAATAAACTAATAAACATGGTCAATACATATAGCATGAAAAAATATAGTTAATTAAGCTTGGAGTTATTTTTATTTAGTAAATGTATATTTTTAAGTATTGTATTTTACTATAATATGAATAAATGAATTAAAAATCTAATCTAAAAAGTTAAATATTAAACGATTAAAATCATAAATTAAGACAGTACAAAACAATTAAATATTAAAGTTAGAAATTTAAAAAAATATAAATTATAAACGAAATATAATAAATTAATTAAATATTTTCAAAATCACAATTTAAGATTAAACAGCAAATGTTGATTATTATTTATTCAGTTACTTTTGATAAAAATAAATTTTTATTGGAGAAAAAACAAACAAATTAAACAAATAAAATAATATCCATTAATGATGATGATTATCAATTAATGATGATGACAATGATTGGATAAAATTAAATTAAAAAAAAAAAATTTTAAATTAATTTTTTAAATAATAATTACTGACTTGTGAAGCAATAATATTTTAATTTTAATTTTTTTTCAATCTGAAAAACTGCGTTTTATCAAATTTTATTAATTTTTGTTAATATTATAATTTTTTTTTTATTATTATTATGTGTTTTAAACTGTTAAAATTATATTTTTTTTTTTCTGTTTTTCGAAAAACGTTTCATTCAACGTGTTAGTGTATTTTTTAATTTATTAATCAGATTTTTTATTTTTAGTGATAATGTAAATCAAATTATTTAATTGTTAGTTACAAGCACTGATGAAGGAATTATGTTGCTTCCGAAATATCGATATTTGCAATTAAATATTTAAATAATTATTATTAGTGAACTGAAACCTGACAATTAAATTATTTAATTTTAAGTGTAATTTTTAAAACATTTAAATTTTATTAATTATTCGAAATTTTAATAATTTTGATATTTTATTAATTAATTTAAAAACAATTTATATTTAACACTTAAAACAATCAATCAGTTATTGTATTATATTTTTTATAGAAATAAATAAATAATATATAACTATAATATAAATACATATTATGTTCTAAAAATTAAAACTATAATTATAAATTTAATATTTTTAACATTGGATTAATATTTAAAATTAGTTATGCAAATAATATTTTATTCTTAACTAACCATCTCTTTCATTTCCTTCCAATAAATAAGGCTTATTACTTATTTCAAATGTAATATTTCGATATGTAATCAAATATTTTGGATATTTTTCTTTCGATTCAATTTCTAAAACAATTGTAATTACAAAAAATATTATTTTAAAAAAATGTTTAATTTCCATTTTTAGGAAAAAATATTATAAAATTTCCAACTTAATATTTTAATAAATTTAATAAACTTTTTAGTTCTGTCTTTTTGATTTTTTTTTTGTTTTTATTGTTTTTCTGAACAAAGAAAAAAAAATACTTTCCGAATTTATTTAAAACGTGAATATGATGTAGTCTTGAATTTAAGCTGCATATTATTTATATCTTTTACTATACTAGTACTATTATATGATATGTGATAAACGTTAAGAGATTTAAAGATTTTAATTTAAAAGCTTTTTAGATAATGCCCTCTTTGCAAAAATATCCCTCTAAATGCAAAATGCAATTTATTTAAAAGACTTTTTTAAATATACGAGTACTATTATTTCTGTTTTTTTTTTTTAAATTGACAATAAATACAAAACTTATTATTTATTAGGTATAAAAGAAACTCACAGGAATGGCGCCGGCGAAGTTTCAATAATGACGCAAATGATGAAATAAAACAGGGCATCAGAATTTATTATAGCGCGGTAAAATATAAATTGCTATACAAAATACAAATACAAAATTTATAGAATAAAAAAAAACTACTAACAAAAAAAAACAACAAAAAAAAAATTAAAAAAATCAAAATACAAACTAAAATTAATAAAAAAAAAAAGTAAATGACACTTTGATTACTTACTCATATACGAAATTTATTTCTATTCCATGTTAAGATTTCGATTCATGTATGTTGTATGTATTAGGTACATTCATATTAACAAAAAAAATGTCTATTGTCTATGGAAAAAACATTAATAGGTTGGTACACTATTTTAAGATGAATTTAATTGATCACAATGAATTGATGATTCAATCTACAGTATCGTAGAAATATGGATAAATTTGTGTCAACAAAATTTCTAAAAATAAATCACAACGTACCAAGTCCCCAGTAAGACAAAATTCAGAAGAAAAAATTTCCAAAACTAAAGTTCTTAGCAATTTAAGTCCCTGTTATTAAAATTGTTGTATACAAAAAAACAAATTGCGGATTTAATCTTTGAAGATTATGTTTTTAGGTATTTTGTGTTTGAGCATTTTGTTTTTGGTGATCTTGTCTTTCGGGATTTTGTTTCTGGGGATATTGTCTTCGGGGATTTTGTCATTGAGAATTTTTATATCATTTTATTATTTATTAAAATTGAATTTTACTATTAGGTATATAATTTTAGAGAACGAAACAAATGACCGACAGAAATAAGCCAGTTTTCTAAAAGTCGGTTAAAAAACAATAGGGTTTTTACAAAAAAGCGAATATTTGTTTTTTCAAGAACGTTGCTTAATTTTAATTTGTATTGGAAAAGTCAAATAAAAAAAAATCACTTTAATATATATATAATGAGCTACCCGCTGAAATGAAAACCATAACCAATACAATAACATCCACCTATTTAAAAACAAAATAAAAAGATATATTTTGTATCATTAAAATTAGTAAATTTATTTAACTGCAAATATGTTTTTGAAAAATTAAGAATGTTCATGTGTAATGTTATAATAATAGTTAAATTATAATCAAAAATGACTTCTACCTATCTATATATCTACTACTATCAATATTTTGTGTTACCTTTAATTATTTTTGAGATTTTTACAAATTAAATGGATACGAAATTGATAGTTCAACACGAATGTACGTTTCATTCAACGTGTTAGTGTATTTTTTAATTTATTGATCAGATTTTTTATTTTTAGTGATAATGTAAATTAAATTATTTAATTGTTAGTTACAAGCACTGATGAAGGAATTATGTTTTTTTTTTTTTTTTTTTTTTTTTTTTGCGTGGATTGGTGGGAATCTTCATAGACACAATGAGCCCCGTAGCTTCCATTGTGTGCCAGATTTTTACTGACTAAACCACACCCCTCCCATTAATACTAGTCCAACGGACTAACCATTAATTTATTGCTATTTTGATTTTCTTAAAGAAAAATTTTACGAAATTCTATCGTATTAAATCTAGTGGCTTAGTTCTTTTAAGCCTTCTGACATCATTTTGATTATCTAGCAATTGAGTGGCCTCAACGTTAACATGTCCCTCCAGACGAGCTATATGCTTTGTTGCATATCTTTTTATTTCATTTTCTATGCAAGGAATTTCTAGATCTCTGTGCAAATCACTGTTGCGAACATACCAGGGGGCATTTACCATGTTGCGCAAGACTTTATTTTGGAATTTTTGTATACAAAGTACATGTGTTTGTTTGGCACATCCCCATATTTGTATGCCGTACAACCATATTGGTTTGAGTATCTGATTATATAACAAAATCTTGTTATGTATAGGCAATTTAGAATTACGACCTAAGAGCCAGTACATTTCTCTATACTTATTTTCAAGCTCAAATTTTTTCTTTTTAACGTGCTCTTTCCATCTAAGTTTGACATCTAATGTCATTCCTAGGTATTTAGCATTGTTTTCTTGGGGTATATTGACCCCATTCAGATTTACCAATGGTGGTTGATTTTCTAATTTTTTATTTGTAAAATTTACATGTACTGATTTTAACTCATTGAGTTTAATTTTCCATTTCTTTGTCCAGAGGTATAGCTTGTCGCTTGCTCTTTGCAATTTAATTGTAGCCTCGTCAATATTTGATCCTACTGCCATCAACGCAGTATCGTCAGCGAATGTAGCTACAGTTATATTTTCCATTTCTGGTAAATCATTGGTGTAGAGCAAATACAGTATGGGACCCAGAATACTACCTTGAGGCACACCCGTTTTAATATCTCTAATAGTAGAATACTCTTCGTCTTGTTTTATTCTGAATAGTCTGTTTTCTAGATATGATGAGAGTATATCTACGTATTGTTTAGGTAACATATTGTTTAGTTTATTTATTAAGCCTCGATGCCATACTTTATCAAAAGCTTGGGCTACATCTAGAAATATGGTAGAGCATACTTTCTTTTCCTCTAAAGCTTTTTCTATTATGTCTGTTATTCTATGAATTTGATCGATTGTCGAGTGCTTAGATCTAAAGCCAAATTGATAATTTGGAATCAGATTACTATTTTCTATGATCGGTCTCATTCGAATCAATAATAGTTTTTCAAATAATTTTGATACTATTGGTAGTAATGATATTGGTCTGTAGGATTTGACCTCATTTATGGGCTTACCTGGCTTTGGTATCATAATTATCTCTGCTATTTTCCACATATTCGGCACATACCTTATTCTTATAGCAGCGTTTATAATGCGTGTTAGCATTGTTATAGCTTTTTTCGGAAGTTCTTTCAGGACTTCCGATGTAATTAGATCAAAACCTGGAGCTTTTTTATCTCTGAGTTTTTTAATTTGTTCCACTATTTCACTCTCTGAAAATGGTGATATAACATTTTCTTGCCAATTATTATTTTCTTCAGTGAGATCATCCGACTCTGTCTCGTCTGGACAAAAAATTTCTTCAAGATGATCTGCGAATGTTTCAGCTTTATTTTTATTATCTCTCGCCCATTCACCGCTTTTCATTCTGATTGGCGGGATTTGAGAGATCGAGGTTTTTGTACTCTTTGTTGCTTTCCACAACGAGTAGTTATTTTCTCTTTTAGCTGATAAATTTTTTATATATTTTTCAAAATTTTCATTTTTAAGATCTTTAATTTTTCTTTTAAGATTCTGAGTTAATCTATTTAGCACAGTTTTGTCTGCCGGATCACGCGATTGTTGCCATCTGCGTCTAGCTCTTCTTTTTATTTTTATCATATTTAATATTTCTCTAGGGTAGTTGAATCCTACCGATTTATATTCACAATTTTTTGTATTATTCCATCCAGCATTTTGAATAATTTTAATAAAATTTTCTACTTCAGAATCTATATCACATTTGGATCTTAGTTTTGTTTTTATGTTTATTTTGTTTTCTATTTCTTGTTTAAAGCTAGCCCAGTCAGTTGTCTTGTTCGTTAGCAGAGGTTTCGACTGTTTCTTAATAACCTTTTCATATAGATTTAGTATGACTGCAGAGTGATCTGAGTCCAAATCATGGTTATCTTCTAGCTTAATATAATTGGGTGAAATTTTTTTTGTTATATAAAAATCAAGCAGATCAGGAGTTTTATTTCTATCAGTTGGCCAATATGTTGGCTTACCGGTAGATTGGTAAATGCAGCCTTTTTCTTTTATAGCTTTTCTTAGCTCTCTTCCTCTCGTAGAGGTTACTCTAGACCCCCAATCTATGTGCTTGGCGTTGTAGTCACCTCCCAGGATAAATCTATCGCCAAGTAGTTTAAGAATTTCTTCAAACATGTTATTCTTTATGTTGTATTTGGGTGGACAGTATAATGCACCGACACAAAGGCTTTGTTTAACAGACATAATTCGTAGCACGATTAGTTGGAATTCATCTATTTCTAGACTAAGTTCCTCGTGGTGCTTAATATCTTTCTTTATTAAAATTGAGCTACCACCTCTGGGTGTATTACTCGGATGGTTTGCGCTGTAGCATGTATAGTCATTTATTTTAAGCGATGACTTATCTGTCATATGTGTTTCTGTCAAGAGACATACATCAATATTTTGTGTTCTCAATAGAATTTCCAAATTATTTTTCTTGTTCAGAATACCATTGGCATTCCACGTGACTATACGGAGTGCGTTCTTAACCATGCCTTGCGGATTTATTTTTTGGTGTATACATATATATTTCATTATGTTTGTTTTCTAATGTGCATAGTCTTGTTGAGATTTCATTCATTGTTTTTATCATATTTTGCATCATCTGCATAATGGTATTTTCAGTCAACTTTTGTGTAGAAACTTTATTTTGTTCTTTCGGGTTTCTTTTTTGACTTAGGTTATTTTGTGTTACCTGTGAATATGATAAGCCTTCTACGACTTTTTTCGACGTAAAAGTTTTAGGTTTCTCTGAAGTTTCAATGCAATTCTGTTTCTGTGCAATAGGTTGCCTAGGTTTTGTCTTTTGTTTTTCTTGTCTATGTTGCATTTGTTTTGGGGCATTTTTTTGTAGCTTCTTTCTTTTTTGCAACTCTCTAGCCACCTGGCAACCACGATAACTCGCTGGGTGTGCCTCAAGGCAATTAGCACATTTAGGCTTAATATTTTTTTTTTCTTTGCAAGAAATTGTTAAGTGGGGACCAGCACATTTAACACACTGAGCTAGACGCTGGCAAAACTTTTGTGTATGGCCAAATCTTTGGCATCTCTTACATTGAGGAATGGTAGTCGTTTTACGAATAGCCTCCATTTTAACCCTCATGTGCTGGATAAATTCAATTTTGAATATTTTGTTTATATCTTCGGAGTTTTCGAATGTTAGCATAAAGAGAGGAAGACGTACCGTAGATTCTTTGTTATTTTCCTTTTTCTTTATTATTTTATTTGTGACTTCTAAAATTTTGAAGCCTCTATCTTTCAATTCATTTTTTATATCTTCAGGTTGGCATGACGGATGTAAATACCTAACCATTACTTTAATAGGCCTGGTGCTCTTATTTTCATAAGTGTGCCATTCAATATTGGCTTCATTTATTGCCTTAGTCAACTCTCTATATTCTTTTTCTTCTTCAACATTAATTTTTAGTTGTTTATTGTTAAGCATATTAACTTTATATTTAATATTGCTTTCTTTTAATTTTTTGTTTATTTGAGGGTATTCCACTACATTACTAAGTATAACTGGAGGAGGTTTACCTTTTCTTTTACTTTTACATTTCGCAACTTCATTTATTTGCACATTTTTCTCTACTTTGTCCGCAACATTTTCTGGGCTTAAAGTAGGTGATTTTTCTGCTTTTCTTTTTTTACAGATTCTTTTTGTTTTAAAGATCCAGTCGGTTTCTCGAGCTAGTTCTTCATCATCTGTATGAAATTCTTCAGCAGTTTTTAGTACTACTTTTTTAGTAGACATGTTTTGTGAATTTTTTAGTTTCACATTTTCTTCTTTAATTATGCAGAGTTCATTTTTCAATTCCCTGCATAAGATTTCTAATTCTGTAACTCTGGCATTAAGTTGATTATTTTTTGCCTCAAGTGCCTTTTCGTTATTATTACCCTCGTCGGGGTTTCTATATCTGTCTTTTTGGGACATGTTTTCGTAGATATTTTGAGACCCTGCTGGAGGTGTTCTCTGGACCCCAGATTTTCTTCTGAATGGGTCAATTAAAGCAGCTCTGCTTTCGTGGTTTTGCAATAAGTGGTCTCCCCCAGAATCCGTGAGACCTGCCTCGAAAGAGGGTGGATTTTCCAGAAGATCTGGATTACCACCTGGGGTATACAATCTTTGAGTTTTATTCATTGCATACTTTTTTTTTTTTTGTTTTAATTCGGAGTTCCATCTCCTAGCCTAAGGATAATATTTCCCTTGTACAAGGCGGTACCTTTTATTCCTGCCGTCCCTCTGGGATCAGTCGCAGACCAGAAAGCCGCCCATTCTGGGTCAGTCGCTTCTGGATTTTTCTAGGCTTTTAGTGGACTTTTACCACAAGCATGCCTTACTGCGGATATTTCGTACCCCAACCCGCCGGGGAGTAATTATGTTGCTTCCGAAATATCGATATTTGCAATTAAATATTAAAATAATTATTATTAGTGAACTGAAACCTGACAATTAAATTATTTAATTTTAAGTGTAATTTTTAAAACATTTAAATTTTATTAATTATTCGAAATTTTAATAATTTTGATATTTTATTAATTAATTTAAAAACAATTTATATTTAACACTTAAAACAATCAAACAATTATTGTATTATATTTTTATAGAAATTTTATTAGTATTATAAATAAATAATATATAACTACTATATATAGCTCAACAATTTCAATTGTCCAGTAATTGACAATTAAAATGATGAAAAACATTGATGTGTAACAGGCACCAAATATTCTAATTTTTAATTTAATTAAATTTAAATCTATTAATTTTCTAGAATTTTTTAACGATCGTACGGCTTTGGCTAAGATCAAAATATAATTATTTCATTTGTAATCTGAATTTCATTTGAAATTACTAAAGAAAAATAACGCATATTTATTAGTTTAGTCGAAGGGAAAATTGTGCTTTTTCCAAAGTTGGACAAAAATATTTGTATTGCGTAACTGCTTGGGTACCAAAATAGAAAATATCTGCATCGTAAAAATATGTGTTTTGTGTAGCTGCTGATGGATACAAAAAACAAAAAAATCTTTTCTTCGGGGATTTTGTGTTTGGTAGTTTTGCCTTAGGGCATTTTGTTTGGCAATACTGTCTTTGGGGATTTTTTCTTAGACCATTTATTTTTTTTATCTAGAGTTTTTCCATTTCTTACCTAACACTTGAGTTTAATTGTGTAATTTTAATAATACAAAAAAAAATATATTGGTCAAGTATCCATTTTTCTGGAACACACAAAATAAAAAAATAAATTTACAAAAGTGATCATTGCCACACATTTACAAATCATTGCCATAACAATTCCGCACCATAAACATGTAAAAATATTTTATTAGAAAATTATTTTATCCAATTAAGCTAATACAAGTAACAATTTAAATAATTTAATGTTAAACAGACTATGGTCATTTAGTCTTACGTTAAATTAGTATAGGATAGGAAATGTGGGATGGAATTTCAATTAAAAAATTGGTCTAAGAACTAATGAAGAATGTATTTATTTTATTTTTTTATTTATTGAAAAATTAAAATTGGAACATTAATTTACATTTCTCTTAAAAATCTAATAATAGCACTAGCATCTAAGGTCTAGTGCAATAATGGGAAATGTAGAATTTAATGCCAAACTACTATATTTCCATTACTATGATTTATTAAAGTTGTACTTGTTTTATGTCATCTTTTAACAAAATTATTATACACAGTGTGGATAGAGAATATAAAAAGGTATTAAAGATGTAGAAACACAGCTTCAGCTTAGCAATCATGTAGCCTTGAAATTCTATTTACTTGATTTAATACTGTTGGAATATAATTGTATCTTACTTAATATAATTGTAGTAGTATATGCTGATCTGCATATTTGTCATATTTGTTATCTGTACATTTTAATGTATATATTATAGTTTAAATAAATATTAAAATTAGTCTCGTATAATGCTTCTTTTAATTACAACAAATATTATATTATTGTATAGGACCCAAATAGTTGCTTGAACATGTAACATGTATGTTATCATACATGTAAAATGCTTTGCCCGAAATTTAATTGTAAGAATTGTAAGAAAAATTTGAAATGTTTGGCAAAAATTACACTACATGCACGAATATTGTTGACCGAACACAAACATGGAAAAATACAATCTTGATTCCTGAACATAAATTCACCATCGTAGCACACAGACGGACGGATCAATAGGGACTTATCAATATTATTATTTTAAATCTGTTTGATGAAAAAGCTATACGGGAGAAAATTAATTTGCAAATGAAAAACAATTACATAAAATAATTTAATAAGGATAATAACGGTTAGGCTTACTGTTCAAAAATACAATAAATAAAAATTCTAGTACCGACCCTGACAATAACGTATATTGAATATAAAAAAAATAAATAAAATTATTAAGCTTCTATTTAAAAGTATATATTTAATTGAAATTATTAAGCTTCTATTTATATGTGTATATGCATATATGTAATATATTCATTTATTATTTTAAAAATCGTTCGTTATGTAAAATATGCATTTCTCTTGTTAAAAATTACATTATTTAAATATTTAAAATGGAATCAAATTTAAAAAAAGAAATTTATTTTATTTTTAGTAAAATATATGAGTATTTTTTATATAATTTTTGCGCATTTAAATAAATTACATATTATCAATTTGAAAGCTTCATTCAAAATTATATTTTACATAGCTTATAGTAATTAAAAGAAACAGAAGAAGTAATTAAAGTAAAGTTAAAGAGAGCATTAGATACAAGTGAGGTGGACTTTTAAAGAAGAGATCAATGAGTTTGGGGATGTTCATGACTGAAAAAAAATATGTAGGGAAAGCATATAGTTATTGTACAAGTTCGTAGTTAGTGAAAAAAATATCTTTAAGATTCTTGGTTCCCATAAATTGGCTACAGAAATTAGTAATATAAAAGAAGACGTCTAGAACAGGCTTAAACAGTTTTTATTCTTAAAATAAATATTATTATATAATATATACTTTAATAAATTACTACTACACTTGATAATATGCTTAGTAAGCTGTTTGGATTTACAGAAATCTGTATTTCTATGTTCTATAATATTTTTTATAGATAATAATCCTTTTTTACTTCAGTTATTGTAGTTCTGTAGCAGTGCTGCAGTTAACAATCACCATTATTTTTCACAAACTAGTGGATTGTAGCCGCTTTCTATACCTATCGCCTATTAGAGAGATGAATTTTATAGGGCAAGAGATTTGAACTCGTGCTATCTTATATTGTTAGAATGCATTTTTAAACAATCTATTGGTTAGACTATAGAAAGAATCCCCTATATGGCCTAAATAAACATTTTACAGATTTTAGTTGATATTAAAATTTCCTTCTTTGTCCAGAGACATCAAAATAAAAATATTTCTGGATCAAGTCTTCATAATATATGAAAGTGAAACTTGTTTCGTAAAATTTAATTGAAAATAATAAGATTCAAAACACAATGCGAATTGACATAGGGTTTTAAATCTTTAAAGACTTCCAGAAAATTATGATCGGAAATCGACTTGATAAAAACGAAAATGCTTCTGCTTAATAGGAATAAATTAACAAGTAGTTAATGTGTTAACAGGTTCCCATTTTGCTCAATAAGCCGTTATCACAACAGATAATTATTTGTCGAGCCTCCAAAAGCGTCGATCTTGCGCCTCTTGTTTTCCATTTATAATTTAAAGAGCTTGGGCATAATTTTGAACATTGTCTTCCCATCTTCTCTTTTTTCTTCCCCTACTACAGTTGTTCTCGGGCTTTCTACTTAACATCACTGCCTGTTTTCGAGTTTCATGGATTCTAATTACATGGATAATCTTAGTCTTTGGGTCTTTGAAAACCTTATAATGTTGTCATTATTAATTATATGCGCAGGGAATTTTCTCTGGGATTCCCCGGGTTTGATTAGAACTATATCAAGGGATCAAGGATCAAGGGAATATTTAATAACCTAAGTAAAATTTATAAATTGTTTTTTTCTTTATTATTATTACGGATTAGAGTTTAATCGTTAGTTGTTTAGTTTATTTTGTGGAGGGGGATCGCTATGGGCCTACACATGACTTAGTTTTATGACAGCAATTCTTTTTAAATTAAACTAAACTAAACAAGGTAGCAAAATTTAAATTTTCATAAACAAATGATTAAAAATCATATTTAGGGCTTTTTGTTCATCCCAAACAATTGCGCAAAAGTAAATATCAGCTCAAATCAATAAACTTAAACTTTACTCTCAAACAAAATAAACAGAAACAATTGTCGATAAAATTTTGAACTTAACCAGTCTCTAAGCGAAGAAGTTTAGAATAAATAGTGGAAAAGAAGAAATTAAGAGTATAATAGGTGAAAGAACAGTGACAGAAATAAAACAATTAGTCTAAATGCAATAACGTAACTATTTGCAAATTCTTTGTCCCAAAGCAAAAGTAAGGGTCAACAAGTTCGGTTATTATAAAATAAACAAATTACATAATAATACACCTAAACTTAAGTAAAGTTACTAAAAATTGAAAATAAATCAAATTTAAAAAAAAAAATCGTTAAATTTGAATTCAAATTTTTTGATATACATTAGAATATATCCTGATCAAATTTAATTTTATAAAAACAAAAAAACAAACATCTGCATTTCTCATATAAGCGTGCATCTCATTCACCTTTATACATTCAAAATACATATTTTTATATAGATATAGGTAGGTAGAGGTATCTTTAATTCATAACAATCTATGAGTATATTATTTTTATATTCTATTACTTCCCGCATTTCATTGCAGAAATCACCCGCATATCTTCCATGTGAATTATTTTCATAACAGTAAAAAATTTTCTTCTCTCTATTGACTAAATACAAAACAAAAAAAAACAAAAACTCTTAATAAAATTTCCTTAAAAATATCAAAAAGGTAATTAAACCTCATTTTATCAATTTCTACAAACATGAACATCGACCTAACATTAAACGAAAAAAAAAAACAAAAAAAAAGGACTTTTCATTATTCCCACATACAATCAACTGTTTCATTATTACTATTCAAACGATTCGAACATTATTATTCGAATCAATAATATGTGCTGTAGTCCTTTTTTTTAATATCACCCTTTTTTTTGCAGTTATATAGCAGCACCCTACCCTGTGTTGTGCATATATCACTTGAAGTCCTTTTTAGATTTATAAAAATAATAAATAAATTACAACAATTTTATAGAATAATATCCTTGAAGTTATATATGTATTATAAACCCTCTAAATGCAATTTAAATAACATTAAATAGTAGAATTTGTTTTAAATATACATGTTCGTATTTGAAAAATAATAAAAAAAAACCGTTAAAATTTTTACAGTTTCATTTATAAATAGAGATACTCGTGTTATATATGAATTAGAAAATTTGAAGAGTCGTGAGATAGACCTCAATCTATTATGTTATGTGATGTTTTAACGAAAGCCGATTGAAATCCGATTGATTTAATTTGGGTTGTTTGCGATACCAGCAGTTTTTTTTTTATTAATTTTTTTTCTTCTAATGAAGAACAAAGAAAAAAAAAATATTATATCACCTTATATATTTACACATTATATTTGTGAATATATATAGCTATATAATATGTATGCATATATGTAAAAATAATAAATAATATGAAGTGAGAAAGTTAAATCAATTAAATGAAAAATGAAAAGAGAATTAAAAGCATATTAAATTAATGCACGAGGTGTATTGAATAAATTCTATGACTTCAGGGGTGAAAAGTACATAAGTCATTTTTGGTAGATTTACAGGAGACAATTTTTTTTTTGTAAATTTTTTGTTATTTATTTTTCAAGGTTAATTTCTTCTAGTATTGTTTTTTGTTTTAAATATTTAGTATAAGTTTTGTATATGTATTGAGAGTAAAAAAGGAGTAGAATTAGTACTTTCGTTCTTAGATAACGAGTTTAAGTGATGATTTAAGTGAAAAGTGGTTTGAAAATATGAAATCAATTGTTAATTGAAGCATGCACTTTAGTAATCAAATACACAAATATTTTTTTTCAATTTATTATAATTTGAATCAAGTATAGTATCAAATTTGAAAATGGAGTACAGTTATTTTTCTCTATTTCGATATACACGTCCGCAGTTTTAAAAATGTAGTTCTGAAACTTTTATACATAATTATTCATGATAAAAAAAATAGAACAAAATCGT
Source organism: Argyra leucocephala (assembly GCA_963942445.1). Taxonomy (NCBI): domain Eukaryota; kingdom Metazoa; phylum Arthropoda; class Insecta; order Diptera; family Dolichopodidae; genus Argyra; species Argyra leucocephala. The sequence goes on from OZ012681.1 coordinate 106,702,196, forward strand.
TACTTTACAAAACTATAATGACATGTTTATAAAAAATAAACGAATATATTTTTTAGCGTTTCTAAAAAATCGGACTGGTTCGGACATGTTATGAACAATTATTTCCTTGTAATTAACTTAATTATTAATTTAATGTGGATGCGATAGGTATATGAAGCTGATGACTTATGTGGTAAAAAAGATTTTTTTTTCGATATTTTATGTAAGAGTATTTTTACCCTGAAGCCATAGAATTGTAATTATTGTTGTTCTATTGTATTTAAGGTATTTTTAATTTTTAATTAAATACTTTCTGTTCATTATAATTTTTTGTGTATGTAATTGTAAGAAATAAGTTGTAATGTAAAATGAGTCACAAAACAAACTAACCACCGTATATATATGCATAAAAAGATGAAAACGATATACTACAGCAACTTGAACACATATATAAAACTTACTAGTCTGATCCAACATGTAGTAAAAAATTACAGTATGGTACTTCTAAAAAATAATAATACATAAGCTACTCTCAAGAACATCAATAAGCAAATAAAATCTATGTAGCGTGTCTACTTTAAAAACAAAGATAACACAATAAAATTTAAAATGAAATGAATATTTAAAAGCAAATTGCTTAGAAAAGTTTCAAATATAACATAAGAAATGAGACCCGTAATATGTTGAATTTATATGAAGGCAAATGTATGGGAAATTATCATATGACATCAAAACAAGCGACTGGCGATTACGAAGACTATAATTGAAAAAGAGTAAATCACTGTTTGAGCTTGCAATTACAAGATTCATTTATTTATAACACTTGGTCTAGAGATTAATCTGTATACCAAATATGCTACAATGTTTTTAAAGACAGGACATATATGATAAATATTATAGTTGCGTCTTTTTAGCTGAGCAAACTACTCAGAAGCAGCTTCTGAGCAGTTTGTAAAAAAAAACGAAAAAAGTTATATTTTGAGCAAAACATAACCTCAGAATTTATACTGGTTTGACGTTTAATTTTTTATGTGTAAAATTCGTTTTGTTTAGAAAATTAAAATTTAATTAAAAGTAATAAAAATAAACTGAGCGGTAATTAAAAAAAATTTACAAAACTTAATTCTTCTGTTGTTTAACGAAAAAAATATTATATAATATAATTATGGAAGGGTACGATGTAAGTAAATTATGAAATCAATAAATATAGAGTTAACTTATTTCTGAGATATTTATACAGAATTTATCAGATGAAAGTAGCTTTGATGAATGTTCACTACTAAATTCTTCTTCATCTTCCTCATCATCTTCGTCTGATTCATTAATCGAAGAACGATGTAACAAAATACCAACAATTTAAAATTATATACCTAGAAGTTATTGAGAAATACTCAAATAATCAGCTTAAACAATATTTTCGTTTTGCAAGAAATGTAGTTAATAACCTGATATATATAAAAATATAACTATTTAAAATATTTATTATAATAATTAGAAAAATGTTTTAGAATTTTATTAGCAACAAAAATTATCGACATAACCTTCAAAACGGAATGACCATCTATAACTTTTTTATTTTACTCAATTTTTAACATAAAATTAATAAAATATTGTATATGTAGTACAAAACTTCACCGCTAGAATATTTTAAAACCTTTAGGGGTGAAGTTGAATTTTAATATACAAATTCAACTGCTCAGAGCTCCGCAAATACAAAGCTTGCGTAGTGGTGGTGATCAATTTTGTGCAAGTTTGAGTAGTTTGCTCGGCTAAAAAAAACACAACTATTAATTCATATTTTTTTTTATTCATACTTTTTTAATTCCCCTCGTTATTAAAATAACAATAATATCACCTTTAATTTTATTTTGTAGTGTGTCCGCATATTATAAAATACAAAAAAAAAATAAGATTTAAACATCACATTACCCTAAATAATTTTTAATTATTACCACCACACAACGATCTTCTTCAATTCGTTCAAGGATTCCAGTGATTATTAATGTTTTAGTGAATAGATAACAAAATTCAATTTGATTCAACCCTCTTTGGTTTTTCTTTTTGTTTTTATTTTTTGTTTTTTTTTTATAAACTGAACATTGGTGATAAAATATGTTGATTGTATTAGTGACACCAAATATTTAATTTTTTTTTTTTATTAAAATATGTTAGTTAAACATGGTTAAACTAATATTAGGAATAACGTCAATATGTCGATTTAGTAGACCAATTTATATTTTAAATATGTTGGTTGTTCTTGTTGTTGTTGTTTAATATTACGGACACATAAAAATCGGAAGGAAATCATTAAATTTTAATACCTAATTTAAAGTCCTTTAGCCTTTTATTCCATTCAATTGATGAATAACGTAACCACTTTAAAATAAAATTAGCTTGTCTGTAGCTAATTTTGTATATACAAATATATAATGTGTATTTTTTGAAGTATTATTATCTCATTTAATGTTGTTAAGAAAAAAAAACAGAAAATTAAATATTGCCAAAATATATAGGGTAGATTTTTGTTTTAAAATTCATCGTGTTGAAATTATTAATAAAAACCATGTGTTTCATTAAGAGGATTATTAGTTGTATAATATGTGGTAGATTATAAAATTTGTACCAAAATCAGTGAAAATCGATTGTTTTCAAATTTACAATAATAATAATACTTAATTATGTTAATTAGATAAATTCAGTTTTTTAACTGGTTCATATACAAATTTTTTGTTTTATATTTAAATTTGAACCATTAATCATGATTCAGATTTTTTTTCTGAGTTCAAATTTTTTTTTTGTTTTTTTTTTTTTGCAAATTGGTGAGAATCTTTAGAATGATTAAATGAGCACCGTACCTTGACATTGTGTGTGGGATTTTTACACATAATAAAATTCTTTTATTGCGATCTAATTCAATACGACTATAATGAGCAATTTTGTTCCGGCTTTAATTTTTTTTTTTAAATGTTAGGTTTTTTCGATTATATTAGGCGATGTGTATTTAACTTTTACTTTCACATATGTATTTGAGCTACACTAACTCAAAATATTTTATTATTTTGTGTAGTCTGATTGTTTTCGAGCCTATTTTCATGAATTCTTGCAAAAATTTAAATTTACGTAACAACAAATCCTATTTGTGTATTCTATGTTGGTCATAGTTTCAGATGAATTAAAACTCATTAACAATGTTTTCTAGAACTTTATTATATGGAACCTCTGAATAATATCATTTTTACTTTTTTGATGAATTCCGTAGCTGGATGCCATATGACAACAATATGGACTAGTTTCAGTATTTCTATATATAGAACAGAAATTTGTTTTGTATTGTCAAGGCAGATTGTTTGACAACACATTCTCTTCTAGAGCGAATTGTTAGCTTTCTATGTTTTACTGTATTGCTATATTGATCTGCCAGTTAATATAATATTTTTTTTTTGATTTAATTCAATTGTTCGTTTTTTATATATAATGAACATATTTTTTTATATTTTAGCTTCATTAGGAAATCAAATTTGATAAGAAAAAAAGTATGAGTGAGATTAGTAGGAAACTATAGTATGTAGTTTATTGACTTAATTTTTTTTTCATAAATATATTAAAAATTGGAGTTATTTGATAGAACTATGAATAACCCAATGAAATTGTTTTGTGTCGTATAAGGCAACTATAATGCCATGTACTCATTCCCACATTACAATTCTAAATTTCTAAATAACCAAGAATTTTTTAAGTGTTATAACACAAATATGTATTACCGCTGGTCAAGTAGATTGTGAAGCACAAAATTTACAGAAACATCACAGAAATTTGTAAAATTAAGAAAATTAAGATATTTGACCGAATTTCGTAAATATTGAACACAACCGGAAAACCACTTACATCAGAGATTCGACATTAATTTTATCAAACTATTTTGACAGATTTTTTTTTAAACAGCCCGGGTAACTCTTGATATCCTTTGTCTTGTAACTCCATCAGTAGGACATAAAACGGAACTTGAATCCTATTATCTCAGTGTTTCACTTGAAACCACCACATGCAATATAAGGAATCACCATATTCGATATGCTTTTTATTACAGTCTGTTGGTCGAATATTCGTGATTGCATCGCCATTATCTCTTGGGCATAAACCATTTGCTGTCATGTTTCATAAAATGTTACCAATTGGTTTATCTTTTGCCATTTTCTAAAATATGGGTGATCAAACTATAAGCTTATAATCTGACAGATACACGCCCGCCTGTTAAATGGTTTGATTTTAATTTTGAATTATCTTTGTACAGGATTGTGATTAATGATGATTAATGGTGATAATAAATTACTCATTGTGGTTAGAGACATCTCTTGTAACAGCTCTAATAAGAAAATACAAACGTTGTAAATATTTATAGTGACAAATCCAACCCTAAAAATTAATTTTAAGAAACAAATAACAAAGTAGTACAATAAATATATAAAATATTGTAATAGATTTTAAGTATATACCCAAATATCGAAAATAAATTTGTCCATTTACTTGTCCATTTAATAGATGTGCTTTTATTACATCATTAAGAAGAGTCTTATGAAATATCGTTTGAGACTTTTTTACACTTTGTTACTGAACAAATTTATAAATTCAATAAGTCGGTCAATTTTGAACATAGATCTTACAACATCGTTTACAACTTCCAACGCTACCCAATAAGCGCACCCTGCTGTTTCTGTTTTTAAATCTTCCTACTGTACAATGGTTTCAATCAGGATGTAAGAACTGCTAGGATGAATAATGATCACTGGAAGAAGAGGTGAGTAGAAAAAAAAGGTGACAGAGACTAAGTGGCATAAACAGAATATATACAACAAGCATAAGCACACCATAAGATCATAATATTCTAATACAACTTATCTGATTATTTAAATATTAGTTGGCCATGCCAAAGGTGAGCTTCTAATTTTATTTTTAATTTCTTAATTAAATAATTTCTCTCTTAATTTATTTGTCGCATACTTTTATTCATATTAGAGAACAAATCATGATAGAAATTAATCGATTTTGATATCATCCGGTACGACGCTATATCCTCTTCTGCTGTCAATCTACAACGCAGATGTACGATGTAATATTTTTGAATACCCTATTGTATAGTGGCAACGATATTTGCATATTTATCTTGCTCTCTGGCTGTATGATGAAATTTTCCGATTGTTCTCACCCCTGTCCAATTCTTTTTATCCAAAATATCTATTTTCTCTCGATGCTTCTGTTGTCTTTACTAGAATGTATAATGTTACGAACAAAAGCTCCAATAAAAACGTGAATAGTTTTTAAATATCCGACATCATAATCGACAATGATGAGAACACAATTCCCAAATAATTATATTTTTTTTACGAAACATGGCCACACAGTCCGAATTTTTTTCTTTTTTCAATATACGGGGACAAATATTTACTACCGTCCCACAATTAGAGTATTGAATTATTTTATAATTTCATATATACTAATTTAATTTATTTAATTATAGCACTTATATTAAATAAAAATATATATATGTATATATTAATATATATATATATATATATAAATATTTATTAGTAATATATTATTACTAATAATTTCAAGTTAAATTGAAATTACTCATCTTTTCTCTCAATATAGTATTTACTATTATTAAAAATAAACTCTTTAGCGCCACTTAAAACGTCATTAATATAGGTAGATTATTTTTTGTTGAAGAATGCAAATATAGAATGTTAAATGACCATAAATAGCCACACCATACCTATAAAATTCAAGAATATTTAATAATTTTTTTTGTTTGTTTTCTTTTTTATTTCACCAAATATGCTACTTTCTGTTAATTTTTCGTAAATAAAAATTTTATTTTGAATTTTTATTGTTTTGTGGTCAACTCGATAATATTTTTGTTGTTAATTATCTTAAAAATTTGGACTTAATCTAATAAAACAAAATAAGAAAATAAAAAACAAAAAAAAAAATTAAAAATCAGTTACATTTGACAGTCATAGGGAAATTCCCAGAAATTCAGAAAAATTTTATTAGAAATTAACACTTTAATCCTACAACATTAATAGACGGGTTTTGGAATTTTGTAAATGAACTCTTTTTAGTATCTTTAGAATTATTTTTGTTATTTTTGGTTTTGTAGTCGAAAGAAACTATCAGATTCAAACTTGATATTAATGACAATATAGTAGAATAGAACAAATAATGTCATTAACATGCCCTAAAGTTGGAATATATGTGAAAACATACTGCAAATACACAAAACATAATCAAAGAAACAAAAAAAAGACAAAAGAGCTGGAATGATCATGTATATCATTTGATAGAGTATGACATGACACTTTTACAGGCATTTGATAGAGTATGAAATTACTAAGACGTACGTAAATGACCACTTAACGTATATATAAATAACATAGAAGTCCCAAAAGTAGAAATAGTGAAATATCTTGGATTACATTTTGATTCACGTCCTAATTGGATTGGAATCATCCCGTTAAGCAAAAAACAAGAAATATGTATTGGTTAATAAGAAGACAGCCGAAACTTAACCTATACTGCAAATTCCAAATATTCAACAGTATAATTAAGCCCATCTGGACTTATACTATAGCCAGCTTTGGGACTGTACTAAGAAGTTTTAGTTGCTAATTATATAGGACTGTCAAAACAAGTTAGAATCATTACGAACGTATTCCGCTATGATTCCGAAATGAAGATATCCACAGAGATCTGAAAGCAAAAACTATTACTTAAGTGATTAGGATAGTCACAGATTAACTAATCAGAGTATTGTAAAGGCGATCGAGCTCTTAAACAGATAAGATAACATAAGTGGGATAAAGTGAAAATATTGGGGAGCAAAAATATTGATTCCTGTAAACCAATTTTCGATCTAAGAGTTAAAAAAAAAAATGTATACCATTTGAGTGATTAAAGAATTATAACTAAAATAAGTAACCTCTAACGTTTTTGCGATCTCAAAACATTCGATAACAAAAACGTTTGGAAAACTGTTAGACTATATTACAATTTAATAGACAATGGAACTTAAAACTAATCTTTTTTTAATAATTATTGCAACATGTAAATACGTCAACAAATTTGAGCTACATTATTATTCGGTTAAGTCTTCGGTTCACTACACTCTAAATCTATCCTCAGTCATCCTCTAAATTTTTATATACAACCTATAATATTCAGTTTTGTTATATTAAGTATATATAAATAATCACACGCTGGGTGACGCAGTAGGTAAAGCACTGAGAAGGTCCCGGGTTCGATTCCCGATGAAGCAAAAAAATAAAAATGCTTCATTGGTTTTTCGAGCTGGTCTAGTACCCTTTGTCATTGGGATATAATAAATGACAAAAGATAATTGAGAGCTAATCTGGTAACAAATTAAATAATATGAAAGTATTCTATTTAAGAAGGCTTAGTTCCTGACAATAGTAGTAGTTTTCCACATTTAATGAGTAGATAAGCCAGTAATTTGTTAAAATAAATGCTCGAATTATTGTAGATATTGTAGTGTAAAATTGCAGTACCGTACTTAATTAAGCACGAAAAGGTGATTCTTCCTAAGTTATTGTCAAGATCATAAAAAAAAAAAAAAGTAGCAATAATACATCCGTTGTTTAATACAGTATCAATTTAATCTAGGTCGTTCAACTGGTCTATTACCCGTATATATACATGATATAATTTTCCATAAACAATACTTTCAAGAAATTCGTTTGTCAGGTGTGAGAATCAAAATAAAATTCAGAATTCATAATCAGTTTGATTAATTACTATCCTTATAGAAATAATAGGAACTTGTATATAAATTTCTTATGAGACCTTTATTCTTATCCTTCCAAATACCCCACTCAACGATGAAAAGATTTCGAGAAAAAGGAGATCCCGGAAGAAGAACGATATCGTAGTAAAAAAAATATTTAAGATACAAAATCTGTGTTACAGGCTGCAACTGAAAAAATTAAAATTCCAACCTTGGTAAATAGCGACCGCAACAGATAAAACACTCGAAGAAGAATGCAGTCTGTTAAACCCTAATCACCTGATTAGCTGTAATAATATACTCTATAAGGTGATAATACTAAAAGTGATTTAGCTATTTTAGTATTTTATAAGGTTATTGATTCAATTGCTTTTTGTATATTTAATACAAAAATCGTGTGTATTTTATTCAATTAAATTTTTCATCAATTACTTGTGGGAGTATTCAAGTTTCATTTCTATCATATATAATATATATATTTTATCAACGCCTTTATGTTTGAAAACACCCAAATAGGAGAAGAAGCTTTCACAAATTTATATGAAATTAGAACCGATGACAAACTATTTTTTCATAAAAATAAGGCATTTCTTTTGAATGTGAGTATTGAGGTGTCAATAAATATACTCATATACATGTAAATATATTAAATTCACATAATTATTCAATTTGCTACAGTCCAAATCAATCCTTAGTCATCATCTATAAGCTTATCTACATGATTGTTGTCCTATAATGAACTAATATAGCTCCGTCTTCTATTTTGGGGCTGCTAAATATAGAGACCGTTATTTTAAAAATGTTTATTCAATTCAAATGAAATAATTTTTAATTTACAATTAATTAATATAATCTAGTTTTCTGTTTGTATTGTACCAATTTACATTGCATAACACAAATTATCCATCGCAATTACCAAAATAATAACCACCAAATTACCGAAAATAATTTCATAAAAACAAAATCGTAGTTATTCCATTCGATTTTGAATTTTTTAATTTATTATTAACGAAATGATAAAATTTATATACCATTTTGAATTTCTAGTCAAGAAGAACAAGAAGAAAAGAAAAAAACAAGAAAAGAAAAAACAAAAACAAAAAAATTCTGTTGGCGGATATAACAAATTTTTGTTTATATTTTCACTAAAAAACAATAATAAATTAGTTATAATGTAGTAAAAATCTTTATATATATATATATATATGTAGAAATTTATATATATATTTATAAATTACATAGCAGTATATTTTATTATATATATACATATAAAATTTACGTATTTTAAATACATGAATGTAATCACTGTCTTAAAGATAACCTCTCCCAAAAATGGTCATACTGTAGATAATTACTTTTAACTTTTTACTCTGTTTGAGTTCGGTATTTATACACATATATATATGTATATACATATTTTTTTTTAATTTTAAATAATACAATACAAAAAACAAAACTAAAAGAATAATGAAATTTCAAATTGATGTTGTTAGTTGAATTGTTAAGTCATATAAATACGTACAAAAAAAAAATTATTTATTTTTTTTATTCAATTAAAGTGAAAAGTGTATTCATTTATTTAAAAAAAAAAGAAAAAGAAGTGAGAACAAAAAAATTTTAAATATTTTTAATATTGAAATTTATAAAATTAATTAAAAATATACAAAAAGAAAAAAATGAATAATTTATTATTTTTATCATTTTTTATTGCAATTATAAATTATTGTTCATGTGCTACATTTATAAATCCACATGCCAGTCACAAAGGTAAGTTACAATAATTAAAGAAAATTTAATTTCATATTATTTTATTGTACCTATACCAATTATTGTATTGTATTTAATACATAATTTAAATTTATATTATTTTATATGCAAGCATATAGATTTGTAACCCCTTTTTTCTCTGTGGAATGTCTGGGGACAGTAATTAAAAATAAAATTTTTAAATAATAATTCTATTAATTACAGATCATCCTGACAAATGTTACGATGTAGAAACAAACCATATTTTCAGTCCAGGAGAAACTTACAGACCCATTGGAAGATGTATGGTTTTACGTTGTGCGTCAGCAGGCCAAGTTGATGGTTATACGTAAGTTAATTATTAAAATTTCATTTAAAATAAATTGATTTTAATCAAATAAATTTGAAAATTTTGAAAAAAAAAAATAAAGCCTGATTGAAGTGTGAAGCTTTTAAGATACCAAAAGACACCTACAATTTGTATTATATATCAAAACTAGTCTTTATACTAAACCATTAAGCCAACCATTCATTTTGATCTATACTATAACTGTTTTATTTAGAAATATTTTCAATGTTTTCATTCTTTTTATGCGAAAATAGTTAATAAGTTAAAGTAATTGGAAATTGTGAATTGTTTAATTTTTTATTGTTAACGTATTTTATTCTGTAATTTACTCTTTCTTATGAACCAATTGGATGTAATTGAAAGTAGAAAAAAGTAATTTACTTTATAAAAAGAATGCAAACTATATGTATGTATGTGTTTGGTACAACCAACCACACTGTATTATTCATATATGTATATCCGGTATCCGGATTGATTTTAGTATTTTGTTGTAAATCAGAATTTTGATATTTATTTTGAGAATTTAGATTTTTGGAAAGTACATTTTGTAGTACATTATTTTTATATTTATGTATTTAATTTCGATTAATGGTTTTTTTTTTTAATTTCAACCGTTGAACGTTATCTCTAGTAGATATTTTGGTACTAGTATTTACTCTTTTGTTTATCAACTATAACCTCATTTATTTTAATTGATTTGTACTTATGTTTGTTTCCATTAATTTGTAATATTTTTATTTTGTTTTATTTTAGTTGTGGGAAAGTATCAATGCCAGATATATGTACAGAACTTGGACAAGATTTAACAAAACCCCATCCATTTTGTTGTGAAAGTTTTTTATGTCCCGATAAAAATGGTAAACCAAGTATATACAATCCAAGTGTTCCGGTCCAATATAATGAAATAATAAATGAAGAAAATGATAATTATTTGTAAATAATAAAATTTACTATTATTATTATTATTAATTCAAAATTTTGTTAGTAAATAAATACATTTATATGTATATATGTATGTATGTATATGGTATGTAAATGTTGTTGTTATGTAAAAATTAGATAATATTATTATATATTTAATTTTTTTTTTTTTTACTTTAAGTTTAATTTTTTTTTATAATAAATTTTGTAACAATTGAAATAAGTTACTTTAAATTAAATTATAATGATTTTATTTGAATAGGAAAATAAAAACAAAATATTTATTTATTTATTTATTTTATAAAAAAAAAACAAATAGAATTTTCTCATAAATTTTGAAAATGTTGAGAAATTGTATTTAGTCGATTTTCTTTTTTGAAACTTTGATGGGTCAACATATTATTTATTATTGAAATAAATTATTGAGGTCAGAAGTGATCAGCGAAATCAAAATTTGTACTAGTATACTAGGGCTAGTATTAAAAAAATGTATACTAGGATAGTATATAGTATACTAGTAATAGTAGGTACTATACAAGTATACTATAATTTTATCTATATAGGTTTTTAATTACTAAAAATTTTAAATTATTAATTTATTTCTTTGGAATTAACCAAATATTTTGTTGTTAAATACTAGTTTCACTGTTTCTAAAAGACTTTCTTATCACTCAAAAATTTAAATAAAAATAACATAAAAAATTTCAAACCTATTTAAAATTATTGATAACAAACAAATATTTTATAATCCTTATCAATGTTAAAACATTATATAAAAAGTATTTTTTACCATTATTCCGATTAATTTCTGAAAGTCGAGTAATATTCATAATGTGTTGTCAATATTTAACTTTATTGTATTCAATATTATTCAACTTTTTTTTTCAACTTTCAATAATTGAAAACACGTTGTTTAATATCGTTATTCACCACAATTTATATTTAAATTTAATTTGAATTTTTCCAACAAAGATGGTGGTAGTTAAGAGGTGCTCCTAATCAAATACTAATTCTAATTGTAATTTCCTAGTCATCAAATGGACCATTTTTTTTTGATATTTTAAATTGGCAATAAGCAATACGAAATTTTAAATTATCAATTAAATATTAATATAAAAAATATATATATATAAATTAATTTTATTTTTGATTTTAATTAGAATTAAGCTGTATATCAATTAGAAATATTTTTAAAGTTCACCAATTCCAAGACACAAATGGAAAATTTCAAGTTAGTCAATTCTAATTGAAATTCGAATTTATATATGAAAATATCTGTTACAATTAGAATTACTTACGCATTAAGCATAAGCACTCAAATTAATTTATAACAAACCAATTTTTTGATAAATTGAAATTATTGTTTTCTACAATCAGTTAAAATACTGACTATTAACAAAGTTATTATAAGAAATTTAAGAAATTATAATAAGTAAAACGAAAGCTGTAACTGATAGTTCAAATTAGATTAGTAATATTCGATCTTTATAAAAATAACTTATTTATTTTTATTTAATTAGGGTGTATATTATTATTATGAATTTAAAAATAATACAAAGGCTGCTGTTTTAGCAATACGTAATATTCAATTTTACTGCAGCGGTATTATAAATTTGAATATAAACAATTTCAATTTTTAAATAAAATATTTAAAAAAAAATAGAATAAATAATTTTATTTTGTTATTAATAAGTTGGAATAGTTAATTTTCAATTTTAATCCCTACCTACTACTATAATATATGTATAGATAGATGGATATGAATTTTTTAATAACAATGACAATAAAATAAAATGTCAATATTTAAGCTATGCAAAATATTTTTTTTTCAAATTTGTTTAGCAACATGAATCCGCAACTTATATATTTAAGCTTTCTATATTAAAGAAAGCAAATTCGAAAGCAAGTAAGGAAAATTTAGAATTTTTGAAATTTTTTTTTTTTGATATACCATAAATAAATATACCTATGGATTGACTGTATATCATGTATATATTTTATTATATGACTATATACTAATGCAAACTGTTATAAAATTTAATTAAATATAATAATTAAACATAATTTTGTTGCTTTTCAATAACACATGATTAAATATAGAATATAGATATTATATAACCAATTATATTTATAAGTATAATAAATATCTAAGTTATATAATGATTTATTTCAATAAATTAAATATTATAAAATTTTACGTATACTAATGTAAAAGGAGTAATGTTTTCATTTTTAGAATACCATTAATAAAAATTTGACTACCCCTTCCAATTTAAACGGTTCAATTTCCCATAAAAATATACTTTGCTATTATGTACCATAAATGAAGCAAAAGGACAAACTTTAAGTGTAGCAAGAATTGACTTCGGAGAACAATGCTTCTCTCATGGTCAATTTTATGTAGCTTGCTCGAGAGTAACTAACAAAAAAAATATTTTTATTTTAATTCCAGGAAATAAAACAAAAAATATTGGGTATAGAGAATTTGACCGAATCATTAAAGCAAATCATTGGCCTATTTCACAATTTGAAATTTTCCGACGTTGTTCGGGTCTAGCACACAATAATATATACAATTCAAATCATAGATAGAAATCAAAATCTGTTGGTCACTAATAATTTATATATATGCATGTATGTAGCTAGAGTTCGTTGTAAACTATCGAAAAATTAAGTTGATAATTTATTAATTATATAATATTTATTGTTTTTTTAATATTAAAAATTAAAATCTTTCCAATATCCATGTATAAAATATATAAATATATATATTTTAAATGAATAATTCATATTTTGAAAATATTTTGAATATTAATTAACAATCAATATAACAATCAAACATTTTTTAACACTGTTGAGTTATTGTTTTTTTCATCTTTTATTTTGAAATATAGGTAAATTAAATTATTAAATAAATTTTTTAAAAACAGTTAACTAAGCTGAAATCTTTAAAATTAATATATTTTATGAATGAATAAAATAAACTTAAACATTAATTAAAAAAAAACAATTTCTGTTCACCTTATTTTTAATAATTATTATGAACTTGTACAGATAACCCTTATTTTATTATTACTTACTTATAATAATACATAAAACGTGCATAATAATTGTCTACAGAATTTCGTCACAATAATTAAGGTTAGTAGTAAGTAATATTATTATTTATATCTCACACAAAATTTTTATGATATATTAAATATAAGTAGGTTGATTGTATATTGAGTTGCTGACCATAATTTTAAAATGAATATAAAAAATATAATTTTAATTACAAATTATCGTATATATAGTATAGCTACACTATAACTGAATATTAAATGTTTGTATTTAACATATAAATACGTTATTTAACCACTTGAAAACTTTTACAGATGGTGGACTTCTATTTGTACTCTTTCTTGCGTATATATACATTTTTTAACCCTGTCTTTTTTCAAGTGAAATTTAAAATATTATATTATCTGATTATCTATACATCTAACAACAATGCAAAGGTTTATGCTTGATATAAATGACAAATTTTCCGGTACCTTAACCTTTAATTTATTGAACCAAAGAAAATTATAATTAATTTCGATTATAATTTTTAAAAAATTACATTTAATATGATATCTCAGAATTTTAAGCAACATGTTTCTTAACTTTTGTTAGTACTGAGTTCTGTCTATTATTATTTGCAAAATACATATATGTAATATTCTAATATATTTTCATTGTAAATTTATCTGTCTTTAATCTATTGAACCAGAGTGTATATTTCTGTTAAGTTTTTATAATATTATTTTAATATATTTATTATTAATTTTTATACATTTTTTTGTTTAATTTATACATATATGCATATTTTTTCAGTTTAATTAGAATTGTCTTTAAGCTTCTGTTTATATGTAAATTAATTAATTTATTTGAATTTAATTGATTATATTTTATTTTACATAGCTTCTTTTCTTTAAATAAAAATTGGGGAAATAAATTTTGTACATTGATATTAAAAGACGTATTACACGTCTTTGCACAATTTTGCATAATTAATTTATTATAAAAATATATATATTAAAAAATTTGCAAATTGGTTATACATATACAATTTCAAAGACCTTCTCGGCTATATATACAAATTATTTAAAGATAAATAAATATATAACTGAAATTTAAAATTAATAAAAATTAAAAAATTCAATAATCGTGACAAAACAAATCGTAATGAATTATATTCAATTTATTGTATTTTCTTTCATCTTTCTGTTAGTAATCTAGATCTAAGATTACTTTCGTATATTAAGTACAGTACTGCAATTTTTAATTACATAAATAATATACATAAGAATGCTTTATTTAATATTTTTATTTTATTTATTTATTCCAGTAACACAAAATAGCAAAATGGCTCGTATAGGGTGTATAGGGTATTATTTTGTTTTTGTAATAAAATTCATGAGAATAAATAACACCAATACAAACACCATCAAAGTAGAAGGTCAAACAGTCGAATATGTGAAAGGTTCTTCTACCTAAGAAACATTTCAACAACAAACGGAGGTACAGAAACAGATGCCAATAGCAGACTTCGTAAGGTCAGAGCTGCGTTTGATGAATTAAGTCCAATTTATAAGAATGACCAAATTACTAGAAAAACAAGGACTAGAATATTCAAAGCATTTGTAATGTCAACACTTATGTATGGCAACGAAACTTGAATGACGAACAAGTGCCAAATATTTTCAAGAGAATATTCTGGCTCAATAACATCAGCAAGGACTAATCTAACTGGTGAAAAATCGATAATGTATCAAGTTAAACTTAGAAAATGGAGATGGATCGGCCACACTCTAAGAAATCAACCTAACCATATAACCAGAATGGCCCTCGAATGGAACCCCTAAGGTAGCAGAAAGCGAGATAGATGGTACTAAGGTAGATGAACTAACGAACTAACTAGATATGCACGAACTTGGAAGGAAATAAAGATGACTGCGTACAACAGAGAACAATGGAGGGGCAAGCTGATGCCCTATGCTTGTACGAGAGGTAACAGAAAAAATATTTTAAAAAAATATAGGGTTTTGCTAAAAATATTAGTAAATGAAAATAACAATTTTTGAATTCAAATCTCTATTTCCAAATCATATCATTAGAATTATATAATTTAAGTTTTGCAGTTAACTTCAAGTCAAATTTTACAACTTGTGCATATATTTTGGTTTCGCGTAAATTAAAATTCAGTTAACGAAGCTATCAAATGTTCGTTAATTGAATTTTTATATGAATTAATATTTTGTAGATACTTTTCTGACAATCATCATTTTAGATTTTGTCGAAATAGATTTTTGTTCTCTAAATTTTGTGAATTGTTTTGCTCCACTTCAAAGTTGAAGACGTTCTAATTATATCATTTCCAAAAATATGTTCATTTATAATATAAATTTTTTTTTAAAATAAATAATACTTTACAAGTAACATCTTAAGAAAATAAACCAGTTGATATTTAACTAATAATCGATTAGAATTTTATTTTAAAACAACGCAATTTAGGATGGAGTAAAATAAAAAAAAATAAAAAAAAAAAATAAAACAAAACTTGTTTTAAAATTAATTTAATTTAAGAAATAAGAATTATGCAAATTTTAAACTGAAATGATTAAAACCAATATATTGTATTGTATTGTATGTGTAGCCAAATATATAAATTTAATGTTAAGAATTTTACTTAAAATTAAAATAATTTGTAAATAAATGTTATGCTAATTAATTACTTAAAAATAAAAATAAAAAAAAAGAAGTTTTTCGACATTTAAAAATTTATTTCAATGTTTATAGTAAATTAAATTATTAAAAAAAATTTTAGTTTATATTTTGAAGTCAAACTAAAAAGAACTTTTACTTATTGTAAATTACTGATTTACTTTTCTATATTTAATAATAATTAATTTTTAAATTTTAAAATAATTAATATAAAAATAAAATAAAACCTAAAAATGTTTAAAACAATTTCAATTGTTGTACTTTTAAGTGTTATAAATAGTTGTTTTTCTGAAATATTATTTGTAGATAGTAAAGCATCTCATCCAGGTATTAAACAATTTTATGTAATTTATTTATTTATAATAACCTACAAGGTATTGACAAAACAGAACACATAATAATTAAACTAATACCTAAGAATTATGTAAATGAGATAAAAATGTAGGGTCCACACCTCGAAAGGGAATCTGCAGATTTATCTGCAGGTTAACTGATAAATAATTAAATTAATAAATGAAATAAAAATAAGAAATCTAAATTAAAAAAACAAAAATTAAATCTAAAATTGAGTGTCTAATATATTTAATTTTAATTTTTTTATTTTTGTGCAAATTATTATGTATAGATTATCCTGATTACTGTTTTTATAAAGCTGATGGACATATTTTTGGTGCAGGACAATTTTATCGCCCATATGGTAAAGATGGTGGATGTTTTGCATATGAATGTCAAGAACCAGGAACTATTGGTGTTCACAAGTAAGCGTTTAAGATATATGTATTTAGATACAGGTTTACATCCTAATGGAATTATATATTTACTTCTGGTGCAAGTATTTGTACTTATTTAGAAGGATAAATGGGCTTCAATAATATTTATTTCTCATAATCAGATTTTTTTTACTGCTATATTTAATTTAGAAATTAAAAATCGAATTTTCTTTCATTAATGAAAATGAAAGGATATTCCATTTTTAATTGCTGAAATCCCATAAATTTAATTTTATTATTTTGTAATAACAATATTTCAAAACAATAATCAAACAGATCTCTTCACTAATCCAACATGAAAACAATGTAACAATAATATATAATTTTTTAGAATAGATTAAAATTCACATCCTAGCTTAAAAAATCAAACGTTAAGTAGAAACATTAAGCTGATAGCCGGGGAAGCTATAGTGCTTAAATAATAATTATAATTTTCAAATCGTACTTCTTAAAATTATTATGATTATTAATTAAGATAATAATTTTAATTTATAACAAATGTCAGTACTTGCTATGACGGCTGTCCTGTCTACCTTAAATTTAATTTAAAAACGTTATATTCATTTATATCAAATTAATTGATAAATCAAATTAAATTACTAATTATATAATTTTAAAATAGGTGTGACACAGTACAACTTGCAGAACATGGATGTAAACGTTTAAGAAAGGGTAAGTTATAACATTAATATATAAATATATTTTTGTATATATATATATAATATAAGTATATATCTTTACTATAAGTATGTTTTTGTAAATGTTTGCCTTTCTTTTACACGAAAATATTAGTTTAAAATAATTCGAAGTAATATCGTAAATGGAACGATAATTTTTTGTTACAGAAATGGAAAAAAAATCTTTAGTTCTTATAATTATTGTTTTTTTTTAGAAAAAATTAATATTTACTAAATTGTATATTTTAAATAATGACACTTAAAAGTCTGTAGCATTTATAAGTTACATATAATATCATAATAACATGTTATTTGTGTATGATAATATTTAAATTCTAATCTAATTCATTTAAATCTAAAATTTTATTTTATTTGATTCCGATTTATTTATTTTTAACCCTTTCAGTACCTATACTTATTCTGCTGATGCAACGAAAACAAATAATTTAATGTTTTGTAATAAAGTTATTTTATACTATGTGCTATTTATTATTGTTATTATATAACTTTTCTTCTTCCTTTAACTATCCTTTCATTTTTCAAATAGTCAACAGTACTTAAAGGCCCAAAACCTAAGTTTTGGCTATAATATAAAAAAAAAAAATATATTTTTATTAGGTATGCTTTAATTTCGTTCTACAGTTTATCTTAAAGGTTCTGGACACGACCAGAAAAATAATAAAACTTAAAAGTTTGTTCATGTCAACGCAATTTCACCAAAGAAAAAAATAAAACAAATAATAAAAAAATTTTGTATTTTATATAATTTCTTTGCCATAAAACTGACCTTTTATTTATATTATTTCTTTGGTTGCTTTAACTAAATTATAGTCATGGGTGTGATGACTTTAGCTAAATTATAGTCATGGGTGTGATGCCTTTAGCATAAACTATAATAGCAAAATTTAAAGATGAAAACAAGCTGTATAATGAAATGAATAGCCTTTAGACACGGTCAGTCATTTTAACAAAGAAATAATACAAAATATAAATGTTAAAATTTTGTATTTTTCTTTGGTGAAATTCAAAAAGAACAATTTGTATATTATTTTTTGGTCGTGTCCCAGAGACTTGAAGACCTACTAAATAAACAATAATATTTAAATTTAAATATTATCAAAAAAAAAAAAAAAATAATAACATGTTACTATGATATTATATGTAACTTATAAACATTAGAAACCTGTTATGTAAATTTTACTTAAACTATTTAAAATATACAATTTAGTTAATATTAAAATTTTTCTAAATAAAATAATAATTATAAGAATCAAAATAGATATTATTACATTTTTAATAAACTTTGTAAATATTTTTTATTACAGATAAATTTTCACCACATCCACATTGTTGTGATCGCTATTTGTGTTCGATTAATGGTGAAGAAGCAGTTATTAATGCATCAGTTAGATCTGATTTAGAAAGACTGGGTATTAGAATTTAATTTTATATTTAAAAATGCAATAAAACTTAATTAAAAAAAAAAAATTTAAAATTCTTTTTCATTAAGTAAATTAATATCAACTTATATGTTTTTTTATTTTTTCCGTAATCCATCCTTGGATGTGTATTATCCAACATATTTTCATATATATGTACATATTTGTTTTTTGTTTTAGTTTAATGCAAACTAGAGGATAACATTTAGTCACTCTTTCCAGGGTATAGAAATTGATAAAATATAATTAATCCGTTAACTGATAGGGTAAAAATCAGGAACGGATGGATAAATCAATAAAATATCAAAACGAGAAAATCATTTCTCAGGAACATGAACCATGATCAATTATAAAAATTATAATACATTTTTGTTTTTGTATTGTTTTTTAATTCTTATATATTTTTTTTCGTCATTTCTATTAATTTAATTTATTTATTAAATTATACTTCGATTATTTTCCAAATTTGAAAATAATAATAAATAATAATAACACTTTTCCATTTTAAAAAATCATATTAAAACATACGACTAATGTATGTGAGGGAATTTCAATACCTACTGTAGTACTATGTATTACTACACGTCTGCCCATATTATTATGATATTTCAAATTATTAACTTATTGAGAATTAAATTCTGTATATTTTCTACTATCACATTTTAAACATTTTTTTTTTGTTTTAATTTAAATAAATTACCACAATATTTTTAACATTCAAATTATTTATGACCGTTATTTATTCGTTATTTGATATTAATTTCGAAAATTTATTTCTTTCCTTTTTCGATTTTGTAGGCAAGTATCATATTTGTAAAATGTATATACATAACTAATTGTATTGTATATCATATTTTTGAAAAATAACTTTTCACTACTCACCACTAGAGTGTACTAAATGTCAAATTGAAAAGATATATATTGAAGATTTATTTTTCATAATGGCATTTCAATATTTTATTTTGACGTTTCAAGTTTCAATTCAAGTTAAATTGTATCAGCTGTGTTTGTTTAAAAAAATTAAAACATTTTAAATAAAAAAAAAAAGTTCTAATTAGTAAATAATAATAAATATAAAATAATTTTCTTCAAAATAATGTTTACCACAAAATATTTGAATAAAGAGGAAATTTTTCAATTATTATTAAACATTAAAGAAGGTTATAAAGAACCATCGGATGAATTATTTGATAAGTGTAATAAAATTAGTAAACCATTTAAAAAACTAGGAGTTCTTACATTACTTGATGAAAATGAACTTCATGCTAAGTAAGTACATTTACATATATAATTTAAGTATATGTGTTTTTTCTTGAATAAATTTCTAATAAAATATATTCTAATTCAAGGCATCCTGTAGTTTGTAATATCTTTGGATGTAATCAAATATTTCAAACAGTTTTTGAATTTGAAAGTCATTACAATTCTCTGCATCGATACTTATGTTCTAGTTGTAAAAAAAACTTACCAAGTGCACATCTTTTAGGTATGTATATTTTTTAATCAAATATAAATTAGTATTTAAATCATATAAAAATATAAATCAAATAAAAAATTTAATTTATAGATTTACATGTATCTGAAGCTCATGATTCATTTTTTGCTGCACAAGCTGAAAGAAAACCCATGTACTCATGTTATGTACCGGAATGCCCTCATAAAAGGTATTTTATATTCATTTACATGTACTTTTTATTTTTACTTATCCACATCTCTGGATAAAAAGGGTCAAAAATGTTTGCTTGCTTTTTTATATGTATATAGAAAAAAGAAATATGTATTTTTTTTTGTTTATATAAAATTTTAACTAATTATTTATATTTAATAAAATTTTTCAGCATAAATCCTAAAGAAAGGAAAGATCATTGTATACGTGAACACAAATTTCCAACAAATTTTAGATTTGAAACATCGGTTGTATCAAATGTACATAGAGAAAAACCAAAAGAAAAGCCAGGAAATGCATCAACAATGGAAATGGAATGTGAAGATAATGTTAAAGGATTAAAAAAAGAAGAGGATAAAAATAATATAAATAATAATTTTTTTTCTTTTGGTCATCAAAGAGTTAAAGTTTTTAGTAGTTCCAAAAAAGATAATAAATTTAAAAAAGAAAAAAAGAAATCTAATAATGATGATGATGATGATATGCAAAATAGCCCATTGGAAGATGAAAATATGATTACTGATTTATTAGAGAATTTACCAGAAGATAAAAAGGAAGAAAAGGATTAAATAATTATTTATATTGAAATTGTTAATAAGTAAATTATTATGAAATACATAAATACGATTTTATATGGATTTTTATGCTAATTTTACTTTTTTTTTAAAATATGAAATAAATATATGTAAGTCTTGTAAATTTAATAGTTTAATTTTTTTCTTGTATCTATGTGAAATTTTTTCCTTTCAATTGTATCTCCAACCGCTTTTTATACTAAGTTTTCTAATTTCTGATTATAATGCGAGTTTAACTGTTATTTCATCATATTTTTTCTTCATTTACTTCAACCTCTTTCAACATCTCTGCGTGTTAAATACTTTCTTTTGTAACCTATTTATCAGCCATTTCTGTTAACCACAATCTTTGGGAATTGATAAAACGATATCTTCGTTTTTGATTAACTCATTCATTGCTGAACATTTTTCTTGTCGAATCTCATCATTTCAGTGATTTTGGGGCGAATGTCTTTCTCAATATTTTCATTTTGCAGATAAGTATGCTACATCTGTTACAATTAGAGTTCTTACTTCACATTCATTTGTAACTATTAGTCTTGTAATATAGGTTTAAGTATAGTATAAATAACTAGATTAGATATTATACATTTGGTGTGTTCTTCAGATTTCAATTTTGGCTGTATTAAATTATTATATATATATTTATTTTCACTAACATATTTACAAACGAATTGTTTCAAATATAATATTATATAATATATATGAATGTAATTAAAAAACCATGATTTAATTTTCTTTAGAAATTCTTATTTTTTTTTTTAATATAATGTATATATACATATTTTATAATTTATTTGTTTTCTATTTCATTATCAAAGTTGAGCTTAATCCAATGTACTTATAAATCTTTTTTTTTTGTTTTTTTTTTACACATTTATATTTCTTAAACTTAATCTCTTTTTCTATTGTTTCTTCACTTTTATATTGCTGAAAATTCTAAATTTTCAATAGTATATATATATATATAAATATAAATTCTTAATATTAATAATCTATGTGCTATAAATTTGGCATTTTTCGTAATTTCATTTAAAATAAAGTATAAAAAATGAATATGTATTTATATTACAAAAAAAAAAAAAAATGTTTATAAAGTTATAAAATAACAAAATAAAAATAATGTTTTTTCTTTTTTATTTTGAACGATTATTGAATGGACGTAACTGAAAATTTTAATAACATAAAAATTCAGTAGTTAAGTAAACTCAAATATAAAAATGTTTAAAACAAAAGTTTTGTTTATTTTAAAACAAAATAAATATTTTTTGTCTCTGTTTTTTTTTTCTTATCTACAACACTGTTATTTTCATTTAACAATTTCTATCTAATATGTATCTACTTTTAATTTTTATTAAATTTTAAAATTTTGTTTTTATTAAAAATTGAAAAATTTAAAATGTAGTTAAATTCGTTTTCATATATCATACATAATTAGCAAAATAAATAATAAAATAAATTTAGTTAGTACATAACTTAAATTTCTATTGATGATCTTCAATGGAAGTATATTTCATATTCTAATTAAAGCTTATCTGTATTGATGTCTTGGAACAATATTTTTCTTGCCAAGAATTTTCATTAATTGCTTAGACATGTAATATGGTTTTTCTTCGGAACCATCATTTCGTTCACAATCTTCCACTAAAAATTGAAGAAAAGAAAATTATTATTTTTGTTATTTTTTTTTGTCTATTTAATATATAAATAGTTCAAATTAAATTACAAAACTTACAAAAGCATAAAAATAACGTATCAACAGCCATTGAATATACTCCAAAGAATATACTTGTAATTAAATATGTTCCAACGGCTACAATTGCTGTTGGTACACCACTATAAGACAATTTATCAGTACCTTCATAATAATTTTCAACATAAAAATATGTTGCAGCTCCAGCTGCAATAGTTAATAACAATTTTGATAAAAAGAATAGAAAATCGGTTACTTTATCTAGAGTAACAACCCTTAAGAAATTTCGCATTAATAAATTAAATGCATCCTTTGCACTCGAACAGAAATTTTTACCATGTATAGCGGTCATAATGTAAGCATTTTTATTTAAAAATCTCAAAAATTTTTCTAAACAATAGAAAAAACATTTCATACAACACAGTATAGCCCTTGTAAATGCATTATCAAATTTTTTCAATTTTGTTTCAATATATTCTAATATTAAACGAATAATTCGGCATATTGTTAAAATTAATGATCCAAATGCTAAAGTTCCTAAATGATATCGTATTGTTCGACCCAGTGCTTTTGTAGTTGTAAAATATGGAACATCAGATTTATGGAATGTCCAATACCATGTAGCAAATGTTGCTGCCAAAACCATTTCACCAAATGCAGAAATAAAAAATACCAACCAAAAGAATCCAATTACATTATATATCTATGATAATTAAAAAAAAAAAAACAAATAATTATTTTATATTGTTTATATTTTATATATTTTACCTGAAAATATGTAATTAAACTTGGACTTTCTATTTTATCAAAATAACAACCAGCTTCAGTACATGGTATAGAGTTTTCACCACGGAAAAAGTTAAAAGAACTTGTTGAACCCGTTGGTTCTGAGCAATGTTTACTAAATTCATTTGGATCACATGTATCTCCTGTTTTATAATGACTTACTGGTCCTGTACACATACATTTACTTAATTGTCCAATAACACGAAATTTTGATTCACCAATTGAAGCTAAATAAAGTCCAATTGCTATGGCAAAACCTAATGTAAGTACTTGTAAGCACCATGGAAAAATTGGGAAAAACATTGATGAAATTACACTACCAACAGCCCTTAAAAAAAAATTAAATAAATATTTAATTTTTTGAATTTAAAAATGAAAATTTAAACTTACTTGCTACCTTCCTTAACCAAAGCAATAGCAATAACAATTCTTTTCCTTAAAAATATCACAAGTAATAAAATTATTATGAAAGCTACAGAAACTATAATTGATAACCAGAGCCATGTTGATTCTTTTTGGAAAAAATTTCTAACTTGATCTTTGATATTTATTGAATGATAATCAACAAATGGAGTATCACGCCAATAAATGTATTCATTAACACACAAATAAATACCTAAAATAATTATTAAAATAAAAAGTCATATAAAAATAAAAATGTTTTTTTTTTTAATTAAATTTACCAAAAGCTAATCCAGCTAATGCACCAATTATAGAAAACCATAAAACAGGAGCAGCTATCCATCTCATAAGTGCAATAAAAATTAATGAAACAACCATTGCTATTACTAGGACACCAAGAACAGTTGGCCATGATTCAACTATGTCTTCAACAACTTTTTGACCAAACTGAAAATATTAATTTGTCTAATTAAAAAAAAAAAAAACAAATTTTTTATTTAAAGAAAACAAAAATCTGATTCCAAAATAATATTTTACTTACTTCGTAATTAATTTTTTCGCAGTTTAATTTAATTTATACATACATACACATATTTATTTGCAGGTCCGGCTCGTAACATATGTCAATGTGTAAAACACACTAAAACGACAACTCAGAAATACGAGGTCTCGATTAAAAATATTATCAAGTACTTATGATCATTTGCAATTTAGGCAAAACCACTGAAGGGTTGATTATAATGATAATCTTGGAATTGAAGTTTATTTTTACATTAAAATTGTCGAGGCAATCAATCGGAGAAGATATTTTAAGTTTTATGAAAATAAAATTACCTGAATGTTGTGTCTCTTGAAATTTTCAATATTTTTTTAGACAACATATTTCATAAGTAAAATTGATCTTTAATTAGATGCAGATTAAATAGACAGTTTTCTGTCATCAAACCGAAAGCTGATTTCGAAAACGAATGTGGGTAAATAAATCAAGCATTTGAGATCTATATTGTACTTCCCCGTTTGTTTCAGAATTGTAGGTCTATGTCCTATAATGTCCTTGATCTCTCTGGTCTATGTCCTTGATCTAGCATATATTTAGTGAGTAGAATTTATTATGCTCAAAGCTATGGGAAAATTTTTTATTTTATTCCAAAATTTTCATTTAGAACTCTAATAAACAGTAACACTGATCCAGACCAAATAAGTTTCATATTAAAGGCTGGCGAAATCCCTACAATGTGAAGCTTCTCTTTATTGTTGTAGAGAAAATATATAAGAATTTAAATAAAACATTACAAAATTCTAGAAAAATTTTCAAAAGGTCAATCAAATGACCTTCTCCTTAAAAATGGTCTTCTATGAAATATTTGTGTAAAATTAAATTAAATAAAAGGGGGCGTTTTTCCAAAGCTTATCCAAATCATGTGCCGGACCTGATTATACGTGTATGCATTATTAAAACAAAAACAAATTAAATTTAAATTGAATATTATTATGAATTACAAATTAAACTTATATTTATGATGAATATAAGTTATATGAATTTTAAAATATTTTCATTATATATACTTATTTGTAGGTAATATGTACTTAAAATATAATATATGTATATAGTTTCTAATTTCTTACCAACTCAATATCAATTGAAAGCCGTAAATTTTCTTTAAATGAATTTATACTTTCTGGTACAATTTTCAATAAACCACGATCAATAATTACTTTTAATTCATTATTATCATAGGGAATACACCGATTATAAACTTAAGAGAATTAAAATTGAAATAAAATTAAATAAAAACTAAAAAAATATATATATATCTGTATTGAAATAAAAATTCAATAAATACAAAAAATTACAACAGCAAAAAAAGATAAAAACAAAACGGAAACAAAATACAGAACAAAAAAAAATAATTACAAAATTAAATAAAATGAAAATAAAAACAGGACTTTAAAATATAACTTTTAGCAAATTTTTTTTTGCATTTTTTTTTTGTTGTTAATATCGGATTTATTAATTTTATTAAAACTATATGTTTTTTTTTTAATTAAAAACTTTTAAAATGGAATTCAATTTTTAGTAGAAAATGTTCTAAAAATTAAATTAACCCCCATGTACATATATATATATATATATATTTATATATATTTATACAAAAATTATACAAAATTAACAAGAACAAAAACAAATAAATTGTTAGTATGTATATAAAATATACCATGTAATATATGTATAATGTAATTGAATTTATGTATATTTTGTGTGAATCAAAAATTAACATACGAATATTATTATTGCTTCATCCCTACTTCAGTATTCAAAAAATACCTAAATTTTTTTGTTTTTACAATAATTATTGATAATTTTTAAGAAATATGTAATTATATTTTAATATTCTCTCAAAGACTGTATAAATTTTATAAATGCACAACGATCACTCTGTGAGAATTAACTGTAAATAACTTAAAACAAAAATATTTGCAGTGTAGTTTACAAAAAGAAAATATTTTACAGTTAGAAAAATATATAATTTCTAATACTCAAATATAATTTCTCAATCCATGTTCAGATGTTGCGATACCTGGTAATATGATAGGACCTGGTACATGATAGCTTCAAGTACGCTTCAATATCATTTATACGATAATTTCTTGAAATCAGCTTCACTCAAGTCAATCACAGAAATTTACTTACTTGACTTGAAAATTTTAACCAAATACACAGCTTGAAAACTTGAATTGACATTGCTTAGACTGAATTTAAAAATATAAAATTTAAAATAGTGCTCTCGTAAGCAAATAAAAAAATTTAATTTTATATTTTTTGTTTAATCTTTAAATTTATATGTAGAAAGTTTGAGTTAAAATATAAAATTATAAGCGTCAAAATTTATGTCACCAAAAATACATAATAAGTTTGTTCAGTAGATCTAGAACAGACTCGGACAAAACAGTTTTAGATAATGACAAACAGTCGAACACTTTAGAGCCACTCTTTTTGACCGTTTTTGAACTTTTATGTTCTAATTTTTGTTTACTATCAAATTTCTTTGTTTAGCAAAATTTAAAGAAAAAACAACAACAAAAGAGTTGTCCAAAACTGTTCTCAACAAAATTTAGAATAAAAAAGATCAATTTATAACTGTTTTGCACAATTTAATGTGTTGCAAAAGTGTTCTATTTTACTCTAGAACGTTCTAGAACAGTTTTCTGAACAAATCTAAAAATGTCAAACTATTTTCGAGCTGACAGCCACTTAAGCTTGTTGATCGAGTACACAGCTTGAACTTTCAAAAATAATTAAAGTCAAATACTCAAGCTATCATATTATATTGTATACAATTTTACAAGTTCGCTATACAAGTTTATGGATAAAGTTCAGAAATTTGACATAGTTATTCATAATAAAAATTGTGAAACATATTATCTAGAATGTTAATATTTATTTAACTCTAATTTTCTAACTGTAATATTTCTTAACGGTAAATACTTTTTCCAACTGTAAATATTTTTTCTGTAATTTTTTTTAACTGTTTATATTTTTAAAATTATATCACAAAAACAATGAAAAATTAACTGAAATGGGTTATATTAAATCTTTACCCTATATATTTAATATATTATAATATTGTATAACATTATGTTTTGTTTATTATGTTTATATTATGTTCGTTTCAATAATATTTGTTTCAATGTTATTTTACATTTAATTCTTACAAAAACTAAATTATTGTTGTTGTGCAAAATAATTTTGTGATTGATTTGTATACATTATTCTATTTATATTAAACCAATACAAATTCGAATTTACTTTGATCCCACACAGGGATATGGACTATCATGAAATACTTACTTCTTGTGAATTAGTTCCAGGATAAAAATGTGCAACAAAATTTCCTACAAATCTAGCTAAATATGTATCAGTTTCTTTAACTTTTTGCATAATAATTTCATCGTTTAAAATACGCCGTACCGGACATTCTGGTTCATTAACTGGTTTTTGTTGTTGTTGTTGCTGATTCTTTTTTTGATCATAAACTTCTAAACCAGGAGGAAATATTGTTGAAGTTTGTGATGTTGTTTTTGGTGTAATTGTAATATGTTGTTGTTGATGTTGTTGAATTAATGATATTTGTGATGTATGTGTTTTATATTCATTTGGTTCTTCTTCTATGAAACTTAATGATTTTATTTGTGATGTAATAAAATCTTTATCTTCATCATTATCATCATAATTACTATTATAATATGTATTATTATGATTTTTGTTGTTAATACTATTACTATTACTGTTATTATTATTATTATCTTTTCGATGATGATATTCAATTTGACGTTTATTACGAATATTATTATAATAGCTTGGAGAATTAGTATTATAATTATTACGATTTAATAATTTTGTTGGTATTATTGGACATGCATTTGATGAAAATTCCCAAACACAACGATTTAAAACTTTAATTTAATTAATAATTTGAAAAAATAAAATTTTTATTGTATTGATTTTTATAATTTTGAAAATGATAATAAAAATTAATTTTATTTTTAAGTAATAGCTCTAGCTTTCTATTATAGGATAAATGCATTTTTACTAATTCTAAAAAAACTATTGTATATGTGTGTGTATGTATTTATATTTATTTTAGTACTTATATTTAATATATTTTTTTAAAACATGCAATCGTGTAGATAGTTTTGTTGTTTTTTTTTATGGGGGATTCTATGTAGAGGCGACCTTTTCAAATCTATTTTACTTGTCGGAAGTTAATTAATTTTATAATTGTAATCGTTATATTGTCCCGATGCTATAGTAGCAAATTATCTTGTGTGTAATAGCTTGTATTAAAATATTCAGTTTATTTATATCATATCTATCCCAAATTACACATTTTATATATTTAACACACTCGTAAGTTTAATATACAGTTTAGAAAAATAACAATTAGTGACAAAAAAGATATTTATATAAAATTCAAAAGATCGAAAATCGATATTTATATATTTGCATGAATAAACAATTCATGAAATATATAGTGATAGTGTAAATTATATTACTTTGAGTTTACGTTAAAGTGCAATGCAGATGGACAATATAATCATGTGCAAAAAACTATGTACAGTTATTCTAAAAATCTTATTGCAATCAATAAAATATTTTGTACTTTAGTGAATTTCCTGTTATTTTACTGCAAAATTCGGTCCTATGAAAGATTAAAAATGTAATAAGACTTGCGTGTGAATCAAAGAAGATGAAAACGTTAAAAACAAATCAAAAAAGTGAAAAAAAAGAAATTGTTGAAAAACTATGGTATGTTCTAAAATGTTGATATTTAATTTTTATACCGTTACCGTCAAATACCGTTAAATTAAAAGTTAGGATCATAAAAAAGATCAACTGTAACATTATGGAAAATTAGAATAAAAAAAAAGGATCTAATTAGCTTCATAAAACAACATTGGTTGAAGATTATTTCCCAAAAATAATAAGTTTGAGAAATACTTTTAAAAATATCAAGAGTTATTAGAAATCATCTCTTTTTGATTTATTCAATTTAGTAAAAATTTAGATTTTCTTTAAAGAAATTTTAAATGTACCTGAGCCAATCTACCAAGTCCAAATTTTTAAAAAGAAAATATAAATCCATAGATAAAAGCAACTTTTGTGTGTTAAAAAAACAAAAAAAAAATTACATCTACTTATTGCTCAGAAGATATTTAGAATTTGATATGAACATTCTCTCAAGTTGTCAAAATGTGATTCCAAATGAAAATAAATTCCAAATTTCACAATATTATTAATGAAAAACTATTGATTCAAAAAATTAAAAGAAATATTAATAAATTGATAAATGAAAAATGTAGCTAGAAAAATTTGAACTAAAATGTATATTCATATAAAAATGAGTAAAATTTGCCTTGTTAACTCAAAAAAATTGATTTTCTCCAATATCTATGCTCTTTTGAGACATTTGTCTTTTCAAACATTTTTTTTCATTAGAGCAAAATTACAGGAAACAAAAATTATCTAATTAGTTTTCTCAATCGTACAAGGTATCACGACGGATTAAAAATACTTCGGTTTAAAATTCCCCCAAGTACTTATTTTTGTATGTTAGCCAATTTTTTTTATGTTCTTAACAGTAACTTAAGTAGTATTATCTTTTCGTGCTTAATTAATTAAGTACGGTACTGCTAGTTTTTACTACATATTTTACTACAATCTTTTTTAAGCATTTATTTATTAATCCAAATGTTATTACTTACATTTAAAATATTTTATATAATACTTATATTTTAAAATATTATTTTAAACTATATAATATGTATTCATAAGCAATACTTTAATAAACTACAAATCAAAGTCATTACTAGTAAAAATTAATAAATGTTTGCGAAACCATTTTTTTTACAAAATAAATTTTCAAATACAATATCAGCCCTTGGAAAAAAGTAAATGCAAAAAAAAAAAAATACGTCAACAAACAAAAAATGATATAAAAAATTAACATTCCATTTACTAACTACTCCCAACTTTTATACTTTCTTTTGTATAAAAAGAACGCAAAAAACAAAAAATAACGACTAAGTAAATGCTTTAAATATAAACATGAAACAGAAAAAATCTTTTGAACAAAGAAAAAAATGTACAACTACTTTACATTAATATATACAAGCTTTAAAGATAATTTAAAACAATTTTAATTTAATAACAAAAAAAAAAACTTACATGGTTTACTCTTAACATACCAGCTAGCACACTTTCCTAATTTAACAGCTTGCTCATGATTTTCATAATCTGCTTCTGTTAAACAAATTAATTTCTCTTTTAATTGTGCTTTGGTCAATCGTTTAACTTCATCCTCATATATGAATAATTCATTAGGACATTTTTCAACACAAATTTGTGGTGTACGACATCCAGTAATTGGAACTAAAGGATCAATACAATTTTCTAAATTAAAAAAAAATAAATACGGCTTATCAAGAACCGCACTATCTTGACCACATTTTCTATTTAATGTGTCTGTTGGTGTTAATAATTTATGTAAGTCCCCAAATGTAAATGCTTTAATAAATTTAAAAAAAAAATAAATATATATATATATAATTAATATACAAAATATTTTATATAAAATTATTTTTTTTTTATTAAATAAAAATTATAATTAATTATTAATATTTAAATTATAATTAAAAAAATTATTAATATTATAATTTTTTTTTACCATAATAAGCTATATAACCCCATGCTCCTAAAAATACTATGAATATAAGTAAACATATAACATCTGTACAAGATCTATTATTTAAAGGTCCCTTAAAAGATCTATCATAGGTAAGTGGTTCTCCTATAAAAAAAAATAAAAAAAAAAAAATTTAATTTTTTTTATAAATTTATTAATACAATATTTAATAAAACAAAAAAAAAAAAATCAAGAATAGTGTATGCACTCTTTAAATTTACTTAATTTTATTTCACGTGAATTGATCATTTAAAAATAATATAATTTAAATAATATTCAATTGTAAATAATAAATTGTAATATGTTGGAATCAGTTTAACAACTGAAAATTTTATTACAATATTCTACAACTTAAAGTCATCAGTATTTCAGTATGTATACATACATTATATAAATAAATATCTATTTATATGCAAGTATAATATAACTATATGTACTATGTACATAAAGTACATATTATACAAATATACATATATTATTATATAAGATAAAGAATATTAGATTATTTTTTATTAAAACAGAGTCCATCTCTTAACTTTTACTATTATATTTCTTATTAAATTATCAACTACACTCAAATTTAATTTATATCTACTATTGTGAAAATAAAGATATATCTATGATGTATATACATATATACATACAGTATTTATACAGTGAGTAACTTTTTATAACGACATTTTTTATACCGTTAATCTGTTGTTTCATACATGATTTTACGTTTATTTTTCTTTTACGGTTCTCCATTTGATTGTCTACATATTCCAGAGAAGCATAAAAATTAAAATCGTAGAAAACGGTTTATATTTCGAAAATGTACTGTAGAAGCTCGATATACTAAATTTCATCAAAAAAAATTCTGAGATATTCTGTAATATTAAGTTCACCACAAACAATCTATAGCAATCAAACACAATTAACCTCTCAGTATTCTAGAAGCTGGCATTCTCGGAGAAGCGCAATCTTTATCTTTTGACGTTTTTCTTCAAACTCAAACAAGTTTTTATTGTCGTCCATAAAATATTTCTACAGTTATAAACCCCAACTGACATAAATAAAAATCATTAATTTCTGGCTAATTTTCTCGAAATTAAACAAATTTGTGGCATATTTGTGGAGTTTATTCGCAGAGATCTTCTTCATTTATTGCATTCAAAGTTAAAAGTCGAATTGTGTCAATTTTGGTTTTTTAAATGCGATTAAAGTAAAAAAAATGTATATAACTATGTATACCTAAAATAATGTTGATTTTGACATTATTTTGTTACATTTTTCATATTGCCCAACCTTCTCACAAATTAAGTACTACGATATATATATATCTCTTTTTTATGTACTAATTTTTGTTTTTGTCTGAAGCCTTTTATATAACAACAACAATAATAATGAAAAATAGTTTATTATGAATGAAAGAATGAGAATTGACAGAATAAATCAATTTTTTTTAATGGTAAAGGTTTAGGTAGAAGTAAAATGTAGTGAGAATAATATTAATACATTATGATGAGAGATATTACATATTTATACATTACATTTTTGTATTTTGAGTTGTAATTGTAATGTACATGCTTTTTAAAATTGTACCCAAACTTTACTAGATTAGCAATGACATTATACTAGTATACACATGTATAGAGAATTATTTTTCAATAATATTGAAATAAATTACAATTACACGGAATTTGAATCTACAACCCGGCTGTAATATTCTATGACCGATAGGATAAGATATTAATTGACTTTTGGTAATTATTTTATATAATTTTGTATTTTCATACTTTTAATCTTTTATAATTATATCACTAATCCAAACTTTCTCTTAGGTTTGAGATCGATTTGAACACAATTCACTAAAAATTAAATAAACAGACTTATTTATTACAGAACAAAACATTTAACACTGGTCTTACAGAAAACAAAACCATGAGAAAATCAAACGTTATTTTTTTTCAAATTATTGAAAATCTACGTTTACATTTTTGTTCAACCCCCCGTTAAAATGTACTGAAAATAATTTAAATAATAACAAAATAACAAAAAAAAACATATATCACTTATATTACTTTGCTGACATTGAAAGATCATTATTACGGCTCTTTTCTCTTCCGAAAAAAATTTACTTCAACTAAATTTTATATTAATTATTGTTTTTTTTTTTTATTTCTTTAAGCTTTCACTTTGAAATATTTATAAATTTTTATTTTTAAATTTTGAAATTTTCCTCATTGTAAACTTTATTAATTTTTTTTTTTAAATAAATCAAAAAATAATAATTATTAATTGAAATTTGACAACTGATTTCGAAAAATAGATCGTAAATACTTTATTGACATTTTTTCAGTAATACCAAATAAACGCAAAGAATCGTATATTATATCGTATATTTATCCGTATAAGTACAAACGTACGTTTTGTGTAAATGACTTCGAGATACAAAAATTATGTATTCCTTTACAAAATAAAATGTAATGAATTCTGTACAACAGATCTTAAGAGCTCGCGGTTACATAAAACTCCCCATTAAAAAATGCATTGCTTATTTACGTACTTACTTTAAGTAAGCAACTAACCTATATGGGTCTGACTCATCAGCGTCCTTTATTTTAGTGAGTCACGGGCAATTTCTTCCCAATTTAAGATACGAATCGTATGTTATCGAATGATATTTTAAATTGTGAAATATCAAATCATATCACTTTAGAAAGTTATTATAAATGGTTTCTACTGTACATATGCATGTCTATTGTCTATGATATGTAGATAACATAGATATTTCATATCTCGTTATAGATACTTAATAAATAAAAAAAAATGCTTAATTTCACAAAATAAGTTATACGCTTTGTTTATAGTTTATATATATGTAAAGCTACTCATGAGTAAAATATATTTTTCCACAACAAAAATAAAAACTTGTTACATCCTAGTATTTTATAAGATAATTCTTAATTCATAATAAATAATTCAGAATATTTAATATCTAAAAGTGATCATCAAAATGATTAAAATAACTTAATTATAACCAATTTCCCTTCTAAATCGTTTTTGTAAAAGATAATAAATGTAGGCGTAAGATTATATTATATAATATTATGCCAATTTTTTTTTATATGCCAACATGCAAATTAAGCTCTTAATATACGATTAGGTGCTTAACCGATTTAATGGATTAAAATGGACGTATCATACAGCTGTAACTACTAAGAAAATAAATATGAACATTTTCCAAAACTTTCAAAATGAAGTGTAAATATTGTATTAATTGGTTCATATTTCCCGTATAGTTAGTTCTGTGAAATACCAAATTAATAACATTTTTTCGATAGAAAATGAGTACTTCGAGTATGAGAGAGCTGATCAGCCGTTTAAAAGTCTGTGAATCAATTCACAAAGCTTTCATAAAGAAATGTTGCGAGGAATAGTCAACGCCTCATAGCTCACAAATATTTACATTAAGATTTGTTTATCAACATGGTAGTGTTGATGACATCAAAATATATAAAAATTCTGAGACGGATATCATCCTATACATAAATAATATTGTACATTGCCTCAGAAGAAATAAGCCACATAAACTGGTTACACTTTGATAACGGAATTTATTAAATCAATAATATCTCTTCGCTGTATTTACTATGTACTGTAATAATATTCTTCATGAAAACGGAAAATGGTATTTATTTTCGGTAAAGTACATGAGTAACCATTTTCAAGTCTGTAACACCTTCGCTTTGTGAAATATTCCTGATAAGTGTTAGGAATTGTATGACAACTATCTGAACCAGTCACAATTAGAAAAATAGAAAACGATGTGTTTATTAATTTTTAAGAGGAGTACCTAAGTATAGGTATTATTGCGGAAATCAAAATTGCTGATCTGATCAACCTTCTCAATCCCACAGGGTGGGTCTGGTATACTGTATTCCCTGGGACAGTGATAAACCAGGTAATGAGTGACAGCAGTCAGCAGATATGTCTCCAACATGTAAAATAACCAAATGGTTAATGAAATAGTTTCGAAATGTGGATAAGCAATTCGAAACCCAATTAGTGAAAAATTCTATGGAACTAGCTCAAGAATTAAAAAAATCGATTGGCGGACTTGACAAAGGAGAAGTCATGGTTTCTTTTGGCGTAAAAGCTCTTTTTCCCAATATCCCACTCAAAGGGGCCATTATTCTAGTAGAAGAATGGATACTACAACAGGAAACAGGACTAACAGGGAACAGGACTACAACAAGAAACAGAACCACAGTAGAGGACAAAAATAAAACAGTACATAAAACTGATTCCGCTTTGCATGGAAGAAAATTATTTCACCTTTCGAGGGGATTTCTACAAGTAATTGAAGGGAGCTCCAATGATAAGCCCCCTCTCTCCATTCATCAATGAATTTTTCATGACTAAATTAGAATCAGATTTGGCAACAGACAGACGAAGTTACTAAGATTTTGGAAGTGATACATTGATGATATTTTTGCTATAATAAATAGACTTATAAACAACACTGACTACTCTTAACGACCTTCAAGGGAATAAACAGTTTACCGTCGAGGTAGAAAGAAAGGGTAAAATCTACCGTTCTTAGTTTATTATTAACTAAAACACGAACGTCCCTAGAACTAGAGATCTACAGGAAACCTACGACATCCTGACAGAGTTATCCCGAATACATCGAAACACTCCTATCAACGTAACATGGCCATTTTTAATCACTTTACATCTCCCAGAAAGGTGTAGTAAAAGAGACTAACACAAATTTGAGATTGCAAGAGTAAACGGATATCCAACCTACCTATAGGTAGGTAGGTACATAGGTAGTATTAGTGGCTGCCGACGGTAAGCCTACACACTTAGACCAGTAAGGTCCATTGTGATACCACGGAAACTTTTATCGCAAAAGACTCTACTCGTGGAAGCAATTCGAGCTTTTTACAGAGCGATGGAGATCTTTGATTTTAGTTCATTCAAGTTCACCCAGGAAGTCTAGAAAGAAGGTTCCTAAATGGGTTCTCCTTTCATGATAAAAACCAGGGCAGGAACAGAGTAACTAGATGTTAAACTGTTTCATTTTCCTCCTTCTCTCTACACGTTCTGCAAAGGTCGTTTGAGGGGAATTCAAGTCGTTTACCAATATGACAACGACCCGTAATGATCCCTATAATCATAGTGCTAATGTAATACTTTTTCAGAGTTAATAGGTTAAGGGAGCGTTTCAGGTTCAGCATAGGTCAGATTTGCTGGGTGATGTTGTAGTCTGGTCTACCTGACGATCTGAAATTAGAAGCATTTATTGCATCTTTGCGAAACAATAGATTACAGTTAGGTAGAGGTGCACCCAGATTGTTCCTTTCCGGAAGGATTTCTAAGATAGTATTCTCTGTAGCAAGTTGATCTGCATTGCAGTTACCCGGAATATCACTGTGTCCTGGCACTCATCGTATCCATATGTTGAATCGATCCAGTAGTTCGTCCAGAGAACTGCGATAGGCTAACCTACTTAAATACGCATTCTCAGGTGTGTATGTTTGTAATGCATGCTAGGCCAGATCACAAAACCAATCGATAGCGTAAATATTGTTACAAGATGTTCAGTGATTTAGGCGTGATATTACATGAATGTTTTTATGCGTTGGATTAGATTAGAAGTTAGTTTTTAATATGTAGAGATTTATATCAGTTTGTACTGTCTATCTCTATTCAATAAATAAAAAAATAAAATGAAAAAATAAATTCGAATGTATTAAAATTTAATATTAAAATCAAAAATTTCAAACCAACTTAAAATAAATTTACAAAAAATTTTAAGTTTCATAAATAAAAATAATCCATAAAGAATTATAATATGTGACTTGAATTTCATATTAAAATTTTATTTTAAGAACTCAATAAAATAAATAACAGTAGTTAAATATCTAATACATATATCTAATACATATAACAGTTTAATAAATTGCATTATTACACTGCAATAGCGTGTAAAAAATATACATATCTTGATCAAATATGTCTCAATTAAACATTTGAGTGATAAATTTAGTGTAAATTTAGCTGTCTTCAAAAAGGTAATCTTATTATGTACATATAAGTAATTACAAAACAAACTATAAACAATTAGTCACTTTTATACTTAAATATATTATATATACCTAAGTACATATAATAAAATATAAGAAGGGATTTGTAATTTTAAAATGTAGTCTAATTAATAATAAGCTAACGATGACGTATTTTATTTTGTAGAAAAACAATATCGTTTTATTTACGTATACTTAATGCAGTTAAATATTTAAATTTCACTTAATTAAATTAAAATAGAATTTCACAATAACTGTTAAAAGTTCATTCATAATAAAATGAGTAAGAAAAAAATGTATATATATACATACATATTTCAGTATTTTACAAAATTACATACCATAATCTTCTGATGTCGGCAGCAATTCAAAATCATTTGTAACATATGAATGAACTTTATCTTTAGATGGACAGCAACAACTCATTATTTTCGTAGAATTTATAAATTGCGAATTTCCCTACTAATTTTTTTTTCTTATTTTCTTTAAACTATTCTTTGTTTTTTTTTTCTGTTATTTATTAGATAACATTTCAAGAGTATTTTTTAATCGAATTTTCTGTAAAAAACCCGCTTGATAATTTTTAACGTTTTAAGCATGAGGCCGCACTACAAACTAATAGACAATATAAGAAATTATACCTACAAAAAAATTTTCAATTTTTCTTTTTGAACTTTATGAGTGTTGTTATTTATTTTCGTTTTTTTTTTTGTTATTATTTATAGTACCTTTGAAAACTAAGAACTTAAGTGTACTAATAAATAAATAAATAAGCTTTTGTGTTTCCATTTTTTTTTTTTATTTTGCAAATTATATTTTAAGATTCAGATGACATCTTAATTCGAAAAAAAAAAATTGCAAATAATTTGAAATTAAATTTACAGTTTAAGTTTAAATTTATTTTTTAGATATGGTCGTCGAATGATCCATTGCGATTTCACCTTATTTTCACCGTCTTAAACTCATTGACTTATAGTTATCTGATTATTGTATAATTGCCTGATTATTGAATAATTGCTAATATCGCTTTTATTCACCAGACCCTTTTGGGTAATATGTTAACCCCTGAAATTTCAAATTATTTGGTTAAAAGAACTAATCGAAATAATCTCATGACCGTTGGGTTGTTTCACATTCCCTTCTATCCTACTGAATATGGCAGATTTGAACCAATTACAAAATCTGTAAAAATCTGTTAAGTTCTTGTAATAAAATTCGTCTTTTCTATAATTACCTAATTAAATTAAACTAAATCACTACAATTTTGAGCAAATTTTTCTTAAGTTAGTTAGTTTTGTAATCAAAATTAATATGAAAATGCAAACTTCTTTAAAAATTTGCACTGATTTTGAAGAATACAGGGGTTAACAGGTGTTGTCGTGTGCATCATACATAAAAATGAGTTGAAAAATATGTGTGTGTCAATATTACAGCTTGCTTCTTAGCTATTATTAGTCTATTATACGTTTTAGTCAAAACTGGATCAGTTCCCTAAGATCATACAGAAAAATAATCTGAACAAATTTTTTGTTTTAAAATGACAACTTTTTTCTTGTCTAATATTGTTGTCTATATATGTTGTAAATATGTAAATAAATATACTCTACAGGAGCAGATATTGCTCCTTTTAAAAAAAAATAAATAAATAAATAAAATAAAATATTATAGGTTTTTGTCAAAATTAGGTCAGTTGATAAATTGGAGTTAACGTTTGACAAATGGATAAAGACTTCGTACAAATTTCTTGATAGTTTTCCCAATATGACATTTAAAATGTAATTTTTCACTTAATTTAAGGCTCAACATTGTATTGCTCCACCTAAATTGAAGAGTATATAAATTAATGAAAGAATACAATATTTAGCGGTTTTCACTTTCAGTTCATAGTTCTATTTTTCAATTTAATTTTATTTGAGAGTTTTAAAATAAATGAATTTTAAATTTTATGGGTTTTATTTTATTTATTTCCTTTGAATATATCAAATTAAAATGCTCATCAACCCTATTGGAGCTCATCGGTAGGTATAGTAGTATTGGACAATCTAGATAACTTCTAGTTTGAATTTAAATAATTTTAAATGGCATATATAGATTCATATGTCAGTTATTTTATTAACTATAAATACTTATTCGAAGTTGAAGACTCTATTCCAATCCAGAATGGGTGAGTATCACAGCACAAAAAAATAAAACTGGATGATTGGATAGAGATTTAGTTGATGAGTATTTGAAAAATTAATTACAATCTTTGAGATATTCATCTTCCCTCTATTATGTCATTATTTATCATCATCCCGTTTATTATGACAGCTTCAAACGTACTTTAAACTTGCTTTGAGCTCACATTTACATGCATGACTTAAAAAGGGGCTCGACTGAAGCCAATCGAAAAAAATGCTAATTGACTTGAAATTTATAAGTAAAAACGCAATTCAAAAGCATGAAAATAACAGATAAGCCGTTTTGAATCAAAGTATATACAGACAACAGAGCATAATCACGTTTTCTAGTATATTTGCACAAAGTAAATACGATTTCATTTAAATTTAAGAAATAATTTTCAAAATTTTATAAGACGGAATTTAATTTTTACAGAAATAATTTAAAATACAAGTTAATTTGAATCGTAAGTGTCATTTTTGTGATTTCAAACTATAGCATAGTAAAAATGCTCAAACTAATTTCGAGTCAAGTTTTTATGATATCATATAAAAAAAATAAAATGAATCTAAGTTCTTTGCATCTAAAATATTAGTTTATTAGTTAACGTTAACATATTACTATGATTGTATATATATATATATATATATATATATATTTTAACGTTAAAATCAAATTAATAACAATTGTGGGTATTCTTTGAAATTTATTTTTTAGTTTAGAAGTTTTATATTTCAAAACCTGATAAATTAGTAAGTAAGTAATTTAATTGTTATGATCAATAATACGTATGTATAGGTGATAGAATATAACAATATATATTATTTATTAAAATATACCTAATACCATAATACATACCTATAATAAAAGCTTAAATAATATTTTATTAGATTAGAATTTAGAATTTTAATTAAAGTAGAATAATAATAGTTTGAATGCGAAATCGAATACGTAAGTATGGGTAATAATAATCAGTAGGAAGATTTTTTTTTGTTTTAATTTTGTTATTTCACAGAATGAAAACATAAATTAACATATTAGCATTGAATATAGATAGAGAACGAACCTTGCGATAGATTATGTTTTTTTCATATATGTATATAATTTCCTCATATTATTTTAATTAATTGTGAAATTTTTTTGTTTAGATTCGATTTAGTATTCATTTGTTTACCTCAACTATGAGTACATTTTTAATTTTAATCTGATTATGGGTTTGAAAAAATAGGATAGGAAGTACTAATAGGAATGTTAGGTTCAACCAATACGATCATTGAGTTAATATTCATTTAACGGAAATTATACTCCTACAGATATAAACATTTTAATAAATGTTATATACATTGATTTATTATAAAATACCAAGCAGAAGAATACTGCACACAATATAATGGTTTTATTATCTGCATTTTAGTCTATATACTGCACCAATCATAATTTAAGAAATTTATGACTGAATACACTAATTTTTACCAAACTATTTTTAGTGTTTCCACATCCCTAAACCGTTTTTATCCGTAGAAAGTTTCAAATCTTATAACCAGAAGTGATTGTGGAGGTGGAAACACTCGGCTCCCAATCACATACTATATTACAAATAATACATACATTCTTTGTTATATGCATATTGCACGTATGCATATTGAGTTTTTAAGAAAATAGAAAATATGTAGACAAACCTATACATATATTTACAATAAATTTTTAAGTAAATTAAAAATAGTTATTAAGATTTCAACATATAATATTTGTTGTACGTGTATAAAATTTTTGATGAAAATAGAAAAAATGCCTCACTTGTGTTTATATATGCCTCATCTGTGTATCTGAAATATAGTTACTAAATTTGGATAAATATGCAAGTTTTACGATTCTGACAGCTTTAATCATGTATGCAGAAAACAGTTATAGTTTACTTTGTGGTAATTATCATAAACAAAAATGTTCACCTATTTACATGCAAAAGTATTACAATTCATAATACTCCAGTCTTCCTTTTTCCATATACAAAATTCATTAAAATTTTAATTACGATTTTCTCACAATTTAACCTTTTG
This sequence comes from Argyra leucocephala, assembly GCA_963942445.1. NCBI lineage: Eukaryota > Metazoa > Arthropoda > Insecta > Diptera > Dolichopodidae > Argyra > Argyra leucocephala. The sequence continues at coordinate 106,744,283 of OZ012681.1, forward strand.
AAATGTAACACTCTTCCTTTAGGCATGCAATAATGTTTGTATTGATTTAAACTTATACACATTATCTTATCAGCAATTGATTGCAAACTTAGATTTCTATGCCACGCGATTTATTTACTCTAATTACAAATAATAGCTTTAGATTAAGACTTTTGAAAAATTATATTGAAATTATATAATATTATATACAATCTATTATATAAATATAAATATAATATAAATATAGATATAATATCTTATAGATATAAATCTTATAGATATAAATATAGATATAATATCTGTTTACTTTCCAAGAAAGTATGTAAATAAAATATAATCCAGATGAGCCAGGAGCATCGACCAGATCAAAACAAACAAAAAAAAGTATATGGAAAATGTAAGGGGTCTATTTTTAAACCTTTAGAAGTAATGGAGCCTTAAAAATTGTACACAGTTGAAATAAACTACCTTTGTTTGATTTTTTGGCCATAAACCACAGATACGATTAACCTACTGAAAGCTAATTTAAATATCCCACTAACGCATTATCACGTTATTTGTTTTTATAAACAGCCATTGTTTTAAAAATATGCCAGATGGATTGGATTGTCCTCAAATGGCAAGAACCTGTGAAGATGAGGAAGAGGATGAAGCTGCCTGCTCTGTACCAGCCCTGGTCTCTATCAAAAAAGAAAACCCCATCATTGGAACCCTTTTTTCTGGACTCACTGGGTGATCTTGAAGGCGTTAAAATTCAAGACCTCCATGCTCCATGACTCTGTAAAAGGCTCAACGAGTAGCTTTAACGAGCAGGCTTGAAAATCTAATATCGAAATATTAAATTTTTTTCAAACAAAATGTCATTGAAATCCCATTTACAAGAAAATAACATTTTTAAAGCAATTGCAAATATGGAGAAAAAGCTGCATAAGTTTTAAACTTCAGCAAATCAAACTGGTGCAATGATTTTATTGCATCACGATATTATTTGTTGTAAGTGGACAAATGAAATCGTATCGAAAATACACTCTATTTCTAGTGTTTAAGTCCGATAGGTAGGTTGGTTGGGCTAATTATATTTACAAATTAAATATTGATACACTTGAATTACAGAAACTAAAAACAGATTCATTACATGATCATATTATTTTCCAATTAAAAAAAAAAAACAAAATCAAAACTAGTATGTACCTACAACAACCGAAAACACAAGTCTTATAATAATAATCGTGTTCCCTATTTCGCTTTATTTATTTATTTATATGAAACATATAATTCAACCTGTTTTTCTATGAATATATATATAGTAACAATCAGTTAATATAATTAAGGTCGGTTCCAATTTATTTTGATATTAAATATTAAATTAGTTTCACTTTCCTAGAAAATTCCAGGTTATATAAATAAAAAATTATAGGTAAAAGTGTTCCATTTTTAAAATAAATTAAAAAATTTTTTTTTTTTAGTTTTTAATTATACATTTTCCATTTATTTAATTTTTAATTTTTATAACTAAACACGCGATTTTGATAATGGATAATCCATTTTAATTTTTGTTATGTTCCCATTTTAAATTAATGCATTTATAGTTGTAGATATAAAATGTATCTATAGATAATAGATGTATCCATTATAAAAATAATTAGCCATGAAATTTAAAAATTATTAAAATAAATTTGAAACATGCATACATTATAATAACAAAATAAGTAGGTTTGTTTATGTAAATACATATATAGAATACTTTATCGAAAACATTAGTGTTATCATTAATTATATAGAAATTAGAGATAATGTTTTTTTGTTTGAAAATTATTTAACGAAGTTATCAATAAAAATTTATTAAAAGTACCTATAAAAATAATAATTTTGGTATATCACCTTATATAAATTGTTATACATATATAAAAATATAATAAATATATAAAAAATTACTACTTAAATTAAAATAATTAGAGAGTTTGGGAAGTTTATACTAACGTAAATGTTAGAAAATAACACTTAAAAGTACAGCTGCAATAAGTAATTTTTAGCTATCATGGATATTATTTTACGAAGGGTGTGAACTTTAAAAAAAAAATATTTGAATCGAAAAATAATCGAAAATTTTATTTCATATTTTCGATTAATTCTAATTGAAACAAAATAACCCCTTTTTTCAATTTTCTTTTTCTAATGGTGTCGGGTTCTACTAACATTACTGAATTGTGATAAATATTGCACAAAAATATAAAATTTAATATAGGCAAATTAAACGCATCAAAGCATTAAATCTTAAATTAATTACTTATTATACTCTGTCCATAAACGTAAGCTTAAGGCATTTCTAATAACACAAGCTAATTATTAAAATTTAAGTCAAAATTTATTATTAATATTATATATATTAAAAATCAATTGTATTAAATTTTTTTTTTATTGTATTGTCAATAAAAATTACTTAATATTTTGTAACATATTACTAAATTTATATAGTTGTAATTTATTGGAAACTAAAAACATAAATATGTAAAAATAATTCGAGCACAGTTTTAACAAAACATTTTAGTCTTTAGTAAGTATATTTAAATTTTTATTAAATGTAATAACAAAGTTGTGCAATATCAATATTTATCCAAATATATTTTTTAATATACTTATGAATTAAAAATAAAATTGCAACCACAATTTGTAACCACAATTTGTAACCACAATTGCTAAATCGATGTGAATTTTATAATAAATATTTTTTATTCTTCAGTTCTAGATTGTGTTTTATTAACAATTGATATTGATTAAATTCGATCTGTAAAATATATTTGGACAGTAGGTGATAGATTATATTGGAATTAAGCTTAATAAAATATCTAATCGAAAAGTATATAATCACAAATTATATACATATTCAAATCAATTTACAAAATCAAAAAACTATTCTTCTAAGTCTTAATTGTTACATCAGTAAAATATAATATCATTAACACCAAGCTAAAGTTGAATGAAATCAATGTTCGCTTAGAAGATACCGTTTCATACTTAAATATAGATATTTTTTTTTATTTCAAAACCAATAAACAGAAGTAGCTTTAATAGACAAACTTTATAGACCAGTGCTTTTCAACGATATTAAACTCACTTTTGTTTTAAATCAACTTATATAATTGATTTTCAGTTTCCCCTTTACGATGATGATTTTATGTACACTGGAAAATAAAATACTTAAACAAATATACTGATATATATATAATTATAGATTACTTTACTAGATCCATACATAATTCTATATTTTGTATAGTAAATTGAATAAATTATTATGAAGCATATTCTACATCTACATAAAATATACGTCTGTAAGGTCTCCATAATGAACTATTTTAAAATAATCAACTAAACTTATTGCAATACAATATTTTTAAAATCAAATTAAAAAAAAAATATTAACAATTTGCAAAATAAAATTTAGATTACATTAAATCAAAATGGATATCGAAACAGTTCAATGTGTAAACTATATATGGAAAATATGTTTTTTTGTTGGTCTCGATCCACCATCTGGACCAAATATTCATTATAAAATAATTTATTCTACAGTACAAATTACATTACTACTATTTTTCCCCCTATATTTTATTATTTCATTAATTATTTATCCAATAACTTCAAAGAATATTGTCGTTAGCTTGGAAAATGGACCATTGGCTATATCATCTGTGGGTATTTATTACAAGTATTTCATAATATTTTATTTTCGTAATGAATTAAAAGAAATTCGAAAATTATTATTAATCTTAAAGAGTTTGATTAACGAAACAGATGAAATTAATTATTTAAATAATAAAATTATTAAAATTTGTAATCGATTATTTAAATTGTTTGGAATTTTATTGATTACAATGTTATTATGGAAAGAAATTAATTTTGTTTTTAACAAAAATCCAACAAGAATGTATTTTCAAGCATGGTATCCTAAAGGAATTATTTCAAATAAAATAGGATGGTATTTAATTAATTTTCATTTACATATATGTTCTGTCTATTTGGTTTTCAATAGTCTGGTGGTCGAAACACTTAATCCAATTTATCTATACATTTTAACTGGACATTTTCATGTTCTTTTAATGAAAATTAAAAAAATTTCTAAAAATTCAAAGAAAAATTCATATCAAGATTTGATTGCTTGCATAAAATTTTATGATATTTTACAAAGGTAATTTTTCAAAATAAATTAAAGATTTTTAATTAATGAAGAGCCATGTAAAATTTTCATTTCAGAATTTTCTTTATAATTGACAAGGTTATTGGTTGGCAAATGTTAATACAGTATATTATAACAGCCTGTTCGATAGCAATTTTTAGTCTATATGTTAGGCAAATAAGGAATTCATATACAGAAATGGGATTTTTAATTACAATACAAATTGGATTTATTATGCAAATATTTTTATCATCAAATTTTGCTGATATGTTAAAAGTTAAAAGTAGTCAACTGACAAATGTAATTTTTTCATCAAATTGGATTGAACAGGATAAAAAATTTCGTAAAACATTAATTCTATTTATGCAAAGATCACAAAAAATTTTTGAAATCAATACTGGTTGGATACCTGTTAATTTGGAATCATTTTTAAAGGTTTTTATTATATATTAATTTTAGTTTAAAAATTAATAATAAATAATTTTTAGGTTTTGAATTTTGCTTACACTTCATTTTTGATGTTAAATGAATTACGAGATAAAGAGAAAATCAACTAAATATATATAATAATTATTTTTAAAAAAAAAACTGCATAATTGTACATGAAATATTTCAATTTTGAAAATTTACACATTAAATTCAATTCACAATAATTATTTATTCAATTTGTTGCATATTTTACAAAATATTGAAATTTATTTAACCAATTTTCATTGGTACAAATTCGCACCATCCTACTTTAAAGAGAAAATCAACTAAATATACAACATTGTTTAACTTTAAAACAAAGTTTGCACAGTTTTTATTGAAATATTTCAATTTTAAGAAATAAAACACATATTTGAAATTCACAATAATTATTTATTTAATATGCAATATAGTTTTTCAATTTATTTAAATTGATTTAACAAGTTTTCGTTAGTACGATTTCACATTACCCACTATTTGTTAATCCTCTGACTCGAATTAAAAATTTAAACCAAATGCGGTAAGTGAATTAAATATAATTAACAATTTTCTAGTAATGATAATGTTTAATTTCCCAACTTTTTTACGAACCCACATTTTAAAATACAATAAATTGATTCAAAATTATCTATGCGTCTATATCTCATAATCATATCAGTATCAAAGGTATAAAAATGTTATTAAAATTTACATTATTCTCTGAAACAGGTCAACTGAAAATCGTAGACAAAAAAATTACTTAATATTTTATTTTTATACATCACTAAATAACAACAAATCAGTTTTGACAGATTTTTCGTTCATCATAACACTAATTGAATTCATCAGTATTTATTTATAATGTTAGACTACCTTATACAACTTCTTATTTTTATTTTTATTAAAAACAAATGTATAAATCATTTATGAACACATGACGAGATTAATATATTGTACTAGTTATGCTTTTGTGAAAAGGCATTATGTTTATAACTGTTTATATTTATAGGATAAATATACGTGGTATGTGATTATGGGATATAAAAAAAAAAAAAATATGTAACACTAATTCTAGCACATTTTTTACTAAATTATATTTTAATAAGTTTTTAATAAGGACATTATTTTTGTTTTGTTTTTTTTTTTTTTTATTTATTTCATTTCAGTATCTCAAAAGAGCTCCAGTCACTCGTACAGAATCGTACATTTAAATGTTCATTAAATGTAATTATACTACTGTTCAACATCTATAATTATAATTGACAAGCATTTAAGGTCCTGCGCAGTAGACACCTTTTTATTTTATTTCGATTCTCCTACTCCTTAATGAACTTCTAATATACATAATATATAAGATTATATATAAAACAAAAATGCGCACACAGTTGAACATTTTGTACTCATATGATTTTATTATTCAGCAAATACATTATGCATAAGTGAGATATTATGAAAATAATAAACAAAAGTAAAAAAATCAGTTATTATATTTTATATTATGTACTTGCAAATGAATTTATGTACATATGCCAAAAAAAAAACAAAGAAACAAATTCATCTCAAATAAAAAATATAAAAAAGCAAAAACAAAAAAAAATCAGTTGAATTGTTCATATGACTACCAAATTTATTTTTATATAGTAGAGTTAGAGTACTTCATTTGAATTGAATTGAATTCTTCATTTTTATCTTTTTAAGTAACTGTTTCTAAATTTTTGTTATTTGTAGTAATAATATAGTTTTTATTAAAATTATGTATTATGTAGGTATATATATACGTACCTCTTTAATAATAAAACTTTTTATTTTTAGTAATTTTATCACTAAATGCTTCTTACTATAGGGAATATATCGGAAACGAAGCAGTATATAAGGGACATGTATTTATGTGTCGTAAATAAAACTTACTAACCACAAAACTTTTTATTAAACACGAGTGATTTCTGCTATATCGTGCGAAGTCTATGTCAGTACGTAAATTACTGTTTTTTTTTTAAACTTTAAATTTGACTTCAACTTGAAATATAATTACTCAACAGGGGCCCCTAGTATATATATATTTATCCAAATATAATATTTAATATATCAATTAAAAATAAAATTGCAACCACAAATTTTAACCACAAAATATTAAATTGAAGTGAGTTATTAACAGGTTTTCTTAAGCACATATTTTAAATTTTTCTTCAGTTCTAAATTTTACTTTGATAAAAATGGATATAGATTCAATTCGATCTGTAAAATATATTGACCGATTATATTGGAATTAATCCTAATATAATATCTAATCGTGAAGTACATATTCACAAATTACATATTCAAATTAAAAAAAAAAAAAACATTTAAAAAAAAAAATTATCTAAGTCTTAATCGTTACATCAATATGATAGTAAAATATAATATTATTAAGCATCAAGGTAAAATTATTTGAAATCAATGTTCGCTCAGGAGATATCGGCTCATACTATAATATAGATATTTTTTTTTTCATTTTGAAATCAATAAACAGAAGTAGATTTAATAGACAAACTTTATAGACAGTTTAAACGATATTAAACTCTCTTTTGTTTTAAATCGACTTTGTTAGTTTTTAATTTTCACTTAAAGATGACAATTTTACGTACACTGGAAAATAAAATAGCTAAATAAATATATATACTGATCTAGTTATAATATATTGCCTTACTAAATCCATACACAATTCTATATAATTGAATAAATTATTATAACACATATGCAAGGTTTCCATAATGAACTATTTTAAAATAATTAACTAATTATTTGCATTACAATACTCTTAAAATCAAGTTTAAAATAATATTTTTTAGTTTGCAAAAAAATTTTAATAAAAATGGATATCGAAACAGTTCAATGTGTAAAGTATATATGGATAATATTTTTTTTTGTTGGGCTCGATCCACCAACTGGACCAAAAATTTATTATACAATACAAATTATATTACTACTATTTTTTCCCCTATATTTTATTATTTCATTAATTATTTATTCAATAACTTCAAAGAATATTGTCGTTAGCTTGGAAAATGGACCATTGGCTATATCAACTGTTGGTATTTATTACAAGTATTTCATAATATTTTGTTTTCGTAATGAATTAAAAGAAATTCGAAAATTATTATTAATCTTAAAGAGTTTGATTAACGAAACAGATGAAATTAATTATTTAAATAACAAAGTTATTAAAATTTGTAATAGATTATTTAAATTGTTTATAATTTTATTGAGTGCCATATTAGTATCGAAAGAAATTAATTTTATTCAGAATACAAATGAAACAAGATTGTATTATCAAGCATGGTATCCCGATGGAATAATTTCAACTAAAATAGGTTGGCATTTAATTAATATCCATCTACATATATGTTCTTTATATTCATTTTTTAATGGTCTGGTGGTAGAAACACTTAATCCAATTTATCTATACATTTTAACTGGACATTTTCATGTTCTTTTAATGAAAATTAAAAAAATTTCTAAAAATTCAAAAAAAAATTCATATCAACAGTTGATTGTTTGCATAAAATTTTATGATATTTTACAAAGGTAATTTTTCAAAATAAATTAAAGATTTTTAATTAATGAAGAGCCATGTAAAATTTTCATTTCAGAATTTTTTTTACAATTGAAAAGGTTATTGGTTGGCAAATGTTAATACAGTATATTATAACATGCTGTTCAATGGCAGTTTTTAGTTTATATGTTAGGCAAATAAAGAATTCATACACAGAAATGGGATTTTTAATTACAATACAAATTGGATTTATTATGCAAATATTTTTATCATCAAATTTTGCTGATATGTTAAAAGTTAAAAGTAGTCAACTGACAAATGAAATTTTTTCATCAAATTGGATTGAACAGGATAAAAAATTTCGTAAAACATTAATTATATTTATGCAAAGATCACAAAAAATTTTTGAAATCAATACTGGTTGGATACCTGTTAATTTGGAATCATTTTCAAAAGTTTTTATCTTATATTAACTTTAATTTAAAAATTACTAATAAATAAATTTTAGGTTTTGAATTTTGCTTACACTTCATTTTTGATGTTAAATGAATTACGAGATAAAGAGAAAATTAACTAAATATATATAATAATTATTTTTAAAACAAAAACTGCATAATTGTACATGAAATATTTCAATTTTGAAAACTTACACATTAAATTCAATTCACAATAATTATTTATTCAATTTGCTGCATATTTTACAAAATATTGAAATTTATTTAACCAATTTTCATTGGTACAAATTCGCACCATTCTACTTTAAAGAGAAAATCAACTAAATAACTATATAACATTATTTAACTTTAAAACAAAGTTTGCACAGTTTTTATTGAAATATTTCAATTTTAAGAAATAAAACACATATTTGCAATTCACAATAATTATTTATTTAATATGCAATATAGTTTTTCAATTTATTTAAATTGATTTAACAAGTTTTCATTAGTACGATGTGTTAATCCTCTGACTCGAATTAGAAATTTAAACCAAATGCGGTAAGTGAATTAAATATAATTAACAATTTTCTAGTAATGATAATGTTTAATTTCCAACTTTTCTACGAACCCACATTTTAAAATACAATAGATTGATTCAAAATTATCTATGTGTAGTGAAGTTTATTATCGACTTAAGTATATCTCATAATCATATCAGTATCAAAGGTATAAAAATGTTATTACAATATTCTCTGGAACAGGTCAACTGAAAATCGTAGACAAAAAAATTACTTAATATTTTATTCTTAAACATCACTAAATAACAACAAATCAGTTTTGACTGATTTTTCGTTCATCATAACACTAATTGAATTCATCCATCAGTATGTATTTATAATGTTAGACTACCTATACAACTCCTTATTTTTATTTTTATTGATTTTATAACTTATTGAAAGATATTATTAATGCATGTGTGAGTTATAAAACTTGACCAAAATTTAAACGTAAAATCTATTCTATATAAACTATACCATAAAAATAAATTAATGTTTTTATAAATTTAATTAGAAATCGAACTTGTTCTTTTTATTTATTAAAAAGTAAAATCCGATAGAAATTTTATATAACACATTGTCTTCACCCTCTCTAAGCCATTTTAAGAATTTAAACAAATCTATCTCTAAAATTAAAACTGACAAGAGAATGTTTTTTTGTGCAGTGCGAAATTTCATAATACGTAGCTGACTTTGTTTTGCTAATGAATTTTGATTTCGAATATTTCAACATATAATTGTTGCAATGTAGTTTATGAACTGTAAACAAATGTATAAATCATTTATGAACACATGACGAGATTAATATATTGTATTAGTTATGCTTTTGTGAAAAGGCATTATGTTTATAACTGTTTATATTTATAGCATAAATATACGTGGTATGTGATTATAGGATATAAAAAAAAATATGTAACACTAATTCTAGCACATTTTTTACAAAATTATATTTTAATAAGTCTTTAGTAAGTACATTATTTTTGTTTTATTTTTTTTTTTTTTTTTTATTTCATTTCAGTATCTCAAAAGAGCTCCAGTCGCTCGTAAATGATCATTAAATGATCATTAAATGTAATTATACTATTGTTCAACATATATATATTTAAATGATCATTAAATGTAATTATACTATTGTTCAACATATATATATTTATCCAAATATAATATTTAATATATCAATTAAAAATAAAATTGCAACCACAATTTTTAACCACAAATTATTAATTTGAAGTGAGTTATTAACAGATTTTGTTAATCACATATTTTAACTTTTTCTTCAGTTCTAAATTTTACTTTGATAAAAATGGATATTGATTCAATTCGATCTATAAAATATATTGACCGATTATATTGGAATTAATCCTAATATAATATCTAATCGTGAAGTACATATTCACAAATTACATATTCAAATTAAAAAAAAAAACATTTAAAAAGAAAAATTATCTAAGTCTTAATCGTTACATCAATATGATAGTAAAATATAATATTATTAAGCATCAAGGTAAAATTATTTGAAATCAATGCTCCCTCAGGAGATATCGGCTCATACTATAATATAGATATTTTTTTTTTCATTTTGAAATCAATAAACAGAAGTAGATTTAATAGACAAACTTTATAGACAGTTTAAACGATATTAAACTCTCTTTTGTTTTAAATCGACTTTGTTAGTTTTTAATTTTCACTTAAAGATGACAATTTTACGTACACTGGAAAATAAAATAGCTAAGTAAATATATATACTGATCTAGTTATAATATATTGCCTTACTAAATCCATACACAATTCTATATAATTGAATAAATTATTATAACACATATGCAAGGTTTCCATAATGAACTATTTTAAAATAATTAACTAATTATTTGCATTACAATACTCTTAAAATCAAGTTTAAAATAATATTTTTTAGTTTGCAAAAAAATTTTAATAAAAATGGATATCGAAACAGTTCAATGTGTAAAGTATATATGGATAATATTTTTTTTTGTTGGGCTCGATCCACCATCTGGGCCAAATATTCGTTATAAAATAATTTATTATACAGTACAAATTACATTACTACTCTTCTTTCCACTATATTTTATTATCTCATTAATTATTTATCCAATAACTTCGAAAAATATTATCGTAAGCTTGGAAAATGGACCATTAGCTATATCAACTTTAACTGCATATTACAAATTTTTCATAATTTTTTATTTTCGTAATGAAATAAAAAAAATTCGAAAATTATTATTAATTTTAAAGACTTTTATTAACGAAACAGATGAAATTAATTATTTAAATAATAAAATTATTAAAATGTGTAATCGATTATTTAAATTATTTGGAATTTTTTTGATCACAATGTTATTATGGAAAGAAATTAATTTTCTTTTTAATAAAAGTCCAACTAGAATGTATTTTCAAGTATGGTATCCTGATGGAATAATTTCAACCAAAATAGGATGGTATTTAATTAATTTTTATCTACATATATGTTCTGTCTATTTGGTTTTCAATGGTCTGGTGGTCGAAACATTTAATCCAATTTATCTTTACATTTTAACTGGACATTTTAATGTTCTTTTAATGAAAATTAAAAAAATTTCTAAAAATTCAAAGAAAAATTCATATCAAGATTTGATTGCTTGCATAAAATTTTATGATATTTTACAAAGGTAATTTTTCAAAATAAATTAAAGATTTTTAATTAATGAAGAGCCATGTAAAATTTTCATTTCAGAATTTTTTTTATAATTGAAAAGGTTATTGGTTGGCAAATGTTGATACAGTATATTATAACATGCTGTTCAATGGCAGTTTTTAGTTTATATGTTAGGCAAATAAAGAATTCATATACAGAAATGGGATTTTTAATTACAATACAAATTGGATTTATGATGCAAATATTTTTATCATCAAATTTTGCTGATATGTTAAAAGTTAAAAGTAGTCAACTGACAAATGTAATTTTTTCATCAAATTGGATTGAACAGAATAAAAAATTTCGTAAAACATTAATTCTATTTATGCAAAGATCACAAAAACTTTTTGAAATCAACACAGGTTGGATACCTGTTAATTTGGAATCATTTTCAAAGGTTTTCATATTATATTTAATTTATTTAAATATAGACGTATATTATTTAAATATATGTTTTATATTATATTAATAATATTTAAATTATTATTAAATTATTTAAAATAAATTTTAGGTTCTGAATTTTGCTTACACTTCATTTTTGATGTTAAATGAATTACGAGATAAAGGACAAATCAACTAAATTATATTTATAATTTTAATTTTTAAAAACAAAGTCTGCACAATTCAATTTTAGAAATTTTTCAATTTTAAAAATTTTACACGTTAAGTCCGATAGTTATTTAGTTAATATGCAACAAAATTGTTCACTGTATTTAATAAATTAATTTAACTAGTTTTTATTGGTACGATTTTGCATCACCCTGTGTTAATACTCTGACTTCAATCAGAAATTTAAATAAAATACGGTAAGTGAAATATATTGATAACAGTTTTCTAGTAATGATAATGTTTAATTTTACCTAACTTTTCTACGAATCCAAATTTTCAAATAATAGATTGATCCAAAATTACCTATGTTTAGTGAAAGTTATTGTATACCCGATGTGTCAGCTTATATCTCATCATCCTACCACTATCAAAGGTATAAAAATGTTATTCCAATATTCTATGAAAAAAAATTAAATTGTCACAGGTGAACTTAAAATCATAGCCAAAAAAATAACTTAATATTTTATTTTTAAATATATCACTATATAATTAAAAATTGTTAGGGGTTGTTTCGTTCATCATAACACTATTTGAACTCTTCAGTATGTATTTGTGGGGATTCTGAGGGAGATGTTTTATCGGTGTAGGACCATTCCAAGAATAGCTGAAATTCCTAGCTTTCCAAAAATATATAGTGGCGCATCTTATCCTTTAAGGACGAAAAGGACATTTGAAAGTATCCTTGTTTTTTCCTTTATGTTTTTGTATAAAAACCATTATATATGTTGATCTATTCAGTTATATATATATATATATTCAGTTATATAAATCTAGAAAGATAACGGTCTGGAGCATATTTTAACATTTATTTGATGAAGATTGGTGCTGCCGTTGTGGAGATATTGTAGTTCAGAGTAGAAAATTTTAGAAAAAAAAAACAATTTTTATTTTCTTTTTTTAAAAACCAAATACCTCAAGATTTTACTATAAAACTATCCCAATATTTATATACTGTTGGAAAGTTCTTAATACATCTGTTAGTTCAAAATATACACCAATATTTTAGCTTAAAATGTATTAAAATTAGAAAAATAAATTTAATTAGAAATAAATATGGAACTTGTTCTATTTTATTAAATTTATAATTATATAAATTTATTATTATATATATATCTGTATGTCTATAATTGTTTATAAATACATATTTGATGTAGTAAGTGATTATTGGAAATAAAAAAAATTAAAAAATTATATTTTATTAAGTCTTTAGTAAGTACATTTAAATATTCATTAAGTGTAATTATGCTATTATTCAATATAAATATTTATCCAAACATAACATTGAATATCAATTAAAATTAAAATTGCAACCACAATTTTTAACCACAATTTGCTAAATGATGTGAGTTGTTAGCAGGCTTTCTTAAATACATATTTTCCTTCAGTTTTAAATTTCAAATTTTTCTTTAGTTTTAAATTTTACTTTAATAAAAATGGATATTGATTCAATTCGATCTGTAAAATATCTTTGGATATTAGCTTATTATATTGGAATTAATACTAATCAAATATCTAATCAAGAACAAATAAGTTATTATTTAAAACGAATTCTACTCTTATTATTATTTCCAGTATATTTTTCAATATCATTATTTATAGATCTTCTATTATCTAAAGATCTTTTAAATATTTTTCAAAATAGTTCATTTGTAATTAGTTCATTTCTTGAATTATACAAATGTTTAATAATATATTTTCTTCGATATGAATTAAAAAGTATTAATGAATTATTAAAATTATTTATAAAATACATTCCAAATTCTGATGAATTGTTTTATATTAAAAAGAAACTTGCAAAATTTTGTGATCGTATTTTTTTCTTAACACTGTTTTTTCTATTAATTGTTTATGTCATTAAAGATATTGGATTTCTATTGAATAATGATTCAAATAAAATATTTTATTATGCATGGTATCCAGATATAATAGAATCATCTAAATATGGGAAAAATTTTATAAATTTTCATATCCATATTGGAGTTTATAGTTATGGATTTATTGCAGTATTTGTAGAAGCATTTGATATAATATATTTACATATTTTAACAAAATATACATCAGTTTTAATATTAAAAATTGAAAAAATTGGTATAAATAATTATGACAAAGATGATGGATACCAAGAATTAATTGATTGTATTAAAATGCATAAAATCATACTAAGGTAATGATGTATTATATACTATATGTATAATTAATGTAGTAAGCATTTAATTTTTAGAATTCATCAAATTATTTCTAAACTTATAGGACGTCATATGATAGTTCAATATATTTCTATTGGTATTATATTATCAATGTTTTCTGTATACGCTTTATATATTGATTGGAATATTACACAATTAATATATTTAATTGCTGTTCAATTTGGATTGTGTATGCAAATATTTTTAATATCAAAATTTGCTAACATGTTACAAACCGAAAGTTCGAAATTAACAAATGCATTATACGCATCAAATTGGATAAATCAAAATATTAAATATCGTAAAGTGTTATTAACTTTTATGCTATACTCACAGAAAAATTTGGAGATTTATGCTGGATGGATTCCAGTTAATTTGGAAACATTTTTATCGGTAAATTATATATTTAACTAAATATTTATAATAAATAATTATTTTGACAGGTTATGAACTTTGCATATTCAACATTTTTAATGCTTAAAAGTTTTAAGATTTAAAATACTAAAAACCAATATATTGTATACAAGAATTTCATTTTTATTATTACAAAACTAAATAATGCTGTACTAATAACAATTATATATTCAAATTTATTCAAAAACAAAAATAACTATTTTTAACTATACACAGTCTTATTTGTCACATCAATATGCCAGTAAAATATAATATAGTTATGCACGAAGATACATATTTTTTTTAAATCAATGTGAATTCAATACTAATATACACCTGTGTAACATAGAAAATCACTGCAAGTAACACGAAGAATCTGTAAATGTCTATTAATTGTTGATTTCATCGTATTTTAAAAATTGGTTGTACACGCACTATCTTGTTTTTTTTTATGAGAATGAACAAATAAAAAATTCAGCACACATCAACGAAATCTAATAACAAAAATGGTTGTGAATCAGATACATCCTGAGGAAAGAAAACGATCAATTGAAAAATACAATTTTGAATCAACGCCTTCGAGACATTATTCTATAGAAAACAATCTTAACGGAAATGATATTACACAGGAAAATGTGATTACTATATACAACCAACTTGCATTGGAGGAAGTTTGATTCTGTCCTATTCAACAACAGGGGTTAAAGGATTAAAAATAAAAAACGTAAAGTAAGTAATTTTTCTTAGAATGTGATATCGACTCTTAATATAATATTGTAGTCCAATCTCCGGTGTAAAAACAGTTATGGTGTTCATCCCATAGACTTGGAATTATATGTAAAAAACAAAAAAAAAGTATTTAAAGAAAAAGCAAATTAAAAATTTGTTTTTGAAACTTCAATAAGATTACCATTACTACTAGATTTCGACTAATTAGCTTTTTAAGCAATTACATTCAATATTTTCTTTGAAAATGTCATTTCAAAATAAGACTAATTTAGAGTGTTGTTGTTTTAGTATAATAAATAATAAATGTTTTCCTATATTTTATTTAAATCATTGATCTACCTTGTAATTTGTATTTATATTATACTATAATTTGTCCTGTTGAAAATACATACAAGAAATCAATACTTTGATTGGATCCAATTTCTGAATTTTCAATCATAATGATTTTATATAGACAAACTTTAAACCAGTACTTTTCTACGATATTAAACTCAATTTTTGTTTCAAATGGACTTAGTTGGTTTTCAGTTTCCACTGAAAGATGACGATTGTACTTATACTAGAAAATAACATTCTTCAACAAATATACTGATTTAATTATAGGTTGTATTACTAGATGCATATAAATAATTCTATATATTGAATAAATTATTATCAAGCTAATTTCAACACCTACAAATAATAAAATATACATCTGTAAGTTTTCCATAATGAACTATATTTTAAAATAATTAGCTAAATTATTTTACATTGCAATACTCTCAAAATCAAAGTTAAAAATAATATTTTTCAGTTTGCAAAAGAAGTTTAATCAAAATGGATATCGAAACAGTTCAATGTGTAAAGTATATATGGATAATATGTTTTTTTGTTGGCCTCGATCCACCATCTGGACCAAATATTCATTATAAAATAATTTATTATACAGTACAAATTGCATTACTACTATTTTTCCCCCTATATTTTATTATTTCATTAATTATTTATCCAATAACTTCAAAGAATATCGTCGTAAGCTTTGAAAATGGACCATTGGCTATATCAACTTTAAGTGTATATTACAAATTTTTCATAATTTTTTATTTTCGTAATGAAATTAAAAAAATTCGAAAATTATTATTAATTTTAAAGAGTTTCATTAACGAAACAGATGAAATTAATTATTTAAATAATAAAATTATTAAAATTTGTAATCGATTATTTAAATTGTTTGGAATTTTATTGATTACAATGTTATTATGGAAAGAAATTAATTTTGTTTTTAACAAAAATCCAACAAGAATGTATTTTCAAGCGTGGTATCCTGATGGAATAATTTCAACTAAAATAGGATGGTATTTAATTAATTTTCATTTACATATATGTTCTTTTTATACGTTTTTTAATGGTATTGTGGCCGAAACATTTAATCCAATTTATCTGTATATTTTAACTGGACATTTTCATGTTCTTTTAATGAAAATTAAAAAAATTTCTAAAAATTCAAAAAAAAATTCATATCAAGATTTGATTGCTTGCATAAAATTTTATGATATTTTACAAAGGTAATATTTTTATACATATGAAAATCAAATTATATAACTCACAGATGTATTTTATTTATTACACTTAATATGTATATAGTTACAGAATTAATCAATAATAAAAACTAGGAGTTGTAGTATAGTTGATCTAATACTACAATATACCTACTTATGAATTGCAGTAGTGTTAAAAGAACTAAAACACTCAATATAAAAAATTATACAAAAGACTTACATAATCATTAAATACAATTTTGATATAATACTATATCTATGTAATGTGCCATTTTCAATAAATAAATCGCATAATTCCTTTCTATTTATTAAATTGTAAAAAAAAATTAAAAATTCTTTATCAAAAAATACAATAATGATGAAATATGAGTTTTTTTTAAATTTTCATTTCAGAATTTTCTTTATAATTGAAAAGGTTATTGGTTGGCAAATGTTAATACAGTATATTATAACAGCCTGTTCGATAGCAATTTTTAGTCTATATGTTAGGCAAATAAGGAATTCATATACAGAAATGGGATTTTTAATTACAATACAAATTGGATTTATTATGCAAATATTTTTATCATCAAATTTTGCTGATATGTTAAGAACTAAAAGTAGTGAACTGACAAATGAAATTTTCTCCTCAAATTGGATTGAACAGGATAAAAAATTTCGTAAAACATTAATTATATTTATGCAAAGATCACAAAAAATTTTTGAAATCAATACTGGTTGGATACCTGTGAATTTGGAATCATTTTTAAAGGTTTAAAATTCTATATAATTTTAATTTAAAAATTAATAATAAATAATTTTTAGGTTTTGAATTTTGCTTACACTTCATTTTTGATGTTAAATGAATTACGAGATAAAGAGAAAATCAACTAAATATATTATTATATAATTAACAATTATTGGAAATTCAAGTTATGTTTAAATTTTTAAAATTAAAATATTTCTTTTAAAATTGTGCAAATTTTTTTTTTTTTAAATTAAAATTATTTATATAATATATAAATTTAAAGTCTACTCAATTTTTAATGAAATATTTCAATTTTCAAAATAAAAAATTATTTATTCTTCAAATAAATAATTATTTATTCAATTTGTCAATTGCATACTTTAGAATACATTCAATTTAATTTAACCAATTTTCATTGGTACGATTTCGCACCATCCCACTATAAAGAGAAAATCAACTAAGTAAATAGTTATATAATATTATTACTTTAAAACAAAATCTGCACAATTGTTATTGAAATATTTCAATTTTGAAAATTTATACATTAATTCAATTCACAGTTATTTAATATGCAATAAAGTTTTTCAATGTATTTAAATAAATTTAATCAGCTTCATTATTGATACGATTTCGCACACATCACATTGTGATAACCTTATTACTGGAATTAGAAATTTAACACCAAATGTAGAAAGTTCATTGTCTTGATAACAGTTTTTGAATAATAATAATGTTTAATTGCTTAACTTTTCAATAAACCCAACTTTTGAAAGAGAACAAATTCTAATATTTTTGTGCTTAGTGAAAACTCTATACGCCACAGTTTGAAGGACAGTGATGATAAACGTTATTATATAGATCGATTTATATATAGCAATCGTATCTCTAACAAAGGTATACAAATCTGATTACAATTGCCCTAAAAAACAAATTAATGAACAAATTCAATTCAAATTCAAATTTTCTACTTAGGCAGTAAAAGGAGGATGCACTGCAGTTGCAGATGTAACGTACATTTCAAGTAAAACTCTAAACATTAGTTTTACTTGAAATGTAATTAATAAATGATATATTAATTATATATTTTAGATGTAAATCTGTAAAATGTATATTTATATGTTTGTATATAATAATATATATTTAACATACCTGATTTTCCAGAACCACATAATGGTCTTATTTTATGTCCAATTCTTGGTATAAATGGTATTATTATTTGTCCCATTAGTTTTTAAAATTTATTTAAATTTATTTATTAAAAATAATTCCCATAATTTTCATTTAACAAAATAATTATCCTTATAATTATATTTTAATTAAAATTAAATTCCCTTTTACTCATAATTTTAGAACTGAAATAATTACATTTCAGGAAGAACATACTTTCTTCGAATCTTTCAATTTATAGAACCAAAATTAGGACCAACAATGCGTTCTAACTCAATTTGTGATTCATATCTTTTATTCATTTTAATTTTTTTTTTTAATTTTGTTTTTTTATCAATATACTTAATTAAAATATCACTGAAAGTACAGTTATTATTAAATGTGTTAATATAATTATTCTTTGATATAAAATTAAACTATAAGCCGAAAAACAAAATTTCCATCATGTCGAATTTAACACTAATAATAATAAAATTAAAACTTTTTTTGTACTTATTTATATATATTTGTTTATATAACATTTATTTATATCTACTAGTTTATATAACAAACGTCACTATGAACTTTTATTCAACTTTTTTTTATAAATAAATAAACTTTTTAATAAAAGTTACATAATTAAATAAAACACAAATATCCGTTTAGAACAAAAATTGATGACATATGTTAAGGCAAATATTTAAACAATTTTATTAAGTAAGCCTTCTTAATTATTCCTTCTTTAATTTTAACCGTTATTAATATTTATACATTTTCAAAATTATTCTTATATATAAATATTGTTGTACAATTTATATCTTTGCATTACGACTATTGACCTGTAACTGAATTTAGCTACTACAGTTACCTAAATAAAATGCAAGCCGTCACAATCTAAATAACAATTCACATTGATTTTATTATTATTATTTTTTTGTTTTTGTCTTTTTTTCTTTTTGTTTTTCTTTTTTTAAATACTAAATATAGTGAAAAGGATAACTAAATGCAATCGTTAAAAACAGGACTAACTAATAAGAATTTTACATAATAAATGTTTAGTAATGTTTTGTACAACTTTAGTTATATGTAAGTATATACATACGTATATATAAAAAAAATTGTTATGGATAAGGGTTTTATTTGAGAATTTTTAAATAAAGATTAAGAACTCAAATATCGTGACCGGAAAAGATATCCTGTTCAAAAAACAGGAATAAAATCAAGACTTATTTTTCTACAAATTGTGTTTTATATTACATAAGTAATAGGATTTTTTGTATATTTAATTATTTATTATTATATACACCAAGAAATTTATACAGTAAAAAATAGTTAGGATGATTAGAACTTATACCTATACTTACATGTACTATAATAAGAAATTAGAAATAGATCGAGTAATTTTTAGAAAAAAAAAAAAAATCTGGGTAAAGTAAGGCCTACAAAGGTAACTCAAATCACTATATAACTTGTTATATTGCCAACCTATATATGGTGTAGTAGTTATATAATTTGATTGCCGGACGTGGGTCATATAGATTTGATTGGATGAGTTAAATATTAAAGTGTTAATGAAGACATTCATTTTCTTTGAAAATTAGTGTTGTGAGTATACTCTGGTAAGTACTAAAAATAAAATAAATTAGGGTATTTATATAAGATGGTCTATATACTTTATTTTCTCAAAATCGTTATAAATGTTCTACCATTCAAATTAGTTAATTTACCAAAATGAATAAAATTTAAATATATCTGTTATACGATTTTATTAAACATCTATATACAATCTACTTCATATCTCTGTGTGTATTTGCCATTGACACATTTAAATAAAGAGAGCTTACTTTGATCTAATCAATAATTACTCGTATTAGAGTACAAAAAATTAAAAAAAAAAGACGTTACTTATCAAAATTTAATAAAAAATGTTTAGGTCTAAGAACTTTATAAAAATAAGTGAAAACTAAAGTTAAAACATCTTGTAGAATACTTATCATGTTCATTTAGAATAGGGGGATTCTAAAAGCATTTAAAAAAAACGGGTACTGAAGAGAATGAGGTTAAACCAACTTTTGTTTTGAACCCACTTTACAACAGATATTAAAGATGAACTAAGATGATATTGATATATCGGGTGTTCCAGAGCATGCGTATCAGCTTTTTACAAGGGGAAGGAGCCGTTATTTTAGAATTTAAAAAAAATTATTAACTAAGAGGGTGCCCTATCGTTTGCTGATATTTTCAACTTCCAGGAAGGAAAGAAAAAGTGGTTTTTAAGCCCAAAAATCGCCGAAATTGGCCGAAATCGAGATTTTCAAATGAGAAGGTGTACATTTATGCAAATTCGGATCCTACGTCAAAAAATAAGAAACTTTTGTAAAGTACATTTTTTGTTTTTGTTTTTTTTTTTTGTTTTATAAGTTAAACTTTGTAGGTACCCAAAACTGAGATAAAAAATATGATAACATGAAAAACAAATTTATTTATAAAAATGATTATTATTAATTTTAGTTTACTGAAGGAAAATATGGTGGATTTTTGTTTTATTTTTATTAATTTTAAGGAGAAATACTGAGAAAACCAAAAAAAAATCATTTAACATAAGTTCTTTATTTTTTGTCGTAGAATCCGAATTTGCAAACAAAATACCCCTTCCCATTTAAAAATCTCGATTTCGGCCAATTTCGGCGGTTTTTGGGCTTAAAAACCTCTTTTTCGGTCTTTCCGGGAAGTTTAAAATATCACCAATCGACAGAGCACCCTCGATTTAGTTATATTTTTTTTTTAAATTTTAAAATAACGGCTCCTTCCCCTCTTAAAAAGCTGATACGCATGCTCTGGACCACCCGGTATATACACATGATATCATTACTACCTATTAACTGAATATGCAGTATTAATACAGCTCAAATAAATCAATGGCTAACAATTTCAGAAAACAATAGATTAAATATCAGTAGAACAAGTTGTCAATTTATTCAAAGGAGTTGGGGTCGAACTTACTAAAATCAAAATCTCCAAAAAATATAAAGAGCAAAATATAAATAAAAAGTAACAATTCGATAACCTGCACTTATGTTTAAACCATAAACACACGAAAATCACAAATTCATACATATATAATCAAAGTGATAAAGTTAAGATGGCCAAGTGGTGTAAAGGTGCATATTAAACATATGAGGCGTTAAAATACATCCTGAACGACAAAAAATTTTATAACAAAACAGTTCAGAATGTTCGAAAAAAAAATTATTAAAAAGTTAAGTAATATTCGTAATGTAAATCTAAAATTAGAGACAACCGAAAACAGAAGTTAAAACAAACGGAACGAACAGAATCCAAATTACGATTAATGATAAGTTGAATTTCAAAAATAAATTAATAAACTTTTCATGTTTTAACTTCAATAACATTTTATTAATATTTCAAAAACTTTCGAAATTTTCTAAGTGTTGCGTAAATTTTCAATTGCATGATTTAAATTCGTTCCCTTTTTCTTCAAAAAGAAAACAAAAAAGGGATAAATGCAAAATTAATATTGCATGCCATAAAAATTTTTAGTCCATGTAATATATATATATATATATAATACATACATAATATATGGGTTACACTTATACACCCTATAAATCATTCATAAGTAAGAGTTTTTTCCAGGCTATACCTATAATGAGATTTCCTTATTGAAAATAATTTTCCCGATGTTAAAAAAAAAATTTATTTTTGTAGGTAGGTTTTTCATTTTCCATTTGTTAGTTTTCGTAGGAACTCTTAACTATACTTTTATTTATTTATTTTAAAAAGAAAATTACAATCAGAAGGAAAAAAAGTTAAAATAAGAAAATATAAAAAAGAAAATTAAAGTTCTTATTATAATAAAATAATTTCGAAATTCAAAAACATAAGAACGTTTAATAAATACTTTACATTCTGATTTACATTTTTATATATATATATATATATATACAAATAAATACAGCCCTGCGATAAAATAGCTTGATAGTTATTTTTAACCGGCTTTACTAAAATTTTCCTGAAATACTGAAACAGTTTGATTAATTACCGATTTATATAACTGTTAATTACAGTTATATTAAAGGTGAAAAGAATTGTTAATTATAAAAAACGAATTTTGAAACGGAATTAAGGTAATACTAATTAACAAAATTAACTCCTCTCTATATTTCTTCTAATCGATAGAAGTAAGTTCGAATTCAAATGAGGTGGTAGATAAAATTCATTATGTATATTATATACTAGCAGATTTGGTGAACGTCAATAAATAGAATAGAAACAGCAGAATATACATAAAATAAGTATATTATGGAAAACATAGATAATAATTATAAAAAATAATAAAAAAAAATAAAATCAAATTGAAAATAAGTTTATATAAATGTGTTTTTATATAAAATAAAATTTAAAAATATACCGTAAAATATGAACAATTGAAAATACTATAATTAAAAATAGTAAATTATAGAGTAAATGACAGAAATAAGACGGTCACCAACAAAAAATTTGCATTTCATTCACAAATTACTGTGAAGTACTTTAAAGTACCATTTTCGTGTAAAAGGAACACAAGCAGTGACTCCAAAATTTAACTTATCATAATATATCAACTCAAAGCTCATATGGCATTATTACATATTAGACAATTGTCATAAGCCGTGTGAGTTTGTTTGTGTGTTCTATTTAAAACAATTTTTCGTCTACATATTATATATAAATTTATAAATAGAAATAAATTTGATAAAAAAATTCTGTGTCAAAAAAGTGGCAATTTAAATTATACACAAAAGTGATTTACAAACACTTACTGTCAGGGCTATCGGCTTCGTTTATCTTCATTCTTACAAAAGTTATTTAAAAAAAATCTAAGATTCAAATGAAGTGTCATGCATTATGTAATAATCGTTAAATTTAATTTTAGCAGTCCAAAATTTGGCTTTACTTGAATATTTTTTCTAAGAACCAGAAGAAGAAGTAGAAGCAAAATAAAATGTAACGGTTTACTATTTTGAAAAAATAGAGAATTAGGTCAGCTTTGGCTGTTATTAAAAATTGAAAAATAAAATTTTTAGTTCTTAAGGTAACTTGGTTTATTTTTTCGAGTGCTTCATTTGATATAGAAATTATTTTTTTTTTTTTTTTTTTTTTTTACACTCTACAGTAACTTAGGTAGAATCACCTTTTCGTGCTTAATTAAGTACGGTACTGCAATTTTACACTACAATCTACAATATTTCGAGTATTTATTTAACAAATTACTGGCTTATCAACTCATTAAATGTGGAAAACTACTGCTATTATCAGGAACTAAGCCTTCTTAAATAAAATAGTTTCATTTTTATTTAATTTGTTACCAGATTATACT
Organism: Argyra leucocephala; assembly: GCA_963942445.1. Classification (NCBI taxonomy): domain Eukaryota; kingdom Metazoa; phylum Arthropoda; class Insecta; order Diptera; family Dolichopodidae; genus Argyra; species Argyra leucocephala. The sequence continues at coordinate 106,768,809 of OZ012681.1, forward strand.
CTCAATTATTTTTTTGCCATTTATTATATCCCAATGACAAAGGTACTGAACCAGGTCGAAAAATCCATAAAGCATTTTTTTTTTGTTTTGCTTCATCGGGAATCGAACCTGGGATTTTTCGGTTGAAAGGCAGGCGTGTAAGCAATTAAGTAAATATTTTTAAAAAAAAATAAAAAAAAATTGTTAAAATCTTTTTATCCTTTGAATTTATTTGGGCTTTACAACTATAGTCAAAACATTGTATTTTCGTTAAAATTGCAAAAATACAAAAAAACTATTTATCAAAATTTTCAAAATTTAGTCCACAACATTTTTACAACAACTATTTTAATGAAAAACTAACTATCACTTTTTTTCTAAATATACAAATACTAATAGCAAACTTAGCTTGAAATGTAAAAAATTGAAAAAAAAAAAATGCTTTTAGGGTTGTTTGTTGTTTTATTGCTACTATTTCATTTTTATGCAGAACTAAAAAATGTAAAAGGAAAACAGGAGAAAAACATAACCTCATATTTCGCAAAAAAATATGTTTTAAAAAAATTTCTACTGTATTTTCTTTTGAACATTTCTGAATAATTTATTTTAAAAACAAATCATTTAAAATAACAAATATTAAAATAAATTAATAATATTTTCAAAAAACATACATATTTAACAGTTTATAAAAATATTATTTTTTTTTAAATTTGTGCTTTATATATATTAGTGCTTATCACATCGATTTGAAAATTCGTGGTTTCGTGGTATTTTCGTATTTTGACACTAATTGATATTTTTTTTGACAGTATTGAATATTTTTTTCGTATTTGAAAACCTGCTCCAGAGCTTGTTTTTTCGTGGTATTGTAGTATGTTATTTAATATCAAAGTAATATTTACATTTATTGTTTACATTTATTTAGATTTTGCAATAAGTTTTTTTTTAATGGCAAATAAAGTTATTATTTCAAATTTAATTAATTCAATTCACCTTCTTTATTTTAAATTTAATTTTTTTTTATCACAAAATTTTAATTATAATAGTTGTTTTGAAATATATTATGTACAAAATACCACAAAATACCAAAAAACGATTGTCACGTCGAAACGAAAAAAATATTCATTAATGTCAAAAAAAAATTAATTCGTGTCAAAATACGAAAATACCACGAAACCACGAATTTTCAAATCGACGTGACAAGCACAATCTTTTAAATATTTTTGAATATGCGACAGTGACGTTTTGTTTTTGTTTTTTCCACTTTTTTTTAATAAATCTTATAATTGAAATTTGTCGGCTATCATTTAATTTAATATTATTATTTAATTCTATTTTATTTATACTTTATTTAATTGATTTAATTTATTAACTATTTATTCTATTCTATTTAATAAACACTTTTTTTGATAAATCATAATTGAAATTTTTCGGCTAATATTTAATTTAATTTTATTTTATTTTTAATTTATTTAAATAATTTAATTTATTTTATTAGTACATATAATAATACACTAATAATTTTTACTAACTACTCTTTTCTTCTAAGAGTCTAATATGTTAAGCTTAACCACTACTAAAATTAATTTCTGATTTAAGTACATATTCTAAATTTCTTTAAAATAATAAAATTTCAAAAACAAATTTTTTAAATAATAAAAATTTTTTTTATTATTTAAAAAAATGTATAAAATCTTAATTTAAGATTTTTACATACATAAATCAATTTGGTGATGCAATGGTGTAAAACCAAAATCGATCAAGATATTTAAATAAATTTAGTAGAACAAACCTAAATTATTTTTTTAATTATTTTAAAATGTCTAATTAAGATATCCTACCACATTTATATTCAAAATTCAATAAAATATGTTATAATAATTTTTTTTCTTTTATATACGTTTTTGTTAATACGCGAACACGTTTGATTTAATATTTTATTTTTAACACTTTTTTAACACACTAACTACAAAAATTATTTTAATGTAAAATTTAGAAAGTTTAGTCAATAACATTTTTCTTCGTTTCTATAGTAATTTTAAATGCAGTTTAAAAATATTTTTGCATACAAAATTGATTCAACAATCGCATAATAAGCTTATTAGAAATTTGTATGTAGAGTTATAAAATAATATGAGTTCACTGAATAAAAATAATTTTTTTTTTGTGCTTTGTATCAATTCAATTAAAGTGGTGGTAAGGTAAGTATTTACTTATTGAAATTTTAATATATGCCTTTACTAAAGTGTTTATGTTATTAAAATAACAAAGTCTTTAATACAAAATAAGTCGAGTACAAAACACGTCTGCAAGTAGTAGACGAAATTCGCATGATAATTTATTAAAATTAAAAGGAAAATATTGGACTATTTTCAACAAAATCTTTAATGCTTGTTTTCAGTCAAATAAAATTTCCACTTTTAATATAAAAATTTTAATTTTTTAATTATTTTCCTTAAGTCCATTCAAATTTATTAAATTTTCTAAAATTCAGTCAAATTTTATTAATTAGTATTAAAAATTTATTTTTACAATCATTAAGTACATAAAACAATTTAAAATACAACGTCAACTTCCTTAAACAACTAAAATTATATTAATGTAATGAAAATTGTGGTTAAATTTTATAACCTCAAATATATGAATTTCCTTTATAATCTAATATAACCCGACAGTGAATTAAACAAACCATCAATACACATCAAATTTAACATTCATTTTAGATAACATCGTTATAAATGAATTTATTTCTGTACGTAATCAAAAATTATATATGTATCTATGTCTATATAAATATTAGATATTAAACAATAGAAATGTTCTTTACCGTTATTTTGACTATTTTCTAATAAAAAACATAATATTTTCATATTACAATAGCAAAAATAGTGTCATTCATAATTAAGTTTGTGTCTGACCTATTTTTGGTTTTTATAAAAAAATTAGGTCAAAATTATTCCACATTCATTATTAATACTTACATTTTTTTTTTTTTTTTTTTTTGAAACGTAATTAAAATAAACAACCTAAGGTAATCAAAGAAATTCAGTAAAATTTTAATAATGTTATTCATATGGAATACACAAGTTGAACTACAGTAATGAAATTACAAATAACAAAAATAACTACGATAGATAGTTAGTTAGTTCGTATACAAATTCGAAAATTAATTGGTAAGGGTGGAAAAATGTTTTATTCTACATAGTATTTTTCCCAAGGTCGAACAATATGAAATAAAAAGAATACATGTCAAATAGAAATACATAACAAAGGTACACTATATTTAAAGGATATGCGTTGAATGCATTACATATTCTATTTTAATAACTAATAACAATATTTAGATTTTCACTAATAATCAATAGAATAATATTTTGTTGTTGTTTTTTTTTTGTTTTTTGTTATTATAATAATAATTCATATTTATTAATAAAACTAAACTTGAACTCATATATATTGCACACAATAAATATGTATGTGTATATATATATATATGTATATAATTTATAAATTTATTATTTATCATGAGTTATGAAATTTCTTTAAAGGATAATAATTATTGTTATTTATTTGAGTGTGATTTTCGAATCAAAAATAAATTGAATATAAAATACAAAATTGGAACAATGAATATATAGTGTGAAGAGGAAAATTGTTGAAATATGAATTATTGAGTATTTGTGACAATTTAATTGTATAATTTTGATATTAATTCTATTAATTAAATTTTGAATTGCTTATTAAAAAGCGCTGTTATATCTGTTGGTGAAATATATATATATATATATTTTATGTACAATGTATTTGAGACTTAATGGTACTGTTTTTTTTCACTTGTTGAATTTAAAAGGAATCAAAAATGATAATGAAAAGGTGGTTAGGAATCTAAGGATTCATTCAGATTTTTTTACTGTTTCATTTTATTAAGGTGAATTTGAAACAAAACTTTTTTTTATATTTCGTATCCAATTGGCAGTTTTTTGTGATGTAAAACCATAAAATTAAGTAAAAATAAACTTTTGTATAACTATTTTAGTTTATTTCATTTTCAAAAAGATAGCAACAGGGCATAAAATTATATTATATAGAAAATAACGGTAAATTTGATCATTACTGCGAAATATAGATAAAATTATCATAATTATTGCTATTTATCAAATTCTCATATAACTATATATATATTTTATTGGTTTAATGAATAATTTACAATATTAATTAATGGATTACTGGATTAATTACATTATATGTAATCAATCTAAATATATATATTGTTTTTTTGTTTTAAAAAAAAATATTATAAATTTGCAAAATATGAAAAAAAAATTATACTTTTAAAAATGTAATGTTATAAGACCAGTTTAACTTAATAAATCTCTCAGGTACACGAAATTTCGTCATATACAAAACAAAAGTGTTGCAAATAAATAAAAATAAAAATCCCTAAAGAATAAAAAAAAAACTCTTTTATTATCTAATATATCAAGGACACTTCACAAGGACATAATTTAAAAAAATAAAAAAAAACTACAAAAAAAAGTTAAGGTCACGAAAAGTAAGTAAGTGAGAAAGTAACCTGCAAATTATAATACAATAATAAAAAATTAAACACTCATATAATAATATATCTATACACAGTCCTGAATAAAAGAAAAAATGCAAAGATATGTATACATATACATAATACGATAATACGTATGTATATATATAATGTTATGTATGAATATAGTATGTGCTAGACAAATATAATGGTAAGCTTGTTCAATTCCCAACTGTTTCTGAGATAACAGAAATTTATAAATTTTGCATATACAACACAGATATACAATCCATAAAATCTGATAAAAAAATCGATTTAATAAATGATATCTAAGGATATCAAATAATAATATAATATAATATATTTATAATATGTATTGTAAGATTTTGAATGTTTATGAGAATTTTGAAAAAAAAAAATGGTGGTAACCTTATTTAATCAAATGTACAAGAACATCTATTTTGTTTTTTAAATAATTGATAATCAAAATAAATCCAAAATAAAGAATATAGGGACCACACCTCAACTCTAATCAAAATTTAATCTAGTATAATCTAAGCTTATGTAGACATGAGAGCATTTAGCATCAAAAAGTTAAAATGTTATAAAATAGAAGAGTTAAAGATGAAGAGTTTTGGAAATTATTATTAAGATACCCATATATCAACTAATTATACCCTTAACAGTCTCTTTATGTAAAATATGGTGCTAAGTGGCTTCAGATTGTTATTATGAATGTACCAACAGAGAGAGTGAAAATTTTAATCCTACAGATCGCGATTTTGTTTTTTTAAAGGATAGACATTTTCACATAAATACATACAATTTTTACACTTTTAATAAATAAAAATAATAAAGTATGTATAGTTCTATCTATATTTACTATTCTATTGCAAAAAAAAGTTGGCTCACATGTTGTTTGTATTTAAAATTTATTTCAGTACTGGCATAATGATTTTTCACTTTTTTTTTATATTTTGTTCATAAAGTCGCAGTAGATTATAGATAAAATCGAAATTAGACAGTGATTACCTATACAATATTTTTTATTGAGATAAGTTGAAAGGTGGGCCAACTATTATACAACAGAATAGTATATACAAACATACATTAAACACACTATCACCTTATATCATTTGTTTTTATTGTTTGTTATGCTCCCGGTCATCTTGAGTGGAATACGAGTCTAACATTTCACGATAAGAATAATATCAGCGATTGAATGAAATAAATAAATTAATTTGGAATGGAAATTCGGATGCGGAAAGTTTTCAAAACTATTGTTTTATGGTTCAAAAAAATATTGAAACAGTTATTTTAAAAATATTTATTTCAAATTGAAGTTATTCAAAATATATATTTAAGTACCTTCACAATTTTAACAATCTCAGACATCTCAAAATTTATATACTTAAGTAGGTATATTAAAACCCAACTTCAGAGTACACTACAGAGTAGTTATAAAGACCACGTTTTGTAGACAAAACACCGTAAATATAATACAAAAAATTTTCTTTACAAATTGTCTTTTGTCAAAGTTGTGACCTTTGCAAAGTCAATTAAAAAAATTTTCATTCAAAAGCAATTATATTTTAATAAATAACTTTCCTTTTCACTTTTTTGAATTATTGTCTGTTCATCATATACAAAATATTACAATACCATTTTAAAATAACAAAAAAAAAAAAATTCGAGAGCAAAATTGTGAAGGTTAATAAATTTTATTGTTTTAAAATTTCATCAATTCATATATGCACACTCATCACAGTTTTCAATAAATGACAGTAAATAAGTAAAATAACTTACCATATTTTTCAAGTTCTTTATCCTTTTGACGTGCCATTTTTTTATTGTGTTGTGGAATTTCTGTAAAAAAAAATAATAATAAAATAAAATATATAATACATTTTTTAAAAAAATTATTTAAAAATATAATTTAATATATTTAAATTAATTTATATCCAAAAATTTGTATATGTTTACATGCCTAAAATCCGATACTGTACAGGTCTTATTAATTAGAAATTTTAATTAAAAATAAATTACTTGTCCAAGCTTTTTTATTAGATTCTTAAAATAAATTATATTCAAATAATTTCATTAAATTATTATTCCCGACAGTTTTGTACAACACCTAGCTGTTAACCACCTATAATAAATATAATAACTCTATATAGAAAATTAAAATGAAAATAAATAAATAATAAAAATATTCCACGTTCATCAGTTTTAAATAATTTCGTTTTCTATAATTATTTTTTGCTAAAAAAGATATGAGAGATAAAATTGTTTTATCATTTAATAGAAATAGCGATAAAATTAATATGTTGCTTAAGTTAATAACATTCAAACAGTATTGCCATCATATAGTGGAAAATATTTTAGAATTCGCGTTAGCTAAAAATATTTCATTTAATTTTTTGAAAATATATTTTAGAAAATGTTGATACCATATATTTGATTTCTGTTAGTTTTATTTTTATTTTTGAAATAAAATAAAATTAATACAAATTTCAAAATTAACCTGTCGTTAGATGTAATTAATTATTATGTAATTAATTAAGTATATAAATTTTTTTACAATCTCGTTTTCCGTGTTTTTTTTTTAATATCATTTTAATTGCAGAATACATATTTACCGTAATTATGCGTAGTCGCTGTTGGATCAAAAAGAGGATATCTGCTTTTCCCAGAATATTTACAAGGGGATATCTCCTGTTTCCAGAACTTTTGTATAATTTAAAATAAAACTCGATTTAAAAAAAAACCATATTTTGAAAAGCGAGATTTCGCATCCGACCCATTTTAAATATTTACATATAAATTGAAGTTAAAATAAAACTAAAACTGAATATGAAACTATGAAAAAAGTATTGAATACGAGACAAAATATCCAAATACCAAAACTTCAAGGAAAAAATCTCCAAATACAAAATTTTCATAAACAAAATCCCCAATGCAGATATTTACACTTTTTGTACACAGTAATGCAGAACAAGAATTCAATGATTTGTTTTTTGGACATTTTGTTTTTAGGGGATTTTGCATTACAAATTTTGTCTGAAAATTTTGTCCTGTTCTTTTTTTAGGATTTTTCAACCTATCTAGAAATAAAATTAGAATAAACAATAAGAAAAAATCTAAATTAAAAACTGTGTTGGTTACAAAATTAAATTTTTAAAAATTTGTTTTTAGTAACCAGTTAAAAATTGAAAATTTAAAAAAATTCTGTAAAGCCTGTAAAATTAAGTTTTGGTATAGTTTCACGTATACATTTTGTATAGTTAAAAATTTTTGTATTTAATGCTTGTAATATTTTGTTTTGTATCCATTTATGATCCATGATTATGACCGAAAGGTCGAAACACCTGTCGGAATAAAATAGTTTTGTGAAATTAACAAGAGTCTTTAATTTTTTAAAAAACAATTTATGTTATAAGCCTTTGAAATATGTAAAGTACTCAATCGATTTGCAAAACATTTTGATGAGCCTTTAAAACAGTTGAAAGAGATCGAAGACTTGCTGAATGTTTGCACAACACACTCAACATTTCTTAACATGCAGTTAACTGATCATCTTACATCATTAGTAAAACATAGACTTAAGTTTGGGAAGGACAAAATTAAATGGCAGAAATATATGAAATTAGAGGAAGCTAAAGTGGGACAATGTTTCATTGGAAAATAGAGAGTATAGCATTTTAAAGGAAGTAACTATGCTTATAAAAAAATCTGGTAATACTGAATTTAAAAGGTATTTTTGTACATAAAGAAATTATTTAATTAGTTATTTTGTAAAAACAAAAAAAGAAATGTATGATTAAAAATTTTTTTAACTGTAAATAATGTTACAGGATGTTTGGTTTCGTAAGAGAACAAAATTATACTGCTAACTTGATCATAATATGGGTTTAGCAAATCAAATATCAAATTTCTTGAAAGGTTTTATGTTAAAAATTTTCAAGCCATAAACAACGCTTCCTCATTGTACGTCAGTAAATCTTCTATGAGCAAAGCTCTAAATATATACCTTTTGTAAAGAGATTATACCAAATCAATTGATACGTAATCTATTACCAAATACTAACGTCATAGCTGTTATTATATTATAATAATTAAAATAAAAAAAAAAATAAAATAAAGATTTTTTCTAACTACTAATTATTATATTTATTATATTATATTATTAATATTATTATTATCGTGTTGATTTCAATTTCCATCTTAAGAATTTAAAAATTTAAACTGAAATTTGTAGAAACCTATTAAATTTTACATTCTGTGATGCATCCATGAGTTAAATAATAAAAAAAATAGAAATTTTAATTAATTTTATTTGCATTAAACAAGTTAAGTCTATGCAGTATTCGCATCCGGTTAAATATCTTCCTTCTCTCCGTTATTGTGCTGTAACTTCTTCTTTGGCGTAAAACAAACTCTTCTATTTACCGTTAGTATCTTCAGTTGCGCCCATTTTTTTATTGAATATTCGCTTAGATTTATTTCAAATTCAATTCGAGTCAAGGCTATTGTCTTTACAGGCTTCAAAAGCTGTTGTCCTTACAGTTTTTCTTAACCGAACGGCACGATATGTACCCTGATGATTCTATTCGAAACATTGTTTTACGATATTATTGCCAGATTTCTTCAGAGATATCAAAGCCACTGCCATTTTCTTTGCAATTCAATAGAGTTTTTTTCATAACCAAATTTAAAAAAATTATTTTCGAAGAAGTATAATCTACTTTGGTTCTGGCTGGTGAAGAAGCAATGTCGAAAGCCTTGTCAAACGCAACAAATTTAGAAATTCCGTTTGCTATAGCTAAAAGCTTAATTTTCTTTGGCCTGTATCGTCGCTATTTGAATTTTACCATTTAAATCTTCCATCTAATTTTATCATTTAAGCCTTCACTAAGCTTAAAGTAAGTTCCTGGCAGATGTATACAAAGCTCATTTTCACCACAAATTCTTCTAAGCCAGTCAAAATTTCAGAAATTTCTTCGTTTAAATTATGGTAATCTAAGTGAGCGATGTATTTAAATTCACGCTACTGCAAACCAGTGCTCTCACTTACAGTAGTATACTAGTCACTATATCATCAATTTATACTATGTAAAAATAATCTTAGTAATAAAATTCAGCTCTGTCTAACTTTTTTACATACTTTGAAGTAGTTTAATTGTTCTCGGTCTAATACACGGCATCATGTACGAATAGTTATATACCGAAGTACTTGATAGATAACATTTTTGATAAATACTTTAGGCTCAATGTATTATTAAAGTTATAGTTTAATTTTATTTTTATAGTAATTGTTTGTGGTTAAGCCGAAATTGGTTAAACCGAATTCGATCTAGAATTACTTAAACTAATTAAATTTATATCAATTTATTAAATGATTAATTTTAATTCTTCAAAATTGAAATCGATTTCTTCTGAAAGCTTATTGAACTTAAATAAAACAAACAAAAATAGTTTAAATAATTATTATTATTATTAAATATTCGTTTTCTATCTTTTGTTTTAAATAAATAATTAAGATTAGATTTAAAATTTATACATTTTTAAAAAAAAAACCAAAAAAATCAAATCAATTTGTTATTTTTTTTTAACCTTAAACTTAACTTAAATCAAATATCTAAAACAAAAACAAAATTAAGTATTTTAACCGATTCTAAGTAATTATTTACGTATTTTATCTATTAATTTTATGAAAATAGAGATAAGGGTGAAAAATAATTATTAAAAAAAAAATTAAAATTAAATTGTTAATATTGTTAAGTGATTATTGATTAAAATACACAATTCACGTACTCATAACTTTCTTTATTTTTATATTGAAATATCTAACTATGTATATAACCGTATAGTTAACCAATAAACATAAACAATAAGACTCATTATTTATTTGTGGTTGGGTTCGTCTGAAAAAAAATTTTCTTTGTTTTGTTTTGTTTTTTTAACTGATTCAATTATATTGAATTTATATTACTTATAACTATGAGTCAACTACAACCAAATGTATTGTTTTATATTTTTGAAAAACGTATTACACAAGCAATTAACTACAGATAATAAACCATATTTTCGTATGTTAGACAGTTACTGGTAGTTCTATAGGCCATTTGGAATAGATATATATCATAGAAGACAGTATATATATATATATATATATATATATATATTTACAGTTTCAATTAATATATGTTTCAAAAAAACCAATTGTGCAATACTTGAACAATTTTGATTAATAGATCTTCTTATCGTGATAATTCATAAGAAATCGTGATAATTCATAAGAGAGTTACATCTAGCTGTGATCAAAAAAATTAAATTACATTGTATGTAGAACATAGAACACAACCAAACTGACTGAAATTTGTAATAATTAAATTTTTAATTGTCTTGGAATATATCAAATATACCAAGATACCGACTTAAGATAACATTATTGTAAATGAAATTAATCAATATGTCCAGTAATTAACTCCAATGTAATGAATTTAGTCTTTAGAAATACTACGAACTACAAAACGACATAATAGTTTTATCTATAATTGTTTCTATTAACCGCCTGAATTTCTTACGTTTTATATATTTATTTATTTATACATAACAGTGAATCTGCAGATAAGTTTGCAAGCCAACTACAGATCATTTTCCCTTTCGGAAATTATTTGGTGTATATTTTTGTTAAAGTATTTCATATTATATTATTTTTATTGGTTTTTAATTGTTATAATATGTTTATTGAATTATTATATTATATTAGAAACGATGTGGTTATATTGAAAAATATTTTTCATTAATTTTCATCATTTGAAACATTTTTCGGCCATCGCGGGGTGCTCTAAAAATCTTTACATTACTATACTCGAGTGCTTTATCACTCTGCTACCGAGACCACACGCTTCATGTATTTATTTATTTATTTATTTAAGAATTCTCAAATGAGCCCAATTGCTCGTACAGAGTGTATAATATATTCTAATAAAATATATCAGTGTAAACTAAAATTCAAAATATACAAAATACTAATATAATTCAATGTAAATAGTGTAGGATAATAGAAAAGCAAAACAATAACAGTACCAGCAAGATTCACTTATTATAAAATAATTCATATATATAAGATATATCACTATATAACTAAACCTACTGTACATACTTACTAAACATAATCAATTTAATAATTCTATTATATACTAAATTTTGGAAAGATAATATACATACATTTATTTCTCTTTACTATTTTTTTACTAATACATACTTAAGTATATATAACTATAACATAAATTTCTAATGCACACTAATCGCTAAAATTTAAAAGAAAAATAATAGTTCTTAAAGTTTTGTCTTTAATTAAAAATTACAATAAAATAGCTAAATTATTTTAATCTAAATATTAATTAAATAATGTTCACTCTTCTTGGGAGCACTCTACAAAATTCTACCAACAAACTCTATTTTGTAATAACTATTTTATTTTCGTATTTTAGATAGTAAAAATAAAATACAAATTTCTGATTAACTTCCGTATCCGATTTCATTGAAATTTTAAGCAAAGTTAATTAGAACTGTTAATTACACAATTAACCCCCTGGTGTGGGTTTCGTTTACTGATAAACTCACACTAGAAGTTTAAATAGCAAAAAAAAATTAAATTTTTTATAATTAAATCTAAATAGATCTTATCCTAATAAAGCTTTTCGAGCTTAAGTAAAAAGTGAAAATTCGTGATATTGTCTTAGAATGTTAGGTGATAAGAAAAAAAATATATAGTTACCTAGTTATAATATATTTTTAAGCAGCGAATTTATCGAAAGTATAACTGTGTAATATTCTTTGTTTATATATATTTTTTACATCCACTTGAATGGTCTGGTCCTAAATAATTCATACGCACTGATACTATCAAAAAAAAATTTAAATAAGTCATACACACTTGAAAACATTTGAAAGTGTCTAATAAATATTTGGAAACAACAGCAGCTGCTTTTGCGCCAGCAACAATAGATTTGAATCTTTTACATATAACCAAATACCAACGCAAGCACGTTTCATTGCATTCTTGCCACAAAACGTGCAAGTATATTTTTAATGTTGGGTAATTTTCATTTTTTCACCATCTTACGTAGTGAGGAACCATAACGAGTACCATATTTATCAACAATATCAGCTTTCCTTGAATGTTTGGCCATTTTTTTCATGTTTTTCAATAAATATTTTAACTGGAAAGATATCATTAGATCCATTCAAATTTTTAAAATTTGAAGTCCTTTGTAATTCAGCCTAGCGGTATTTTTAGCTCTTTTACTTCTTTTAGCAGTTTTTCGAACTGAAAAATTCAAAAATTTCATACAAAATATTGAAAGGAAATTTTTAGCCCATAAATGTTGGCCTCACTATTCTCGCCACAAGTTTCAATATTCAGTCAATAATTTCTTTGTGGAAAATTTGTAAAAAAATCGGATACGAGAGTTAGCTAAAGAAAAATATTTTTACTCCGATTTATTTCCTAACTGTTCTTCTCCATGTTTTATTGTTTTGCCATCTAAGAATTATATTGCTATATAGTTAGCGTGTTTGATAATATCAGTTTAGATAGTTTCGTACACACATGACCAATCTATCTATGCATATTTTTTTTTATTTATATTTCAATCTACTCTTGTTTTGTTGACCAGAAGTTCTCTATTTGTGATATCCAGATATTTTTAGCTACAAACTACAAACTAATGCCTAATGCAACTAATGGCTTCTAATGGCTCGAAGTTAACATGATTAAAACTAATATTATGGTACTAAATAAATACCAATAATAAAAGTAATAATAATAATAATGTCCCAATGACCAATTACCCCTGCCATACCTTCAATACCTTCAGTTACCTAGAATTGCCATAATGCCAAGAACTGGTAACATAATTGAAAACTATATAATACTGGTGGAGAACTTCAATATGCCAAAGCATTCATTAAATTTAGAAATCAAATTGAAGCAAAACAAAAATTAAGTTTTAATGCCAAAAATTAAATTTGATATAGCTACAGACATTAATGATATTTATGAACTACTTTTTCAACATTTAATTTAATTTTTCTATAAATTGTATTGTACATAATATTTGTCGATTAATATAATAATTCTACACAATTTGGCCCAATGAAATAAAGCCATACGACATTAAAGCAATACATAATTCCTTTATTTCGGCGTAATGGCTTTTATTTATATTCTAATTGATATTTATGTGGCACTATTACACGTTTATAATTCTTTAAGTTCGCTTTTACATATTTTCCGAAAAAAAAGCAAAACATTCGTTTTCGTCAAAGACACAACAATAAAAATAAAGAAATAATTTTTTATTTTATCAGGATTTCTCCCATTTTTCCGGAATATGTATTTGAAAATTTTGCACTCCTAAATTTCACTTATATAACTTATATTTTTAAATTATAACTGCATTTAATTTGGACTTTCATAATTTTTAATTTAAATATAAATTTGTTGTAATAATTAAGGCTTAAAAATACTCAAAATTTAAGAAGATATTCCATTGCGAAATTAAATTCATAGGTTAAAATTTTAGCGATATGACTTTAATTCAAAATACGAAAAAAAACCATTATGGCATTAATTCATTTGGTTTTATTTCACAGTACCTAAAATTTCTATAAGTAATAAGTTATTAAGTATAACAATTCAAATTTATTCTCTTGTTTTAGTCATTATAATTTTCGCAAATAAAAAAAAATCCAAAAAATTAAGTAAATTCGCGAAAAAAAAACCAAAAAATGTGAAAACAAAAAACAAAACTTATTTTGCTCTACATTTTGAATCAAAATTAAAATTATATTGCGGAAATGAATGTCAGTACAAAATATTTTGTAACACTTTTGTAAGTATAATACAATCTAAGTACTTAATTGTTATGTGCTATAAAACAAAATTTTTTTTTATACATTAATTCAATTAAGATGAGGTGTCAAAAATTTGTTATCGTAATGGTTGCCACTTAATGATTGAAGAGTTTATTGACCAGTTTTTTTTTTTTTTACAAAATCAGTATAAAAACTTTATTAAGCTGTTTAAAGCTATAAATTTATTAACTAAATATTTATTTATTGCATTTTGCATGTATATATGATGGATGTATATAAAAATAATACATAAAATAATCTAGATATTTTGATTAAGTATATCTACTCGTATAAATTTGAGCTTTGAAAAATATTTAAACATTTTATTTTTGTATTTAATTAAAAAGAAAATTAGCAATTACTTAATTTACTTAAAAGTAGCGACTAGCATCGAAGGTCTTCGGTCATGCTTTGTAAAACAAATTAAATAATTTTTTTGTTATTGCTAATATCATTGGATAATTTACCGACCATAATATAGTATGAATTGAATTATGTCATCTGACTACTAATATGAAAATTGACTGTTAGAATTCCACTTGTTGCATGGATTTTTAAAGTAATAAACCTTTTTTATTGTTTTTGCATTTAGTTATTGTTTATTAAAAAAACATTAAAATAAATGGGAACTATGTGCTAACTATATGTGATATAACTATCAAAGCGAAGTTACTTTTAACTATCAAAGGGTGATTCAGTTTAAATTTCCGAGCTAATTTTTTTTTCAAAATTTAAGTAAATCTTTGGATTTTTTTCTAATCGAAGTTTATTATGAAAGATTGTATCGATCAAATGGCCATCTCTTAACCTTCTTTAACAGCCGAATTTTTCATAGTAATTTTATATGACTTCTTCATAAAGTTCGGGTAATATCTTGGCAATAGAAAAAGAAGTGTACAACAAACATAATATTTCCGTCTTATGCGCCACGGATCGAAATACAGGACAGTGATGATGATTTCGGTATTACAACATTCGAATTCGTTGCCGTAAATATAACTTTTAACTCGGATTGATCGTGGTGGAAAGTTTATGTCACCAAAACATGAAATTAATGCAAACTGAAAAATTTTAGCGCAAACTTTTCAATGTCTTTTTGAAACCTCAACCTTATGGAGAAGACCTATAAATATTTTCGTTTTTTTTTTCAAAAATAATCAGTTACCATATGGCTATAGTGCTTATTATTTATAGACAACATTAATTGTTTTAAAAATAAAAAAAAGTATAATAACATCGTCTGACCACAATGAGCACTTGACAATGAGCAACAATCAAACTAGACAATGAGAAATAATATTATACATGATAGCTGTTCGTAATTTTACTTATCAATATGCAAATAGAGCCTCAACTTCCAATATTATATTATTATCAAATTAACATACTCATAAACCATAAACTTTCAATATTAGATATATTATTACCAAATTAGCATAAATTTTCTAAAACATAAAATTCGTAAATTCTCAAGGGTCCTGTCTCAAAACTGAATTGCGTGCTGTTCAACTCCTACACACAATATGTCAAATGAGGCCATAAGAAAAATATGCGAATGAAATAATAATTCTAGATTTTTGTTAATCCAACACTTTTACTTATATACATAGACAGTAGCTAAAATCTTTATTTGAACGGCCACAACGATAATGCAAACATCTTACCCTAACTCACTAAAAAAAATTTACTAACTATGTTGCAAATTATCCAATCTCCGTAGGATTATTGCCAACTTTCAAGAATTCTTATTTATGTAGACGAATTGAATAATTTGAACGCGTTGAACGTTAACCGATTACAATTTTGTAAATATGTGATTACAAAGTGTTATTTGACTTTTTAAGAACACACATTTTAGGTACAGCACTTCCAAGTTAGTAAAATCAAATTGGCTCACCCTTTAGTTTTCCAAATTTCTTTTCACATAAATTTCAAATGTAAAACTTGTTATGATGTATGCCAAAACTACGCGTAACCAACTATATGGTGTTAAAACAAAAAAGAAAATAGAAAAATAACTCTCAAAGCATAATAAGAAAGTTAAAAACATATTATGGTGTGTTTCTAAAGTAAAATTATATAAGAAAAAACACATACACACACACATTCCCTTTTATGTTAATGTTTTAAATGAAATTCTTTTAATGTGGTTATATTGTGTAAAAATTAATATTGTAATGCTTATATACCTATTTCAATAAAATTAAAATCAAATTAAAGTGAAATATAAAAAGACAAAGTCATAATTATTATATGAGAAGTAATCAAGTAGGTAACCGTAATTATTCAACACACAATCTTATATCAAAGCGACAATCTAATTTCAACACAGCTTTTAAATTGTAATGAGTATAAACTTTAAAATGCAATAGGAAGTTCATAGTCTAAATCGGGACTATATAACTATATCTAAAGTACTATTTACTTTCTAGACCGCCATTTTCAAACGTGATCAAAATAAAACCAAAAAAATTAAATTTAAATTTTGAATAAATTTTAATATTATTATATTAACTCTTTGTCTGGGGTGGGATTTTGAATTAGTTATTTCCGAATATATTTTCAATTGGATTTAACCAATTATTGAGGGTTATTCATGTAAAATAATATCGTAGGAAAATATGATCTGAAGTGAAAATGTTATGTAATTTATAAAATATGCTGTAGGCTCTAGCTAGAAACATCAGTCTTCTGATGATGGTGTAATAACCGAAATCGATGAAGATATATAATAAAAAATAAAATTGTGAAACAAACCTAGAATTTTAAAATCTATTTCATTTTTTTGAAAATGTTATATTACAATATGAACTGCGGATTGCCATTGTAAAATACATAAATTGTAAAGTAAGAAATTATCGAAATTATCGCTAGTTATTTAAATATTAATCTTACAATTTATTGAAAAATCGATAAATTGTAAGATTAATATTTAAATAACTAGCCTTGTAACCCGTCATAAATGACGGAAGCAAAATAAATCCTAGTTTCTTTTTTTCTTTCATTAGATTCTTTATTCCGAAATTACAGTACTTATGTTTATATCACTTTTTATTTATTTTTATTTATGTTTATATTGGCCTAACACTAATCTTTTTTTTTTTATATAACAGAAAAAGAAGTACCATACCAACAAATTTGTATAAAATGTTTGTATTTTTGTATGGTATACTCGTACTCACTTCCATTTAGTTATAATTCGTTAGTTGGGTTCCATTTAGTATAAATTATACCGTATTAGCGTTATTGTGGCCTCTGGGAGAGCAAATTTAAAAATGGGATTTTATTTTCATATAAATTTTGTCTTTTGTATAATGTATAGGGATCTTATTTTGCTATATGAATAAACTGTTATTATGGTATTGTGTTATTTTTAAAAAAATATTCAAAATTGGTAAAATTTACAAAAAATACAAAAACATTTTCATCAATAATTTTCAATTTAAAAAAACAATGTTTTATTATCCGGCGTAGAAGTAGAGTTTATTATCCTACTCTACTTCTATCAAGTTCTATTGATTGAACGGTGAACCTGAACAGTGAAGTGAACAGTGAACACTTAACACTGAAAATAAAATAATATTTTTGGAATGGAGCATGCAGAACTTACAGGATACAGATACAGCAAATAATAAAAAAAACAAAAATAATTTTTTTTGAGTGAAGTGAGTTACGCACACAATAATGACAAAAATAAAAGGTAGAAGCAATAAAGTAGTATAATGTATAATATTATACAATGCAAATATTCTGATACACATGTATATTATTGTGTATAATTTTAAGTAATAAGAATAAGTGCATAATGTTTTTTTTTGTGTTAAATGCTGTTTGCCTTTTGGTTATTATACCATATTAAACTATTAATAAAATTTCTATTAGTACTTCTTATTATAAATCAAAAAAAATTTTTGCTTTATTTATATTATTATTATTTTTAATTTTTCCTTATTATTTGCGAAGAAGACTAACATTAAATTAAAAAAATATAGTTCATGCAATCAATTTTTCCTGCAAAGGTTCAGCATGGTAGACAGGGGTTAAAAAAAGCACCAAAGCAATTTGTATATATATGCATTTGTATACATATGCAATTTGTATATGTGTTGGAGCGTTCCGTCGAACTTACAAACATCCAGATAAATGCAGAATAAATATATATATAATTAGCATTCATTAATAATTAAATAAAATAATCAAATAAAATAAAACGAAATGTCAAATTTAATAAACACAAACTTTAAAAATATGAAATAAGATTGAGATGTAGGAAATGTTATAGTCTAGGATGAAATACCAAAGGATAAAACAATACCCTCCTATTACTGAAAATTCGAAAATGAAAATATTTTTCAGCGATTGAAAATCAGTTCTGAATTTGTTTGCTCTGGTTTAAACATATGTAATATAATTTAACATTCAATTGAATATTGGCATTCAGTCGCTGAAATCAGTGGGTGATGAATTATTTTTTTAATTTTACATACTTATGTAATACAAATATAATATCTATTATATTTTTTGTTTATTTTTCATATAATAATATTGAACTTATTTACTATTATATTATTTAGTTGATAGCTCTCCCTAGTAGCTAGTGCTGTTGTTGGTTATCAATTATTATCAAATATTATATTAATGGTTATCAATTATTTTCAAACCAACTTTTACAGTGATTTCGATTTTAATAAGCTACAGAAGCTTAAGCCTAAAAAATTAATGAAATGTGTGTCACTGAAAGCATCGATTTCGACTTTAACCTATTTTATTCAAACCGACATTAACAGAGATTTTGATTTTAAACAGCTGAAAAAATTTAATTCTATAACAAAAACTAATCAACGTTCTAAAAACACAAAATTGAACTAAATTCAACGCTTTAAGAATAAAATTCGAGTTCAAAGCCAAAAAATACAATAAGTAAGTACTAATAAAAACAGAACATTTTCATTTATTTCAGATTAAACAAATAATTATGTACATATATAATATATACACATAGTAATATGATATCACAATAAATTATGAATCATGCAATCAAATATGTAACACATTTAACATTTTGCAATTCTTTTTATTATTATTTTTTCCACTTTTTGTTTTTAATTTTTAATTTGAATTTTCTTTTCAACAGAAAAAAAAAATTAATTCTTTTATAGAATTTTAAACTTCTGTTTAAATATAGATAATGAAAGTGAATAGACTTGATCAAACAATTTAGTGTATATATGCATAAGTACAAGTCCAAATTAATAATAATTAGTATGAATATTATAAAATGTTTTTGTATCATGATACAATTTTTCACAGGTACCTCTACTGAATAACGTTTATTCAAGTATTTCCAATGATAAGGCTAAATCAATGGAAATTTATATTGATTCATTTTAATTCCAATAATTTCATTACAATATGGTTGAACAGTTATTTTTTATATTAAAAATGAAATAAGGCCAAACCAAACCAAAGTTTTTTACAAAAATAATCTTAACAATAAGCATGAATTTAAAATAACAAAAAATAAAAATTTATAAAATATGATTACGTTGCAATAACTTATAAGATTCTATCTAATAATTTACATAAAAATAAACACTGGGCAAAAAACAAAAAAAAATTGTGACTAAGCAAGAACATGTCGAAGAAAATAAATTAAAAAAGAAATTATTATGATTCAATAATTTTTTATTATTATTGAGTAAACAACAATTATTATTATTGAGTAAAATAAATATTATTGACCTAGGTCATTTAAAAAACATTTTTCTAATTTTTATTTTGTCTTTGGGTATTTTGTACAGAGGATTTTGTCTTAGGTGTTTCGTTCCTAGCATTCTACAAGCTAAATAACTGTTGTAGTTAATTTGTTTTTTTCAAAAAATCCTTTTAAATGGACGGTGCAATTTTTTGTGCCAATTTTGTATCTGTGTCTTGTAGCACTATCTTGTTGATACAAAATTGTCAATTCAAACGAACTCAATAAGGATACAACTACAAGATACAGATAAAAAATCAAATTTTTTTTTAAATTTTTTATCTTGTAGTTTTGAAAAAAATATGTTCTACTGATATTGTATTTAATTTTTTTTTTGTGCTCGAGTTCTCTAATTGCAATTTAGAAATTAAAAATTATTTTTTTTTTTGCTTTTATTAATATAATAAAAAAGACATTATTTTTTTATTGAATATATGTAGATATTTCAAATATCAAATTAGAGATATTTTTCTATTAATTAGTAGTTTTTAGTAATGTTTTTTCTAATTTTAATTTTCATAGATCTTGTATCTTGTAGCGCTATTATGTTCGTTGAGGCGACCATATTTTGTATCATATAGCTATCTAATTTTGTATTTTTCGACTTAAAATAACTAACTAGCTCTATTGTATTTAATGCTTTTGACTTGCTAGCTAACAGTAACGTTCTATGTATTAAAATTCTCAATCATAGTCAAAAATTAAATTAAAAAAATATTATATAACTACCTACATACCAATGGAGAAGACTCTGCCATTATCTATAATTATAATTGACAAGCATTTAGGGTCCTGCGCAGTAGACACCTTTTCATTTTATTTCAATTCTCCTACTCCTTAATGAACTTCTGATATAATATATAATATTTATATATATAACAAAAATGCGCACACAATTGAAAATTTTGTACTCATATGATTTTATTATTCAGCAAATACATTATGCATATGTGAGAACTTATTAAAATAATAAACAAAAGCAAACAATTCAGTTTTTATAATTTACATTATATACTTGCAAATGAATCTATGTACATATGCAAAAAAAAAACAAAAAAACAAATTCATCTAAAATAAAAAATATAAAAACAACAAACAAACAAATCACTTGAATTCTTTATTTTTATCTTTTTAAGTAACTGTTTCTAAATTTTGGTTATTTGTAGTAATAATATAGTTTTTATTAAAATTATGTATTATGTATGTATATATACATACCTCTTTAATGACAAAATTTTTTATGTTTAGGAATTTTATCCACTAAATGCCATTTACAATAGGGAATATATCGGAAACGAAGCAGTATATGAGGGACATGTATTTATATGTGTCCTAAATAAAACTTACTAACCACAAAGCTTTTTATTAAACACGAGTGGTTTCTGCTATATCGTGCGAAGTCTATATTAGTACGTAAATTACTGTTTTTTTAAAAACTTTAAATTTGACTTCAACTTGAAATATAATTACTCAACAGGGGCCCCTAGTAAAATATATATTTAAAAAGAAATTTGGAAATAAATGAGCTAACTAACTAACCTACACACCAATTATTAATAATCAGGGTCGTATATATGCATACTTGAATTTAAATTTCTATTATTTTTGTTGTTATCCGTTCATATATTTATCGTTTCCATTTATTGTGCGTGTAAATTAACTTAATTCTTGTAAAATGAGTTAATGTAGACAATCCTCCACTTAAAATTATTATTCTGGCGCAGAACACTTTTCTAATAACAAATAAAAAAAAAAATCTATTGTTTTTTGAAAACTATATAGTATAATGGAAAAATAAATATAACAAACAATGATCTTTTTAAGGCGAATATGTACTATAATTATCAGACGTGACGTGACGGCTGAATTACATCACTTGTTGGTTTTATTTTTTTTTCTCTTCTGTCTTGCTTTTATTTTTGGGTATTACACTTAATTTATTATTTATAGTTTAGAATTCGGTTGCTTTTAAAAATTATAATTTTTTTTTTATTTTTACTAGTTATTGTCTATACGAGTATGTATATTTAAGTACTTACATAATATATATATATATGTATTTATACGTATGTATCAGTGTTCATAAGTCGTGTTTTTATAATAATATTATTATTTTGTAATTGTATACATTTTGAACTGAATTTAAAATTATTTATGTTTGATTATTTATATCTGAAGTAGATCAAATTTATTCTTTTAATTACTTACAGTTACGGTTAAGATATACGAAGAGTAAAAAATATATAATTTGAATTCAGATCAACATTTAATTAACGTACAATACTTATTACGGATAACCTTATTTAAAACATTAGCGCTCTATTTAATTAAATTATAATTTTATAATTTTATAGAAAAACAAATTTCTTGGTCGATCTAGTTACCCTAATATCAAGTGGAGGAATAAAAAAAGATATTGACTCTGAAGTTAACAAAGCAAAACAGTGAAGTGAATTTTGGATCTGCACAATATAACATCAATCAAAATCAAAATAATTAATTAGTTATTGAGTAAATTAAACATTGATCCAGTATTTCCTATATTTATATATTCCTTGACATCGTAAATGTCTCAACACGAAGTTGAATACAACGTAGAAAATTTTACAAATTTTAGCTTACACAGCTTAAAACTACATTTTTAGAATACACAGCTTAAAATTTCAAAAAGTATTCAAGTCAAGTGCTCAAGCTATCAAATCAATCTTCGATAGCTATCAAAAGCTATCGATCAAATCGATATTCCGTCTAGGGAAAGTTGGAAGAGTAGCATGATTCTAAACAAGGAACACGTACACTTCTACACTGATGATTCAAAATTGAATGACAGAGTGGGGGGTGGAGTCTACTCGGAAAACCTGAATATAAGTCTATCCTTCAGCCTACCAAGACATTGTAGTGTGTTTCAGGCGGAGGTGATGGCATTAAAAGAAGCCTCAGACTGACTGAGATCCAGCGTATTATCTGTTAGAAATATCTGTATACTCACAGACAGTCAGGCCGCAGCTAAAGCATTGGAGTCGCTAACCATCAACTCAAAAACCGTGTTGGCCTGTCACAGTTCTTTGGACGAACTAGCGTAAACATACCATAAAACTGGGACTCCCCTCAAACGACTTCTGCTGAACATGTAGAGAGGAGGAGGAGGATGAAACTGTCCAACACTTACTCTGTTCCTGCCCTGGTCTCTACCATAAAAGAAAACCCCATTTAGGAGCCTTCTTTTTGGACTCGCTGGGTAATCTTGAAAACACTAATATCAAAAATCTCCACCGAGTAGGATCCTACGCGAGGAAAGTTCTATGGTATCACAATGGACCTCACCGGTCTAAGTGTGTCGGCGTACTGTCGGCAGCCACTACTACCTACCTACTCAAGCTATCATGTATACGTAGTAATTGACTCCATGATCACAATTGTTGTTGACGATGTCTTCGTGATCGGTTTGACCGGGTTTACAAGAATTTTTAAAAACCCAATGTTGTACTGTTGTGCAGCATTGTTAATAAAAACTTTCTGTTGATTTTGCTTGATCACAAATGAATTAAAACACAATGTCTCAGAAAGCTCTCATTACACAATGTTGCCAATTCATTTTACGTATAACATTAACAACTTAGTTTTTTTTACATAATATGTATCAAATTGAAGTTTTTTTAAGACATTTACGATGTCACCGATTGTTGATAACAAAAGACACAATTCATAAAATTCAATATTTTGTCAATACTGTATATAATAATATTATATATGTATGTATAACCGCTTATGTCAAAATTGAAAACTATTTAGCATGACGATTTTAAATTTCAAATTTTTATGTGAAAAAATAAGCTAGGTAAATAAATTAAAAATAAATTAATATACAGCTTTCTAAAGGGTTTGAAAATCCATAAAATCTAAATTATTAAATTATTTGATATTATTTTATTATTTAAGTATATGTGTATAGTTATGTGTATTTAAAACTAAAATTATTGAATATATATATATTTATTTTTTAAATTATTAAATTAATTATAATAAAATTAAAAAAAAAAGCATAATTTAAAAATAAAATATTAAAATAATATTTTCTTCTATTTCACATTTTCAGTGTATTTTATAAGACCGGCGTGCGCACATAGCTAATTCTAAGGTCGTAATTGAATTGTTTTTCTTTTTGTGTTTTAATAATTAGACTTAACGTTTTGTATTTTTTAATAATTAATTATTACCAAAACTGAATTTTCAGTTTTTAATGTTAGATATAATACAATTAATTAGAAATAAGGTATAGAGTAAATATAAAAAAAGATAGATTTTTGCATAGAGAATGCAATGCTAACAATATTGTTTATCAATAACATTTTGTGCTTATGTTGATTTAAGCTATTTTATATTATTGGTACAGATCTTCGACATAGTCTCAAAATATGTAATTATCAACGCTATGTCAGAATATGATGTAACCAATAACCAGTTGCAGTACAGATGATATAGAACACAATGTTCTCAAGAAAAAGTTCTTCTAAACTTTTTCAATATGCATACATATACACATACATACATATTCTGGATAAATTGTATAACTCTGATTTTGTAACCAACTCTTACGTTGAATATTTTTTTATTTTTGCGATTTTGTATTTAGGTTTTTATAATTTGATACTATGTAAAATGTTTTGTCAAGTAATAATAAATAAAATGAACTTTTGCAATCCGACTGTTCTACATTATATAATCAGTTCGTTTATATAATATATACAATAAAATATGTAAGTACTTATATTTTAATTTATATCATATAATTTATTAATGTTTTATAATCAAATTTCAAAATTAATTTACATAACTAGGTCAATCGCTTTCGAAAATATGAAAATAATAATCATTTGATGCGATTTTTTGGTATCCCAAATAGTTGACATTTGTATGATATAAAAAAAAAATAGAGGCTGTAAACAAAATTAGAATTCTACAATAGTTAATTATTTGTGCAAAAAACAAATTACATATAACTATATGTAGTTATGTATTATGTATATATATATATAAAACTTGTATACCCTTGCACAGCTGCATGCAAGTATAATTATAAAATTGTAATTTGTTAAAATATGGCGTTTGTTTATACAATAACTTATATGTAATTAATTTGTTATAGTTACTTAGTTCATCAATCAAAATACAATTCGTTACGCATTTCATTTTTTAGTTTAAGTGTTAATTTCTTTGAAGCTTTCATTTTGAGAACATAAAAATTAAATATAGATTTACAAAAATAATATCTAGTTCAATATCTAAAAGTTATATTAACTAACTAACCATATTTAGTTTTAAAAACATTGACATCAATATTATACGTATATATATATCAAGTAATTGCATATAAGCAATGACTATATATGTGTATCTATTTTTTTTATTTCAGAATTATCATCACTCAAGATAAAAACAATATCTAATATCTCCATTTTGTCTAGAAATTTATTTTTAAATAAAATAAAAATAACAACACGTAACTATTTATCTATCTTCTTTCAATATCTCATATCCCGTCTCAGATGTCATAGCACATACAAACAAAGTATTTTATATTGATAGTTTTTTGTTTTGCATATTTTTGTCTGTTTTGCCTAATTATTTTGTTTTGACTCAAATCATCTCCTTAATTTAAAATAAGTAAATAAAAAAAAAACAAAAGTAATAAATACCTTATGTATAGATAGATAATATATACTTATGTTAATTAAAAAAAAAAAAAACAATAACTAACTAATGATAATTTTTGATAATATTTTGTTTTTTATATATGTACCTACATATATATACATATCTACATTTTCAAACATACGAGTATTAAATATAAAATTTATATGTAAAAAAACAGAAAGCAATTTTTTTGGCGATAAAGTTTTCAAATTAGAGATAACAGATACACTTTTTTATATTTTAATACAGAGTGCGACAATGACCAAACGTATTTTACTATACTAGCGGATCAGAAACTGAACAACTGCTCGTGGGGTAGCTGGTCAAACTGAATCAAAAATTATATATATAAAGAGGGGATATATTTGCAACTGTTTAGGCATTATATGAAGACTTAAACATTTTTTGTTGATATTGGATTAAATCATAGAAAGAGAAATGGCACAAAAACAAAGGCAGCCAATAAAAATCTTGTCATATAAAAATAACGTCCCGTTTTTAATTCCGTTTTTTTTTGTTGGGATATCGTTACGCACCCGTTTAATTTTCTATGATTTTCCCCAAACTCAACAAAATAAAATTTCAAAATTTGATAGTTAACTATGTAGTAAAAGTGAAACTAGTAATAAGTGAAAACTAGTAACTAAAAAGTGAAACTAGTAATAACTAACTACCGTTAGTGTTGTTTTAATTAACGATTCTTTTTTATTTTTTTTTATTTTTTATAAAAAATTAATAATATTCGACTTTAAGGTGTAACAATACAGGCTGAAAAATACCTACAACAGTTATAGGCTGAAAATAATTTAAAAAGATTTTAAATCAGCTTTTATAGATTTATTAAGTTATGATTATATTTTTCTCCTATCATATATCGCTGCGACTTTAAAACTAAGCTTATATACAACTAAATACAGTACTTAATTTTAAAATTTAAAAAGTTCTTTCAAAACATAATTTTTTTATAATAGCCCATAGTTAACTAATGGTGATTTTATTTAACTCCATATTGTTCTTACTATACCCATAGCCCATAGTATTTCATTTCGCTAGACTACTTATAGTGAACAAAATCCTTTATGTAATTGTAATCATCTCTAATACTCTTTGTAAATTTGATAACTAAGTGCTAAACTAGTTGTATTAATTAGTTAAATATGTATACATTAATGAAATAATATAAAATATAATATAAATTAAAACACCCTGTAATTATAATTCTAATTATCTTTTTATTTCATTCAATTTCAAAATTACTAAATTAATCGATTTTTTTTTTTTTAGTTTTATAATTTTCTAAAAATATACGAAACTATTTTAAAATTTCCCTTATTAAGAACGCAAACAAAAAAGGTATTAGAAATTTTTTAGAAGCGTATTAAATATGTATACGAAGACATTATTATACATAAATACTTAATAGTAAAGATGACAATGCAACAGAAATTTTTATTGTATGTATCTACTTAAAAGTTTTTCTTTTGAAAATTCAAGGTTTTTGATCTTTGGAACTTCTCTTAAAAGATTGTTTTTGTTGTCTTTTTTTTATGATTTTGTTGTTGTTCATTGTTATCTAAAAATTCATATTTATAGATGTAGTTAGACGTGCATGTTATAATATTATGTAGCTATACATATATATATACAGAGAGTTTCGGGATAATGTGAGTTTTAATAAATTATTGGAAAAATTCAAAAAAATATTCTGGAAGGAGAAGGGGGTTTTATTTTCGGTTTTTTGCAAAAAAAAAAATTGTTATGTTAAATAGGTTTGCGGTTTTTTCAAAATATGATTCACATAAAATAGATTAAAGATTTTAGTTGAAACTCTATCAAAAGCTCATTAACCTTATAAATTTCTTTGTTCAAAATTTTGAATTAACAATACATACACTAATCTATTTATAATAGTTAACAACATTAATGTGCAAAATAATGTAGAAAATAATCTTTTAATCAGAGTTTTATATGGATTTAGGGATTAGTTATATGGTTTTTTTTACAATTAAATATTAATTAAATAAAAAATATTAAGTTGTCAGGTTTTCATTCAATAATAATTATTTTAATATTTGATTGCAAATATCAATATTTCAGAAGCAACATACTTCCTTCATCAGTGCTTAAGATTAGGACCTAGGATAGTATGGCTAGTAGGATAAAACCATTTAATGTAATTAATTAAATAGCTATATTTTTAATATATTTCTATAGCTTTGAATTAGAATTAATTCAAATTAGAAATCCATAGATATAACTAAGTATAACGATAGGCTTAAAAATGAACTTAAATATCTATTGTTAACAAGTATAAGTGTAGAAAATATTATAACGCTACAACTTAGATACAATTGAGGTAGAATGCAATTTGAGGAAACTTACTACATTTATCTAAGTATAATTAAAACTGGATTTACAATGTTCAAAATTTGTTAAACAACTACATTGGTACTTTGCTCGTTTTAGATAGTTTCGATTTTCAATTAATAGTTAAATGAATATAAGTAGAATTATTATAATTTTATTAATTATTAATAGTTATTCTTCATTTACAAACGATCCGAATTCGAATGTCTGCGATTCGAATTAAGTCATTGCTGTAATGCAGTGATAGGGGAACTATGGCTCGGAGTACAAAAATGGCATTCAGCAGCTATTAAATTGACCCACGATTTGGTCCAGAATATGTTACAAAAAAAATTTAATCAGTAAAAAGGTTAATTCAAGTTTTTGACTCCGAAATTAGCTACCTTTTGTAAAATATGTATTATACTTATATAGTTATCAATCTATGTAATCAATTTAATTAAAGTCTCATAACTACTTAAATATATAAATTATTATTATTTTATCTAAGCGGACTAAATTTTTAAGGTCCCCACACAAATGTATGTTTTTTAATGTGGTCCGATCAATCAAAAGTTCCCTCATCCCTACTGTAATGCTATCAATAATGTCTCTGAAATCATCTATACCCTACGCTGCTCTAATCACTCTACTGATGTTGCCTTTGAACTTTATTTAAGTACATAACTATATATATTTAATGTTAGATTAATTATAAAACAGAAATAGTTAAAAAGTTTTAAGTAATTGATTAATTATAGTTATGTAATACTAAATAGTTTAAAATAAATGAATAATAAGTTTAAGTGATAATATTTTCCAAATAAAAAAAATAATCACATTGTACTAAATACACAGTGTAAAAAATAACCACAGTATCAATACTCCCAAACAAAGACAGTTATAGGATGTAACTAGTTACCAAATATTTATGAACAAACAAAGAACTTTAGTTATATGGGTTTGGTTTTAATATTCTAGACAACAAATTAAATTAACCTAAAAAAAATATAATTCGAAGTATAAAGTTTTCATCTCGTGAATAAAACTGCGGTACATGTAATCCTTTGTTTATTAGCTAAAATCATTATTACGTTGAACAATGTTCAATTTTGTTCTCAAAACACCCTGTAATATACAAAAGAAAAATATATGAAAGTACACAAGCACTTAATTTTTCAATCAAACTAATGGATCAATATACACTATATGTATACACATGTACATATATATATATATATGTACAAAATTATAATTTCATTCTTTAAGATACTAAATTCTTAATTGAAAAAAATTCTTAATTCTCAGTGGCTTTAATAAAATTTTAATTCATTTCAATTCACTGAAAATAGAATGACAATAAAACAGTGAGTAAAAATGGTTTTTTTTTTTATTTTATTTAAATTCTGTTCACTACTTATTTTTTTTATAGTTAGTGTTAACGAATTTAAAATTCTTAATTAGAATTTTCTCAAAAAAATGTAAATAAAATCTTAAAAACAAATTTTAAGATTCATTTTTATCTATAAATTCTTTTTAAAATAACTTTATTAGTGTATTATAAACGACAATTAGGTAC
Source organism: Argyra leucocephala (assembly GCA_963942445.1). Taxonomy (NCBI): domain Eukaryota; kingdom Metazoa; phylum Arthropoda; class Insecta; order Diptera; family Dolichopodidae; genus Argyra; species Argyra leucocephala. The sequence continues at coordinate 106,798,626 of OZ012681.1, forward strand.
TTAAATCAATAATAATAAAAAAAAACATAAAATCAATTTAAAAATAAATTATTTTTAATTCTATTTATATTTTAGAATGCATTTTTCAAAAAGGTGGTTGGTTAAAAATAAAAATTAATCAAAATATTTTTAATTTTTGAGGTTTTATTTAATATGTATAATATAAATATGTACCTAAATATAATATGTTTTGTTATGTGTTTCATTTATATTATATTGGGTTACCAGATGTCCGTTTTAAAAGAAATAAAAAATGTTTGTGAAACACAGGCTTTAATTTTTAATACAATATTTAGATGCATCACTAAAAATAATATCGTCGTACCTAGGGTTCTGAAACCGAATTACTCGAACTCGAATTCGCCGAACCTTCAACGTAAGATTCGAATTCGAAGTTCGGTGTCTGATTTATCGAATCTAAAAATTTAAAAATTCAAAAATTCAAAAAATATTGTCCCAATATTATACCAGTAGGCGACGTCCAATTTATTAAAACAATGCAAGACATTTTATTTATTTGCATTTATTATTAATGTACATATATCTTAACAGAAAACAAGTGAAAACTTCTGAAATTTTAATTATGTACAAACTCTTGAAATATTAATCTTTTAATAATTTTCATTATTAAGTTCGTGAATACTCAAATTAGCACTGCATTATTAGTTAATATTTCCAAGCGTGTTGATGAACGCATAAATGTAAATTTGATGAATCTTTTAAAATACCTGAAGGATACAAATAATGTTCCTTCAAAACAAGCGATAAATTTAGCAACAGATATAATGGAAAGATTATTTAAAGCTAACCCAACTTTAGTAGTAAACGAAAATGAATCTAGTATGCAAGTAAATGTTTTAGTTGAACCTGAACAACAAAAAGAAATTACTATTGAGGAGGACCTAAACCAAATATTAAAAAGTGGGAATGAGGAACCAATGGAGAAAACTGATTTTGGCAAATTAAAACAGGAATTTACTCTGTATAGTTATACTGAGTACTGTCTATATATTTGCAAAAATTGTTCAACGCTCTATGTTCAATTAAACCCACTTCAACGGACTCTGAAAGAACTTTTTCCGTTTCTTTCAATTTTTGCACCAAAATAAGGTCGAAATAATCTGATAATATTATAAGATTCGTTGTTATTTTTACAATTTTATTACTTACGACAAAAAAAAAATAAATATATTTTTGTTTAATATTATATGTAATAAAATACTTAATTGAATCAAATATTTAAACAGAACTTATTACTTTAATAAAAACTATTTTTTTTACTACATTTAATAAAAATTTGACGAACTCGAAGGGTTCGACGAATTTCAAAATTTAATACTCGGATTCGCCGAATTTTATTTTCCCCAGTTTTCAGAAACCCTAGTCGTACCAATATAAGAACATTCCGAAAGAGGTTTTCCTTACGATCAATTATTTTAGTTTTGGCGTTAAAATTCAATTTTTAATTTTTCCGAAGATATTAAAAAGTTTCAAGATGAAATCAATTTTACAAAAATTCTCGTAACTAGGATATTTAATTGGAGTAGTTAAGTATACGAACATATTAAAATATTATTCATATATATAAATTAGAATTGAAACTTCCCTGATTTGTGTCTTGGAATTAGTTAACTTGAAGTATTTTTAAGAAATGACAGCCCAATTATTATAATATGAAACATTTAAATCATAGTTAGTTAAAATTATTTGAATATATTTTTTTAAATTAATTTATATGTTTTTATTAATTGATAATTCAAAATTTTGTATTATTTAATGCCAACTATTAAAGAATTGTTTATTTGATTTTTAGCAAATTAGAATCAAAATATAGTATTTGATTCGGCACCCTTAAAGGTGGGTTTTGGCTGTTTCGGCACTCTAAAAAGGGAGATTACTTTAAATAACTAAATTTTATATTGAATTTGACTAATTTTATATGAGAATTCAATGCGTACGATAATACCGTTATTAAATTAAATATAATTTATCGGTGATATTTATTCTTGACATTTGGGTATTTTTCACGCTAGTTTGAAATATTATACTTGAATAAAATATATTTTTAAAATATCAGAGATACATACTGCACATACAACACTTTTTTAACAACTTTTTAAGTAAATGTATGTAAAAATAATATTTCACTTTTTTCAACAGATGACTTTGACGGCTTAACAATGTTTCTTTTTTATGTACATATTAAATAAATTTTTCAAATACAAATTTCGGAAATGGTATGGTTTTTGTTAAAAATTCAATATCTCCCTTTTTAGAGCCAACAAAGTATTTTCAAACTAAAAATGTTTAACAGTTAAAACCCACCGTTTAATATAAAATTATAATAATATAATTTAATATAAAATTCAAAATTAGACCAAGTTGTGGCAATGTATAATAAATCTAAAAAAAAAAAATTGTTTGTGTTTTACAATTGAGAAGAATGTGAAGTAGATGAATATAAACTGCTAATTATAAAGGCCCAGCCAAAATGAACTTAAGTTGACTTAAGCTAATGTCAAAACTAAACGAAAACCCAGCTAAAGTTTTATAATTGGCTTAAGTTACCCATAATAGACTTTAGCTAACTTAAGTGATTTTGACTATTGTTAAATTGTAAATGTAAATAAAAACACGTAGATAAAACAGAAGTTTTGTTAAATATAAATTATATTTTGTTTGTTATTTTAATTTGGTTTTTCGTATATATTTTAAATTTTATTATTAATCGAATTTTGTTTTCAGTGTTATTTTAAATATATTTTTATTAATGTTTTTTTTATTTTTTTTTTTTCATTTATTATTATGTCTAATTAATTTGTTATGAAGTATGTAAATTACTAAATAATTAATTATTTTATTATATGTCACAAATTTTCAATAAGTACTTAAATCAAATGTCTAATTTCCGTACAGAATGTGCGAATGAAATCGCACTTTCCTTAAGCCAGCTAAAGTTAATGAAAACTTAACGAAATTCTCTGATATTCCTATTATGGTTAGGCAATACAATTTACATGTAATCGTACATTTCCTTAAATTGGCTTAAGCCAAATAAAGTTCATTATGGTTGGGCCTTAAGTATGTTATAAATTGCGATGCTATTTATTTAATTTTAAATAACTTTTTCTAATTTTTATCCATAATATAATTTTTTTCATGTTGCGAAAATCTGGCAACCCTATTTATATAATATAATAAGTATAGATGTAAGTTCATTTATGTATAAGAAAACAAAACAAAGCCTCTATATTACTGTGTCTATCTATCTATCTACATATTATATTCTATAACTAATATTATAATTTTACTCACATTAAACCAAGCTGAGTTCCCTTGTTTTGTTCATATAATAATTATTTAATATGTAAAATTAGGTTTAAATCCAATTCCTTAATAAATAAAAACAATATATTATCACTATTATAATAGTAGAAAGATGTTAAATATTATAATTTTTTAAATTTGTTTATTTATTATTATTATTTTTTTTTTTTGTTTTTCTTAACAAAGAAAATTGATTTCTTCTTATTATTCACATTTATTGCAAGAACATAAATTTAAGATATTGGTATGCTTAGATATTATAGAAGAAAATATAATATAGATACACAACACAATACGTACGTACGTAGCTCATAGATAAATTTAATGGACAACAAATTGTCAATGTTCTTTCTATTTTGTTTTCTCTTTCAAACCAAAAAAAAAATTTAAGCGTATCAAAATCACACATAAATTTTCTATTATAGAAAATGAATTTTAATATTTATATAAAATAACTATAGTAATATACTAAGTAGAATAGAAATATAGAACTCTGTATAGATAATCTTAAATTTGTCTTATTAATGTTTATGTTATGTTATGATAAAAAATTGGTCCAAATATAAGACAAACAAAAACAAAAGATTCAGTTAGTTATACAGAAAAAAGAATAAATTACACAATTATTATTATTATTTACTTATATTTATTATATCAAAAAATGAAATATTTGTATGAGCACTTGTACTGTATATACAATTTTATCACTTTCTAAACACTTAAATTAAATATGTTTTTTCTTGCTTACATTTTCTTAAAAAAAATTTTATTCATACAGAAAAAAAACAGTAATATGTAAATACCTAACCTATATAATATGTAAATATTTTATTTGATTTGACAAATTTATACTACGGTGTTTTTTTTACTGTTATATTAAATTATATAACAAAAACGATTTACAACACAATAATTTTAAATTATTTTCTTACTTTTAAATAATTAATATATAACTACGTAATTTATTTCATTCAAAATAATATTTACTGTTTTTGTTTTAATGCGAAATTATATTTTAAAAAAATTTAACAAAAATATAAAATATGTACTTATTTTTATAGTAATAATATTATTTAACTTAACCCGTACCACTAAACTTTTCCTTTGAAAGTGAAACTCAAAACTAAATTATTTTTCTCATAGGTACATTTTTATTTTACTCATATTTTTTGTATCAATAAAAATTTTATTCAATTCAATTTTAAAAATCATAACAAAAGGTCTTAGGAAAGAAGAGAAAGAGTGTAAGAAAGAGAAACAAACAAGAAAAACTGCTTTTTTTTTTGTTTTTGATTTTTGAGTAAGAATTTTCAAAAGATAAACTAACACAACAACAACAACACTACGGTAAGAAACAAGCGCACAAACAAAATGAATAAAAAATAAAAATTCACTCAAATCATATTGAATATCTTATTCTCTTATTTATGTTTTGTTAACATCTGTTTTGAACTGAGTTGAGGTATTTTTCTTTTTATTTTTGTTTTTGTTTTTTGTTATGTTAATTTTCACTGATTTTAAAATTTAATTAACTGGTGCTGTGCTGTGCTGTGACTGTGACTTTAATAAAAGTTAAAGTTAATTTTAAAAGTAAATATTTTGTTTTGTAATTAATTTAAAATCTAAATAAACAGTAAAATATAGGGGAAGTCATATGAGTTAAATTAAAATTATGAAAAATAATAAAAGGAAAATACATGCATTTTCCATTGTAGTTTTTATTTTAAAGATATTTAGATCTTTAAGTCTTTAACATATACCACAAACTCATGTATCTAATATGTATGCATATAAAAAAATTTCAACAAGTATAAAATGATTTGTTTTTACCTGTAGAGTTGTAAATAAATGCAGATTCAGGTAAATTTTTCTGAATGTATGCAAGAAAAATGATAATTTTATATAAAATCAATAACATAACTATAATTGGAAGAAATAAATTAATTTATATGTGAATTGATTTTCTACATAATTAAAGAACATGTATAATATTTATTTTATTTGTATATATATACTTTTTTTCATTCATCAAAAATGTTGAATTTTTTCAAATAAATTCAACATTTGTTCAAGCAAATTGTTTGACAAAATGTCGAATTTGAATGGAAAAAAGTATAATTTATGAAAATAATGGTTACATTTATATAGAAAATCAATCAACCTAAAATTATATATACACGTATTTTGATACGTTATTAGAAATTATATAAATTCGGTTAGAGGGACTACTCGACTCAATGTAGGTACAATAGAAATTTATATAAACGTACATACATATATTATAGAATCATAATTCATACACTCCAGAATACTCCTCTCTAAGTAAGTACCGCAAGGTAGTATACTGGGTCCAATTTTATATTTGTTATACACCTGTGATATACCAGAAGTAGCAAGTATAAAAATAGCAACCTTTGCAGATGACACAGCGTTGATGGCAGTTGGTTCTACTATAGAAGAAGCTACAAACAAACTCCAAAAAGCTAATGACGAAATTTCCAACTGGTGCAAAAAATGGAAAATTAAATTAAATGAAGCCAAATCTAGTCATGTAAACTTCACCTATAAAAACATAGTAACTCCTCTCTCAGTTGAAGTTAATGATGTCGTGATTCCATACGAGAATAAAGCTAAATATCTTGGCATGACCTTGGATGCAAAACTGAAATGGAAAGAGCATGTGAAAATCAAAAAACAAGAACTCCAGTTTAAATATAGAGAAATATACTGGCTGATTGGGCGGAATTCTACGGTCTCGACCTATAACAAAGTTTTGATGTATAATCAAATATTGAAGCCAGTCTGGGCATACGGTATCAAATATGGGGATGTGCTAAACAAATCCATATTCAAACTATCCAAACGTTCCAAAATAAGGTACTGCGCAACATAGTCAATGCTCCATGGTATGTTCGCAATGCCGATATTCATCGAGATCTGAAGATCTCATCTATAAAAGACGAAATAATGAAATGCGCTGCACGGCATAAAACTCGTCTGATGCAACATGTCAATACCGAAGCTTCTAGCTTAATTGACAATCAAAACTTTGCGAAGCGACTAAAACGAACAAGACCACTTGAGTTAGGTTAAAACCTTTTATCTATTAAAACCTTATTGGATTTTGGTAGATCAAAGGTATCTTAGTTTCTTTGAGTTAAATTTAAATTAATGGTTAGTCTATAAGACTAGTTTTAATGTTGCAATAATGATAGAAGTTTTTAGTGGGTTAAAGTCCCACAGTCCTTCAAACTGCCTTCCCCGGTAATAGGTAGTCCCTGAAGCCTCTTTCGATGATTTACTACTATCTGGAAAAAAAAAAAAAAAATACACACAGATATAGAAAATAGCATATAAATGTAGAGCACAACAATATTTTGACAACTCTACCTTTACGCAAATACCCCAAACTTCATAATAATTAATTAATTAATTAAATAATGTAACATATTATTGCTCTATGTCTATAACTAAAATAATTACAGGACAATGATGATGATGATGAAATAAATAAAAATATTTAAGTGTTTCAAATTTATCGTAAATAAATTAAATTAAAAATTTAAAAAAAATTAAAACTGAAATACGTCTAGAATAAGCACTTATCTAATTCACAACTTTTCAACATTCTGATCTGTCTTATAGTCAAATGTTCACCATGCCTTAACTCTAATTTCTCCAATAATTGCTCTCGACTTTGTCTAGCTATTTTCATCATGTACAGATAGGTGGATTTAAGTGATCGTTTTGCCTTTTGTCTATGCTTTTTTAATGCCATGACTCGAGTATTCTATTTATATATCTATATTGTTTTGAGTCCTTTTAGAGGATTACTCGCACAAGGAACTTAGTATACTAGATAGAATTGGAAAAAAATATACACAAAAGCTGGGGAATCATCCCAACTCACTATATCCAGAAATCTTTTATTTGACACAGGTCCCCACCGAGTAAAGAGAAAAAATATGCTAAACAATCAAATAAGACCATAAAACTGTAATAAAAAGTTAATGATCTAGGAATGGCAGGGATCATTAATTAAAGTTAGATTATAAGATTTGAAAACAAATTGTTAGTTTCTATATAAAAGAGTGATACAATAAATAAAGGGAAAATGAAAAAAAAAAAACAAATATAACCTACTTCGTGTGATTGACAAAATCAATCAGATAACTAACTTTCCTTCACGAAATACACCTATATTGTTAGGGAAAGGCCTCACCTAAAGTAGCTAATACAGACTTTAGACTATAACATATTGGAGTTCATAATAATTTGTTTCAATGGAGTTAATTAAGTTAAGAATAAATAAATAATTCTTCGAATACTCTAATTTGTTTTCTTTTGTCCTAAGCTCCACATCCCAATGAAAGGGATTTGAGTACAAAATGGATCAAAAATAAAGATAATGTAATTATCAAGTGACTATATAATTCTCCACACTGAAAAAAAATAGTATTACTTAAAATCTTAAAAAAAAACAAAATTTTGAAAATGGCAAAATCCCGAAAATGATTTGAAAAATTGAAAAAAACAAAAAAATTAAAAAAATTTATTATTATATAAATTTATTTTGAAAAAAAAAAAATATTTCGACAGACTTTAAAAAAAAATAAATAATAAAAACCCTTTGGAAAAGACATGTATAGTGGACTCTGGGCCAATAAAATTACCAATTTATTCAAATTGTTTAATATTACAAAAAATTAAAAATATATTTTATTAAAAATTTAATATACTCAAAAAACAAAAATTTAATTAATATAATGAATTGAAAGACGCGTGAATGCTATTCATTACTTTTCAACTAGCTGTTTTTGATTAATTTTAATTGTAAATTGTAGTTGCTGTTCATTTTACCTTAAATTTTAATAACACCTGTTTTTTATGCTCCTTGACAAGTGCTCCAGTAGTCCTGAAGCCTCGAGCAAGACAGTTTAGTGGATTCAAGAATTCGGTACTAAATAACGTTTTACTACTTTACTAAATCAACAAGTTTATAAGTTTATACAGCATCAATTACTGTTTTGATAACTGATGAGACGCTTCTTTTACCATAGTAACTAATCGCTTGCCAAGCTACATCATTTTTTGTGAACATTGAATTAATTTTGTGTTTGAATTTGTCAAGAACACCTTTGCTTTTATCGGTCACATCAAAATTTCAAGTCAACTAAAACGTAGGTTTCATCATTAACACATTCGAAAATCTCTCAATAATCTTTTATTTCTCTCTTTTGCTTCAGCGTTCTTTTTTGAAGTTAAATTATGTATGGTTTTCAGTTTGTATGATCTTACGGCACACATTTTTGTTATTTCCGGAACATTATTATGTGCAGAATTGCCAAATTCTTCTACCATTTATATATACTGGGTGTCTGCTCGAACCTCATTTTAATCTTTTTAATAGATTTGAAAATACCATTTCTCTTAGTCCCCCCCCCCCCCCCGAACCAGATTTTCTTTCTATTGTTAGATCCTACTTGTATTATTTTATAACTCTGCCGAAATGTAGTGGTGGAATTTTCAAAATCAGTAATCAATCAACCGTGTATTTATTCGTCCGAAGCGAGTGTCCATTGTTACCCTTTCTAATTGAGTGTCCATTGTTTCCATTTTTTTTTGTAATCAATACTCATTAAAAGTAAAACAAATGTAAGTCTTTGTCATACAAATTGAGATCTGAGGAGACAAAATACTGGTAAATATTTTTTTAAAAATTAAGTCACTCCAAAATTATTTAATTTATAATATTCAAATTAAAATTAATTTAATGTACCTACCTATTTTAATGTTGTGCATAAAATATTGAAATATTAACTTTTATCACCACGAACAGATTATTTCATTTTTCTAATTAGAATCACAACAATCTATTGAATAATAATTGATAAGATTCTGCTCAGCAACAATAAAGTGAGCAATGAGTGGAAATTAAAATGCACTTTACTCATGCTAGAATGAATTGAAACATATGTATTTATTGTATTTACTTACAGCTATTACTGCATGGAAAATAGTATGTATAACAACGCTCTTTGAAAACATTATGCTGCTGCTGCTGTTCTTTGTTGTCAATTGTTTCTGATACAATACAAAACATGTTACCCAGCATATTATAATGAATTCATCTTATGAATTTGCAATTTTACCGTTATTTACAACCAGAACCAATCCGTTACATTTCACTCAAGTACCAATTATAAATGTTTACAGTTAACATTTAACTCATATCTCTTCTTATCCTTTCTTTTTGAATTTTTGATAAGGAAAATTAAATACAAAAATACTCAAAATACATTTTGCTTGAGAGAAATTATGTATGAATGTATTCTGCGCCGATTCGGCGCAGTCCTTTTGTTATTGTTTTTATTTTGATAACAGAGAATTTTCTTTTTTTTTATTTATTTAGAAATTTTAAATTGTTTTTGTTTTGTTATTTATTATGTAGTTATATATTTATACATATAGGCAGGCACTCATGCACTTGCTCATCAACACAAAAATATTGAACGTAAATATTTGCACATGCATATTGCATTGGAATTTGGTGTGTATGTATATGAATTTTGATTAAGAAAATGATGTGCGGTTTTGAATTTTTTTCTTTTTTAGACTATATGGCGCCAAGCCAATCAGTTGTTATGAAAATTGTCATTGTTATTATTATTTTGTAATTTAATAAATATCTCACAACGAATACACTTTAAAATTGTTGATGGCTTCAATATATGTAATTGGAAAAATTAAAAATAGAAAATGCAATAAATGTGCAAGTGTAAGTAAATAATGAGTATGAGGGTATGAGTAATGAACAAAAGATTTTTTGAAAATTCTCAAGGTCAAAATGAAATAAAAAAAAACAAAAAAAAGAAAGAACAGTTATTTATCCTGACGCTGACGCCAGCCAAACTTTTTATTTCACAATTATTGTCTCCATTGTGTTGTTTTTTGTTTTATTCGTCTGAACTCTTAATATTGAACAAAGATACAACAAATTATAATAAAAGGATTCACAATCACAATAATTATTGTCTTCATTGTGTTGTTCTGCATTCGTCTGAGTTCTTAATATTAAACAAAGATACAACAAATTATAATAAAAGGATTTTGTTTATAACAAATATGAAGAGTGGATTCTATTGAAAATATTATGGGTGTATAATGATTTGAGAAATTTGTATGTCCTTTAAAAACATATAATTATACTTGTACAGTGTGTACGCTACTTACCAAAGGATTCAAAAAAGAGAATATTTCTTAGATATTCGTTAAATACAGATTATATTGGTTTTATAATTAGCATAAACATTAAAATCTTTTATTATTTTCTCTCTTTTAAAATTTATTATTTGTAGATTTGTCCCATCAAATTCGAAATTATCTTTACAACTTTTATTGATGTACAAAATTATTACTTTTTGTTTAGGATAAAGTTAATACATATTATACACACTACACATATTTTTTGTATGAAATTTATTTTACGTCTAGACGTCATCAAATGAAATGATGAAAAATATTTTTGTTTGCCTTGAACATAATAAAAGTAGTCATCACGCAGCCACCAAGCATATCAAATATTCAAATAAGTTGTTTATTTTTATATCTATTACTTTACTTCGAAATAAGAATTTTTCAAGGATATAAAATTTACAAGGATATTTTCTATCATAGTGCAATAACCTGTTATTTACTTTTACTTCTTTATTTCAATCCGATAAACAAAGAAAATAAAAAAATAAAACAAAATACTTTATTGATGATTTCCTTTAAAGTAGTAATTACAGTCACGCATATTACATAAGAAATTCTTGTAGTTTTTTTAAAGAATATTTTGGAAATTAATAAAAAATATATATAATTGATTCGTGTAAAAAGTAAGGCACGCAAAATTCTATTGTAATTAAAAGTTGTTAGGTTGACATCTTATAGAAAATAATTGTTTGTACATATATATTTTGATATAATTAAATTATATAATACTTGAAAATATAATAGAAAATGTTGATTGACATCTTATTACATTTTACTACTCTTTTACAAACAATATTCTAAAATTGACCAAAATTTTTCAATATTTAATTTCAAGGGTAAATACATTTTTTTTTTATAAGTTAGTTTATTAATAGCATCTAGACACGAATTTAAAAAAAATATTAAGACATGAAAAGTGATACATATTTTATATGTTTATTATTATTTTTAAATCGTAAATGTATTTTTTAATTTAAGTAGAATAACCTTTTCGTGCTTAATTAAGTACGGTACTGCAAGCTTATACTACATCTACATTATTTATTTTAAATCAATTATATATTTTTACGATTAATAACCGATTATATGGTAGACCAAATAATTTGTAGATGAGAATATGGAAAGCGCATTTACAGGCGTAGGAAGAAACAGTGTACAGCTAAAGCAACTGAATCATATTGAAAACAAAAGTTTTGCAAATGCTCTATAGTCCTCTGGGACTTAAAGCATTTACTAGTGGTGCTGATCAAACTTAGTTTTAGTAATTTCAACTGTTCTCATTATTTATACTAACTTATTGTAACTAATATTAATTATTGCAGACTACTAACTATTAACAAATAAGATACGTAAGCTAATACAAGTACTGTTAAGCTGATATAACTAGTAAGCTAATACAGAGATAGATTTTTTTTTGAAAATGAAGATTAAGTAAACTAATATTCATTTTTCTAAAACAATAAAATTTATTAATGAAATACAACCAAAAAAAAAACTGAAATATAAAATTTTTAATTACAAATAAATATACTTTTAATTAAATATTTTCCGAATGATCCCAGTAAAAAAAATTTGGTCTTTTCCTTTTATTTGAACTTTTTAAAAAAAAAAAAATTACACAAAATTTTAAACAAAAATTGTACATTTGAGTTTATATATGCATGTATATAATACATATACATATTTTTTAAGCAAAATTAAAAACAAAATTATACTATTTTGACTAATTAAATTAACAATTCAAATATTATATTGTATATGAAATCAAAAAATATTTCATTTTTTTATTAAATCCAATAAAAGTGGGGTAAAATAACTGATAATACAATCAGCTCCTGCCCTTCTAAATGATATGATTGTCTCTAATAGAACATCATTTAATTTAAGAGTACCACTTTTAGATCCATGATATATCATTGCATATTCGCCAGAAACCTAAAATAAAAAAATTTAATATGGAATTATTTCCCAAATAATACAATATTTATTTATACAATTATTTAATTGTTATACAAATAACTAATAAATAAATATAAAATTAAATAATAATAAATTACCTGATAAACATATAATGGAATATATGGGTACATATCTTTAGTTTGTCTAACGATATCCAAATATGGTAAACCTGGTTTAACCATTAACATATCCGCACCTTCTTCAACATCTCTTTCCTAATAAAAATATAATAAAAAAAAGTTTTTTTAAAATACTTTAAATACACAAAAAAAAAACAAATCACTTACAACAGCTCTAGCTGCTAAACCCTTAGAACCTGGTGGTAATTGATAACATCTACGATCACCAAAAGCTGGAGCTGATTTTGCTGCATCTCTAAATGGACCATAAAATGTTGATGAGAATTTTGCTGCATATGATAGTAGAGCTGATTTTTTCTCTAGACCATTTAATATGAGAGCATCTTTAATAGCTTTAATACGATTATCCATCATATCTGATGGAGCAATAATATGAGCACCAGCTTTACAATAATTAACAGCAATTTCAGCTAATCTTTTTATACTTGCTTCATTATCTAAACCGATATCTTTTTTTATAATTCCACAATGACCATGATTTGTATAGGGACATAAGCATACATCACATGCTATTAAAAGTGTTGGAAACCATTCTCGTAATTTTGGAAGGGCTCTAATTACAGGATTTAAAGGATGATCTGCAGCAGTACCGATTTCATCCTGAAAAACAATACAATCAAATATAGTTTTTATATTATATTAATTTAAATAAAATATCAAACTTTTGGAATAGTTTCAGCAACACCGAACAGCAAAATTGATGTTAGACCTTTTGTAATCAAAACATCTAAATGTGTTTTTAACTTATTGATACCCATTCGTTGTATTCCTGGCATACTATCAATATCTTGTACCTCATCATCTTTTTCTCTACAAGCAAATAAATATTTAATATTAATTTTATTTTACATATTAGATATTTTAAAAAAAATACATTGTTACTCAGACACGCTACTATACAACAACAAAATAACAAAAATAGAATATGTAAAACAAAAAAAAAAAAAGATATTTGCAACAACTTCTTCATTCAAGTTTGCCTTCTATTTTCTAACTTTCACTTTATAATTATCGCTAATTATCAACTTTTCAAATATTTTTTCTATTAATTTGTAATGTGGCAAGTCACTGTTAAAAAAAAGATTTCTATAAAAGCAATTACAATTACACAAACTAAAGATATTGAATTTGTATTAGTAATTTATGTAATATTTTTGCTTCTTGTATATTTACGCTTGAATCACAAAGTTTAAATGCGATATGTTAATTTATGTTAAACGAATTGTTTTTCTTTTTTTTTTTTTTGTTAATTTAATCAATGAAATTTGAAAGTATAAATAATGATAATTCAATTTTTAAATTTTTATCAAATTATTTTTAGTGAAACTTAGAAAACCTTGAAAGTTCTTATTGAAACAACAGAGCTATTTCTAAATAAAAACTTGTGTCGGATTTATAGGTTAATTTTTGTCTCTTCAAGAACTTACATTAAAAATATGGGATACATAAAATTATGTGGATGTAATTCAACATTTTGCTCTTGTATCTTTCTAAGAGTTGGATGAAATATTCCGCTATGTAATTTTTTAGGCATAATTATATCTATTGCACCGAAAAACTTTTTGCTAATGGAAATTAAGTACACTTTTTTTTTTCTAAACTTAAATAAGAAATTTTAAAACATATTTTAAGTAAAAAAAAAAAAAAAAAAAAAACAATAACTAAGGAACTGTTTTACTTAATTTAAAAATATAGTTGTACAAAAAAAATAAACTATTTATTGTGATGTCATGGTAAGTTGGATTTCAAATTCAAAAGAACGACCAACTAATTACCACACCTAATAGTAAAATAATGTTACTTGGTACAATATAAATTACCTACTAAAACTATCAAAACTTGTTGAATTGTTACAAAGTTTTCTTCAATCCTTTTTTCGGTTTTTGTAAATAAATTCTTATAAGTGTAGTGAATTGAAATGTAATTAATTCTAATTGACAGGACAAACGTCAGAATTTTGTGTTTTAGGCTCCTCTAACGTTATATTTTTCAAATATGCCATTTGAAATAGTTTGCAGTACTTTTTTTTTCAAGCGGTGAATTTAAGAATTATATCAACTCATTGAGAATATTAAATTATTGTAAGTGTAAGAGTAAATAAGTAGATGTCTCTGTACACAATTAATATAATACAATGTCTTTCGAAATCAATAAATTCAGTTGTTATATTTAAATTTAAAAATAAATGAACATTTTTAAAAACATTGTTTTAAAAATAAAAAAAAAAAACAATTCTTCGAGAGATACATATGTATATATTTAAGTACAATGTACTTTATTTTATTTTTTACATCTATATTATAAAAAGTAACAATAATTTTTTATTTGAAAAAATAATTCAAAATTTTAATTTTAAACTGTTTAACAGATTGAGCAATAAAAAGTAGGTGTGTACTTATTACATTTTCTAGAAATTATTAGCATATTATACATTTTATCCAATAAACATTTAAAATAATTTTTTTCGTAAATTTCATAAACAATCAAAAAAACTCTACATACCTATTTTAAAATTAAATTAAATAATAGTGTAGTGGTATAGTGTTTCTGTGTTCAAATAATTTAATAACTTTATATTTAAAATATTTACTAGAACGAACTTTATATTTAAAAGATTTGGACCTATTATATTTTCATAAATTATTGCCACCTTTTTCAAGATTATGAAAAACAGCAATTTACACATAAATATGAAGCTATGAAAATTGAAACGGAGAACCACTACTGTTTTTTTTTTTGTAAAATTTAAAAAGTAATTAAAATAGAAACGTAGTTTTAGAAATTGTTAATTTAAATTGATCTTTACAAATTAATTTAAATACAATTTTACCACTTTATAAATAAAAATTTACATATTTTTTTAAAAAAAATTATTTCAAGATATTTGTTCTTCTATTGTATGATTATAATCTTATAATTCCTAGTTCTATATACAGGTTGTATACACAGACAGGAAAAAATAATTAAAATATTTTTTTGATTATAATCTTACAATTCCTAGTGGATTATATATAGAGGCAGGAGTGTAATGAAAGTTAATCAATACAAATATTTATAAACAAAAAAAAAAAAATTCAAAATTGTATGAATAGAAATGAATTTAAAGAGACAAAATCATTCTTATATCTTTTTTGTTTATAATATCTACACTCCGACCTTAAAAATAATCCATGGCAGCTGAACAATGTTAAATATACATATAAATTCTTTTTTTATGATATTTACATATTTACAAAGTCTTCTTTTATGATCACATTAGTTATTTTTTTTTTATTAATTTTTAAATCAAATTAATATAATTTAACTTTAAACAATAACATAATTTTATTTAGGGCAAGATGCATACATAATATAATGTGAGAAATTTGTATTTCATTTCAAAAATAGAATATTTTTATTTATAAGCCAATAGTTTTAGTAGCTAATAATGCTTTATATTAAATAGTAATTTAAATTTTAAAATTATAAAATAAATTATTTGTTTATTATATACCTCTTCTTATATACTTAAAACCATGAAAAATATTCTATTCTATTAGAAATCTTAAAACATTTATGTATTAATTTTTTTATTGTTGTTTTTTTTTTATATTATTTAGGGTAGCATATTAATGTATGACTAAAAATAGTAATATAATTTTTCTAATAATAATAATAATAGTAATAATAATAACATTATGTACATTTTAAAAATATATTTATGTACATAACTTTGTTTAATATCAATTTTGTTTTAATTTATACATTTATACAAATAATTAAATCTTAAGATATTTTGAAATTTTAATAACATTTAATAAAAATTTGTAGAAGCAAAAAATAATATTATTTTAAATTAAAAAGTAACAATAATATTGTTTTATATAAAAAATTAAAGTAAAAAAAAAAAAAAAACTATGACAAACTTGTTCCTTTAAAATTTTAATTTTTTACAATCGACAAGATTGAATAATATTAGAATCGTTATCATCAAAATCATCTTTAACATGTACATCAACCTCCTTATCTAAATGAGTAGTTTGAGTTAAACTTGTACTTAATGATGAAGATGATGAAGATATAGCTAATTCATTTGTATATCCTTCCTGTTCACAATTAGTATCCTTCTTATTTCTTCGATCGGTTGAATTTGTCACGTTGCTACAATGTGTTGAAGTTGAAGCTAAAAAATTAATACAAAAAAAAAATTAATTAATAAAAATTTTTATTTTAAAAATTATACATAGTTATAAGAAAAAACTATGCATAAGGTGTAATTTAATGATCGTATTATTTTTCACATGTGGGTAAGTGACATCGTATTGTATAACGTTCGTTCTAACATTTAAGCTCAATAGCTTGGATGGTGGGTTCAAATGAATATTTTTAATGCTTTGCATTTGATTCATTTAAATTACAAATTCTTCATTACCTCTAATGAGGCACAACCATATACAATTTAATACTTAAATAAAGCAAATTAATCAGGCAGAACTAGTACAAACGTTGATCAATAAAATGGTCAACTATCCACCTATGAAAAATAATATTATCGTACAAAACATACACTCTATATAATACAATTTTATTATATTTAAACAAATATAAAAACTTTTATATAAGAAATTTAATTCATGAATAGCAGAAAAAATTAAAATGTAGTATATGTACATATTATTTCAAGAGAAGCTGAGAAGAGCTAAGAAGCTAAAAAGTAATGTAGTACTAAAAGTATGTAAAATTTGATTTGAATAATTAAGAGCAAATAAAATTTAAAGCTTTTTCGAATAACATTAGATATTTTATGTTAAACAAAATTAATTAACACTACTTTTTGGTTACATACACGACTTCATGAATTCGATTGTGTTCGATGGTTTGTTAATCCAGCTTAAACATAATTATAAAAATAACACAAAAAACAAAAAAAATGTGCATATAAGATTATAATAATAATTAAGTATGTATAATATCTCATTAATATTCTATTCAATTTAAATTTTATTAAAAAAAAAATAATAGTGAGTGCAATATACAGAATGTTAATCTAATGAGAATTTTTAAATCACGGTTCAGATTTTTATAAGTAGAAAAAACTATTTTGTTAAGTTACAGTTAGGCTTTAAATTTAAAATTTTCAAATATTTTGTGACAGTTTTTTTTATTAACATATTAAGCATTAGATACAGTTGTCAATACCGTTATTGAAAAAAAAAATATAAAAAATTTACAAATACTTAGTTTAGAGCCCTACAATTCAGGCACTATAACACTATATAATCACTTTTTAAAATTCTTGTTGTAGGGTTGTCGCAACTTGGAGAAAAAATAGTGTTATAAGTCTATTACAGGGTTTAAAAAGCTTTGAAATAAGATTATTCAAAGTATTTGTATTTATAACGGTATTTTGTTATTTGAAAAACTAAAAAATACCGTTATTAAGAGAATACAAAAATTAAAACAGAAAAATTTTGTAATTATGCTGATACATGGCTGATATTTGTTGCAATTAAATAAGCATAATGTAAACAAGGCATAAATTTAGTTCAAGGTCATATAATGCAAGTGATATAACTCTATATAACAATTAATTTATAACATTCTAAATATAAATTAGTCTATTTGTTGAAACTATGCTTTGATGAAGTCTGAAATTCTTTTGCCCTGCATTTAATATCTTTTTTCGAAATTCAATGACCAAAAATTGGATTGAAGCATAACTTCATACCTTGAAGATTATTGGGAATAAAACCTATGTTTCATACAACAGTTTTAATTACTTATTAAAATTTAAGCCGTGATATACTAGTAACGCACTGATCCATCCTGTATATTTAATGAATTTGAACATAATAAATATTACAAATTTAGAATATAAATTAATATAAAATAAAAAAAATTCAAATTTCAAATTCTAGTACGAAATTCTAAAAAAAAAAACATAATTATTATATTGTAATAAGTGGAATTTAATTCTCTATTAATTTTTTTTGTACTTACGTTCATTTCCTGACGAACAAATAACACGAGTTTTTCTAGCACGTATATTTTCCATATTAATTTTCATTGCTATATGACCGAAAAAGAAATAACCAAAAGCAAATCCAAGTATAATAATTAAAAATACATAACCATTATATACCATTACAGCTAACATTAAAAGATATCCTAAAATTGTTTGAAATAAAAATACTAAAGTTTGAAGAGATGTTCTGTAAATTCGATTACAAAATAACATTTTTTTCTTATTATTTAATTGTTGTGATTCATTTTCATCGTTATTTATCAAACGAGATGCTGGACATGAATCATCATGTAATATTTCTCTAGCTGTTCGAGATTTATTTCTTGTTTGAATTATCTAAAATAAAAATATATATATATATAAATAAAATAATAGTGAAATGTGTATTTTTAAAAGTTTTAATATTTAATCATCGGTCTAAACTAATTATAGTCATTATTTTCCCTAATCAGCTTTTAAGAAGAAGCCTGAATTTCATTTTTTTATTTAATTTTAGATATTCAGGTTGTTTCAGTAGACTCTGACCTGTTGCTAACCCAGAGTTGTAATGCTTGAATTCCTAGTCAAGTTCAGGTGGCCACTGGTAAATAAATAAATAACAACCGTTATGTATTTAGACCAAAATTAGAAGCACTATATCTGCCTTGGCATGAGATCAATGTTAGACACTGGGCTAAATCACCCGTTCTATAAACACACACTTACTACGGAAAGGATACAACTAATAACTACTTTAAAGTGAATCGATAGAATATGATCAGTATAGAATGGAGAAAAGTTAAGGCTAACACCGTGCTGTAAGACCAATAGATGATGATGATAAAATTAATTGTCGCAGGTAAGCTAAATAAAGGCAAGCTTTTCGTCCTAGGCCCCACTGATAGGAATACAGGATAGTTGAAGCCGAGCTATGCACCACCAATGAGAAATATAGTAAAATTTTATTACATTCTAAATATATTACAAGAAAAATCCTGAGCGCCAAAAAATCCAACCATCTAAAAAAGAAATAGCATCACAAAAAATTTGAAATTTAATCTTACAAGTCAGAAATTTAGTTAAATTAAAATATTTTACACTTTGGTAGCTTTGGAAGCATTATCTAAGAATAAAATTATGGATTTTTAAGATTCGAATATTTTTTGTTATTTTCTAATACAATTAAAATAAAAACATTATTTTATTTTTAAACAGTAAAAAAAGAAGACAATAAGTAGTTCCCACCGGGGGATTTATATCTATGATTGTAAATATATAAAATTGTATAACTTTACTTTTTTTTTAAATAAATAAAATTATAATTTTCTCTGAGAACGGCTTCTACCGGTAACATATACATAATAAAGATGTTCGATAAAAGATTGAAATTGTATGTTTAGTCTATAAATTTATACTTTTCGACCACATCAAATTATAAAATGGCAAACATTTACATTATAATGAGCTATTTTGTTGCATTTAGTTATAGATTAGATCATCATTTTAAATATTTAATTGCGAGTCACTTAAATAGTATAATTTTTTTCTAAACATAAATTTTTGAAAGCTTATTTTTAAATTAGCAGTGAAACTTTGTGTAAATGATTACTTTGTAAAAGTATAATTTCACAAATGATTATTATGGAAATGGAATTGGAACAATACATTTCTGTGTTCAAATGTATATATATATATATATGGACATAAATTAAAATGTATAGAGTTTTCAAATGCATATTATATGGACACAGAAAATAATAAATAAAAGCGTAAAGCTGTACGTTTAGATACGTTTATGTAAATTATACAAATATTAATCATATATACTGTCATAATATGCATAATTTTGCAAAAACAATGAAACATAAACTTATTTGTATAGCAATAAAATAAAATATGCTTCTTAATGATGCAGGGTTTAACGCAATCCAGACGAAGAGACGTAAATTGTCGTTAACTGTTTACAGGTTCAAAAGACCATCAAGAATATAATTTTTTGTACATATCTTAATTTTCCTAGTATTTTTACATTGACTTATAATTTATTTAGTATAACAAATTCAAAATTACTCGCCAAGTAAAGATAGAATTATTCGACAACCCTAGTTTATGATGTAATAATTGTTATGAGCGAAATGTACATCGACAGTTATAAATGTCATAAATCCTAAATAATAATCAAAATGAAACCAAATTAAAATTAAATAAAAAAAATGTAACATAGAGATGTATCAGTATATAAACCGGTAATAAGATAAGAATTTTCTGTATAGTTACACTCTCATGTAACACATCTGATATAGGACATTTTAATTTCTGTAGAGCTCTATCCAATCCCGTATCTATTTAGCTGAATAATTACTTTTTAATAATTTAATAAAACTTATATATATACCAAATAATTAATATAATTTAATAAAAAGGGCCACATTTTGAAAGGGAAAAGGACCTATAAAGTTGGTCTACAAGTTTATATGTATGAAAATAAATAAATTAATAAAACTGTATTAATAAAAAAAATGTATATATACAAAAGACTTACCTTAATTGCTTCATAGATCAAAGCAAATACTAATAGAACTGCACCTAATCCAATTAATTGTCCAACACCATTAATATTTAAACCTGGAAACATAAATAAACCAATATCTGTGCTCCAATAAAATGACATCGGATGATGATACATTTTGTCTATATTTTTTTTTCTTCGATATTTTGTATTATAACTGTTTTATAAAAAACAAAAAGCAAATTCAGTTTTTTCTATGTTAATTCTGTACTCTTTTTCATTTATCTGTAAAAAAAAAAGAAAAAAAAAAATAAGAGCAATTGAAAATAAAAAATTAAAAATATTTTTGTGTAAAATATAAATTATTTAATTAAAATTTATTAAAAATTAATCGAAAGCTCATTTTTTTGTTTTTACTAAAGGACTACATTTTAAATTTTTGATATTCTGATGTAATAGTTTGGTGAAATATGCCGTAACTGTGACAGACATAATTGACACTATAGTATTTGAATGTAGTTACTAGATTTATGCTACATAATATGTCAGTTTTATGCTATCAATTCGAACGTTTGAATTAGCTTAGTATAAGCATGGTATGTATATGTAAATCAAGCTAATCGAAATTGATTTTAATTTTAATTTTTATACTATTATGCCAATTTTGTCATAGATAGATAATATATAATAGATGATGTGTAAATCGTATGAGAAGTTTTTAATCAATTTTGGTTTTAAAGCTTTTCAAAAAGAAATTTGGGAAGAAATAGTTTCACAATGCAAGCCTGTCTCGTTTGTATTTTTAAATAAATCTGTTTAAAAAAACAAAACATAACAAGTACATCAAGTACAACACACAAACACAACAAGTACACAAGCACACAAACACAAGTACAACAAGGACACAACTAACAAGTAGTTAGTTAGTTATGAATCGCCGAGACGTGAATACAAAACGCAAAACCAACAACTTTTACGCCAGGAATAGCAAATAACATATTATTTATTTTATTCAATTAAAGGTATTCATTGTATCAGCTTCCAAGGTCAACACTTGGCAATAACTCAAAGGTTTTCATTATATATAGCTACTAAGGTCAACACTCGGCACTCGTAATAAATATATTTCAATATAAATTCACATATTTTAAAGTTTTGGTTTATTGTTTGGATTTTTTATTTCGTTTAAATTACAATGCGGTTGTGCTCATTCGTATAGTCTCACAACAATTGAGTAGGAAGTACAACAAGTCGAAATGTCTTAAAGCACGAATTTCTATTAAAACCCGGCTTATAATTCAAACAAACTTACGAACTACAAAATTTATGAGTTACAAATTATTTAATTTACAAATTTACAAAATACATATACAAATTAATAATTAAATTACCATTCTACAAAATTTACAAAAATAACGAATTACAAGATTTACAAATCATAAAAATTTACAAATCACGAATTTGAGCTCATTTTTATATATACACAATATTCAAATAAATATTTTAAAGTTACTAACTAATTTTTTTTATTTTTTTTTCTATCACTGTTAACGTTAACACTTTATGTGATTTTTTTTTTATTTACAAAACGTTCAACATACATAAAAATAATTACCTAATATATTTTCTTTGCCTACATAGCTACTAAATTTAAATATTAAAAAAAAAATGTCTTTCAAAAATTCCATTAAATAAATTTTCAATATTTCACTCAATAAAATACTCAAATCTTAACTTTTAAATTACATATATTGTACGAGTATATAGGTTAAAACAAGATTTGAAATTGAGATTTAAAAATTGCATAACAATGACATAAAAGCATTTCTTGTAATCTTGTGTTTTTAGATACATATATATATTTATATATACACATTATATAGGTAAGTATATAAATTTTAACAAAATACAAAAATTCCAAATTAAAAAAAAAATAAAATCAGAAAAACAAAAAAAAAACCTGTAAGTCAGTCAAATAAAATATAACTTGCACATAATATTTTGAAAGTGAGAGTAAAATCTTGTTTTTGTTGTTATTTTATTTCTTATATCTTTCCATATTCTGTTTACATTTCGTTATTCTAGCAAAAAAAAGGTATTTTTTATGCACGACAGACAAAAAAACAATGTGTACATAAATTAGGAAATTTTAATCATTTTTAAAATAAATACGTATAGATAGATATTTAGTATATAGATAGATAGTGAGTATATAAATAATAATATATAAATACATCTTCTTCTGTTCGTCGATTCCTGATTTTGATGCTACATATAAGAAAAGTGTAATGATTGTAGAACTGAGGATGTCTATACCTACAGTGTAATCTTGCTTTTATAATTCATTTGACAAACAAATTTCGTTGTTTAAAATCGAATTTTGTTCAAATTTCGATGCTGAACATTTTTAATGTGACATTTTCTTAACTCTAAAGACATATAAGGGGTAGTCAAAGTTGCGTCTTTGCAAAAAAAAATTTTTTTTGTTCATATTTGGCATGTTAGCAAAAAATCTGCGTAGTCCAAAAGCAAACCCTAGTGTTCATAGTTGCAGTCCGTGTTCAGATTAAGCATGTATTTTGCTGCGTTTGCCAACACTCGGCACTCGTAATAAATGTATTTCAATATAAATTCACATATTTTAAAGTTTTGGTTTATTGTTTGGATTTTGTATTTCGTTTAAATTACAATGCGGTTGTGCTCATTCGTAAAGTCACAACAATTGAGTATGCTATTTTGTTGCGTTTGCATTAATAGCTATTATTGTACGATTGTTTCGAAATAAAAAATGGTTTTAGAAAACATGTAAGAAAATTAAAATATAATTTAAATTAAATTAAATTGAAATAAAAAAATAAATAAAATTATTTATTTTAAAATATAAATAATTATTTTAAAACATTTTGAAGAAATAATTTATATATGAAATAAATACAAACAGCTGGTGGTGGGATGTTGCAATAAAATTCACAAACCAGAATTCATTTTTGTCTTCAAATTAATTATCAAACTTTTTTCACCTTAAACCATGTGGCTTCAAATTTCATCAAACTTTCAAAATGAATAATAAATAAGGCTCCCATTACACAGCAATCAATGGTCATTATATTGTCAATATATTGACCGTTGATTGATGAGAAATGATTGATGGTGGTTCTATTCTCATCAATCATGCTGTCAAAATCAGCGAAGGAAAAAAATGGCTTTTTGGTGGAATGTTCAGATATTATTTTTTGGGAATGTTCAGATAAGGTTAAAATATTAATTTATAATGTAATTTTAAAAAGAACAATTTTTATATTAATTTTAATAATTATAGCAATTATTGTAAAAAAAAACAACTGATATATTATTAAAATTATTCAAATGTGGAAAAAAATAATTTATTGTTTTTTTGTACACAACATTTACTTTAAAAATTCAAAAACATTCCTCCAGAAATTATATTTTCAATATTCATATATGTTTCGAAATTATCAATATATTCAGAACACTTCCACAGTAAGATTGATGAGTGCATGATTGATGTGTAATCGGTCATCATTCTTTTCATCAATATATTGTCAATATATTGACGAAAAGATTGAAAAATAAAATTTTTATCTTAAATGGTTTTTTCTCCAACTATGAACACACGAATAACATGAAATGACCTTATAATCTAAATCGCAATTGGCCAAAAAAACGAAATAATGCAGTTTAAAATTTGAATTTTTTCTTGTGATTTTAAGTTGTAATTCCCTTTTGATTTTAGAGATCACATGTGATATTCTGTATATGGAAAATACATTTAAATGCCAATCGACATATGCGGCAATTAAGTTGAATCTGGCAATTCGTTAAATTTTCGTTAAACATAGAATTTTTATGTTAAATTCCATCACCTAATTCTACATAATTATGTAATTTGTTTTTAGGATCGGCATATAATTTGACGAATATCTATGTCAACATCTCTAGGCTATTTGACATTTACAAACATAGTTATATGTTATTATAGTTCGCGTATTATGCTTATGATAGAGATGCAGTACAGTGATGATGATGAAAATAAAATTAGATAAAAGTTTTTGATAATCTAATTCAAGGGTACGTCACGATATCCCGACAAAAAAATTAGTCAATTAAAATCTCACCAAATGGAAATTTCATATTATTTTTTTTTTTTTTTGATAAAAAGGTATATATATAGTTAACTGTAAACAAAAATTGGCACTTTCAAATCTACAGAAAAACTGCATATTGAATGTCGAAATTTCGATTCTTGATTGTTTTAGTACGTTTATTTTTTTTTTTTTTTAAATATGGTATTTTCGGTATTTTATCAAAATTGGGATTTTATATGAGACCATCTTGACTTTAACATTTGTAATATACTCGCTTAAACAACATACTGATATTAGTAACTATACTCCCTATAGTTATTGCAATTTTAAATAATGAAACACTCTGTATAACTAACTGTATTACAAATGTGTATCTGATGTTTTGATATAATTTTTACTACTAATGACATTGAACACATTTTTTTTATGTTATTTTTTTAGACAATAGATAATAAATTCGCAATCTAATGCGTTTTTTTAAATTTTCTTATCTTATCTTATCAAAGTATCATAAATATAATAAAAAAAAATTTTTTTTTTAAATTGCATTTCTTTGTTAAAGAAGATATTACGATCGATTACCCTATTGTAGTTCTAGACTAGATTTTTCTATTAGAATTTTTTATTTATAATAAAAAAAAATGTTCTTATCAAAAATGGATTATCAAAAAAGAAAATTTTTTTTTTTTGCATTGTAACAAATTTCTAAAATGTATATCAGGTCATTACACTCCTACAAAAGAAAAAAATAAATAAAAAATTGTTTATACTAAGCAATTTAGTAAGTATTTAGGTAGTTAGTGTTTTGTAATTAAAATTTTATTTAAAATTATTTCTCAATAATAATTTAGTGGTGGGTTTTTACTTTATAAAAATTTAATTAAAATTAATTTAAATTAATTGCGTTTTTAGTAAATATCGGATATTTGCATAATTATCTGAGTCACAATACAGTTGTATAACCAAACTCATATGAACAATTGGTAAATATGTACTTTATATTTGTGAATTTGAATCATCTATATTATATATATATATATATGTACAATTCTATAATATATATATAAATCATAAAATTCACAAAAGAAAAATTTGTTCGTTTTTGTTATTAAATTATATTATAGTAGTATAATGGGAAAATAAATTAATAATAAAGATTAAGAAACGTAATAAATTGGAAGATTGTGAGGTTTCGAACAAATTGTAGTAAATTGAGTAAAGACGTGTTGTTTGTACAAAACCTAGTCAAGCAACAAAAAAATTTGGTTTTTTAAGAGTCTATTGTAATCCACTAAGATGGATTAGAGCATGGAAACATTATTAGATACACAATGAAATATCTGTAGACAGAATTAAGTTTACATATCTAAGAAATTAGAATAAGTTATGCTAATAAAAATTATAATGCAAATTTCAACAAATAAATTAATTAAATTAAAAAATTAATAAATTGTAACATTGTTTTGGGAAGCCTGTTTTGTTTTTGTAAACTTGTCGTTATGGGCTAACGTGATGTAGCAACGTATCAATAAATGACTGTCACCTTAACTGAATTTTTAAACTAGTTAACTATATTATGTTAACTTTAGCTATTTATTTTTATGATCATCAAAAATACTTTTTTATATATATATGTTAGGCTTCAATTTTTTTTTTCTATTTTTAATTTTATATCAGGAAGCTTTAATGATTCTTTGAAGTTTTTTACCAGTATGTCATTGGAAATATTCTATACAATAGTTAAAGACTTACCAAATGAACCTGTGTTGGTCAAAATTACAATTTTTAAAACCCAGATCACATTCTAATATTTTTAAGTTAATACATTTGCTTTGTCCCGATATTTTTTTTGTTTTTTTCTTTCTCAAAAAGCCATTTTCAGTTCTGTATGAACTTTATAAAACTAGTAGTCTTTAATTTTTCCCTCCAAAATTAAAATCTCTTTTCAATCATCTCTATATTATCTAGTAAATGTAATTTCTCATTAAGTATGTACATAAGTATAATAATTTGTATAACTATAGTAAAAAAGTATAACTAGTTATGGCCTGAAAAGCATAATCAGGTTCAGAAAATTATTTCTACTTATGATGACTATAATTGTAGTTCTCTATCATTTTCAATCATTTTTAGAATTTCAACATTTGCTATTCTAGTCTAACTATATATAAGATATTGTTATAAATCGTCGGTAATATCAAGGTTTAAAATTGTTTTATTAGACGCTATAAACCTTGAATATGCTGGACTTATCAAAATGTTAAATATAAAATGTGGTACTCCAAAGAAATACTTCCAATTAACTTAGTATATTTATTTTTAGAGTTCAAGTTTTTACAACATATACAAAAGTCCAAAACATCATTTACGCAACTGAAGTTTCTTGTGATTATACAGAATACGCTTTGTTAAATTCCAATCTTGTCATATCGATTCTATATTTGATTTATTTGTTTGAATTCCAATATTTTTAAATCAAACACCCAAAAACTATAAAGATTTATTGAATGTTCACGCTCTTAGAAGCCATTTTTAGGGTCACCAAAATCATCCACCATATCGGGATATTGTTTTAACGGTATTGATGTTACTAACCTTTTTTCTTCTAATAATGGATATTTTATATTTCTATAATTTCAACAAAGATTTTTGTCCTAAATTGAAAAATCTATTGGTCTTCTTATTCGTATAGCTACATTTTTTTAAGTGATAACCAAATTGTATATACATATTCTGGCCATAATTCGAACACACGACCTTCTAATTGATAATTAGATGACATAAACAATACACTACATAGACCGACATTTAATAAGATATTTCAATGGATTGATCTATTTAATTAAATAGAA
Source organism: Argyra leucocephala (assembly GCA_963942445.1). Taxonomy (NCBI): domain Eukaryota; kingdom Metazoa; phylum Arthropoda; class Insecta; order Diptera; family Dolichopodidae; genus Argyra; species Argyra leucocephala. Next base: position 106,826,759 of record OZ012681.1, read on the forward strand.
GCTAAAACACCTTATGATTGAGTTCACTTAATTGTTTTGATTTAAAAAAAAATATGAAAAATTACTTATCAAATCAGGCAATCTTAAAACTACCTACAAATTTACATATATGTACTTAACATATATATAATATATTCTACCAGTATATTCCATATCCTATCGGTATAGAAGTTCTTAATTCTTACACTGAGTTGACACTCTTGTGTATAATGATTATATTTTCTGACTACTGACACAAAATCCTGGATTCGAGTTCCACACTTGTGACATGAATGTTATAAAATATTTTATATTTATTTTATTAAATAAAATGAAACTATGGAGAACAGTCTATAAATTAACCTAAGAATGGCTTCTAAAAACTATTAACATTCAAACATAACTTTATATTATGCTTTAAGTAAATAATTTACTTTTCTAAGTTTTCCACCTCTATTCTGACAAGAAAAAATGTGTTTATTTACTGATAAACATAAAGTACAATTATTGAGAAAAAAATAAAACAAAACAAAAATCTTTGCAACCGCCAGTTTCGCAATAATTATTATTATTGTGTTAGACATTTTTGTAGTATATATACATACATGTCAACTCAGAAAAAATCAAATTTTCACTTGAATAAATAGATTTAACAGACTAAGTACTTAAATATAATAATAATAAACAGATTATATTGATTTTATTTTTTAATTGTTTATAAATTTTTTATTTTATTTATTTATTTAAATTTTTATTTTGAATCAACTTTTAAATGTTGATGATGATTAAATTTACAATTAAATAAAAAAAACTTATCTGGCCAATATACTGGACCATAAACGGTCTCTTATTATACTAAAACTACTATTTTAGATTCAGAATTAGACATCAGTACTATGGTGGGGGTTATCACAGGACATACTTATATGAAAACATGTCAGAAGGCTTGGCTCAAATAATTTCTGCAGAGTCTGCAAAGATGAAGAGGAGAATCAGACAATCCTATATGTCTTCTTTGCATCTGCCCGGCAATGGATCACTAAATAAAAACCCATTTTTATTAGTTCATTAGGTTGTTTACATATATGAAAATCTCTGTATTTTCACCTAATTGGTTTCATATACTTATGTTAATCAGCTCAATAATTATTTTTTTATAAATCACATTGTAAAATTATTGTTAAGTTATAAGGTAAATAAATATGAATTCAATAAAGAAAAAAAAGAAAAAAAAACCTATAGTAATTTAATGACTAATAAATGAATAATTTAAATGATCGTGTCCATGTTATAAGAAAATTATACTTACATTTTATTCCCATATTATAATTAAAATTAATATGGAAATTAAATCTTAAAAAATCAAATAGTTAGTTAAACTTTTTTTTTAGCTTATTAAATTGTTAAATTAAAAAAAACCAAATGTATCATAATTTCAATTAAAATTAATATTTTTAATTATCTTGAAATCAATTTGTAAATAACCAATTTCATAAGTAAATAGAATCAAAACCAAAAAAAAAATGCATAGCTGTCTGTCGTATTACCTACATATACCTACTTAATAACACAATTTTTTTATTTTAATAAATTTAAATTATTCCACTGGGGTTTTTTTTTTCACTGTGACCTGTCATCATTTCATTTTTCTATATAAAATTTATCACAATAAAAATATTAACGATTTCAATGTGACATTCAAAGTTTAAATACAAAAATAGTGCTTACTTAATGCGAGAGATAAAAAAAAATTAATTAAATACACAGATTGTATTGCAAGCGATACATACCATACAAATATATAATTTTCATATAATTTATCATTATGTATATTATTAAACAAAAACATGACACTGGACCAGAATTAAATCTCTTTTCTGATTTGTATAGTAACTAAGTATGTGTATGTATAGTAAAAGTACACGATATGAAATTTTTAAATAAATTTAATTAAAATAATTTTTTAATTAAATTATAAGAAGGAAGTTGAAGTGAAAGTACTAGTTATTAAATACGAATGTAATACAAAAATAGAACATAGAAAAATGAAATAAAATTTTCCAAACTCGCTAGCGACAACTGATTTTAGATTTTGTCATTTGTTTTTTTTTTTTTTTGGGATTTCGTGGCGCTCTGGAAAATAACCGATGAGTTCTATGTAAAGTGTCTGATTGTATGTCTGACATGGTCTGACTCACATATTTCGAAATATAATAATAAAAATTTATATAATAATTTCAGCAACGTAATTTAACTGTGTTGGCATATTTTTCAAAAAATTGGTCAATAATAAAAAAAAACAACTTAATTTACAGAATAACTATACCTATTGAATTTAGAACATCTGTTTTGCTTTGTTATTGTCATAGCTTGTGTCCACTTCAGTACTGTGACGAACAATAAAATCAATAAGTAGTTATAATAGTGAAAATCGTCGAATAGTGGAAATATTCGACTATTTTTACTATTATACTAAAATTTTATAAAAAATAAAATCAAATACATATCGTAATTCTGCTGAATTCAAAGAAATTTTAACCTGAACATTTATGAGACGTACAATATTTTGAATATTCTAAATTAATGAAAATTATTATTTTAACTTCATTAGTAAGTATAGACCTTTTTTTATTATTTTATTTACGTGTTTCTATAATGCCTACATTAGTTCTCAAAAATTTAAATTTTAAATGAAATAATAACAAATAAAAAGATTAACACTTGCCTTGAGAAGACTTGAGGAAAGTGTACTAATTCATTATTATTTGTCTATACGTTCCTGGATATAAACCTGGATATAAACCTGACATTTTTGTCGTACTTCAACCCGATGAAAGATTATTATACCTTATACAATACTCGTACATTAAACTTATATAAAATAGTTTTATATTTATATATATAATTCAATGTTTAAATTTTTCTTTTATTTAATAATTTAGGAATTTTTATTATTTGAATTTTTTAACAACAGTCTGGTAATTATTTTTAAATTTAGAATTTAAAATGACTTATGGTCAAGAATTTGTTTTTATATTTGTCAATTTTCTTAAATAAATATCAACAATATTTTTTCGATTCCTGACAAAGGTCTTTATTCAATTATTTTGTACATATACATAACAGTTTTATTTTGGGAACTTCATTCTGTTTATTTTTCTTTGGAATAAAATATGAAAGCATTCGTGGAACAAAAAAAAAAACTGAATCAACAATAAATAAAATATATAATGTTAAAAATAGTCATACATTATGATTATTAATTAATAAGAATTTTTTTTGAAATTAACTCTTTTGAAAAATTTTAAGAACAAAGTAAAGTATATTGTTAAAATATTTTTACAATTAAATATAAAAATAATTATAATATTAAAAACAAATTAATAATAACTAGGTACATTACATATCTAGTGTTAATATAAATTTATGTTTGTTAATACTTTGTATTAATTTTTTGTATTTGTATTAATTAAAATACAGAAGATGAGGAACCGGAAGTAACGATTCGTATATAATTTTGGGTGATTGGGTAGGTAAAACAACATTATTGAAGTTTAAAAATAATATTAAAAAAGGCCTGATAGCATCCAAAGATTGTTAAAAGAACCTAAAAGATTATATTTATTTATGTATTCTTACTTAGTTGAAGTATTAATAAATTTACAATAAAAACAGTATAATAAAATATAAAATAATACAGTCAGGAAATTTAAAGCTAAATAGTTAGAGATTATAAAAATTATACATTTAAAAAACACAATAGTTAATACAGAAGATAAAATTGACTTGATAAAATTGTCTAAATTTATTGTGCACACCTTTGAAATGTAATAGAAAATACAGACACCTAAATCATTCTCTTTTATATTAATTGAATTTTTTAAAATGTTATCAATATATTAAAAAAGTTAAGATAGAAGTAGCCAAGATACCTTTGATCGGGAGTTATAAGACTTCTATACGTTTAATATTAAAATTTTCTTAATCAAACAAAAATTTTATCTAATCTATATATAAAAAAATTGTATAACTACTTATGGATATAAAAGAGTTCTAAATCTAAACCTAATCTATCTAAGCTAAAATAAAAAAATACAAATTTAGGGCATGCACTAAAGGCATCAACAATAGATTGATACAAATAATTAACCTTCTCATTAAATGTAAACTGCGAATTTAAGCATAACCTAACTTGATAATAAAAAAAAAATGATCAACACAATCATCATACTACAATCAATTAATGATTGCCACCACAAATATTTATTATTACATCAGTTGATAATATGTATCTAGATAATTTCAGTTAAAAATCAGATTCAATAATTATGATGCCATCTATAATTTAAAATATAATTAAAGACTGCAATGAACTGTCTAAGAATAAATATATAAAAAAAATTAATTAACACTACTTATTTGTCTTTATTAATACTTTAGGCTCACTTTGAGTTATCATATATAGGTATAATGATTTTTAAAAAATTGTTTGTGTTTTGGTTAACATTTTATTTTTAAAATTTAATTTTGTTTTAAAAATTTTTAGTTTCACTTAACTATTTAAAATTATTATTTTTATTGTTACTAAATTACATATATGTATGTACACATGTAGATACGCATATATGTACTTGTATACATTCTATACAAGCGATATTGAGCTCATTGGAGAAGTAAAAAGAATAAATATGTAAATATGTAAATATGTAAATAAAATAAAAATTATAATGGTGTAGTAAAAAATCGATTTGCACACCACACCATCAATAATGGATTTTAATATATTAATTTCAACATAGTTATTAATCATTATAGCTATTGAAGTTATTTAAATTTTTAAATATATTTTACTCAAAGCGTTAGTTTTTTTTTTTTGTTGTATCTTGTTAAATGATTGATTTCATACTATAGTATATTATATAGTATACATAACTATATATTAAGTATGCATTGAAAGGCGAAAGCCTGTGACTCTAGTGTTTATAATTATCCATTATTGTGGTCAATTAATAATAATAGTTAATAATAATAATAACAATAAGTAGTTAAGTAGTTATACATTTGAAATAAATTGTATTAAATAATAAATAATTCTTAAATGAACTGAACTCTAATGAAACTGATTAACTTATTGATGAGTAGGAGTTAGGAGACATGAAAAAAATTAAACAAAACTGAAAAAGGCTAGTTAATAAGTCGAACGTTGCAAATTCGTTCGTTTTTCATACGAAAATCGTTATTTTAATTAATTAACTAATTTAACTGACTATAATATTTGAAAAAAAAAAAAAACAACGGTATACGTCTTTTGATTTATACTATGCAGTTATCCTCTTGAATTTAATCCTCCCACAAAAATTGTCACAACAATGATAAATTATATTCATAATTCACACAACTAATATGGAAATCTCCATATCACTTGTTTCAATTAATTAATTAACTAGTTAATAAATAATATATAACTACTTATACCTAGTCTTCATAATTATATGAATAATAATTTATTTTAGTTGATAACTGAGATATGTTATGTACATCATCATTATCTTTGGTTGAACATGATCACCATATACTAGTACCAATAGAGAGATATGAAATAGAACAAAAAAAGCACAAAAAACTTGTAAATGATAATTTTTTTTAATTTATAAGACATGATGATAATGTGGTGTTTAGGGTGTCCAGATGTTATGATTTATTTATAATTGTTATGAATTTCGACAAAACTTTTTAAGTCCCGTTTTTTCTTATGTTTATTTTTTTCAAAAGACATTTTTTATCCTTTTTAGGAAAATTTAATTTTTGGATAAAATATTTGGAATGAAAAAATAAATGATTTGCAGTTATAAGATAATTGGCAAAAAAAAAATCATTGTTGGCCTTCAAATTAAAGTGGTCTGAAGAGCGTATATCAACGACAATGGCTTTTTGTACGCTAACGAAACCATCAATCAAAAAAAAAAAAACAAATATTCTTTAGATATATTTTTTTCTAACTATTGTTATTGTTGTGTGGAAAACACTAGTTACCTAGTATTAGTTGTCAAAAAAGATGATCTTTAGTTAATTGTTTTATTTGTTGAAGTGAAAACTGAATTATGAAGATAGATTTTCAATTAAATACGAAGCTCTCAAAATTTCAACTAACCAGAAATTTTGTTCAGAATAAAATCAGGATGTGTGTGTCTAATGAGATTACAAATTCTAATTGTGACAGAAATATGTAAATTATAATTTAATTAGAATTGACTAATTTGAAATTAGCCTGGTTTGTGTCTTGGAATTAGCCAACTTGAAATGTTTTTTTGATTGATAACAGCTCAATTCTAATTAAAAATGTAAGGTAAAATTCATTATTATAATTACATACTTAATGACTATAGTTACATATATATATTTTTAATTGATAATTTAAAATTTTATATTGTTTATATTACCAATTGAAATTGTCAAAAAAATTTTTTTAAATAAAGATATATAATAAAATAAATTTACAATTAAATTTCATTAACTCAAAACTAACATTTATGATGTAAATCTTAGCTTAAACTGTTAGATTTTATAATTTAATAATTATAGGTTTAAAATTAATATTTGACAGTTCTCATTTTCTATGTAATTTGTTGTTATTTGGATTTGTTCTAATTTTTTTTTTTTTTTAATATTTTGTTTATTTATTTTTTGATAATAAAATAATTTTTTAGTACAACTCACTTTTCATTTAAAAAAAAACAAAACAATTACATGCAACAATGTCATCTTGTTGGACAACTGATATTATTAACTAGGTAGTGTTTTCAACACGCAAAAATTACCCTCTAAGTTTTCATTTGCGAAATAAAGAAAACATCAAAAAAACGGAATGAAAACTTGAACGTCAAAAATTGCCATTTTAGTTTGAATTTTTTAAATGTAGGAGGGTATTGACCTATATGATGTGAATATGTCACGGTTTTTTTAAATAGGAAAATGGTCACCCTAACAGTGTTGAATGTATATTATTTGACTTGTTGCTGTTTATTTATGCAGTATTATTTATTTTTATAGTTATAGTACTGCATAAACAAATTTTAAATAACTCAGTTTAAAAATTTTTGTACATGCAAAATAAGTGATTTGGTTATTTGTAAAGCTATGATTTTTAAAGTAAGTACATTAATATATATACACATGTACGCATTTATATATTTTCTTTATACATAAGTACGACATACCTAAATTGTGTAAGTTAAATTTAAGTTAAATTTTTATTTGCCTATTGTGCAATATAAATAGTTAAGAAATATATTACTGTTTGCATCTTAATAAGGAAATTAAATAAAATTTTATTTATTTAAGTACACACGTATACGTAACTGTATTCGAATAGATATTTTATTGAATTTTCAAGCTTTATTTTTTAATGTTTATTTTTCGTAATATGATAACAACTGTCATAGTGTCATTATATTATAAAATCAATGTTCTTAAACAAATTATTTATTTGTTAAAATTTATTAATTATAAAACGGAAAATAAAAATTAAAAACTCATTTTTATCTGGTATTATACAAAATAAAAATAAATCCGTTAATTATTTTTAATAATAAAATAATCAAAGCTTTTATCGTTATGTTATTTACCTTTAGGTCACTTCACTAGTTGAATTGAATTTTATTCTTGTTCAACTGATTATTTCCAATTGGACCAAAACTTCTAAGCGCTGATTAGAAACACAAATAGTAAATAATGTGTATGTAGATACACTATATTAATTTATATATAAAGAAATACATTTAAATAGAAATATCTTTTATTTTTTTTTTTACATATGTACCTACATACTTATATTTATTTTTATAGTTTTTCTTGCTAATCACCAAATTTATAAATTGTAAAACTAGTTATCTATTGAAAATTTTTATTCACTAATTCTTGGTTATTTGTATGTAAATATAAGTAGGTTTTATATTATTTATTTTAAATCAAAAAAACTTGTATTTTTTAAAATCGAAACTTGATTGCCTTGGAGTTCTTTTTATATATTTTTTGCCATTCTTTGACTTTCAATTATGTAGTTTTTATATTTTTTTTTATTTTAGGAATTGTTGATTTATTTTGTTTTTTATGTCGTAAAACATAACTAAAAGATTTTTTGTTTTTTTTTTTCACATTAACAAAATAGAACATTACCGTAATTACATATTAGAATATTACCGTATATTATTTTAGCGGCAGTAACAATAATAATATAAATATGTAACTTGAACTAAGATGTGCTTTACATTTTTTTACTTGACACAAAATATCTTATCACAATTCACAACAAGAGTTATTTAAAAATATTTTCACAACCCGACTCGCAATTTACAAATTGCAATCACCTGCGCCTTTATTGCTTCTTGTTTGGTTTTTGATTGGATTCAGGATTGAATTGGAAAATGAAATTGGATTTTGGATTCAAAAGCTTATTTTGCTCTTAAAATAATAAAGCTTTTAATTTTATTTGTCATTTTCGTTTGACATTCAAACTTATAGTATTGCCGTTAATTTATTTTTTATAACAAAATGTAGCAAAAGTAGATTAATTTGTAAAAAATAAATGTTCTGGTCTATTGCAATTTAGAATTACATATATAATTTCTAATAATTCAGGACCAAGTCTCAATATATAAAATTTATATTTATAGTATGGGTTTTCAAAAATATAAATAGCATTTTTAATGATGAATATTATAATTTTTTTAATCAATAGATTAAAACAGTAATGTATATATGAATTCTCATATATGAAATTAAACGACATTACCATTATAATTTAAATGGTAAAATACAGCATTACCATTATAATTTAAATCGTTATGATCACTCTGTATAAGCTAACGCTCTTTTTGAGAATAGAACGAATAAATAAAAATAAAATAAATAACAATCAAACAATGCAAAATTAATTAATTATCGATTATCGATTGTACTACTTGTAATCTAATTTCAGTACCATAATTTTGGATGTAATATTTTATTAAATTATTTTTGAAGTGCTGAAGTTTTGCGTAGCATTGTTTTGCATCACCATAAATTACTTGAATAGTACTAAAATATCAAATTCATTCACTAGTCATTTATTATACTAATTTATTACTTTTTGATAATTGATTTATCAAGAGAATATTTGCTTTTGAAAATATGAATTTGATAAAATTGAATTGAAAAAGCTTTTGACAGTTCTACACGTTTATTAGGCGTGCAAAAACAATATTTATTTTGATTTGTTTTATCATTATTTATATGAAACGGAATTAATTTATTTTGCATTATTTGTATAACACGTATAAAAATAATGCGTTATTTAACAAAAAAATGAATGCATTATTCATAAGAATGTCAGGCAACAAAATTTATAGTTTTGATAATGTTCAAATATAAAATTTTTATTCCAAATAAACATATTCGAATAACTAAATTATTCAATATAATTTATTTTTAATTTATTGCCATTACTTATAAAATAGGTAGATTTTATAGTAAAAATTGAAATACGTTTTTTTATTCCTTTGAATTACTAATGTGACTTTAAAGTATCACCGCTAGGTAGCAATCTATTCATTAAAATTTTGTTTTTTCGTTTTGACAGTAGTTTTTTTTGTAGGTTATCTTAGTTTTTTTTATTCATTCAAAAACAATAAAAGGAAAGCGGTCTTTTAATTTAATTAAAAATAAATAAAGTTTAATATAAATAAATTAGTTTTGTTAATTTAACAAAAAAATGTCTATTCAAGCTACACAAGATTCGTTATTGCAAGCTTTACAAATAATTCCAAATCAAGAGTATTTATTACAAGGTTCAATATTAGATTCTGGTGTTGAAGCTTTGTTACACAGGTAAATAAATCTTTTTAATTTAAGTTTAATTAAATATATAATCAATTTCAAAAACTTTTTGCAGATTAAAAGGTTTATGTGATAATGTTGATACTGGACCTGAAGCATTTCATGATCATGAAATATGTTTAACATTAAGAGCTCCAAATAATCAAGCGGTAATGCAGATAATTTACAATTCCAAATAAAAAAATTTTTGTAAAATTTTTAAGTTGATTTTTTAAAACAATAACATTTTTATATATTATAGGTTCCACTATCGTTACGTGTTCGCAGAGCGCTAGATGTTGATGCACCATATCAATTGCGTTATATTGGTCAGGCAGAAATCGGTACCAGACCAACTTTAGTTCGTTCAAGTATCGATGTTGGTTGTACATCAACTGTATTAGAATTTTTAACAGAATTAGGTTGTCGAATTGAATTCGAATATGTAAATCGAGGTTATATGTTTCGAAAAGGGCGCATGAAAATTACAGTTTCAAAAATTTTTAAAACAACTGAACCGGGCAAATTTAGTAATGAAGCAGTTTCGAACAGTTATCTTGTTGAACTCTCAGTGTTAGGTACAAATAAAATTAATATTTAAAAAAAATGATTAAAAATATTTTAGTATTAAAAAAATATAAATAATTTTAATAAGATTTTATAATTTTTTTTTTATTTTATTTTAGCTCCTAGCGGTCAAGATCAAATGGGTGATGAAATGAAAACTTTTGCAGAACAATTAAAACCTTTGGTACTATTAGAAAAAATTGATTATAAGAGGCTTGGTTCTTTACCCTAATTATACATATTTAAAAATATATTTAGGTAATCTTTTTTTTTGTAATAATAATTGTAATATACTATAATAATATATGTTATATAATGGACATTAGTAATTAAGAATTGTATAGGAATAGTTAAATCTGAAAATATATATATCTTGTATATTTTATACTAATTTAAGTTATTGATCGCAAAAAAAAGGAGGGAAAATAACGAAAATAAAATGAAGACTTTCAATATGAGACTAACTGTACCTTAGTTTTATACCAAGTATATAATATATTCTAATTTTTATTTAAAGAAATTTCTCAATAAGATTTAATTTTTGATAGATAAGTTCAAATTTTAAGAGTATAAATTTGTATATTTTAATTTATTCTTACATATTTAATAAACTTTGACTAAAACGAAAATGTAATACGGTACTTTCAACTGAAAATTTAAAATAATATATGTAATTTTTTTTTTAATTTCATTAAAAGTGTAAAACTAATAAGATTATTTTAAATTTATTCCTAAATAGGGATGTTAAGAAATGTGAATTTAAGAAAAATTAAATATAATTCAAGATTTGAAATAGAAGAAATTAGTTTTGAATAAAATATATGAAAAATTAGAAATAAAGAAGTTGATGTAAAACTTACAAATTTATTGCGATCACAAGGTAAGTTCAATCACCAATTTAACTATTAAATTTAATTTATTGATATACCTATTTTTTTATAATTATTTTATTTAAATTTATATTAAATATAAAATAAAAGTTGATCAAAAAATTTATCTTCAACATTACTGATAAAACCATAACGCGAAGCATTATTACATAAATTAACAGTGTTATGGCATAAATATTTTTTTTTTCAATTTTTAATGCTAATTAAATATCGAAAAATAATATTTAAAATAAATTTTACACCTAAGTTCTAAATTCGCATATTAATATTAGATACTATATATTACTATTGTATAAATATAAATAGAGTAATAAAAGAAATGGAAATTTGAAATTAGCTGTAAATCAATTTACAATCATTTAAAATGTTTTAAATTTTATTTTTGTTATTTTGGGAGTTTAACATATAAAAGACACGTTACGGTATCATTAGATTTACCGATTAATAAAATTTTGTTTAAAGCCATGTCATTGTAGATTTTAGATCTAAGAAATTAAATGACTTGGAAATTAATTTTTCGAGTTATAAACGGTTATTATTTAATTATAATGAAAAATAAAGTTAAAATTAGAGCCTTCTTCATTTGCCATAGTTTCATTATTCGAAGTCAACTCTTCTCGGGTGTAAAATTTCTGATTCTGGGTCATCTCTAACTTCATTTTGTATTTTTTAAAAGTAAAGTAAAAGTTGTGAAATATATATGTATGATTATTTGAATGTTATATTTAACGAGTATAACGAGAATTTTTATATTTCCAAGTTATTTTACACCTCTAAGCATTGAGTAAAAATTAAAAATCAACATGGCTATTTTATTGTGTGATTTATTAGGTTCTCAAATCTGAAACATTCACCAACTTTCTATTTTAATATAATTTAATATGTATTTACAGACAAAGCAGTATTTATCAGGATTTAGGCAGTATGTTTGTTGTTTTCAATTAAATATATTAGAATATTCGGAAACATTGTATGTACATACATACATCTAAATGTGTGTACTTATCAAATAGTTCTATTCTCATAATAATGTACCTTTGTTCTATTCTGTTAAAATAAAATCTATGAAGTCATTTAGTAAAATAAAATGTTTATAATTATACCTTTACTCAGTTAATTGTTTTCTTATAATATGACTGTTAAACAAATTCTGTATAAATATATAAGTACATATTGTGTATATATTACAAAACATGATTCCACACAAACTACAAGAGCAATGTAATACCTAATATAGACATTCAATGCTGTTGAATGCGATTTTTACCAGTGAAACATTAATTCGTTTATGGTACATAATATTGTATATTGTATACAATTACTTAGTAAAAAAAGTACACTTTTTAAGTGGAAATATTTAAAAAAAAAAAAAAAAACAAAGCAAACAAAACGGACTTTATATACTATAATATTCTATGATAATAACAAAAATTAATTGCAATTTGAATCACTTGTTACTATCATACATTCAATGATTCAAGTATCTCTCACTTACCTTCATAATAGGTTGTTAGATATTTCCATTCAAATTATTTAGTAGGTACTACGATATATATGTATGTACATATGTAATAATTTTCTAGTTATCATGCATTTAATAATTTTTCGCTTAGCAGCATGCGAAATGAAATTGAACTTTGAAATGAATTTAATTTAGAATTTATAAGCTTTTGAAGGAATTTTTAACTAATTGTTTCTTATCTGTTAATTATTATTTATTTATTGTTGGGTAATAGTAGTACATGTATTTAGAGTATTAGAATAAAAATGAAATAAATTAAAATTGATTGATAACAATTATAACCTAACTAAGTATATATTATTTGTTATTTTTCTGGTGCCATAATGTCTAAATTTTCTCGTGCATTTGAAATTCTACAGAGTGTGTCTTACACTATGATATTATTTTTCACATTGTGAAACATCTTGTCTTGAATTAACGAACTGCAAAGAAAAAACTGTACAGTAAGTAAATGGGGTAGTAAAGAGAAAGGTGAAATGAAAAAAAGATATGACGTATATTATGTATATATGTACATATTTATATAAAAATAAAAATAATTAAAAACTTAAAAATTATAAAACTATAAATAAATGTTCTGCTGTCCCACATACCAAAAGTTAATGAGCCTAAAAAATACGCGGATATATTTATACATATTGCGTAATAAATAAACCGCGATACTTATTTAGAACCACTTTTTATTTTGCTTATTTTTAAAATTAGCTCAAAAACAGAAATTATAATTGATGTGAACAATTGAAAGGAAAAAGTGACTTTAAATAACTGTCATGGATTGTATAAAATCAAAAGTACATATATAAAAAAAATTGTATTATTTATTCAATATATTACTTCAGATTTCAGGATTTGCAGATTTAAAAAATTTTAATTTTAGAAGCTTTTCTTTATTTTTTTGTATTGACAAAATTATGAGATACACATACCAACTACTTTTACATCGAGTCTTGACCATAAATGGGCTATTATTCAATTAACTATATCATCATCATTTGTTATGGTTCTACAGCTCAATGTAAGCCTTTATCTCGTTTAAATTTTTTTTCTAAGTTGCCACATTTTGTGCAATTGTCGTCCATCCGTTGACTCCAATCTTTCGACAGTTATCCTCGAATTCATCCGATCATCTTGATATTGGTCTACCTCTTCCTCTAGTATTGTAGGTACAGTATTGCATCCAATATTATTTTTAACATCTTTTGATCATTCATCCTCATCACATGTCCTGTCCTAATATTTATCAACTATACTTTAAATTTGCAAATAAATGTGTTGCTGAGTAACTTTGTCTTTATAATACCATAGTATCATTTTATTTTTAGTTTTTAGTAACACAAAAACAGTAATCATATTGTGTTATTATTAAAATTATGGTTGTTGTACACTACAATTTCAATCTAATACAAATTTTGAAAGAATTAATTCTATCACCAAAATTATTTGATCCTTAACACTGAAACAATTTATTTTTTGTTTTATAAATTCGACCATTCTCGTTCTACTACACCACCTGTATAAAATTAATAAAAAAATTAAACCACATAAATTAAAATAATATAATAAATCACCCTGTATATTCAAATATTTATTTAATTTTTTAAAATTGGTTTTTAGAAAAAAAATAATCTAATTATTTGTCCTACCCTGTCACACACCTTGTGATATAAAATAAAATGTATGAACGTGATGAAACACCCTGTTTTATAAAAATATTTATTACTTTAATTTTCTAAAATTTATTCGAATAAATTTTCCATCTCATTATTTAATTTAAAACGTGATATTATGTACCGCATTTTATGTTAAAATCTAAAACAGGGAAACCTAACAGATAACCTTTGTATGTATTCTGACAGACTGACAGACAAAGAAATCCAAAATAATTATGTATTATTATTTTAATCAAAGATTAAATTATACTGATAAATTATTATGCAATAAGAAAAAAAAATTGTCTCAATCTCAATATAGAGGACGTTAATAGGAAGGTAAGACATAATTTCTACCAACGATCTCCAAGTGTTCCAAAATTAAATTTGGAACTGAAGATTGTCATTTAGAATTTCTAAACTAAGTACATCTGTCTGTTATTCTGAATATAATAATTAAATTTTTGGCTCAAAATATTGTATGAGACATTTAAACTAAATTATATCTGAATGTTTGTGGAAACATAACACAATCCGAAATTATAAAATTACAAAAATTTAAAAGTCCCGAAATCTTAGTCCCAAATTACGTAATCCAATTTATAAAATTGAAAATTACAAAATTAAATTAAAAATTAGAAAAAAGAAAACAAATGTTTAATAATATAAATTTGTATGCATTATGAATGAAAAAAGGTGAACTTTGGAGGCATTCCAAAGGTTGAAAAGTTTATAGAACAACCGTTTTTATTTATCCAACAAGCTTTTCTATGCTATCCAAATATTCCTTATATTAATCCAAAGATATCAATTCTTAGTTTGCAATAATCGGGAATAAGTTTACTTGTTGCAAATGCCAACTATGGATGTAGATAGTGAGATTTTGACAATAATATAGATAACAGATGTGTAAATAATGCACTTGTCTAATACACAAAGAACTAAGAGCCAAGCATAATAATTGCCTTGCAACGATTTCTTTTGTTTATTTTTTTTTGTACAAAAGACGAGTTATTTTTACAAAAAACATTTGAAATGTAACTTTTTGATAAATTTTTTCGAATGAAATAAAAGTAATTGCTCCCCAAATTTCATTGTGTTCATTTTGGACCCAATAGAATATTGCAAGTATTAGATTAAATTAGATTATGAATCGAGAGGGAATCTGTCCCCTACATCATAGCAGCCGAAAATGGTCTTATTATGATAACTCGTGTTATTTTGAGTCATTAAGGATATTGATTTTGTGATAACACTCAGGATATTCTGCAATGGTATGCTGGATAGCTCTCATTGTTCAGGGAACGCTGTTTCCATGTGGCAAAGTGTGCTACGAGTGAACACTCTTCGCATTCACAGAGAAGATTTTTAATAGATTCTTCCTCTATTTCACATATTATGCACAAAATGTTAGACCCATTTTATAAAGGTGTTTTTTTATTAGGCAGTGGCCTGTTATTATTCCTGCCAAGTAACGTACCTGATTCCTATTGAGACATAGAAGAGTTTTGATTTTCTTGAGTGAGCGTTTAGGCATGAGGATTTTTGCTTGACGATTTCCAGGAACGTTGGTCCAGTAATCTTCAGCTTTTTACTCAATACCCCAGACTATTAATTGAATTTAATTGTGCTCAATATTGAAAATATACTCAAAATATTTTTTTTTAAATTGATTTAAAAAACACTTTGCTTTAAAAATTTAAGACATTTTTTACTTTGAGTAAAAGTTGTAAGACTCAAGCCAAGAAAAAAATAAGTCTTATTACAAGTCAAATGGCTTTCAAAGTAAAAATTACATATCTTAAAACCTCGTATATTTATGTCGATGTTATACCCTCTTCAGTATAAAATACAAAAGTGAATCATAAAATGAATTATTAATAATTGAGATGTCACACAACATTTAATATCGTTAAGTCAACGTTCAAATGTAGTTACAACGTACAAATGTAGTAGCCCCAACAGCCGCCACGTAATATTCGCAGAACAAGACTTTACCATAAAAATGTAGTCGAAAAAAGAGCTGTGAAATACCAAAACTCTTTCATTAACCGATATATCTCTGCCAAACTATGGAACACTTTACCACCCATATGTATTATCCCCAAAATACGACTTGGATGTTCTTACGAGATAAGTACATATAAATAAATACTTATTCAATTATCCATATTTTCCTAATCCTTCACACTAATCCTATTCCTATTTCTAACTTTTTATTATTTAAATATTTATTTATGTCCTTCTTATTCGGTTCTATGAATTTTTTTAAACCTTATTACTATGTATTAAGGTTTCATTGAAAATAAAATGTTTTACTTTAGTTTCTGTCAGTAGTATAAGAGCAATCTGTTGGTGCACTACAATTTCGTATCTTCAACTGAAGAGAAGCTGCTCTTGATCGGCAGAAATGAAGAACGTTAATGCGTAAGATGCAGGATTTACTGTCCTCTTGTTCACTTAAATGAGTAAGTAAGATTGCATTACTTTGAAACTCTTTAAAATCTTTTACTCATAACCAAGTCGTTGTCTAGGTCATACTTTTTTGTTACTATGCAATAAGAAGGAAAAAAATGTACCCATCTCAATATAGTGAGAGAGAGAGAGAGAGATGGGAAGACGCTATTTCGCTGTGGTTATCTCAACAATGTCGAATGAAATGTTTTAAATTTGATATATACTCCTGATTTTTTTTTTTAATATATTTTAGTATAAATTTAGGTTATGAACTTTTGGGGACTTATGTACGTTGGATATTTGAAAAAGAAAAGTAATTGTTAAAGGAAAGGAAAGAAAAAGGAAGAAAAGATTTGTGGGAAAAATCGAACAATGTGGTTAATATTATTTGCAATGTCTTAAGCCTCTGCAAATCATAAATAAAAAATCCTTCTCTAATTGTGAATTCGCTTCGATTGCAACCCAATTTCACATTCGAGCTGTTCTAACTATAAAAATATTTCGAATAATCGAAGTCAAACCATCTTGGAATTTTAAATGTGAAAGGGTGGCCACTTGATGCCTCTCGTGTTAAAACACCAAGTAGAAATTAATAAAATATAGCAAGGGTTCCAATACACGATGATCAATTGTTATAACGATGATAAGTTGTATATAATCACCTACATACGACTTTGTTAATTTGTTTATTCAAAATTTATATACTTCTCAATAGTTTATTTTGTAGATTGGTTTAAATATACTGTCAGTTTCAATATTATTTACACACCACAATTGTTTTTCGAATGTTTGTGAACCGAAGTCAAAATCTGCTACAATTATTAACAAATTGAACTAAAATTTTATTTATAAATTTTTACTATTTTTTGAACAATTCAAACAAGAGAACAACAAAAAAAGTTTAAAAACAAAAAAATAAAAAAAAAATTTATAATTATTTACACTTCGCTTTAAAAAGTTGAAAAAGTCGAACAAAAAAGTGTTAGTACCCTCAATATTATTCAATCAGTGTACTTAAGAATAATCTAAAATTTTGTATTCGCCCCCTTTGTGTCAATTACCTCTTGAAGGCGTTCTTTATGGAGTCTACTAAATTTTTCAACATTTGGGAGTCAATTTCATTCTCAGCCTTGAAATCATCAATATGTGCCTCTTCTTTTGATTTTGTCATTTTTTTTGAAGAATTATAGACTTCATTTTATGCCAAACTTTTTCTGTAATGTTAAGATCAGAACTCTGTTGAGGCCATTTTAAAACATTTTGTTCAATAACAGATAAATATTGCGTTATATCTTTTTATTACATCTTGCTTTATGAATAGGAGCATTATCGTGTTGCAAAATAAAATCTTGATCAATCAATGTGGTACCCGCAACAAGTGCAACATCATTCAAAAGATTCAAATAATGGACTGCATTAACTTTTTCCAGACACATCCCTACATAATGATTTTTCTTATAAATCTTCCATGATGTGTGTCGGAATATTTACAGCTCTTTTTTTCTTTTCACTTGGGTGGAAATAATAAAAGTGCTTACCATAGGTTCCATTTATTGAAAGAGCAATTATGTCCAAACACAATATGCGCCTTCAAAATTATTTTGGTTTATCTTTCGTTTTTTGGTTTAACGAATTCGAGTCAATGGTTTTTTGTATAATTAAGGCTGTTTTCGAGACACATACTGACATACACTTTAATTTTTTTTTTTTTTTTAGCCTTGTTCAAACTATGATTTTGCTTATTTTTTTTCCTTTTGTTACGATTGGCATTTTTTTGAATGTTTCTCCAGATTTCGGTCGGATTTCTCTTTACATATCGAACAATTATATCCAATTACATATCCAATAATTGTGGTATTTTATATTTTTTGAAAGCTCAGAAGTGGAAATGCCACTTTTATAATCAACAACGATGGCTAAACGTATTGACATTTTTATACGTTTTAATTACTTCACTATGATAGAAATAAAACTGAAATGGAAAATCTCTATTTCAATAAATTTTGCACTTTCAGACTTTTAAATACTTTTTTTCTACAGATTTTCGACTTTTTAAAACGAAGTGTAAATAATATTGAAACGATAAACACGAGTGCAAATAATTATGAAATTTTTGTTTTGTTGTTCTTTTTTTGAATATCGTTAAAAAAATAGTAAAGAATTTATAAATAAAATTTTAGTTCAATTTGTTAATAATTGTAGCAGATTTTGACTTCAGTTAACAAACATTCGAAAAAAATTTGCTGTGTGTAAATAATATTGAAACTGACTGTATCTTCAAGATAATTCACGATCAAATCAAGAAGCAGTCAACCTTTTATTTTTCTCTGATTGTCTATAAATAACAATTTTTAACGACAATTTAAATATGTATGTACTTAAAAGTCTCTTACCGTAGATCGCATACAAATTGAAAATATTTTATTAATTCTACCCTATGATGACCCAACATGGGTTAACAAATCTAATATGAAGACTGAACTGAAAATTATGGTTGTTAAATTCTGTTTCAATTTCTACTAGACACAGATGTGTAGTCTAAGCATCTTACAAATAAATATTTTTCAAATAATAATAACATTTTTAATAAATCGCATATACATTTACTTGTTAAATTTTAATCTAAATAAATTTATATATATATATATATATATATTTCTTGAGAAAATATAAATTCGGATGCTGTTATCTTCTAACAGGGTTTTCCCGATTTTTTAATTAACATTTATATATTAAATAAAAGAAAAAAACAGACAAAAACGAACACAGGTTCTCACCATAAATTCAATAAGGATAAAAGATACTCGAATATATGAGTACTTGTAAAACAAAAAAAAAAAAAATCAAAAACAATAATTTTGTATCCTAAAAATTTATTTACCTATTTTTATTATATTATCAGAACAGAAGAAACACTTAACTTAAAATTTCAAAAATAATTTTCCATATACTTTTAGTATATAGGTGCCTATACTGCCTATACATTCAACAATGTATGTACATCCATCAGTTTGTTGTATGATCTGCACATTTGTTTTCCATACATATTTGGGAGATAAAATTCAGGTGCGAATATACCTGTAGATGCCTACCTGTCTGGAATTGTACATCATCATAATATTATTTATTGTTTGTGTTGTATTGTACTGTATATGCCGATTTCATCTATTAAAAACGTATGTAGAATTTAAATATTGCGCTTTTTTTTTAAACAGTTTTACGATTTCTTTTAAAATAAAAAAAAAAATGTTACAATCGTATTATTAGATCTCTCTTCAATATTTATATTCTCATATATTATTTAAGGATGAAAATGATGATGATGATGGTTTTAAATTTTGTTAAAATATTTAAACGTTTTATTACTCTTTGAATAGTTCAATTGCTTGCTTTTTTTTTAACACCACACCTCCTAATCTTTGTCATCTTTTAAAATGATTATTTACCCAAAGGATTTAAAACAAAAGAATTTGGAAAAAATGAATATATTTGATTTAAAAATTATTTTCATTATTTCGGAATCCTTATTTAAATAATATAATTTTAAAATTTAATATATGCAAATTAGTTCGAAAGAATTCGTATTAAATACGTACTTATATTAAAACTGATGTTTTTATATATATGTATACATATAGGGTTCGATACAGGTTCGATCCAGGTGCGATACAGGTGGTAGGCTCCAAGAGGTAAAAATAATTTAATGGGTAATTTTTTGGAGTATTTTACTGAATAAAATTGTTCTAGATTGTTCTAGAATAATTAAGTAATTTAATTGTTGTAAAGTTCAGTAATATAGTTATTTTAATATTTGATTGCAGATATCGATATTTTAGAAGCAACATACATACTTCCTTCATTCGTTCAGTTGAACATGAATTAACTGACATAAAAGTTGTGTATTGCGAATTTCTAGACATCAAATGGTTCAATACATTGAAATTAATAAATTATTAAAAAAAATGTTACCTCAATTTTTCGATACAGTCAACGTTCATTCGAGGCACAACAGTTAACAATTCATGACGAGTCACAACAGTTTCAGTTTTTTTTATATCAAAATTTAATTTTTTGAGCAGTTATAACTCGAAAACGGTAAGTCTGATACCCGTTCAATAAATACCGTTACGGTGGGTTTGCTGGTAAACATTTTAAGTGTCAAAATATTTTTTTTGCTTTAAAAAGAGATTAAAAATATCGATATTTTGAAAGCAACATACTTTCTTCATTCTTTCAGTTGTGACTAACTTGTTTTTTTTTTTATTTAAGAAACGGCAAATCTGACGTGAAAGTTGGTATTGTAAAGTTATAAAGAGATCAAATGGTTCAAAAGATTAAAATTAATTACAAAAATGTTACCTCACTTTTCCGTGATAGCCAACGTTTTTCACAACAATCTAATTTTTTTTATACTATTATTTATTTTTTTGGGCAGTTATTACTGATGAAAGTTGTGTATTGAGAAGTTCTAGAGAATGGTTGAATGTATCAAACTTAATAAATCAATAAAGAAAATGTTCAGTATCTCACTTTTCCGAGATAATCAACCGTTTTCAAAACAATTTCAGTTTTTTTTTTATTTCAAAAACGGTAAGTTTTATGCCCAAAAAACATTGTAAAACTGTCAAAATCATCTGTGGAAAAAAACATATTTTATTTTTATATACATTTACTCAAAAAATTGTTAAAAAAGTGTTGCCTTGCCAGTATAAAGAAACTATCCCTGGTTATCTTAAAAATATAGCTTATCAAATATCCCAAACTCCCCTACACGCTGGGTGGCGCAGTAGCTAGAGCGCCTGCCTTTCAACCGAAAGGTCCCAGGTTCGATTCCCGATGAAGCAAAACAAAAAAAAAATTCTTTATGGATTTTTCGACCTGGTCCAGTACCCTTTGTCATTGAGATATAATAAATGGCAAAAAAATAATTGAGAGTATAATCTGGTAACAAATTAAATAAAAATGAAACTATTCTATTTAAGAAGGCTTAGTTCCTGATAATAGCAGTAGTTTTCCACATTTAATGAGTTGATAAGCCAGTAATTTGTTAAATAAATACTCGAAATATTGTAGATTGTAGTGTAAAATTGCAGTACCGTACTTAATTAAGCACGAAAAAGTGATTCTACCTAAGTTACTGTAGAGTGTAAAAAAAAAAAAAAAAAAAAAAAAAAAAACTAGTGTGAAAAAACATCCCAATGTTATAGGAATAAATATCCCCAGTAAATGATTTTTACTGTTCTGGTCGTACAAATTGAATTTTCATGTAAAATAATGTCATTTCATATTATTTGCCTCTTATATCTCCCCAAATATTTTCACACTTTAAATTTTTACCAGCTAAAACCCATTTTAAGTAACATACGATCCATGCTATGATCTAATCCATTATTAGGTTAAATCGACACACTGAATGGTGCAGTACGGGGCACAGTTGGTAGAGTCCTTGTTTTTCAATCGAAATGTCCTAGGTTTGATTACCGATGAAGGCAAAATATGCTTTATGAGCTTTGAAGACCTGGTCTTTGGAATAATAACACGAAAAATAACAGAGATAATGGAAAATATAATGGATCTACACTATTTAAGAAGCCTTATTTCCTTACAACGATGGTATAGTTTTTCACATTTAACAAGTTTAAATGTTAAAAATTTTATAAATAAAAACTCGAAAAAATTACAGACACTATGTATAGTAAAAAAAAAAACCATACTTAATGAACCTTATTTTATGTAAATTACTGTCGAAAAAATAAAAAAAAAAATATTATAAAGTGTGACTCAAACTGTCACCTTGTATTTACATTATATCTTAACTTCGGTTGACTCCAACTAAATTATAATATAGAATAAATTATAATTCGGAATAGACTCCACTAAATTATAATATAGAATAGATTTTAGACAATAGTTTCAAAATTCTGCATAAGTTACTGTCTAATCTAAAGCATGCAAAAAAAATAAATAAATAAAGTGTTAAGACTGTCTCATTTAATTTTGTATTGGCAAATTCTCTGTTTTACTTCAGATTTTTCTATATACTCTGTTTTACTTCAGACTGTCCTTTATAGATTCCATTAAATTGTAATTAATATGATAGATTTTAGGCAATAGTTCCAAAAAACTTCTGTCTTCGATTTCACACAAATTTGATAAACAATAATTAAAGATATCCGTTAGCGCATCAATTCAAAAAATATTTAAAAAACCCATTGGCCCAACTTGCATATATTTTGAACTGTTCTGTTTTCCAATCTGTTTTCTATAAAAAGCCCATGTCCATAATTTTTTTACCATTTCAAATTTAAAAATTGATCCTTCGTCTAGTACTCTAAAACAATTTTTTCTCCTTAAATACTGTTAGGAATCACCCATTTAAGAATTTTTACCTCGCGTCGTACCACCCTGTATTATATTCAAGTACATTTGATTTGGGTAAGATATTTGATTTAAAACAGAGAAAAAAAACAAAACTACAAGTAGTTCTACTAGCTGGTAAAAATATGCATATATAAAAAATAAAATAAAACATTAAATATAAAAAACAAAAATAAAAAACAAAAATAATAAAAAAAAGGTTATTTTAAAGAAGAGTATATAAAGTATATAATAGTAGATGTAAAGTACATATTTATATGTTTTTGAAAAATATGTATTCTTAATTTTATGATGGTCTCACACTAAACTGAGTGTTGAATTTTGAAATTCCTAATAATTCTTAGTATCAAGTTGATTAATTTTTCTTTGTTTTGTTTTTGTTTTTTATCTTCTTTGCTATTAGCCTTGAAATCGTTTTTTTTTTTGTTTAATTTTTAAAAATAGATGTGGCACGAGAATGAATCCTTTTGTGCTTTTTTACCAAAAAATAAAATAAAAAAAATTTTGAGAAATTCTTCAAAGTTTACGTCATTTGAAGCCGGAATAATAATTTTTAATACCTATGAATTATATGAAATATATATGAATTTTATGTTATTTGTCCTTAAAATTTGTTGTTATAACAAAAAAATTGTTTTTTAATAGGATAATTGATTATTAAGTAAAATAATCGAATATAAATATTAATCCTTTGATAATATGTGTAAGCATTAGCTTAGATTAATAATAAAATAAACAGTTTTTTCTTTCGATTTGTGTGGTAGATTCATTTTAAAAAAATTTTTAGTAGGATTATGCTGTGTTTATAAGTAATGTTTAATTTGTGGCTTCTTGTGACATGAGAGGACTTGCTGGCTTTCCATCTCTTTGGAAGACATCCTTGCAACCTCATATCCAGAATATCTTTGAAATCCTATGTTGTTCCATTCTTTCTATATTATATAGTCTCTAGTCAAGTTTCTTTTTTTGCTCTAATCGAACTAGTATAATATCTTGGACATTGCAGATATTTTTAATGTTCGCAATTCGAGCACAGTTTCTTCATGGTTTTTTAAAAGATTGGCCTCAAAATTTTTTGGCCTCAAATAATTACTGTATACTAAATTTAATTTATATAAAAAGTTGGTTCATATTGTCGAATTGCTCCTTGGTTGGTTGGTTGTTAATTCCTTTCACTTGTGTCTCGTTCAGACAGTACTGAGAGTCTTACGGTTGTTTTTTGCCAATTTTTCTTTTTTCTATGGTATAATTGCAAACTCGTCAGACAGGAACGAGAGAAATTTGTGCTAAGCCCTTTGCTAACTTATAAATGTGTTTTGTCAAGCTTGGAGAAAATCATAGAAACATAGACAAAAGGTACTCTTTGCCGAGGTTGACAGTATCTAAAATACTGTGGAATTTCAATCCACTATATGATTTCAAACTATCAATTCACAATTAAAACTTTTCAAATATGACTAATCATTAATTTTGGTAACCATTATTTTTATATCAAGATGATCTTTGATTCAATAAAGATCTATAGAAGTTTCTTAGCCTAACACAGTTCGAATGCGTTTGTCCGTTTGAGACGTCGAACAATGTTTTGATTATCAAATAAATTTAAAGCTTCAATATTGACATGATAAACGAATCTTGAGGCGAATAATATTATAATGAATTATTTTTAGTGAGGATTTACTGAGGGGTATTATTATATACGTAATACTTGTTGAAACTTTTAAATATACTTTGAATATCACGTAATCTAATTTTAATTAAACCGTAAGTCCAGACTGGCTTCAATATTTAATTTAGGGCGTTTCCGAATCTCTCGCACTTGCACTTGATACTCGCACAACCTGTCAAATCGCACTTGATTTGTTGTCAAAATTTTAGTTCAGTCTCAAGTACACTAGATATCGCAAAATTAAATTTATTAAATTTAGTGCGATTTGACAGGCTTAGTGCGAGTATCAAGTACAAGTGCGAGAGGTTCGGAAACGCCCATAAATTAAAAAAATTAAAAGGGTGTTTTGTAGATGCTTCAAATTAATTGATTTTGCCCTAGCGAACTTTGTACTTCACCATTTATCTGAAATTAAAACTTTCAGTTTGACAACCCACCTCAAAAATTACAACTTATTTCTGTACTTACAACGGCAGTGGCAATCATAAAATTTATTTTTTCAAAAATAGTTTTTGATGCTCACAATCCAAATATTTAAAGAATTCTATGCATTCTATATAAATATTTAAAATAAAATAGTTTCTATGATCATATCAACAATATAGTATAATAGAGTAATAACATCCTAGACAATAGGACTTCTTTTGTTATTGTTAATAAATTCGAAAAAAAAAATATTTCGAATAAAAAAGATAAAAGAAAATACATTACACACCTGTGCAAGTAAACGACAACAAAAATAAAATTCATATTCTCTTTAACTAAAACAAATTTTATTAAAGTATTTGAAGAAAAAATTTTTTGAAAAATTTTTAAAAATTTGACGATAGTACAGTGCTAGGGGTAGACATTTTCAAATTATATAAAATCATAATTAATAATTAATTTGTTGACTCTTCGTCTTCAAATTTTTTCAGTTTACTGGGGTCGAAAATTACCTCAATAAATCTGTTTGACAGATTTTCATTAACCACAAAATGTTGACAAATTGATATACGTAACTACTAAGTTCAATTCGAAATCAAATATTTCAGAAATTTATTGTTTTCCTAGATTACAGAAATTGAATATACGCGGTATAACGTACAAAATAATAAAAAATTTAGACAATTTAACAAAACGTGTAAACAAATGTTGACAAAAAATCGTATCGTTCAAATTTTACGATGGTCAGGTCAATCGTTGGTGCCAGTATCATTAAACTGATAAATAAAAAAAAATTATCAGAAATGAAATCGTGGTACTGACTGATACTGATAGATACATTACACACTGATAAATTTGCTGAAAAACTTTGCTATTGTATAATAATACTGATATTTCAACATTTCAAAGTTAAATTGAATGAAAGTTTGTCATAATTTTGTGAAATAAAATATAAATTAAATGTAAATAAAATAAAAAAAAAAACAATTATATAAATATGTATATATGTATTATAAAAGAAATAAAATAACAGTATTTTATTTAATATATCACAAACTACAAACATATTTACAGAAAATATAAAATTATTTCAAAAACAAAAAAACAATTAAAAATTAATTCATATAAAACGAAAAGTTAATTTATATTAAAAAAATTCTAATCGGTTTTTGCGTTCTAATTTTATTTGGCTTTCCAATCTTTCTTTCTTTTAGTCTTCGATAATTTTCTTATTTTTTCAAGTTTAATTTTTTTTTTGTTTTTGTTTTATCTTGAAATTATTTTTTAAAATTTAATGCATTTTATTTCACAATTATAAAATTAGGCCTAGCTATTTGCTTTTTTTATAAATTTATTTTCATCACTTTGAAACTTTTAACTGTAAAATAATCAGAAAATATGACAAATTTTAAACCCCACCTTATCAAATTATCAGTGACGTTTATAAAATTTAAAATCAATCAGAAAAACTGATAGTTCTAACAACCACGATAGGGTTAATCAGAATCTCTGAAACTTATTATGAATACTGTCAATACTGATAAATAATACTATCGATATCTGACAATCACGATTGACGTTTGACAACAGTTGAAGTATATGCTTGACATGTTTACGTATAGATTGCTCAAACTATCTTATTAATGTATATTTTTATATACATATAGGTTAATAATGTAGGTTTATATATTGGTTAAATGTTGTATATATGTATGTTATTTGCGATGCCTACACAACTAGAATTTGGAAATTTAAAAAAAAATTATAGAGTAGTTAACATGTAGGCTAATTACAAATGCTAACTACTTTTTTTTTGATAAATTTTTGTGAAAACTGTTAACATCGTTTGATCCAATGACGCTCTTTGCATTGTAACCGATTTGCTGCATAATAATTTTATCCTTTTTTCACTTTTGATTATTTAACATTAGAACCCTAACGAATTAGCTTTCATTTAATTTTCATATTACACAAACAGTAATGTTGCAAAAAAGAACTTGATGCTTTTGCAGTAACATTTTAATGTTGCATTTTAGAATATTGAACTTTTAACGTAACAATGTGTAATGCTGATGCATTCCCGAATTTACGATACGTCTTACTTTGAGAAACTACCAACAAATATAACCAGAATTGTCCGAGAATGGAAACCCTCAAGGCAGTAGAAGACCCTACAACATCTGGTATCGAACCATAACAGTCAAATAATTACCTATAGTTTTGGGCGAACGTGGGAGGAAATCAAGATCCGTGCACAAAACAGAGAACCGTGGAGGAGGTAAGTTGATATTATACAGATACACATGCTTCGTTTACTACTTGCAGACAGTACTTCAAGTGTGTTGCGTTACTGTTTGATTATTTTCACAATGTTTTCAACCCCAAATTTTTGTATTTCGTAAACATAGAAAACTACAAATTTCATCTCTTTAACATATTTTGTAATATTTCTATTATTTCAATCGCTTTATAATTGGTCACAAGTAATATTGCAATTATTATTAATTATTTTATTTCTTATAAACTATTGTTCCACTATACAAAAAAAAAAAAAACAAATTGTATAGTTGACTTGTTATTTTGATTGACTGCCATAAAATAAGAAATGAGAAAATGCTTTTTTAAAAAGAATTTTCTTTTAAAAACAGCACTTGACAACACGGCAGAAAATTAAAATTGAAAATTTTGAATTGTGTAAAGTGAAAATTTTTTGTTTCTTTTTTTTGTTTTTTTTTTTGGCAACAAATTTTCTTTTTCTTTTTTTTTCTTTTGAACATTTACTTTTTGTTATAAGGTTGATATTAAAAATAGATTGAGATTGTTTTAGTTTTTTTGTTTGTTTTTTTTTCCTAATATCTCTCCGTACATTATGTTGATTACACGAAAAATAATTTTCAATAATTTCGTTTTTCCTTTTTTTTTGTGTTTTCAAAACGGATAGAAATTTTATTATTAATGTGAAAATTATCTATAGGTATACACAATACGACGATATTATGTTGAAATAGTTGCGGATGTTTAAAATTATTTAAATTTTTTTTTTTTTTTTTTAATTAATTATGACATTTTTGTTACTAAATACCTTTATAATATTAATTAAATATTTTATAGTTTGTTTTTATTATAAAATTATTTAATATATTTTGAAATGAAAACAAAAACAAAAATTAACAAATAATTAAAGTGTTGGTTTATTCATTCCTTGTTTTAAATACTATATAATTTATTAAATCTAATTAAGGTTATTTTATTTTGCAATTTTATAAATTAAATTAATTATTAATTTAATTTTATTTTTGTTTTAATATTTAAAATTTTGTTAAAGGTATTCTAATTTTTGTTTTTGTTTTTGCTTTTTTTTTTGTGTCAAGGTTCACATTATTAATTGTTTTGCAATAACGTACTAATTTTATTTAATGACTGGATGTAAATAGAAAAATATATATCTAGTAGTTTTATTATTAGAATTGATTTTTTTTATATACACGTAAGTATAGTAAATAAACTAGTGAAATTATGATAAATCAAATAAATCAATCACAATGTGGATTAAAAGAAAAAAGTAATGTTAAGAGATTAGCATAGAGTATGATTTTCAAATATGGGTTGGTACGATAGATATATCGATAAAGTACAAAATCATGCTCTACGTTTAACTGGTGACCCCAAAAACAAAAAAAAAAAAAATTAAAATTTAGAAAAAACAATTAAAGTTAAAATATATATTATATTATTAAAAATACTTTATACTATGTCACAAATGGTAGATGTAAATACAATTTTTTTTTAATTGAATTTATTTAAGGGTAAATAAAAAAAAAAAAATTATATTCATTAACAACCATAAACATTTTATTAACTGGTTCATATTTCTCACAGTTAAATGGGTGTCGATAATTTTATTTATTTCCTTAAAAAAATATATGTTTACAAGATTGCTTAGGTACTTTTTTATTTTACAGAGTTCAGACCAAATTTTGTCTTTTCAACTGAAATGTGAAGAATTGTGTTATTGATTTTGAAATTCCATTTAGAATTTGCATTAAAAAAACAATATAACAAAGAGTTCTTGGGGATTCCAATGTATTTAATTGTAGTAGTTTTAACCGGTCTCTATATATAAGGAGGGAGAATATAAGGTTCAGAACACGGTAAGCTACGGATACCAAAACGAAGGAATTTTTTTTGGATTGCTTCAAGTCTATCGATATGTTTACGATAAAATGGTCACCAAACTTTACTTCAATATTTAAGATTTGGACAGATATGATATATGGATCATCATCTTTATATGATGGATAATCAAGAACCTGCTCAAGTTTGTCTCCAACAAACGATTCAATTCATTCTTATCATTCTATTTCCCTCCCAAGTCCCAATCTTTATAAACCTTATTTAAACTTATACATTAATTTTGTATAAAGGCGTTATTTCCTAGTATTTGGATATTAGGCGTGTTCGTAGTTGCAGTAAAATATGCGTCGGTGTCTTGCAGATTTTTTTCTCTGTCACTATGAACAAAAAAACCTGCGCAGAATTTTTTTTAGCCATCATTCTTGTTCTTAGAGGCAGCACATGCTCAATTCGTTTATATAGTCATATTATATTATTCATAATTATATTATTATATATTTTTATATATATTTAATATATTTTAATATATTTTATATATATTTTTTAAATATATTTTATAAATATTTTTTTTAAATATATTTTTTTTAAAATATTTAATATATTTTAATATATATTAGTTATATATTACTTATATATTAAAATATATTAAAATTATTATATATTTTTTCAATATATTGATTTTATTATATTAAAATATTATTATTATAAACACATTTATTTTATTTTAATAATTAAATTTTATTTTTTACCTAAATATTAAATGTTAAATAACATGCACTTTAAAATTCTAAAGCAGGCGCACTAAAATATCTGCACAATCTGCCCGACGCTGACGCGATATCGATTACTATGAACACAAGCGCCTGCTTTTTATCTGCGCAGAATTTTTGATAATATGCAACTACGAACAAAAAATCTTTTTTGTTGCGCAGGCGCGACCACTACGAACACGCTTATTGTGTGTAAAAATTTTTTGGATATTGTGTGTAAGTTATAATCAAATTCATTAGGAGATACCTATATACGAGATACTAATAAGCTAATAATGGCTGTAACACTTTCCACCTCGTTGAATTAAAGCAAAAAGCAGTGAAAAGCATCCAAAAGTTTAAATGTTAAGCCTTTTCAAAATATTACCGCAAAATATTAAGAAATAAAAGAAATTAATTTTTGTGCCCATCTGTCAAATAAATGGTTTTTATGTACTTATATAGAGAATAAAGAGTTTTAAACTTAACTTAAAACTTAAATCATTTATAGAAAAACATACCCAAGCTCTAAATCCATATAGGAAAACTATAAATTTAAAAAAGAATCAATAATAAGATCGTCTGAATAATAAATTAAAATTAATAGATTAAAATCTATAAAATATGGTTTATTCAAATTAGAACTGTTTGTTACAACGATTGAAACTACCCAATTGAAAATAAATGACTTATTAAACAATTTCAAACATCCCTGGTTTGTGTCTTTGAATTAGCTACCTCGAAATGTTTCTTGATTGACCAATGCAAGCACATATTCATGCTCGAATGAATGTTTATTTTGTAAAGCAAATTTTTGACAAGCAGACAAAAAATATTCCTATTTTTTCCATGCTGGCAAATCTAGCTTGAAAATCCTTATTATATAGGAAAAACAGCAGAAGCAAGATATTATATAAATCATAACAAGGGCAATATTGACTATTCCTTCAATTAGTATAGATAAATAAATTCCATCCCAGTAGATAAATAAATAAATAAATTATAAAACTGAAATTACAAAACTACATCAGTGAATCCACGGAGGTAACAACAAAGAGATTAGAAAAATAAAAAAAATACCTAAAAATATCGGTGACATTGTAAATGTCTTAAAAAAAACTTCAATCTGATACAGTATAAAAAAAAAACTAAGTTGTCTATTTTATCCGAAAATAAGTCGGCACCATTGTGTAATAAGAGCTTTCTGAGACATTGTGTTTTAATTCATTAGTGATCAATCAAAATGAACATACAGTTTTTATTAACACTGTACAACATTGGGTTTTTAAAAATTTTTTTCCGGTCGCGGAGACATCGTCAACAACAATTGTGATTATGTAGATAATGTCTCAAGCTTTTGTGAGCTTTTGTATACATTTAAGATTATGTGGACGTTGTATTCAATTTTGTGTTGAGACATTTACAATGTCAAGATATTTTTTTAATGCTTGACAGGCAAATATTACGAGATAGTTTTGTATTCTGTTAGACCTTTGACGAGACGAGATTGTAAGCGATAGAGTATCTCGTCAAAGTATTTTGTGTTTTTTTATCAAAAAATTGAATGAAATAAACAAATTGAATAGATAAAATAGTTAAGTAAAGATTAATAAACAGTTTTTCATTATTGTTTTTGCATTATTATTAAAATTGTGTTTGTTTTTTGAAAAAAAAAAAAACCATCTTTACTATTACTGTTTTACTACGTTTATGTACTAAACTAAAAAATATATTTAAAACATAAATATATTTATATTTATTTTTCATTTAAAATATATTTTAAAACTAATACTAAGTTAGTGGGGTTAACACTTTCCCAAAATTTGATAAATCATATTTCGTTTATATACCAATAATTATTTTTGATAGTAAAAAATGATCAGTACTACCAACAAAAAAAATGTTCTATCGCGCCGTTTACAGTGTCTAACAGAAAGGCATATTCAGCGAGACGAGACGAGATGAATTTTTTCTTTTCGTCAACGATGGGTCTAACAGAATATGGGTTATTCAATAAATATATTATTCAATAAATCAAATAAAATTTTTTGGTTTGATGGAATAACAATTCAAATGCATCAGAAAATCTTCCAAAAATATCACTAAATTTTTTTTTAAAATTATTTTTAGTTGTACACATAATACCGCTCAATTTATATTACCCTGATTCTCTACTGGAATAGACGTGGTACTATAATACGTACCTTAAAAAAATTCACTCGAATACCATCCTTATCTCCATTAAATACACTATACTAGATCATTCAAATATTAAACGATTTTGACAAATTTTATAAATCAAAAATTGAATATTACATATACCTAAAATATCCTTATTAAACATAATAACAATTACAAAAAAAAATAGAAAAACAAAAAAACAAAAAAGAAAATTAAATTAGATTTTCTATGAAAATTAATTTTTGATGATGGGTTTTTCCTATTTTTTAATAAAGAAATGTGTTCAAAGAAAAATTACTAAAATTCACAGGTTGCTAAAAAGGTGTTTTTTTTTTTGTTTTTTATTTTTGTAATTTATAATAATAAAATTAAAAGTAAGTACATAATATATTTGTTAATTTTTCTTAGTGAGTGATGCAAAAATTTACCTGTTTTTAGCGACATGTATCTATAAAATATATAATTTAATAATATCAGTAGCCAAAGACATGTGCTTGCATATCATAAATAAATTTAAATGTGTATTATATATACGAGTACATATAATTATAGTTTAGGATATATTTGTTTTAATTTTGTTGTTGTTGTTTTTTTCATTTTTTTTTTGTGATTGAATAAATGAATTCCTGAATATTATATTTTGAAATCTGGTATGGATGATATTAATAAAACAAAAAACAAAAAAACATGTTTGTTTTCCTTTTTTAATAATAAATAAAAATTTAAGAATGTTGAATGGCTGGCTATTAAGTCTATATTTGATAAAAAGCATTAAAATATGTTACCTATCCTTCAATTTGAATTTTTGGATTTTGGATTGTTTTTATCATCCATATATAGTATAGTATAGAAACAATATTTAGCCTTGGAATTACAACCATTTTGAAAAATTATTATTATTAAAAAAAAAATTATTTATTTTAATATTCATTTAAGGTTTACAAAAAAATAAATAAATATATTCCAATATTGACCAATAAAATAATTGATTATAATTCGTATATGAATGAATTTTTTTTTTCTCGAATAAAATATTTACATAGCTCTTTGATATTTATTTTTGATACCCACCCATTTCCTCCCACTAATTAAATTTTTACATTAATACATATTTTATTTTTGTTTTATTTTTTTGTTTTAACACCTTTTCCGCCACCTGCAAAATTTTTTTTTTACATATTTTTTATTTTATATATTTGTTGTATATAAGTTTATTATATATAAGTGTTGTATATTTAGATTAGCATAAATTAGCGAGCCACCAAAAATTAATTAAAATCATTTTGTTTTTTTATTTTTTCAATATTAATTCTGATCATGTAATAAACTTAATAATTTTAATCATTCAAAAAATATGAATGGCATTCTGGAAATAATTAAAATAAAAATTTTTAATTTATTTATTTGTTTTTTTTTTTGTGGAGCTAAATTGAAATAATTAATGACAAAATCAAATTCAATTATTGTAAATTTCAAAAGAAAGCAAAATATTCCGATCATTTATTAGTGATATTTTTAAGGTTATATTATGGTATATATACAGGGTTGTCTGGTTTAACGTGAAAATCTTTTGAGAGGTTATTTCTTTGAGTATTTTTCAGAAAATAAATCTAGACAGGAAGGAGTGTGTTAGGGAAAAAATTGAGGAGTTATTCAAATTATTGTAATTTAGACATGACTTTATCTGAGAAACGGTAAGTCTGACATTAAAATTGTGTATGGCGAAAATTTTAGAGTCAGATTCAGTGGATCAAAATAATAATTAAACGAAATTTTACGAAATGATCCACGATTTTCACAAAAATTTCAGTTTTGACAGCTAATTGTTCGAAAACGGTTAGTCCGACTAATAATAAGTACTGTTATTATTTTCGATAATCAAATTTGTCTTTGTTGATAAATTTAATTTATTAATTAAATGTGGAATTTGCTTTCACTAAGATAGGCAAATATCGATATTTCGGAAACAATTTACTTCCTACATTCATCCCCTTCTTCAACCCCCCGTAGTCCATGTCTAATTTAAAAAATAGAATACATCCCCTATCTAGATCAGATTAGATCAGATTAGATAAAATCACCTGGTATATGACTGATAGTATTTTTTAATTTCTCTATAAAACTGTACAACCTTAACAAGTCTTAAAAGGAGACATTCAGTAGTACGTATATTTGTTTTTGTATGTTTTTTTTCTTCAAGATTAGCAGAAAATGATCGAAAGAGAAATAGAGAAGGAATACAATTTTTTTTATTATCCTTGAGTTGCATTTATTAAAATATCTATTTTTCGTATTTATATCAAATATTCTATTATTGTTTTTGTTTAGTTTAATGATTGCTCTAGCAATCTGTCACCGACACAACACTAGACCATGTGTAGCTCCATATCGATCCCCTGCACCACATCACAATACGAATAAACCTATTTTCCGATCAGATATGTAGCTTTCAGGAATTATTATAAAAATAACCTTTGAAATGTCTGTCAGGTTGTCAAATATATTTTATTTTATATTCTTGACAAAAAGTTAGATAGAATTTCATTTACCTTTTGAATTACATGCCAATGCTACTACAATGTTTTTCGAGTATTATCATTTATCAATTTTCGGGCTTATCAATTCATTAAATGTGAAAATGTCCTTTAAACTATTTAAGCCAAGCCTTCATTTGAATATGTTTGGTGTCCTCCTAAGTTCAAGATCCTCCCAAATGCTACAGTTCAGTTACCAAGATTATTGACATTATTGTTTGTTAAAACTTTTTAACTTACAGTTAAAACTCATAAAATTGCTTACTTTTTATTTTTAGCACTAACAGGCTTTTTGACTAGAAATTGTAGTTTTGTATATTATTTTTATTCAATATCAGATTTGTTTTATTATTGTTTTATTTATTTAAAAATTCATATTATTAAATATAGTTTTACAGGACTACTGGGTACAGTGTTGAAAATAAATTACGAGTACCCATATACAAACACTGTTTATTGCATCAGGTATACTTATTTATTGTATTTTTATGTGGCTATGTGTCTATTACATGCGGAACCTGTAATCTTAAAAATAATTTTGTATTTTTTCCAATAATCACGTTCTTTATTAAAAAATTGGAAAAACCCATCATCTGTATGTACTCGTACATATTAAATTTTGTATTTCAAAGAAAAAAAATATATATTTAATTTTTAAGAGATTTTTTTAAATTCTTTATTTAAGATAATAAAAATTCGTAACTCGTGGTATATGTTTTACTAAATTTAAATAATGTTTGGTCCATTTTCGGTTGTTATACCATCATCAAAAGACTGAGGTATTCTTTATTTGGTGTAATGAGAAAAATACACATTTTGAAAATGTGATAATACGGTATACTCTTTATTAAGAGCACGCAGAAAGATTATTTTTAATTGAATGAACACGTGATGCTGGATCAAAAATAACTCATCGTGCAAAGCAAAATCGAGGACAGAAATGGAATTGGCAGAAAACGAATGTCATGGCTACCTAACATAAAGAACTGTACAGTTATATCAGGTGTCGGTAATTTAGTGCACATGACAAATGGACCCAAATGAATATAAGAGAATTTTAGATAACATATAAGACATATTACCGATGACATGTATTTGTGGATAGGCATCGCAGAGAGAGATTAAGAGACTATAAATATTAGTTGGTTGTCACCATAAATGTTATAAATAAATATAATTATTAAATAAAGATTATTGCTTCTCTTGAGAATAATAAATGCATAATTTTAAACGATGGCAACACTTTTTTTTGTTTTTTTATATATCAGGGAATTAACTCTATTTAGATTTCCACCATATTTGTATTATAAAAAAAAAAAATATCTAAAACTAATGTATATATATATAAATTATATTATAATATAAATATATATATATATAATATAAATATATATATATATTATATATATACATATATATGTTGTATTATTAAGATTCCAAAAAAAAAAAAAAAAAAAAAAAATGGCGCAACAATAGATTTATTTAAAAACGTTTTTATTGCAGGTGTTAATAAATTTTAAAAGAGGAAGGTAACAAAAAAATAAAAAGGAAACAAACAAAAAAAAATACAATTTTTCAAAGGCGTTTGAGTAGAGTCACTTTGTCTGGTTCTGCTGCGTTCAAATTCTTAAAATGGTATTGTTCATTATTCTATTTGAAGAGCAACTTCACACATATGTTTCAGTTTTTCAATCTATTGTTGCACATTTATGTATATATATATATATATAGACAATATATGTATATATATATACATACTTTTTTTATTTATTTTATCAATAATAACACCGAAATAAAATTTTAAAAAGAAAATTTTATTCAAAAAGAATAAATAATTTATCTTATATAGGTATTATTAGGAGGAGGTATATTAGGTAAGGTATCAGATAATTTTCAAAGTGCAAAAAAATTATTAAAAATTCAATTCAATGATAAATTCCAAATTAAATCAAATAATATTTTTTTTATTTTTATAATTTTAATGGGTTTAAAATAGATATTTTGATTATTTTCATCTTCTGATACAATACTGGAGGATAGTTGTATAAAACCTATGTAAGAAACAGTTTAACGAACAGACCAGAAGTGTAAACCAACATATTGTGTTCATGTGATAATCTCAGGGTCTTGTTTCTTAACATTCAACAAGTGCGATAACTTTTGTGCAAAAAAATTAGAATTTAGTTTTTTTTAACTTGACAAATTTGTTGATTGTAAATTTTTAAACATCCATTTTTTACAAATTAAAATTTTTTTGGTAAAAATTTTCCTTAACTCATAATATATGATCTTAGATAAAGTAATACTCAATAAAATAAAATTAAAATGTTCCTAACTGATGTAAAAACCTACTTTATAGTGTCTATGTATATCTCTTAATATTATGTTAAATAGTAATGTAAAATTTACTACTAATACTGCTAGTACTAATAAACATCAATAATAGCAAAACAATACGTGGACAGTTTGCATTGAACATAATTTGCTGAAATACATTAGTCTGATTTCCGCATCGGATAAACTTTTACAAAATAATTAAATTAGAAGTATTTTTTACGCAATGGTGAATTGTATCTTTTGACAATCCTTGTCCATCGTCAATTACATGATTTTGCGCTCCAGTTCTAAGCTAATGTAGAGCACATAGTAGCTAATTCTCTAGTTGAACAGTTTAGTTTCAATTTGTTTTATGCTTGTCAAATTTTACTTAAATCCATTAAAAACAATATTATCTACATAAATGTAAAATGTAACGTTAAAAACAAAGCCATCCTTACAAATCATGTAAATCCTTACAAGTTAATTGAAAAATCTTGACAATTGTTGAAAAAACTTCGGTTTCATAAAACATAATTTTTGGTTATTTGTAAAAACTTTTTTGAAAATTTTCTATCAATTGTCAAGGACATTTTTCATGGAAACAAAAAATTGTAAATTTTCGATTTGTCATTGACAAATTTTGTAAATTTTTAACTTTTAAACTTGTCTAATTTTATGAAATTGGTTCCCAGGCGTCAATTAGTATTCAACACCCGCGCTTTTATGGAAATCAAAGGATTATATTTTTATTAATGCTATGCTTTCGCACTGTAATTTATGAAATTATATGACCAGTGACCTATTATTTCATATATATTGACAAGTAGAGATTTTGTAAATTAAAAGTCGATAATTGTCAAATATTTGTTTTAAAACAAAACTGTCACAATTATAAATTGCCAATTCCTACTTCATAAACAAATGTAAAATCTACAAAATTTGTCAAAGTTTGTCCACGGTAATGTCTGTATCAATTTGGTTATGAAATCAAAAAAATAGTATTTGATAAAATTGTTATAATTGTTGGCCAATTTGTGACATACAATTTCAAATATGTTAAAAAAAATATCATATGTTTTGAGCTAAAAATTGATGTCCTAACAAATGCCCGCTTTCTTCAATTTTGCCATACAGTGTCGCGTAGATATTTCCAATCTTTATTAGAGTCATGGGCTTTTTCTACGATTTCTTGCCACTTTTTTTTCATAATATTGTTTTTAATAAAATAATTGATAATAAATATAATTACAAAATGGACATGACAAATTGATAATTTAATTGTCATGACAAATTTTGTAATTTATAATTTACAAAGTAATGATGATCAAAAAAGTTATGTAATTAAAATTGTTATCATAATTTTGTCTTCTGTAAATTATTTTTGTATGAAAAAAATGTTATAAAATAATTGCGACAAATATGTCAAATTGACGTTTGTCGATATTTATGAAATAGACCACAAAAAGTGCTTAGCTATATTATTCTTTTTTATTTCGTTTTTATAATTCTGTAAATTACATATTAAATAAATGCTTATAGTGAAAAAAATTAATTAATGCAAGAACTAATACCTATTTTATTACCGCACCATGTAACATAAAATAATGCTAACTAAAGCAAAAATTTAAATGTATCTACAGTCCATGAAGAAATAAAAAAATAAGAAGAAACTAGAATACACATTGAAATTGGAAAATCATGTTAACTCTTTAGTGAGAAATCTCCTACTTGACAGGGGTCATCCCTCACCAACAATTAAAATAAATGAACACAATTAAACCTTGTAACATCAAAATATTGTAATGCAAAACTACAAAACATTGTAAAGTGTTTTGGTTCTTTTAAAATACGGAACTCAGGGTGTATTTTTGTTTCAATAATTTATATTTTCACAAGTCTACTGTTGGGAAAACTCTGGCTGCTTATAGAGTGTCATTTGCACCTATATTGTCTAGTGGAAGAGACAAATTTTATCAACCACACTGTTAGATTGCATTTTTCTCCCATTAGTTTTATAATTAGTATTTATAATTAATAATTAACAAAACTTAACAAATTAAACAAAAGTTAATTAGTTTTTAATAGTTAACAAAAACATAGGTCCTGTGGACCAAAAAAAAACATTTTTTTTTTAAACTACCAGAAAAAAGAAATTATTTTTCATTAACACCCAAAATGAATATTTTAAAATAAACTATAACTTGACTTCTGGACACCTTTCACCTAATAATTAACTT
The DNA here is from genome assembly GCA_963942445.1 of Argyra leucocephala. Lineage (NCBI taxonomy): Eukaryota > Metazoa > Arthropoda > Insecta > Diptera > Dolichopodidae > Argyra > Argyra leucocephala. Next base: position 106,866,302 of record OZ012681.1, read on the forward strand.
ATCTATCATTACAACAAGTTTCATAATTTTAACAAATAAATCATTCCGTATAGCAATAGGATTAATATTATTAACTCAAACATTCCTGATTTGTTTAACTACTGGGATTCTCTCATATTCTATTATTCTAGTATTTATAAGAGGAATATTAGTATTATTCATTTATGTAACCTCATTGGCCTCTAATGAAATACTTAGATTATCAATTAAAATGCCAGTTTACAATATACATAATTATAATTTTTATTTTTATAAACTTTCAAATAATAATTGATATAAACCTATTCATTTCAATTTTCGAAAATAATGAAATAGAATCATTTAATCTAAATACTTATCATTAAAAGAAAATACAATTATACTAAATAAAATTTAAAACTACAACCCAACAAGTTTCTTAACTTTAGTTTTAATTAATTACTTATTAATTATTTTGATTGTTATACTGTGAAAATTACTAATATATTCTACGGACCCCTACGTCAAATAAATTAATTGACAAATCATTACGAACTATTCACCCTCTTCTTATAATTTCTAATAATGCTTTAGTAAACTTACTTGCCACCTGGCAATATTTGAGCATGATGAAACTTTGGTTCACTCCTAGGGTTATGCTTAATTATCCAAGCCCTAACAGGACTATCTTTAGGTATACACAATATTGCACATATTAATTTAGCTTTTAATAGACTATCCCATATCTGCCGAGACGTAAACTATGACTGATTATTACGTACATTATACGCTAATAGAGCATCATTCTTTTTTATTTGTATTTATTTAGCTTCATGTAGGACGAAGAATTTATTAGAGGATATTTACTTGTACTTGAATTGCCGGAATCATTTCATTGTATATATATAGTTATAGAAATAACATTTATATATATAATATAGAATATGTATTACCATGAGAACAAATATCCTTCTGAGGAACAGTTATTACAAATTTATTATCCACAACCCCTTAATTAGGTACAAATTTATAATAGTCAACCTTAACTCGATTTTTTACATTTAATTTTACTTTACCTATTATTGTTACAGCAATAACTATAATTCATCTACTATTTCTATACCAAACTGGCTCGAATTAATTAATTTAACTTTCAATAAAATCAATTCAATAACTCGATTAACATTTTAGTTTATAAAGAGATTTGCATTTGATTAATTATGTTTACCAATATTTTAATGTTTAAGCGTTCTACGAAATTATATACTGATAATCATATTTTGATAGCATTTATTCAAAGCACTTATAAATCACGAATGTGTCAAATATATTTGAAAAGAACATTTTTTTGCTAAAATGTCGATATTTGCAATTTAATAAAATTATTATATACTGTTAAAGCGATAGCCCTAAAAGTCAACTTTAATTATTATTTTATTACAAGAAGTATGGAAAATTTTTCAATTTTCGCACACAGCACCAATAATGAATAATTTATAACCCTTATTATAATAGTAGTTGATATGAAATTATAAACAATGATTATGAAATAGAAATTTGAATTCGAATTTATTTTGAAATAAAATTAAATTACTAAAAATAAATCTGTTTTACTGGTTTTACAATAATAATTATTGTGCTAAAACAAAAAAATGTACTCAAAATTAAAATGATCACCACAAATATTAATTTTCAGTCCCAAATTGATATAGAATAGAAAATAGAAAATTAAAATTTGACCAACCGTAAAATGACATAATACAAAACATGATAATTTTGTTCAATCGAAAAAAATCATCTTAATCAGAACATTTTTTTTGTTATTTTTTTTATTTTTTTGTTTTTCTTTTGCTTTGTTTTATTTTTGCTGTGTGGTAAAGTTTTTTAATCGAGTTCTAAAAATTGCATTTAATTTCTTTGAAATTAATTATTAATTTTTAAATTTAATAAAAATGAATCATAATATTATATATTATTTATTAGTAGTACCGTAGTACCTTGATAATTTATTTTTTATTTAATGTACATACATACATATTATATACTTTATATTTATTTTTATTACCTACATCGTGTTATATAGATTTAACGAAAAATTTTGTAAATTTTATAAATTAATTGCGCATTTCCGTTAAAAAAAAGAAATACATACCTAATAATATAAGTATATATGTATAAATAATATTAAAACCGCACATTATAGTGATTATAATACTTTATATAGTTTTCTATATCAATAGATTTTCAACAGGTTAACATTTTAATCAATTTTAGTGTATATGTATTTGATGATAATATTTTTTGATAGAATTTTTACTTTTTTGTTTGTTTTTAATTTATAGATCACGTTTTTAAATTTAATTTTCAAAAAAAATTATTTATTTAATATAATTTTAATTATATACAATATAAAAGGATATTTTTATTTATCTTGGAAGTGTGTTCTTTATTGTTCTATTACACTAGAACTAGAAAGAGAGAGAGAGAGAGAGAGAGATGTTAAGCTTTATAATTAATATGCCATATTGAGCCCTAATATAGGGTTGGAGGCATGTACACATATCTTGCGATTTACACAGTGAATCGGTTCCTCAGAAAACCGTGGAAATCACAATTGTAACTTCTAAATATGAAAAACCGGGTAAATTGAAAAAAAAAAGCCCTAAAATGTGCAAAACTTAAAAAAGTATTTGCATGTAAACAAAACAAGTCATTTACTTAAATATATATATTATTGTATATATGTATATACATAAATACATATTATATTAAAAATACTTCATTTTTATGTAAACGTAAATTAAAAATAATACTTTTAATAAAACGGGAAAATTTTATATGATCAAAAAGCTTTTTATAAATATTTTTTTTATTTTTAATGCCAGTCCCAAAAAACAATAAAAATTTACTGTTAGAAATGCATACATGATATTTTTAGGAATATCCCTTTTTTCTATTCGTAATATAAATATATACTTTTTTTAACATTTTTTTTAAAAACCGTGTAAATCGGAAATTAACATGAGATTGGTCATTTATAGGTCATTTCATTTGGGATGTACAGGACAATTCGAAAACAGGGGATTGTTCAATTATTTCAAATATAAAAGTTGTATATTGATTGATGTCAATTTAATAACGTCAAAAATCCAAATTTTGGAAGGTCATTTAACCCCTATAACAAGCTTATAAGGGTATGATCAGGTTAAAATAAATTACATTTTTTTGTAATTAGTAGTTTTTTATGATGTGTTTTTTTGTCGATTTATCGTTACGCATTCCAATTTCGGAAGGTTAATTAACCCTTATTGGGACTACTACATAAGGTTAAAGTAAATTTATAACAAAGAATATTAATGGTTTCAAATCAGCAAAACGGAATTCCGTATTTGAAAAAAAAAAAATAAAACGTTTATCAAAAAAGTGACTATTTTTTCTTCTTCTTCTATGACATTATATTGTTCAAGATGAACTTCTTGGTCTGCATCAATAAATATATCTTTCCAAAATATATTAATATTTATTTGTTGCAATTCACAGTCGTATTTTTTCAATTTTTCCTGTATGGTGTAGTAGTTACAGCGTTTTTTTTTCTAAGTAACTGTAATACCCCATTTATTTAATGCTTTTCCGACGGCTTTTTTTCACGTTACTTATCTATTCAGTATATTTTTTTGTGGATGTCATTGTTTACCATTATTTTAACGGAATTCAAACCAATCGTTATTGGTGTATGTACTGTGCAGCTCCTTACATTATTATTTATTGTTCAGGAATCAGAACCTGTTTTTGGGATTATTTATTAGAAATAGAAGAAAAATATAAATAAGGAGTTTTACTGTTAATTAAATTATGTGAAATTTATTTGATTACAAATATATAGTATACTGTTGAAAATCAGATTTACTATTTATCATTGTTACAGTTATTATTGTGTTTTGTTATTTTTACAGTGCAAACAATTTGTTTTTCTACGTTTAAGTACTTCATACGTTGCAGAAATAAATAGTTCAACAACAAAAAATTAGGTTTTTTTTTTACTAACTATATTATTCTCTTACTATTCTGAAGTACGTTTTAAAGTGTAAAAAGAACGTTGCACATTTAAAAAGCACATGGATTTAACTATAAATGATAATAGCGTCGGTTATGATTCATTACTATGATTTATATACAGTTTCGATAATCTCTATCACAGTTATTATCAAAACTCTGTAATACATATTACATGAAATCATCTGAGTGTCACGCTATGTTTTCAAAAGAAACCATGTCTGTTTCATACACACCCTCTTTTTCTATGTCGCTTCAATGACGTAATATACGAAATTTAATCGCATCATATCGATAAGTTAATATAAATATAATATTTTTATTGTTAGACGCGTAATGAAACAATTTGTTATGTTATTATACCTAGTACTTGTTGTAAAAAAATAAAATGTTTTGAATCGGTAAAACAATTTACTATATAGCAATTGCAGTTAAAGTAATACAATAATTATAATTTAAAAACACAACGGACATAGATGAAATATAAAATATGGGCAGTATAGAAAATTAATTATGAAATTAAAATAATTTGAATTTCATTATTTTTATGAATTTTGTATTTAGATAATATTACATATACAATATTTTATTACACGGTATTTGCTGAAATAAACATATCCAAATTTAATCGACTTCAGATAATATTTATCTCATGTATTCGATTCGTTGTCAAAACAGTCGCAAGTACGATCATATAATCATGATGTTGTTAAATAATATTATCTTTGACTGTTCATTTAAAAGTTTTTTCTATTACTCGTATGTTAGATATTTAAAAAAAAATATTATGTAACAAATCTCTCCAATACTTACGATATAAATTTAACTTTGGCAGATCACCACTCAGATGTTTAAGCTTAACTATGCACAAACATCATGACAAACTCAGACATCTCTCCTTTTTTGCTAAAGCAATTTACATTTGGAATACTTTACCAGTCAGTCTCCATCAGCAGAAGTATAGATTCAATAACGAAATTAATTTTGTTATTTAATTTCTTTACACTAAAAATTCGTTTTTATATTTTACTCTTTCTGTTTCTTTAAAGCAGAATTCAAATTAATTTCTTATTAAATTTTAAATAAATATTTTTGAATACTAGTTTTTAGTTTTTAAGATTTTTGTTTTAAGATTTATTTTTAATTATTTTAATCCATATAATATGTATAAGTCTTATGTAAATTTGCATATAGAGATAAATAAATGTACGTATACCTGAGAATAACCAACAAGTTCGGTTTTTTTTTTAGCTTTGATATTTACTATTTCGATCTAGCTTTTTAAAATATTTTAATTTAAGTGCACAATTATTGACAATTGTCCTCTCTAATCTCTACTAATAGCATGTATCAGTATTCGGTTAGTTTATTTTAGCAATTTTCTAATTAAAGGTGACGGTATTTTATTAACCCTACTGATGAATGATTATATATATATATATATATATATATATATATATATATTGTACTTGTACAATTGATAATACATACTACAATCAAATTTAGCAAGCTTTCGTCTAGTAATAGAAGTCTGATGTGCAACCACATTCTCTAAGCATTAATCGGATAGTATAAAAAAATATCACTTTTTTCATTTATATCCATAAAAGTTGTTTCTGAAAATTAAAAATTTATATATGTAATATTCACGTAGGATTATAAAAAAAGTATAATAAAAAGATTTATGCAATTAATTTTTTCAAATATTGTTTCATATATTTTTGTAATTTTTTAATTTTTTTTTTTTTTTTTTTTTGTTTTTTGTTTGTTTTTTTTATATAATATAAGATATACATTTTGTTCTCCAAAAATACTGTTTTCTACAATTAACAAGAAATTAAATTACAATTAAAAAAAAAAAAAACAAAAAATTAAGGAATTTTATTTTATTAATATATCATATTAATAATTATATAAATCTATATACGATTTTGATATTTTATATGGTTATATTTTTTCTTTTACAAAATTTTAATTTTTTTTTACAAATATCACAAAATATTTAAAAAAAAAAAAAGTTCTGAATTCTAAATTTTACTTTTCGTTAATTATATATATATATATTTTTTAAAGCTAATTTTGTTTTACATATTTTAAATTACTTCTTTTCTTATTTTTGTTTTTTAAATAAAAATTTTCATATGTTTATTTATCAAGATATGAATTTTGTTTTTAACAATTAATATGTATATATTATTTGATAACATTACAAATTTATTATTTTATGGTGAAAATCAAAAATACAAATCAATAACAAATTAAAAAAAAAATTTTTGAAAAATTTTGACTTTATATTATTAAAACAGAAAATAAAAATATATATATTATACATATTATTATGTATACTTTAATTAATTGAAAAAATTAAATTTAATATTATTTTTTATTAAATTAATTTTTATAATATAGATTTTAATTTTTAATAAGTGTTAAAATATAATGAGTGAAATTAAGTTTTTTGTTTTTTTATTTTTTTTTTTTTATTATTAATTTAATGACTAAAACTATATTTTAATAATTACAAATATATTTGACTGAAATTAATATAATATAAAAATTATGTACTTAAAAATAAAATAAAATATTTATTAATTTTAAATTATGAAATTCATTTATTTAAATATATATATTATGTATATATTTAATATATAACATTTTTTAGAATCTATCTAAATATTTTTAATTTTTTTTAATTTTTTTTTTTCATTATTATATTTAACACGCTAAAAACTAGTAAGGCATTTTTACATTTAAATTTTTTTTTGTTTTTTAATATGATTAACAAAGATTCAGTCAGTTTTGTTAAATTTATAAAATTAAATTCTTATATCTAAAAAACAAAAAAAAAAAAAAATTTCCATATAATATTTATATAGAAAAACAAAATGTTTATTAATTTTTAAAAATAATTTTTTAACATGTTTTTTTGAAATCATAAATCGAGTAATTTTATATATGGTATATTTATTTTGTATTATTTATCATATCAGATATTTTATTAAGTCTTGCACTATTTTTTATTAAAGTTTGTTTTTAAATTTAAAAATTAAATTAATTTATATTTGTATTTATATTTAAAAATATTATTTAAAAAAAAACTTTCAGTACAAATTATTTTTAATTTTAAATAAATTTGTAAAAGAAATAAAAATTAAATTACAATTATAATATACATACATATAGAGGACAAATTAAGATTTTATTTTACTTCATTAGATAACATTTAAAATTAACACAAAAAAAAATAGATATATATATAATAGATTACAAATCTTAATATAAATAATATATATACAGAATAATAAAACAAAACATTTAAATTAACTGTAAAGTGCTATACCTTGTCTGCCATTATCAGATTCAGAGTCATGTTCAAGCCATCTTTGTATATGATTTCTTTTAAATGATATGATTTTTGATTCTTCATAATTGTTATTATTGTTATTATTATTAATATTATTAGTTGATAATGCGACGGGAATATCCGTATTTATATTTTGTTGTCCATCATTGTTGTTATTAATATTATTATTATTTATTGATAAATTTGATCCAGATGATAAGGATAAAGTTGATTTATTATTATTATTATTATAACCTGTATTACCGTTAATATTAATATTATTATTTGAATTATGATAATCGCTACAATCACTATAAATAGATGCTGTTTCGTATCCAGAAACAGGTGAACCTTTTGGACAATTCCAAAATCCACTTGGTGATCTTGGTGATAAAACACCACCAGAAATTATTGTTGATCTACAACTTTCATTTGATGGGATTGTGCTTGTATTGTTGTTATTAATATTGAAGTTTCCATTTGTAGATGGAATTTGGTTTTGAAAATTAGGGCTCTCTATTGAAGATGGATATTCTATTTGATTTGCTGTTTGTTGAGGTTGAAGTTGCTGATGATTTTGTTGTTGTTGTTGTTGTAAAAAATTATTATTAGTTCTATCATCATTATTATTATTAGTTACATATTCTGATTGATAATGACTCCAAATTATTGGATTTTGATCAATTTTTTCATTTTTTAATTTATCTGTATTATTATCATTTGTATTATTTTCATTGTCATTATCATCAAGTAAATATGGTTTAAATAATTTAATAGGTTTTGAATTTTCTGATTTTTGATTATCAATTTTTTGTAATTTTTCTTGTGTAGGTTTGTCTACATTTTCATTATCATTATATATTAATTTACGTTTTCTACATGATAAATCAACAACTGAATCATCATTTATTTGATTATTTATAGTAGAAACATTTACAGAATATAATGAAGATTGATATTTAATATTATCTTCAAAAGATTTTCTATTATTATTATCAAATTCATCACAAACATCTACTTGAATTTCATCAATTTCTTCTGGTTGTTGTTGTTGTTGCTGCTGTTCTAAACGACCTTTATTACCAGTTGATAAATCAATTGGTGACGAAGAACGAATTGAAGATTGTAATTCTAATTTTGGTTTTACTGTTGTTATTATTTGTTCTCTATATCCAATTTCATAATCATAAGAAGTAATGGCATTTCCTGTTGAATTTCCTTTTTCATCAATATGCTCATGAACTCGTTCTTGTTGTTGTTGTTGTAATGAATGTGCATTATTTTGTATTGTAATTTGTTGCTGCTGTTGTTGTTGTTGTGGTATAGATTGTCGTTCTGTAGTTGATATCATACAATTATTATTTGTAGCATTTGTTGAAGAGATATCACTACTAGAAATAATTGGCAGACTGGTTGACGGCGGCATATATAAACCATTATTATCGTGATGATTGTTGTTATGCTGCTGAATAGCTTGTGTTGTATGATGATGTAGTTGTATTGGTAATTGAGAGTTTGATGATGGAATTGGTTGTTGTTGTTGTTGATTATGTTGTAAGTATTGGTAATGATATGTATAATGTTGTTGAGAATGATTTAAATGGTGTATATTAGGGTGTTGATGATGAGGATGACGAGGTGTCGGTAATATTGGTATTGGTACTGATACATTCATAATATTATTTTGATCCATTTTATTACCAGACAATGCTGAAGATTTTACTATTGCTGTTGATGTTGGTGAAGTCAAAGAAGGTGATGTGGTTATTGTTGATATTAGAGAGTTATCAGGTGTATGAGAATTAATATTATTATTATTATTGCTATTGCAAATTGGATCTATTACAGAATTATTTATTCTATTACTATTATTTTGTTGATTAGAATTTGAATTAATTACTGGTGGTGTAACTAATGAATATGGCTGTAATGTTGATGGTATATTATATGCAACATTTGATTGATGTGATTTATTTGAAATAACTGTTATATTAGAACAATTATTCATAATAATTAGATTATTGGAAGACCTTAAATTAATTGGTTGAGTTGGTATAAAACCAGATGACATTGTTGCTCCTGCATTTGTTGTTGAATGTAATAAATTTGATGTTGTATTATTTGGAATCGTTGTAAGACGATGTTGATTAAGTTGTTGAACATGATGATGATGATTATTATGTGTTAAAAATGGTGATATTGTATTATTAGTTGTTTCATTATTTCCACAAAATGTTGGTATCATATTATTATTATTATTGTTAACATTTAAATCATGCTGCAAAGGTATAGGTCGCATTAATGATACATTATGATGTCTGGCTGTTTCTAATGCCAATTTATGTTGTTGTTGTTGTTGAAGATGATGCTGTTGTGTTCCAGCTACTGTTGTAGCAGATGCAGTTGAAATTGTAGTTACTGCCGTTGTTGTTGAAATAGCATTTAATTGAGTTTTGTTATTATTTAAATTATTTTTATTATTATTATTATGGCTAATATTATGAAATTGATGCTTAATATTATTTTGATTATTTAAATTTGCTACTGATGAACGTAAATTTGACTCACATTGTAACCATTTTTGTATTTGACGTCTATGAATACCATATTTACGTGCTGTAGCCCTTTGATTACCTTTACAATCGCTATCATTACGATATGAATCTAATACTTGTAATTTAAATTGTGGTGTAAAAATTCTTCTCGAACCCATTTTTGTACTACCAGTTGTTGTTGAACCTGCTGCAGTTGAATTTAAAATTTTATTATTATTACTATTATTATTTGTGAAATATTTTGTTGATGTTGTTGTTACTGTTGATATTGCCGACGGATTTGTAATAATTTGTTTTTGATGGTGCAATGTTGATGAGGTTGTTAAAGGTGTTAATTTTGTTGTTGATAACATTACATTACTATCATTACTATCAATGTTACTACTATAATTATTATTATTATTTGATTTTTTTAAATTATGATTCATTGATGGTGTTTTTACTATCATATTATTACTAATACTATTACAATTACTGTCACTCTCAATTTCACGTTTTATTAAATTTGTATTATTATTATTATTGTTATTATTTTTTGATAAGTTTTGATTATCTAATGATGAATGTTCTAATTTTATTACTGCTGTTGTTGTTGTTGGTTTATAATTAATTATTTTAAAATTATTTGTTGTACATTCAATATCACGTTTTAATATTGAGTTAAGTTCATGCGCCATTTAATTATTATAATAATAGTTATATTTTAAAAAAAAATGTTTTAAAAAATTTTTTACTTAATTTTTTTTTTTATAAATATTGTCGAAAGACAAAAATATATTTTTATTTTATTTACTAATTTTAAACTTTTTTAATTTGCAATTCTCAATTAATTTATTTATTATACATATAGGCACTTTTATTTCTTGGCTTTTTTTTTTGTTATATCACTTGTTTTTTTTTATTATTAAATATTTAAAACAAATAAAAATAAGATTTTAAAAATTATATTTTTATTTTCCAAAATTTCACATAATTTCTCATTTAATATTTTTTTTATTAAAAACAAATTATTGTTTGCTTTTTAACTGCTGTTTTTTTTTTCTTATATACTTCATTAAAATGTTTAAAATAAATGAATAAAAATCAAAGTTAATTTAAAAATTGTTTTGAAAGAAAATAATTCTATTTAACTTTTTTTTTTCTTCTTTTTTTAATTTAATTTTATTAAATCGCACCCGATAATTAATATTTTATGACTTGTTGGATTGAAGTTACCGAACTAAATAAAATTAAAAATCACAAGTGTTCTAGTTTGTAGCTCTCAAATATTCTAAAAATTGTAGTATGACTAAAAAAAAAAAGAAAAGAGCAACAACAAAACAAATATGAAAAAAAAGATAAAAAACACTAATATAGGGAAGAAAATAATAATAATATAAAAAACTAGTCGGGCCGCCGTAAAGTCTTCGCCTTCCCGCTCGATAACACAATTCGTTTTATACTGGCTGGTATGTGTTTGTATTTTACACAGTTGAAACAATTTTTTTTTTCAATTAATAAAATTGCTGCCACCGTTTTTTTTTTGTTTCGGACGTAGTATAGTTGACGTCGTGTTGTCTTTGTCGTTTATGCTAGTTCTAAAATAAAATAAAAAAAAACCTGTATTCATCTCACTGATACATTCATAAACCTGCTGATTATTTCATTATATATATCGATATATATATAAAATATATTTACAATTCACATGCATACATTCGAACACACTTGTGTATCGGAATTTTCTTTTTTTAGCTCTGCTCTGGTGTTTTTATGTGTTTGCCAGGAAAATGTATAGATAGGTATTTTATATTGTACGAGTTTATTTTTTTTTGTTTTTATGCATTTTTGTAGTGTACGTTTGATTTGAAGTATATTTTACCGATGAACACGAGACTACAAGAGTATTGCGAGAGTCAAATGGAATAAATGGATTATTATTATTGTATTAAGTATAGAACGAAAACAATTTATATAGGATTTTGTTGAATTGCCGTATCGCCGTTATGTCTAGTTGAAATTATTATACAAAAATATAAATTCTGTGTTGGCTATGAAACAAACAACAGGTAAAAGAATAGATAAAGAGTGTCGTTGTACTGGATGAAAAGGGGGTATTTGATATATAACTTGTTTTAATAAATATTGTTTTTTTTTTCGATTAATAATAAGGTAATTTAACTTAATGTTGACCTGTTGACTTATTAATATATTAAAAAGTGGATGTTTTGTTTGATGTAGGTTCTATTGAGATGTTTTTTTTTTTGTTTTTTGGTGTAATAAATTTTATTTTGAAGCTTGTTTTTTAATAATGAATTTTAATTTTTTTTTTATATATTTAATTTAATTATATTTTTCACTGTGTTTTGTATTATAATATAACTTTAAAATTAGTTTGATCAAAACTGACCAAAACTGTATTAGATTAGATTTTATTAAACTTTAGTCAAGGCCAGAAGAAAAATGATTTTGAAATGAAAACTATAAATATTTGCAGTTATATATATATACAGCAGTGTTGCTTTGAGCATATTTAATTTTATAATTGTATGATTGACTTGTATGATTTGATAAATAATAAAATTATTTTTTAATTATATAAAAATCATAGTCCAATTATATGTACAGCTGTTCATGCAGATATACAGCAGCGCTGCTTAGAACATACAAATTTTGATTTTTTTAGATTATTCTGATGTACTTTGAAATAAATTTTGGCATTCTAGTTGCCATATTATATTTAAAACTGCTTATTGAGAAATAAATTCCTGCAAAATTAGGTTTGAACACTGGTTTTGCTACAATGCATCATGTGCATGTAGTACATGATAGCAAATTACATCTAGTTAGGTAAATTTGTCGTATGTTCTAATCTAACTAATTCAAAATTCTGGACATATAATTAGGCTATCAATTGTAAAAATATTTTATTGATAATTCGTTTTATTTCGGATATGAGCCAAAATATAGTTTATATTATTGATGTAGGATTTATTCGTTATATTTTGTTTTTATTTATATAAATTGATTCGATATAGTCACTGAACACGAATGTCAAAATATAAAAGAAAATTGATTAAGCACTGTTAAAAACGACGTTCATAATGAATAGAGCAATCTTTATAACATAAGATAACACCCAAGATCGATAATTTTGCGCTTTATAATCCGGAGGGTAACTAAATAAGAAATAAAAATATGAGAGAGTTGATTATATTATTTTTATATCAAAATAAACAATTTCATATATCGATTATAATTCATGGAATACAATTTGTAAAATACATTTTTATTAAAATGTATTTTTAATATACATATATTTTGAAAAAATTTAATTCTTTCAGGTCAATATTCAGTCACATTACTAAATATTTTTATTTTCTTTCTTCCATACTATAATATGAATGTATGTATGTAGTATTAAAAAAATAAAAATGCTGATAAAAATTTTATACAAGTTCATGTTTCTCAATAATTCATTCAAAAAATAAAAAATAAAATAAAAATTCTGTGTGTTGCTTGAAGCTTTCCACGAATACAACGTAACAAAATGCACAACACAATTTTTAAAAAACAAAAAAAAATAAAAAAAAAAAAACTTCAATCTAGTTTTTCTTTTTGTATGACTGTTGTATACAACTGCATGTTCACATATGTGTGAATAATGGATCCATTTAAGCACCCTTCATAATGTCATACCATATTCTATATGTTTATTTATTTATTTATTTATTTATACATATATAAATAAGTTTTTTTTTTTTTAATTTTAATTTTGTTGTGTATGGGTACAATGCATTCATCTTATACTCGATTTTGTATGCGTCGAAATGTCTACATAAGTTGAATTCATTTGGTTTTATAATCAAGAAAGCAACGAAAAACAAAACACGGAGGCGTATTATGAGAGTGGGATATCTATATAAAAAAGTTTAATATTAATTTTTCGATTTATAAATTAATTTTCAATATTGTTTCTATTATGTATTGAGAAAATACTAATCGGCTTTAGAGAATTCGTTATGTTTCAGCATAGTTTATTTTGAAAAGTTGTGTTTGTAAGGGTTTTAGATCCAGTCTCCATGTTCTGATACATATGTTCATGCAAGCATAATTATTTATTTATTCATTCATTTACAATCTACTGGGATTAAGCCTTTGCAGTTTTTTATTACCACTAAGTTCTTACATACTAAATTATTAAAAATACATATAAAAATTTATTGCAAAAAATTTAGGATAGGATTTAATGTTCAATATTGAGACTGTGAGTTTTCTATGAGATAAATATCTACAAATCAATTATAACATGGTACCATGGATTCTCAAAGCTTCGAATTTTAAGAGAAGTATAATATGATCAACCTTGTCAAAGACTTTAGAAATATCAGTAAAAATAACATCGATTTGGTGGCCATTTTCAACTAAATTAAAAATAGTATGTAAAAAAACTAAATAACTAAAAAACTAAATAAAATCAAATATATTACCTTTAATTAAAAAATATATTTTATTAGTAAGGATGGATTCGAAAAGTTTAGGGATTGCTCACAACTTAGCAATAGGCCTATAGTTTTTTGCAAGGTATGTAAGGTTTTTTGACATCAGTTCACCGCTATATACTATAGACAGTGTTATGACCATCATTGATAGATAAAACCTTCCGATGTACCTCCCAATTTTTTCTAAGATCTTTGAAATCTACCATAATTTAATATAAGACAATCTGTACTGATTTGGGAGAAATTATTTAGACATCAAAATATATATCCAAGTTGAATTCGAACTCATGGCTTAATTGATAAATTCTAAATACAACATTTTATTTTTTTTTTCTCTATTACCTTTGATGTAAACAGAACTTTCACATATGTAGCCCCTGTCATTGTACTTTAGTTAATCTCTGTAATTTAACGGGTAGGAGAGCAGAAAAAGTATGCAAACCAGCGATGTAAAAGTCTTGGACGGCATAAAAAATGTTTACTTAAAAATCTATGTTGGAATTATACTGTAAAATAGCAGCAGATGACTGATCATGAGCATCTACTTTGTTAACACTTAACGGTTCAAGAAAAGTCCAATAGTCTAAACAAAAATTAATCAAAGTTAGTTCGATAGTTTTATTTCATATAATAACAACTTGTTATTTACTAGACATAAACCAAACAAATTTATTTAAAATTAAGTCTTAATGGCTCTGCGGCTGCCCTTCGCATTTATGCGTTTGAGCCAGATAATTTTAGTCTCTTCAATATTACCTACCTACTAATTTCTCAAATAAATTTACCATTACTGGTCAAAAAAAAAAATATAGGTTGGTTCAATTGTGGTTTTTTATGAAATTTTGATAAATTTTAAAATTAAGCTTCCCCCTTCTAAATGAATTCAAATTACGCGAATGGCCGGAACTTGAGGTAAAATATTTTTAAAAAAAATAAAAAAAAAGTACATTAGTTCTCTTTTTTTATTTTTGATATCTGCATAATAATATTAGATAGATGTACTACATTGCATATCCAAAAAAAAAAAATTGACGGTAGTTCTCCGAAAAATAATATTTAAAAAGAAAAAAATTACACAAAGGAACAATATTATTTAAAATTTTATAAAACCTACGTGTATACGTGTGTGTGGTGGAGTCACGCCTACGGCATCGGTGACATCCGTTTTCATTTTAAAAAATATTCTCTTCTCTTATATTTTTACAAACGACAATCTCTCAAAAATTTGTATATTCTTTTTAAAACTAAAATATGAGAGCATAAAATTTATATATGGATATGGATTTGTATATTGTGTATATGTATTAATGTATGTAGGGTAAATGAAAATTGGAAATGGAACCTATCATCAAACAAACACATAACAAATTTCTCTTTTATTTTTAAATTTCATGTTTGTTTGTATTGAAACAAGTTTAAAAACAGCAAAAATATGCTACCACAAAATATAGAAAAAAAAATAAAATAAAATAAAACATTGTTGCCGTTTATTTTCAATAATTTTTTTGTTACCTGTTCTTAATTAGATTAAAGTAATAAATTTATCTATGAATTAATTAATTTTTCTTTTTATTATTATTATTTTTGTTTTTAATATATTTATGTAAATTAAAACAAAAAAAAAGTTTTTTTTTTGCTTTAAAATATGGTAAAATAATAATAATAATAATATTAGCGGCTTATTTAATATGTCAAAATCAAAATTGACAATTAAATACGAACAAACAAAAAAAAAAAAAAAAAATGTTCTCAAAACTCTTTATATTTATTGTATGTAAGTATGTATGTATATCTATAGAAAACGAGAGATATATTCTTTCTTATACACAATATACTTACTTACTTATTTGAAAATTCGAAATCAGAACAGGTTTTTATTTAGTAGAGACTTCTACATTACTACATAATATAATACTTATGTATAGATAGATGTGTATATATATATATATATATACTTAATATTTTTATTTTATTTTTTTATATCTATTGGAATTGGTGGTGTTATTTTTGTTGCTAGTATTGTTGTTGTTGATTTATACTAAATATTATGTGTAGATAGATTGGCAACAGTGTGTCGTTGCCGAGGCAGACAGATTGACGCCAAATTGTGCGCCTCGTACCAGACAACATGTCGCTGTATGGCAATACGATATTTTTTTTTTTTGTGGTTATATAGAAGAATTGTTAATATATAATAATTATGTATATATGTACATATGTATGCATATAAATTTCGTTTTATTTTTTTTTTTTAAATTCATTTTCTTTTCTCGTGTTGATTTTTATTACCCATTTTTAAAACAATATTGTAATCTAAATTTAAATTTTATACGTAAGATATAGATATACATAATTATATATATTTAATTTATATATATACAATATGCATAAATGTATATGACAGGTTTTTGTTGCATGGTTCAAATATTATTAGTTTTTATTATGTAGAAAATATAATTTAGTTTTTAAAAACAAGAAAAAGAAAAAAAAGAAAATCAAAACCTATAATTTCTAGGTTATTTATATAAAATATTGGAAAATTTTCCAAAAAAAAAAAAAATATGTATGTATATTAGTTTTAAAGCGCAATATACAATTAAAGAATTTAAAAATGCATATTATGTACTATTTAGTAATTTTTTTATTTTACTTAGCAGAAGACCTATTAATTTATGTCTGGGTCAAATTTTTTTTTTACTACTGGAATTAGTATATATACATATTTGTCGTTGTAAAATTTATCGATTATGTTATAATTAAAGTCAATGTTATGATACTTAATAAATCTGTTACTAATTTAACAATGTAGATACATATGCATGTATCTTAATTTTATTTAAAAAAATTATAAATAAATAATTTTGAAAAGAAAAAATAATAATAGCAAAAATGTTGCTATCAATTTAATACGAAAATTGTTGCGTCAATTGCAATATTGAAAATTAAAATAATAAAATCTATAATTAAAGCGATTATGTGTTGTTATATTTGCACATGTATATGCATGTATGTATATAATAACTCAAAACTTAAATTAATGCATTTAAATTTTAAAATAAATTCTTACTTCTTAAAATAGGTACATGTTAATTTTAAGTAGGAACATTGAGTAAACAACTTAATTTTGTACATGTTTGAGAGCAAACATTTTAATTTAAGGTTTGAGTACACATTAAATTTAAGGGTTGAGTACACATTAATACTTTTTTTTTAATTCGAATTTTTTTAGTATACCTACGATAAGTAGTAGGTACAAAGTTTAGTTTTGAGTACAAGTTAAGTGCACAGTTTAGTTTTAAATACCTAACTTCGTTTTTTACATGTATGGAGGAGACTTAACATTTTAGGGTTGATTTAGTACACATTGAGCTCATTTTTTATTTTGAATTTTCCGTATACGTTTAAGTACACAGTTCAGGTTTTGAATATGTACATGTTGAATACAAATGTAATTTTTTATAACACATTATGAGTAAAAAATTGAATTCTGAGGATACTTTGAATATTATTAATTAGTTCGATTTCGATTACTTACACAATCATTGAAAATAGTTTAGTGTAAAGTGTACATTTCTACTTAAAATATTTTTTTTATTTATTAAAACAACTATTTAAATATAGTGTATATGAGTTGAATGTGTGTATTTGATTAATATTATTGGTAATTTCCGAAAATATGAGGTTTTCAAAATGGGATGTAATAAACCAAATTTAGATCTTCTTCGTAATAAGATCGAAAAGAAACAAGAATATTTAGAGATAACTACTAGATAAAAACTAGACAACTTTCGAGCAATTATTTTTTTTAATTTGTGGCCAAAATAATGGAATAAGCACCCTAACTGACATTTAAATTATTAAAAATAGGATTTAAGCCATTTAAAGATCTAAAAATAAGGATAGAGATAGTAAGAAAATAAATAAAATCTTAATAAAATAGAACAGAAAATTAGAACAGAATAGTTAGTATATCTACATATAAGCTTAAATAATTGTTAAGAGTTGCGGTAAAAATTGAGCCCGAGACCTGAACTCGGGTATAACTATTGCGTTGTCAATTAAAGAAACATTATAAGAATTTTGTGCATAGGTTTTTAAATTTATGTCTTTAATGATTTGATTTGATTTATTTATTAAATTGTTACCTACATAAATGTAAAAAATTTTATATTAAATTTTAAGGACCTTGCGCCATGTGGCAAGTTGGCCAGCTTGGTTGTTAAGTATGCTTAACATTTTTTTTAAATTTAATATTATTTTAGTTTTAATTAATTTACATTTATAGATTATTCTGATTTTATTTTTATTTATTAGCTTAATGTAGCTCACGACAAAACTATAGCTTTAATGCATTACAAAACAAAAAACCAAGTAAAAAAAAAGTGAAAAAATAAGAATAGAACCTAAAACTTATTAAAAAAAAAACGAATTATAATATCAAGCGCTTAGGTGGCTGCAATGCATTATCTATAATTATCTTTCAAATCGATTGATTAGATTACTTCTATTTTTTATTGATAAAAATGAAAATCCAATAAAACGCTTCTACGTTATTCACACTCTTAGCCTTAAGTACGATTTCAATTATTTCAACTTTAAAGAAACTATAAGTGCTACGTCATCAATATCATATAGCAATTTGTTTTTAAATATTTTGCTCTGCTGCTGTAAAATCTGTGACTCAACTTAACCGACTTAAATTGTAAAAAAGCTAATTTGTTTTCAGTTGAAGGGGTTAATTTGCCATATTAGTTAATCGAATAAAAATAATAAACACGGAATAGCTCTTTTCAATCATCAACTCATTTCTAATGGATAAGCCTCTTCTTCCGATGTATATGTTTTGAGCCAAATTGAACTGCTTTTTTAATTTTTTTTAAAATTCTTCTTCGTGAAATTGTTTTAAAATAATTTATGTGATGAATAACTTTATTAAAAATCATATTTATACCTTGGACTCAATCGTTTAATTTGTTTTAAAATATCGGCACCAAATTACAAATGACAACACAAATTCAAATAAATTTAATTCATTGTCAGATGAGAAGAGAAATAATTTATGCTATTTATGTAATACTGTATAGTAGAGGAAGGTCAGCTACTTGGACAGCGCCAGTCTTTGACAATTCAATCAAACGACAAAATATTATAAAGCTAGGTTATATTTTAAATATAAAAATTAGAAAGATAATATAAAAAAAAGCTATTGTCATTCTCCGTTAAAATTTTCATAACCTTATATTTTTGGCCCAACCACATTTTTATTAAATAATATAAATACACAACTTAAAAAAAATTATATAATCCCCATTAACAAAAAAAAAAACTTTGTGTATCTTTAAAAAAAACTTGTGTAAAAAATATCATTAATTTGACAACTATGCTTACACATTTCAATTATATTTACGAGATGCCAGTAAGCTGATAACTCAAATAAGAGATTGTTTAGTAATATTTTATTGGGATTTGCAACATTATTTTGGTTACTATTAAAATTTTTAATTTTGCACTCATCCGCCCTAAATTCGATTTAGGATATAAATGTCTCTATTCGGCTTTCCTATTAAAGAGGTTGTAATTATTAGGGTAAAATTGTATGCAAAACTTTGAGAATACCTTTGTGCATGAATTTGATGTGATTTTTTAAAGGTTTTTGCATTTAACAGATATACATCTAAACGGATTACACTGTATATAAAAAAAACCAATTTAATATGTAGTTATGAAATTATTTAAAAGAAGAACCACTGTATGTTTAGATACATATCTATATTGAACAAATCATCTTTTTCTTTTATTAAGAACAGCTTAACTGTCCCAATTTCATTGCACACTACTGTAATGCATTGATATTTTCTATTATTAATAATAATAATAACTGACAAATATTTTAAATTAAAATTAATATACAAAATAACTTTAAATGGCGCTTAAAATTCATACATACATACATATTTAATTTATTGTATTTGTTCATTTATAAATTTTTATTATCTTCTTAAATCGTATTTTATTATTATTATTATTATTACTATTTGTATTTACTAACCATAATACTTCGTAAAAAGAAAACCTCAAAAAAAAAAAAAATTAAGAAAAATTACTCATTTTCTGACTAAATCTTATTATTTTGCATTTTAATGCCGAATGAGTGTATGTATTATATATAAACAATCATAATATATAATATTATGTCTATATTTAAAAAATTTGTGGCGCAAAGACACCTACCTACCTATATGTAAATGATTAATAAATTATACATTATATATACATATAGATATGTATCTGTATATACATATATTAATTTTACTAAATCATAATTTAATTTTACTTTTATAAAATCAAAAATTATAATCGAAATGGAAATTTATAAGCAATCAAAAAGATGCAGACTTATACCATTATCTTCAAAATTTATGACTTTGAAACGCTAATATACAAATGTATGTATACTTTTTTTCTTCTGCCTTTTCGGCAATATTACATTTTTTTTATACATGTAAATTTATTAATTCTGATTAATTTTATTTCGTTATTGTTGTTTTTTGTTTTTTTTTTTGTTTTTGGTAATTTTGTTTTTAACTCTTTCTTAAAATTAGTTATTAGTTCTTTTAATATATATAATATATATATATATATATAAATATGTTTAAATATATATTATTAAATAACATGTTTATTAATTTGTGGAAAATTCGAGAGTATATTTAAGATAAAATTAATTTAATAAGTAACCCACATTTAAAATAAAAATTAATTTAAAATGTTAATTTAATTATTTAAGAAAAAAAAAAAAAATATTGATAATTTAACTTGAAAATTTCAATCAATCAAATAATTAATAGATATAGTTTGAATTTAAATGTTGTATTGAATATCTATTATTGAAGGTCATATAGTAGTAGCTTTTTGATGAAAAGTAAATTTGAATATTGCAGAAATTATATTTAAATAAATTAATAATTATGCTTTCACCAACAGGAGTAAAAAAAGCATGTAGTTTTGATTTGATATTTTACTGATTATTACAACTTTCAAGCTTTTGTTAATTAGTTGAAATTCATTCATTACTTTGCAAATATGTTGCACTAAGGTTAAGTCAATGTTGTCGCAACATTTTCGAGTGAAATGAAATAACGTTGCAATATTTTGTATAAGAAATAACGCCGCAAAAAATGAAATTAACACGCGAAATTGTGGCGTAATTAGCAACAATTGAAGCATTATTTGATGATTTCTTTGTGGTATTATTTCATTTTTTTGTGGCATTCCGTGACATAAAAAATGCAGTGGAAACGCCAAATTTACAATGTACTGTGATCAATAATGTAATTTAAAAAAAAATTGATGTCTTGAGATTAGAAATGTTTGATATTGCGTTTAATACCGCAATGAAACAGCAGAATAAGTAGCGAAAATTTTTAGTAGACAGTTTTTAAAATCCACTGCAATCGGGGTTTTTCAATACAGCAAAATTAAAAAATATTGTCAAAAGGAAATTTTTGAATTTTTTTGGTGAAAAATTATTTTTTATTAAATTTTGGTAATAACTTGATATGTCAATACAATTCAATATAGGTAAGCGTAATCATAATTCAGTGAAAAAGTAAACAAAAACAAAGTAAAAAAATTTCATATTTATTATTTTATTTTTACATTTTTATCATCAAAACATGAACTTTGAAAATCAGTTATAGTATTTAAAATAATATTACTAAAAATATTTAAATTAATTTTTTAATTCACACAATCTTTTTAAACACAAAAAAGATAAATTAGAAAAACACAAAACGTTTATGTAGTCAAAATTATGATCAAAAATGTCAAAATTGTAATCTGCATTTTTTTTTACATTGCAGTGGTTATATATATATCGAAAGAATGTTTCAATACAGTATTAAAACCGCAGCGAAACTTTTTTTACTGCATTTTCTATGTAACGGATTATTTCATTGTTTTACAACACATTATTTTATTTTAAACAATTAAAAGTATTTTTTTTTTTTTAATTTTGCATTTTGCGTTATACTTGCAATATTGGCATATACAAAAACAAAAATTCAATAAATAAGTAGCTTAATTTAATTTTGCTATTACTAATGAAATAAGGTCTCATTTTAAAACACAATAATGAAATACCACCGAAATAAAATGAAATATAATGTTACAAAAAAAAAATTAAATTTGCGGCGTTATTTCATATCGCTTTTTTTAGGTTATTTGATAAACTTAGTTTTAAAAAAAATTTTTTTTTTAAGCTCGTATAGAATGTTTACTTAATACTTAGTCAAGCTTATACAAATTCAAATAATATAAATATATAAGTAATATAAAAAATATCAATAAATTAAGAAATAAAAAAATATTACATGAAATAAAAAAAAGTGATGGTTATCTGAATAATTTAAAAAAAGAAATGATGAAAATTTTGTTTTAATTATATCAGATTTATTTAAAGCAAAATTTTCATCAACTTTAATATTTTTTTATTATTCACTTAACCATCACTTTTTTTCATTGCATGTAATATTTTTTTTCGCTAAAACTATATTTTAAAAAAAATCAATTATTCATATAATTTCAATATTTTCTTAATTTATTGAATGATAGTGTTAGTGTTAGTTTTAGGTTATAATTATTAGTTATTGCAATTCGCATTTCAAATAACAATTCGTAAAATGTGTAAAAATTTTTATTTTCAATCGCTATAACTCCAAAATAAATCAATGTTGTTGATGTGATGAAAAATGATGGTCGTTCTGTATCACTTATTTGGTGTATGGAAGCATGAATATTGTAACTAGTATACAGAAATAAAATAGAAAACTTTGAAATGTGAATCTATAAAAAATAATACTTTTATTTAACACGTACCTTGAACAAAGCATTAAAAAAAATTGGTAAAAAAACAAAATTTGTCAAAATACAAAATTTGTCAAATTAAGATTGTCAAAATACTTTGGTATAATACTTTGCTTAATTTTTTTTAAATACTTATTTGTAAAACTATTGGTTCCATACTTTGCTTAAAAAAATTATGGTTAGATAAGAAAAAATTAAAATAACCGAGGGTTAAAAAAAAAAAAAAGAGTTTAAAAATAGTAATAAAATAAGAATACAGTGTTAACAGTCTTGAACATTTCTGTACTCAGAACAATCTCTTGAAAATAATCGTTAATATTTATAAATGGATCGTTCGTTATCTATGATTAAACCAGTGTATCTATAAAAAATGTATTTAACATCATTTTCCATTTCTATTGATTTTTGGCAGCTTTCCTCTCCACTTAGAGATTCGAAATTATTTTATTTAATAACAGGAGTGGTTTCAGCGTAAATTTGTTATAATAAGACTAAATTCATTTCGTGAACAAAATTTGTAATAAACGACGGGGTCTACCTATACCGTTTATTCTACTTTTATATGACAAAATTCATTTCACACACAAAATTCATTGCTAAACTATACGGGATTCTATCACGTAGTTTCCTACTTTTATAAAACGAAATACACATTTTACGAAACAAAATTCCTTTTTAAACGACGAAGTTTGTTCGTAATTCAAGTTTTGCAAAACTAAGAATATACCGGTAGATCCCCGGTAATTAATTATAGTTTAATTCATCACAGTAGCTAATATTTTCTTTTCAATATTTTATTTCTATACATCCGAATTGAATTTTATTTGTTTTCGAAAAATACTACACTACAAAAGACTTTTATACTAATTGTTAGCAAAAACAAGAAATTAAACAAAAAAAAAACCAGAAATTTTATTTAAAAAAAAAATGTGTGTAAATTAATATGAAAAGACTTTGATTGTAGCAAGCACACATGTTTAATGAATCTTTTGTATTATTTAATTAAATCAAGTTAATTTGCATAAAATTTATGTTCTAATATTAAAAAAAAAATTAATTAAAAACAAATTAAATTTAAAAATGTTCTTTAAAAATGTTTATATAAATTCTGAATAAAGAAAATTTAATGAAAACTAATGGTTAATGATTTTTAACTATCTATATACGAGTAATATTTTATGATTGAAGAATTTATTTTAGAATATTTTATTTCATAACACCGATTAATTTAAGATTAACAAATTAAAATTTATATATATATATATATATGTATATTTTTATATCCGATATATAAATTATAATTTGATACCTGTTTCGTAACTGAAAAATATGAGTCGCATTTAGTTGACAAAGAAAAGAGGTCGTCGAAATTGTTTTTAAGTCTCAATACCGTTCAAACTGTGGGAGTGAATGCGACGATGTTATACAAAATTGAATACAAATTGTTATAAAAAATTTCTCATTAGAATACACATTAATTATATTAACACCCTGTATATATTAAAATATTTTAAATAAATTACATTTAATGTGTAAATTGAAAACATTACGGTACAAATATATGAACCATTTCACAAGTGGTTTTCATTATTATTCTTTTAAACGATATTTAAAAGGAGACATAGCGAAATTAAATATTTTTTCAAATTTTTTTAATTTTCAATTAGAGATTTCAATTTATAATTTCATCCCCTTTATCCCATTTAAAATAAATTATTACATATGCGGTTGTTGTCTAAGTTAAATCAATAAAAAATAAAATATAGTACCAAAGATAAATTGAAATGATGGAAAATATAATTCATAAGTAAATTAAGTATAACTTTTGATCAAAACTTCAACGAATTTCGAGGAGCGTGTAAAAACTAGTTACATTTAATTGGATAAGTTTCTATTCGTAAAACTTTTTTTTTATTTATTGCATCTTCAGTACACTAGATAATACCAATCGCATTAGTAAATTTTTGAGTCACACACTTTTGTATGTCAATTTAGAAGTTGAAAAAAATTTATATTAGAAATAAAGTGAGTGATTCAAAAATTGACTGTTGCGATATTTATCTATCCACTGCATGTAAATGTTATTTTTTGAGTCACACAAAACAAAGTGAATAACTCAATCAATCGAAGTGATTGCTACAATATGATGTTTATACTTAAAAATTAGTTTAATTGTTGATGTTGTTGTATTCTATAAATAGCGAAATATGGGCTTTAGAATTAACTGTAATTAAAAATAAATAAAAAATTGCAGTTGGTGAAATCAGTTTTGCCCCCAGGGTCAACAACTGAATCATTTGTCAGTCATTATGAAACAAATATGAAAAATACACAATTAAAATCAGTAAGTATGTATATAATTTTTTAAGATAATTCTATTTTTAAATACAAGACCATTGAAATAATAAATTAAATATAGTCAAAACTTGTGAAATCTACTATATTACAATATACCATTACAAAATTTATAATAACAAAAAAAAAAAATTAAACAAAATAAATAAATTTAATATTGTCATATTTTCTATAATTTCACAACTAACTTTAAATTTCTTTGTTAAGCTTAAAAAAAATAAGTATATTATATTTAACTTAGTAATAAAGTTACTTAATAATATATAAATTTTGTTTTTTTGAAGTAATTTTGATAATATTTTATATAAAAAAAGTATTTGTTCTGATGAAATCAATAAATAAATATTATTCAAAAGATAAGATTAATATAGATAAAAATAAATTGTATATAATATTTTTATCTATATTAACATTTTTCTGTATATATATACCATATTATTGACTGCAAAATATAAAAAACAAAAATATAAAAAAAATATCGCAATTTTTTCCCAACACCAATTATATTTTTTTTACTGATAAATTATATTTAATTGACCTCCTCTTCAAATTTTACAATACATCAGTTATTACAATTTACACTTCTTTGAATCATATAAAAATTATCACAAATATCAATGTCGTCAGTAAACTATATATGTACAATAAATGTATCTAATAAATGTACGTAATTATACTTAATTGTAGATATTTTAAATGAATACGTAATGATATTTTGACAAAAATAAAACTCGCCAATCAAAATGCCGCCATTTACAAATATCAATAATTAGAATTTCATTATTTGAAATCCCGTATTTTGTTTTATTTTGGGAAAAAATATATATAAAAATACCAATGGAAAAAAGTGGGATTTTCAGGACGGGTGAGTATGGGTTTTTTAAATAGCGGTAGTTTTCTTACTCATTTCAATTCCATAATACCTTTAATCCAACATTTGACATAATTTGCACTACATGTTATTATACACTATATTTGTGTACTATACTATATGAATTGTTATTATTGCTGAAAAATTCAAATCAAACGGAAAGTCAAAGAGTCAAAGTTTATATAGTTTGTGTAACCATAATAGACATATTTGTTAGTTTTTGAAAGAGTACGTAACTCATGAGTACAAATATTTATATTTGTAACATCTTTGATATTTGCAAAATATTCTTAGAGAGTTCTAAGAGTTCTATCTGAGCTAGTCAGATTTTGAAAAACGATAATAGACATATTTGCTAGTTTTTGAAAGAGTATACCCATAACTCATGAGTACAAATTTTCAACTCTGTAACACTTTTGGTTATTAAAAAATATTCGCAGCGGGTGCTATGAGATGTATAGCAAATACCCGAAGTCAGAACTTTGGAAACAAATGAGCCTACAACCTTTCCTCTATTTCAATTTTATTAGAGTTTAATCGGAGTCGATCGAGTATATTTTGACACCATAAATAACAGCTATAACAAATCACATTTTTATATAATAGATGGATTAAAGCGTTAATATTAGTCAACTCATACTATTGGGTTCTTTCAAATTATACATATATATATGTATATATATATATATATATATATTCCTAAATAATCGAATTAATAATTTACAATTTAAATATGACAACACATAAAAGAAACTCCTAGATTGTACTTGTACTATCATACCAATTTTGTTTGATATTAAATACTTGACCTCAAATTAAATATTTTTTTTTTGCAAATAACAAACTTATCAAATTTATTGATAAAAAAAAATAAAATTATAACAACAATCTAAAAATCTAGGTTTTTTATTATAAATTTAAAAAAAAATAATTTTTATTGTGCAAAAAAATAATAAATATATAATAAGAGTAGTTATTCATTATCAAATGTATACTATAATATTTATTGGTAAATTGAATTTTTTTTGCAATATCGTGAACGAGCCATTAAATTAAGGTGTAATCGGAAATGTCAAACGTATAAGATCAAATATATTTCAAAATTAAGATCAAATGCAGTTTAGTCGATTAAGTAGTTTGATTTATGTAAGTCATGTAATTTCTAATGTCAATCTTTGATGACTACTCCCTTGCAATGTAATTCATTATTTAGTAAGACAAAAATCATCTAATAGAAATGTCATCTGCATGTAATTTGAATGTTTAGAATTTGCAACTTAATCAAAAAAAAGATTTTTTTTTAAACGCATGTAATCAAATTTTATGCTAAAATATTAAAATGAGGGATCTGGATCATGTAAAATAAAAATAAATATAAAGTAAAGCTTGTAAAATTTAATACAAATAATTGACAAAATATTACGTCAAATGCCATATACTAAAATTGAAAAATTTGTATAAGTGATGTCAACATTGTCAAACTACATGTTTTAGATTATCAAATAGTTTTGGATTTCATCTTAGTTTGATATTTCCGCTTACAGCTTCAAATTACATTTTCTGGACGGAATAGAACTTGATTTCTGATTCTGAAACTTCTGTAATATTGTTTTACTTTGGTTACTGAACACAAACGAATTCTCTTCAATTTGTAAACTCACATTTTTCATACCCGCAATACTTTAGCAATACTTCATTTGCTACCCGCAAAATTTTTAGCAATACTTCATTTGCTAAAAAATGGTGTGATGTAAATTGAAAAAAACTTTACTCAGTGTTAGAATTTAAAAACTTCTAAATTTAATACACTAAATTTTTAATAATTTTGAATTAAATACTCTGTACGAGTTTAGGAGCTCTTTTAGAGAAAATACATATAAAATAAAATAAATGAAGAAAAAAAAACTGACATGATAACCTGAGCTCTCAAAATAATTAAAATAAAAATTTAATATTATTTTCATTTTGATGAAAAAAAAATAAAATGTTGAGAGATAAGTCGGAAACTCAAATTTTTTTTTTTAATTCATAAAATCAGAAAACAAATTAATTCATTCATAAATTTTGTGTTTTATTTTTTATAGTAAATTGTATAAATATAAAATTACCATTAACATGAAATCTCAAAATAATAAATTTGTCATGACAACGTAGTATAAAAGTATAAAAGTAAATCTACATGACCACAGTGGTAGATCTATAGCAAACTAGTGTTAAATTAGTCATGCCATGGTACATAATACATGGTAATGGTAGATCTATAGCATGATCGTGGTATATAATACCACATGCCAGTGATAGATCTATAATAGAGTTAAACTATAATGTTAGGATAATGAGGGAGTAGAGTTAAATTAGTTTAAATTAGTGTTAGAACAGTCATGATATATCTATATAGTAGATTTAATTTAGTGTCAGGACAGTCATGGTACATAAGTAGTATTTGATAATAATGGATCTGTAGTTAGAATTAAAATAGTGTCAGGATAATCATAGTATGTACACACTACATTGTAGGATTAAATCAGAACTGGTTATTTATTTATTATTAAGGGACAGTAGTATACTGCTATTATCACCTGTATCTTCTTGTTGGCTCTCAAAGTTGCCACTAGTACAGTACTCTCTTCAGAGAGAATCAAAATTAACCTTAAAATTTCGATTTTAAATAAATACAAAATTTGTATGAAAAGAGATGTATATTTAAGTACATGTAACGTTTTCTTACATCCCGGTTCATTAAAAATACAATTTTCAAAAAATATCTATAAAATTTTTGTAATATTATCTCATAAAATAAAATATGTAAAAATATTATTACATTCATTCATAAATTTCATATTTACAAAAAAAAAACAAATTTTGTTCATGGAAGCAACTCTCATGAACTTTACTTGATTAACGTGTTGTTGTTGACAACTAATCATAAAGTCAATAAATATTAAATCAGTATAAAAATATATTTTTAACATTCTACAATTTATTTACAATATAGATAATTTATTATATATGCACTTAATATTTACTATACTACAAAAACAAATGTTAAATAAATATTTATGAATTAATTTTTAGTAGCTTGTAGCAGAAATTTTCATTGAAGACCTGTATTTTTAAAACCTGTAAAATTATTTTGCTGACTTATAAATCATATGGAATTTTTCTTTTGAGCTTCTGATCTGACCTCCAAATTGTATTAAGTTGCAAGCTGAATCTTTCAAATTGTATTAGGCTGCAAGCTGAATGGTTAAGGTTAAACATTCAAATTTGTGTCTGTAATTGGTAGTACATTTAGATATTCCTCTACTGACGGGGGTAATATTTAAAATAGTCTTGATTACTTAGGTTTGGTACGAACTATGACCAAACAAATATTTTATTTATTAGTTTTATACGTTAAATAATTTTGGCGTCATTATATTATGCTTGCACTTGTTTTAGCAACAGAATCGAATAACTGGATTTCGTATATGTCCTGATAGATATGCTAGTATTTTGCTTTGTATAAATAGTGAGATATTATTTGCTAAAAATAACTGTAAATATATGGAATTACATTCTAGGCCATAAATCTTAAATTGAAAAGTCAAATGTTGTGGATTTCGATTTTAATATTTTGTAAATGAAATGAGTGTTCCATCATCAATAGGTATAGTAGTATAGTGTGGAATTAATTAGGCAAGTCGTATAGCAATATAGAAACGGTGTTAACATGTTCCTACTTTTTTTTTGAAAATGTGTCGCACATGTGTTAACTTCGGTTACTAAATTGGTTTCATAACTAATATATAGATTCAAAATAAATCCATATATGAGTTATGAAAACTAAACAAAATTCTTACTTATTAATATTTCTATTTTGAATTCATCTTATATTGAATTGTTAAGGCTATGAGTCTTGATGACGTTTAGACATAACAATAACGCAAGTAAGTATTTATGTTTTTTTTTTTAATTTTTGGTGTACCTAAAAATAAATTTAAGTTAGAAAAATTATATCTATTATTGATGATATTGATTGATCTTAATCATTTTCATCAATCGTATTGTTGCTCATACATATGGCATCAACAAACTTCCTCCATCGAACTTCATTTTAGTATTAGAGCTTTGAGCTCACAACAAGTTATTTCATGAAGACAACGATATATTTGTTATGCCTCTGACTACTAATTAGGTCAGACTACTAATCAAATACCAGTTTCGATTCCAGCTCAGGGCATAAATGCTTAATTAAAATTTTCTTTTATTATTCATGAAAAATAAAAATAAATTTTTCTTGCAACATCTATATGCTCTGATCGGGTTTTGAACTCGGTACCTTCTGATTTGTTTATCGTGTGATGTAATTATTATGGTATTTTGCTGCAATTTAAGTGATGATATTTTGGCATTTTGATGTTGCAAAATAAAAGATAGCAAAGGTCATTAGCGTATGTTGCAATGCAATTAATAAATAATCTCCGGTACTATTGAAATATCAGCCATAAAAATCGGTTAATAATCATATCGCATAGTCTCTTGTTCTATTTTTAATATTATTAAAACCGTTGAACTAACTAAAAAAAAAACTGTTATTTTACAGTTAACATTAAAAGAAAAGTTAAAACAATCAAAATTAATTTCAAAGAAAATTATATCAACTATACGAGAGACTTGAACTTATTATATCAATTTTTGTCAGTGTACAATATACAAACACTGATGTCAGTCACCAGCCAACTGTCTTGTCTTATGGCACACCAAAATTTTATTGAAAAAATATAAAAATACAAAATTAAAAAATGAACTAACATGAAAGAGTTCCAATTGATATTTTTGTCACAATTTTTCTAATACGATACTGATTGTATTAATAAATAGCAGTGGTTACACTCAATTGTAGAATTCTAAGTATTTAAAATTTTCTAAACAAACAATTTTGCAATAAATTTGTACAGTTATATATTGTAGTAAATCGATATTATTTATACACCTAATTTTAAATTTAATCGATTGTGAATACCCATAATAAAAATAAATTCAATTTTAATGATTGCTTAGTATTGTTGTTATGTATTTAAGTAGGTACATATATCAATATGTCAATATATTTTATTATATTATTTATATTTTATTCTTATAGGCGCCATTTTTGGAATTATTCAATTCAATTTTTTTTTTGTTATTTTTGCAAATTAAATATTTATTAAGTTTGATTTATTTATTGAACAAAGAGAAGATAAACTAATATATCGAATTTAAAAAAATACATTTTTTTTTTCTAATCTAATTGAAAAAAGATTAAAATATAATTTTCATAAATTTTTGATAAAATACTAAAATTTATCTTTTAGATAACATGTTGATGTCATTGTTTAGAATTGTGTTTGTTATATATGTATACTTTTGTTTCAATAGGTATTTACTATATTTAGATTTAATTGAAGGTCACGTTCTTAAACATTTTTTGTGTAAATTGGATTGTGCAATTTGAAAATTAAACTATCAAAATTGTTTTTTTTTTGCGTTTATTTTGGTTTTTAAACACTTAAAATTTTTTTTTTTGGATTTCATAATTTTTAGAAAATTTATATTAACTTGAAATTAATTGCAAAAATTAATTTTTAGAAAACTTGAAATTGATTGCAAAAATATTGTGTTTGATAATATTTAAATAAAAAAACAATCTAGTACAGCTGAACTTTTGTTCATTTTACTTATTTAAATTGTAAAGTAGGCCATAGTTCCGAAATTCGTGGTTGATTTTCTTCCAATTTTGCACAGGGAAATTTTTTAATTGGTAACACACACTGATTCGTTTTGTATTAAATATTAATTACAATGCTAGTTTGTTTGGATTAAGTATTGCCAAACATTATATTATCAACCTTTATAAATATGGTTGACTTTTGAAATGCTACTAAAGTTTAAAGCTTTTATAACATCTTCATTGTAAAATATGTAATAATTTTGCTACATTTTTGAATACGATTTTGACAATATAAATACACATATACATTTTGACATTTTAATTATAATTTTCTGTTTTTGTAATATAAATCGGTAATAATCAGACTTTTTGTTTATCTTTCGATAAATTTACTTTTCGTTTATCTTTCGCTAGATGAAAATTAATATTATCAGATTTTCATAGGTCAGTACATATTTTCGCCGGAAAAATATATTTTATTATCATATTTTGCTACAATTTGAAAATAAACTTATCTTTCCACCAAATATCTATAGCATGTGTACAAAATGAAATCTACATTCTTTCGCTACACACTCTGCTCTTATTTTATGTTTCCACTATGTATTTTAAACATTTTGATGGAATAGTGTACAAAGTCAAGATCTTTTTATACACATTTTGGAAGATACTACATTGTAAATTTTAATAGTTTCACTGAATTTTGGAAGTCACGGGATATATGTGTATAGTTTGGACTTTTTTTTTTCTTTTTTCAACTTTGTAGTTGTATAAGTTCGGGCTTGATAAACCCTAATGTGGAGATAAGCCCTATATAAATAAATTTATAAATAAATAAAGTAAATTATAGTTTGGACTACAGTAGTATTAAAGAAAGCAAAATATTGCTACGGTCGGTATTCTGTTATTATAGGAATGTCTTATTCTGTCCAAACAATGTGTGTGCTCTGCTCATTATTTGTTTATTTATGTATATATATAATATGTAAGTCTACAAAAATGATTTCAACAGACTACAGCATATAAAACCATATTACAAAATCGTTTTTTTTTTTCTTAAAGACATTATTTCCCTGATTGACATAATATTATAGGCCTGTTATTATCTGGTCAATTTACACATACCATAATGAATGTATCATCAGTGTCTTAAAACTTTGAATTGAAATCTTTATACAATACTGGTTTTGTATAAGAAGATCAAGATATATTCAAGTAATGTTTTGGTTGTCAATGACATGAAGACCCCACTTTTGAATTTTATCCAAACCCTGTAATGCAATAACTGTAGATTTCATCTTATATTAATTGAAATTGTATCCCATATTTTATCGTATAAAAGACTTTATATAAGACAATAGGTTGACAAGACATAAATCCATCATCATCATCAGTAGGCCAAAAGGTGAAAATGAACTCCTTCAATTGAGGTAATATTACCTGTGAATCCTGTGAATCGATTTGTGTTTTCTTTATTATTACTTGTACTTAAAAACTAAAAATGTAAATGAATAACATAACTATTCAAAGTTATATATTAAATCCTAAATATGCATTGTAATGGTGGTTTTCCTCTTGACGGACGAACGTCCGGACAAATTTTTTAACCAATCAAAAAATTTGATTTTACCAACACATACACAAAAAATCCTCTCCGGGCATTTTCTTCATCCAATTTCTTAGTTAAAATATTTTTAACTTTTGGCTGAAGGACGAAGAAAAAGAAAAGGATAGATATATAATTATTTGATAAATATTTATTGCTATCTCGATTTATGAATGAATGAACGCATTCACATATAGAATTTCAAATGTTTTTTAAGAAAAAGATATGAAGTATAATTTTTTTGTTTTTTGTTTTTTAGTATAAGATTATTTTGTTTCTAACAAATTATTTATATTTAAAGATAAAAGCAAAGCTCTATATTTTATTTTTTTTCGAATATTACAATGTTATTACCATTATTACTCTTAACAAAATTTTTAATTTTTTTAATAAAAGTAATATCAACGCATGTAAACATATTTTCAAACGTCAACCTTTTTTGACTACATAACAAATGTCAGTCCTTCGCGCATTGAGAGGAAATCATAAAATTTTCTTTGATTGTATTTGTGTTTCAATTATAGTGTAAAAAAAAATTGTCCGGACGTTCGTCCATCAAGAGGAAAACCACCTTAATTTGAATCTCTAAAAATAAAGAAAAATAAAAAAATTAACTGTAATGATTAATTAATATAAGATTTATTTATTAAGTTTGTAATAAAATAATTAACAGATTAAAATAAGTCAATGATTATAAACACTATCTACTTAGCTAAGATTTGAATTGTATTAAATTGAATAAAGGCAAAAATAAAACTTAGCTAAAAAACTGTCGGTTTTGTCATGTTATATTTAATAATTACATCATTATATATATATATATATATATATATATATATATATATTTTAAATTACTAACTTAAATTCATATTGTATCCAACTATCGTGAACAATATCTTTACTATATAAATATTTTCTATCTTTACTAATTTCCATTGTATTTTCTTGAAGAGTAGGATAAGTTGAATAAGCATTAGAATTCCTAAAATATAAATAGTGCAATACTTTTAAAACCTAAAATTTTTTAAGATTATTCTTTTTTTCTTTTTATATATTTTTTTTAAAATATTTTTTTTATTTCACCACATTTTCACAGATTTGAGTCATCTCATAATAATTTAATAACCTTTTTACATTATATCAGGTGTTAAATTATTATCTTTTTATTTTGTCGTTGTTTTAGTTTTTTACTTAAAAAAAATTTTTTTTTTTTTTTCTTTTAAAAACCGCACCCACTTTATTTTAATCAGTTTTTTATGTTTTTCATAATTCAAAATATAACAAAAAAAAAAAAGATTAATTTAATAACTTAACTTAAATTTTACGAGCATTTTGAATCAAAATATCATACTTTCAAAAGAAATTCTATGCTGTAAGTTATTTAAATAGAAGACATCTTTTGGCCATGTATATCTACAATGATTCAGAAGATGTATTTGTGAATTATTTTAATGAATTAACATAAAAATAATCGCACCATAAATTTACAAAACAAAAAATCAAAGAAAAACAAAAACAGAAAAAATTAGCAACATTGACTGAGATTATGGTGATTTATTTAATTTAAAATATTCTTTTTAGAAAATTGTTTTTTTTTTTTTTGTTTTTTTATAAAATTTTTATCTATGATTATAGTAAATACTAGTATTATGGCGCTACAATCCAAATAGAAGTTTGATGTATTATTTAAAAAAAAATTTATATTTTGTATACAATGTAAGTTTTGTTGACAAATTTTTAGAAAATTTTATTTAAAATGGCCTTATTTAAAAATGTTTTTTTTTTAATTGGTAGGGTAATTTTGTAATTTTGATAAACAGAATCCATCAACATCATTACAATGAAATATAATAAAAATAATGTATACTTATTGTGCAAATTATTGTAAAAATATATATGTATTATCAAATTTTGAAAATAAATATCGATATTTTGAAAGTAACTTTTTTCTTATATCAGTTCTGCAAGCTTACCTGAGTCGAAAGCATCACTGAAAAATGAAGTAACTTGTTTCCGAAATTACGATATTTGCGTAAATATAAACGTTATTTGTGTTATAACGCATTAGCCAGCTTACGAGAGTCGCAAGCACTGGTTGAAAGCAGTGAATTGCTTCCGTAAAGCTACTTTTATTTTAGTTCCATCAAACTATGGTCCAAAAAGTTCTGAAACCCCTATAGCTCACAAAATATCTTTATGTTATCGCATCAGATGTGAGGCCAACCCTTGAATACACCAATCAAGTATGGTCCCCTCATTAGTTGACTAATATTAAACGGTTGGAATATGTTTAGGGAAATTTTTTACGTTTCGCACTTAAATTTTTATAGTGGAATGATCCACTGAGACTTTTACCTTATTCCCATCGTCTTAAACTAATTGACTTAGGTATACAGTCATTATCTGATCTTTGTATAATTACGAACGTCTTTTTTATCCATCATATGCTCACAGATAAAACGTTATAACCCGTAATTGCAAATTTTCTGGGTGAAATAACTAATCGGAATGGTCTCAAAACCGCACAGAAACCCTACAGAATATGACAGATTTTAACCAATTGCTAGAATACTTTGTGAAGTCAATTGTAATTCAGATTTTTTAGCTAGCTTAAGATTAACTACTTAAATGATATTTTTTTTGTTTTTGATAATCAGATTTATTTTTAGTGATATATTTAATTTATGGAGTACATAACAAGCACTGATGAAGCTGCTTCCGAAATATCGATATTTGCAAAATAAATATAAATGATTAGTGAAAGGAGACTCGACTTTTATTCCATAAATAATATTTTTTTGTTTTTCTTTTTTTTTTTAATCAATTTTTAAACTTTATAATTAGTATTCACTTAGTCCTTTAATATATTTTAATTTTTTGTAATCTACTAACAGTATGTTTTATCTATTCTACTAACAGGATGGCTTTTATTTTTTTATCTAACGGTTTCGGGGTCTACTAACTTCACTGAATAATGATGAATATTGCACAAAAATATAGCAAATTTTCGTCTCTAATACACTTCTGAAATGCTTGTTCTAACCATTAAACCTGACAGTATATAAAAACTAGATGTCGATATTTGCAAAATTAAAATTTAACTAGAAATTGATATTCGAGGAAGTTTGATAAAAATCGTACTCAATTTCAATATGAATTGTTTTCCATCATTTCAATTTATCCTTGGTACTGTACTCGTATTTTATTTGTTTATTGATTTAACTTAGACAACAACCGCATGTAATAATTTATTTGAAAAAACAAAAATTAAATTTGAATTTAATTCTGGCGATGGGTGAATTGCGGCAATTTGATAAATTAAAATTTTTCTATTGTTAAAATGACATATATACATGGGGTGAATTTTTAAATTGAAATTTCTAATTGAAAATTAAAAAAATTTTAAAAAATATTTGATTTCGCTACGTCTTCTATTAATTATTTAAAAGAATTAAAATGAAAATCGGTTGTGAAATGGTTCAAATATTTGTACCGTATACTTACAGTTTAATTCGTAAAAGGAAATTCGACTTTTAATTACAAAATTAAATATATATCACTATAAGTAAATCTTATTATCAAAAATAATTAAGTATATTATCACGTTTTAAAAAGAGGTTTTGTATCACTTATTGATAACGATATTATTTTTAACAAAAGTGTCTATTTTGATATCAATATTTAGCAATCAAGTTTATTTTATATTTTAAATAAAACACGTTACGATTACACAAGTCACATTTTTATAAGTGACTTTTTTTTTTTTTTTTTTATTTTATTATTTACATTGGAAAAGATGAGTGTAAGTTGTGAGTTCATCTCTGTAGTAGTTGTTAACTAAAATGTAGTTTGTAGTCAATTTTTGAAGTTTGAGCGCTTAAAAATAGAAAATTTTTGTCGAAAGCAAAAAACTTGTAACAAAATGTGTTTAATACATACAATTTAAAACTTGTTTCTGGTGAGTCAGTACCTGTCAGTACCTGTACCAGTACCTGTCAGTACCTGGTAACACCTAAAACTGAAAATCAATTGAACGTCACAAATAATTTTTGATTATACACACAGTTAATTTAGAACTCAAATTGATCTAGTTATTATTGATTTAAAAAATTAACGGTGTATTTTGACTATTTCCCTATATGGTCCCCTGATGGGGTTTCTCAATGATGATGATGATTATATTTTAAATTTATTTGATTTTACGTGTGCTACCACCCACTCAAAAATTTGAATTGGGTGAAAGTCAGTTTTATTTTCGATAGTATATTTTTTTGTTTTATACGAGTTTTATTTGATTTTTGATTCAATTTTTTTGTTTTTTGTTAGAATGTATTATTTTTTTAATTAAGTTTTTTTTTTTTTATAAAAAATGGTTTTGTATTAATAAAAATTTAAATAATATTTTTAAAAAAATGATTTATATTAAAAAAAATTTATTCATAAATCAAAAAAAAATTTCCTTAATAAATTGTTGTTATTGATTTATTAATTTTTTTTTAATTTTGACTCCTACAAGAATGTACATATATGAGCTCTTAAAACACTTCTTTTTTTGAGCAATGTTTGTTACTTATTATGCTTCTACAAATTTTTCATTTTTAAAGTATGTATAATTGATCCTAAAGTCGATATATAATAATTTAAATAAATGAAGTGTGTTGATAACTACAAATTGTTGCTGACACAATATTAAGTATTCATTTTGGATCTATGATTCTTGATGAATTATAAAATAGTAAATAAATACGTTTGTTCTATTCTTCTTTTTCTTCCCTGGCTCTACAGACTAAATATTAGGTTGGATCTTTCTAACAATAATTATTTTATCTTTTCTATTGTTTGCTCCTTCTTTTCAGTTTTTTGTCTTCGTCGAGAATCAAGCCTGGGACATTTCGGTTGAAAAATCTGTTCTTTTGAACTTTTGGTGTTATTTATTTATTTATATAGGGCAGGGCTGATCATCACATTAGGGTTTATCAAGCCCGACTTTTGGTTTTCTTATGGTTGTTTTATCATCTGCTTTATCAAATTGTAATGTACGTGAGTTTTGCTACGTGACCGGCCCTTCACAAACTTCGAAATTTTATAAAATCAATAGCTTAGAACATACTTATGCCAAGTTTCAGAATCATAATTTTGCAGGGCAGCAATTTAAAAGTAATAGCTTAAATTGATAGCTTAAAAGCTTAAATGGCAAAAGCATACTATTTAAATTAGAAAAGTGGAACAACGTTTTTTTTTACCAAATAATAACTAAAAATAGTTTTTACGATTAA
The DNA here is from genome assembly GCA_963942445.1 of Argyra leucocephala. Lineage (NCBI taxonomy): Eukaryota > Metazoa > Arthropoda > Insecta > Diptera > Dolichopodidae > Argyra > Argyra leucocephala. The sequence continues at coordinate 106,905,357 of OZ012681.1, forward strand.
AGGATTTTTTGTTTTTAATTTTGTATTTTCTGTAATAGGTTTAGCACTTAGCATATTTTTGACTTGGAAAGTTGGCATCATTATTCATTAGCTCTCATATTCTATCTAAACACTTGGCATATTTGTGTTAGACTAGTATGTAATTTTTTATATGCTTAATATTCTAAGTGAGCATTTCAATATATTTGTGTTGGAATAGTAAACACCTTTTTTAGGTCCAATATTCAGAGTAAGTACTATACTAAAATAAACACTAACATTTTTACTTAACCTACTTTAACACTGTATACCTCGGAAACTACATATTGAATGTCTTAGATACTTACACGAATGTCTTAGATACGAACATGATGGGAAACTACTATCACCATCCTATACCTATCTATGCCATCGAAATTACATATACTGTATAGTGATTTAATATAAGCTTAATCTCTTTATTATTTTATTGACATATTCTATAAATTTTATTTTGTTTTCTGACTGGATCACCTATTCTAAGTATAAGTCTTTGCTCAGTTATTTATATCACATATCTCCGGCCGACATTTTTTGGAGTCCCATTTTTATATTCGCAACCAACCAATTTTTCTACATTATTGTATTGGTCAATGGTGGAAGTCTATTGCGGTAGACTTTTTCTATATTAGATAAAGTCTATTAAGGCCAGCCAAATGTATTCTAAGCAACTGGTTGTATAATATAATTTGATATTAACTTGTTAGATTCGATTAATTATTGCTATTTTTAGAGTTATGGAAATATTAAATAAGTTATAAAAAAAATTTTTTTTATAATACCTTTTACATTTTGGACCTATAGACTTATACATGTGGACCTATGTTAATACAGTTTAAATTTTCTGTTAAAGAAGTTCAATACAACTATAAAACAAATAGATATTATCTAAAAAATTAATTTAAAATCCATCTTTCCTTATTCAAATTTCTATCATAATAGATAAAAAATAACTATTTTGGTTATCTTAAATGACGAGCATATATTATTTGATAGATTTACATTTTAATATAAGGTTTATAAATATAATTTAAAAAAATGTAAATTAATTAAATAAATGTGTTACTATAAAGTTATTTATGCATATACTCCTAATAGGATTGATGCCGCTTTGAACCCTAAATTTATATCAATCTTTTTATCTTTACTGATTAGATTGTTCAATTAAAAATTAAAAATTAAAATAATAGGTATATCAAAACTAAATGTTATATAATGAAAACAATTTTAAAATATTTTTAATTTTTTATACTTTTAGATAAAATAGAATTTCCACATTTGGGGTAGTTTATCTAACGCATCTTTATATTATATTTAGATACTCTTAGATAAAAATTATAATTAATTTGGATTATTTAAATTCGACCAAAACTTAAAAACATTTTCAACATTTAGAGTGATACACTTAACAATGCTTTACAATACTAATAACAAAAACGAAATAATAAATAATGGTCATTTTACACCGAACATCATTAAGTCATTGTTGAAATGCAGAATCAGTCATGCTTTTTTATAAATATTAATTGGATGATTGATTTGATGAAATGACAAAGCTGTTGCGGTAAGTTTTTTTTTTTTTTTTTTTGTCTTTATTATTTCAAACGAGTAAAATACAAATTTTGTTATAATTATAATCTTATTCAAATATTTATAAGATAAAGCTCAATTTTATTATTAAATCTATTATCAAATCTAATAGTAACATGATCTTAAGTATAGAGAATATTTATATTTGATTTAGTAAAAGATAAAAAAGATAAAAGAAAGTAGTTTAGATTAAGCTTAACATTATATACTAATTAATTTAAAATGTAAAAATATATGTTAAAGACCTAGCCTAAGCTGTCTGGTCGAATTGTGTATTATAAAACAATTTTTATTTTCCTAATACGTGTTAAAACGATCACATGAATATACAATAATAATATAGATTTAATGTAAAATGTATGCAAAAGTGCATTTTAATTAGTTTCATACTTTTTCGTTTCTTATAATTTTGCTTGTTTTGAGTCATTAGTAAATTCCCAACGCGTGTTTAGTGAATGTTATTCGGTGATTGATTTTAGTTTTAGTAGAATTGTTTTTAACAGAAAAATCACTAATTTTCTTAAATTGAATCAATAAATAAATCTCTTTAATTTATTTCTTAAGTTTATTACTTTTAGTTTAATTAATGTTTCGGTGATTTAACTTAAATTTTAGTGAAGTTGTTGTTAAGGAAAATCTCTAAGTATTCTATATGTATTAAATAAATAATATATTAAGCTATTTTTTGTTCTATTTTTTCTATATTGTATTTTTTAATTTTAATCAGGCCAAAAATAGATGCTACTATGCAAACAGAAAGTTGCTTCAATCAAAATTAATATCAAGAAAGGCCAAAATAACGATATGTAAAACTTTCATACGACCCATAGTGACGTATGGATGCGAGGTATGGACTATGAACGTGGCCGAAGAGAATAGACTGCGCATATTTGAAAGAAAAATTCTGCGAAAAATACTCGGACCAAAAAGATTACAGAATTGAGAATATATAATCAGAAGCAACAGCGAGCTCAATAGTATGATTGATTGTAAGGACATTGTACGGTTTGCAAAGGCTAAGGTGGGCTGGCCACGTAAGTCGAATGAACGAAAGCCGAAAGTAAGCAGTGGTGCTGAATAGAAAGCCCGATAGCAGCCGTGGTAGAGGAAGACCAAGAAGCAGATGGGCAGACAACGTGAAAAACGATGATCAAACTCTACAAATCCCAAATTGGAGACAAGCGGCACAAGATCAACATTTTTGGAGGAGCATAGTGATGAAGGCTAAAGCTCACCCAGCGCTATAGCGGCTGTAGCGCTATAAGATGATGATGATTTTTTAATTTACATTTTAGTGTAAATTGGAAATAAATAAATAAATAAAAAAGTCTGTCTTCAATGAATTTTTATTCACTTTTTAGTTAATTGAATATGGTTGAATCGAATTCTGTCAATTGTAAAGTAGTCTTTTGTTTGCCAGTGCTTCACACAATATTTCATATATATATATAAATTAAATAGGTTCACTCCATTTCTAAATTTTAAATCTTAAAAATTTTTTTTTTTTTTTTGTAATTACTAATCGTTTTAAATTAAAATATTTTCTATTTGACTTTTTAGTTCAAATTGAAGGTGTCATAATTACTTAATTAGTTTCTATAAAAAAAATAATGCATACCCAATTTGATAAGTCTAATTTTTTACAAAAAAAAAAAAAATAATTTTAAATGAATTATTATTATTTTAAAAATATTTTTATTCAATCTAAAAACAAAAAAAAAATTGTATGTATGTGAGACACGTTCTTCAATTATTATAATTATTACACTACTTTATTTAGTTTGAAATTTAGTATTCGATACTGCAATCTGAACATAATTATATAGCATACTAATAAAATTGAATATAATATACTATATGTACATTATGTACAAACAATATAATATAACTTTACATTTGATACTGTTATATTCGTATATAGAAAAGATTAAATAGAAACCTATAAAGAAAGTTAGAAGAGAATTATAATAAATTATTTCTAAATTTTTTTTTTTTTACTCAAATATAAATTCTTTGTGGTTTGTAGATTGTAATTTTGAACCCGGTAAAATATCACCAAGTAATTTTTCAATCTCTCTCCCTTCTATTCATTCCTATTCTCTATGAACGTTTTATTTTTTTATGAAATATTTATATCTATAAAAAAAGAATATAGCGGATATTACATATTCAGCGTTTCTATACACTATAAAAAAAAAAAGTAAATCAGTTGAATCGACTTCCTTTAAGATATTCGTAAAGAGTGCAAGTTTTGCAGACAAAAAAGTGTGGTTGACATTATTTTGTTAATATTGTTTTTTTGTAAATTAGTTTTCTTTTATCTTCCATTTCCAATCTAATCGAAAATATAAATTATCCTGAATTACAAATTTAGTTGTTTCATACGTTTACTGATGATTTTGACATTAGTACAAAAAAAGGGGCGTGAATAGTAGCCTGTTTAGTCAAAAAGTTAAAAACTGGGGTGGAAGCACGAAATTTGTTTCAAACATGTTGTTTCGCTAATAGTCAAAAATGGCAGCATGAATATTTGTAACGTTTTTTTTCTTTTGTTTCGCTTATTTTCGGTAGAACGAATTTGTTGAAAACGCTACTTTTTGCCGTTTGAACCAAAATATATTGGCGATAGTAAAAAAGTTGACGCTAAAAAATTTGTTTGTGAAATATTTAAGGAAAAAGAAAGTTATAAGTAAGTTAGGGTATTTTAAATAAATTGAAGTGAATTTTTTATAAAAATAGTCAAAATTTTGCTGAAATTTTTTTTAAAAATAAACAATTTTAGGTTTTTAATCAAAATGATATTTTTTGATGAAAGTTCTTCGGATGAGGAAAATATTAATGTTAACCAAATAATAGAACAAAGGATATTAAGGGATAAAAGCAATATATTTGAGTTACCAAGAAAAGAGTACTGACCCTTAATTTCAATTTCAACACTTTAGTAAATGCAATTTTTATTTTAGGTCTGTAAAGAATTTTAGGCTGAGTAAGGAAGCATTAAAAATGGTTTTGGAAAGTGTAAAATTTAAAAAAAAAGCATTAGAGGAGTTCCGTCAATATTACACGTGGCCGCAACATTAAACCTATTGGCAAGTGGTAGTTACCAAGTTAATGTTGGCGCTAATAAAGTTGTAGCAATGGCCCAAACCACGGTATCGAAAGTATTTAGAAATACCATTAAAATATTAGAAGATGACCTTTGCCCTCGTTGGATAAGGATAAAAGAAGAGGCATTCACAGAAACACGAAAGTATTTTTATAGAATACCTGGCGTCATCGGTATTATTGACGGAACTCATATTCCAATTCTTAAACCTTCTGAGAATAAGCATATATTTTTTAACAAAAATCCACCAATATGCTTAGTTGTCTCTTGTTAATTTTTATTTTGTTGTAAATTTCCATTCTTTTTACAAATAAATATAATATGTATAGTACATTTGAAATTTTATGTCAAATATAAATATAATATTATTTTAAATTTACATTTTTTTTCCAAAATTTTTGTTCACAATACTGAACAAAAATAAAAAAAACGATAATGACTACAGTGGCAGCACGTATTTTTTGTTTCGTTTTCCAGTTGTTTCGCTAAAATTAGCGTTTCAATTTTGGTGCTGGCATTCAAATTTTGTTACGGCTCTAATTTGTTTCAAAATAAAAGTTGAAACAAAATTTCGTGCTTCCACCCCTGTATTCTGAAATAATAAATTTGGTGAAAATTAAAATTGAATTAATAAAATTTTTGGAGTTTGGAACTCTTTCAAATATTTTTTTGACAAATGTCTGATAATTTAACAAAAACAAACCCTGAGTTTCGCATTTTAAAAAACTGGAAATTTTGACAGAGTTTTTTAATTCCATATTGTATGTCAAAAATATTTAACAATGTTCCGAATTCCGAATTGTAAAAAATTAGTTTTTTAAAGGAGGAAAAAATAAACTGTGCATTAAAATTTTTTTGGATGCGTTTCGTAAAATTTTTACGCGTTACCGCTATATATTTATTTTTATTAATATTGAGAAAAAAATATTATTAAATTTATTTATATTATTAGGTTTAATTTTTACGTCCACCTAACAACAAAATAAAAGTTGATTATAAAATTAAAAAATTATAACATAAATTTGTTACTTAAAGAAAAAAATAGCGGAATCAGTGTAAGTCCTCAACAAGTATACTTATGTACATTTTTAAACTTCCAGAGTAACCGAAAAAAGCGTCTATAAATTTATATCTACTATTGACAACGCCTTTAAAAATATAAAATTAAATAGATATGTTTGGAAAAATTTAAAATTTAAAATCTATACCTGAACTAAAACAGAATAAAAGCCTTTTCGATTATAAAAACTCGATTTATCTTTATGTGTTTCCCATCCCGTCAATGCATTCCAAGGTGGAAGGAAATTGTCTTGACCGACTTGTTTCAATCGATTACTTGAGTCACGTCCAATATTAAACGTATCGCTGATCTTTCTAAGACAATTTTAATTACAAAGTTGCCACAAAGTTAGATATAAGCAAATTTTTAAAATTTTGTGATCGTCTACCATATTGATTTTGCAAATACGGTAATAAAATATTCTGCAATTTCTGAAATTAACGTTTTAATTTTTTTTTAATAAAGGTACGTAATTAACACTTTTTAATTTTTGCTTCAAAAGTACTAAGATTCATTCTAAAATGGTTATAAAATATGTCCTCATCAGGATATTCATTTATTGTCTTTAAAAAATTGCATACTTTTGGATTTGTTCTTTTTTCGTAATAAATTCGATGCTTCCATGATTTTTAAGTTTTTTCTGAATTTTAATTTTCTTTTAATAATTTTTATATAATTTAAATTACTTTTTGATTCATAAAAAATGTCTATTAAATTGTTTACAATTATATTAGAAAATATGTCCATTTTTAACTGTATCTTCAAAATAATGTCACTTGTGTTTCCTAAAAAATTTCAATGTCAAAATATGAAAAATTTGCGTTGCGAAAAAATAGAAAAAAAAACTTTGTAGATATTGGTTTTACTAAGTATTGTAATGGTTTTAATTCTAAATTTCAGTTCGGTTTAAAGGCAGCTTAAAAACATTTTTTTTTTCAATACGGAGCTCGGCATTCAATTTTCACAGTACAATAATTAAAGTAATTAATAAGTAATTAATAAAGACTATTTAAAATTTTTTGACTAATTTAAAAAAAAATATGGAATTAGATATTTGTGCTATACAAAAATGTACATAAAATAATATACACTACTATTAAGAAGAAGCTTAAACTTCCTTCAAATAACGTTAGCAGAGTTTATAGTAATGAAGAACAGAATAGAAAACTATATACTATATAGCTATACATTTTGTCTGCATTTGCCCTGCTTTATCCTGGAAAAGAAAAGCAAATCTAGTAGCTTCCTAGTAGACTGATTGAATGATCTGACCTATACCAATATTCAGAATCTACATTGTTATAATAAAAAGCTCCTTCTTAAATACCATAGATCCATTTTTTTCTTATATATTGTGGAAGTTTTATTATCATACTCATTTGCACCGGGTGCTGGATGTTTATGTTTTTATACTTTAGGTTTCTTCTATTTGAACACATCTTAGTTTTTTTAGTTGAAATTGATATAAATTCTCTGTATTCCGATCCGTATCTGATGTATGTTTTACTATAATAGAAATATATTCTAAGAGAATTGGATTTCCTATATGAGGTGTAAATTTTCCAGTTAGGATTTTTTTCTTCTTGGATTTATTTCATGATATTTTTTTCAATTTGAAATTAAAAAGTTGGTGTTTTCTGAAATAGGAATGATATTAAATTCAGAATTGCCACATCACAGCTAAATTCATTTATGGCCAGGTAAATATCCCACTTTCGTTTGTCCTCTATTAGAGTTACCTAATCTTTAAAATAGATTGCTATGGTTAACAGTATGAACCAAGTAAAGTTGAAAGTAGGAAAATTGATAAAAATACTGTCTGGTGGTTGACTGGAAAACCCCTATTCAATGAAAATCTTAAACATGTTTATTATCATTACTGTCATCACTGTCCTGGAATCCCATCAGGGAGACAAGGGCGGAAATAATAACTTTTCCATCGCCTCCTATCTGCAGCCTCTACAGTTACAATTACGTTTTTCGTTGTGTGCTTCCTTTGGCTAAGACATAATTCCCCATGACTTTCGTGGCATTACGACGCGACATGTGCCCTGAAGATTCCATTCAATTTGCACTGTTGTGTTCACGTTTCTTCAGAGTATTTTCGATCCATCACCCATATATCGGATTTCCACGTCTTATTATTTTTCACTTGTTTTTTGCCATATCATTCTGTTGAAAAAGGAAATGACCAATGAAAGTTTAGAATTCGCCGGAGGCATTTATTGTAGTACGTTTGAGTTTCATGGTGATGTTGATTGAAATTTTCCATGTTTCGCGGGCGTTCTAAATTCCACAATTAAATAAAAAAAAAAACACTAACAAAAAGTGTTTGTTTGAATGATCCAATAGACACTCTGATATTGAATGCTTTACTTTTTTCGTAAATAAAAGCAATTCAAGCCCAATGCATTTATTAATTATTAAATTGTTGGTAAGACATATTTATCAAAATGACAATTTTATTATAATAGATATGTTTGTTGTAAGAGTGCCAATTTCTGGCAGCCACTCCTATACTTAAGTAGACAGACTTAACTCAGTATGGTTTTTGAAAAAATATTTAAACTGTAAAGTACTGTCACTATTTTTGTAGTCTGTATACGTTTTGTTAGAACGACGTTAGTAACAACATATCCCATATAATATTGTATTAACATGTTTGTTACCGTGATCACAAATAAACAAATTTAATGTTCCTCCTTCCAGGTACACCAGTTATCGTTCTCAATTTCAGCTAACGTGCTCATCACTGATATTTACAATGTTAGAATTTGTATGTGGGGGACGAACAATTTTGGTACCACTCATGATCACGGTATCCATAAATGAAACTAGTGATGTTCACTGATGATACATTTGCAGCCAACGTGTTAAAAATATAACGTGATCGGTTTTTTTTTTAAATTGAATAACAATGAAATTATTATGAAGACAATCTTTAAGAAGACAGATTGTAGAAACATGATTAAAATTTTTAAAGCCTAAGGATTGCATTTATATACATATACAAACATTTATAGATATATATATATATATTTTTTATTTATTTTTCAAAACAGTTACAGTCGGAGACATTATTTAGAATGAAGTTAAAAACTAATTTCGTTTAAAAAAAACGAAATGCTAATATGTAAGGTGGAAGGTGGACTCAGTAACACCAACAAGGAACAATAATTTCTCATTTTTTTCTTTTTTGGTTTTCACTGGTATTTTAAAAGTTATTCTCATTGTCACCTTATGGTTATGTTTGTAGTTGTTAGTTTTGTATATACACATAGGTATTTCCTTTATGGTTGAATTCAAACAATCGATACAAATTCTTCTTCTTGGATATTATAACCATATAAATACAATTTTTTTTTTGTTTTTTTGTTCTTCTGTTTTCAAAGTTCATTTGATATATCTTTTGGGGGTTAAGGTTTCCTTCGTGTCTTTTAAAAATTTTCAAATTTTTCTTTTATTTTTTTTTATTTTTTTGCAGTTAAAGTTTTTGTTGTAGAATTTTTTTTTGCTTTAATTTAGTTTTTGTTTAATATTTAAGTTAAGTACAAAAAAATTTTGTAAGAATAACAAAATAAAAAAATATAAATTTAAAAAATAATTGTTATGACTACTAGTTTTAAGTTTAATGTACGTTATTTAATATGGGGGTGGGTTTGTGTTAATTTAATCCTATAATTGGTTTTCTTGAGTTTTCTATTTCCGGATTTTACATATTGTAGGAAATGCCCTATCGAATTAGAAATTTACCTTTAAATATCAAGAATTTCTAATTAGTAAAAACAAATTAGAAATAATTTTATTTTCACTGTATAAAAGAGTTTTTAACTATAGTGAATGTTAAGTAATAGAAAATATGAGTAGTAAATTTTAAGAGAAAATAGCCAAATCTAAAATAGGTTTCTTAAATTAAAAAAATAAGTTAGTTAGTTACGAAAAAAAGCTTAAGATCCGGTTAGATTTTTATTTAAATAAAAAAACTAACAAATTAACCCTTTGAAATCCACTTTAAGCGATTGTGAGATGTGATTAAATACTTTTATATTGCGTAATAATAAATTGATATTTCGATTTAAAATACTAAAACATCGATCCAAAGCTCTTGTTTAGTTGTGTAAAATACAAAATTGTTAAATTGGATCTGAATCTGAAAGGGTTAATGTTTTTTTGCTAAAATTTCCCTTAACTCATAATTACATAATTTTTTTTGTAATAAATTCTCTTGATTGCCAATTGACACGTTGTAGTGTCTATATCGTAATCCCGCTCAGGACATAAATGTTGTAAAACAGTTTGTTTTTTCAATTATTCTTTAAATTAATTTGACATACAATTAGCTAAAATAAAATTACAGTAAGCTAAAATAAATTAGAGTTATGGTGAAGAAGTGTTCCAAACAGTTATCTTGTTTGTATACTTTTTTTTCCTTGCTAATTCACTGATCTGCTGATTTAGGTTGTTACTGACATTTATTATGCTTGCATTCTTTTTGTGGCCACTAATGAATTCAGATTGTAGTTCTTCAGTGTATAATGAGTGCAGTTTTAAGTTGGAATTAAAAAAGAAAAGAAAGAGTCGTTGAACTAAAGCGTGCAGTTCCATGTCAAGATATAAACATCTTGTGTGTATCTGTTAAAAAATTACTTGTTATTGGTCCGAAATATGACAACTCTTTTAAGATCATTTGGGAGATTATTTTGGAAAATACATATTAAACAGTTAGTATATGGTGATTGTGAAAATTGCATTTTAACAGTTAATTTCTTGCGAATAAACATTTATGCATGGCTAATGTAAAACCAAACCCAAGCTTTAGCTATAATTCTTGATCCCTTTTTTTCGACAGATTTATCTTGGATGAATATTTATTCATTAAAGTTTTTCCTGACAGAGTTTGACTGGTTCCGTTTTTAAGATTATAACCGTATACTCTGATATTTCTTTTTATGTAGGAACTTTGTATGGTTATTTGCTGTTGACTTATTATCCTGTAAACTAGTCACTAATCTGCCCCCACTTTATCATTTCCAGTAATACTAATATCTCCTAGTATCCAGATTAATTCTGTTTTGGCTTGAATTTTTATTATTATATTTCTGTTGTACGTTTGTTTCTACTAATTATTTTTTCGATTCGATATTCACGATATTCAATGTGCATAGTATATTAGATCTGCGTATGATTCAGATATTTTTATAACTTCCCATAGCGTTTTTGTTTTCTGCAACGTAAAAATACGAAAATACTGAGCTAATCATTAATTAATCAGTTTAAAAGGGGTGTTGCAGCCACAATAATCCGTTCCTGCTACGTGTTAATTAATAAAGATAACTTGCAACACGAACTGCATTTAATGTATAAAATATGTATTACTACAAGTGTACAATCTACATTATTGTAGAAATATCCTTTGAAAAAAAAAATCCCCAAATCAAATATCGATTACAGTTAGGAAAATATTTTTGTTTTGATCGAAAAATTTAAAATGAAAAATCACGGAAAAACGTAAGTCACATCAAACACATACAAACATAATATGCAAACATATGAGGACGTAAAGACGTTAGTCAGGTCAGGTACGTAAACGTGAGCATTGATATTTTCTTTTAATCCATTAGAATATTCCAATCTATTTTTTGTTTGTTTTTTTTTCATAATAAAAGTTGCAACTTTAGTTACTCGTATTCACATATCTACATTACTTTTTGTATATAGACATACATATATACTTGTTCTTGTACATTTATACATTTACTTGTTGAATAAATATTCAAATATAATTGTATACTCGTATATATGTACATCCATACACGTATCTGTAAATATTTTGTTTTATTTTTTTCCAAGAATTCATTGGCGTCGAAGCCCTATTCAGTTTTTCTTTTCTTCTATTCTATGTATAGTTATTTTCCAATGTGTTGTTCGTACTTGTTCCAAAATTTAATAGGTAATTAGAAATGATATTCAAAATTAAGAATTCGGTTTATAATGTTTTTTTCAAGCAATTTTAAGTTTAAGATATTGATGAAGTTAAGAAACTTTTTAATGTTAAAGCCGAAAGTTGTTACAGCTAGTCCTTATAAAATTGGCCATAATTTAAATTGTGGTCAATTCAATAATAATAATGGCTTTAATGATAAGTTATGGACAATTATGTCAAAAATATTTCTCTTTTTCTATTTTCCTCTATTTTTCTTTCTATTTCTGTCTCTGTCTATCTTTTAAACTACACGATAAGTTTCGTGAAGAACACTGGGCACCAGGTTATACTCTATTGGGTTTTCAGAAATTTCAATAAAAAAAATAACTGGATTTTGTCATCTATTTCGAACTAATACTGCATCTAAACACAAATTTAAAGATGTTCAATATAAATAGATAACTTAAAATCTAATATCTACAAATCGAGTAGCTGAGTGTGAACTTACTCAATCACAATTTTTATTGCGTCGATTTAGTCATTAAAAATTATTATAATATGATTGTTACTGACCTTCATTCTTTGTTCTATAAATATAATTGTTATTAATCTTTATATTATGAGATGTCTAACGATACTGAGCCGTATTAGACGATTTGTATTACTTACGGTGCCTTAAAATTTTTTAATTTATTCAATTTATTACTATACTCACGTTCGTAAGATTTACTCTACTTAATAAAAGTAAATTTGAACTTTTATTTTAATTATCTGTTACTAAACCCTGAAGTTTGTTCAGAAAATAATGTTACTTTAGTCGAAATTTAATCATCATTTTATTATAAAGTGCCTGGCAATAATATTAGTGAAATGTTGAGCAAATATGTTGAATAATATTGTCTAATCGGCAAAATTGCAAAAAAAAAATGCAAAATAACGATATGGAAAGAGGATTTAAATACCTTGGGAGATAACATTGTTTTTGTCTACTAAATGATAGATGATGCGAGCGGACAAAATATGGACTTACAACTTTTTTCAAATATTACATAAAATTTTACATTATATTAATTAAATACAAGTAAAACGTTTTTAATTTAATTTCTTAATTATATTTTTATGAAACTAAATTTTAATTGATTTTTGTAACTCACAGATGAGTTTTTAACATTTATATATAACTTATAAAATCAATCAAAGTTCAAAACCGGTTAACACTAGTTAGACTTTTTTCTTTTCTTTTTTTATCGTATTGTCAGTAAGAACTGACCTATTCGCACTTATGTGCAGTATCAGCAGTACCAGCATGACATAACGATTTCGGATGATATACGATATATGTACCATATCGATTGGATCCAGAATAGTGTCCTTTAACTTTTAATAAACTGATAGTTTGCATTGCATTAGAAAAGGAAGAAAAACTTATATGTACTGAGAGTTTATCAATTCTTCATGATTATCCTACAGTTTTCATTCGGTGATTTTTCTAAGTTGTCTTTGCTTTGCTCAACAATAATAAGTGTTTTTGTTTTTATTGCTTTTATGTACATGTGAATGTACGTGCATAGAAGAAAAATGAATACCTTTAATATTTTCTTTTTAAATGCATAGTTTTTTTTTGTTGCTGTTTTTGTATTTTTTTTTATTGTTGTTTTACAGCCATATCAAGTATTTTTAGATTTTGTTTGGTTATTTCATTTTATGTTTGAGATTTTATTTCATTTTGTTCGAGAGGCGACATACTGTCTGCCAGGTAAAATTGAAGAATATATTTTTTTGTTGTTTTTCTATTTTTCTTGATTTTTTTTTTTTTTGTACACATATACAATAATTCAACAGCAGCAACAACATAACGTACGTAAACTTTATAGTTTTGTTTTATTTGACGAAAATGCTTGCTTTACCTTTTATTGAACTTTTTTTTATATATTTCTTTAACATTCAATGGGCACATGATATTCACCACTCTGGTGTTGATTATAAACAACAGCATGAGAAGAAAAAAGTAAAACAAAAAAAAATTTGAAATAATAATAAAATTAAAGATTCAGAACAAATATAATAAGAAGAAAATAAAAAAAAAATAAATAAGAAAAAAGTAATAAATTATCCATTTTTGTATTTTCGGTAACTTTTAACTTTAAAAAAAAAAAAAATTATAAATAAAAAATGAATTTTTTTTTTGTTTAAAGTCTGTCGATTCTTGAATTTTAATTTTTTGTTATTTTCCTTCAATTCTATTTTTTTTTTTTATTTTATTTTTATTAGTCTTGTTGTTTATAAAAGAAATTTGAAATAATTTGACATATCCGACATTTAGGTTTTGAATTCATGGATTTCATCGGATAGGCACCAAAAAAATAAAAAAAATACAGTTTTGTGGTCGCTATACAGCAACTCTAGGATTAAATCATTCATTGTAAGGCAAAATATGTACATATAGATTTTGTAGATCGACATAAAGCGTTTTAATCTAAAACATGATTAATCGAACCCTAAACACTAATACTTCATCCTCAGTCTTCTGATGGAGTGGTGTAGTAACCGAAATCGATTAAAATATTTAATAAAATTAATGAAACATACCTAGAGTTTTTTTTATCTATATACAAATACTTCATATCGAAAATCAAAAAAAATATTTAGTCTTCAGCAAATTGATTTTATTATATGAAAAATGTATGCGGAACTGTGCTTATAAAAAAAATAATCTAAATTTAGGATAAAGTAAAGCATATTATATAACAGCAATCTGCAGTGGGACTTAGGCTCTTATTGCGATGTTCAGCTTTCAGTCGACTGTTTTCAGACGAAATTTTGTCAGTTGCGATTTTATTTGGTATTGTGAAGTGATGCTGACAAAATTTTGTTCTATTGTGAATACTGAGAATATTGACGTTTTTTTGACAGTTCAAATTTGTAGTATGTTTTAAAGTTTTTTAGAAATTTTTCTTTAACACAATATCACACTAAAATTTACAACTGAAAATTGTTTTTACAACTGAAAACTGTGTCAGTATTCACAAATTATTAGTAGTTGGCTGACAACTGTTAATCACAATACCGATTTTGAATATCTGCTAACACTTCTCAGATATTTACTGAGAACTACTGACACTTCACAATACGGACCTAACTAAGTAGGGTTACAGTGGACAAATATATTTAAAACTTCCTTACAAAGCAAGATTATAGACTCCAACATTATATGATATAAAATATTGTTGTTTTGTAATTGTTAAACAATAGAGTCAAACATATGTATTAAGCTTGTCTAAGAGTAAAATTCAGAATAAAAAAACTTAAAAATACAAAAAGAGCTGTATACCAACGGATGAACTTGATGTTAAAATTATGTATTACTCTATACTTATACACCATTCATTTCAGATTATGCATTTTAAATCCATTTCAGAGCTAGCATAATGATTTCTCAATTTTTACACATTTTAGAGTATTACGTGAGTATTAGCAGTAGAGTATTACTTGTAAAAGTAAAACTGTTATCAAGTGAGAAATTAATTTATTAATTTCTAAATTACATATAGTGTTTTTTTTTACTATAATTTTAACATCGAATTTTGGTTTTACCAAGTGGGAATTTGATTTGGTTTTTATAACTCACATATTGGTTTCTATGAAGTCTGTATGTAAGTTGATTTCAAATTCAAATCAAACTAGGATAGGATAGATCGTTAGTCCAACATATAGGTAGTTCTCGTAGTGTTGGTGATATTTCATTGGACTTTAGGCTTTATTGTTACATATGTAACGCTAGCCCTTTGATATGACAAACAAAAAATAGACTTAAACCGTTATCTGATCAATAATATTATTAATTTTATTATTAAATATACATATTACGAAAAACATTTTAATTTCATGATTTAGAACTGTCAAAAAGAAATGTCACAGTGCAACAACGGCAACATTTTGAATTTTGACCAAATTTTTGTTATGCCGTACTATTTGTTATGATGCCATTTAAATATATTTTTTCTAAACATAACTAGACATATTTTGTCGTGACGTTTTCATTGGACTTCAGACTTTATTGTTATATATATATATATATATATGTAAACATAGTGCTTTGGTATAAACAAAAACAACAGTATTAAAATTCAATTTAACCCGTTATTCGATCCCATCGACTTATTCGATTATTCACTATTGATACACACTATTAAATTTAACATTATAAACGTAAAATTAATTTTTTGTATCTTACTATAGATATTATATAAAAAAAAGGTATATACAGGAATTCAGGAATTGTTCCTTTTTTTGTTATATTTTTTTTAAATATTTTTTTTGTTTTGAAAATTGTATTGATTGTTTTCCTAAATTCATTCTATAATAAAATATAATACATTATAAATTGATTTTAATTTAAAGAAAGAAACAATTTTTTTTTTGTCCGTTGTGTTGTTATAATTTAACAATGTAAATTATGAGAATTTAGATGAAGAGTTTGGGATACCTAATTTTTTAATTTTTTTATTATTTTGTTCTTATTTTTTTTTTTTTTTATATTAATACACCTTTTTTTGAATTGTCATTTTGTTATGAAGTGACTCTTATAAAATAACAAGACACATAATGTTTAAATGAAAAATTTTTTTTTTTATATTTTTCATTCAGAAAAATATTCGTATTGTTTAATTAACAATTTTTGATTGGATTCAAAGGCGTTGAAAAACATTAAGTTAACAAAAAAAAAAAAATTATAATTTTATAATTTTTTGTATTCGATCTATAAAAATTGTTATTGTTCAGATATTTTAAGTTAATATTTGTTGCATTTAAATTTTATACATGTATAAATGGATGTATACAAATTTAGTGTGTTGCTTTTTTGTAGGACTACATTATATTACGTACATACCTATGTATATATATAATATATATGTACATATACAGAATCAATAAATCGGATTTTTAAGATTCATTCATTGTTAACCACAAATATTTGAAGAAAAAAAGAACAAATCGAGTAATTTTTTGTTTGTTTATTTATTTTTTATTAAATTTTTTTTCTGTATTATTTTTTTCTCCCTTTCAAAATTTGAAGATCAAATTGGCGTCATTTTGTCTACCAAAATAATGTATTTTTTTCTTTTTTGATTTAATCAAGTAAACCAAAAACAAAAATAAATTCAACATTTACCTGTTATGTACATACATCACTTATTCTTTCTTCTAAATATCTGTTTATATCTATAAGTACGTATGTTTATGTGTATGTATATAATTTCTGAGAAAATCTCGAATTCCATTTTAGTTAATTCAAAAAAGAAACAAAACAAAAATGAAAACAAAAACTTCAAAAGAATCCCTTTTTTTTTAGTTTTTTTTTTTTTTTGCTATCTACAAATAATTCCTTGATTTTGCAATTATATTTATATGTATGTTTACCTGAGCTGGAAGACCACAAGAGAATGTCAAAATTAAAACAATGCATACATTTCTTTAGACGACGAATACGATTTTAATATACATTAAAGAATATATTGTTGTTCAAAAAGCACACCATTGTTTAAGGATTGACTTGTTAAAATAAAAAAAAAAAACACAAAAAAAACAAAAACAATAATAAAAAAAAATCCCTTAGTTTATTACGAATTCTCTAATTTAACAAAAATATCCACACATATTTGTAATGAAGTCTAACAACATTTTTGAACACCTGCATGGAATTTTGTTTAACAAACTTTTGTTTTCTGTATTTTAACTAGGATAACAAGTAAAAACAAAAACAAAAAACATAAAACAAAAAGAAACCAATGAAATGCTAATATTAAAACATTAGATATTTGGGAACTAATAATTTTGTTGTATGGGAAGTTGTATGCATGGGAACTTCTAAAAAAGTCTTACAATTTTTTTTTTTGTTTTTTTTTTTATTGTTTTTGTTTTAAGATAAACTCAACTCAAATCTCTGATTTAGTAAGTATCTAATAACCCCTGATTAATTTTTATTGCAGGTTTTAAATGTTTTTATGTTGTATATATTTTATGTACATATACATGTCGTACTTAGAGATATTATAGTAATACATTTTTATTGAGAAGAGAAGTTTTTCGTGGTAAAATTTCGGATAAATGTAATAAAAGAAAAAAAACAAAAAAAAATATGACCACATGTTTTTGAAGAGATTTTCTTTTCTTATTTCAATTCTTCAAATACAAGTAATTTGTTTTGTTTTCTTTATATCAGGTGATTTTTTACTATATACAAATACGTATATATATAGTATAGTTCGGTGTTTAAATTAACATGTGCTAAGGTACAAGTAGTTGAGTAAAAAAAATAGTTGGGTAGTAATTCCAATGTTGATTGGAAAACAATTAGCACTGTTTAAAGTGTAAATTTGAAAGTACAAATGTAATGTCTGTAATATAGTGGCTGCATAGTGTATTAAGTGTAAATTTAGGAACACAACACAATAGTGGATGTAAATTGTATTTAATATCATCTATTTAATCTGTAAATTGAAAAAAGTACGGTAAAAATATATCTGAACCATTTCACACAACCGATTTTCATTATTATTCTGTTAAATAATAGACATTTAAAAAGAGAAGTAGCGAAACTAAATAATATTTCAAAGTTTTTTAATTTTCAATTAGAAATTTCAATTGAAAATTTTATCCATTTTTCCATTAACATAGAAAAATTTTGATTTATCAAATTGCCTCATCTGTGTACAGAGTTCATTTTTTGTGTCACCAGAATTAAATTTAAATTTAATTTTTTTGTAAAAATAAATTATTACATATGTTACGGTTGTTGTCTGAGATAAATAAATTAAAAATTATATGGAGCCAAGAATAAATTGAAATAATGAAAAACGCAATGAAATTGAGTAGGATTTTTTTATCAAACTTCCTCGAATTTCGATGAGCGGGTGAATACTAGTACCATAGAAAAAGTATATGTAATATAGAAGTTCAGAAACTAAGATAATTTGTTGCGTAATTTTTTCAATACAATTTTAGCCTGTCTCACATTATTTTCTCTCTTTCATTGATACAAGCTTATATTCTTTATTCTAGAAATATCTGATGATGGTAGAATCGCCGGGAAAATGATAACAATAGCGAGGAATAGGAATATATCAAGTATATCTTCTGCAAAGTCTCAAAACTAGCGAAAACTAGATTTAGGTGGTTGGGAGGGTATACATTTGACAACATGACACAAATTTCAAAGGTTTGTTTTGATGATATTTACAGATTAAAAATATTAAGTATAGTAGCATTTGTGTGTGTGTCATAGTTACGGGTCTGCTCGGGTAATAAGTAAAGGTTAAGTTTGTATTGTGATGGATCATTGTGAAGGGGATCGATATAGGCCTATACGTTGTCTAGTGTCGTGGTAGCAACGGATTGTTGTGGCTGCCACCCATATTTTAAACTAAACTTTACTAGTTGTTATATACAGAAAATAACCAAAATAGTAAATTATGCATATATAATTAATAATGAAAATATGTAATAATATTATAATACTATACATATATAGCTTTCTGACTGCTTCACGCATATAGTATTACATTCAGTTTTAACAGAGGATGTACATACATATGTATTTACTTCCATCGTTAACTGATCGGTAAAAATATGGTATTACATACTCTTAATTCATCTTTAACAGAGATGACTTTTTTAAATTACATTAAAATAAATTAAATGAGGTGTATGTCTATGTGACTAGACCCAAAGACCCAAAGAAGTTTTATGAAAGTTAGTTTATTTATAAGTGTATTTCCAATTTGGAATATTGTGATGTTATTTCACATACAATAGCAATGTTTTTTTCATACTTGAACCGTATTAGATTTTATTTAATTCAACAGAATAATCTAGGTTAATGATCAAATAATTTTTTTAAGTTGTCAAACATGTTAATTAATCTATCTATATAAAAATTAAGTGACATTTTACTTTGACATTTCAAAATAATATTTAATAACTAATGCGCTAACTATAATGACATAGAACTACATATGTAAATGTCAAATTGTCTAACGAAGTTGGAATAGTTAATTGTCAAAGCATATGTCAAAGCAACTCATATAATGACATAATAATGTAAGAAAATATTTCTTAGACAAACAACATCGAAACGAAATAACATACATGTCAAACTACATCTTGGAATTTAACGAATTGTCAGATTCAACTTAATTGCCGCATATGTCGAATTTAATTACAAGAGATGACCCTAATAGTTAAAGTGAATTTGAATTTAAATAATTTAATTGTTCCCAGGTTTCCGTTCACTAATAATTTTTTTTGCAAATATCGATATTTCGGAAGCAACATATTTCCTTCATCAGTGCTTGTGATTGACTCTAATTTTTAGTATTTATACGAATTGCAATTGTAATAAATATTTTTAATAAAAATATAAAACTAACCTAAAACCGATATCACCTATCATACGTTTTTATTGAATACCGTATGTGTTCTTATGTATAGTTTACAGTGAACTCATATTCAAAACTAAATTTTACTCAATCAATTTTTTAGCATTCTTATTTTCATTTACATATAGTCAAATAGCTATGTGGTTGAAAAACAACTCAGAATAGAGAAAACAAGTGTAAAATGGTTTTCTATACTTTGCAATTATTTTACTAGCTTAGAATAAATAATGACCTAATCTATATATAATTTTGATAACAGCTTTAAATGGTGATTTTGTGTCATTTTAACATGATAAATTTGTCTGATAAACCTCCATATGATTACCAAGACAAGATAAATGCAAGTAATTATTATATATGTATATACATATTTTAATTGTATACATAATTACATTATAAAAATATGTTTTCAATTCTTTCAAATAAATTCTAAAATATTGTTTTAGAATTAAATTACAATTTTATCTACAACAATTGTTGTAAATTATCACAAAAAAAAAAAAAAATTGTTTTGAGTCATAGGTATAATTTATTTATATGACACTATAAGATATTAGTAAAATTTTTGCTACTATATTTTATCTGGAAAAAAATTATATGTATATATACATAACATACATATTTTTTCAAATTTAAGTTCTATTTTGCATAACAGAATTTATTGCGTAGTTTAAAAAATAATTCTGAACTCTGGTAAGTACAAATTTTTTTTTTTTTTTTTTATTATTCTCACAGGTGTTTATAAAAATTTTCCAAACAAATTTAAAGTAGGTGTTAAAGTTAAATTCTAAAAATTATTTTTATGTTTTAAATAAAATTTATTAATTACTTGACAATGAGAGATTTCTTTGTTTTTGTCATAAAATTAAATTTATTGTACATGCATATAAGTATACCATAATTTAAAAATTATTGCAAAACATTGTAACGGATCTAAATAGAATGTTGTTTAGAATATTCATATATGTACATACACATATTATATGTAATGTACATTGATTGATTCTTATTTGTTTTTTGTCAATTAGAAATTAGTACAGCGTGGGTTTAATTGTAAAAAAAAAAATTATTAATTAAATACAATTTTTGTTGAAAATTAATTTGAACATACTCTGATGGTAATTTTGTGGAACTATACATTTAATACAGGATGCTGTTTTTCTTAAAATGTCAAGAAATACACATATATAATCTGATATATTTAGCAGTAAAAAAATTATGTAAGAATTAAATTAATTATTACTAATTTAATTCTACATATATATATTTTTTTATTTATGTAGCAAACAATTTTTATTAAAAAAAAGAACAAAAAAAAAACTGATAGTATACATATATAAAAAAAAATTAACAAAAAGCAAAAGAAACGAATATTATTAGTGAAATTGAATAAAATAATTTTTTTTTGATTAATGAGGTTTTCATTTATTTAAAGTAAACAATAAATTAAACTATAATATATGTATATAAAAAACAATTATAAAATTAAGTATTCAGAAAAACATTAAACTTAATACTATAAAAAATTATATTAGAAGGTATATTAGAACAAAATTGTTAACTAATATAGAAAATCTAAATAAACAAAGATAAAAAAAAAACATAACAATTTTGAATTCAGATTTTTTAAATAGATCATCTCTCTTCTCCGTTTTGTTGATGGGTGTGGTCTCCTTCAAAAATCTACTTCAGATAATTCGAAATACATCGTTTGGATATTAACTCTGACATTATCGAATCATTTTATTCTTGATCAACCTACTTGAGGCTTTCTATTCTATGCTTGCCCATAAAAAATTTTACATAGGGTATTTTCTCTGTCCGACTTCTCTTTGTAATTTAATCTATATTATTATAAATTTTGCCTTAAAGCATTGCAGCAGGCTTTGTACTATTACATTTTTATCATCATATTTTACAAAGCTTGATTCTATTTATTTCAAATTGTGCTGTTATGTCTTAGATCTGTTTGTTTTACAATTTTACACAAAACAAAATTGAACAAAATTGGAACAAGACAAGTCTTCTTGCAATATACTGAACTTGGAGATATATTCATTTGATATTTTTCCCTGTATTTTAAATCGGTTTTTCTCTGTTTTGGTTGTTATTGTTGCTAAATTAATTAAATTTAAACGAAATTAAAGCGAGCCAGTCTACTTGCAGTACACCGGACTTGATGATAAATTCATTTGACAGTTATCTACTGTATCTACTCCAGTTTTCACTATTCCCATTTAATTTTAATTGAACTTGACTACCAAATTAACTAATTTTACAAGAACTCCCATTTCTATGAATGCATTCCAGATAAATCTTCTTATTATACTGTCATTCATATGCTCTCTTATAATCGATAAATAAATGATATTTATCAATACTATATTTATGACATTTTTCTAAAATTTGTCTAGGTTTAAAGATATGATTCATAGTTGACCTTTTCGGCATAAAACCTGCTCGATATTTTTAGTTATTGAGATTGCATGATAGTTACTGTATTCCTGTTTACTTTTTTTAAAGTAGAATTATCAGTCCTACATCAAACTATTAATGAATAAATTAAAATTTTAAAAACATCTTAAGTAATAAATTTTTAATGAATAATTAATTTAGTTTAAGTGTTTTTTTAATATTATCAATTTTCACATGTACATATTTAAAAATGACTCCATTATGTCTAACCAACATTGAAAATTCATTTAAATATTTTATTAATTCTAGTTAATAATTCATTAATTTTGAATTATTACATTTTCTTTTTTTTTGTTATCAATTATAATTTATTAATAATTAAGATTGAAAATTATTTAAAAAATTCTTTCAATTATTAAAAACCTGTAAAATACCATCATTATAATTTATTAAAACAAATACAAAATAGACGACTAAATTTATGAGATTAAAAAATAATAAAAATAATAATACTAGATATTATTTTTTTTATACATTTATTTAATAAAAAATTGTAACAGATATGAAAATTAAATTAAAAATAATATTTTAACAGAATTTTCTCAAATTACATTTCTAAGCTACAAATTCATACATACATATGCATATCTGCAGGCCTGGCTTGTGTTTTTTTTCATGTAGGTATTTTTTGGGACACATTTCTAATGCATTTTTGTTTATTTTTTTAATAGAGTGCGAAGTACTTGGTGTAAATTAAAAAAAAACTGGTAGATTTCTGCGATTGTTGCTGCCAGTATATTGAAATATCAAGATGGCCGGAATTGAAGTTATTGGCAAAGAAATAAATAAATAAATTTTTATTATTATTCTAGTGTCAATCCAACATTATTATTGTTTGTATAATTTATATTTTTTTATTTGATTAATATTCGATCCGAAAATTACGTTTTCAACAACAATTTCTTTTTTTTTTGTGAATTAAAAATAATAAAAATATTTTGACACAGACATATTCCCAGAAAAACAATTTAAACGTCAAAAATCTACCAGAAATTTAAAATTTTGGTAGATTTGCTTACTTCTTACCGGAATCACTCTTCACCTATAAATTTTGGTAGATTTCTACCATTTTTCTATATGTATAAACATGCATTATGAAAGTGACTTTTCTATAATTTGACAGTTTGACATTAAACAGTTATTAAAATAACTGTTTAATGTCAAACTGTCAAATTAGAGAAAGCCTTAAATATAAAAAAAAAGAAAATAATGATTTTTGAAGATGAAAAAATTAGATTCGGTGCTCATTAGATTACGCAAAACAGTTCTAAATTTGATCTTCTGAATAGTTTTGGACAACTTTTTTTGTTGTTGTTTTTTCTTCAAATTTTGACAGTAAAAAAAAAATTTTAGAGTAATGGTAGTAAAGAAAAATTGGAACAAAAAAGTTCAAATAAGATCAAGAAAAGTGCTTAGTCATTAGATTGTCCTGTTCTAAGTGGTGCTAAAGTGCTTGACAGTTAATTGTCATTGTACAAAACGGTTCTGTCCAATTCAGTTCTAAATCTACTGAACAAACTTATTATGCATTTCAATGTCGATCGAATATTTGATCGAACGAAGTGTCAAATTGCAAAGTTGCCATTATGTAGTTCTATATCACTCAGAATTTGTCAACGAAATCTATAAAATTCATTGATGTAAAATTGCATCGCGAAAGAGACATCGAAAGAGAGATTTTGTACAAATGATTTTAATTTTGAATTGAACGGTAAAACAAAAAAAGTGACGCTTAATGTTTTATTTTGATGTGTGATATTTTTTTGAATTTTTCCGAATAATAATTTGAATTTGACATTTAAAGAATAAAATACATTATACATGTTTATACATTTTCATATCATATTTCAATGTAACACTGACAGCACTTTTAAACCCTTTCGATAAAATTTTTATCAAAATAACTAACCGCACTAGCGATTACAATCGAATAACTCTAATGATAACGATAAACGATTCGATTAAAATCGATCGAAATACATAATAGACCCCATAGTATATCTCTCCACAATATGGAGCAGAGCATAGCAAATTATTTTAGTCTTCAATATGTCGCTCAAAATGTCGCTCAATATGTCAATCAAAATAATTCACAAGTACTTAATTATGTTGCTTAGTAATCAATTGCCCAACGAACCATATATGAGTTTATAAAATATTTGCAAAAAATAATTGTATATGATCGCTTTTGAAGCTTGTTAATAATTTATTAAAACATAATTTTATTCTAAATAGAAAATTACATCTATTACACAGTTATAGTATTAAAATTTATCAAATTGTCTTTATTCAAAACGAATAATCAAAAAAATAACTGATGTCCTTATGACTGTCTTCAAATATACAATGAGGTACCGACTGAAATGAAAAATATAACCAATATCGACCTGGCCAAAAAATAAAATAAAACCTATTCAATAAAGAGATTTATATATAACTATTTTGTGTCTGAGAAATTAGTAAATTTATTTAACTGTAAATATGTTTTCGAAAAATTAAAAATGTTCTCCACCCTAATATCCACTTTTATATTTTCATTTATTACCATTCATTTTTTATTTTATTTTCACTTAATGTAATCAGCTTTGGTTAAGCTTGAGAAAGAATTTATTTATTTGTTATTTGAATTTAATTCGAAATAAATTAAGGAATAAAAAAAAATTGATCTTAAGACTTACATAAGCTAATTTTGGTCTAAATTTTGTATAATAAAAATAATCGAAGTTGTCCACTTACCCCACGTAATGTGCAAAGCTATGTAATCTTTTTAAAATATCATACCCAAATTTCCAAATGACATAATAAATATTTTTGGTTTAGCATGATTCAAAAAAATTAGACAGTAAAACAAATTAAAATAATTTCAAATTACCCCATATGTGCCATGTCTGTCATTATACCTGTTGTACCTGAAAAATAATTGTTTATTTTCATTCCATAAACATGTCTACTTAAATATAATATCATATTTCAAATTTTATTTTGTTATGTTCTCACATATTTTCTATATTTTAATCAGAAATTCTAAAATACATGTACGTACTTGCAAGATGTAATTCAAAACTGCCAATTCAATTTCAAAATGATGAAATTAAAAAAAAAAAAAACAATAATAAAATTTTAATTTTAATTCTACAAATTAATTTTCACTAAATATACATAATATTAATGATATTTAAATATTTTTATCTTTTATATTAGATGGTAGGTATATCATTTTTTTTTTTATTTTTTAAGTGTTTCTATATTAAATACGATACTTTTTGTGCCCACAATACCAGCTTTATAGAATAAAAAAAAAAAAAAAATTAAAATAAAAAAAGAAATAAAAATACCTTTTAAATTAAGTTTGGAGTCAAGCAGTCTACTAAAAATACTTTGAATTTATTTTTGTTTTTTTTTTGTTTTTATTTTTGTATTATAAATATTAAAAAAATACATTAAAATCTGGTTTTAAAAAAAAAAATTTTTCAAATTTATTCTTGAAATAAAAAAACAAAACAAAAAATAAATATTTTATAGGATCATTTAATAAAATTTATATTCAAATATACATAGTTATAATATATAAAAATAAAATACCTAAGTATATAGAAATTAAATAAAAATTTTAAAGTGATCCCTTTATTATGGAGAGTATTAAAAATTCTTTTTAATCGGATCATCTAAGAAAAAATAAATTGAAAATTGACCTATTATGAAGTATAAGGAAAAATTAAAAAATAAAAAACAACAATAAAAAACATAAAAAATTGTTAAAAAAATATTAAAGCCGTATAAGATTTTTTTTTATCATTTAGAAATTATAAAAAAATTAATTCTTTACAAGTTAATCAACGTAATAAAAACGAAAAAATGAATTTAATCTATTAAAATTTTAATTAATTATAGAAAAAAGAAACAAAAAATAAATGTTTTTTAATTATATAATTAATTCTAATTTGACTAAATGTCAACATTAATAATAGTATAAAAAATAATAACACTAACAACAAAAAAGTAAAAAAAACAAAACTGGTGTTGCTGGTATTCTCTTGAATAAAGTTATAATAAGTTCGATGTTATGAGCAATCATTTTGACAATAACTTACTTATTTAGTTCAGGATCTTACTTAATTCGAGTGGTTTTAATTAAAAATATAGCATATTTTTGATTTTTTTTTTTTAAATTAATTAATTTTAATACATTTTTATTCATTTGATTATTTTCGTCTGTTTGTTTGTTTGTTTGTGTGTGCCTCCGTTCGGTACAGATTTTGAAATCGCTTTTAAGCTGATGAGCCCAATGAGCTAGAGAATCGAAATTTTTAGGCCTAGTTTGGATCCCGATGACAAGGCTTTTTGTGAAAATAATTTGAGAAATCTGGTCACAGTCGAAGCTCTAATTTGTACTTAAATTCATATCTCAAAAATTAATGGGCTTAATTTGATTCAAATATATTGAACAATGTTGAATCTATGTATGATGAATAATATAAATTGATCGCTTAATTTTTTTTTTATAAACTGCCACAGCGTTAGGTAATAAAATACCTTTAGCACTTACGTGCCGTGCCGTTTGGTTGGAATAGAATAGGATAGAATACGTTAGGAAGAAAAAAGGGAAATAGATTAGTAATAGGAAGTTGAAGAATAAAGGTATTAATATTTTCTTTACACTTTTGCAAATTATAAGTTGAATGTGGAAATACATCAGAAGGATTCCCCATTCTTGAAGTGCGAACTATGAACGATTTCCACAGTGTATGGGTGAGCATTTGCGGCTGCTCTGGTCTCGAATGGCGCAATTTTGAATCCGATCAAGGTAGCCTAAGGTTGTAAGGGAAGCGCTAGCCCAAATGTGTGAAAGGACAGCTTTACATCGGCTTAGATAGCCTAAACATTTGCTAGCTCCTTTCGCGATATCAAAAAGATGGTCGTTCCAAATATTTTTTTGATTCACGTGCATGTCGAAAATATGTAAAATAACATGTTGGAAGGGAAGATTATGTTGAAATCCTGGAAGTTTGCGTGAAACAAGACAGTTTTGAGTTTTAGACGAGTTAAAATTCGGTTTTTGCCACTGTCAGCAGTTTTAGTCAGATCATGGCTAATCATGTTAACCATTATTTGTCGTCTATTGCCAAATTCGGTAGATGTAGCATAGATTTACGGAGAAAATCAAAGGATGCCAACAAAGTACTGTCATCAGCCAAAGTGTGGCTTGGGTTGAAGTTTGTTTGGAGTAAAACGTTGATAAAAATCAAAAAGAGAGTGGGTGAAAGAACAGGTCCTTGCGGAACACCAGCATTTATATTAAGTTTTTTAGATGTGAAGCCGTCTATTAAGACGCGAATCGAACGAATCGAAAGAAAACCTTCGATGCATTTACAAAATACAGACCCTAGACCAATAGCTAGACATTTACCTATTAAAACTCCTTGTCATACTCGATCATTCGAAATATCTTTCGCGAGCTTTCGAAATATCTAAAGCAATAATATCAGCCTCACCAGAATTATGTAAGGTGATATTGAGCTTTTCGCAAAGGCAAGTCATCATGTCACCGGCGCGGTAGACCGGTGCGTTCTAAAACCATATTGTCTATCTAAAATTATGCTTTTGTTTTAATATTTTGAAAGTTTCTCATTAATTATACTTTCATAACTTTGGAGAGTACCGAACAATAGCTATAGGTCTATAGTTGGTGGGATCACTTTTGTCACCTTTTTTTGGAATTAGATAAACGTGCGCAACTTTCCATTAACTGGGATATTTTTCACCAGTCGAAAAGGACAAAAGTTTCGCAGTGGTTTCGAAATGGTGAAGGCAGTTTTTTTTAGAACAATTGAAAACTCTATCTTAGGTATTGAGGGTGGAGTAAGAGCTGTAGGAGGTAGTGAGGATTTTGATGCAAAATGAAACAAAAAATAATCACTTGGGGCTAAATCTGTACGATGGATGTGGATCAATTTCGTATCATAATTCATTCAATTTTACTGTTGTCAAGTCTGATGTGTGTGATGGGGCGTTCACTTGATGAAAAATCACTTTTTCCTTTGCTAAGTGTAATAGACCCAATAAACATTTATAAATCGACGTAAGAATTCATTTCTCTCATATATTGCAAAAATGTGGCAATGTTAATAAATGCGGCAGCCATCTTGTTGACAGCTTTTTCATAAGGAGTTCATCATGTCTTTCTTCTTTTGATATTTTTAATATGTCTGTCACCTCATGAACTTTTACTCGGCGATCGTTTGTCACTACATTATGTTGTTTTCTTATAATTTCAATGAATGTAGCTGTTTTTGGTCTCCCACTTCTTTGCTCATTATTTACACTTCTACGACCGAATGCAAATTCAGCTACCCAAAAACTAATGGTTTCATATGATGGTGATAAAGTACCTAAAGTACTACCCATATCCTTTTGGACATCGGCTACTGATGATATCTTTCAAAAAAGATAATTAATTGCAACACGAATTTTACCATTATCTGGAAAAAAAAGGTTAATTGACCACAATAAACTATTTGACAGATATATTTGAAAATTTAAGACAAACAACATAAAAGATTGTTCTTTGAATTGACAATCATAAAAATTTATAATTTTGACAAAAAGATTCCGTTACAGGAAACTTTTTGGACTGCCCTGGTAGTTATTAAAAATTCACAATCACAAATTTTCAGGACAATTTGAATGGGGTTATATTATATCTACATGGGTTTAGGATAAACTATTTCATATTTATGTCCGTTTTAAAAGTACGTTTTGAAGGGTACGTTTTTTATTAAAATATTTTTTTTAAATCAATTATTCTTAAATTAAAATAATATATCTTATTAGCGCTTATGTGTACAACACGTTTTACTTGCCAATTTTACTTGAATGAATCATAATTAAATGAAAATTGATCGCTATAATTGTTTTCCAATTAATTTGTTCAAGTAAAAAAAAAAAAAAAATTAAATAATTTTTTTTTATTTTATATTTTTTATATTATATATTTTTTTAATAAATTATATTGAACGTGTAATTACTTTTCCAAGTAATTACAATTACCACATTTACACGTTTTAGTTTTTTTTTTTGAAAAAGAAAAGAAAACTTGACATAAGATAATGGCGATTTCGTTAAAATGTATAGTAGTGATTAATGTTTATTGATTTACACTGATTTATAATAATTATTTACGGTAATTTTCTTCAATTCAATACCCAATTCAATACTTTGTAAATATATACATATTCAGTTGGCTCAATTCAATCAATACTTTCGCTTGTAACTTGTAATTCAGTACCACAATGGATGTTTTTGATCTAAATGTGTCAGGCTATGCCCACAGCCACTGCTATCTATCTAACTTGTGTTGCAGATTAATTAAATAATATAACTTAAACTGGCTAACGAAGA
Source organism: Argyra leucocephala (assembly GCA_963942445.1). Classification (NCBI taxonomy): domain Eukaryota; kingdom Metazoa; phylum Arthropoda; class Insecta; order Diptera; family Dolichopodidae; genus Argyra; species Argyra leucocephala. The sequence goes on from OZ012681.1 coordinate 106,935,365, forward strand.
CATATTTTTTAAAGTTAAATTAATATTTGTCGAAAAATTTCTAAAACATGGAGTTAGTTTGTTTTCATTAAATAATTCAAGGTCTAGACTTAAGGCTTGTTTAAGAAAAATTTTCATCAAATCTTATAATCATTTCTTAACCGAAATAAACCGAATTGATTTTGCTCGAAAACTTTCAGAAATTTCTCCATCTCTTTTATTGTTACTACTTTAATAAAATTTATCTATGGCAATGTTGTAGTTGGAACTATTATGTACAGTGTTTTTAACTCACTGGTGATAGTTGGGGTGACAGCTGGGATTAAAATAAAGGAAATATGTAGAGGGTTGGTCGTACGAGGGTTGGTCAAACGTATGGGTAAGAGGTTTGGTCTATTTGTAGTTCTTTAGGAGTTAAGAAGGCTTAAAGAAGTTATTAAATGTCAAAATGATTTTTTTAACCCTTTGATTGCCAAATTATGATCAAATTCAAAAAATATTTTTCCGTTACTTTCTTACCGTATTATGTAGAGAATGAAAATAGGTAAAATTCTAGAATACGAGTAAATTTAAAATTTTTTTCCCTTTATAAAGGATATAGATATGTAATTAAAGAGTTAATTTTATGTTTATTAAATCACAACCATAGGATAGGACAAATACATAGGTATGGTTTTAAATGCTCCAATAAATAATATATTATCAAGTTTAGTACGAAACGGACTGAAAAACGGACGAAAAAAAATTATTCTTCATTTCCTTCATTTAGTCGGGCATATGAGATTAGATCATACCCTATCTGCAACTAATCTCTTCAGTAGTTATGCTTCTTCACGTTTAAAAATATAAATAAAAAAAAATTTAAGTAAAAAGAAGAAAATTCTAATTAAAAATAGCGATTATTATTTTCAATTCTTCTCAAATAAAAACTATCGATTTCGATTCAAACTATATTCTGATCCTCTAACTGTCTCTATTCAGATGCAGAATAAGCGATTCTGTGATGTGTTGAAATACTTCTATACTGCATAATAATTGATATTTCAATTATCCAAGAGCATCAATTCATAACTCATGATATTAAAATAAAATATTATTAAATGCATCGACTACATAAAGTGATGGGAAATACATGTGCAGAATGCTCATGCATCGCTGCATGCAGATATGCATGCATATCTGCGTGCCAGACACATGTGCATATTTTATCTGTCAAAAATTGTTTTGTTTTGAAATAATGTAGATAATTGCCGCCATTGATACACATACAATTTGTTTGTATAGTAATAAAATACAAAATAAAATAATTTTTGAAAAATTTTAAAATTAAAAGTTATTAAAAGTGTTTAATAAAAGTTTTAATTTAATAATTTTTGAAAAAAAATTGTAATCACATATTTTGTTATCTGTCCTATCTTGATTGTAACAAAATATAATTATATGAATAAATTATTGTTAGTTTGTTATGCATATATATTGTTATATCTAAATATTTTAAAAATTTATGATGAATATTGCAACAAAAAAGAAAGAAAATCTAGACTATGGACTAGGGAAATTTTCATTCATTTCAAATTAATTAGTTTTTCTTCCATTAACTAATTTAAAATAAATTTTTACAAAATTCGTTATAACCTATTTACAACAAAAAACAATAATAAATATGTAAATATTAAATAATTTTTATGACGTTTGTCATTATTTTTTTATTTGTATGAGTAAAATGACAATTTTTACAATCTTTCGTGTTGGTAGCTCTGCCGCTGTGCAGCAAAAATTAGAAATAGAGATATCTTGCATCAAAAAGCACTGCGTGCAGAATTACATGTAATTGGTTCCATATAAAACCATACATTCTAATTTATTTTTGCTGCGATGCATACATAGTTCTGCACATGTATTTCAGGCTTAAATTAAATTTGATCTGTAAATTGTAAAAAGTACGGTACAAATATCGTTTCACAACCGGCTTTCATTATTATTCGTTGAAATAATATATATTTAAAAGGAAACGTAGCGAAACTAAATATTACTGCAATTTAGGATTTCAGCTCATGTATATGAATACACATACATTTTAGCATACAACAATTTTAATTTGTCAAATTGCTGCAACTCATTCATGTACAGAGTTTATTTTTTTTCTCGCCGGAATTAAATTTATAGTTTTTACATGAATTATGACATATGCGGTTGTTGTCTAAGATAAATCAATAAAAACAAATTATATAGTGTCAAGAATAAATTGAAATTATGGACATATAATGAAATTGAGTACGATTTTATATCAAACTTCTATGACAGTAGTGAATACTAGTTTAATTTTAGTTGTGTAAAACCAACCGAAGTAAGATTTTTGATTGGTTCTAAAGGGTTAAAGCAAAATTTAATCCTTTATAAAATACTCAGAAAAGTATAAAAGGAATAAAATACCCAAAATATGTAATACAATAGGGGCTTGTGCAGAATCTTAACATAAAATTGAATTGAAAGTCAGCATATCCCCACAAACATGATTCTGGTTTCATAAAGCGATTTTTACCATCGTTCCGGTTTGTTATTTATCTAGTTCGCCACAAAGTGCAGATTGTCAAAACAATTTTATATGAAATATTAAACATTTTTTTTGCTTCTTTTGTTTTTTGTATATAAAGATTTGTTTTAATCAAACCTTACAAGGGGGCGTTGTCAAGTAATATAATATGTATATACATAAATATAAATAATATTTATTCAAATTTCTAATATTCTATAATTTGAAATATACAAAAATGATTTTATAATTAAAAAATAATTTCTCTGATATTCATTTTTCTAAAAAATATATTTAAATTGCAAAAACAAAACAAACAAAACCACATATACACATTTATTTTGATCTGTTTTTTTTTTTTTGTTGTACCTTAATTCTTAAAAACCTACTATGTATGTTTGTATATTTATATTTTATGAACATAACATGAGACATCCATAAAAGGCGTCTTGTTGTCTAGTTAAACTTTTTTTTTTTTTTTTTTTTTTTTACACCCAACCGGTCTGTAAATTTCAATTCAAGTTATTTATGGGTGACTCTTATACAATAATCGCTGGCGTATAAGAAAATCGACTCTTTGAGATCGAAAGAAAGAAGAAAACAGAAAAAAAAAGATAGAAAAAGGAAAACAAGAACAAAAGATTCTCATTCATAGACGATCAATCTGTTCAGTCACAGCATGACCTTATAGTGATGGTAATTTTATTTTACTCATATTATGTATGTATATATAGTTGGTAAGTAAAGTATATTATATGGAGTATATGGAGATTCAAAATGTATATATATATATATATATTATATACTTTAGATATACATGTGTAACAGTTGTGTTTTTATTTTTTATTGTTGTTGTTTTTGTTTTCTTCAATTTCAAAATCACATTAATAAATACAAATGAATTTTATTAAAATTCATCGAAAAAGAAAAGGCGCAATGCAATGAGTATGTGCAGATTTTCAGTTAATTTTTTATGTTTATTTTTGTTTTTTTTTTGTTTTTAGGTTGATTCTGTGCATTCAGTGCACATTGTTTACCCAATTGTAGAGCTTATAATAATTCTTAAGGAGAGAAAAATAATAAACGAAAGATGAAAATACGTGAAGAAAATTATACCCCACAATAATAATAATAATAATAATAATATATAAGTAGGTGCTATACACTACTATACTATATATAGAAGAATCTAAATTATTATAGTATATCAAAATTATACATACTTACTTATTATAAACCAGCAGCGCTTCAGTTTTTCAGTTTAAAACAGAGTCTGGCATCATTGCACAATATTCTTCTTCTTGTTTATCTATAAAAAGGCAGTTGTTTTCCCTTTTTTTTCCTTAATTTTTTTTTTTCGTCGATTATTTTGACTCAAGAAAAATAAAATGAAAAAAAAATAGTCATGATGTTTATGGAAAATTTTCCTTTCTGGATAATCAATTGTTTCATTTTTTTTGTTGTTTTTATTTTTGTTGCATTTTTAAATTAGATACTCGTTTTCTTTCATCTTTGGATGGGATGAATGATTCTAATATGGAGTTTATATGGAGTTTAAAATTGATAAAACAACACGGAATTTTTATAACTGGTTGCTTGCATGATTTCATTTTTGTCCACTGTACTCAATTTTCTGGATATATACCTTAATTTTTTTTTAAATTCTATATAGATATACAATACAGAAAATGGAATGGAATGGAATTGATTTTTATATTTTAATCTATATTAAATGTTTTTTGTTTTGTTTTAAAGTAAGTCGAGGCATGTAATGGTATAGAAATGGAGAAGGGTGACGTACGATATCCCGGCAAAATAAAACCCGCATCTTAAATAAAATCATAGTTATATTTTAGGTTTAGGTGGCCAACAGACCATATGTAGATTGTCGACTGGATTCATGAACGTCCTCCATTTTTGTCGGTCACGGGCACTAGTTGAATATGTCAAATTGTTGTAGATCTGTCGATACTTTGTCTCTCAAACGAAAGTTTGGTCTGCTCCGATATCTTATACCTTCGGGTATGGCTTCGAAAAAAAATTTGGTCTTTAGATGCTTCCCACTTGGTATTTCAACATAAAATATGAAAATCACTTTTTGTGTTATTTTATCTAAACCCCTTACTTTGTTAGTTTCCTATGGCAGACACGAGTACTATAGCATATTTTATACAACTTGTCTATTATTTTACCTCATCTTAGTCTATATTATATACTCTTTATCGAAACGTACATTATTTTTAATTTTCATTAATTTGTTGATTTTTAGCTTTTCATATACACAAGTATTCCCCAATTATTTTCCGATTCATTCCGATTTAAATTTGCCTCTGAACTTATGCTTATGAAAAACAACATATTATTTTATAAAAGTGACATTTTGATATTACACAGGTATAGCTAAGCTTGAATCCTGAAATGGAATAATTCTGGAAATTTTAAAAATGTTATTAAGATCCAGGGAATTTCCCAATATATATTTTATTTACTGTCATATTTGTCGGACATTGTAAATTCAACTGATTTTTTTTTTTTTTTTTTTAAGTTTTTGCATTTTGACTCCATCCTAACATTAACTTTAGTCTCATTTTATTATTAATGAGAAAATATTGTCTTCTGTTGTAGTATTCCCTATAGCTACCATCCGCAAACCGTACTGTTTTTTTTTTTTTTTTTTTTTTGTAAATTGATTCTGTTCCAATCTTCTATTTAATTTTCTGTTTTCATTTGTTTTTTTTCATCCTTATGGAATTAAAGTTAGTTATTTTGATTTTTTGTTTTTGTTTTTTTGTTTTTATTAATTTTATTTAATAAGAAATAAAAATTGAAGAAGTGCATGCACTGCACGACTACCTCTGAATATAATTTTCGTTTAATAGAAAAAATAAAATTTTTATTTTTTTTTGTTGTTGGTTTTGTTACAAAAGATAAGATTTGTAAAGGAAATTTTGTTTTTTTTTTCAAAACTATTAAGTTAAGCATGATTGCAAATTTCCATAGTTTTTCTTTAGAATTTTATTTTTAAATTGCGTTTCCTTAAAATTTTGTATTTAATTTAAATTTACTAAGTTGATCTGGAATAAAATTAAAAGAATGAAATAATTAAATTAGATTTATTTGATATAGTTTTAGGAGTTCTAATCCTTATTTAGTTTAATCTGTTAACGTTAAGTGTGGACAATTTTCGAATTAAAAAAAAAATCATGTTGGAAATTTGAAACAAGGAACAAAAGAAGCCTCGAACATTTTTTATGATGAATTTTTTATATTACATGTGATTTTATTTATTTATTTATTTATTCTTACTTAGTTCAAGTGTTTACAAATTACAATATTAAAATTTACAATAAAACCATTTTACAATAATAAAATATAAAACGAAAACAATTAGTAATTTAAAATAGAGATTGTAAAAATTATACAATTAGTTTACACAAAATTCCTAATGAAATTAGAAAATCACTTTAAATAAGGATTTCTTTACAGCATCTTTACTCATATCAAAATTTATTGTTGTGTTGTATTGGTTTGTGTTTATCAGCATTCTGTTAATAGGCTCATATTTTCCGTAATTAGTCCTGTGAAATGTAATAGAAAATATGTTTTCATGCCTAAATCGTGCTCTTGTGTTAATTGTATTTCTGAAAATGTTATCAATATAACGTGAATCAATGTGTTTAATCAGTACTTGGGTTGTAAAAACAATACCTAACACAGTTCTTCTACCTTGTAAAGTATACATATTAAGCAGTTTAAAACGTTCAATATAGGGGGGCAATATTAAGGGATTACTCCAATTCAAAGCTCTTAATGCAAACCTAAGAACATTTTTTTGAATACTTTTTATTCTATCAATGTGTTGGCGATAAAAAGGGGACCAAACTTGGTTAGCATATTCAAGAATTGGTCTGATTAATGTCGTAAATAACGATTTAGTAACATAAGGATCATCAATTTCCTTAGACCAACTTTTTATAAAACCAAGCATTGAGTTTGTTTTGTTAATGATCTTATTAATAATAGATTTAAAAAGAGCATTTGAAACCATTGATCGTTCCATTCTCTTAAAAAAGCTGGAAAGATATGGTGTAAGTGGAGTAGAATTAGAATGGTTTCGGTCTTATTTAAATATAGTAGAAAACAGAGAACTAAATTCAACGGTACTACTTCAGAAACTGTTGATGTAACAATGGGAGTTCTTCAAGGTTCCATATTGGGTGTTCTACTATTCCTAATATACATTAATGACATAGAAAAAGTTATAAGTTTTGGAAAATTGGTTCTATTTGCGGACGATGGCCTTTTGTATGTTACTGCTGATAGTACATTAGAATGTGTGAACGAAAATGAATGATGATCTAAAACATTTGAGTATGTGGTTTAAAATGAATTAATTAGAATTAAATGTATCAAAAACAAAAGGTATGATTTTAAATAGCATAGTGGAAGAAGTTGTTGTAATTGATGGTAAAATAATAGAAATGGTCGATGAAATTAAATACTTAGTAGTAATTATAGACAAAAAATTAAAATTCAAAAATCACATTGATTATGTTTGTAAAAAAATAGGGAAAAAAATATATTTTTTATCAAGGATTAGAGATAGACTATCTTTCCTAAATGTTATTAGATTGTATAATGTAATGATTAAACCTCATTTTGAATATTGCTCATCGATTTTATTTATGTCAAACAATGAAATGATAGATAGACATAATTTTAACTTTTATATATATACTAGCTTTTCCCGGCGTAACATTCGCCGGTCTAGCATTAGCATTATAAATTAAACAATTTATTTTATTTATTTATTTTCTTAAAAAAAATCAATGTTTTACATATTTTTTTATTACATAATAAATAAAGAAAATAAACAAATAAAATAATTTGTTTAATTTATAATGCTAATGCTAGACCGGCGAATGTTACGCCGAGAATAGCTAGTAATTTACAATATTGTTTGATCTATCTTTAACTATTTTTTTTTATTTTTTTGTTTAGGTATTTATTTATTTATTATAAATTAATTTTGACCGCTAATAGTTTTGAAGAAAACTTTTATATAAGGCAGCATTTAAACGTTTTTGAATTGTATTTATAACGTATTGTGCATTAAAGTTTGACATCCGACTTTGTTATAGAATATCATTATTTTTTTTAAAAAATAATAGTGCTCGACACGCATTTTTGTATTTCGCAAGTTGAAAAAGCGAATTTTGCGAGAAAAGGTATTTATAAACTTCTAACTGTGTTATGCCAATGTATTGAAAGATATACATTAAAAAAAACAAAAAATGTGTATTAAATATTATTATTATTCATCAATACAAATAATACTTAGAATAATTGATTTAATATTTAAATATTTATATTTCATAAATGTTCTGAAATTACACTGTATATTTATATATAAAAGTATTTATTATTAGTACTCGTAACGCATATTCGTATCTTCGTATTTTGCAAGTTTAGAAAGTGGATTTTGCATGAAGAAATATAGTATACTTTACAACTATTTTTGTTTATCTTTGAGATATGTAATTAAAACTTTTGAAATAAAATTTGATGTAATTGCAATAAAATTTGTAAATGTAATAAAAATAAGTAAAACAAAACTTTCATGAAACAAAATCTGATGTCTAAACGCTCCCTAACAAATACTATTAATAGAGACGTACATTTCAACAAAATGTGGCGAACAGAGATGTCGCTGGCAGTATAGATATCAAATTAATTGCATTTAAACTAAATACATACCACACCCACATTAAAAACACATTAAAATAGCCATGGATACTTTTTTTGTGTTTTTTTTTATTATCATAATAGCCCTAACTATTTCAAAACTCAAAATAAAAAACAAAAACATTTATTTATAGAACTTATATTTTTATTTCACTTCTTTTAAATTTTGGTTTTGACGTTTTAGTATGATTATATCTGACCATTATAGTGAAGGTTATGATTGGTTATGGCTTTGTTAAATCATGTCGAATCATATAGGCCATTTATTATATATTTAGGAGTAAAACCAATAATTATGCTTTTTCTCTTATTGTTCAGTTTTTATTGACGCCTTATGACTATTATAGTTAGGGGTAAAGCCAATAATTATGCTTTTTCTCTTGTTCTTCAGATTTTATTGTTATATTGTTATCCCGCTAGGGTTTCTGATGTAGGTAAGGGTAGTCTATGATTTTTTTTTTAAAGTTTCTTTAATTTTTGTGTGTACTAAATTTGCCGTGTATTGAATTGGAACTTGATAATAATGTCATAACATATTTTGTTTTTCTCGTTCTTAGCAGATCGTAAATTTCGGTTTATGATTCTCCATGCACAATATAATATTTACTCAATGCTACTGCGCATTTGAATTTATACTTTTGAATTATTTGTTAATAAAATAAATAAATTTCAATTATTGGAATTTCTGAACATGGTTGAGGTAAACAATATATTTTCTAAATTTACCATTTGTTTTACGGGTAAGTTTTTTTGCTGTAATATCGTAATATTTTAACAAAGCTATTTTATCGATATAATAATAATATTCTGATAATTCGGTTTTTGTCTTTGCTACTTTGTTTTTTTTTTTTTAATTAATTCATATAATAAGATAGTCAATGCTATTGCTCAATAGGTGAATTGTTTTTAGGTTAATTTTAATTTGTTTTTGGTTTTATTTGGTTTTATTGTTTTGTGGTTTATGTCTTTAAATTAAATTTTGCAAACTATCGTAATTCTTAATAGCTCTAATAAAATTGTCTAATCTAGTTGAAAAAAGCTTTGTGTTGTAAAAGCTTTGTGAAAAGTAGAACAGACGTTTAAGCGTATTAATATATAAGATTATATTGTAAATGAAATTAAAATAGTTAATAAACTAAATAAATAAATGGGGAAAAAAAAGTATGTATGTTAAATGTAAGTTTGGAATTAAAAGTTACGCCAAGATCATTAGATTCGATGACTCGTCTAATTATAGAACAATCAAAGGTATAATTATTACACATAGGGTTTGTAGAGCGAGTAAACGATATGATGGCGCATTTATCAACGTTTAAAAATAAACCATTATAATTACACCATTTCATAAAATTCTTTAAGTCTTTTTAAAGAGAAAAGGAGTCGATATTTGAACTAATATCTTTAAAAATTTTCATGTCGTTGGCGTAATTTTTTATACCATTGCTCTGGATAACTTTAGCAACATCATTTATAGAAATAATAAATAACAGTGGTCCGAGGTGACCCTTGCGACACTCCAGAGTTAGAAAAAAAAGACGTCGAAGTTGCTCTTCTGAAAAGAACACTGTAGCATCTATTACCATTGTTTTTTTTTTTTTTTTTTTTTGATAATCAGATTTGTTTTAGTGATATATTTAGATTTATATCGCAGCCAAAACAAAGCACTGATGAAGGAAGTAAGTTGCTTCCGAAATATCGATATTTGCAAAATAAATACAAATGATTAGGAAACTCGACTTTTATTCCATAAATCTATTACTAACTCAATCCATTTAATTAAAAAATACGGAAAACCATATTTTTTAAGTTTGAAGAGAATCACACTATTTTGTATGTGATAATCGTCCTTATAGGATGAGAGTAATGTTGTTGTAACATTCGTCAATTGTGTACTACTGATACTATTTCAATATAAATATAAATTTGAAATAATTGGATTGAAACCAAAATGAGAGAAAACAAAATATAACTTTGTGAAGTCACAAATATTTTGGTAGATAAATAATTTCTAAATGGAATTGTTGATATTTTAATGTTTATTTATATTTACTATCGAGTCCTTTTATATTTTACATATAACTTTTTTCATTCGTTTGTAATGTCGTAGTTAAGATAGCCCTACCGAGCGGAATCTATACTAATATTTTAGTACGAGTATAGTATTTCTCTATGAGAGACAAATATAAATACTGTGATAAATGTTGTGACTACACTCTTTGGTTTAGATCAGGATACAAAAACAAAATGATAAAAACACTCATATTTAGCTGAAATTTATCATTATGTCTGTCAGAAATATTTGCTGTTTCAATGATAATCAGGCACAAATTAGACAGACAGCGCAAAAACAGCGCAAAAACAGTGATTAGACAGACTGTAGATTACCATTGGTAGATTACACAATAAATAATGGATCAACTAAACATTCATTTATGTTGGGTACTGGATTATACTGATATTCTAGGAAAGTGAAAAACATATGTACCTACTTGGGGTGGTACAGCCTTGAAAATTCTTCGAGAAAGGAACAAATTGAACTTATATGTAGTCACCTATAGCTTCATAAAGAATAAAAACTATTTAACTTGTTCTTTAATCTAGTCTCATTAACAAGATTTAAAATAAGTACGATGGTACAGTTTATTTGAGATTAACTAACAATTGTTAATTACTAGCTTATCTAAGTAGCTTCTCAGAAAATTTTCATTTAATTGCATATAATTACTAACAAATATTATTTATTACTTATAATTTTAAAAAATAAATCTCTTAATAAAACTTTTAAAAATAAATCTCTATTAACACCATATATCATATTATTATATTACTAACTTATATTATTTTACTAACATTTTTCTCATTAACTAGCCCTACTGGATAATGATATATTGCATTTACCTGACAGTATTATAGACACTGACTTATTGGCAAACATTTTAGACAAATAAAGTTATTTTCGCAGAGTTTGCAAAAATGGAGCAGAGAGTGAAACAATCTGTGCACCTTTCCCGTTTTTTAAGAAAAACATGCTAACAAACATTTTAGATTTGTTTGCACAATGAACCACTTTGAATCAAAAGTGTTCTAATTTTTGTCAGTCACTCCTACCTAACTAATTTGGTTATAGAATAACAAATAAAAAAAATTGAAAAACGCATTGAAATACTCTGATGGGCTTGTTCAAGATGCCGAAACTGAAGTGTTATAGAATCAATAAATGACCCAATTAATGCCCGATTTTCATTAGCAATTTTTAGTCGATAAATTGGTGTTTAGAAAGAGAGGAGTTAAAATTGTAATATTTACATACCAAAATTAAAATACCATTTTTTTCCATAAACAAAATCGTAGTATATGCGAAATTATCTCAACAAATTTTTGTGTTAGCAAACATTTTTTTATGTTAATAGTGAAAATATCGGCGCTAACTATAGGAGAAATACCTTTGGGAAGATATTGTTTTCATTAATATTCTCCCATATTTATAGCGATTCTCCGATATTTATATGGCAACTCTCTCGATATTTGTCTCGATATTTAAGGTTATTTTACCGATGTTTTATCATTGTTTCTCAATCACACTTAACAATTTCGTCGATATATTGGCTTAATGAAAAGCGGGCATTACAATTTTCTATGTGATATTTTGTGATATTTACCTAATTTATATAAATTATTAACGTACTTAAATTCATTAAATTTTGAAATTAAGTAACCATTATCAAACTCATATTCGAATTAAATATAAAATCAAACCAAATCTAATTAAAAATTTGAATTTTATTAGATACAGCTTCAAACTAATTAAATTATAATTTAAAGTAATGCTTGTTAAAATTATTTAAACGTAGAACAACTGGATTGAACCTCCTAATTTTTATACAGTTATTTTTAGATACAGATACTTGAATTAATTTTTCTATCAAATTTTTTCTACACTATACAATGTAGGTACATACCTATTCCATTAAAAATTGCAAAACAAAAAAAAAATTTTTTTAGTACACTTTGTTCGAAACAATTGATTTTTTTTATTTTTTTTTTTTAATATTTTCTTTTTTGCCACTATACATTTTTTTTCTCTTTACTTTTTATTATTTTCAAATTCTTTTTTGCCGCTGTCATTAAATTTTAGTTTTTTGTTTTCTTTATTGTTTTTGTTTAAAAAAAAAAAAAAAAAAAAAAAACCTATTAAAAGTCATCTTTCAACACACCATAACAAGATTTGATTTGGCCACGGTTCATCCTTCTAAGGAATTTTTGGACTTTAAAATTTAATTTTAAGAAAAACTTCATGCTATCAAAATATAAATCAATTCGTACATACATACATACATACTGTGTACAGAGATAATGCATATATAAGAACGTAAAAGGATTGTCTTGAGGCTTTCAGCAGCATAAGAAAAACTGTTTAGGGATATGATGATATTGATGGTGATGATGATCATGAGATTGCATGAATTAAAAACCAAAAACAAAAAAAAAGGCAATAACAAAAATATATATATGTAATGTATGTATGTATGTGCAAGAAGAACATAAAAAAAGATCGTTATTTACAGATCACTGTAATTTTTTTAATATTGATGTTTGGTTGATTTGGTCCCACGTCTCTTCCACAAAAAAAAAAAAAAAAAAAAACAAAAACGACCGTATTTCTATTCGCCAAAAGGAGTTAAAAAATTTCTGAAAAATTTTTCAGACAAGACAAAATATTAAGTATGTATGTATGTAACATATTGTAAAGATTTAATTTTAAGATTTTGAGTAAATTTTTAAGACTTTCTAGAATTTATTTAATATTTAGTAATAAGCTTGAATGGGTAGTTCCATATAATTTTGGTCAACTTAAATAAAGATCACTGCTTGTTATTTTTTTTTTATTTTTTTATTTTTTCATCATTTCATCAATTAAATGAAAATTTTAAGAACAAGTTCCGAAAATCGTCTGTGAAATATTTACACCCAATTTTTGTATAATTATTAAAAATAATATTTTATACGAAATATTTAGTTTGTTCAGTAGATTTAGAACAGGACAGAACAGGTTTGCACAATGACAAATAACTGTCAAATACTTTGGAACCCAAAAAGGACAAGAAAGTTCAATTAACGAGAACTACTGAGCACAAAAATGTGTTCTTTTTTACTCTAGAACCTACTAGAACGTTCTAGAACAGTTTACTAAACAAATCAAAAACAAAAAATATAATAAATATCTGAGAGGATCCTAATTTGAACTACAATTGAAATTTAAGGCTTAAATGAAATGACATTTTGAAAATAAAAAAATATTTCAATTTAGGTAAATGTTGATTAAAAATTATATTAAAACTATTTTTATTATTATTAACTTAAAAAAATTAAGGTTAGAACTTTAAAACAATGTACGCATAAATTGAGTTGGGAACCTTACAAGTGTTTATTATATTGTGAATATCATTTTTTTTTTGTGTAAGTAAAGATCTAGAGCTTTACAGAACTATTGCCAAATATTAATTATGAATTTTAGAATTTAAAAAACTATGTGATCGTGTTAGTTCATATTTTTTGTCTCATCTGAACTCAACACCGAAATGACATTATAACGATATAATCCTCATTCGACATGACGAAATTATAGCGACGACAACACTTAGGTACTGTTACGAACTTAAAAAAAAAACAAAAATTAAATCGAAATGAAATAAATTAAATTTGGATAATGATTCTATAGTCTAATCAATAGTATATGCAGAAAAAAAATTCATTATTTGAAGTATATTACAGTTATATGGGTCGCCGTGGTTTTAAAAATCGTATTGGTATTTAAATTCGGATTGATATTCGTTTTTCAACTGTCTCGAACGATATTGTATACAATAGCACTATTAGACTAATCAAATACTTTGTAAAAAAAAAAATAATGATTTCAAGAAACTAAAGCTCACAGTTTGAGAATCACAATGGGTTTGACTTATGACTCAGAATACTATGATCCCTAAAAGATTAGAAAAATAATTTAAAAAAAAATGTTTAAACAGACTCAGTGAGAAAATGCAATTCTGCACTATTTTGATGCCCTATGATTACAATAAACTGAAGCACACAGCTTCGGAATCACAATAAGTTGTGACATGGAATTCCTATGCCATACTTACAGAATAACAAAAGACAAAAAATAGTTTTAACAGACTCAGTGAAATAATGTAATCCGTGATAACTACTATTATGTTGGTTTAAACCTATAAGTTGAAATTATGATATTATAGAACGTATACGGCGTTTTCAAACTGGAGATTCAATTCGGTCCTACTCCTCTTGTATAAAGGAGACATATGTAGTATGTATGTAAGTATGTACATGCAATATAAACAAAAACTGATAATAATTTTTATATTATACTTTATTTATTTTATTTATTTTATTCTTTTATTAGTAAAAACTATATATATAAAACATAAATCTAAATTAACAAACAAAATTTAAATTCCCAAATTAAAAATTAAATCAAATTAAACTATTTTTAATTAATTCTTTTAACTTTTCTAGGTATATAAATTAAATTAATGTTCTACAAAAATTATTATACACAATATTGTTTGACGTATCATTAAAAAATTAATTTTTATTTTAATTAAATTTATACACATTATGTATTATAAAATTAAAAAAAAAAAATGTTTTTTTTTTTACAAAACTAGTTTTACAAAAAAAAATCATTCGACGAGGATGGGATTCGAACCCACGCGTGCAGAGCACATTGGATTAGCAGTCCAACGCCTTAACCACTCGGCCACCTCGTCTCATATATTAATATTTTGAAAGTAACCTAGAAAAAATTTTTATTTTTTTTTTTGTCATCTTTACCTTTTATTTAAGAATAAAATTAAAATTTAATGTAATTCTAAAAATACAGCTTAAAACAAATTAAAAAAAAAAAAACGAATACTGTACATTTTTTGATATATTATTTCACACTTGTTAAAATTAAGATTTTTAAAAGTCATACCACAAAAAGTAATCCAGCTGTTATTTGAGTTAATATTTACCAATTAAGGTTGTTTTTTTGTTTTGTGCTATGAACTTAGGTTATTCATTTCATAAAATTTAATATTTTTTTAAGCTGAAGTTAACCTGGGAACAATATTTTCTTATAGTTAAATACTAGTTAAAATAACAGTGTATTTAACGCTATATAAAAATAAAAAAAATATTAACTGAATTCAACTGTACATTCATAACAATGTGATTAATAGCTTATCTTAAAAAAAAAAAAGAAAAAACAAAAAAAAAATAATAATAAGAAAAATAAAGTAAACAGTTAAGGAATTTTTTTTTGTTGTTTAATTGTTTTACGAAAAATTGCACAATTGCACATTATAATAGATAACCATAGGCTATGTTTTTGAATATTGCTTGATAATTTGCCAATTTTATATGCAAATTAACAAAAAAAAAAAAATACAAAAATTGTTGATCATAATGGAAAAATGGTGATGGTGTAATAGAAAATATTTATAAATTTTACTGCACAAATATGTATTTATTAGTAACAACAACAAAAACAGAAAAAATTATAATTATTATTTTCCTTGTTTATTGATTCCATTTATAGAAATTTAATAAATTTTTGGAATTTTTCAAATAACAATATTTATTAGAAATATGTAAATATCAAGTTAAATTGAAAATTTAACAAATTAGTGCTGTTAAATTTTATAAGAAATCATATTCTTTGTGTGGCAACAAAAAATTAAAAATATCTTAGTAAATTAAAAATAGCTAATGCTTAAAACTATGCTTGCAATACTGATATTAATCGAGATATGAAGACTGAAAACTTAAGATTTGTCTAAAATGAACTTTTCAAAAAAATCTTCTTCAGATAAAAATACGTAGCTGTAAAAATTTCAACCAATCAGAATTTGACAGAATGCTACAGAATGGTCTCGGACCTCGAAGTAACAAAATGTTTTGATTGGTTGAAATTTTGACATGTTTTTGATTTGTTAATCTTTAGACGAGACATAAAGTTAATAAAAAAAAATGTTTGCTAATGTCAAAAAATGTTTAAATACATTTGCTAAGACATAATGTTAGACATTTTGGTCTTAACATAAAAAAATTCTGGTTTTAATAATTATCGACTAGATATAACATAACTTTGACTAGACATAACATAATTTAAGCCATAGATAGACTAGACATAACATAATTTAAGCCTGTCAGGTATCCTTAAGGACTCAAAGACAGGCTAACTAACAAACACGAGTTATCACAAAAAAACCATTTTCGGCTGCGGTAACATAAGGGACAGATTCTCTCCCGAAATTCACAATCTAATCTAATCTAATATGTGTCTCATCGATACTAAATTTAAGAAATTAAAAGTAGCAAAGAAAATTGAATTCGATTACACAATTTTATATATAAAATTTTTTTTTGCACTTAGTTAGATCGAAGGTATTTTAGTTTACGACTAGTTTCAAATTTACAATAATTTTTAATAATAAATGGGGTATGCGATCATTTAAGTTATTATCTGATATCATTCTTTGTTCATTTAGAAAGAATATTTTCAATGTCTGCTTAAAAGATAAAATAGCAATTGGAATACATGAAACTAATTAAATAAAATACACTACATAAAGTGGGAAGGGGGGAGGGATTTATTTGGTGCAATTTAATTGACAAATATAATTCACTTCTGTAAACAATAACTAATCAGATGAGAAATGTGAACAGTAACTGATAGAAGGTAGAATAGAAGGCAGTTAGAATGATAGTTATACATATAGTTATAGAATAATTAGAGGACAATGATGATAACGTTATGAAACAATTTTTATTAATAGATTTTGAGCAATTTACGTAAAGAAAAATATAGTTACTTAGTCAAACATACATAGATGTAGAAAATAATATAATTCTATCTAAGTTACTGTTAAGAACATAAAAAAAAATATGTTAATTTTGACAACATTACGTCTACGAATATGAGTCAGATGGAATTTATTAAAAGACATATCGAATATACCTAAGTGTAGGTGGAACAAGCATACAAACGACTATGATGATAATAATTATAATTGTGGTCCCAATGGTTATGATAATCATAATTAGAAATATTATGATGATGATGATTATGATAATTATGATAATTGTGGTCCCAATGGTTATGATTATCATAATTAGAAATATTATGATGATGATGATGATGATTATAATCACGATTATGATTATGATTGTTTTGTTTTTTTTTTGCGAGGAAAAGGGAATTGTGAAAAATTTTATAGAATAAGTAATTTTTTATCTTTAAACTTATCCCCATCATAACCTTTTCGATGGGATGGCAAAAAATGCAACCTAATGATGTGTCAAGCATGACTTAAAACTACCTAATAATATTCAAACTTTTTTTTTCAAATTATTATTATTAAGGCATAGATGATGATGATGTTGATGATGATGATGATAATAATAATGACAATATTGTGGTCACGATGGATATAATAATAATAGTTTTAATTAATATGATGATCAATACAATGATGATAATGATGATGATAACTATGATGGTGATATAATGATAGTCATGATGATGATTGTGATTTTTTTTGCGAGAATGGTGAATTTGTATAGAATAAGTAATTTTTAATCTTAAAACTTCTCCCTACAACCTTTTCGATGCCAAAAAATGCAACATATAACAGGCACGTGTTATAACTATACCTCATCATATTCCATCTATTTTTTTTTATTATTTATCTTAAATTTATTTTAATTTATTTCTTCACTGATTAAATTTATTTACAATTTATTTACCTGTAAAACATTAGAATAATAATTAAATCCGTAGAACAATCATAGATTTTTCAAACACTATTATATGTGTGGGGAAATCGACAAATATAAAGTTTGGGTAATCAACGAAAATTATGTAGATTATACTATCAGAAGACACGAAGAATATATAATTCTGAAAAATAATTTGTAATGCACATAATGAGAGTTCTGAACAAGTGTTAAAGAGAATTATATATATGTAGATGCATGTATGTATATTACGAAAGCTCGTAAAGCAAGTAAACGCCGTATTCCTAGGATGAGAAGATATGTATGTATGATTGTGGTATGATTCAACTGAATCATCAAAAACTAGTTGGTTTAAAAAAAATTAGTTCAACATCTCTATCAAATAAGTTTAATTTAATTTTAAATTGAAAACGGATAAAATGATGATTATAAGTTTCAAAAGCTAATCATTTATCAATGAAAAAAAATGTATGATGAAATTTTATACTATTGCGATATTTTTGTATATTAGCATCTGTGGTTTTGATTGCGTGTTCACAAACTCAAAAACAAAATTAATGTTTTTTTGCAAAACAACATTTTGAATATTTTTTAAAGTAGAATTAAGTATAAGAATTAGCAAAAAAAAAATATTTCACATATTTTCATAGATCTTTATGATATTTTATTGAATTCCTTCTGCCCTTGGTTTAATTTATAAAAACAACAACAATAAAAAAATCTAAAAAAATAAAAAATAAATGTCACGAATACCTTTTCGGATATAATCGACTCGTAGATAGTTTTTTTTCTTCTTTATATAAAGAAAGGGGTTTAAACTGACAAACAAGACCAGATATGAATTTTTTTTTATAAAACAAAAAAAAAAAAAAAATTACTAGCTATTTAAATAATAAGTATCAACCAGCAACTAATTTAAAAAAAAAAAAAAAAAAAACAAAACAAAAAACATAAAGCTTTTTAATTGTTGTATTTATACATTTATTTGTTAGTATGTATGTAGGTACATATTTTGAAACTTAATAAAACTAGAAACAGAACTTTTTGACATTCTATCACCGCGGTATTTATTTTTCTTTTTTTTTATTGTTTTTTTTTTTTTTATTCTCTGCTGTATTATTCATATTTATGTAGATATATATTATGAATATTTTATATGGAAATGAAATTTAATTTTAATACATATATAAAGATACTGTGTCACCCCACCACAAACACCCTTGTTTATTTACATTACCTTAAAAAGGTTTAAACTTTTTATATTTTTCGTTTTTTTTTTTGTTTTTTTATTTTCTTTTCATCAGATACTTTTATTATTTAAACACATTGTGATAAGATACATATGAATTTATATATATTAATTCTTAATACACCTACCGTATGTATAAAATATATTTTAATATATAGACTCGTGTATATGATTATCAGTATTTGTAAGATACTTTTTGTTTTTGTTAAACATGCACGGGTATCTGTGATTGTGTGAGTGTCGAATATGCCAACAGCGACAATAGTGACGCCGTAATGTCTCGGTTGATCATGAGGCTTATTTTTATTTTTTATTTTTGTTCAAATATTATTTTTGTTGAATTTTTATACTATGAAGAGATTAGAGTGGCCGATTGTTCTTAAATATTAATAAAATGAGTGGTTAAGAATTAGTTTTTTAATAATGAGTGAATGAAATAATTATTGAATTTTTGTTTTTAAAATGGTGTCAATTGATTTGAGTAATTATTTATAATTTATGTAAAAATTTTTAATAACAGATGAATACTAAATAATTTAATTGTTGCCAGGTTTTCGGAAGCAACATACTTCCTTTATTAGTGTTTGTGACTAACTATATTTCTTAATTCCTTTTTATATCCCTAACATTTTCATATTTTAACTATATACTTTTGAAAATTAGTTAATATTAATTTAAACAGTGGTGAGTATCCATTGCTTAAATCATTGTTCCATTTGTTATGCCTGTTCCCTCGAAATTACTAAATTTTCGTATGTGTCTAATTTGCTTATTTTTTTTATGTTCTTGACAGTAACTTGGGTAGAATCACCTTTTCGTGCTTAATTAAGTACGGTACTGCAAGTTTATACTACAATATCTACATATTTCGAGAAAATTTATCAAATTACTAGTTTATCAACTAAGTAATTGTGGAAAACTACTGCTATTGTCAGAAACTAAGCCTTCTTAAATATAATAGCTTACTTTTATTTAATTTGCTACCAGATTATACCCTGAATTATTTTTTGTCATTTATTTTATCCCAATGACAAAGGGTACTGGATCAGGTCGTAAAATCCATAAAGCATTTGTTTTTTTGTTGCTTCACCGGGAATCGAACCTGGGACCTTTCAGCTCTACCTACTGCGCCACCCAGCTTATTTTATGTACCTTCTTTATTGATGATAAATTGGTTTTATCAACTTCGTGATGTTCTTCGATTATATCTTTAGCAATTGCCGACCTAAAATGGTAGTACCTCTTATTCTTTCTAATTCGGCTTCAATTAAATGTTCTTGAAATCTGACCGTAATTAACCTTTTTCATTGTCCTTGCCCTATATATAATTAAAATTTTGACATGATATTTTATATATGCTTAACTTCTTCTATCTTTTTTTTATCTTTTACTGATCCAAGTATGCCGCCCATTTGTTGACTTCTGCTAGCTGTTCTAAATTATGTTTTTTGAACATTTTTTTAAAAAAAATTCTCAGGGAATGTTAAGTGCGTTATACAAATTCTTCTAGGTTTTGTACATCTTTATTTTGTTTAAACATACTCGTCATGTTATTCAGTTCAATACAGTGCACTTTCTTCTTTGTCATTAGGTCTATGATTTTTTTTATTATATCCATTTTTTTTGCCATGTCTTTTATGTATGTCTTGTTCAAAGTTAACCTTTGATAATGGTATAGTTACTAATCTATTGATCATCGTATCGTATGCTGCCATTTTTTATTCATGTGTGTGATGTGTTCCATCTTTATATATTATTTTTATGTCAAGAAACGGTATTTCGTTTTTTTTCCCCCTCTCCATAGTGAATGTTATGTTTCCATGTACTTTGTTCAATTGATCTAATATGATTGATTAGTCGAGGGAAACCTAGCAACAATTAAATTATTTAATTTATATTATCAATAAAAATAAAAAATCCGATCAAAAATTCAAAAATAAATTAAAAATAAATGAGTAAACGTTTATGAGGAACTGAGTTTATTTAATTCCGACATTTGAACAAACATTTTTGCTACCTTGTCCGAAAATCAAAAATTGATATGATAACACATTTCAAACAATACCAAAACTAAATACATACATTTGTAAATATGTCAAACTAATAATTGTGCCCTTTACACCTATTGATATATGAGGGCTATTTTAAATTACAAAACTAAAATAAATTAGCTCTTCAACTATTTAGTTAGTTGGACATTTATATGTAAAGTCGATTAAATCAAATTAAATTAAATTCTTCAATTGTTTGTTTTCGGTATAGCTATCAGCTCAATACTTAAAATTTGGCCAGCAGCACAACTTGGGGTAGGAATGTTCATTAATCAAGAGTAAATTTTGAATTCAGCATTAAATTTCTTCTTCATAATAAATTTGGTAGGTAGGAGGTTGTTAAGATTCGATTGCATTGAAGCCTATAATTCGATATTGATCGTTGAAATTCAAATTGATAATTTCACTTATGGTATTTTTGGTTCGATATGATTTTTCACAGTGCATATGTGGTTAATTTGTTGTAATTTGTCGTATCAAAATATATACCTAATTATATCACATGCAAGTTGTGTTCATGTCAGGTTAAGTATGTCTCTACTCTATGTATAGTTTTTGTGTTTTTGTTTTTTTATGAATTTGATTTCTTATTTGTTTGACAAGTTGTACCATTATCTATTTGCTTCTAATTCTCTCTTGTGTTTGCCGAATTTCTCAAATTAATAATCCAAATTTTTTTTAAAATTTTCATCTCTAATCCACTGTCCAATTATTTTTTATGTATAGTCTTTGTATGCCATTAATTCAATTTTCATTTAGTATGAAGTTTTGTATGTATAGTCTCTTCTGGCATTCTCATAACGTTTTTGTTCATTTTCATTTTTGAGGCAAGGTCAAGGCTATTGAAAAAATACGGTAAATAAAATTTAATGGCTGCCCTTTACGATATTTTCTTCATTCTCTATTCTAGTAAATATTCTAGTAAGTTCAATCCTGGTTTAAATTCTAAACTTTTTCGTAAAGTTAATATGGTAATCACGGTTTGAATAAATATATATACATATATAAGTTTGTATATATATATATATAATATAAGGTAAACCATTCTCGTATTCTTGAATTTTTAAAAAGGAATAGAGAAAAGAGGTTCAGGAATAATTTTTTTTTCCTTGTAAATATTTTCGTTTTTTATTTTTTTTTTTGTTTTAAATTCTGGAGCAAACAAAACCGCATTGTGTAGTGATTCCCAGTTTTTTTTTTTTTTTTGTTTTTAAAGTAAACCCGGCAAATAAATATACGTTCGTTTAACATATACATATGGATTACTAAAAGATTGTTGTCAGTATAAATATGTATATATATATAATATATATATATATATATATATATATATATATATATATATATATATATACATATATACATATATACATATATACATACATTTGTAAATTTCTATAACAAAACAAAACAAAAATAAAACTATATAAGATGAATTTCCATGAAAAGGTCTTAAGTGCCAACATATAGAATTGCCAGTATTTCCTCTCTTTTTGGTTCATGGAATTTTTTTTTGTTTTTTTATGTTTTATTCTTGAAGTGGCGAACAATGTTGTTTTGAAAATGGACAATAACAACGATTTAGGATTTAGAAAAATATATCTACTCTTCTTGTGTTTCTTCTTTCAATTCACTAAACTAAAAATAACAACAAAAAATATAATAAAAAAACAATTCTTTATTGCATTGTTGCATTTTCAACAATTTTTGTATGATATCGGTTTGAATTTTTTTTGTACTTAATCAAAATCTATTTATTTAAAAAATAATATTTAATTTTTGATTTATTTTGATTTAAAATTTTTTTGTTTGTATACCAACAATATGAAAATTTAAATAATAATTTAAAAAAAAATCTTAAATATTTATTTATAAACCGTGTGAGACTTGTCAGTATAGATAGTGGGTCCCGAGCAAAACTATTTAATCCATTGATTTTAACTAAACTCCAGCAATTGAACTGGGAAACATATTACGTACGTGGATTGAAAATTTACTTTTAAACTGTTCATTACAAGTTGTATTGGATGGCTTTATATCACATAAAATCCATTCAATACTGGTGTCCCTTAATTCTTTCTCCAACATTATTTATAATATCTATAAATTATCTTCTATCGATGACTTCAAATCGAATTCACATCTTTACTGATCTATCATCCATTGATTAATTGTATTTCTTTGAAAAAGCTGATTTCATAACGAGTATATAGAGAACTGGGCAACCAATACAAGACTAGGGAAGTGTTAGTATTTTAAAATTTAATGGTACCAAAAACCCAGAGTTGCCAAAAATCAACAAACTTAAATCCATTAATACCAAAATGTAAATATCGAAAACTTAAAACTCTAAAAATTCTTGAAATGGAAATAGATAGCAATTTTTTGTGATTTGATCACATTTTTTCCTATCGCAAAGGATGCTGAGAAATGTTTATTTTTCTTATAATTTATTTCTGTATTTAATTTTAAAATTAAGGTAAATTACAAAGTTAAATTTCTCTTGTGATCTTAGCCTAATTAGCTGCTTAAGCAAATCTTAAATTAAAAATTCTGAACTAGAAGTAGAAACAAGGTAAACATTCGACCACGACTTGAATACAACTTGTATTTTTGGGACGGTGAATCCAGCAGCATTCTACACTACACAGATAAGGTACAAAAGCGAGCCATTAAAACTAACATTGATGAAAATGTTACACTTTACCACCTAACATCAATAAATTATCGCCGTAATGTAGGAGCTACCCTGTTTTATTAATATCTGTTATTTAATATCGTATTTGAATCTGACAAAATAGGTATAGTATTATGTCTTAAAATACAACAATTAGAAAGTACAACTCGCTCTTTAATACAAATTATTCATAGTAGAGCCTCTGCGAGCCAGAATTGTGAAATATAAAAATCTTTTATTAACTGAATTTTTAAGATATGGATAACCCTACCATCATATTTATTCCCAACGTACAACTGAGAAGTTTTCATCAAGAGTCAAATATCTTTTAAACTGTCCGTACATTTTTATAGTAGGTATATACTAATTCTTTATATTCTTTTTCTTCATATTTTCTTTTAATTTGTTTTTATTTGTTTATAAATTTATTACTATACTTTAATGTATTAAATGGCTTAAATTCGGCATACGGCACAAAGGCAGTTAAATACGCCGGTTAGGTTGCTTATTTTGACTTCAAATAAAAAAAAATGTTAATTTAAATCCAACCGGCATGTTAAACTGATGACATATGTGATAGATATTTTTTTGTATTTAAATACTTTTGCCCTGAAGCCATAGATTATCGGATTTGGGATGATTTTGATATCCAATACAATATTTAGAATATTTTCTTTAATTTTTAGTAGATTCAGGCCTTTCGAGAACTTCTATTAGATGATTAGGGGTTTTATATTGGATTAGGTAATGATCCAGTTTGTACTATAGACTTATAGAAGTTCGCTATGACCCAACTTATGATCTAGTTTTGTGAAACTGAAAGATTGTAGTGGCTGGCACTTCATTTTAAGCAAACTAACCAATTATATTATTGTCTTATAGTTTCATAGGGGAAATTTTTCGTAAAGATAAGTATTCATTTTTAATTTTATAAATTTATTAATTTTGAATAAGCATCTATCAATATAACAAATTTATATTTAAATAAATTTTGTTAAAACAAATAATATTTAAATTTAGTTTTAAGAATTAAAAAGTAGATTGTATAGTGATATCATATTCTTTGTGCTTACTTTCTTGACAAAAGTAAATACGCCAGCCACAAAAAATTACTACTGTCCCATTACCAACTACTCTGAAGTATTTTAACGTACTTTTTTTTGTGAAAAAATAAGGCACAGACATTTTAGTAATATTATTAAAAATGGTTTCTATACCCAACTGTTACCTTATTTACTTTGATTAGTCTTATAAATCATATGGTAATTTTAAAAACCATCTGTGAGTTATAAAAACCAGTAAAATTTATATACTTTATATTATTTTTGTTACCATTTGTACACCTATATTATTAGGTGTTTGAAGTTTCTACATTTCTATTTAAAATATATATATATATATATATCTATTTAAAAAAAATTATATATATATATATATATATTTTGTTTAATGATTAGATCAAATTTAATTTATTTATGTTGGTTCAAGGTTACATTGTACGTAAAGATATGACTAAGTTTTTAAGTGATTAGTTTTAATCAGCTCTTATCAATCTTTTTGATAATTAACTTAATTTTCTTTTTATTTATTTTATTCTTTTATTATAAGAGAAATTGGAATTTGATCGAATTAATTTAAAAATAAAAATAATTCGTAATTTCATTTTAAAATACGTAAAATTATTGCAACGTTCTCATTGTGTCATAGAAAAAAATATATTCATAATTGAAAATTTGGTTTTTAATGAAATTAGAAAATAAATACCTAAACAGTTTCTTTCAAAAAATTTATATTGAAAAAGACAGATGCTGTAAGAGTTAGTGCTGATGAAGATTCAAATTTGTCTATTCGTAGACGTTCACATCAAGTTGAAATTCACAAGACTGTGTGCAACTACCACATGGAATTTTGCGTAAAGATCATGACCTACCTACAGTCATATAAGATTTAACTGGTTCAAAAATGAAAGCCCAGTGATCATAAAAAGCATCGTTTGTTTGGTAATTGGGTATTAGAATAGCTTGAAGTTGCTTTGAACACACCTTTTTCTCCAAAATTAATTAAAATTTATATTTAGTGATAAAGTTCATTTTCGATTAAACGACAACGTAAACAAGCAAAATTGCTGTTTATGCAGCGAAAACAATTTTCAATAAATTCAGCAGGTTTCATTGCATCCTGAAAAATATTCCGCATGGTGTGCTTTACACGCTTGACAATGGTCCATATTTTTTTAAAAACAATGTTGGGGCTTATGTTACAGTCAAAAATGCTCGTTACAGATCAATCAGTGATCAATGACTTTTTGTTTCATAATTGGAATTGTATTGTATAATTTAATAAGTATTGACCCGGAAGTATTTTGCTTCCAGTAAGATGGCACTACACCTCATACTGTTACCGCAACAATTGATTCATTGAAAGAAAGATTTAGTGATAACATTTTTTCGCGAAATGGTCCAATTAATCGGCCTACAAGATTATGCGATATGACACCACTGGATTATTTCATTTTGTGTTATGTCGAGTCATTGGCTTTTGCTGATAAACCAGAAACAATAGACGCTTCAGAAACCAAAATAACCTGTGTGAACCTGAATTACTCGAAAAGTGCTCTAAAATTTATCTGATCGATTGCGTTTCCCCAGAGCTAGTTGTGGTGGACATATGCCAGAAATTATTTTTAAAGTCATTAAATTATCTTTCAAATAAAAACAAATTCAGCTTTAATTTTAATTTAAATGTGTATTATTTCAATTTAAAGTTCTCTCATTCCAAAAAAAAAAAAACACCCGTGTGAAGTCAAAATTGGTCTTTTTGAAATTTTTTTTTCCTAGAAATTTTGATTTTAAAAAACCGTAAGATTGAAAACGTGTAAAATGAGTAGCGTGTAAAATGTGGGATACGTGTATTATATGTTTATTAACAACTTTATCATATATTAGAAATTTAACAAAAAAAATGCAATTGATATCTAGTACATTAGTTAATTACAATGTGTATAAACATAATAAAAAATAAAAGCCAATATTTTTGAATATATTTCAACAAATATAATCCTAGACACAACCCAATTTGGGTGGTGATTTTGTATTATATTTTATCGTATTAAACGGTAAACAAAAAGTCTACTGCTCAGATTCGGCTTAATTCCCCAGTATGATTATTTGATTATTTCAGCAATTTTTACACCGGTAGATTTGCGTTACATAACCGGGCTCAATATCTTTCACTTTTGAAGTAACTATTTTTTCTTTTACTGGATTTTATATTGTCGAATGTGGAACTATTTACCGACTAATGTATCCCCAATCAAACAATATATTCAACGTAAAGATATAGATTATATATACAATCAAACAATCTTTCAAAGATGTATCAAGAAGACTTCCTCTACAACTTAATTAGAAAAATCCCTATACTAATAATTCTAACATTTTGTCATTCCCAATCCTCTCCTTATATTATTCTCTATTCTATCCATAGTTTGAAGAGGAACTATAAAATTATGTTTTATAAAATAACTGGATTTTCATTTCTGGATTAAAAAATTAACCAACAAAAAAAGGGTTCCATTTTTATATCAGCTTTAAAAAAGAAGGTTTATTTAAAAATTAACAAAAAACAAAAATAAAATAAAAAACCCAAAAAATAGTAAAGAAAGCTATTTTAATACCATATCTATAAGATACTTTCATTTTGAAAAAAAAAATGTTTTTTTAATGTACTTAAATAAATTTAATAGGATCAATAAAATACAAATAAAAAATAAAAGAATGAATTAAAATTTTGATAATAATCAATAAATTTCATAGCCAAATATTTACTCAACCAACAACACAATGAATGTGATGTGATGAATGACCTTCTTAATGGAAAAATTCTTTTAGCTTATTTTGGGGTGTTTGGTAATTTTTTTTTTTTTTATTTTTTCTTAGCCATGATAATAGTTTTGGAAATGAAAATGAATCTCAGATAAATACGTTATTTTTTTTAACCGTTAAAAGCAGTATCACACCTCAAAAATATCATAAAAAACTTTTAATTTCAATTGTTACGACAACGATCATAGTAATGATGATGATGACTTATTTGTATATATATTGTATATGTATATATATATAAACGTTTCTTTTATTTTAATTTAATGAAATTATGTAAAAAAAAAACACAATTTTAATTTAAATTTCAACAAACAGCTTATGACATTTAATTTCCTTATATGTATTATTGATTCATTGGAATTAAGAAATTTGCATGCGAATTTTCTTATTTATTTTTATTTTTAAATATTTATTTTATTTTTTTAAATAATTTTATTTATTTAAAAAAAAATAATTTGTCAATGATTTTTTATTTTGTTACAATTTGACCTTAATCCAAAGTCTTAAAAAAATATAATCTGGAATTATGTGATGTTTTTCAAAACATCATATACATCTATGAATATATATATATATATATATACAAAATACAGGTTGAATAAAATGATAGAATTAAAATAAAATTAAAGTATAGTAAACGAAAGTAAATTCAAATTTAGTAAAAAAAAAAAAAAAAAATGGTGAAAATATCGACGAATGTCAAATACTGTCACTATAGTTTTACAAGCATCTATTTATCATGTTAGGTGCGGTTGTAATCAGGTATTTATTTTTGTATCAAGTGTTTTGTTATAATAATGTAGATGGTATTAATGTAAGAAGGCCTAAAAGCATTACGATTCGCATCGCATTTCGCTTGTTAGAGAAGCATTAGTAAAAAAATTTGCTGTAAGAAAATAATGTTTTGAAAGAAAAAATGTCCATTACGATAAATACGTTAAATTTCGTTGTGAAAGGATATTTACATTGCATTTTTGTATTTACGGAGTGTATGTTCCAAGTCTAGGTGAAAAGTAAAACGATGCAGTCCACAGCTACAATTTTTTTGCATATTCTAAAATTCTGGATTGACCCCTTTGTAAGGTGATAGTGACAAAAAAATAATAAAAAATTGTTTTTTGACATTTTGTATGGTTTTTCCTTGACAATTTTTGTTAAATTGAGAG
The DNA here is from genome assembly GCA_963942445.1 of Argyra leucocephala. Classification (NCBI taxonomy): domain Eukaryota; kingdom Metazoa; phylum Arthropoda; class Insecta; order Diptera; family Dolichopodidae; genus Argyra; species Argyra leucocephala. The sequence continues at coordinate 106,964,450 of OZ012681.1, forward strand.
TGACAAAAAATTCGTTGTAATACTATTTTGTTTTATATTTAATATTAAAATTCCCATTTCATTATTAAAATATCCAACATAACCATCGTCATACAAAATAATATAATTCTAATATAGAAAAACCAAATTATAGACATACATAACACTATCGTACATGTATTTATACCCAACGTCATATTCTATTAGTGATACATTAGAAATAAAAAATTTGCATTACAAATAAATTAAATACTTTGTAGTCATCATTTTTATTATTAAAACGATTATGATATAGGAGAGGGGGAGGACAAAGCGATAATTACTAATTCAATTATGTTAAAATAATTTTCAATATTACATCATGAAAAAAAATGAATGATTAAATGTGGGTACACATTCATACCATTTGTAATAAACTATTATTCTATTCATTCAGTTATTTATTTTTTAGTTCGGTAGCTTATTTTAAATTAAGTCGGTTGGAAATTTTCTCGAAAACAATTAAAAAAAAAAACTTAAATTGGAAAACTAATTTTCAAATGTCATTGTTTATTCACGTTTTGTTTTTCCTTTTCATTCTAAATCATTCAAAACAAAATTTCAGTGCTTTCTAAAATGAAATGAAAATTCAATGACGTTAACAAAGAATATGTAATATAATTATGGTGACCATTTGTTTTGTTTTTGAAAAAGCAGTTTGTTTTTATTCTATTAAACGTTTCAATTTTGTTTTTTACTTTTAAGGCTTTTTTTGTGTTTTGAGTTCAACCAAACATTTGGTTCAAACGATGCATTTAGACACAAATGCACAGCATGGATTAATTAAGGATTGGGGGGTACCTTTGATTAGTATTTCTATTGAACTTTTATAGGATTGTATGTAAGTATATTTTTGCATTGTGCAAACATGTTTGTTGGAGTTTTAAATTCGAGAAAATTTCAGTACAAACGAATGTCCATAGCCAGTTTTGAGCAAACTAGGAATTTCCACTGTATAGGGGTGCTCACTTTGATGCTGCCACTGCAAATGTTTGGAAGATGGTACATATTTAATTTTTTTTTATTTCAGTGTGGTCTTGGCGGAGAAACTTTTGGGACTGAAACGTTTAATCTAACTTTTGTGGCTTGTCAAATATTTAACTCTTCTTTAAGCATGAATATTAAATTTTTAATTCTAATTTTAACCTCGTAACACCAAAACGGAATATAGGGGTCGTCACAAATTTGACAATTTGTGGTTTTTGAAATATTTGGTGTCTTTTAAGCATGAATATACCATGTTCATATACCATGTTCATATACCATGACAGATGTTCATGAAATTTGATGAGGCTCATTGAAATCGGCCTTAGCACCTTTTCGAAAGTACAGGCATGATTTTAATTATAATTAGATAGTCAAATACTGATCCATATTATTTCGATAGTCATCACATCAAATAATAATGAGAATGTTGAACCGCATGTCATTTTAATGACTCTCATTCATTATGATAGTAAAAAAATATATATATTTTTCCGCTTTAACTGATGAGATAATATTTAATAGTCAGTTAACAAATTCAAAACATTTGATAATTGCTACATTTTTATTTCTTATGACTTCTTCTTCTTGCCTAAAATATGGTAAGTCTATCATAAGTCGTAATTGTAGACATCATTAAACTATTAATTTTATTCAAAATATATTAGCATCGTTTTTTTTACATGCTGTTTCCAAGTTGCGACCTGGCTTGTATCATACGTGTTAACTCTGACTGAGGTCAACCTTATGAGTATCGTAATAAAAAAAAAATTGTCGAAATAAGCTACATCTATTGAAATTGGTATGCATGTTTTACAGTTACAGTTTAATTTATTTTATATTCATTCATTGTCAAATTTTTTTCATTCTATAATTTTTATTTTTTCAATCCCATTTTTTACATTCATATGGTCACCACAAATATAGTCAAATAATATTCTATTGAATAATTCAGTTTCTTCAAATAAAGCCGGCAATTTACAATAAACTTGTTTCAACAAAATCACGTTTTTTATTTTTTTTTGTAAATAATATATTTTTTTGTTATGCTACAGCTAATAATCATTTTTGCTGATTTTAAATCCTCATTGTATACATTTACACTTTTTTTATTTTTTTTTTTATAATTATAATGATCGAGAACGTTCGATTTATTTTAAAATTTTTTTTTTGTTTTATATTTTAAATTTTTGTTGCCAATTGAAATTAAAAATAAGATCCAACATGTAATTTGTCAATCATCACTGACTGCCCAGTTCGAAAGTGTATATTATAAACATATATAAAATAAATTCAAAACAAAAAAACAAAATTATGGACAAAAGTTATAATATTGCAATAATAATATCGAGATTTAAAAAAAAAATTAAGAAAATATAATTCAGGAATGTATACAATAATTATGTATGTATTGTGTAGTACTTTGTAAATCCCCAGAGTTTAAGTTTTATCAAAAATTGTGAAAGAAGTGTTTATGAATGGAGGTTGGGTTTAAATGCAGTATATTTTGTAAGTAATTGCATAAACAAAATCAAAAACAAAAAAAAAATTAAAAATGTACATACAATTATATTATATTATATTGAATTTTCGTAGAACAATAAAAGTTCTCAATTGCAGTGTAGAGAAAACGTGGCCAAGTTGCAATGTTGAAGAATTTCTTTATTGAATTTTAAAAAAATTCTTTTTAGTTTTTGAAATACGAAGTTAGGGGTATTATTTTTTTGAGTTCTAAAATATATTTACTGGATAATATTGTGGAACTGTATACTGACGGTGGAAATTTTTTTTATGATAGTACTGGTTTCTCAGAATAATGTAGCAATAGCAATAGTTAGAGAAAGTTAAGTAATTATATTAAACTGGAACTCGTTTGCTAAGTTCTCACAATAATCTGTGATACATCATCAAGTTGGTATACATTAATAAATTTACTTGTATGCATAAATTGTTTGTATAATAATACCCTATTTTTGATTTGATGACCAGGGGTCGGATTCCGGAAACAGAAAAATTGAAATTGCAAATTGCTGTACACTTTTCAATTTTGATTCTGCAACTGTGAAAATGAGAAAATTTTACAATTAAAGTACGGATTTTAACAAATTTTTTTACATTGGTTTATTTAGTAATGACTTTTTAACTGTCAAAAAAATTTATTTTGTCAAAAATATGTCAAAATTCAACATACATGCTTACATTAAACGTTTGCGGACTCCGACCCCTCATAAAAAATATTGAAGTAAATTAACTAGTTTAAGAATAAAATATATTTCATCCTTTGGTACAGTCTGAAAAATTAATATATACATAGTTATATATATATATACAAGTTTCTACATATATATATAAAAAACTTGTATATATATAAACTTTATTATAAATTGGAATTTTTAAAACTCCTAAAAATCAAATTATATTCCTGACTAGTTTCAAAGAACTTGTCCTGTGTTTTTTATTTACTGAAAATATACAAAAAAAAAGCAACATGATTAGAACAATTACAGATGAGCAGTTCTTGCTTTAAATATTTGGCCACCTATAGAAGGCAAATGGTTCCTATAGAAGAAACTTGAGCAATATAAATATCTGGGTGAAATTTCCTGGGTTGCAGGGCTCAATTTTAGGGCTTGTGCTATTTTTAATTTTATTAATGACATGCGAAGACTACTTTTAAGAGGAAAATTATTTTCGCTTGCAGATTATTGTAGTCTCTTCTTTCTTGGTAATGATGTACAAAGTGTTCAATCACAAATAGAACATGACTTGGTTATTTTGTTGGAATACTTTACCGTTAATAGAATAACTATATGCTATATAACTATATTTATATTTATATTTATTTAGGAATTGCTTGGTATGAAGTTTCCACAATGCCAAGCTAGGTAAAGAAACTATTTTAATATTTTGCGTATATTCAAAAAAAGTAGAGAATTAAAATTAACTTCAATAACAAATTGAACCTTACTTTCAATACTACACAAATTTAAACCTCTCCAACCAATTAAATTTAATAACAGCTTACTGCCAAAGGATGATTCGGTCAAATATTTAGGGTTTTTTAATCTTCCATGCACTTTGATGGAAGATTAAAATGGCAAAAAACACTAATTAAAAATCTTAAACACAATTTCATAAATTTATCACGTCAACATTCTGAAAATCCAAATTTATATGCAATATATTAAAACTCAATAATTTTTTACAAATAAATTCAATTCAATTCAATTACATATTAATTCAAAAACATATATATACATTTATAATTTCTTGATTGTCTTAAATTTAATTTTCTAAACTTTTTAATGCACCTTCATAAGATCCCAAATAAGAAAGACATAAAAAAAATTTCAATATTATTTTTATTATTTTAAAGAGTGAACGTCTTTATGATGTCAAAACTTAAATCAGTAATTTATTAATAAACATTTTTTTTTTTTGCTTTATATAAATTATAAAAGAAATATATATATATATATACATCATTATTTTTAATCTGTAATGTATCATAATAATAATAATGAAAAAATAATGAAAAGACAACAACAACAAAAAAATGATTTAATCAGAAAATTTCATCATCCCATCACCACAAATTCAAAAGAATATAATTGTGAAGAGTTCTACTGCCTTCTATCTTAAAAAAATACTCACTCATTCAATTCTCTTCAATATTTTTTATTTAATTTTTTTTTATAGGATCTCAATTTGCTTTTTAATTTTAATTTTTTGAAATTATTTTGACAGTTCAGTTGATAACGCTTGTAATAATTATATTATATATGGTTTGAATTTTTCATTTTAATTATTATTATTTCCTATTTACATTTTCATTATTTTTTTATTTATTTTGTGTTCTTTTTTTCTTATGGGCGATCATAAAAATTTAAAATATGTTATAGATGCTGTTAATTTAATATTTTAATTTTTTAATATTTGTTTTCCAGAATTTTTGGCATTTTTTAACTTTATTACTTTTATGATTTCGGACTTTTACATATTTTTACGCATTAACGGTAAATTCAAAATATTGACTTTGTAATTATTATTTACCGAAATTTATTTATAAATTTATATTTTTTGGTTGATCATCGAATCCTTTTTTAATTTTATAAATTTGTAATATATTCCGTTTTCATTCCTCAAAATGTGAAGTTAAGGTCCTTTGATTTAGTTTTTTAATAATATTAAATGTATAAAGCATTAGATCAAATCAAATAAAATATTATGTGTATCAATCAATCTGACTCTAATTTGGGTTTATTTATCTTTAATAAATATTATACAATTTATATTTTGGAAATCGGTGACAGAAGCAGAGCTGTAAAATATTACATTACTTTCATAATATATATTGTCCGCATCATTATCATTTATAGTAATGCAAAATAAATTATTACCATTATCATTACCTACAATGTCACTTCAAAAGCAGAAGCAATGTCATTAATATAATGCATTGTCTACTACATTACTTACTTTGGAACTAGTATTTGAAATATCTGAATACTGAAATATCTAATAGATTCAAGGGAAAGCAAAATAATTTAAAGTAATGCAAAATAATTTCAAGTAATACAAAGTAATTCAAAATAAAACTTATCTTTTCTGTAAAGTTAAAAAATCATAAATCATCATCATTTGTTGATTTTATATAGTTTGGGCCTTAACCTTAATTTTTCTCCGTTTTGTTCTATCTTGAGCCAATCTTTCGATAGATGCAGTTCTCGACTTTATCCGGCCATATATAATCTTGGTCTACCACTTTCGCTAGTATCATCTGAGACCTTAGTGATACCTGATTTAGTGATCAAACTCAAGATATTCTTCAATTGTATGCTGAATAGCTTCTACTGTTCAGGGAACGCTGTTCCCAGGTGAGGACTACTACAAGTGAACCCTTCGCATTCAAATTAGCTGATGTTAAACAGATTTGTCTTCTATTTCACATACTCTGCACAAGTTGTTCGGTTAGGCCTATTTTATAAAGATGCTTCTTTACTAGTGGCCCTATTATCTCTGTTATGATGCGTTTCTGTTTTCTATTGAAACTTAGAAGAATTTTAGCTTCATAGAAACTTTTTAAGCTTTTTAAAAAAACTGAGACGAGATTTTTGGCATGAGCATTTTTGCTTGACAATTTTCAGGAACGTTGGTTCAGAATTACTGAGCTTTTTTTCCTTCAAGTGCATCTTAGCTATATGCTGAGGGGAATCCCACCGAACGGACTGGCACTATGAAATATGTATACCAAACCAAAACCAAACAGCGCTTTTTAGTAAAAAAAAAAATATGGATATATATATATATAACTTAGAATAAACAGATCATCATCAGCTTTCAGAATAAATTTCGATACGTTCATGTATCATCATCAGTTTTCAGAATGCATTTCGGTACATTCAGGTATCATCATCAGTTTTCAGAATGCATTTTGATACATTCATGTATCATCATCAGTTTTCAGAATGCATTTCGATACATTCATGTATGATCATTAGCAATTCAAATTATTGTATGTAGCCAACCTAAGTCAAAAATTTGAAATTCATTCTCTTCATTTTATATTTTGTCTATCCTACGAACGCTTAATCTGCCCCCGACATCTAATTTCAAAAAAAATATTTTTAAAAAAACTCTCCCTTGAGATTGCCCCTAAAACTAAAAACGAGATCAAGAACTTATTTAATATTCATAATTTCTTTATTCAAATGTAATTACAATTTTATGATTGATAGCTTTATAAACAATATTCTTAGACATATTTGTTACACACTAACACTACAATAAAAAGTGATAAAAATATTCTTAGTGTTGAAAAATGCAATTATATAGAAAATTAAAATAAAAAAAAAACAATAAAACAAAGTTGTTAAGATACAAAGTGCAATTGCATTTTCTAAATTCAACATTTCTATTTTGTATATGTATGAAATATCAAAAAAAAAATAAATAAAAAAAACACTGCCAAGACTCAAGAGGTCATCAAGGAGAGGAAAATAGTTTTTAAGTTTCTGTTAATAGAATTTGTACTATATACTTATGTTACAACAAACCTAAAAACAAAAAAATAATAACAATAATAAAAAATTAAAAAAAAACCGTTTGTTTTATGTAATTTGAGATTTTTTATTATTTTTTTTTTTTGAATATTATTTAATTTGTGTCGTTGCTGTTGAACTTTATTTTATTTTTTGTTCCTTAAATGTTTTGCAATAATTGTATAAATAGGTTTTTATAGTTTTTATTTGTTTTGTTTTTTTAAATTGTTTAAATAAAGTCCTTAAAAAATATTTGTAAAACCACTTAACATTTTTTTGTTTTTTTAATTTTATTGTTTAGAAAATTGAGAAGTGTAAAATGCACAATTATTTTATATTAGCTATTTGACACCTTTTTGGGGCGTGCTGGAATTCATTTCTTATTTTATATTTTCATATATATATATATCCATATGTATATATGCATAATTGTTCATTTTGTAAAATAGGTCATTAATTTGACAAAATAAATGCAAATGAACTGTTATAATGAGACGTTTATGTTATAGAATTAACAAAAACACTTTAAAATAACAAAACAACAAAAACTTAAATTTTGTTTATTGTTTTTTTTTCCTTTAATTTTGATCGTGATAAAATGTTGTTGGTTCGCAAACAAATGCTTTCCGCTGAAGTCATACTTTTTTTTTAGGAGAGTTTGGATTTTAGATTATATTCAGGTATAATATTTGTAATTGAGTTTTAAAATCGTTTATAGGTCAAAACTTTGAATTATTATCATAGTTGTCAGGTCTTAATATCATTGAAAATATTTGTAATAACACTTTACTTTTCTTTTTTTAATGTAGTCATGACCTTTCGGGCTTGATTATCTATTAAATATCTATTTTAACAATACTTGATAATAGATTCGCATGCAACAGGAATCAAAATTTCAAACAGCGCATGATATTTCATCCGCATCTAATTTTTTACGCAACCAGATTCCAGCTGTTTGAAATAAGTATTTTTGTATTTCCAGAGGCCTCTAGATTTTACTCTTCTTAATTGTACTCTTCTTAATTTTACTTATTTTGTTCTTTTGTTAACATTTCCCATATTTAGAATGTATTTTTTTTTCATTTTATTTTTCTTTTCAAGGGACATACACACTCTTCGATTTTCAATAATTCAATTTGATAATTTGACATTAAAATAAATTATCATTTGCCCGTGATAGCCAAGTGCTCGTCAAAAAACTGAACAATAGAATACATATATCAATTATTGAAGGATTGAAAGCTGAAATCTTGAGATCTCGATTACTTCATCAGAATTTAGAAGCGTTTACTACTGGTTTATGTTGTTATTATGCCACATATTGTTATTTTAATTTATGTTAGACATCCGAAATTTAAATTTAAATTCGTACCATATATGGTAGAAACAGTTTTTTTCTTTGCTTTTATAGTTTGCTCCTACTTTGTATTCTTCCAATTGTATAGTCATTAAACAATTTTAAAGTTAAAAACTAGTTCGAACTACAACTATAACCGAATTTAATTAAACATATGATATATTTGATAATATCATTTTTCATTTCATAGAATCTGCCCAATCTGGGGCGTCCAGATTTCTAATTGAGTCGAGTGGGACATTAAAAAAAGTACACCGACTATTTTGAGGAGCTCTGAACAGATTTTGAAATATTTGTATTTCTTGTAAAAATATCTAATCGATTACATTCATCTGCCCGTTTGATTTTTATACAAATAAAGAAAAACCGCATTCGCAGTAACCATTCTGAGCAGATTTGCAAATAAATATAAACATAGTTGTGCTCAAACTAATTAATTTTTGTAATACTTAAATGTATTAAAGACATCCACTTCTAATTGCAATTCATTGATTTCCAATTTTCATTAAGACAAATAAAGAATTTGCAATTAGTTTCCAAAAGCATATACATTTTAAATAATCGTATTGGTTTAAAATTTTGTCGATTTTTTTAAATATTGCTTACACTTTTTACCTTAAATATCAAAAATTACTAGAAAAACTAATTTATTATGCTTTTTAGATCTGTAAAATGGTTGAAAAATTATTTTTTTAGTTTTTATAAAAATTTGTTTTCCAGCGTTAGAGTAAAATTTTGGTATAACAGTGAAAATAGTCGAATATTTTCTTTTTAATTTTACTGATATGATTTTTTTAGTTAAAATTTGGACTTTTAGGTGTTGCACTTAACCTTTTTTTCAAAATTGGGACAGTACAAGCAAAACTGGGACATTTTTCATTTGAATGATATGAATGCCCAAGTATCATTTTGTGCTCTATTACAGCTCTATAATAGTTTACACAGCTAAAATTGAACAACAAATTTTCTCTAATATAACTGCGGAAGCTCATATAGAAGGGTTGTAGAGCTCTAATAGAGCTAAATGGCGCACATTTAGAACTATTTTAGAACAAATCAGCTACCATATAAGCAGTTATAGAGCAAGAAATTTCAGCTTATTTTTATCAATTATGTTGCTGATTCGCTCTATACAAGTGTTTAATTAGCATTTGGTTACTCTTATGAAGGTAATATGTTTTTGAATTTGAAAACAAACTACATTTTAATTCCAACTGTCAAAATATTATAATGTTATTGCTCTATAAGAGTTTAGTGACATATTATATTAATCTTTTCAGTATACCAAATTATTATTTGTTTATCTATGGAGATTTTGTTTCTCAAATAAAAATTGAAGTAGGAAAATAAAAAACATTTATGGAATACTTGTTTACTTGTTTATAGTGAATATAATACCCAAAATTTGCTTGCGTAGCGAGATTTATTTAGATAGATTAGATTTTTAATTCATTTATTCATATTATAATAAAATACAATACTTAAAAATATACATTTACTAAATAAAAATAATAAGAATAAATATTTTGAAATCATACTAAATAGAACCAAAAATAACAATGCCCTTTAAAATTATCAAATTTTTAATAAATATTTAAATTTTATTTAAAAATAAAAATATTTCAAATAGAAAAATAAGTAAATGCAATTGAAAGAAAATTTATTTTAGAACAATAATAGTATGTAAAAATAATTTTTAAACCACGATTATCAAGTATTTCAGGCTTAAATAATATTTTAGTTTTTAGAATTGTAACATTTTTTGTTCAATTAGGCATTTTTCTAAGAAAAGATGGCCGAGCTTCCTGCGAGCTACTATGAGAGCTATATAGAGCACTTTAATTATAGTTTTGTCAAATATTAGGGTGGATCGTATTTAAATTATGAATTTTCTTTGAAATAAAATACAAAACGATATAAAGTGCCATATTTTGAGTTGTTACGATATTTCAGATGATTCAATATTTAATATGACGAATCTCAATAAAAAAAAATAGATTCATAACCTCAAAAAATTAATAACTTCCCCTAAAAAAAAAACATTTCCAATAGTCTTGTAAAGATATGCAATAGTTAGGTAAAAACTAACTATTTAGCTTAAAGGCTTTCTTAAATAATTAGCTGAAAACCGAGTTCCATAAATTACCCCCACACTCGGACTACATAAAAGTTTTAAAAATACAGTTGGTAACTCTTGATACCAAGCATCTGAATTTATTAAATGTCAGTTTTAAAAAAAACGACAGATAAATGTAGACAGCAAAGGTATAAGTTAAAATATTGTTCAAAAAGTTCTTCAAAGCATAAGTTCAAATTTATGAACTATCGAATACATATGTAATATACATTTTGAAAAACTTCGTACTTGACAGTTCATATCATTTCACTTTTTTATAAAATTGTTTTCGGTTTTGAGGTACAATATAGTTTACCATTTCCACGTGGTTCTTAAATAAAGTACCTAATCTAAAAATAAAAAACAATTTTGAGTGATAATTTGATGAATTATAATCAAAGAGATCTAAATATAATTGAAAAGGAACTTAATATAAACGGCGGCTGGAATGTTTTTTATTTGACATAAAATATTCAAGTGAGGAAAAGTTAATTTTAATCAGATAGTAAATAATATTTTGGCCTAAAACTGACGAAGAAAAATGAATTTTTTTTACAATATAAAGTCATCAAAAGAAAAGTAAGAAATAAGAAAATAATAGCTATGGGAACAATCCCCTAAATATGTAAAGAGTTTTTACTTTTAAAATCCCATTTTTTTTCAATATGTAATATTAAATATTCAATAAGATCGTTTGTTTAAAGTAAAATGTTTTTACTTACAAATACATAGCTATGTATCTATAAAACGAAATTTATCTGTCAAATTCAAAATTTTGCCAAAACTATTTTTAAATTATGTACTTAAATTACTATTATTGTGTTTTTATTTTTTTTAATTTTTTCTAATTTCAATTTATTAAAATAATATAATACTTCAAATGGAAAAATTGATATTTCTGAACTGAAATTTTCATATCACCGATTTAATGTCAGATACAATAGAAAATTATCTTGTTTCTTTCGCCCACTCTAATAAATAACAACACGAAGTTAGCTACATAATAATTCAATTTGTTTTTGTAATTTATTTTGACATAATTTTGGCGGTTGCAAATTTGCTGTATAACTGTTGCATTGGAGCACTTATGGAAAGCTTATAGAGCAATTTTGTTGTTGTCATTTTTGTTTTGTTTTTCATATTTAAATGTCAGATGTTATATTTATATTTTGTTAAAGGTTAAGGGCATGTGCATAATTAATATATTTAAAAGAATCCGAGTAAAAACAAATGTTAAAAAAATTACACCGATTAACCATCACAAAATACATAAATTTGGAAAATTCGTAATTGTAATGTATATGTACCTATATTAGAATTGAATAATCAACATTTATTAATAATATATTAGATAGAAGAAACAAGAAGCTTAAGTATTTATTTTGGTTAATTTTTGTTTTTTATTTTGCATTATTTGAATACATTATTTTGTGATTTGAACAAAAAAATATTTTACAAAAAGTACAATTTAAACAAAAATGAAGTTATCATTTGAACAAAAACTTAATTTTTATATTTTATTCTGAAAATTTTACACACTATACATTTGATATAAGTAAGATGATTTAATTGGCATTTCAAACATTTCTTTTATACTTTTTAATGAACCATGTATAAAAAAAAACTTCTCCAATGTTTTTTCGACTGCTTTTGTTTCTACAATGTTATTATTTTTTGCTATGGTACGTTCTAAACATCCATGCTGAGAATTTAAATTAGATATTACCCGAATTTTCGCTTTCATAGAACTAATGCTTTTGATTTTTCACATAAAATAATTTTTTTTTATCTGTAATAATTATGTCCTCTTGATTTTGTTAAAAATTTTTATTCAAAATTAATATTTTTCACATTTATTTTTTTTAGATGCGCGTTTTGCATCTAGTTCTCATAAAAACTTTTAAAGAACTGAAGAAAAAAAAATTATGACATATGTATGAGCGTTATATTATGCTCTATAAGTTATGTTGAAGAAACAAATTAGTTGTCGAGTTTCTTCGGATTTATATTCGTGCTCTATAAGAGTGATCGGTTAAAATTAAAAAGTGCTAATAGAGCTTAACTAATTCCGAAGTTGAAGCTCTATAAATGTTGTTCTGTAGAGCTAAAATAGAGCTAATTACCTCTATTAGTTATTTTATTGCAACTCTTAAGGAGTAAAAAAAAAATCTCACAAAAAATTCTAATTAGCTGCTCATGCAGCTCTTATAGAGCAGATAATTTTACAAAAAAATCTCAAATGCTAATTTGTTGTCAAAATGTTAGTTTATAGAGCAAATTTGCTTCAGGGAATGGTTAAAGAACAGTACTAGAGCAAATTAGTTTTCTCGAAACAAATTAGCTGCAAAAATTGTTACTTGGGTGGACACTCTACCTAATCACCTAGGCATATCTATCACATATTATCACATAATGTTAGTCTATGGGCCCTATTACACATCAATCATTCGTCAATCATTCGACAATATATTGTCAACCATTGACCGTTGTTTGACCATTGATTGATGAGAAATGATTGATGGTGGTTCTATTCTCAGCAATCATGCCATCAATCATGCAGGCAAAATTCCCATCAATCATGCTGTCAATCATCCCATCAATCAGCGGAATTAAAAAAATGGCTTTTTGGGGAATGTTCAGATAAGGTTATAATATTAATTTGTGATGTAATTCTAAAAAGAATAATTTTTATATTAATTTTAATAATTATAGCAATTATTGTAAAAAAAAAACAATTGATATATTATTCAAATGTGCAAAAAAATAATTTGTTGTTTCTTATACACAACATTTACTTTAAAAATCCAATTTAAACCGAAGTCAAAAACATTCCTTCAGAAATTATATTTTCAATATTCATATATGTTTCGAAATTATCAATATATTCAGGACACTTCCACAGTGTGTCCTTGCAAAATGTATAAAAAGATTGACGAGTGCATATGATTCATCGGTCATCATTCTTTTCATCAATATACTGTCAATATATGGACGAAATGATTGATGAAAAGAATGATGTGTAATAGGCACCTATCACATATTATTTACCAGCATATATTTTCAACCTTATATTTAGAACCGTTAAAATGTTTTTCCTCTCACATTTAAACATTCGGAACAACTTATTTTTACTCTATAAAAGTATACACAAATACATTTAAATTAATATAATGTGGGGTATAATATTATGAATTTTCATCCCAAGTTACGAATGTTTCGAACATCAGATGTAAAATTAACATTGCAAAAACGAGATGATTTATATATTTATCAATAAATAGATGTATGTAATCGGAAATGTCAAACTAAGATCAAATGCAAAAACATTTGACGATCAATGCTTTTGTTTCAATTTCAATTGATGCATTGCAAGTGATCGTGTTGTTTGACTTCAGACATTTGATATTTGTCAAACATTTTTTAACAAAAAAACTTAAAAACTTTAATTTAATACAATGAAAATGATTACATTTACACCTGTCCACCAATAAATGCTTACAAATATACAGAAAAAAAACAAATAGAAATAAAATAATAAAAATACTCAAATTGTATATGAAATCTATATATACAAAAAATATTTTGATACCCAAACGCTAATTAATTTGAAAATTTAAAATAAAAAACTTCAATAGAATTGTTACAGCATCAAAAACAATGTTACTTTTTACCTTAAAATTTACCTAACATGATCTGTTTCACTCATTTTCTATTTTAACTGGAATTTATGCATTTAAAAAAATGTTTTGACGCAATTGCGAGTTCACAGCACACAAATGACGTACAGATGCCATCTTCGATTTTGTCTCACTAAATAATCGATCACATTGCAAAACAATAGTCATCTAAGATTGACATTAAAAATTACATGACTTAAATGAAACTGCTTAATCGATTAGACTGCAAATGCATTTGATCTCAGTTTGACGTTTCCAATTACAGCTAATTATCTATTTGTTCTCTTTTGTTATTTCGGTTTTTAGACAAATAAAGTTAAAAAATATTTAACGAAAAAATTAGATGAAGTAAAATGTTTGAACAAACTTTTTTGCATTAGTATTGGTGTGTTCCGAACGTATATTTTTATTTTTATTTATTTATTTTGATTAGTGGACTTGCAACTAAATCTGCAGACCAGCTTCAAGTCCTTTTTCTTTCGGGATGTGGGCTTTTTTAATATTTTTGATTAATGACTATATAATAACTTTTTTACAATTAACATTTGTAACTGGTTTTCTCCATTTATTTTCTGTGAATGAATTAAAGGATAAATATTCATCATATTCCAAGTAATTATTTCTCTAATTTTCCCCCTCAATATGTATAAACACATCAATTATAATATTTATATATATGTAATGTATACATGTTATATTTTTTTTTTGTGCAATTTTCATTTTCTTATTGATAGTATTATAATGTATACAGAAGGAAATTCCAATGTAGCTTGTATAATTTTATTTTTTTCTCATAATTATTAAGTTTTAGTGCTAATTTTTATTACTGTCATAAAAAGGTTAATTTTAAATTTCAATTTATTTAAAATTTATATTAGGTATATAATGAATATGTTTATAGATATATACATATATATAATAGTAAATTAAAAATTAAAAATTAACAACAGGATTATTGTGAATGTTGATGCAGTCAGCTACAATATTATTCTTAAATTATACACACATTACATAAAGAACAGACATAGTCGTACATTTATACACTACGAACTAATGGATTAAAGGTAAATATTTTCACCTAGAAAATACTCTATAGTTTCGTTATAATTAGTGATAGAGCAAAACTCAGTACTAACAAAAATTGAGAAAATTTATTCTGACGAATCTGACATTGTTTTTTAAATTTTTGATGCCGGAAGCTTCTCATACTATAGAGCTTATCACTGATTATCATTTTGTGGTTAATTAATGTTAATAAATAAATAGATAAATAAAAATTAGCCAATATCATGTTAACGGTAATTTTTCGAAACGTTTTTCGAAATTAGCTATATTTATTGAATTTAAAAAAAATACAATATTTGCACCGGGAAGGTTACTTATATATATAGAGGTACACAATTTGAAAGTAATTTCAAATTGTATATTATAACATACCTAATCTTACATACATTACTATACATTATTCTACTCTGCATAATTGTCTGTAAAATCCTATAATGTTCTCGTCCTACTCATAATTGTTCTCCACTATACCTACATAATTTTATTCTTTGTAAAATCCTATGAACTACAGAAAATATTACAAAGTTAGTATACAGCCTTAACTTTTTAAGAGTATTATAGTGAATATTAATTTTGTTTCCGAAAGTTGTTCTTTCATAAAAAATATAGTGAATGCAATTGGTATATGTGTGCCAGTAGTAATTGACATGCTATATTTTCCCCAAATATACCCAATCGCTAAATATAGACTATATATATGTAAATACATGACTAAAGCCAAGTTGTCAGCAAATAAAAATGATTTACCACATAATTTAATATCAACTAAGTTAGAATTGCCACACGGAAACAATGTTGAACTTGGACAGTTTCCTTCAAAACTCTAAAGTTAACATTTAAGGTTTTGAGATTCTGTCAATAGAGTTAATAGGGTCAAATGCGTTTTTAAAATCGAAGAATATTTTTAATACTTTAATTTAATTTTAATTTAATCCTAGCTGGATTTCAGAAATCCTATCAAAGGTGTTGTAGTCGCTTGATGTGTATTAGATTGTTTTTTAATCTATTTATTTATTTTGTTTCAATTTTATTTTTTATATAACTGCTTTAGGGTATGAATTAGGTATATATACGACATCAATGTGAAGATCCGATGTACAAGAATATTTGAAAACTACTGTGACAGTTCCAGTAAATCATCACTGTTACATAATTTTTGCTATTTAGATTAGTAGTCTTTAAGTAATTTATAAAAATTGAGATACTAGTAGGTTTGAGGTTGTTAAGATCTGTATTATCACAGCTTTAGTATATTGGGATAACCCTATTTATCTTGTGTGTTAAGCTATATCTAATACTTTAGTTATATACCCCAGTCTTTAAAACGACTAACCGATCTATAAATAAAATAACGGTAATGGTTTAAAAAACACCACATTTTTTTAGAATTAATTTCCTCAACTTTTGTTGGTATTGAGTTTTTGTAATTTATTTTCTTTTTTAATTTTATTACTGTCAGATTAATGCTTAGTGCTTGCTCTATCAGACGTCTATTAGTAGACAAAAATTTGCTACAATTAATTATGCAATATGGTGATGATATACCTTTAGTACGGTTAGCAAAACACCACCACCATTAATTAGAAAAATTGTTAGTAAAAAAAACTAAACCAGATTTACTTGCTTTTAATCAATTGGTTGAGAGTGTATATATAGAAAATCACATAATGTAATAATATTCATTTAAATAGAATTCATGTAAATATATATATATATATATATATATATATATATATGTATATGTATTTACGTTATATTTGTAGTTAATTACTTATGCAATATAGTTCAAATAAACTGCTAAAAGGTTGAGTTCTCTCATCAAGGTTGAACTTTGTGTATGATTAATTTAAATGTGATTTTTTTGTTTTTTTTTTTTATTGAAACTGTGTAGTAGATTTAACCTGATTTAAAATAAAGGAAAAAAATGTATTTAATTTTTTTTTTTTTTTTAATTTACTCATTATATTTTTTGAACGATTTTCAATTGATAATAAATATTTAAAAATGATTAAAGAATTTAAAAATGGATCATGATAACATGTATATGTACTCACATTTTATTATTTATGTATGTTACTATATAATATTAAATATATACAATATTGCATTATATGTAGAATATTATGTAGAAATAAATTGGAAATAAATTAACCATAAAGTTTTTTTTCTTTCTAATACTATTTTTTATATGTAGAGAGATTACGTGACCTCTATCAGGTTCAAAACAGGGTAAATTTTTATTATATGAAATGTAGTATAGATACGAGTATATAAATTACATATGTAAATATTTTTTTGTTAATTATATTCGACACGCTTTGTTAATTACGAAACAAGATAATATATTAAAAATTGTTTTTTGAAGGTTTGAAATCCTTTTGTATAGGTTATGTACATACTCTGTAAATACAGATTTTAATCCAACCAAATCTTTAATCAATAATCAATCCTTTGTTTATTATTTATTTATTTTGATTTTGTTTCAATTTTATTTCTTATAGTATTGATGTACGATATCAATATAAAAGTCAGATGCAAAAGCATATTTCAAAATTACTGTGATAACACCAGTAAATTACTGTCATTTTAACGTTTTTTTTTCACCCTTTGTTGGAAACACTGAACTTATCTAAAAATAGTTATAACTTTTGGAACAAGTGTGTACAAGTACAGGGTGCGTACATTATCAGTGCACTGTATATCGTTGTTGTTTAAGCTAGTACAGCTTACCATCATTAAAGGCATCATAAAAGACATTCAGTAGGCATCATAAGAGACATTCAGAGACATTCAGTAGTTATTATATCTGTTTTTTATGTAAACAACATATATTGGCTGAAAACCCCAACCGTAAGCCATCCATGAAGAGCTAGTTATACTTCACCGAGAGCTAGTTATAGAATTACGAATTATGCGACGCTTATCATTTTTCAACAATTAAAAAATTATTTTTTACGATATTTTTATATTCGAAAATTTTAAGATAACTTTCTTAGCAATCTTGTTTTCAAAAATTACAAAACTTACTTTATGTTTACTTTATTTAAGAATTAATAGATTTTATTACTATAATTGATTTTTTTGTTTATATTATGTATATATAATTAGCATGCATGTATTTGTTTTAATTCTAAAATAGGTATCGTTTTAGAACTGTACAGGGTGCTGTTGAGGAATTTTATTATTTTTTACTTTAATTAGCAATTTTATTATTTTTTACTCAGTTATATTATGATAGAATATATCAAGATGGTTTAAGTTGTAATTATTTCAGTATTTCAGTCCCCCATTACCAGTACCAGAGTTTTCACTAGAAATTATATATTCAAGTAAAATTCAAGTAAATAATTAAATAATATGAAATGATAATTAAATAATTTTAAATAAATTTGATTTATTGATTTTCTATTGGAATGCACTGGAAAATTTGAACTACTATGAATACGATGGCCAATTTGAATTTTTCATTGAAAATATAATTACAGTTTTAAATTTTAGTGTTGATGGTTTTAAAAATTTCATAATTTAAATTTTAGTGAATTTATAGTGTTAATCGAGCTCTTGATGAACTAATTCGAAGATTTGATGGCATTTCAAAAAAAAAAAAACAAGTAGAAAATGAATAATGGAAAATTATTTTAATTTGATTATGTAATAGATAGGAATCATGTAATAGGTAGTTTGGTGGAAGGGACCATTCCAGTTGCTTCTGAAAAATCAATTAGCACTTATTTCTGTCGTTTTAATGACGCGGGATATATTTATTCTTGTTGGTTGCGTTATGTAACATATTCTAGAGTACTAGAACCAACCTATGTGATTCAAAAAACCGATTCGATGTAGTAGATGGATGCTGTAAAATTGAAATTAATATTTTTAATAATCATGAGGAATCAATCTTATACCGGTTTCATATATGTACTAGTTTCAGTATAGCGTTCAAGTGATGTATATGAAATTTCACACATTCGAAAACATCAATTTGGTATTGTAATTTGGCTAAAATTGTTATAATAATACCATTTAATTATAAATTTTTTGGTATATGATTTGTTTTTGTAAAGTCTTTGTGATTCTTCATTATTTTTCACCATCATGGTCAATTATTTTCCGACCATTTTCTTCGGATTTAAATTCACAGGTCTCAAAATTTCAATCAATCAAAACCTGATGGTTTAGATATTTTTTGAATGATTGAAATTTTTTCTAGTGATTTAGTGAAGATATATTAAAAATAATTTTATAAGTTATTTAAAATTGAGAAAATAGAATGAAATTAAATAAACACAAATTTTAGTATAAAAAATTTAATTAGACTTTTAGAAACATATACAAACATGATGTAATAAAAATAACATTAAAAATTAAATCTTCTATACTTCAACATACATACATGTAATATGAAATAGAATATCGATATATATATATATATATATATATATATTATATATATATATATATATATAATAATCAATTGTACATAGAAATGAGCTTAAAATCAAAATTAACAGTCTTTTATACTTAACATATAAATTTTAGAACAGAACAATAACTGTATAACATTGAACTACTTTCAATGTTAATTTTTCCCTGGAGATTTTTTTTTTAAACAAATGCAAACAGTCTTTTTGAAGTATAAAAAAATCCGCAAGCAAATTATTTTTGAAATTTTAATAGCTTTGAATTTAACTAATTTCGAAGAATCCATTGTCATAAATTAGTGTCCAATAGTCTGAAAAAACTTAATGTATACTTTTATTCTTTTTAAGATTCATTTTCCTGACTTTCTGAATTAACTGTCTTGCATATGAGATCTCTAAATTAAGGCTATGTACTCTGTAACGTTTTCAGGGTATAGGATAGAATGGGTTGAATATTTGCTTCCAATTCTGTTATTTTGGTGTTATAGAGCATATTTATATACAAAATGGAAAATGCTACAGTTGGAACGACGAAATCTGATGTGCGATTTAATAAAATTTGCGAAGCTGTATAGAAATAGTATTTGTACATACAATTAATTACTTACAAACAAACGAACCAACTTGTATATCAGCAAACTGAAAAGACACACCCTGTACATTACTTAATGTACATATTTAGCGATGATTTCAGAATTTAATTGTTCTCATGCACCAACCATGTACATAAATAAGTAATGTGTCTAAATGCAATTTATGCGAAAAAAAATTATCAAACGCGCCAATATTCTGTTTTTTCTTTATTTTTATTCTTTTTTTATCTATTGTATTATTAAATGTTCTTTATAAACTATAATTAACAAAATAAGTATACAATAATAAAAAAAAAATATTTTCAATTTTTTTTTTTTTTTTTTTTTTTTTAATTCTCAATAACTATTTTCTAATCATCATAAAAACATGTTTTTTTTTTTTCATTTGTTTTAAGATAACATATTGTATATTATATATTCTAACAAGTATATAATCCAACTATATATAAATATATTACTATATTTATTTGTGATTTAAAAACTTGAGTCATCATCAACATTTTGCTATTTATCTCTCTATATAGACATTAAAAAAACAAATAAAAAAAAAAAGTAACACAATTCTACAACTTGAGTCTTTGAGTTAGTCAGTAGCGCTTTTAAAAGCTCGTGGCAATCACTGTCAGGTCCAGACTAAGTGACTATTTTTTTTTATTTTTTTCTTTTAACTTTTTGTTTTTACACTCTTATTTAGATTAGAGTTGTTACTCATACATGTGGGATTAATATTAGAAATTTTTTTAGAATAAATTTAATAATTATGTACTTAAAAATTGAAATAATCAAATGGAAATGGAGATTAATCTAAATTTAAGATTGTTGAGTGAATTGAAAAATGACAACAACAAAAAATTAAATGAAGAATTTTATTTTTAGGCAGTATTAAACTTTATTAAAAAATTTATTTTGTAAAGGAAAAATCATTTTTAGAAAATAAGTAAACGATTAAAATAGACAGGACAGGTAATGAAGATGAATGATTAAAGGATGCAAAAAAAAATATAAGATACAGTACTGTACAATAATAAATTCTAACAGCTAGACTAAGATCAAGATGGCTATACGAAATTGAGGAGAATTGTCGGAAGATTTGTATTAACGTATGAAGGACAGTTGCAAAAAATGAAGAACAGAATGATAGAAAGTTGTAAACAAGCGGTTTAGTCAGACCCTGAGCACGGAACAAACAGATGGTGATATAGAAAAGAATTCTATTTCGAAATGTAATAATCCACTTGCAAATCGTCGTATTGTTGGAGTACTTTTTCTATGTTATAAATATCGTTTAGACGAAATAAAACCCCTAATGCTACCCTTTAAACATTTCCGCCGAGAAACAAAAGAGGCATCAAGTGGTCACACATACACAGTGCAAATTCCTAGGTGGCTACAAAGTTAACTATATGGAAATTCTAATCAAAGGGAGATTTTTCTTTCCCCAATCGTCTAATTAGTCTATGCTGTACCTACATTCGTGTATAAATGTATTGTTTG
This sequence comes from Argyra leucocephala, assembly GCA_963942445.1. Classification (NCBI taxonomy): domain Eukaryota; kingdom Metazoa; phylum Arthropoda; class Insecta; order Diptera; family Dolichopodidae; genus Argyra; species Argyra leucocephala. The sequence continues at coordinate 106,986,216 of OZ012681.1, forward strand.
ACACCTAATGGTTGGCTTAACTTACAAAACAAAAACGATAAATAAATGTAATAAATTTTTTTAGATATTTCCCATTATACCCACATTCAAATAATTTTCGTAATAATATACATATTACAATCCACATCAGAATCAAATGATTTAACAAGGTCGAAACTGTTCTATAACAGTTTTTTTTTCCTTTACTAAAATTAATTCGGAACTTGCTCTACAATATCACATAACTGTTATGTTCGAGTATTTCGTAAGGCCACATTGCATATTACTTGTAAGCTGATTTTCATTTAAGTATTTTGTAAATTGATGATTGACATTTTTTTACCAATTAATTTATTTTACAAAGTGTAGGTAGGTAGGTAGATAGAAGTGGCCATTCCAGCTACTTCTGGAAAACGAATTGGAACTTAATTTTGCCTTTTTGATACCACGACTCGAGTGACCTATTTCGTGTTGTCGGTTGTTATAGGTGGTCATTCTCTTATCTTCACTCTCCCCAGGGACTCAGTACTAGAGCCATCCTGTGAGATTGAGAAAGTTTTTCCGATCTCCTATTTTGCTTTCTGCGATAAAACCTATATTGCTGGGACTTACAAAGTGTAGAAGCTAAAGATATAAACCTAACTAAAGCAATTGATATCATTTTTGTCTTCAATATACGGTATATCTTGGGAAACAACATTAGTGATTTGATTGATTTTATCATTTGCGTGTAGGTTAAATTTGGGCAAATAATTTCCTAAAACAACTAACAACAACAAATAATTGGCTCTATCCGTGGACATCAAAATGGTGCAATTAAGCATCTTCAACCTATATCTACCTACCTACCTAGAATCCAATTATTGATAATTTCTATAAATAATCCAATAAATAATTATTATTGTGGTTAATATTATTATTATTGTTACTATTAAAATATTTTGAACTACTCGCCAATGCTAAATTCTATTTCTATCTATTTTTGACTGTTGGTCAGTTTGTTAGGCCCATTTAAATTAAATTTAAATTAAATATCATTTTTGTATATTATCTACTTTCTACTCTTTAGATCGATATTTAAAAAAAAAAATATATGGATATATAGGTACATACATATATAAACAGATAAATTTGTTTCTGTGTCAGTGTATTACAATTTTTTTTTTAATTTTTTCACATATTTTTCTTATCTTAAGATCGTTATTTCAACAAAATACATATTTCTTCGGGTGGATACAAAGTTAGAATAAATTCTAACTGTTTCAATATTATCTACAAATTTATGTATTTAATTTTCATACGTAATTTTTCTTCTCTTTAGAAACTCTCCAAATTCAAATAATATTCTGTTTTTGTTTTTTATTGATAGCCTTGTCGATCGTAATCTCTTGATTTTTTATTGTTTTTATTATAATAGCACACAATATTCTTAATCGAAGACATTATACATATTAAAAACTTTTAAAAATTCTTTAATATTAGTATAGTCAATAATTTCCTATTAATAAAATCAATTTCATTTCATATACATATGTATTTTTTATTAGGAATTTTATGATGTTTTACTAGGTCGAATAATTTTAAATACAATTTACACGTCAGATAAAATCTAAAATTAAAATCGAATACAAGATTTGATGACAAATTTACATAAAAAATAAAATTTTAGATTTGATTGTCATTGTGTTACTTGGTAGGACTTTTTTTTTCGACGGCTTCATATATCTACTGTAATTTTCCCGTTTATTATCGTAGAATTACATGTCTATGATAAACGCTATCATTGCATTGATGTCAATTTCACAATTAGCCGAATTTTATTCCTTTAAATATTTATGTCTTTTGCGAGCTATATGGCGTCGCAAACAAATAGGACGAGAACTTTTCTAAGTAAAATTTGCACCTGTCTGTGTTCGATCTACCAATCTTTAACAGATATTTGTTTAATGAACCATTATGACCTGTGATAAACCATGTCAGTGCTCTGACATTAGATCATTAGATTACCTGATTTACTCGGCGAATACTGAGTTTGAAAAAGAACTGAGCTTTTAACTGTGTAAGTCCTTAAAAACTATACCATGTGGCAAGACTTGAAAATAAATAAATAAATAAAATATCCTATTATATAAAATATGTGTTTCTGAAATATTGTGTAATTATAAATTGACTTTTTCTGTATATTAATTTATATAAATTTATTTTGAAAATATTTAGCAAAAGCAATCTGTATTCAATAGCCTCAAAAAATTAAAATCAATTAATTGAATTGCATTCGTATTAGAAAACGCTTTCGCCATATATTTTATACTATAAAACTGTCATATAGTATCTAATCTAATCTAAATAGAACAAATCTTTATTTATCTTATCAGATCTTAAATTCAATGCCAGATTCTATTTAGATTAATTTAATTTGACGTGTAAATGATATAATTTTATACATTAGACCTAAGATCAATATAACTTTTACCGAATTTAGGTAATATGTTAACCAAAATTAAAATATAAACTTAGAATAAGAAGTCTATACAATAACTTGCAGTTAAACATTATAAACAAGTAAATAAATTAAATATATAAAAATTAATTATGTAGTAAATAAATAAATCAAAATTCAAAATATAAATATTTTGAGAATTGGCAATCGCAAAAAATGCTTTACTGGTTTTTCGCTAAAACGATAAGGCAAGATGCAATTTGTTAGTATTAACAAAATTGTCTAATCGAAGAGTCTGTCACAAAGGCGTAACGTTTGATTGCGATATTTCGACATCGCATATTGATTTGTTCAATTTATTACAAATTTTTGGTTTAATGTACCTCTGAGGCTATACTTAAATCGCAAAAGTTGTTGTTTACTCAATAAAAAATTTTAGGGTTGTTATGGTTTTTAATTGAATAATACTCAATCCAAAAATAATTGTCTTATACTTATATTATTAACTATATTTTTAAACAATTTTAAATATTTCTTCATCTGTTTTTATTTTATGTAGTTTTTACTTGATTGTTAATCTCCAAGCAAGTGCTTAATTATTTGGTAGATGAAAATAAATAAATAAATATGATTAAAAATAACTTTTCCCGCTTTCCATGTACTAAAAAACTGTCACTATTGGTACCAATAATACTATTTTTTTTTTTCAAATTTCTACTCCTTTCCTAGTCCAGATGCATTGTTTCCACTTCTTTTTTAATTTGTAAATGCATTTAATTATAATTATAATAATTTTAATGTTCAATTATTTGCATAAAAAAAAATTATTTTGCGGTATAGTCTGGATTCGATGACCAAATTATATCTAATTGAAAATATATATTTTTGTAACTGTTATACACGATAACTAAGTTAGATTAATTTAAAGCCATTTTAAACAGAATATATTGAGATTAAATTTAATTTATTGTTAAGCCATAGGATCTACAATAAGTTATACAACTGCTTTCTTTCAAATTAAAAAGTAAACGAATTATACTGAATTTTTAATTATAGATGTTCGGCAGTTACACGCAACATTCAAACTGAATTATGTATTAGACTATGTATTAATAATTTAAATTTTAATAATAGGTGCCTAATTTTAATAATAGCTGTTTAATAATAATGCATAAATATAATTTTAATAATTGCGGTACTCTTGATTCGATAACCAAATTTGATTTAATTGAAAGTATATATTTGTAACTGTTATACACGATAACTAAGTTAGATTAATTTGAAGTCATTTTAAACAGAATACATTGAGATTAAATTTAATTTATTGTTAAGCCATAGGATCTAATGTTATACAACTGCTCTCTTTCAAATTAAAAAGTAAACAAATTATACTGAATTTTTAAATATAGATGTTCGGCAGTTACACGCAACATTCAAACTGAATTATACATTAGACTATGTATTAATAATTTAAATTTTAATAATAGCTTTGTTATTATAAATTACCAATATTATAATACATTATGTACACAATTCAAAAAAATATCGATTTTTTCAATTTTTGTTATTTTTATAACAATAAAAGACTTATAAAGTTATAAATTTAAATGAAAAAATAATTTTACTAGAAATTATCAAAGCTTTTCAAATTAATCTGTTAAAAAATTTAAAACACTGATTTTCATAGTACTAAAAACTAATAAAAAATACATTATTAATAATATTATTAATTTGGAATACACTTCAGTATTGTATACATAAAAATAAAAAAAAAAATTGTTTTTGATCTCCAAAAGCATAAAAGTCAACTAAAAATCATTTGGCGCTAAGAAAATAATTTTGAAGTGACATTTAATTTTATAAAATCGCCACATATTTATCTAAATTTATTATGTACATATATAAAATTATTGTATTATATACGTATAACTATATATATGGCTACACATATTTATAGAAATATAGATACAGATACATATCTTAACAAACCGGCATTAATTTTGAAGTATCATTCAAAAACTTATATATTTTTTCTTTGAAATATTTTTAAAATAATCTTTTGAAAATAATTATTTTGTCAGTCCCAGACATTTTTACTGGAAATCAGTAGATCATTTTTAGCTAGTATAAAAGATAAAGTAATTGCAGAAATGAGCTCTGTAAATTACGTTTTTTCTCAATATGTTATACAAATCCTCAACCCATATTACTATTGCCGAACTACAATTGGTGTCCTTGAACTTAAATTCGAACTTGCTCGCACTAAATAAGTAGTGGTTTATACTATTTTATAAAATTTAAGCGCATTTCAGTAATTTTTATCAATAATACTTGATTGGAAAGTGTTTAATAACTTATCGGTTTTATTATGTAATACTATATTATAATGTAATGTTCCGTTATATGTGTATATGTTATGTTATGTATATTTATTTATTTATTTACTTTTATGTATGTTATACAATGATACGATTTGTCTCTGCAATGTGTATAATCAAGTTAGGTGAATAGAAAATAATTGAAATATTATAACTTTTTATTAATGGCAGGTTTAATTAAATTCAAATACTACTTAGAAGATGATCTCTTCTTTATTAGGGAGTTGCTTAAAGAGTGATTATATTACTATTTTAAGATTAAGTCTGTTATACTATTGATTATACTAATACTAATTAAATATTACGGGTTATTGCTAAAATGTTCACTAAATAGAAATATAACAGTATATCAGTTTTAGTAATTAGTCAAAGAGACCGTTGCTGTTTTCATAATTATTATTCTTATTACTATACTAATATTACAAATATTTGTTAATATTTACTGTTTGATTATAATACAAATACTCATATTTGGTAATAAGCAGTTGTAAATAATATTAGATTTGACAGATTACATTTGATAATACCGCCAAATTTCAGAAAAAGTCACGGTATTTCATCAATAGACTTAGTGAAATATTCAGCTATTAAGCACGTGAAATTGAAACGATTCAGACTCATTTTAACCGACTGTAAGATGTAATTAAATGTTTCTATACTGCGTAATAAAATATATTTCGATTTCAAATCCAAAAGCATCGATCCATAGATCTAGTTTAGTTGTATAAAAACAATTATTAAGTGCACCGGTTACATATTAAATCTATGATGTGTAAAATCAATCAAAGTGACAAATTTTCTGTGGTCACGAGGGATTTAAAACTTTGACTGCACATTTGTATTCAAACTGTTATACACAATAAAGTAGAACGAGAGTAATCTTTACATTTAATGCTGCGTCCTAACACAATTAACAAAATTAATAATATCTGATGAAAAAACAAAAATTTATTCAATTGCAAGATTTTGTGTTTGTTTGGGTATATTTAACAAAATAACAAAAATATGTTATATGCAACTGGCATTACGAATTGACTATTTACTTATGTTATTTTTTGTTTGTTTTTCCGTTTTTTATTTTTTTTAATGATGAAGCGCTACAATGATCAAGAAGTAATAACAATGATTGCACAATCTATTTTGAGTGGGCATCATCATCATCATCATCATTATTATCATCAACATCATTATCAACCTCATATAATAATAATTCTACATAACTAACAAGCGATAATTTGTTAATTTTTTTATTTTTTTTTTATTTTTTTATTTATTATTTTTTGCCAATTTTATTTACTTTGACACTCTGTTGTGCCCTGCTGCTGTTGATGATTAGTATCGGTTTTTTTTTTTAAACATTTTCAAGTATTTAAAATTTTTATAATTATAATTATAAAGTGTCGAGTCGAGTGATTTTTAGTTTATTTAATTTTTTTTTTGTTTTTGATCAAATAAATAAAGCAATTTATAAAAAACAAAAAAAAAATCAAAATTTAAAAAATTGTGAAATAAAGGTGACCAGTTTATCGTTTTTTTTTTTTTCAAAAACTAATATTACAGTTATGTTTGTATTTTGGCTGGGGGCACAATGTTCTGTTCTGTTATGAGATTATGAAAATGATTTACTTTTTGTTTTACTGTTCTACAATGCTTCTACAATGCTAACATTACAAAGTTATACAACCCAAAATATAGAACTGAAAGTATTCCCAATGATAAATGTTATTCATTAGGTATAGGTGGGTCAGTACAAAAGACCAGTTACTTCTGGAAAATCTATACTTAATTGTGCATTTTAATGTCAAGGCTTGAGTGACCCATTTTTCTTTATTAAATGTGTCAGGAAAGGAATCGTGCAAGTAGTTCCGTACTGTGTGATTGAGAAAGTCTGATTTAGAAATTTAATTAGATCGTTAATTTTGATTCCCCCAATAAGCCGTATTTTGTTAGGGAAGGACTTACCTAAAGTAAGTAATTTGGTTTTAGCTAACTCTTAACAGTGTCAAAGCAAACGTTTAAAAAAATTTTGTCTCGTCTGCTTCAGTGCAGCTACGACGATGCGGGCTTAACAGGATGCCTAGCTTGATCCAGTGTCTCATATACTGATCGATTTAACTCTTGATTTTGTTGATGTTGTGCGCGGGCCATATTTTTTTAGATATATTTTTTATTAATGTATAAAATATTTTCTAAATGAATTATGATTATTAACAAACTAATAATTTTTCTAACCGTTTTCATTTTTGCTAATAGTTCATTACCAATGGGGAATTAATCTCTAATACACCCATATTCATATTTATAATATCGCATCAAAGTTATTAACGTGAATTATTTTCTTTTTCGATTTGAATATTAGAATCTGACATTTCGATTTTTTTTTTATTATTTTTCTTTGTTGTATAATTGAGCAGTTGGCAATTATAGACAATGTACTGGCGCAGCTGGAGGCTGATAGATTTTATAACACATTGGTTAAAAAAAATTTATTGGATTATTAGAGAAACACATAAAAAGATTGTAAAAAAAAATATTATTTTGTATTTAATGTCATTGAGCTTTAAATTAGGTGTTTTTATTTCAAGATTATTAAAATTTAAAAAAAAAAAACAAAACAAAAAATTTTTTTTTAATATTTAGGAGTGCTTTTGATGATTTTAAATGGTGTTTGTTTAGCGATTATTTATATTTTCAATTTTTATTAAATTATAATTTTATTATATGAGTCGATTTCTAATAATTATTGGGTCTATTTATAATCATTTACATGGATTTTTGGTTAAGATATTTTAATAAAAGCGAATAATCTAAAAATCAGATTATTATAATATATTGTTTGTATTATTTTTGTCAAACAACTGTCAATTCAATTAACAGACTATGGAAATTATTATTGCAATCGTTGCGAGTCTAAACTCAATTTAGACTCGATTTAGTAACTAAATCCGGCATATGATAATTTTAATGTTACCTATATTGCCGGCCAATATTGTGTTACTGTTATTAAGTCATGTGTAATGATTACGATCCTACTATTTATCAGATATTTCTAGTTTCGCATAGCAGTCAGGATTTTTTAGGAATAATGCAAGAAAAAAAAACGAATGAAGTATTATATAAAATTTGTTGATAATAAATTAAATAATTTAATTTATATAGCTTCTTAGACCTGACTGAGTAGTTGTTATATAAACACTGAAACATTTTTATATAAATTTTAATTTTGTTATTTGATTTTGTCCTCACCAGACAATACGAATTTTATTAATTTTATTAGGACTCAGCATTGAGTGTAAAGATTACTTGTTATACTTTTTATGTATAACAGTTTGAATACAAACGTGCATTCAAAGTCTAAAGCTTGATTTTAAGTATAACTGTAGAATTGGTTTTATATTGGTTCTATATTATTACTTTCAAAAATTACGATACCTAATTTGCTTGTTTTCCTAAAATCCCTCAACTCCCACTGGGAAAACCTAAATGATAATGTGAAATGTTGGTTGAATTAATAGTAATTGAATGTATCATCTGTCATATAGGGTCATCAATTTGAAGTATACAACGAAATTGTTTAAGCAGTAGTCCTAGATTGTTAGTTTGTGTGTAATAATAAGTAAAATAATTTTTTATTTATAGGTTAGTAGTTAGATCGGTTTTAACATTATCTACAACATTTTTGTATTTAATTAAATCAGATTAAATTTTTTATGAATTAAATTAATTTGACAGACTTCGGTTCAAATTTCAGCCAACATATACAGCGAATGCTGGGTTATTTGGAAAACAGTACCTACCTACATTAAAAATGAAATGAAATGAGCTCAACTAAAATGCGAATATTAAAATGGAAGTTGTGATGTAAATTCTATAAGATCTGACATGAATGAATATAAGTTAAAAAAATAGTAATACAAATGTTGGCAGATGACCAATCACGTCCATTTAAGATGAAATTAATTAATCATCAATGATGTACCTAAAAAGTCCACATTCCGAAAGGGAAAATAACCTATGGCTTATATTAATATACAGACCCACCGGTGTAAATAAAAATTAAATAAATGAAATGATATAATTATGTACTCAAATAATAAACAAAAACTATTAGTAGGAAGAAGTTGAATATAAATTCTATATGTATACATATACATATTTTTTTTAAATGAATGTTAAAATATTATAGGCTTCATACAACATATGGTAACCTATAGATGCTTATTTTGCATCCTAATTTACATCTCAAATTAATATTATTTACTTTTCTAGATTAAGGTGTCTTGCACTTCTCTTAGAGAAAACAGAACAATGGCAAAGTGAGTCGGTTTTTCACGATAGCAATTACTATTTTACAGAATTTACTTCACATGTAGATTCATGTTCTGTAACAAATTACGTTAGTCTTTATAGAAAATGATTCATCTGTAAAAATCTGTAAAATCTTTAAGTGTAGTATATAACCAATTGTTCCTGGATTTCATTAAATCTTATCAATTATTGTTTTCTGGAATATAATCATCATAAATACGTATCTGACTGACATGCCCGATTCATCATTGTACGAGCATAACCGACCAATAAATTTTTTTATTTAATCTATAATAATAATTTTTTTGTAAATATTATTTTTGCAACAAAGTAAGCGATTTACTTAACAACTTAACAATAATTTCATTTGAAAATGAAAGTTTGCATTCGAGCGTCTTTCTTATACGTTTAAATTTCATTTTTCCCTTCACCAATTTTTTTTTTTTAACATCAGTTTTATTACAAAAAATCACTAAAAATAAACTCTCCAAAATGCAAGTTGCAATTGCAATGTAACAAAAAAACTGTTTTTTTTTTTTTTTTTTTTTTTTTTTTGGGGCCTCACATTATGAATTCGGATTTCTTTAAATTTGTATCATATTCATTTCTATGCTGAATCATTTAAAAAGTGCTTTTGGATAGTTTTTGATTTGCCGACTTTTAATACACATAATTTAATTTTTGTTGTTATTTTTTTATTCTGCTCCAATTAAATTAACATAAGAAGGCGAAATGAGGATGAAAGAGGGGAGAATAGAGGAGAAAGGTTGAATATAGAATGTTAAAGTTCCTGTATTTTGTATATATATGCGTACACGTTTGTTCTTATTCCATGTAAATTCTAGTGTTTGTAACAACAAATGGTTTTTCCTTGTAGTTTGTATTATTTTTCTTTTGTTTTGTTTTTTTTTTTTTGTATAAGATTCCATAAATCTTTTTAGGGACTAAAGAGCCGAATTGAATGCATTTTTTTTTCTGAACTCACATCAATTGAATCAGATCCAAGTTTTTCCTGTTTTTTTTCTGTTTTTGTATAAAATTGAAAAAAAAAAAAAAATAAACAGCGCGTTACAGATTTTTGATTTTGTTGTTCTTGTTGTTTTTCTTATTCGAAAGGAAAAACTAGATTTTAAGAACGATGAAATGCACAAGTAACAGTCATGTCCAGATCGAAAAGATTTTTTTTCTATTTTCACTTTTTTTATTATTTTTTTTTTTGTTTTTTTTTTCTGAAAATTTCTAATGAATGGAGCACAATATTAGCATAAGAAAATAAGGAGGAGCTCATTGAAAAAAAAAAACACATAAAACTATATATACACACATATTTCGGATGTATGTTTTTCTATATTTGAAAACATTCAAAGCACTCATGGTGGGCTTCTTAAGAGGCATGTTTTAGTCGGTGTTGTATTTTTGTATTTTTGTAATTTTATGTTTTTTTTTTTTTTATTTTTTATTTTCTTCAATTAATTTTAGGGCTGTAATATTTATTTTATAGGTTTTCTTACACTCTATTTAAAGACTAAATAGTTAAAGAATTTGGTTTTGTTGTTGTGATTTTAAAATTTAATATATTAAAAACCAAATGTTTTATGAATTTTATTTGATTTTGAGTGAACTCATATATTATTTTAAAGACTCTTTAAAAATGAAATAATAAAAAAGAGTCCAACAGTTGCATTGAATTGAATTGATAATCAAATCAATATTGTATCAACATCTGGAATATTCTATATAGGTACACCTAATATAGAATACTGTGGAGTAGTAGAAATGAAAGAATTATTTTTGGGTGTGTTTTAAGACAATTTTTTGTAATAATAAAAATTTGACATTAATTTTATGATTTTCTAAAATGACAGGTTGTATATAAAGAGTTTAACAAAAGGTGAAATTTACAAGTGCAGGTTCGTTTGAGTTTATTTAATTGTTGTAGAATTTTTATATACTTTAGTAATATGAATTTATGTAAAAAAAAAATTTACATAAATTAAAAGGGTATTAATACAATTAATCGAAATTAAAATGACTGAAAACTGATATACTGAAATAAATTTAAGGAGATGGGCACTGATATATGTACATACATACTGAGTTTGTATAAAGTAATAATTGAAAATGTTTGCTTCAAATAAAAATTCTAAAGCCGTAGCTTAATTAGAAAAACTGATTTGACAATTTGGATGCGAAGATAAAATTAAACGTTAAATTTGAATTTGAATTGGTTTTTAAAACTCACATATGGATTTCTGTGAAATCTGTATATGGAATTTCGAAATTTTTCAAATTAAAACTCAGCACAGGTAGTCCAACATTTAATAGTTTTTTAGCATTTTTTAATTTTAAAATAAAATTCCCTAAAACTGGCAAATGCAGCTTAATTACAAGCTATCATAATTTTTTCAAGAGCCATATCTTTTCTTCCTTCAATTATCCAGCTTGATAACTCAATAAACAGTTATGTAAATATCAGGTAAAAAAAATCTAGGCGTAATTACTTCCGCTTTTACGTGGAACAGTCACATTGATAAAATTACTATTTCTACTTCCTCTAACCTTAAAAGAAGTTGGAAATCTTCGTTTTATCTCAGTGAATGACTTAAAGACCAAAAAGCAATATTTCATGTATTCTATCATGATATTTTATGTATTATATCATGTATTCGGCTTGAGCGTATCCGAATGACTTCAGATAATTTTTAACTCATTACTGATTCCGCCGCAAATTTGATCATATATTTGATTTGTCTAATAATAATGGTATTCATCAGTTGGCATATATTCTAAATGTGTATCATTGTTAAATTTTAAACACCTTGTAAAATTTTGTTACAATACCTATATAAATTAACAACACTAATTCCATTATTGAAAGTTGTACTATTATACTGTTCTATTTTCACATTTTGCATAGAAGGTTGAATCGTTGTTAAATTTTAAATCCCATTGAAAAATTTTATTACAACACTTTAACTGATTCTATTATTGTGTGCTGAATTGCTGTATTTTTCTATTTTGACAATTATCTAAATAAAAAACTGTGAGTTTGATACAAAATTATTTAGCTTAGGTTATCTTCACTGCATTCAAAATCGCGCTATTCGTGTGATCGATGACTCAAATGTAATTTCATCTTTAACTTCTCTTGGACATCGATGCATATAGTTGGAGCCCTTTCTCTGTTTCATAGATACTTCGTAGATATGAACACATGTTCAGCAAAAATAAAAACACTGCTTTCTCCTCTTAAACAATTCCAATGTGAAACAAGATGTACATCCTTACCGCAAGTACACCCATCCTTAAATTGTGAAAACCGCAAAATGGCAAAAAACCGGTTATCGAAATTCGTTTATATTTCGAACTTCAAAAAATTGGACCCTCGGTTGTGTTTCCACATTTAACATACTTTCCAGATTGTAGTTTAAAGAAAATATTAATATATACCTTTATTTTACAACTATCTACGAATCTACCTCATACCGTCCTTCCTTTCTGCTTTTATTATATACTATCTCAATCAAGTAGTACGTAAGTGCTAAACGTAAATATCCTTACGCTTTGGCTGACAATAGTAATAATAAAAAAAATAATTATGAATGCCAGTCTCTTTTTTTATTTCACTACATATAAAATTGGAATTGGGACATTTAAATAGAATTTTCTATGTGACTATCTGTATCACTTGCATGGGTCAAATCTGCTATTTTCATTAGTATTCATCCATCACTTTAAATCTTTACGATTAAACACCTTATATTAACAGAAAGAACCGCGGCTGATATCCTTTTCATATTTCAAGTTTTTTATGGTCAAATAGATTCAGCAATTAACCCTGTATTTCAGACAAAGCCATATAAAGGTTATAGTCTTATAGGTAAGCCAAATATACCCTATACTTTATACGAAGCTTCTTGAAATGATAATCATCAAGTTTTGGTATGTAAATATTAAAATTTGGAAATTATTTCAAAAATGCATACATGGCTTCAAATGAAGTAAAGGGTTAAAGCAATATAGTCAATCAGGATTGATTAGAATATTTTGCAACTCATAACTTATATTCAAATTTGTTTAATGTATTGTCGTATATATATTAAGTATTTGTACGAACGCCTGTTCTTTTAAAGTTCGTGTGTAAGTTGCTGTGAAATAGAGTTTTTTGAGGGGGATAACAGCGTACTAGCACTTCACTATTTCAATTTGGTGATTTCAAGGACTTAACTAATAGTCCATATGTCCTGTTTTGCATACTCTTCGCGGTACATCTAAAACTGACGTGTTTATAAACTTATTCAATATTTTTAAAATAGTTCAATAAAAATAACATACGGTCTTATATTCACTTATTATATATTAAGTTAAGCTGGAAATCACATAACTTTAATCTCATTAAAAAAAAACAAAAAAAAAACAAAAAAAAAAACGAAAAGTAAATTTTGAATTTTTTTTTTTTTGAAAATATTTACTAATTGAAGACACTAACAGAAAAACTGTTTTTAAACAAGCTGATTCTACAAAAATAAGCAACTTACGCAATTCATTTTACTATTTAACAGTTTTTATTTTTTTTTTTTTGTTTTGGCGGCATTAAATTTTTTTTCTGTACAAAATTATTGTCAAATTAATTTAAACATTGTTTTTTTGTTTTTGTTTTTTTTTTTTCATGAATTTTCGAAGATGTACCCCCGTAATAACTACATATTATTATTTTTATGTTATTTATATGTTTTTTTATTTTAAAATTTGTTTTAAAATTTGTTTTTCCGGTTAAAATGATGTTGTCATGAAAAATAATGATTGTTATACATTAACTACAAAAATGATATACAAAAAAATAATAAAGTTTTTTAATATTTTTATTAAATTATTTAATATTTCATCATATAATGATTTTCAGAATTTGAAGTAGTAGATAGTCAGTTAGTTGTTGTAAGAGTTTAGAGAATGGATGAATAGACAGATTGAGATGGCAGATTTCCAATGTGGATACCTATATTGTACAGTAAATTTCATATAGTATTGTTGTATTTGACCAATAGATGTTGTACAACAGATTTTACATTTTCTTTTTCTATATAGAACTCCACCCATCGATAAAAAAAAAATTGATTTAAAAGTATAATTGAAAACCCATGTGAACGGGATTCAAATACGAGACCTTGTGATTAGTTGTTAGATGATATAACAACTATCACCATATCGATCGGCCAACTATACTAAATATACTAACCTATACAAATATATACTAATCTATTGTTAAATATATATACTATACATTATATTTAGTCACGAAAATTAAAATCAAGAGACTACAGTGACTCGGGCATTTGGACCGGGAGCGTGTCATATACCTACATTTTATTTGTCTATAATATTATTTTCCTGTATTTTCATTTGCCTATATTTTATTTGCCTGAATGTCATTTGACTGTTTTTCATTTGACTGGATATACTGGATACTGAGTATGATAAATATTATACATATAATTTTATGTATGTAATAAATTATTTGCGAGATTCTGAGTTGGTAGAGATTTTAGAGTTGGATTCAAAATCAAAGTTGTATCAAAGTTGTTTCAATAAAAGGGTTTAAATAATCCCGTTATTTTTGTAATTTCCCTTATAATTATTTAAAATAATTAAATAAATATTTTATTTCTTTTTTTATTGCTTACGCAATATTTTAGTTAGTATAATTAGAATCAATTGATACAGGTTAGCCATAGGTTAGTATGGGTTAGTATAGATTGAAATAGGTCAGCATAGCTTTTACTACGTCAGTATAACAATTTAAAAGTTAAAATTTAAGAATTCTGCAACGTGCAATATTTATTTATTTGTGTCTGGAAAATTTCCATGACATAACTTTGGGGAAACGCATTAAAACGTAGCGTAATCAATAGTTTACATGTTTCTTCTTCTTCACCTGAAATTAGACGAATATAAAATAAGTGCCTGTTTTTTTCAATTTATCTTATCATCTACATGAATTTTGTTATGTCGTACATATTTTAGCAAGCATTCGTGGTAAACGCTTGTTGTCGATTTGGCAATTCTTTGCAACCTTCACCTAGGTTAGAGATTTGATGTGTATGAAATAATTATTTTAATATGTCACAGCTCTGATCCAAAGAAATTCAACTACAATTACATGCGAACCTACTGCTGTGCAAGTATTACGTTTGAATGATTGATGTTTTGGCATAATACCTACTTTTAATTTCGTCAGAGCGTAGTTACCCAAAAAATAATTCCAATTAACCAAAATGGTTATAGTTTTCGTCATTTAAGCAATTATTAATGAACATAAAATTTATTTTATAAAAATAATAATTTTTATTTTTTTATTCTTTTATTTTTATTGCATCTGTTTTGCAAAATAAAAATTTTCTTTCCGCTGACGGAAAAACGTTGGTGTTGGGCACAAAATGGTTTTAACCAACAAACAAAAAAAGGAATACAAAAACAAGTTGAAAATGAAAACGTGTTAGTCAAAGTGGCGTAAGTTCTCAAAGATAATTTTTAAGTATTTTTTTATTTTCTTATTTAATGTTCATCATTGCTTTTTCCGACACAAAATTAATTTCAAAATATTTTTATTGGATCTTTAATTTTTATTATTTTTATTTCATTTAAATTTTTTTTTTTTTTTGTATTTTCGGTTTTCGTACATTCTGATGTGCTCAACAAGTAAGCTAGCCATGTTGGCGCATGTTGTATCTTTTTTTAATACTCAATTTATCTTAAATATATATATATATATATATATATATATATATGCATATTTATGAATAAAAAATAAATATGTTTTTATATATTTTTTATGTGTATAATAATATTAATAACATATGCGTATATATGTATAAATAAATAAATTTAAAATTGTCTATAAAAACGACAGAAAAAAATATTATTATTAATTGTTTATCAAATTAAAAATATTTACTTAATAATATTATTTACAAATTAGCTAGTTATTAAGAAACATTAAAAAATAATTAAAAAATAATAAGCAAGCTTTAAACTAGATCTTTGTGTATTACTGTATTTATTCATTTTTCAATTGACAAACAATTTAATTATTTTTCTTAAATGATTGTTCTGTTTTATTTAAAATTAATATTTTTTATTGTATTTGAATTTGATTAAATTATTAATTTTACCAAGGACAAGTCGAAACAGGCCAATTTTTGAACTACTTTTTATGTGTATAACCTTTGCAATATTTTTGTATTTTCAGGATCATTAAAATGCTTTTCGAATTTTACATATTTAAAGTCTAAATTCTAATATCTGCTGATAGTAAGTCGTGCTCATATTTGAAAAATTAATTATGACACAATTCTGTACAAACACGTTTTTCTCCTATTAATTTAGCCATTTACAAAGAGAAGAAAAAAATTATAACAGTTAATTGTATAACATAATATTCTGTATAACAGTGTAATTGATATTTATATAAATTTTAAATAAGTATTCTGTTTTTATATATTAATAATTGTTTTTTTAACTCTGAAAAAAAAAAACAAAAAAGTTAAACATGAATTATAGTTCATTTTTTGTATAACAGTTTAAATGTTTATATATATATTTAATGTAATTGATATTTATATACATTTTCGAAACATATTTTGGCATTTTTAAATATTAATAATATTTTTTAAGTATAAAAAGAATAAAAAAAGTTATACAAAAAAAATGAAATATAAATAAATTATATTTCTTTTTTTTGTATAACAGTTTGAATCTTTACATGTGTAATATAATTGATATTTATATAAACTAATACATATTACGGCGTTCTTAAATATTAAATTTTTTTTAATTATAAAAGAAACAAAAAAAATTATAAAAGTTAATTTTTTATAACAGTAAACTTTTTTTGTATAACAATTTAAATCTTTATAATATGTATAATGTAATTGATATTTATATATAAACTTTAAATACATATTATGGCTTTCTGAAATATTATTAATAATTTTTTTTAAAACCATATAATTAATTATATTTACTTTGACTTACATTTATGAAAACATTAAAGCTTTAATAATATATTTAATAGGAATATAAACGTCATTACAAATTAAACAATTAAGCGTGTTTATATCGTCATTTAAATTTAATCATATATAATTAATTGACATGTCAACATTATACAGAAAAACGGATATATAAGTACACCTATGTATATCGTATTTGTTTTTTTATTTAAATTTAATTCTCACATATCAATAAATCATTTTTATAATTTTTATTATTATATTTATTTAATTTTTTTTATTTTGTGTGAAATATATAATTAAAAAAATTAATTTAAAAAATAATCTAAAATAATTTTGTGAGTAGATTTTTCGTACTAAAACATAGCTATAATAATAAATTTAAAAAAAAAAAAAATTTTGATTTTGGCAAGCTTTAAAAATACATGTAGATATTGTTATAAATATGTTTCAAGAGTAGAATCATATAAAAATATATGCGTATAGATATATATATATATATATTTTATTTGAGTAATGACGACAATTTTAGAAATAGGAAAACAGTTTTTTTTTAATATTTAAGACTTTTACAAATAAATGACATGATGTTTTTAAAGTTAATATTTTTTTTTGTTTTAATATTTTGTATGTACATATGTTAATACAATTTTTTTTTTGTACATATACATAAGAATATATTATACTCAAAATATATAATATGTATATACAAGTTAAATACCATACGTCCCTAATAATTGCAACTAATAGAAATTGAGGTTTGTTTTTTGTAAATACTGATTTTGTTGTTGTTATCAAATCGGAAAGCCAGACTCACATTTAAACTTATATCTTGTATAGTATAACAAAATAACACTAGAAATACCTTCTAATGAGTTAAAGTAGTGTTATGCTGAAGGAAACAACTCCTAAAAATAATTTGTTATTAATAAGTTTGATAATAAATGAGTTTAATAACAAATTAAACATGTTTTGCAGACTAATGAATCGATGTTTGACAATCTGAAGATCTTGACTAGCCGTACTTAACTTAATATTGCATATATAATTGCATATAATCAACTAGTCGTACTTAAGTTTCAGTTTCGTTAAGAAAAATTTGGCAAATTTGAACGTGTTCGTAAACATAACCATTAAACATAATTTTATGTTTATTTTTGATCAAAAACTTTAAAAAAAATCGTTATCCTTAAACAATTAGACAGACAATAGATCGAAACAAAACGAAAAACATAGCAGCTTTTATCGATATTTTATTACTGTCACATTACTGTCACATTTAATGATTAGAGCAAGCACATCTATTACAGTTTGTCTTTGAAATCTTGCTACATTTTTGTGCAATATATATCATCATTTAGTGGGCTTAGTATATAACTCTCTTGTTATTATATTGTTGTTAAATATTATAATATTGAATTATTAATATAATAAATATATAAATAATATTGAATTAATTGTATACTTATTATTGAATTATTAAATCATAAATTAAAATGTTTTAAATGATTTAACTATGTATAACATTTTTTAGTAGGAAAATAATAAATTAATATAAAAAACAATATCAAATTTTGTACATCTAGGGCATTTTCATATAACTCTAAAGGCTTAATAAACATGTTTTTTTTTTAATTTTAAATTTAATAATAATTTTTTCTATTTTTGAATTTAAAATTTCTAACATAGAGTTACGTTCATAGAATTACGTATACAAAGAAATTCACTAATTCATTCAGCAATTGTTACAATTATCGAGGGTCTACTGTATAATTATGTATTTTATTTAAAAATGAAAATATTTTAAATTTTCTTAAATAATTTTTAAATGATATTATTTAAAAAATCTAAGAATTATAGCAAAAAAAAAAAATATTTACGATTCTGCGATATATAGATAGAGAATAGTGAGGAAATTTTTATTTTTAAAAATAAAGAAAATTGGCGTAATATTATGAAAGAATTTTCTTTATTTGTTTTGCTTTATTTTATTTTGTGTTTGTTGGGAAACCCAAAAAAAAAACAAAAAAAAAACAAATTTTTAAATAAATAAAATAAAAAATGTTTATGAAATAGAAAATTTATTTTAATTATACTTTTTAGAAAATGTATATAAAATAAAAATTTAACTATGTGTGACATTTTAAAATTTTTCTACCTATAATAGTGATTGAAATGTTTCAAAATATTTTACATATTAACAAATTAATATTAAAAGTAATAAATTATTGTTGAAATGTGTTAATTTAAAATAAATTTTTAATTGTTCTTAAAAAATTTTTAAATGAAAAACAAAGTTATTTTCACACTTCGCAATTTTCACAATTTTCTGTTCAATTATTTAAGATAAAAACTTGATAACAAATTATATATTTTAAAATTTATAAATTTTATTTAATTTTACTATATTGTTGATGAATAAAAAGGACTATTATGAAATTTATATATTAAATAAGGGAAATATGTTAAGGTTATATGTATATACCAAAATTTAGGTTTACTATCTGACTAATAAAAATATAAATTTTACACATTGAACGAATGTTTCGTTTATTTTGAAGTTATAAATTTAAATTAAATAATTTAATTGTAGTCAGGTTTCCGTTCACAAATAATTATTTTAATATTTAGCATTATAATTATTTTATATATTTTTACAATATCTTTGTCAATATTTTTTTTATCTTTGTCACTTGTCAAAATTTGACAATATTTTATTTTTGTCCAATTGTCAGTAGCTTATGCATTCAAAATCTTTTCATACAATTAAATGCGGTATTGCAATTTTCAATAAATACACTCTAACCACATTCACAATGTGTTTTTTTCAATATCAAGTTATGTAACAATTAATCTGAAATAAATAGGATAATACACAATTATACACACATATATTCGAACACATACTTTTTTTTTTAATATTTCAATATTTTTAGAGAGATATATTCTAACTTTTTAAACTCTTTTAGTTATGTTATTTGTATTAATTTTAAAGATCGATTATCTATAAAGAAAAACAATTTTTTGATTAATTTTCGTAAATCAATTTTCTTAAATGTATAACAGTTACAATAAAAAAACCTTATTTATTTCACTTAAATCAAAAACTTGACAAATTTAATTTCGGACACTTAATAGTTTATTTAATGCTATACATGTATTGTAGCTAAATAAATAATATCGGATAATATCACTTTTTGCTCCCTATAACAATTCTTAGGTGGTCTGCTATGAATAAAATTTAATGAGATGTTGATGTTTATCAAATATCCTAGGTATCCAATCCCAAATCTGACTTTCTATCAAATCTTTTTATACCAGATATTTATAACCGTTATTTTGAAAATTTTCAACAGCGGCTCAATTGGATTCAGATCTAGACTAAATGTAAAATAAAATAATATAATTCACTAGCGTATTCAGTTCCAAATTTTTAACACTAAAATGCTGATAATCGTATAACTTATTACTCTAAAGTTCACACCAAGCCTTGATTTATTTAGAAGGAGGTACAAGTTTGCATAATACAATGCATTAACAAAGGCCACACAATGACTGCTGACATATACATATAATTTCAGACAAGTAAGAGGCTATTTTAAAAGCCCTGAGTTCTCCAATTTTTAAATCACAACCTGATTTTAACTGTTACAAAACATTATCAAAACTAGTAAAAGAAACAATATTGTACGGCTTAGTGAAGGCACAAATTCAACTTGTTTGCACAATGGATCTCACTGGTGTAAGTGTGTCGTCTCACTGGCAGCAATTACTTATTATATTATTGATATAATGTAATGAGAAAGCAGATATATAATTGCAAAAACAAGTCCTCCGATGAGCCAATTATTATCTTCAATTTATTTACAAAGAATTATTTTCAATTGGCAAATTAAAGAAACCAATACCATATTTGTGATGTGAACAATGCATGACCCACGACGATATTCATTTAATTATTTTATTTATTTTTTTATTTATTTTTATTAGTGAACTTGCAGATAAATCTGCGAAACAGAAACTTCAGATCCTTTTCCCTTTCGAGATGTGGACCTTTTCAACAAAGCCCACGACAATATTTTGATAGAATTAATTTAATTTCTATTTATAGTTCAATTGGAATTCCCCGATTGTAGTTCATTTTCTTGAAATCATATTAAATTTTCTGTTGATTAGTTGATTGTATTCTACCACTGTCATTATAACATTATAAGATACGGCTTGATAAAATTTTGAATTTGAATAAAATAAAATACTAGGTAGGTACATATTTTAAATATTAATTTATTTAAAGGTTAAATATTAATTTATTTTTTCTACTCAAACTCTATCCATGCAATAATATTATTAAATATTACTTAACCATATACCAAATTAAATGTATTTTTATTAAACTAACTTAAAATTATTATTCTAATGAATCTAAAATTATAAAATCTGTATCCGTTTAGTTTTTTTTTTCTATTATTAATTCTATTTAAATAATTTTCATTTTTTTTGTTTTATTTTAATTTATAGCCACAAATTAGTCAATAAAATTTTTTTTAAAATATAAAAATATTTTTTTTTAATAATAAAATGATTATAATATACAATTTTATATTGCAGTTTCAATAAATTAAACTAACAAGTCAGTCACATTGAAATCCATATAGAGATAATCTAAAATTCTTAAGTTAATATCTATATACATATCTATACATATACTACATATAAAGTATGTATAGTAGGTATTTACATAAATAAATATGTACATAAATATCTATTAAATTTATAAAATAGATAATAAATTTTACCCCCTTGTTAAACTTGGTTAGAAATCACTATAGAATTAAAATGAATGTACACAAAAGTAGAATTTAAAAAACGAAACGTTTTTCTAGTTATCTAATTCCATAGAAATTTATTGATCGTATTTTTTATTTTATTATTTTTATTATTATTATTTTTTTTTTTTAAATATTCAACCGCAACAATAACAACGATAACCTAAACTAAAAAAATAAAAAAAAAAAAAAAAAAAAAAAAACTCATTACCATCTCTCACACCTTTCTTTTTGAAGAAAACCATACATTTTTCTGCCTTCATTGTTATCAAGAGCAATATATAAGCTAAATTGGTAAATACGCTCAAAACACCAACTATACCAATTATTATTTCCATTGCAGTGTTTTTTTTTTATTCAAATGGATATAAAAAAAACAAAAGAGAAAACAAAAAAAAAAAAAACAAGACCCTAAAAAACATTCTTTTTATATTCTTTTTAAAATAAAAAATCATTTGGGCGCCGAAACGTCTGGCATAGCAAACTATTTAAATGACTGACTCTACATATATATACGTATGTTTGTACATTTTTGTATGTATATAACAATAATATATTATATTAACCGCTGACGGTAGTTGTGTTAGTTCAAACAAACAAAAAATAAAAAAAAAAGTAAAATGGAAAAAAGAAAAACAAGAAAAAGAAAAAAAAGAAAAACCAAGAATATAATACTACAACAAAAAAAAATATTGTGCGGTTTAGTGAAGCCACAAATTCAACTCGTTATGAAATGGAAACAAAAGTCAATACTATATATATATATATATTTATTATATATATATCCCAATATACAGCTATTATATGCATATATATATATACTATTTCGAATAGTACATATTACCAGAAATATATATATGTCTATACATATATATCTTATAGAATGTTGTAATTTAAATCATATTAAAAGAGGAAATACGAAGGCATATAATATCATTTTAAATCTCATAAAGTCAACACCATTAAATATTATTTAACATTTCTCCAATCTAACCCAGCCATTTAGTCTGGTCTAGATGAAAAATGAATTTGAAAAAAAAACCAACAACAAAAAATTAAAAACAATTTTTTTTTTTTTGTTGTATTTGACTGTGTTGATTATTCCTTTAATACACACAATTACAACAGTGTTGAATTCATTTGGTGCAGTGTATATATATTATTATAGTAAAATTGGTAAAATATACAATTAAAGGGATCATTAAAGTATAGATAAATTTAAATATTTAAAAAAAAGAAAGTAAAAAACAAAAAAAAACAAAAACGGTTTTTAACGATTGATTGAAATTTATGTAGGTGGAATCACATATTGATGTAAAACTAGGATATCAAATGCATAGAATTCAGAATTTATATACCAATAATTATTTTGATTTATATATACATATATATTACATAATATATATAGATTTGATTTTTAAATACTAATCTTCGAATCGAATAAGTATATCGTTTTTAATGTCAGTTTAAACACCTAAAAGGCTCAAACTATGATTAAAATATTGTGCTTGTATTGTATTTGATCATCAAAAAGACACTATTTAGTGTTGCACTAGTAGAGAACCCAAGTAGAATATACATAGTAAATAACCGTATATTGTTGGAATCGCGGACATTCTAATATACAGACTGTATACTTAAGTAGCGAATAATTTCGCTAGAGAAAGGTTTGAAATTGATTTCATCTCAGTGGATGGAAGCTTCTATATAGCCATAACAGAGGTTTGTTATAGAATTTGATGAACTTTGTCTGGTATAATATTAAGTTTTGTTAATAGTTATAGCTCCTGAAGTTAATAGAGTGAAAATTGGAAAATTGTGTCAGTTTAATAGAAATGAAGATTATGAAGATAATGGGTATATTGGCACATCAATTAATATTAGTCTTCATGATACTTATTACATATTTGCTTATTTCCATTATGTTGTTTGCTTGACTGGTTGGCATTATTAATAAATCCCAGTGCAACTGCAACATTATCCACTGATGGGACTGGGGCTTATCAATAATGATAGCTGTCTTGAATCCACAAGGTTCTTGACACTCAAAAAGATAGTAAGCATATCATCTGGGAGTGCCCAGGTCTAACAGGAAGATGGCATATGTTTGATAATCTGATAAAGAGATGATTTGAAAATAAGTAATTAAAAATTAGTGTATCGGTTTAAGTCCAGAAACTTCAGAAATCACAGGATAAAGCCATGCAGTATCACGACCTATAGAAATCAAGCAAATTTTCAAGGTAAAATATTAACATAATCTATATCAGAAGCAATTGCACTATTCCCTAATTTTCTTTACAGAAAATAGATACTTAAACAGGCCCTCCGAAGTGAAATGAATTGAAATAACCGATTACTGTACAGATAAATAAATAGAAGAAAACGAAAAGACTGATAATTTATATGTAAAAAACGACAAATAATTTTCAATCGGACAGCTAAAATAGATCTCTGAATATATAACAAAGTTTATAGTTGAGCTGAAAACAAGCTGAAGTTATTCTTGAGAGAATCGAGAAGGCAAGATAAATAATTATGTTAGTGACTTCTTTAATTGTAACATTTTAATTTGTTTTAATTCGATTTAAGACAAATTACGGTCTGCATTAAAATTTGCCACCCCTGAAATTCTTCAATCGAACATTTTTGATTCGATGAACCATTAAAGTTTTAGTGCCTTCTCCGATAAGACTTTTGTATAAAATTTATTAAAATGAAAAGAACATGAAGTAGTTCCAGATGTTAATTTTTCTGCACCATTAAGATTTTGTATTGCCATATTTGTAGATTTACGTTCCGCTTTTTAGTAAATTCTCATCATTGTATGCCGTAATGGTCTAGATTTCTTTAAGTATCAAATCATACAATTAGGTTGAATTAAATTAGGTTCTGAGTCTTCTGGGATTCTGATATGATTCTTTTTTTTCTATTTATATTTTGAACAAGTTTTGTTTTAGCCAAACTTATACTACTTACTTATTGACATGGTCAATATAGTCAAGTCATTATTCCTATCGTTATGTTCAACTGGGTCCTGTTGAAATCTAAATAAAAAACTACAGTTTTCTCCAGAAAGCGTGTAGGGGTATTCTACAAAACGGGGCTGGCACTGCCAATGCTTTCCTTTTAGAATAATCGGAAACTTCATTTCCTGCAATGTCAGAATTTCCTGGTACCTACAGTAATTTAACATTATTTATTTTCATCAAGATTTGTCTATATGCAATTGTAGGTATATTATTTGAAAATGTTAATTGTGATTCTTTGTTCACCACCATACTTTTCAATTTTTGAAACAGTTGGGCCAATTAGACTCAATATTTTTAGCTAACTTTTTTTTTTTTTTTTAAATCGATTCAGATGAATTCCTAGTAACCTTATCATTTTTTTTATTTGTAGTAGCAATAATATGTATTGTATTTATTTATTTATTTACATGTTTAATTCAAACATGTTAGATGTTAGATTTTATAAGAAATACTTGCTTTAATAAAATAAAATCAAATAAAATAAAATAATGTAGTAGAAAACGTTAAAATATGTAAAAATGTTTAAAATGTAGATACGTTTGAGAACAGTCAAATAAGAGATTAAAAAGTAAGGTTAGGGTGGTAGAATGTTCATTGAATTAATAAAAATAATAATTTTAAGTGGAATGAAAAAAGTTAGAGCATTAAAATTACTGTTTAAATTGTGTCTTACTTTTAAAATGTAGTTTACATTTATAATGTATAGTAAAAATAATAAAAAAAATAAAAAAATAACACATATTTATATTTCGTTACACTTCATCGGATAAATACACATCAAGTCGATTCATCAATTTTTAACCTTACTTTACTATTTTTTTTTACACTGAAATATGTAATGAAATTCTAAAGTTAACCCTGTTTTTCTATGCTCAATTTGTACGTGTACATACAAAATTGTAAAACATTGTAAAACATTACAGTCTGCTTTGTTAACATTTAAAATGCAATTTGATGCTTGTTGAATGAAAATATTAGCATAACATAAAATGCCTTACCATAATGTCATCTGTATTTAAATTCATTTTTTTTTTCTTTATATTTTTATAGTTTTGTTTTTTATGTAGAATAAAAACAATTTAAAACAAATTTTCTTTTTAAAAAAAAGAAAAAAAACAAACAAAAAAAAATCTGCAAAATATTTGTACAGCCTAGTATTTATTTTTTAAAGTATTTTGGATATTTTTTTTAAATGAAGCAAAAAACACAAGACAAAAAAAGTTTTACTAAAATTAATGTTTAAAAAAAAAAAATAATAAAAATTCAAGTAGGTATGTATGGATATGGAAACCCCATAAAAATTTTCTCATAAAATATACATACACACATACATATATTATTTATTCTTCGATCGATTTCTCTTTTCTTTTCCTTTAGGATGTCAAATTCTATTCATAACAAAATAACTTGGTTATTCTCTGAATGCATTCTTGAATATATGATATATATATGTATATATATATATATTGTATATATATATTATTAATGTGCAACAATGAACTAAAATAATAAAAATAAAAATGTATTATTAAAAAACAGCATGACGCCTAAAGATATTTCCTTTTTTTTTTAAATTTCTTTTATTTTGTTTTTTTAAATTACAAAACACAAAAAAAAAAAATTAATTATTTGAAGTTTGGTTGTTATTTAAAGACAAATATTAAGCCTTAATCGAAATTAGTGGATTTACGGTTTTATATTTAAAGAAACAACATTCAAATTAAATATTGCTAATTATTTATAAAGAAATGTTTTTACATTTAATTAATTGTATAAAAGATTGTATTTCGGCTTGTATTGGTTTTTCCGAAATTATGTGTGTAAGGAATCGGCTGTTCTAAATCTAAATTTCAAAGAAGGTTGATTTACTCCTTTGGATTGTTATTGAATTTAATTCAGTTATTCTTGTATTATATACCATGATACCATGTCAAATGGAATGAATAATAAACCGGGATCTATTGCATCAACTAATTATCACTATTATCAACTTAATTATCACAACTTTGTTCAACTTATTATTTGTATAACGTCTGCTAAAGCAATTACACTTTTTTTTCTTTATAACTGAC
Source organism: Argyra leucocephala (assembly GCA_963942445.1). Classification (NCBI taxonomy): domain Eukaryota; kingdom Metazoa; phylum Arthropoda; class Insecta; order Diptera; family Dolichopodidae; genus Argyra; species Argyra leucocephala. The sequence continues at coordinate 107,013,260 of OZ012681.1, forward strand.
TTTGTAGGTAGTTAGGTCGCTGAAAATGATAATTCCACTTGCATCTAAAAAAACTAATTGGCACGGAATGCGAGTGACATATTTGGTATTGTTGGTTATTTTCGGGGTTCAAAAATTGTCAAAAGGTATTGAGTTCCTAGAACTAATCTGTGCGAATTTGTAGTGTACTAATTTATTTTGTGCAATACTTCTGGGTTATTAGATCAAAAATCTATTTAGTCAATATCAAATAAAAGTGTAACAAAAACTTTGAAAATAATGTGATAATAGTTTGCAAGATTATAAGTGATACACGTACGTGCATACATGTTGATGACGCAATATTAACTCTAATACTTAAATATCAAACCATTTTTTGTTTTCACTTGGGATTTGTTCATTGCTGATGGGAATATTTGGTTTGATTTATTTATTAAACTATATCAATAAGAGCCCACCGCCATTTGACATGTGAACCAGTTCGCATTGCGGATGTTTAACAAATATAATTAACTATAATTTGCATAACATTCGGTGAAACATGCATTAATGTGTCTTAGCACATGTCTTACACAATTGACTCAAATAAAATTATTAATCTGTTATATTAATTATATTTATCTGTTATACTAATTGCATAATTGCATACATAAATAAATCTTGCTTCTAAATCTTCTATATCTAAAAAACTTTTTGTGAGAATTTTGAGGTGCCTATATTTGCAGGCTACATTTGCATCAAGTTTCGTATTAAAATGTTGGCTTATTTAGTAAAACTTGTAAATGTTTTACTAAATAAGTTAATTAGTTACGTAAGCTGAAATCGTTGTGTAATTGATTAATGCTATGCATGTAGATATGTAAATTGGGATTTAGACATCATAAGCCATCCCAGTTATACATTAATTTTATCAAAAAATAAGTTTTTTAAACGTTATATGGGTTTGTTATATATAAAACGGGATGGGTATGTTTGCTGTTTTTCTCTTCCGAAATTTGTATGCTATTTTAATCATTTTACAACACATTCTGATTTGAAACATACTACTTTCACACTTTCAATTTTTTTTTAAATTCCTCGTTCTCTGATTGGTAAATCCTAGTAACGAACTGCAGACTTCTGGAGTAGTACTAATTCAATTTTAAGTTAATTCAATTATAATAATTATATAGTTTTCCTTACATGTCTGTCTTCAGTTCTGTGTGTAACGCTAGAGCGTATTTACGAATTGAAATTTCAAAAGCATATGCAATAATAGTTATGAGATAAGAAAAAATACATTTCATCGTGATTGTATTCAATAAATTACATTTCATACACTACATACTCTACATACTAATAATCACTTATTTGGTTAAATCGGGGTGAAATCGATTCGAGACATATAAATAAATAGCGATTTTTACGTCAATCTTTTCATCATAATTTTTACATAATAAAATTTTGCACTGTTCTCAAGTTCAAAGTAAAAAATCGAGTTAAATAAATTTTTTTTATTTAATTGAATTTCGTCATTCATGACGGATTATGGGGTTAGTTATATGTAATGAATGAGTAATTATCGAATGTTATGAATTAATTCTTATCAATTCAAGTTATTGAAAATTCAAATTTTTAATTTATATTTATAAGTAAAACATCTCTAGGGACTCTGATCTCAGCTTTTTTCCACTTTTTTGCTAGTAACCGAATAAGATTATTATGGATTTTATAGTTCGTTACAAAACGAGGGTTCGAACTGAACATGCGAGATTATTTATTAGAAGGTATATGTTATATATGCAGGTATATACATCTCAATATCAAAACAATATTTAAGCTTATAAATATGTAGGTTGAAATTAGTATAACAGATAATTTTTGAAATTAGTATAACAGATAAATATCATTAATATAATAGATTAATAATTTTGTTTGTGTTAAATATGTATGTTAAAATATGTACATATATTAAATACGTAAAGAAAAGAACAAATAAAAGAAAAACAAATTTTAAAAATTAAGATTTTGTAATATGATATTGAAAAGTTTGGGATTTTGTATTTTTGAATTATGGATTTCGTATCCAACCGCACAGAGTGTATATTTTTATAAATCCATATATTCTCACTTTACTCGTTATTTTCATCTTCAAATGACCTTTCATTAGCATCTCATTTTCAGTTACATATGCTTCATTTACTTGTTACCCTTAAGTAAACTTAATTTATCTTAAAAAATGCAAAAAGATTAGATCTTTGCTATGAAGCAAAGAAAAAATAAATTTAATTTATTAATTAAAAATATAAAATGACCATATACTCAGCACCTACTGCAATTAACACATTTTTAAAAATTTCTAATTTGCAGCTAGTTTTTTTTATCTTAATTAAATTTTATTTTAATTGAGTTTAAAAAAGTCAATTGTTGTTGAATTTATAATAAAAAAAAAAAATTTTCCAGTTGAAAATTCGATTTTTTAAATTGTACTCAGTTTTAGAAAATTATCTGAATCGAAATGAAGAATCTAATTTTATCAATAATATTTTTTTATATTATTAATAATTTTTTAATAATATTAGGTTATCGCGTACAATTTGATAATTTAACTTTTATTATGGATAATATTGAACCTTTTAAGGATAATACTGTATTTCATAAAGGTCTAAAAAAAAATTATCTCAAATAAATTTGTAATAATATTGAATTATAATATGTTCAGATCATCCCGACAAATGTTATTATAGTCCAACTGGATTCACATGGAATGTAGGAGAACATTGGGGTCCAAAAGGAAAATGTTGGATTGCTAGATGTGTTAAACCCGGAGTGGCAATTGTTTTTTAGTAAGTGGTAATGTATGTATTTAGAGATAGTGGAGATATAGTTTTGAAATTAAGGATTATCAATAGGAAAAATACGGTTCATTAATCAAAATTAAATTCAATATTATATTTTAAAAACTTATTAAGATATAAAAATAAAACAAATGTGAATTCAAAATAGAAGTGTAGTGAATTAACGACTTAGTAAATGTCAAAGTTAATGTTAAAGTATTTTTTTAAAAATTGATTTTCATTATAGCATTACTTTTATTAATTGTGACTACTTTATTCAAACTAAATAAACTTTAATTTTCATTAACATTTTTAAAATAATAATGAAAGGTGATTTTCATTATCATTACTTTTTTTAATGTAATTTTCATTTAATCATTAATTTGTATTACTTTTTCCAAATTGAATAAACTTTAATTTTCCTTAACATTACTTTTTAAAATAACAAGAAAGTTAATTTTAATTATCATTACTTTTTTTAATGTAGTTTTTATTTAATCATTACTTAGTATTAATTTTTTCAAATTTAATAAATTTTAATTTTCATTAACATTACTTTTTAAAATAATAATGAAAGGTGGTTTTCATTATCATTACTTTTTTTAATGTAATTTTCATTTATTCATTACTTTGTATTACTTTTTCCAAATTGAATAAACTTTAATTTTCATTAAAATTACTTTTTAAAATATCAAGAAAGTTAATTTTAATTATCATTACTTTTTTTAATGTAGTTTTCATTTAATCATTACTTAGTATTATTTTTTTTCAAATTGAATAAATTTTCTAACATTACTTTTTCCAATTACTTCTGTTTAATGTGAATTTTAATTTTGTTATTAGTAAGCAGCATCTTAAATGGATCTTCTGCATCATCTTTTCAATAACAATGAAACTCAATTATCTTTATCATTACACCTTTTTCACTGACAATAAAAATGAATAAAATAATTGAATTATACTAACTTTATTAAATATTATTTCAATTACCATTACATTTTCCACAACGAATTCATTTTCAATAACATTTTATTTTCATTATCATTACTTTCCGCAATGACAAAAAAATTCATTCGTCATTACTTTTTCAAATGTTAATACAAAATTGATTTCGCACTAAAAAACAAATATGTATTGCTTTCAAATAATCTTTAATTATTGAATTACATTCTTATATTCTCTAATTGTATATGTATTATATTATTTCAGTTGTGGTAATGTTAGTCCATCTAATGATGGTTATACAAATAAATATTGTCAAATAATTGGAATGGATTTAAAACAACCTTATCCAAAATGTTGTAATCGATATTTATGCAGAAGTTTAAATTCACGTCCATATTTATATAATCCGGTTGTTGCTGGTGGTGGTCGTGAAATACCAAATTTTAAAACATTTGGTAATATGAAAAAGAGATTTCCATCTTATAAAAATTTATTCAGATCAAATGATACTTGTAGATATAATAGAATTTAAAATAATAAATCTATATATTATATTTAAATATTTATAATATTATATTTAAATATTTATAAACAAAATTGTTTTAATATAATATTATAAAGTGTATTGCTTGCTAAGGGTTACAGAACTTTGAAAATTCTTCATTTTATTTGATTAAATATTGTAGGTAATCAATGAAAATTTTTGGCATTAAAAATTTAATATCGTTTACTTTTCGAATATTTTTTCTGTTATAAAATAATCTTATCATTAAAACTATATTTTTATTACACTATTAATTGGGATAATAAATAGAAACTAAAAAGCCATATTTAATATTATATTAGCAATAAATAAGTAAATAATATATATTTATATACCTATTTATATAATATAATTGTAATTGTTACGTTATAATAAGGATTAAATTTTAATACTAAATAATTTAATTATATTCATGTGGATTATAATTTTGTACTTTTGAGTGGACAAATAAATAAACTCTATATATATATGTCTTTAAAAACTTATTTTTATTGTATTTAACGATAAAAATTTGAATTTTCTACAATTTACGATATAAAAAACTATTGAAAATCAGTGTATCATGAATGCTATTAACAAGAAAAACAATGTTTTCAATGTAATAAACTATCATCCCAATTTATTTGGTGGGAGTTGAAAATGTTAAAGATTCTGATCATTTTGACCTTTCATATCGATTAACACATTCCTTAAGTTTGTTCATGTCTGTATAGTTCATCTATCGATTTTTATAGTATGAAGTATGTGCAACCATTTAATCAAATTGTATTTAATTAATTGAATAGCTTATTAAGATTGGCATTATATGGAGTTTCATGTTTTAATATAATTGAATTCAAAACTTGTAATTTTAATAATAATTTTTTTTTAAGCAAAATTATTTCACATTTACTAAAACTTTAAATGAACGGGTAAACTTGTTTAGATTTGTATCTGTTTGTTAACTCAAAACTTAGGTTTTTTTCAAATCTTTTATTACAAAATTTGAAATTTGAGTTGTCTTCAATTAGAATATCTACCATATTTTCATTTCATAATATAAAAAAATATAATATTGTTCATTCTTATCGCTAATTTATTGAAAAATGGCATGGTTACTGGAATGCAGGTAAATTTCAAATGATATTTATTTATTTTCAGGTAAATAAGACAGAAGATATATAAGATATAAGATATAAGATATAAGATATAAGATATAAGATATAAGATATAAGATATAAGATATAAGATATAAGATATAAGATATAAGATATAAGATATAAGATAAAAGATATAAGATATAAGATATAAGATATAAGATATAAGATATAAGATATAAGATATAAGATATAAGATATAAGATATAAGATATAAGATATAAGATATAAGATATAAGATATAAGATATAAGATATAAGATGTAAGATATAAGATATAAGATATAAGATATAAGATATAAGATATAAGATATAAGATATAAGATATAAGATATAAAATATAAGATATAAGATATAAGATATAAGATATAAGATATAAGATATAAGATATAAGATATAAGATATAAGATATAAGATATAAAATATAAGATATAAGATATAAGATATAAGATATAAGATATAAGATATAAGATATAAGATATAAGATATAAGATATAAGATATAAGATATAAGATATAAGATATAAGATATAAGATATAAGATATAAGATATAAGATATAAGATATAAGATATAAGATATAAGATATAAGATAATACCTGTACCTGACACCTCTATAATAGGTATGTGATTAATAGCATGTACATTTGAATTTGACTTTTTATTACGATGATCATGTCTCTTATTTCTAATCTCATTTTACATCTTGTTTTTCTTTCTATATTTTCAAAAATATAATTTGGCTATCGTATTGTTTTAAAAAATAAATATGCAAAAGATTAGATGAACTACTATCGTTAATCATTACACAAGATCCCGATTGACAGAAATATTACGAATACTATCTGGGATTCCGACGGTTTCTGTGTGTTTACAGTTAAGATATAGTTTTCAGGTTAATAGGTTTAATAGATTCAGGTTCAAAACTAAATAAGGTATTTAAACTAAATAATGAACTATAGTGTTCAAAATTATAATTAAATATAAATAATTAATTTTCAGTATAATATGAGATCACTCACTCATGTCATAGAAATTACTCATGCTTGACTATGCAGTGAATAAGTTATTGAATAATAGTAGTAATAGTAGCAATAGTAGTAGTTATAGTAGTATTTAGTAGTAGTAGTAATAGAAGTAGTAGTTAGTAGTAGTAGTAATAGTAGTAGTTAGTAGTAGCAGTAGTAATAGTAGATAGTGGTAATAATGTAATTTAATTTCTTTTGCAAATAAACATTCTACTTCAAAAAAAATTTTATTATTTTTCCATATTTGATAACAATCAGAATCTATCATCTTCAAAACTCACAAAACCTTATCACATTTCGTTTAAGAATTCCAGTAACTGCAGTAAAATAAAAAACAAACCCAACAAAACATTCATGTCCTAATCGGACTAAGAATGCATAACCTTCTGATTTATGCATAAAAATTACACGCTCTCGATTGGCTTTCATTTTCGATTAAATTTGAATATAACATCTCCATAAATAATATATTGCTTTTAAATCTTTAATTAATGATCTTACTGCATTCTAAAGTTGACCAGACTAAAATATTTTTTTTTTTTTTTTTATTAAGTTTAAAATTTATTTCCAATTTTGCTTTTACACAATTTTAACTACATAAATAAAAAATACAATTTTATAAAAAAGTGCGAAATTAATATTTTTTATCGAGGCGTTTAATATTCATATATAATAGGTTAGATATAAATATACATACAAAACATACATATATTTTATTTTATATTTTAAAGTTTTTGTTTTTTTCTTTTGTAAATTGATCGTGTGGGGTGACAAATATACATGGAAAAATAAAATTTATTCATAAAAACAAACCAACCGAAAATGATTGTAGGTAGTAAACGCCACCTAAATTTATGAACCATTAAATTGTGTCACATATTCTGGAATGTTTTCAAAATAAATTAACAAAAAGAGAAAAAAAAAATAAATACAAAAAAAAAAATAATAGAAAATAAAAATTAATGGAAAAATAAATTTTAATTATGAAATAATTTTTCCCTCTCACTCTCTAACACCACCATCTATCTAAAGTTTAAGAGTTTTTTGTATTAACTAAACTAAAATATGTAAGTGTATCTAATACAATATTGACAGTTGAATTACTGTTCGCACAGTTGCTATTTTTAAGTTTTTTTTATTAAATTGTTTTTATAATTTAAAAAAGAAAAAAAAAAACAATTTTTTGTATATATATATATATATAATATTTATATTTTTTTATCCAATATTTATGATAATTTTTTACAATTATTATTTTGAATGAGAGTAGTAGAGCACGTTTACTAATCCAACGTTCATCGTAATTTATATATACATATATAATTATTGAATACAATTTATTTGTAGAACAGTTTATATTCAAGTACATACTTTTAAGTGCAATGAGTACTAAATTTTGTACTATGAAATAGTATTGCACATTAAACTGAGTGCTTAGATGTGAGTGCATAAAGTGCAACAAAGCACACTTTGAATGTAAATATGTACACCAAAGATGTTTATTTAATTTTGTACTTGCGACAAATTAATTGTTTAAATTTTTTAGTATCTAAGAATAGAAGTATTTTCAAATTATTTAAAATTGAATAATAATATTAATAATAATAACAATAATATAACATACTCGTGTAATAATAAAATAAATTTTTAAATAAAAAAAAAAAAATAAAATTTAAATTTAAATTTTATTTATAGATACTCAAGATGAAAAATTATGAATAATTATTACAGATTAGATTTCTGTAAAAATAAAATAAATTATTGTAAAAACTATGGAAATAGATGAAATTTATTTTAAATCAGGTGAAAAGACGAGGTATTAGTACAAGGGAGGGGTAATTACGAGCCATTGTTTCATTGGAAAACGTGTCAGAAGACTTGACCTGACTGAAATGATTTTTACAGTAGTACAGAACGAACAGTGCAGAACTGTAACTGCTCGGTTTTTACCACAAAAGGAAAAGCTATCTTCTTGCCTTTCTGGACTCACTGATGACCTTGCAGACGTTAAAATCTAAGACCTCCATCGCTGTATAAAACGCTCAAACTGGTTTAAAATGTAGTTTTGTGTGAAGAAACATAGGATTACAATAGACCTCATTGGTCTCAGATTATCAGCGAATTGCCAGCATATAACGAATTGCCAGGATCAATTACCACCTATCCATTCATCTACTCAGAATAATAATATTCTACATAATAGACTTGTTAGTTTAACACTTTTTTTTGTTAACCATTTTACTTTAACATTATGAAATAATTGTAAGAGGATTATTAAATTTTGATTTTTAGGTCTAAATGCAGTATAATTAATATTTTATTTAAAATTTGTAGTGCTAGCATTTAAAAATCTTGTTTAATACAAATTATATTTTAACACAATTAAATTGTCAATTAAACTAAACTCAAATATGAAAGAAATGAACTGAAAGGGTTAATAAATATTTTTGGTTAAAAAATAAAACAAAAACACCAATTAAATAGATGAAAACTATGATATCATTTAGTTCCCTAATGCTCAGATTCATTAAAATATTACATGTGTCATTAAATAGACCTATGCAAGGATTTTACAACAACTGTAACGGAAGCGAGGACATTAAGACTAACCCTCACTTAACATTCAATTTGATCTAATATTATTGAAGAAGGGCTTTACTCGGGTTAGTCCCCAAATCCACGAAAAATACAATCCATAATGACTTTTGCAAAAAAAAAAAAAATCTATAAGAAAACGATTCCTTTTTTTGTTATTGCTTTTATTTATTTCACTTTATTATGTAGTTTAATGAATTTATAGGGAGATTTGTCCCTTTTACAGAATGTTTACCAATTATTTTTATGCGTAGCCACTGTTGGATGGAAAAAGGGCCACAACAACAAAAATTCAAAATCAATACGATTAGTCTTATAACAATTTTATGGATTTTGTATTGATGGATTTTTTTTTGTGGATTTTGGGTGTTGGATTTTTATTTCTGAATTTCGGTTTGTGAATTTGCTCACCAACCCCTATACTCTTCTTTTCTCTATATTATTGTCAGTGACTTAACCTATTTCCATTTTTATTGTTTATATTAATATTTATTTAATCACTATTGACTGGCAGTCATTAGTCATCTGATACTATTCTGATAAAAATCTATAAAATGTAAACAATAAGTGACATTTCCAGATTTTGATTTACTTTCAAGTAAAGAAATCTTGAAACGAAGTATATAGAAATTGTTATATACACACAACTTTCTTTTAAACAAAACCACAATTTCAAAATTAATTTGGTTATAGCTTTTCGCATTTAATTAAATATATATACATATATATATCAAAATATCTACTCCAAATTATATGTATTACTTATATACCTTAGCCGCGTTATAAAATTGATTAAGGCACAAAGCCTAAGATAAGGAAGACATGTGGCGAGGGTGAATGTACAAAAAATGCCAAAAAAAATATTAAACGCAGTACTGCACAATACTAGATCAAGAGGTAGACCAAGATCAAGATGGCTAAACGAAATCGAGGACAAATGTCGAAAGAATGGAGCTAACGGATGAAGGACAATTACACTATATAGAGAGCAAAATTGTAAACGAGGTTAAGGGTCACCCATAGCTGTAGAATTAAAAAGTGATGATGATAAATGATATATATATGACGCGTAAGAATAATCCTGTCTTTAATACCTATCAATTTGATACAATTAATTTTCCATTCAAATCAACTTCTTTATCTTATCGTCGCAAATCATTTTCTGTTATCATATTTAATGTTCGTCAATGTTCGACGCAGAACTCTTTAGAATATCAGAATTGTGCTCAACTGCATTAAATTCGAATCGACACTGAAAAACATCTAGCAAACTCTCCAATACATCATAAATCAAATTATTACATAATATAATAGTTATACAATTATAGTATATACCATCATTATGAATTTAAGATGTTAAACACGATATATATATTTAGAATAAATAACTATATAACAAAAAATAAATAAATTTTAAATTCAAAAAGTGCAAAAAAAAAATAAATAAATAAATCAGAAAAATTCTAAAATTTAGAATTGGACAGATTTATGTATATACATATAAAATATTGTTACAATGAAAAATTAAAATCAACGCTATATTATGCTGTCTAGCAATTCTTTAAGTTTTCCAATTTTGTTTTGCAATAAAGAATTCTAATGAAATTGAACATCTATTTAAATCAATCACTTAATAAAATTTTCTAACTAACTATTTAATTAAATTTAAAAATTAATGATTCAAATATGTATTTAGTATAATACATAATATGTATGTATGTATGTATGTAAAATGTTACACATTATTACTTTTTTTTTCGAGTATTGGTTATAGTATAAAACAACAATGCTCATATTTAAAACAAAAAACAAAAACAAAACAAAGCCCTAGAAACTGATAATTTTTCTTAATAATTCGAATTTTAATTAATATTTAAAAAAAATAAATTAAAAGAGAAATAGAAAAAAACTACAATTATTATAGAGAGTGTTACTTATTGGAAATCAAGATGATATTTGTGAAATATAATTTAGAAACAGTAACAACCAGCAGAAATCAATAATTAAATAGCTTATTATGATTAGCTAAGGACACAAAGAGCATACAATTTGTGAGTGTTATTTACAAAATTGCATGGCAAGATTGTGCCAAATCTTATATAGACTAATTTAAAAGATTAATTACAATTACATTACCATAATATTTAAGAGAGGCCGAGATAGCAGAAAAAATACGGTAGAACACGGTAGAACATTTAGGTCGGCAGTAGCAAAATACATGGTGGAAAATAAACATAAAATTGATAAAAATAATTTACAATCAATAAAAAAAATACACAAATTAGATGTTAATATGAAAGTCTAGCGATATAGAGAGAGCAGGTAGACAAAAGACTCAACACAACCTCAGAAATCGTGTATTTTAATTTATTTAAATTAATTAAGTGAAAATCAAGACAATTAGGTGAAATCAGGCTAACAAATAAACCACCTGCTAGTATTTTTAAGATAGATATTAGGGTAATAAACAATAATAAATATTATAGTAGAAAAATTAGTTGAGTAAAGTATATAAAGAAAATAATATTAAAATACACGTTAATTAGTCACAAGTAGCAATGAAGGAGGTAAGCTGTATATGCAAAAAATATATATACTAAAATGCAAAAAATATATATACTAAAAATTTAGTTTAAAAAATAGTCAATAACTTGAAACTATAAGTTTTTATATACAATATTTCATTACTATAAAAAGGCGTTCTTCTAGGAAATGCGACTTAATTTTATTTAGCACCAATTTAGAGACCTGTGGCAAATATATAAATATTAAATGTAACAATAACAATAGTAATCAGATATAGGTATATATATATGTATATATTATAAAAGTAATCACACCCGTTAGTATTTAATAGTATTATTACGTAGAAATAATTACTCGTTAAGCAACCTTAGAATAAAGAAGTTTAAAACAAACAAAAAACTGTCGTATTCTTAATAAATAGCCCAAAGATCCAACTTTTCTACTTATTATATGTCTTTATTTCAATTTTGGTTTTTACACCCTTTTCTCTTACATCATCAGTGCAGCAGTGCACTCTTATTGAAATTACCCTGTATACATACACATCAAATTTATTATTTACAGTTATTTCAACTATTATGTAAAAAAATGTAAAACGAATTTTCTTTGTTTAAAAATCAATTAATAAAAAACAAAGTACTTTATTATCATAAATCACTTGTGCATACATACAATTAAATAGTATTTAATAATTCTTTTGTTATTGATTAATTTCACACGCATTAAAATGTGATTAGTTGGACTTATCATAATATTGAAGAAAAAAAAATAAAAACAAAAACAAAAAAACAATTCGATTTATTTCATTTTGAATGTTCTAGAGAGACAAAATAGAGTCATTCATTAAAAATGACGAAATTTAATTAATTTTAAATTACGCGATGATCTACAATTAATTAAAAAATTTACAGTTAGTTAATTTTTTTTCTATTAATCATCAAAATATTTATTTAACTATTTTTTTTTTATTTATCTATGTACTATTATACTATCTATATATAGTATGTATGTATAAGACAAATTTTAGACAAAATGTTGGGTACATATCCGGTTCCCTAAAAATGAAATAAATAAAATAATTTTTCTCAAATATCCCTATTATAAAATTTGTATGCAGCTGTTTTATACACAAAAATAATATAAAAAAAAAAAAAATGTTTTATTTAAAAATGAAAAATTCCATTAGAAAATCAAATTATACAGAATTTTAGATAAGTTTTTAATTTTCGTAGAAATAAATATATAAAAAAAAATTTTTTTTTTGTATTTAGAAATAACATAAACGAAAATGAAGCAAAATATAAAAGGAGCCGCCGACAAAATGAAATTAAATAAGATTAAAAATCATCAAAGGTTTATAGCCGCCAAAAACTGCCAAAAATACACATATGACAATATGAGAAAAACTTTTGTAGTTCTTTTTTTTTGCTTTTTTTGTTGTTTTTTTTTTAATTTTTCTGTTCATTTTTGCACACCTAATTTTCATCTTCTTAAATGTGTACATAATTATATTATAAGGTAAAATATATACATATATATATATATGTATATTTTTTTGTAAATAAATATATGTTGTACAATATTTACATAACATACATACAAACATACCTACATAATATTACGAAGAAGAAGTCTTACAAGTTGAAAGAAAAAATTAACTATACCAACAACAACAATATTTCTTTTTTGACCATGCCACTATTCCACACGTCATATTTTCTTGTTGTTTCTACTTATATATTCTATTCCGATTTTACAATGAGCTGCTTAAGCCTTTTTTATTTTTGTTATTTTTATTATTATGATTTTTTTTTTTTTGCAATTCATCTTTTTAACATTTTTATTTTGAAATTTTTTTTTATTTTATTTTAAAAACATTTTTAAAATTAAAAATATCGAAAAAGTAACAAAATAAACACTTGAAATATTATTATTTGAAATTGTGTGGGGGTGGTATTATATGTATATTATGGTATACTTGTAGTGATGGGATTTGAATTTATTTATTTGTCATTGTCAATGCCATTATTATAAATGAAATGTACTAGAAGTTACGTTCAATGTACTTCTAATGCAATATTGTATAATGGCTGATAATGGTTGAAATACATTAAAAGATAATGGGATTTTATTTTTGTCAAGCCTACTAAAATTTTGTAACTTTGTATTATGTAGATTAATTGTTTAATTAGTATTAGATATTGTTTGGAAAATGTAATGACTAATGATGTTATTAGAAATCAATGATTGTTAATTTGAAAGTGATTATTTTGAATTTAGTTTATTATTATTCATATAAGATAGTTTAGGCAGTTAGAAGTAGGAATTTTAGTAGCTTTTGAAAATAATTATTAAGCAATTTCAATCAAAGTTTTTTATTTCGGCATTATTTATTCATTTTTATCGAGACTTTTAACTTTTAATTTCTAGAGAATCTCGAAATTTCACGAGAACTTTGCAATATAAATATTTATGAATGACTAAAGTATTCACCCGCCCCTCGAAATTTGGGAAGGTTTTGGGAAAAAATCCACTCCGTTCCGTTCCAATTTGTTCTTGTACAATTTAATACTTGTATTTGATTTATCTTAGACAAGAACCGCATAAGTAATAATTTATTTAACACAAAAACATTAAATCTAAATTTAATGCTGACGACAAAAAAAAAAGAAACTATGTACATTGGTGAATTGTATGTTAAGATGTAAATTTCTGTATGTTAAGATGTATTAGTATACATGGAGCAAAATTTTTAAATTGAAATTTTTAATTGAAAATTTTTAAAAATGTATTTAGCTACGTCTCTTTATAAATATCTATCATTTGAAAGAATAATCATTAAAATAGGTTCTGCAATGGTTCAGATATTTATATCGAACTTTTTTCAATTGACATCAGTTTAAATATAATGATGATGATGATTTATATATCATTGTTGATTTTTAAATACAATTATATCAACAAAAAATTATTTTATTGGAAAAATTAAACCAAATAATTATAAATGGCCACTTCATTTTAAAATATGGTATCAAAATTAAAAGTATAGTCCAATTTCGGTTTTTTTTTTTAAGTTTATCAAAACATTAGGTTTCAAACGATACTTTTTGTATACAAATTATATCAACAAAAAATTATTTTATTGGAAAAATTAAACCAAATAATTATAAATGGCCACTTCATTTTAAAATATGGTATCAAAATTAAAAGTATAGTCCAATTTCGGTTTTTTTTTTTAAGCTTATCAAAACGTTAGGTTTGATACAGTTTGGACTATTTGGAGTATTGGGTAAAGCAAAATAAATGTCCCTGTAATAGGGATATTTTGAATAAATCGATGTTTTGTTGATTAAAATTAATGCTGAAGTATGGTTCCACATTTACTGGTTTTTAGAAATAATATTATAGAAAACACAAAATCAAGCAAAAAGTAAATAAGAATTGGTGAAATCGAAAATTCTTGATACCAATCTTCACTCAGACTCTAATAAAAGACAATATAGATAATTTACATTCAAAATCTACTGAAAGAGAAATATAGTGCTAATTAGTGATCATCAGAAGCTATCAAAACAACCATCAACCTATTAAAAAATATTTATTTTGATGAATATGTTGATGAATAGATAGGTAGAAATGGTTGTTTTAAAATTGCATAACATTAAATTCCTCTAGTGTAGTATAGTTTATACAAAACTACCACTATTTATCATCGCCTTGACTATTTACAACTATTTGACCACTGCTTACCGCAAAAATTTAAATTGATTGATTGATTTGACAATG
The DNA here is from genome assembly GCA_963942445.1 of Argyra leucocephala. NCBI lineage: Eukaryota > Metazoa > Arthropoda > Insecta > Diptera > Dolichopodidae > Argyra > Argyra leucocephala. The sequence continues at coordinate 107,028,612 of OZ012681.1, forward strand.
TGACAGATATGTCAACGATTCCATTAAAGATATCCAAAAATTCGATATCCACAACTGCTATATGACTGTGCACGGAGACTAGATAAACGTCCAGTTCGTATTATGATGTGGTGATATCGGCTTACACGTGGTGTAGTGTCGTGTCAACAACGGATAATTTTGACTTATACTCCATTTTAAGCCAACTGCTTAACTAAGATCCATTCACAATTATAAGAAATAAGTAGAGGAATAACGTATATTATGTATTAGTATTCATAAAAGAAGCCAACACTGTTTTTTTTTTGTTCTTCTTTTTTTAATTTTAATTTTTCAACTTAATTAAGAAATCATGTCCAAAAAAGGGATATTTATAATGATTGCGTTCAACAACAGTAATTTTATAAACAAGTTTTTTTCTTTATTTTTGTTTTTTTTTTTTTTTTTTTTTTGAAGTCTAATCAAATATTTCCTTTTATAATTAAATCTACTATAAGTAGATTTTTAAAAAATAATCACTCCTTTTTCTATATATAATATTTAAAAATAATAAAAAAAAAATTATATTTTTATTCAACAATATATAATTTCTGATGACTTCAGTTACAAAAATAAAAATTTTATTTTGATTTTTGATATTTTTTTTTTATTATTTTTGTTATTATATAATTTTTTCAATAATTACATGGATTCTTTACATGACAGCCAATTTCAAGAACTTGGTACATACAACTACAGCAACAACAACAACAACAACAACAACAACAACAACTATACTCTCTACCTAACTTAGGAAAAATGAAGTAAAGATTTAAATTGATTGATTGATGCAAGACACAACTCAAATTTAATTCAATTTGAAAATCATATCCCAAATTGGCATAACTTCTGAGAATAACAAACTCATCTATCTCTTATTTTGATTTCCATATATGAATTCAAAGAAAAACTTATAAGATTAAATTTCCATTCAAGTCCTATTATATACCAAAAAACTATAATAATAACAAAAATAAAAAAAAAATAAAAATGAAAATAACATCAGTAACCTAATCGTATACACAGAATAAAATATCAACGATCTGAATGAATTCAAGATCTAAAAACATTAGACATACATACAATGATATATTACATGTATATATATATATATATATGAAATGAATGTATATTAAAAGGTAGATAATTCAACAGTACCAGCAGCATCAGTTCAAATACTCCAATATTTAAAACCATATAAAAAAAAAAGAATCACCAATCTGAAAACACACCAGACATTCTGGCTACTCCCTATACATAATTACACAAAGCTGAGACTGTTTTTTTTTATTTTTCTATTTTTTATTATTTATTCAAAGTTTTCATTCGCATCCATGCATTTCAATGAATTTTGTTGTATCATAAGAGTGAGTGAGTAAAGTAAAGCTATAGAAAGAAACAAAATCAAAACAATTGAAACGGATTTTTTTTTTTATTTGTTTGTGGCTCTTACAGATTTAAATTCGATATATGTGTATTACATGTAATATATATATACATAATATACAGTAGTGTTCAGTGAAATTTGGATAGTTTAAATTAGCTTAAAACATTTATTTTTTCTAAAAGCAATTAAAAATATATATTTTATACAGGATGTTTCTGACATCAGTGCACTGATATAATATATATTAACCTATTTTTTTAACTTACTATATTTATTCTTTTTTTCTCGGAACGAAATGATGCATCATGATCGACACTACTTTCTAATTAGACTTCTTTGAATAAATGATTTATATATTACGGTTAAGTCTCTTGTTTTTGATTGCTTTTTAAGTTTTTGAAGTCCATCCGCACATTAATTATGGTAAATTTGCATTTAAGCTTTAATAACTTGGAAACTGTTGGGCTATGGGACAAAAATTGGATGGGATAGTTTTTCTTACTCATGAAAGTCTAAATACTGGTATTGACATATAACAATGTACTAATCAAATAACACACCGTGTAAAAATGTTGCTTAGTTTTAAATTTATTGTATTTGAAATCAATTAAATATATTTTAAATTACATCTTCTGTAATGCCTTTCAAAATATCAGAATTGGATTTCTTCAACCGTAACCGTATTATTTTGATGACATTTTTTGTTCATACTTACTGACATAATTAGAACACATTTTTTGAATTTGAAATTTAGGCAGCTGTTACTCCATAACTCTGATGCACAAAATTGTTCTAGTCAACTGGCGACTCTTTCCTTCTACCTGAGGTTCAATCTACCTTTGATTATATTTTGATATGATCACATAAAAACCAATTTGGCTGGATAGTATTCTATCATTCTTAAAACATGACATAAACAGCACAGTCTTTGTATCCTTATTTGTCAGTTCGGTAAATCTATATAAATCCCATAAAACTTACGGTTGTATCTCTGCCTTTAAAAACTTTAGAAGTTTTGTAAGACCAATTCTCTTGCACAGAACTTGAAAAATTATTATTAAATATTTTGTCGTATACACTGGCACATTGAATATGATATGAGACTTTTTTAGTGTCCTTAATTATAATAAGGACTTTTCAAAGCTTTCTAATTTTTTTTGCTGTCTTGTAGACTGTTAAAATAAGCTGTTTTATTTTAAAAAAGTGATCACACCTACCCAAGCAGTCACAAGCCATTTTAGACTCTTTTTTCAGTATTTAAATATTAGACATTCACTTGCTGCCTATCTATGACGCCTTATATTTTCACACGTCAGAAAGCTTCAAATGTTTCCGCAATTCTTTGGTGCAGCTCGAATTTTGTTGCTCCCAAAGTAATGGAAATTTTTTGAAGTTATCTTCAGATTATACTTTCTAATTACCTTGTCACAGCAATCAACAATGAAGTCATAGAAAATGCTACCAAATACAGTTACCTTGATAGTATAATTACTATAATTGGAGGCACTAATATAGACATGGAATATCGGTTAAAATTAGCCAGAATGGCTTTTGGACGACTTTTGGGTATGTGGAGACAATCACATATTGTCATGGGCACTAAACTTTGCTAAACACTTCTCGAAGCGAGATATGGTTGATAAACAAGAACTACATAAGAAAAATTCAGGTTTTTGTTAACAAATGGTTGCGAATAATATGCAAAATATTTTGGCAGAGAATAATCAGAAACAATGGACTCTGGGAAATTGCAAAAAAAAAGAACATATAGGCACTCAATTAAAGAAGAGGTGGCCTATCGAACTTCAGAAGACCTACAAAGAATAATAACATAGCTTTAGATTGGAATCCGCAAGGCAAAAGAGGAATAGGTAGACCGCGAGACACATGGTGCAGATCAATCCATAAGGGAATAGAAAGCAATAACACAACATATGGAAAGAAATTAAACACCTAGCGCAGAACAGAGTCGGATAGAAAAGCCCTATGCTGTTCTTGTATTTATTATAAACCTTGTTCTTGTTAAGAACGAAGTATCGGAAGTTTATCTTCCGCTATTGCAGTCTTTTGTCACCTTTCCGATCCTTTAAAGCATTCCAAATAATTTAAAAAAGTGTACATAAGATTGACAACAGATAATTTCAATAGTGTTAATCTATGAGTAACACAATGGATTGCCTTCTCTGCTATTCACATGCTTTTTTCACTCTATAACTTTAGTTTTGACAATATTTGACAATTTTTACGATTTATGTAATCAATTTGTTATCACAAATATTTAAAGGAAATGCAATTAACGCTTCCCCGAGAAGTTTGAACCAACAATATACCAAAATTTATTGAAAGTTAAAAATTAATATGAACTCGGGCCATGAACACTTTCATATAGAAGAAAAATCAATTCAAAATATTTTCAGTTAATTCTATCCGGTTAATAAGTAAAGAAAGACCAAAAAGCGATGTTCTCGTAATTGGTTTACAAAACCATTTAGTTTTTTTTTTTCAAAAGATAGGACGTAATTTCCAAAGAATATCAAGAGCCCCAGCCGAACGTGCATCTTGTATACCGTACGTTAACTCAGCCACATAATTTGGTACCGTACGTCCCCATAGGTTTTAATATCTGCTTATATATTAGAATTTAATTTTGTACTGATTCTGAATTACGCACAAATAAACAGTAAACTATTTTGGGTTTCCATCTTAACTTAACATGTAGCGTAATTTCCAAATATATTGATTATAGTGATGATGACAAAAATTATGAAAACACCGACAGAAAAATAAAAATCATATAAGAATTCAAACTGTCCTGAATTCATGGCACATCACTGTAAAATGTATATTAGTATTTATATGTTTATACATGGAAATACACCATTTATGGCTATTGATTTGTTTTTTTTTTTTTTTTTTTTTTACTTGAATCATTTGACAAGGTTCGCAGAAAACAAAAAAAAAAAATTAACAATATTCCAAAAAAGGTTTTGAAGTGTTGAGGCATCCCATAAGAAGACTGACTGACTACAATAACACAAGTTTGTATATTATCTATATACATAATACATATATATAAATATATATGTATAGAATTTGGAGAAGCTACTTAAAAACAAAAAAATTAATAAAAAACTTCAACATTTAAACAAAAAACAAAGCAATAACAAGAAAATGAAAATTGAGACTTGCATTAACGCTTGTTTGTTAGAGAACAACTATAACTACAGTGGAGTGGGCACGTAAGTAGGAAGAAGAAGGTAATATAAAAATAAGTAAGAAACAATAATACTCGTCGATGTGCAGAATTAAATCAAGAATCTTGTTACGCGTATATAGATATAAAAAAAAAAAAAAAACAAACAAAAAAAATATTCAAAAACAAAAGAAGTAGAAATGAGCTCAACCCAGAGTAGAGCACCATCAGAAAATGTATTTGCTTTAAGATTTTTTTTTAAATCTTAGTTTTTTTTTTTTTCTTCTTCTTCTTCTTTAGAGGATGGGTAGTGTTTCATATAAAAAATAAAAAAAAGTATAAAATTCGTATCAATTATTTAAGACGGAAATGTTTGTTATATGTAAAAAATAGAAATAAAAAAAAATTAAATTTGTTGTTGTTCCTCTTTTAACTGAAAAAAGCACATGATATATAGGCAAGCGCTTGTTTTCACCATTAGAGATCATTTGTTGCATTGTTGTGCTGCATTATTGTTCATTCTTACCGTTTTTTATGGTCTAGTCTTATAGTTTAATTTTCTTTTGTTTTTCTATTTTGTTTTACTATTTTCTACACGATTATTTGTTTTTTTCTTTTGTTTTTTTTTTCTTAAATTATTTTTCTATTATATTTAGAATTCTATGAAATACTGATTCATATATATTTAGTTGAAAATATAAATAAAAAAATATTGAAAATTAAATGCAAATATGTATAATGTGTGTGTACAGGGTGGATCGGGAGCATTGAATTATAGAACCGGTGATGAAGAGGGTAGATCGTAACAAGAAAAAAAAAAACAAAAAACATTGTATTGTAGGAGGAGTATATTTATTTTTTATTTATGATTTTGCAGATTATACGCTTACAAAAATACATACAATTGTACTACATAATATGAAAATGATCTTATAGTTATTTTCATTTAAAATGTGACATTGATTAAATAATTTTTAATACTTATAACACTATTATGATCAATCAGTATAAAACATAATAAACTGAGCCTTACATTAAGCAAAGCAAAAGCTATAGTTATAAATGGGGAATCACAATAAGCCCATTTGTGTCTGCGATCATATAGGGGCGATCCCGAAATTATATAATCTAAATGGTGAATGTAATCATGATATTATAATTAATCAAATCATTATTGAAATATTTGGCAATATATCAAATTATGTCGTATGCCTCACGGGTTAAAGGATGATGTGATGATATATTAAACATTTGGGTATATAATAATAGACAAAAAATTAAATCTTAAAGTACACCTCGAATTTATGTGCAGGAAAATTTCAAAAATAACTTGAATTCTTCAGTCGAATAAAAATATAATAGTTGTCAATTATAAGTACTATGAGGGCCTTCAATATACTATGATGAAGAAACCACATTTAAATATTGTACGACTATTACAGTGAAGAAAGATTACAAAACTACAAAATTATGGAATCATACTTAAATTTACTTGAATGTTACCTTACAAATATATATTATGTACTTTAATAGATTATATGATAAGAACATTAAAAGGGCTCAACATAAAATGTAAAAGTTTCGGTAAGCATATGTACTACTTGTTGTATTTATGATAAAGAATATACAATTTTCTTTTTATTATTATTTTTTTATGCTCTTGACAGTAACTTAAGTAGAATCTCCTTTTCGTGCTTAATTAAGTACTGTACTACAAAACCGAATTTATTTAGAAGTGAAGTGCAGAAAAATGAACTAATGTATAATGGCCTAAAAATGTTTAACGAATTACCCACTACTGATCTCAAACGGAAACTAGTTATAACAAATTCAAATATAAAGTTAAAAACATATTTTGTCAACCTAAACGTTCAGTGCTTTAAATCTGTTTTTACAAGATTGAATAACGTAACAGTTATTATAATAGGTTAATTTTTACCATTATTCTATATCTTACGTATAGTAAATCCAACCAAAAATATTGTATGTAAGCCTGATGATATTGCTTGTAAGCCTGATGTCCATATTAATTTTAATATTTACTTTAATAAGATTTACTTCGAAATTACGGTGAGATGAGAGTATTACTTGATGTTTAGGCTCAATACACATTTATGATTTACATATTTATATAACCTGTTATTATTTACAACATATAAATTTATCATTACATGATTTGTGAAGTGAACAGTTATTAAATCTCTTGTATTAAATAGATTCCAAATAAAGCAAATGGTAGATATTCAGGTCAATCGTGGCTGTCAGTTATCAGTATTATTTATCTAGTTTTATTTTACTAGACTAGTTTCAAAAATTCTGATTTGTCGTATCGTGGTTGTCAGAACTATCAGTTTTACTGATCGATTGTGAATTTTATTAAATTTAAATTGATTTTTAATTAATTTATCTATAGATGAATCTGAAGAGCAACTTTTTGTGCTTTTTTTCATTAAATTTTATTTACATTTGATTTATCTTTTATTTCACAAAATCTCCTTTTGTTTACTGAAAAAAAAAGTTTTCAAACATATTTTATTACACTTATATTTTTGTCTTTTATATGAAATTATTTTACTTTAAACTTTTTTTATATTTTATTTAATATAAATTTACACTTTTATTTTATATTTTATTTCACAAAACTAAACAAAAAAATTAATTTAAACTTTCATTCAATGAATCAGCTAATTTTTGAAATGTCAAACTATCAGAATTCACAATAACAAATTTTTGTCAGAAAATTTATCAGTATCAGTTCAAGATTAACTTTCTGAAAAATTTTTTCAGTTATCCGATTTCTGACTACATACCGACGATAGACCTGAATATTTTTTAATATATTCAATTTTAGAACTATATGTAACAAAAGTAGGGTGAAATCTCAGATAATATCACTATATTTAAAAATAGAGATTACTGAAGAGCTGAACAATGTATTTATTGAAGAAAAATTACTAAACCAATGTATTTCGACAGTTGATAAATTAACAATATTTTATAATTGATATGATATTCAAAGGGAAAAAAAATCAATTTTAACAAATTCAATACAATTTTTTTTGTATTTCAACCGTATCAGTTCTGGTTTTATAATTCGATTCTATACCGCATCCACCCTGTGGGTATTATAATTTATATGGTATAATATTTATATATATATATATATATATATATATATATATATATTTAGAATAAAATAACACAAAACGTTTGGTACCAAATTATATTTTAGGTACCAAATTATATTTTAGGTACCATTATTAGTTACCGTTATATATTATATCCGAATTATAATCTAAATAAATTTTAAATATTTAAATTTTATCTGGGAAATTGTAAAATTTTTTTTAAATTGCGGTAAATTCAAATTAATGCGAAACAAAGTAGAGTTTTTTCAATTTGCTTTCTATACTTAGAGAAAGATCTTCATAACTCTCATATTTATTTAGTATTTATGTTAACTATCTTATGAACCAGTAATTTGTACAATGACAAAGGTATTAAAAAAATTCTCAAAACGATACCGTGTACAAGTATTAAAATTGGTATTCACCATACTTTTAATGTACTATGAATAGATTTTGTCTTTAATAAACTTTAATATAAATATAATATCTGAAATTTTTCTCATAGATTCCAAGATGATTAAATTAAGTAGCTTTAAGGGATAGCGATATGAAGGCGGTGGGGTCCAGAATAAATTATATAAATCATTATTCAGAAACGTTTTTAGAATTGAATCGATCCTATACCGATTGATGTATAATTAGTATCACTGAACTAACATTGTCAAGATTAAAACGATTTAACAAAATGTATATTGATCTGCGAACTAAGAAAAATAAACCAGTAAGATCCATTGTCATATCATTGGAATGGTAGCTTCTCATTAAAAATTTCTATCCCAAATTCTTAAAATTGGATAACTATTTTACTAACACTATCGCTAAAAATATGGTTAACAGTAACTGGTGTTCAACGAAGGATAATATTTTTTCACTTGTTTATATTCAATACATATTAAATTTGTTAATTTTGCAACAATTTATGAAAGCATTCAAATCATCTTGGACCATGACAAGTGTCAATTTCTATAAATATTTTCAAGTCATCCTTGCAAATAATAACACTGCTGATCTTAGACTAGTAAAGAAAATATATTATTGATTGAAATAATGAAAATCAATGCACTCTGATGGCTGCCTAGAGGGACACAAAATTATGAAACGTACTTGAAATTACATATTTAAAAAGAAAATTGTAAGACCTTTTCAATATGTAATAATCTATCCACTTTAACAATAAAGTTGAAAAACCTAGCTTACATATTTATGATTTGTACATGTATAATGTATATGTATATATAGATGTACATATTTTTAAATTGTTATACAACGATTAGAAAATAAAACAAAAAGTCTAATAAAAGTCATTAAATTTTGGAATAATAACAGTTATTTATAATTTTTATATTTCAAATTTAAAAAAATTAATAACTGTTAGACAGAAATTTATTAGTGTATATATTTATTATCTTCTTTCACTAATAATTTAGTATGTATTTTTCAAAATATCGATATTTCTGAAGCAACTTACTTTCCACCATCTGTGCTTGCAGTAATTAATTTAACTAGATTAGTGAAAAAAAATTCGACTTTTAATTGCTAAATTTAATATTTTTATTAATTTGTTAAATATTTTTTATTTTAAAATTTAAAACAAAAAATGATAACGAAACCTTTTTCAGGACCTTTAATAAGTCTAGTGTATACTTTCTTGCCCTCTTTAAAAGCCCGATTTCTTTCTTTATTTTTTTTCACGCTAAATGTAATTATATTATGAATTAATAACTGAAAAATAGAAATCAAACTAAAAAACAGTTATAATAAAATTAAAAACAGTTATTTTCTCTGAATTAAGAACTGGAAAATTCTCAAATTGTAAACTAAAAAACGGTTATAAAAAAAGCATTCGTTTGAACCTTATTAATATCTAAGTTTTGTTGTTATGTATTATTGTATTGTATATGTCTATGCTATAAATCAATCTTGATCCTGAACCAAAAAAACCAACCAAAAAAACGACACACACACACACATTCATATATTTCAAGTCTCTTATAACACGTTACCTTTTATTGCGAACAACTTTGTAAAATTCATTGTTAATCTTATTTGAAATATTACCGTATTTCACATTATTGTATTATAATATTTATGATTTCTAGAATTCCTTAAAAATATGTATGCATTCCAATTACACTATTTTTATATATACATCAAGTAGGTATGTACATATGTATTATGGAGAAAAATTTCATCTATTTCGATGCTTATTTCTAATTATATTTTTCTTAGAATTGATTATTTTTCTTCTTTGTTCTCTATAACAAATTCGTGACAAAAACACTATTCAAAGAATATAAAAGGGTAAAAACACAAAAAATATAAACACAAAAAAATAATAACAAAAAATAAGTAAAAATAAAAATTATTTTTAAAGGTACCTAGGTAATACACCTTTTGTTTTCTGACTCATTGCGAATTAGTTTTAATAAAAACAAAAATAAAAATAAATATGTACATATGCACTTGTATGTACACTTTAAATTAAATAAAAATAACATTATTTAATAAATAAATAAATAGATTATTTAAAATACAGTAAAGTCATGTTAATCCTACATATATGTGGTGAGTTATTTGTGAATTATCAAAAAATCTTAGATAATATGAAAACTATTTTTTATGCTAATATTTATTTTTATTGTTTTTTTTTTTTTTTTTATACGAGTCATTTAAAAGTTTTCAGAAAAATTATTATTTGGAAAAATAGAAAAATTAATATCAAATTATAAAATTATCGAAAAAAAAAAAATATTTTTATTAAAGAGAAAAAAATTGTATTATTCATGGTGAATTCCGAATAAAAAATTTAGGTTATAATATGATTTGATGTTGTATGTAACAGCTGTTGTTGTATTGTATACTGTATTGTATTTGTATTATCATTGGTAGACATATAGAAATTTATGAAAAAGAAGTCTACAGTGATCAATCTGATAGAGTCGACTTCAAATTTCTTAATCAATATGGAAATGGTATTCCAGATGGACGCAATTTACATCGATTTCCGATCGGTATTTGATATTTTACCACACAGCATTCTTATACTTAAATTAACAAAAAAAATATGATATCCTGAAATACTTGTACAATAGATCAACACATACCATACAAATAGGAGCTATAGTTTTTTGTTCCGCTCTACATTTTCATTACCTTTTATAGTAAATTCGAGACCTCTACATGGTAGCCAATTAGGACCACTTGTAATCATTATTGATACCAATGATGTGGCTTCAATAACTTGTTTGTGGCAAGTTTTCTTTAAAAAATATAATGTCGATGTAAAATAATCTAGAAAAATTTTATGCAACATTAAGACCAATCTTTTACTAAACATAGGTAAATGTGCATTCATAAACACGTCGAACAATATACCATTTAGCTTTAGATATAATTTAAACGATCAACCTTTAGAAAAGACTAATTCATTAAATCCTAGATCCTTAATTTCTAGATCCTTAACTCAAATAATTCCTAGATCCTTAAATCACCAATGAAGGATCTAAAAGTTTATTTTGATGTTGAATTGTTAGTTCAATGTTCAAGCTAGTTCAATGTTCAGCTTTGTAAGACTTAAAGGAGTTTAAAGATCATTAATATTCTTAAAGTCAGGTTTGGTCTGCATTTTATAATTTACACATACAAACTTCAAAAAAAAAAAATAGAAGATGTTCAAAAGAAATTTATTAGATTAGAGCACTATGCAGTCTGCATCAATCAAATTAATCCGCGAACCAATATATTTTTTTCTTATTTGGACGGGAAGCATTTTTAATCAAGTGTGTCGAAATGATTTATTATCAAAAATATATATAAACAGTAAAGTATCTTGAATTACATTTTGATTCACGCCTTCACTGGAAGCATCACGTTAACCAAAATGAACGACAAGGTGTGTATTTGTTAATGGGCAGGCAATTCAAACTAATCCTATATACTACAGGCCCAAATGGACATATAACAGCCAGGTTTGGGGTGCCATTAAATATTTTTGTTTATTTTTTAAGCCAGTGACTTAGGTAGAACATGTACGTAAATTATGTACAATACCGTAATTTATTACCCAAATTAGAACAAGAAATTTTTGGCAACGAGTATTTTTTTAATATATTTTTTAATATTTTAACTTATTAAATATGAAAAACTACTACTAAAACTTCCTAATATTTGATTATTTTAACGGAACGTAACTATTCACCGGAATTCGAATCCATTTATAATCATATGATATAACCAGTATATGTCTGTCGGTTAATTATACAGCACTCTCAAAACAAGTTTCTTAGAGCCATCACGATTGAATGCATGACCCTAATGAATATATGTATTCACAGATATCTCAAAGTAAAAACCATTACTGACGTCATTAGAAATTTTGCTATTAAACACGAAAACAGATTGATTCAACACAGCGATTTCAAGTCGATTGAGCTCTTAAACAGTTCAGATTGCGTAAGAAGTCTAAAAACGGGAAAACCCCACGATTCAGTAATTTATTGGGGGGGAGCAAAAATATTGATTCCTGATAAACCACAAATTGAGCATAATTTGAATCAAAGTATTTAATAAGATAATTAAAGTACTATATAATAAAATAACCGAAAGAAGGTTGTCAAATATAAATATATATACATATATATATTTATTTTATTTATTAATTCAATTTCTCAAGAAGAGCTAAAGAAGCTCGTATAAAGTGTTTACAATCTCAAAGTCAAGTTTATACAAATTCAAATAATATAAATTTATAATGTAAAAAATATCAAAAAATTAAGAAAACAAAAATATTACATGTAATGGAAAAGAAGTGATGATTATGTTAGTAATTTAATGTAAGTTAGTAAAAATATGATTGAATGAAAAACAAATTAATTGCAAAGTAATAGTTTAATATTGTGATATTAGCATTTTTTTTACATTTGCTCTTAAATACATTTTATATTTTGACAATTTAAATGTATGTGTATGGAAGACTATTAAAAATTTTGATAGACGAGTTTATTACTTTCTCTAATTGAAATAGATTTGTAGTAGCAGAATAACGTAGATTCGTGTATTTGAGTTCCGATTGTTATTTCAATACTTGTTTTAATATGATTATTCTGTATATGTTGTGTCTTTGTAAATTACCAACATTTTTTTCAAAAGTGTTACCCCATATTGCAATTCCGCATGTTAAGGTACTATGGGACAGGCTATAAAATATTGAAATTTTTTCTCTTTGGGTATATGTTTGGCTATTTTATAGTATATTCCTTTTATTTTACTGATGTTTGACTTAACTTCCAAGGTATGAAGATTCCAATTCAAATTTTCATCGATTGTCACTCCTAAATATTTATAATTACTAACTTTTTCTATGTTACCTTTGTTATATATACCCATATTCTGTTAGACCCATCTCGCGAGATCGCGTGAGAAAATCTCTGACGAGATAGTTTCGTATTCTGTTAGACCTTTGACGAGGCGAGATAGCCATTTTTTATCTCGTCAAAAATTGTAAGCAATAGAGTATCTCGTCAAAGTATTTTGTGTTTTTTTTATCAAAAAATTGAATTAAATAAATAAATTGAATAGATAAAATAGTTAAGGAAAGATTAATAAACAACTTTTCATTAATTTTTTTGCATTATTATTAAAAAAATTTTTTTTTGTTTTGAAAAAAACAAACCATTTTTACTATTACTGTTTTACTACTGCTTATGTACTAAACTAAAAAATATTTAAAACAATATATTTATATTTATTTTTCATTTCAAAAATATTTTAAAACTAAAATTAGTGGAGTACTTTCCAAAAAGTTTATAAATCATATTTTGTTTATATACCAATAATTTGTTTTGACAGTAAAAAATAATCAGTACTACCAACAAATAAAATTTTCTTTCGCGCCGCTTACAGTGTCTAACAGAAATGCATATTCAGCGAGACGAGACGAGATGAATTTTTTCTAGGTCTAAGAGAATATGGGTGATATTTTTTAAAGTTTTAATTTTTATCCGACCGATAAGCATTGACTTAGTTTTTTTCGTGTTTACAGTTAGTTTATGCACATTCATCCAGCTGTGTATCATTCTAACATGTATCATGTTAGAATTTATTATGTTTTGCAGTCCAGCAGTCCTGTATTTCTGCATAAACAACAACCAAATCATCTGCTTAAAGATAAGCTTTTTCATTTTAGTGGTATAGTATAGAAAAGTTAGTTATATAGAATGTATAGGGTCAAGTGAGCTTCCTTGAACTACACCAAAATCTATATCTTATATGCTTCACCTTTGAATCCCTTACATTCAGGGAATTGTTGTCTTTTCTCAAAATACTTTTTAAACCAGAAATGGTTTAAAAAGTATACTTTTCTGACAATACAACACTCGTACAGAATTCTAAGTAGTATTTTACTATCAACTGAATCAAATGCCTTGAAATCCAATGCATTCTTGAATTTCAACAATAACATCAATAATAAAGCAGCGTTTGTAGAAATATTGATTTTGTAAACCAAAACAAATCTTGATTTTTTAGCACAATTTGAATTTACTAATCATTTATTCAAATGTGTAATAAGATATGATGTACCATAGGTTGTAACAAAATATCTTTATATACTTCTATATCGAAATACCAGGGATTATTATAAAAAACTTAAGATGACAAACCCTTTTAAATAAAATCTACACTAAATTGAAAAAAAATATGTATATGTAGTTCATTATATCAGAGTTAGAGTACTACAAAATATAGAAATGAAAATTTTTTTCAGGATACACTTGAATTAAATTTAAATGTACACGCATAATTAAAGAATTTATGTAGAAATATTAAAATGAATTGAATTAATTATTTACATAAAAAAAAAAAACAACAACAAAAGAACAAAATTAAATATGTAATTTAGTTTTCGTGTCAATCTAATCTCACTAATTATAAATGACAATGTTAACCTATTAAACTATAAATATGTATTAAAATCTAATAATATGTACTAAAATTACATCAGATTTTAAATTAAAAATCGCATGACAGTCCCAATGTAAAATCAATTTAATTTGCAATACTTTTGGCATATTCTACATACGTATACGTGTATAGATAATAATACCCTATTCCCAATATAATTTCAATTTTATATAAAAATAGATTTTTATTTTCTATTTGCATTCGCATAATTCCGAATTCTTTTGTATTTTTAGTTGACGTTTTTTTTTTTTTTAGGTTTTTTTTTTCCTTTTTGTTTTTTTCTAAGAAATTATACATTTTGTTTTTTTTTTTTACTTTTAAACTAAATGATTAACTAATGACTCATAGTGCCATTTTTATATTTTTACAAAAGAATTTCTACAATTTGATTGATATGTAGTATTTGAAAAAAAAAAAAAAAAAAGATAATCAGGCAAAAAAATAAAAGAGATAAAAATTTGAAAATTAGAAAATAAATAAAAAAAAAAGAAAAACAGAAAAAAAAAACAAAAATAATAAATCTTTAATTAATTTTAAATGACTTCAGTATATTTATTAAGAGAGTGCAACTAAAAATTTTTTGCAATTAAATCATTTTTATTATGCAAAATGGTGTTATTTTTGACCGAATTTCGAATGTTCTTTAAAACAAAACATTTTTACTTGCCAAAAATAAAAACAAACAAAAAAAAAACAATCAAAGTAAAATAGCTAAATAAATGTATTGCGAAACGTAAAACGTAAAATGCATTTATGTATGTATGTAAATATGTATGTCTGAAGTAGATAATGTACCTGGCAGACACTACTCATCACATCAATCTAAATAGCTTACTTATTTACTTAGATGACCGACAGATCATGTTGAACTTGGTTCAGAACTAATCAGAAGCGTAAAAGTGTTTTTCATGTTTGCCGATATTTCATTTCAAGAGTACGGATTTGAAGATTCTTTTGGCTGGATCATTTTCATTCATACACTATATGGTGTTCGAGCCACTGATGTAGTCTTTAAATAACTAGAAAACAGATAAATTGTAGTGGATTAAGTTTGACAATTTAACCGAATTTCGGGATATTAAATTTCGTATCGATATTTCGAAAGCAATTTAACTCCTTCACCGGTGCTTCCGACTCAATTAATGAAAGGAAATAAAATTTCAAAAATGCTTTATTATCACTAAAACATATCTGATTATCAAAAATAATTTACAATTTTTTTTCATAGACTACAAGTTTCCGTTCAACATCAGCTGCCATATGGGTATACTTTTTTTTAATTAAATTTTGGTTTTTTATGTAATAGAAAATAAGGAAAATTATTAACAATTGTGGTAAGTTATCGGCTACATTGCATTTGCCTATAGCTTAAAGAAATACCTGTCAAGTTTATTAAGCTTGTTTAAACACAAGTATTTACACGCTGGGTGGCGTAGTAGCTATAGCTCCTGCCTACAATAGATATAGTTTTCCACATTTAAATTAGTCTATACCACAAAAATTCTACAGAAAAGCTATTGTATATGTGATTGTGTATTCCAAATCTCTGTGTAAAAGCAGTTAGGGTGTTCATCCCATAGACTTGGAATTATATAAAAAAAAAAAAAAGTATGGAGGATTTTAATGTAAAATTTAGACATTAATTATTAGTACTAAGTGAGCCGAAATGCTAACTGTGAAGTCAGACAGATCTTTTTGCTATCGCCATTAATGTTTTCATTGATTCAGCTCGGAGAATTTCAATGTAAGACTTTTATACATCGAATACTACTATGTCAGTTGATAAATGCTAACTGTAAAGTCAGATAGCGTTATTTCCTATCACCAATCCTATTTTTTGTATCCTCAATAATATACTAAATAGGATCTTTGACTAAACGAACAACTGGAAGAATCTTGATTGCAATTGTCATGCAACATCATCACCATCTTTGTAAGAAGTTTGTGTAACTAAGGTAGTGTAAAATAATTTCTGATCGAGGAGCTGTTAGAATTTTTGTACAACTGTACAAAACCTTTAAAAATTCTCCTGAAGCTAAAATAAAAATATTTAGGTAGATACCAGTTACCAGTGGCTGCCGAAAAATCAACACAATCAGTTCAAATAGATGCATTATGAGATGCATTGGTGCATATTAGCTCATAGGGAAGTGCATATACCTCGGAAACAAAAATGTCAAACAATTGTCCGGTTGTAAAACTGGTTAGCAACGGAGGATGATATTAATAACAAAATCTAAAGGTTTGTCAACCCACGTTTCAGTCAAATTCTGAAAATATGCTCATCAAACTGCATATCAATACCGAATTACATACATGTAGCACATAGCAAAAGGGCATAGCAAAAGGGAACAAGGATGAAAAAGTGTTATGAAATGGATCACATGCTTCGAAGGGAGTCAAAATGGTTATCGATTTTTGATTAGACCCCAAAGCGCCACAAAAACTTTTGTACGAGAACATCATTCATGAGATGAGCTCAAAATAAGTTTCATACCCGAAGGATTCTTTATAAAAAATATATATGGTAATAGACCAGCTGAACGAGTTTAATTATTGTTTCATGTTGTAACCTGTTGGTTTCATGCATCATCATTACTTATTATCTTAATAAAAGTAAACTTGAGAGCAGTTATCAAGTGTAGAACAACATGAAGAAGAAGTATAGAGAAAAGTCTCAGTTTAAACGTAGCGTCAGCGAAATTAACTGGGGAGTTTAGTTGCCAACGAACTCAACTAAAGAAAAATAAATGAGTCAAGTCTCGTGTAGAACAAAAGTAATAATTATAAGTTAATCTAATCACTAATGATGAGCATATTGGATGCACTCGTGATGAATATGTTACCAGGGGCACTTTAATACTTAAAATTATATACATACATAAATATGTATATAATAAGTACATCATCTACATATAGTATATATGTATAATGATTTAAGATTAAAAATATACAAAAGAAAATTCTTTTGATGAATTTTCAAATTTTCAAAAGAAAAACAACAACAACAAAAATAATGTAATTTTAATTGTTTTTCTTTATAAATTTTGTAAATAAATTTTATTATTGATAATAAAAATAAATGATGAAATAATTTTTGAAAACCAACAAAACAAAAACATTTCGAATCCTAAAAGTCTACTATGCTTATAGAGATTAAATACAAAAGAAAAGATTGTTTTTAATATTAAAATTAAAACTAACAATGTTGTAGAAAATAATATTTACTACAAATATAATAAATTTTTAAAAAAAATTATTTTCTTCTTTTTCAATTCCAATTAACTTGTTATGGTGTAGTGTAGGTAGACTGTAGAGTGTAATCGTTTTTAAATTGTTCTTCGTACATGTTTTATGAAAATTATTAATAGGGGTTTATTAATATTATAAAACGGGTAGCCTCAATGGTGATTTTATGTCTAGTTGTTTTGGTATAATTTCGGATAATTAATTTTTATACGATTTTACAACTCTGATGAAATTTCATTCAGTCCGACAGAATTGAATCTCTATCAATTTCATAGTCTTATATTTAAGCTTAAAAAATGTTATTTCATGTTATTTTAGAAAAATATTTGAAGAAGTGTATATTCTGTGTATATTTCCGCAAAATATAGAAAATTTTAGTAAAAATCACTATAGAATCACATGTACTTCAAGCGTACAACAATAGATGCCTGCGGGGGATCCTAAATATTCGTTGACCACAAACCATTAGCCACAAAAAATGGAAAAAAACGAGTCAAAAACATCCGGTATAGAGGGAATGGCATTGGATCGGGGATACTCCTGGGAACAAAATCGCTAAACAAAATTTCGAATGGAATACTCACGGTACACGTCACATCGAAAGGTCGAAAAAAACATGGAGAACAACAATCTTAACCAAATCAAGTACTCAACAAAGAATGTGGCCAAAATTGAAGAAGTTAGCTGCAGATAGGAGCTGATGGAAAGATTTTATTTCCGCCTTATGTCCCACGTATGGGGTTACAGGATAATAATAATGCTGAAATTGAATCAAAATTGTTTTGCAAATATTTTATCCCATTTTAGAATCAACAAATACATTCATTTCTTTTTATTTTAATTTTATAATTTTTAATTAACATAATTTAAAATTATTGTTCCAAAATTATATAAAATTTCCCACACTTTATTTTATATTTTATTTTAATTTTATTTATATACAGGGTGGTCTATTGTTGACTAGTAGAAATTTGAAATTGATGGAGGACATTGTATTGCGGTGAGGGGAGTTTTCAACCCCTATCGAATTATAAGCGTTTAGATTGTCTGTTTTTGTAATTCAATATCTCTGAAGCGCCTTACTCCAGATTGTTGGAAAAAAGTTTGATGGAAAGCTAATAAAATTTTACTTTAAAAAATGTTAATAATAATAAATAGTTTGAAAGAGTATTCGGTATAGTAGATATCATATAAAGGTATAATAAATAATTTGGGTCTAAAGTTTATTAAAAATTTATTTTTACGCAAAAGTTGGAAGCTGTTGGACAATAACTCCGTAAAAACTTACGTAATTAACATAATCTGGATTTGTACACGTTGAAAGATGATATATCATTTTTATAGAAGTAAGTAAAGGTCTAACTGTTAAATTGAAGGATATAATGTTAAAAATTAGAATACCCTATTTAAAATTTTACGACCAAGAATTATTAACAATAACAATAGTAATTGGGTTGTAGTTATAGCAGTAAAAGTAAGTATTGCAGCAGTAAAATTGAAATATAAAAGTTTACGTATTGATTTTACGATCGCTATAATCACAGCCGTATTTCAATTTTATTGCGATTTTTTACTTGTAAAAGAGCTTTCATCAACACTATTTTTAAAAATCTGCAGTAAGGTGTTTAGGTGATATTGCAATAAATATGCCTCGAAGTACGAAAAATATTGTCATGAATTTGTCTCGAATAGCAAAAATAGACAAACCAAACCCTTACAATTCGATAGAGATTGAAAATTGACCCCCTCTTCCCTAGCACATTTTTTTGTTTCACAAGGTATTTCCTATTATATGCCGCCTAGTTCTACTACTCATGAATGGAACATCCTGTACACAATTATTAAGGTAAAAATACTATAAATAAAAATTTTAAATTCCAGAAGATCCAACATGTTAATATAATTTTTAATTACTTGTCATGTTTCAATTTCAAAATATATGTCCTCAAATATCTGAAATTCTTTTTGTATTCTAATGTGAGGTGTACTCATAAATTTAGATTTTTCTATAAATTCATACAAACTTACTTATACATTAATATACCACATCAGTCTACTAATAATAATAATAATATTAAATCCGCTTTTCCGCATGTAATGCGTTTTCTTTTCTTACATACGTACATAAAATACTATCAAATATAGAAATAAATGTACTGGAAATATTTTCTCATCAAAAAAGGAAAATATTCTGATGTCAAGTTGTTTCTAGTTAAGGTGAAACATGTTTTTTTTCCTTCTATTTATATATTTTACATAATTATATATATATATATATATATATATTTATTAAATATATTATATATAGATTTAGGATTTTATTTTTTTTTTCAGTCTCATTTCTATAGCTACAATAATAATTATTGTATATATAGTTAGTTGTGTAAAATGAGGATGAAGAGCTACTAAATTACATCTAATAACAATGTAGATACACACAATGCGTATACACAAATGGTAGATGATGGGAAAACATGTTAAAAAAATTGTCTTTTTTTTTATGTTGTGTGTACTATGAGTACATATTTCCTATTTTTTAATTTAGTGTATTCAGATAATGAATGGAATTTTCTTGGTAACCAGTTGATGATAGTTTTAGACTGTGTTTTTTTTTTTACTTTAATTAAACGCAAAACTAATTAACGTGTTAAACTTGTATTTTGATGACACCGTTATGATATAGTTTTATATTTTATTTAATGAAATTAATAAGAAAAGAAAAATAAAAACAAATTTAGCAAAAATGTAGAAAACAAATCAATTCTAAGAATATCAACATTTCAGTGAATGCATAAATAAAATTATTTTATTACAACAACAAAAACAATAGCAAATAAATAAATTGTTTTAGTTTTTGTTTTGTTGTAAAAATTTATGCGAAAATATAATTTAGAAGATAAAAAAAAAAATGTATTTTCAAATTTTATAAGAATTTCTAATTAAAGAATAAACAATATAAATCGTTCGAAGTGAATCATTAAAAACAATTTTCTAAGAAGAAAATTAACTTAACAAAAAAAATCATAGACCATCGTATATCATCATCATCTTGTAGCACTACAGCTCAATGTGAGTTTTCGTCTTCACTATATTCCTCCAAAGTTTCCGATCTTGTGCAACTATACTTTCCAAAATTTTTGTGCTGCTACAGTTAGATTTGTGCTGCTAAAAAAATATGTTAGATTTGTGCAAAATTTTTGTGCTGCTACAGTTATTTTGACCTAATATAAAAAAAAATATGTATTCCCAAGGTCTCTGTGTCTTGATCTATCTTATCAGCCTGATCTTGGTTTTGCCCTTGCTCTATTGTGGTAGGGTATCGCATTAAATATTATTTGCTGAGCTCTATTTTCGTCCAATTTTATTAAATGACCGACCCACTGCAGACGTTGCTGCGCCTTAAAAAAACAAACTATGTCTTCATCATTTATTTAGATTGTTTATTTGATCGTTGTTTCTTCTCACAAATTTTCCATTATCAAGTCTTATGGTACCAAGAATTTTTCCGGTAGATTCCGGAGGTCCGGCAGAGTGTATATTGCGAGGTATATTGCACGTTTTATTTCTCTAGACACCAATTTGGATTTGATGAGGGCTTTGTTTTGCGAAGAAACAATAATTGCTGGTTTAGATCTTGCTTTGTATGCAGAAATGCATACCAATATCATTTCGTATCAATATGCCGTGTAGGTAAAGCAATCAAATCTTTCAAAGTTATGGGTTCATGTTGCTATATTTAGTGGCCAACTTCTTTTTTCATAGTTGCGTGATATAAATACTTATATACTTAAATACTTTGTTTTCTGTTCGTTCATTTTTGAATTGACCTTCCCTGCTTCATCTAATAATTATATAAATAAACATTATACCCTTGTTTTAAATATATTTTAAACAGGTTATTATTTAGAATTAAACTTTTATCAAAGCACTATTTGGTTCACCAACATTACTGAAACTAATTAATCCAGTTGGTATATAGTGGCACTACTATAGTAACAATATTCAGAATCTTATATTATTTATTAGAGGAAATGCTATATCAGGGGCTCCTAATATAAGATGCACCATTCATTTTTAAAATCCTCCAATTATAATAGGTGTAACTATAAAAAAAATGTATAACAAAAGCATGGGCTGTAATTACCACATTATAAATTTGATCATCTCCAATTAGAAACCCTGGGTGATCTAATTCTATTCGTACAGAGAGGTGCCGACTATTTCAGGCTACAAAAATAAAATAAAGGGTTCCAATATGTAGAAAATAATCATTGTTGTGATTAAATGGCTGAAGTTATAGACAATAGATTGTAAATTTATTTATGAGAATAGTTCTCTTTAAGCAAACTACCGAAAATAATTATAAATAGAATAGAATATCTTTTAAAATTGAGCTTACACGTAAACAGTTACCCACAAGGATTGTATATACATGTTTCATACAACTAAAAGGTTTTTTTTCAGATGTTCAATAATCAATATAAGTAATAAGCTATTGCAAAAAATATAAAAGAACAAAATGCACAATTCACAAAACTAATAAACTGTGACCATCAATCAGTTGGCACGTTAGCTCTCTATAATCGAATTTAAAATGTAGTAATAATTGTGCCATACTAGAAAAAACACTTAAAATACAATTTTATTCTAATTATTTTTTTAGAAATCTCTTACAGTAAACAACAGTAATATTTAACAACTCAAAATGAATGATTCTATGATGATAATTCATTATGAATGCACGAAATTTATTATATTTACAACCTTCAAGAAATATTTGACATTCAAGAGAACTAATATTCGAACAAATATTTTTACAACAATTTTAATTTTGATTTTAATTTGAATTTTAACTTCAATTTAAAATTTAATTATGCACCCGTATATAATAGATATAATAGATGTATACTCTACACGTCATCCCACGTAACAATTTTATTACTATAAGACTCTTGCGCACTCTTCTAACACTATTATAAACATTCTTATAGAAGTATTAGTTTTAATTTGAGTGTTCTGCAGTTGTTATGAAACGTTATAAATACATTATTACACTAAAATGGAGAATCCTAAAAGGCACTGAAGCAAGCGGAGCAACTTATTAATAATAACGCAATTACTGCTACTCCAGCAATTCTATTCTTATAACAACGCTTTAACTCTTGATATAGCATTACACACTTTTAGACTTATAACAACATTGCTGTAGAACTTGAAGAAAATCCCATTATAACAACTCGATTACTTATAGCAATATTAATCACATTATTCCCATAAAAATATCATTATAACACCTATAGTGCTTATTGGGAGTCATATAGGAGTCTTATATCGCTAATTTTGTTTTTATAACAATAAAATGTTACGTGGGGCACGAGCAATATTGCTCACTTGAGAAAAAAAATGTAAATAAATAAATAAAAAAATAATGTTTTATCGATCATTCGGACGTGACACCAAAACCACTTTTATTTATTTAAAAGGACTTCCACAAATCGTTAAATTCTTATATAAGCTAATTTTTTATTTTTTTTTTTTTTTTTTTATTTACTTAAAGTCAAAAATCTATTCTATATAGTTAGTCTTTAGATTTTCGAATTTATTTTCAATTAAATATGAAATAAATAAATAATTTCGAACTGGATTTAATTTTTTGACTCGATTACTGTCAGAATTTTTCCAAGCCATATATTTCGGAGATTTCACTTATTTAAAAACTGCTTGTTGTAAATTGAGAATTTTAGAAATAAATAAATTTAAAAAAAAATAAGTTAGGTAAATAAATAGATTTTTATAATGTAGAATGTGATGCTAACAATATTTCATTTATTGTCTCGTGTCATGTATGTCTCAACTGTATCTCCCCCTACAGACATCTTATATTATAAAACATAACACAATATATTCATCAAGCAAAATAGCTTTGTATATATTAATTAATAAGATAAATTTAACGTATTCACTTAAAAAAACCAGAATAAAGAGTGATTTCTTATGTCCTATCAAGCTAGCCTCGATACTACATGTTTTTACAGTTACAAACGACACGGATGAAGAACTAAGTTAACTAATCAGAGAACTTCACAAAATTCTACATGACTACTATGTTCTACTTTTATCACCATTTATTGCAGTAGTCATTCATTACAATAATTATAAAGCTATACTAGTGGTCCTCTTGTGCAATTTTTTTTTTTCATATAATTTTAAGTCTATATTGAATGAACACCCTTAACTGTTTTTTAAACAGAGATTATAATACACAATTACATACAATATTCAGGATTTTTATGCTATACATCTATTAATTTTTTAAATGTGGGAAACTGGTTTTTCTGAAACAATTTTATATGAAATAAAAATTTGATTTTGTATTATTGTTTGCTATCTGAATAATATCACATGATTCAAGTACACATATATTGATATTCTACTTTATAACGAAATCAATACTAATATTTTATATATCTTACATATTTAACGAATTGAGAAAAAAAAAATATAAAATTAATAAAATATTAGATTTGGAGATTTTGTGGTTATGGTTTTGCTAAGAAAAATTGCTTGGGCTTGTATCATATATGTATACACAAAAGGAACTGAAATGGTCGCTTTTACCTATGATATAATCTACGTATTATATACCGTCAAACATCAACAAATTTTAACGCTGATTGCTTAATTAATTCAAATTTTCAAACTAATTGCCGAAATTTGAATGAAATCAAAATCAAAATCGATATTTAATTTTATTTAAAAGGAAAAACCGAACTACGTGGACCAATCAATCAAGCTCCACTGAATTCCACATGGCTATTAGATGTGCTTATATGCTACCACAACTGATTGCATAGACACCATTCATTGCTATAATTATATATATATAATTACATATACACATATCTCTTAAACAACAATAAATTTTAATACTTGATTCTGTCAAATTTTCACACTGATCACTAAACTTCGAATGAAATGGAAATCAAATCATTTTTTTTATTTCCCTTTTTTTTAAGTATTTAGTGACTATTTTTTCAATAGTCCAGTATTCATATACATACCATCTTTTCGGATGTCTTCCTTGTACACGTTTATTGTGTACACATATTGATTTGATTTGATCATTCATTACTACATTCGCTAGTCAATCTTTTGCCAATTTTTTTTACATGGTCTCAACTTCAATTTGAACAAAAAAAATCTTGAATGTTGCATGAGCCCCAGATTTCGCTGCTTTATATCGTATTTCTTAACGTGTATGGTGTATCCGTGTATCCAAATAGTTTTCATACAATAGTTTAATAATAATTCTTCATTGCGTCAATATTGTATATGTATCAATGCAATAATTATGTAAGTAATTTCTTCTATGTCTAGTTTTCTTAACAAATCTCATATCAACAGAATTACAAAATATTTCATTTTACAAAATTTATTTTTTAATTCTTTCAAGTTCCTCTACAATTTTTTTTTTTTATAAAATTATAAAAAACATAAAAAGCAAACACAAAAAATTAAAGAATGAAGAATTGCATTGAAATATCTAGAATTCAAATATTTTTACCTGTAATATACCATATACATATATACATAATGTATATATGCATTCATGATTAAATTCCTTTTTATTGTTATTTAATCGTACTGTAAGAGCGTAAACGCCAGCGTCAAAGTAAAAATCAGTTTTCCTATTATTTTTTTTTCTTATATTATTGTTGTTGTTGTTCTGATTTTTTTTTTTTGTTTTTTTTTCATTCCTATTTACCTTGTTCTGTTTTATATTCTCTTCTCTGCTTTTTCTTGTTTTGCATCATATATCAAAAAACAACTAAGGTGTGTAGAAATAAAAAAAAATTACTTTTTTATTTTTGCTTTTTTGTTTTTTTTTTTCTAATAAGCGCTTGCGGTGATTAAAAGAAACTATGTATTTTCAAGTGAAATTTAAGTATGTATTTACTTTAACTACCTGACCTGAAATTCTAGTAACATTTGTTTTTTTTTTTTTTTTAATTTTGATGTATGGTGTATTTTAATACTTAATAATATTAGAAAAATATTACTAAGTATTAATAAAAAAAAAAAAAAAAAACAAAAAAAAGGAAATTTTCAAAAAAGGTATTGAATTTGAATATATGATCGGATTGATATTCATTTTGTATTAATTCCTATTGGACAATAGATAAGAATATAATTTGAATATGTATTATCAAAAATTTACTAAGTGATTTAAAAAAATGAAAGTTGATATGATTATAGAGCAAATGAACTAAAATTGATCATCTAGGAAATAACACCTACAAAACATTGTAAGCTTGAAGAAAGACAATTTCTGAATCTTTGCAATCCTTAGAACAAATAAATGAAATATTTCCCTTCAATATACAGAAAGCAAAATTAAATTAAATCTATGGAGTTTTGCCTATTTTCGAGAACATATCATGATGAAGTATGATTCCACATTCGAATTATTCAATAACAATCCAATTAAGTCAATTTCGAATATAGCAACAAATTATCTATTTTACATGCCAGACTGTCATTTTACATGTAGCAAACTGTCGGATAATACTGAAAACGATTTCTATATTTTATAAATTCTAAATTGGAAACAAGCAGCTTTGCATGCCAGAAAACTTATATCTTAATTCAATCAAATACTTTTTCAAGAAGTCCAACAAAACCGATACATCTAAAGAATAATGAGCAAATAAAACGGTACCATCACAAGATTATCTTCATCTCTGCACTGATGGATATAATTTGAATAAAAAGATGGTAGGTGTTGTCATCTGCGAAAATTTAAATGTTGGCTTGTCTTTCAGTCTTCAAAAATACTTCTGTATATTTCTGTCGGAAATAGTGGTGGTGGTGGTAAAAGAAGCTAATCCGGCTTAAAATGTGTAGATATCTGTAGATCTGATATCAAGAAGCAATTAGATTATCAGAATCGATAATCGTCAATTCAAAGACTTTGATGGACTGCTATATTTCTCTTAACGAAATATCGGATCGTTTCAACATTCATCTATTTTGGATGCTGGATCATAGTAAAATTTAAGGAAGCTGTAAAACAGATGAATTTCATAGAAATTGAACATTACAATGATAGTTTTCACAGAACACTTTCTTACAAGCAAAGATGGCAGAAAACTTGAGCTTTACTAAAATTATTTCTACGGATCCTGCGGACAATCCTAAACCTTTGTTGTACCTACCTCGCATTGATTGACAAAAGAAATTGAAAAAAAATACCTCACCTTAGGAACCTATTTTCTAAACTTCCTGACCCTGATCTTTCAAGTACTAAAATGACCTGCCTCCATTGTAAAAAAAACTCAAATTTATTTTGACAAGTAATATCCGCGCGGAAAATTGAAATTCTTTGGTATCAATATGGACTTCTTTTTTTTTTGTAGGTGGATATAGTGAAATGACAATAATTAACAAATTTTCGGATACACAAATGTGATGTTTTAAAAACAAATTACAAATACATTGTCAAATAAATTACCGATCATAAGACAATGTAAACAACTTTTTGACATTTCAGATCATGCGACAATGTATTGGCAACGTTAACGATATATTTCCGATTTGACTGGCTCTTCCATCTCATCTCATTGAATGTGAATGTTAATTCTCAGATTTGTTTTAGCTTAATTTTGAATTTGTTTAAGGGTCTTATCAAGTTTTCGTTAAATTTATAACTTGGACAGCTTTTCTTCATTTATTTTGATATTCCAATTTTTGAACCAATCCACTGTTTTGTTCTATATAGGAGGTATGATACTGGGCCAAAACATTGCTTTGTAGTATTGCTGTACATACATACAAATTAAAATATTCGGACATTGTATTGAGCAAAGAAATAACGATCACTAAAATAGCTTTTTGTATAATCCTAATTAGAACAAAGAATACATCTGAATTAATAGAGACAAAATTGATTTAATTCTAATGACTAGTCTAACAGACTAATTTCGATTTTAACAAAAATATAGGGCTTTATTGCTTTAAAGCCGGTCGTACAGCCTTTAACTTCGTTCTACTCCGTAAAATAGAACGATATATAAAGGTTATTTGGATAATTTTCTTCTATCTGACAAAAAAAATATTTCATATACACATACTTAAAGTAAAATTTTAATGGACTTACATAATATGTATGTATAGACCATATGACAATTTAAATGTGTACATATTTTTAAATGTCATAAAATTCCAGATCACAATTCATAATTTAATATTTAATTATTTACATAACAATCTATTCTAAATAAATACACATTTACATTCTTTGGCATTTGAAAAATATAACAACAACAAAAATAGGATTAATTATATGTATATATATACATATATATACATATTTTGTTTGTTTTGAATGAAAATTCTACAATATAATCAAATCTTCCATACTAAATGAATACTACTCGTATGATTGTTAATTTTATTGATTAAATAGAAGCAGCTTATTAAAAAAAAAAAAAAAAAACAAAAAAAAAAATAGAATAGAAAAACATTTATCGCAAAAATAAATTTTTTAAGAATTTTCATTTTTTTGTTTTTGTTTGTTTTTATTATATTTATTTACCTTTCTATGTTTTTATACAAAGAGATAAGAAAAACATGGAAAATAAAATGAAATAAAATTAAAATAATATAATATGATGTAATTAATTCGATGGCGCCGTGGCTTAGTTGGTTAAAGCGCCTGTCTAGTAAACAGGAGATCGTGAGTTCGAATCTCGCCGGAGCCTTCTTAAAAAGTTGTTAAGTAATTTTTTTTTTTTATCTAGAACATTTAATTTTTTTATATTTTTTAATTATTTTATGTTTGTAGACCATCTTAGGCTCCATACAAAATATTTGATAAAAATTAGCTTTTAGACAAACGTATTTATTAGCGTTAGATTCGTTAGAGTAAAATTTAATAAATTGGAAATTTAAAAATTTAAAAATTTGAAATTTTAAGTCTGCAATCAGCAAAAATAGATTTTTAAATACATAGGATGTAAGTAAAGGGAAACTAAATATTTTAAATATAGAGAAATGTATGAATGATTAAATATCATGTTAAATAGAACTTAAATATTTATAAAGAGTTCAAAAATGAATTGTTAGCGAATTAAAAAGCTAATAAAAGCTGTTAGCAAAAGCTACTAACTATGTGTCAATTTCAATCTCCTGCTATTCATCTTAATTGTATATTCTATTTTTTTACATGCATATTTTTTATTATATGTAACACATTTTTTATGTTTGTATTCTCGTTTTTGTCTTGTCATTATTTTAATATGCAGTGTAAATAATAGATTAACATGTTTTTGATTAAGTTATTGCTTGATTCATACTGAGCCCTCTTCTTGTAATGAAAATTTGTATTGTACTGTTAAGAAAGATAATATTGTTACTATGTTGTTGGTAAATATCTCCGCATATTATACTAACTCTGTTATACCGAATTTAAATGAAGTGTAGATTCAAGTTATATTTTTATTTGTTTCTTGTAGGTCCTGGACGAGTTGTATACATTTTTCATGGCTTGTATCCCTTTTTCGAATGTGTGAGTAATTTTTTATTGAAAAATATAATAATATATTTGAATACATGTACATATACATATAAGTTCATACAAATTGTAGAAAATTAATATTATTAAAATAAAATTATAACTAAAAATTAAATATCACAGGATAATGACTACTTCTTTCTCGCCCTATTTGTTCGAAACTATTTTCACATCATTTTTTATTTAAATCCTGTGATACCAACGTTCAATATTCATACCATACTTTTTGTGGTGTTCTCTATAATGGACATTTTGTAATTGGTTTAAAAAGTATTGCTATTTTCGCAACCTATTCTTTATAAATAGTTCCAAATTTTGTTGTTTAGTATAGGGCTCCAGGATACAATGTCCTAAATGCTATGTTATTAATGTGACTGTTAATAATCTACCATTTTTTTCGTCCCAATGTGAAGCTGCATATTTATCTTTGATTTGGTATTTCTCTGGTCATTTTTTGTTTTGTTTTGGATGTGTCTGCTTCGTTTTTTTGACGTTGCATGTTAATATAGTAATCAATACTGAATACACCAATTGTTTGTTTATTAATGATTAAATTAGAAAATACTTGAATATACAATCAGTTAAAGAAGCTGAAGCAACAAGAAAATATTTTTCCAGGTTGGAATGTACTGTATGGTCTGGGATTTGTTACATTAAGGCCAATAGACTGATCGACTTACAAATACAAAGGTTCGAACAAACATAGGCAAAGGTTTAAGTAGATTTGATCCATCAAATCTAAAAAAAAAAAGTTGTCATTTAATTTTCAGTATTAGAACTATGTACCTCCTAACTTAGGAAATGAGAATGAAATGAAACTTCTCATTTGTAAAATTTAATATTGCCAAACAGATTTTCTTAATGTCTACTGATTGCAATTAAATAGATTTTTAAGTAAAGTAAATTAGACAATTTTCTATAAAGCTATATTTTTATTTTTACATATATAACATCTCCATAGCTGCATGCTGCATATGTTCTTTGGACATTTTTTTCTATTTCGTTATCTTTGAAATTTGTTATATTCCGAGCAAAATACTTCAAATGAATGGCAGTTTACACCACATTGAATCTTTAAACACAATAGCGCTACAAGATACTAGATACAAAATTAAACAGATATGGGTTATAAAATACAGTTTCCACAACGAACACAATTGCACTACAATGCTTTAGACATGGATTTTTTTCTTTGGTTCAGAGTTTTGTATTCTGACTTGATTATTACACTTTTGATTATTCTGTTATTTTCGTTTGTGTTTTGTTATTAGCTTAATATACACTGTAAAAAATAGATTGACCTGTTTTTGATTAATTTATTAAATTATTGCTTCTTATACTACTTTCTTAACTTCAACGAAAGGTTTTAGCATTTTACTAGTAATGATGTTTTTTACTGTGTTGTTGGTAATAACTGTTATACTTTTTTCTCAAAGCCTGATTACTTCAAATAATAAATAATAAATGGAATTGAAACAGTTACAGTATTACAATTTGTTTGTAATACTGTAACTGAAAACCATTGAAAAATTCGATTTCGGCCAATTTCACCGAATTTTGAGATTAAAAACCATTTACCGGTTTACCCTCGATTTAACTATTAAATTTTTTTTTAAATTTTAAAATAACAGCTCCTTTTCCTTTAAAAAGCTCTGGAACACCCGGTATAATTGCTCACAACTAAATAATTCAAATTTAATAATAGGTTATTGATTTTTAGTGATAGAGATAGTGTATTGATTTTGTTTTATTGTAGATACCTCCATATTCCTGCTATATCCATCTTAAGTCACTCTGTAATATTTTTAAAGTCTATAACTATTTATATATATACATATATGCATATATGTATTTTTTTTTTTTTTTTGTTATATTTCGAATATAAAGGGTTTCACCTGAATATTTTTACCTAACAAAATATCTGACCTTATCTCATTTCTTAATCAAATGACAACCAAAGACTTCAAAAATATATTTTCTTTTAAGTCCTCAATAACTGAATTATATCTTTACCATTATACAAAACCCAGACGAATTTTACTCACCTCTCTTTAAGTTTCCAGTTAAAAAAGAAGAAAAACAAAAATAAAAAAATAAATGCTTTCAGAAGACTGATTGACGACAACATCCATACCAAACACAAAAATTAAATTTTGAAAAACATCGAAATGAGGAATATACCTATCATAAACAAAAAGTAATAATGAAGAAGGACTTAACCGAAAACAAAAAAAAACAAAAATAATGGAAAAATTCTAAGAAGAAACCAACGCACCAACAAAACTAACATTAAAACGACCATATAACAAAAAAAAAAATAAAAAAAAAATAAAAAATTTAAAGATGTCTTGATGATGATGATGACGACTTCGTCGATTCATATTATTCATCCTGATAGTTAATCAATGTTATGTGCGTATCTGATGGAATACCAAAATATGTGAGTCTTATGCGTTTTATTTATATCTATATATATATATATATATATTTTATATATGTATATATAAATATACTTATAAGATTGCGGCGTTTTCATCAGAAAAATTACCTCCTTTGAAATTATAATAAAAAACAAAAATAAAATAAAAATATCAAATTAAAAATAAGGTGTTACTTCAATATAATTCCACTTTTTTTTTTATATATTCTGGGATATTTTGGAAAGGCAAAATATTTAAAAGAACTGGTTGTTAATATGAAAAAACAAAAACAATAACAACAATAATCGATCGTATTTGTTGGGTTGTTAAAGAGTTCTTTTTGTTTTTAAGAAGAATTTTTTTTTTTTTTTGTTTTTCAAATCAAATTTTAACTGACAACAACAATTTTATGATGAGTAAACCATAATATCAATTTGACAGCTACAATAGAAATTTCAAAAGAATACAAATTAAATTAATAAATTTTGTTAATACCAAATAGTTAAAATTAAAAATGATATTTCAATTTAATATTATTATATATACATTTGATATAAATATATATATAAATATATTATAATTGATATGTAGGTTATGTTTTGACATTTTTACTATATTATTTTATAACATTATGATTTTATTTTTATTTTAATCGAATTAAATTTATTGAATTAATATTGTTTTTGAGGGCTTATTCAAATCTTACAAACTATAAGTTTGTTCAGTAGATTTAGAACAAAATTGGACATAACTGTTTTAGGCAATGACAATTAAATGTCATTGCCCGAAATGAACTCTTTCGTTTTAATACTTTTTGTTCTAATTTTTGTTTACTCTCAAATTTCTATGTTCAACTGTCAAAACTGCCAAAAACAACTACAAACAAAGTTCTCCGATATTGTTCTTCGAAAATATCAATTTATAACAGTTTTGGACAATCTACCGAACACCGATTAGAACACTTTTTGACAAAAAAAAGTTTTCTTTTACTCGTTGTAAAACAGTTTACTGAACAAACAATATACTATTTTCGTAGGCGTTAATTAATTAATAAAAAAAAATGATCTTATCTATTTTTTCTTTGAAGTTATTGAATTTTCTTTCTATTTGAAATTTACAATAATGTTTTGTAATTTAATGTCTCTTATCTATTTATTTGACTTTACGTTATACTTAGGGCGTGTTCCTAATGAGTTGATTAATCCTAATTGCGACATGCATAATTAATATTCTTATATAAATTAGATTTTGAATTAGAATGGACTAATTTGAGATTTCCTTGGTTTTGTAGCTTGGAATTAGTCAATTCGAAATGTTTTTAGTTGATGACAGCTCAATTCTAATTGAAAACATATTAGTCAAAAATAATATTAGTTTATATATTTTTTTAAATTTTATATAATTTAAAATTTTGAATTTAAATTGTCAAAGAATTATTGTTCATTTGGCGTCTAGGAAACTAGAATTAGAATTAATGTATGATTAGACACACACCCTTAAGCTGAATATGTAATATGCAATTAAAATCACATTAAAATTTGTGGGAAAATTTCGAAGCTATCAAATTTCTAAGTCCAGCTTATATACTAATACTAATACTTGTGTATGTGGCTTATCTATAACCAAATAATAAATATTTAAAATTTGTTTTTGTAAATTGTAGTTATACTCATTTTATTAGTTTTTTATCTTGATTCTTTATTTACCTTTTATATACTGGCTGTATATCTATATTGTATATCCTATAGGCATTATTTCGATGCTACTATTAGATGCTTTATTTTTACATAATTGGTCATATATAGGCACCAGATTGATTTTAGAATAGAAAAGCATTACCGATTATTCATTAATATTTTCGGGATATTTACTAATGAGCAAATATAAAACAATATATAAGATAATTTTATAAACACAGTACCGCAAAATCAAAATAAGCAGCAAAATATCCATTTAATTATATATTACGTTATCATTATCCTGCAACACCAGTGAGACATAGAGCGTAATTGTTCGTGTGCACGATATGATTTCGAACATTTATTATTTTTCTCTCCTATATCTGATGAGGGACTTGCTACAGCCGAAGCTGTAGGAGGATTGATCGGGATTTTATTGAAATTACCTCTTAGACACATGACTCAAAAATATCTATGACTACGAAAATGTTATATATACTTTTTTCAATTATACTATCTATAAAATATATTCTGATATTATCATCTCATCTACTGACACTAAAGGGTTAAATGAGAGAAAAAATTGGATATCATTATGCCAGTACTGAAACTGATTTAAAATACAAAGTGATGAAACAGAAGAACCCAAGTAAAATACAAGATATGTTGGCCAACGTTTCTGCAATTAAATAGTATAGTGGTCTTCCTAATATAATTTAATTAGCATCACTATCAAAGAATTTATATAACAATATCTGTTCTCAAAGCTGTTCTTTCATAAGTTTTTGATACAATCAAATCAAGAAAATTGAGAAGACAGTACAACACCATATTGTTCTTATAAAGGAACCCTCTTAATTCAAAAATTATAATTTGATTTGATTTATAATTAAATGTAGGGTTTATTTAAAATAAAATCTAAAATATCCGGTCCTACAGAGGTGCTGTCTTGAATCTTGTTAACTAGTTAAAATAATAAAAAAAATTAAAATAAAATCCATTATAGAAGATGTAATTATGTAGGAGACCCTAGTTAAAATACACTTACATTATTTTCATTATAACTATCATTAATCTTTATTACTATCTTTTATTTTACTATCTAACTATTAATATTTTAAATGGCCTTATTATATACAAGCAAACTTTCAATTTTGTAAATTCTTTCTTTTTCTAGAATCAATTTTGAAAAAAAAAAAACCAAACGCATTCTTTAAATATACGTGATGTAAAATATAAATGCAGATATGAAAACAACAAAAACAACAAAAACCAAAACGAATTAAATATATCACAATATTAAATTTACGCACGCAAAAAAAAGTAAAATAAAATAATATAAAGGTGTCCACCAGGTTTAGGTGATCTAAATATAAATTAAATTTCTATTATTGTTTTCCTCTATTTAATCTATCTATATAATACGTTACGATAGACTTGTTGGGATCTATGAAAATGATTTAATTAAAAATATTTCAACAATTTTAAATTTTGTTACATTTCGTTTTTTTATTTTATTTTATTTTAATCAAATTCATGAAATGAACTAACTCTGTATTGTATATTATATACATATAAAAAAAAATTAACGTTTATAACGCATTTTAAAAAGAGTTAGGATTAAGGATAGATATATAGATATATAATATGTTATATAACTACATCCTTATCTATCATAAGGATTAAAATTAGGATTAAGAAATATTAGGATTACATACAGGATTAAAGTAATTTTATGAAAAGGACTATAAAATAACTTGATTCACACTTCAAAGCGCGTATACTCCATTAGCATCACCTTTCATAAAATTCTCCAACTAAAAATAAATCAATTTGACTTTATGACCACAAACGACTAGAACTGCATAGCCAAAAGCATAAAAATGGGACCTGTGAAAATCTTGGTGCACAGGATAATATCAAAACATATTTAAAAAATTATAATTTTAATTTTGTAAAGGATATTATATGAAATACTAAAATTTGTATTCTTATTCTTGTTTTTATTATCAAATGATTGCCGAGATTAACGAAAACTACTGTTTACCTGGTTGGTATGGCTATAATATGTTTGATAGCTTCAGAGATATTTCAATGTTCCGGATATTTTTGATATACCGATACTGGGTTAATTTTGGAATAGATTTACGATTCCGTTTAGTTTTAGAAGTTCTCATGCTTTAATATTGTAACATTGACAGATATAGTTGTTTGTAATTTTAATATCATAAATATTAGTAGAATAGACTAAATAAATATTTACTACTATACTGGGTTGATCGTGGAATAGATTTACAAATTCAGTTTATAGTTTTAAAAGATCGCTATAACACAATTTATATTTTAGTATTATAACATAGACAGATATAGTAGTTGTAGTTGAATAATATCATAAATATAACGCGAACTGGTTTCAAAATTGTAAAAAATTAAATAGTAGAATACACTAAACAAATGTTTTTAAATCAAATTAATTTTAAGAAAAAGTAGTTTCGATAGTCTAGAGCTTAAAAACTCCATTATAGAATATTCTAACTGTT
Source organism: Argyra leucocephala (assembly GCA_963942445.1). NCBI lineage: Eukaryota > Metazoa > Arthropoda > Insecta > Diptera > Dolichopodidae > Argyra > Argyra leucocephala. The sequence continues at coordinate 107,064,758 of OZ012681.1, forward strand.
GGATTCATTTTTTTAAATCTATATATTGCAGTTGCACAAAACTATTCAAAATTTAAACCAAGAATTGTCTAAATAATTTTACACTAACATATCTACACTGATCAGTTCTAGTATTGTTCGATACACAAAACATTCGTTCAATGGTTCAAATATATTCTAAACTGTTTTTAGAATACGATCTTAGAAATTAACTATAATTCACCTATTAATTATTGTTCTAATGACAGTCTAATATGTAATGTATTTTATCTAAGACATTTGACTTTTATCTATACCGCGCATTCCTTCATTTTCATCATCCTGAATAATATTGCGAATATTTATGCAGATTACAAATCAGATAACCAATGTACGTTATTTTTTTATTTTCCATAGTTACCAGTAATTGAGTAATAATCTGTTGACAATATTTGATAATGTCTATTCATTTTATTTTACTATCAATACATAATTAAATGTTGATATACACATGTACAATCATTAATTAAAAATAATTATTATAACTAGCCATAATTTATTGTACTCAGTCTATCTGAGTATTTTGAATGTAGTTAAAAAATCTATATGCTAAATATTATCCAAAATATTAAAATTTTTAAAACCAAATAAAATTTTGCAAAACATAAAACAAGTTCTTAATAAAATATATTTGAGATGACAACATTTATATTAAATCTCGAGATTCTAAAATGATCGAACGACTTTAAGATTCACACCTTCAAAAAAAAAAAAAATAATAATTACATTATTCTATTAATCATTATACATTTATTATATATTTTATTGATTTAGATATTATATTATACATTTTATTGATTTACGTATATCTTATAGAACATTAATCACGTTACAAATTTTACAAATTGTTTTTCATTTGAATTTTCTAATTTTGGTTTATTTTTATTACAAAAAAAAAATATATTTTTTCCTGGGTGGTTTTAATTTAACCTTTGTACAATCAGGCATTCCTATTTATTTTTTCAAGTCATCAAATAATGTGATTAAATGTTTTTTTTTTTGTTTTTTTTTTTTTTTTTTTTTGTAAAAGTGTTATATTAAAAATATAACACATATAAAAATACATTTTATAATACTTAACAAAAAAATACAAAATTTATTTAAAGAATCGCTTATTTTTTCATTATTTTTTTTTTTTTATATTTTTATATTTAACTTATAGTTTATAGCAGTTGATTGAACTAAATGATCTTGATTGAAACTATTTTAATATATATATACATATAAATATATATATATATGTATGTAATTTTTTTAGATGCAAATCACACATTTCAATTCAAAGTGATTTGTTATATAGGTATAGTGACTATTTTTATAGTTTTACAACTGATAAAATAAAAATTTATTTGTATACCAGTATACATATATATGTACATAATATAAATTATATTCTATTTAAAAAATAATAAAATAAATATATCAGTATTAGCAAAATTAAAACAAAATAAAATAAAAATAAATTATTTTAATGTTAAGCATGTCACACCCCCGTTTAAGAATATCGAACTATTGCAAGTTTGTAATATGAAATAACTAGGTTCAGATGAAAAAAATTTAAATATAGTGGAGAGTAATTATGTAAGATGAAGAGTTTTTTAAAAACACAGTTGTGTTATTGAAAAATGTCTCCAAATACATAGAAATATAAAAAAAAAATATATAGACTAGATCTATGGAGGAATAATATACAATAGGCATAATTGGACAACTCACTTAGTATTTAATTTAATTTAACTGGTGGAAATATTTGATAATCGATGAATGGTAAATATTACAAATGGAAATCAACAAAAACCAAGTTATTTTGTTGTTATTGTAGCAATAAAAGTTATTTTGTTGTATAATAGTTGTTTTTGTTATTTCATAGAAATATTAAATATGAAAATCAATATAGAGAAGTAGGAAAGCTTCTACAATATCAGGAATAACAATGAAAGGGTATTGTGTATGTCTTAGTTAAGCTTTAAGATTTAATATTAAAATTTTTCTGTATTTCATAATATTTAGTTATTAAAATTCCGATGATACAACAATGGACCTCTTTGGTTTAAGTCTGCTTCAGCCGAAAATCACTGCATTCTACCCAAGTACTCACCGTCATTAAAATTAATTGTGTTATTGTAGAATGTTATTGACTTATTGAATTAAATTTTTTTTAGCTATCTGTAGGAGCTTTATTAGCTCTTTTGAGTAAATAAATAAATAATTTAAAATGTTAATATGTACTTCTAAAAAATTTCGTAACTAAAATCACCTTTAATAAGATACAAAGGATTAGGAAATAACATACCTGTCCAAGTTTCACTTATAGATCATGATTTTTGTGTAAAAGTGGATTCATTTAATCCTTAGTAATAGAAATAATAATTGACTTATACTTCAATATAGCATTTCAGTCACTATAGTCGGTAATTTTCTTGTCAATTTTTAAAATCAATTACGCAATATTGGAATTCTTATTGTATTTGAGTTTACTTTTCTTCTTCTAAATGTGGTTTTCAGCTAATCAACATTTTTAAATTTTAAATATTTTGTTGGCTCAAAAAAAGGAGATATCTTATTGAATTTGTATGTTAAAAAAAAAAATTTCCGAAATGCAAAGAATTTCCTAAATTTCTATTTCGAAAATTTATTTTATATACAAAAAAACATTGATAAACCGTCAAAATCATATGTTGAAAAAAATTATTTTATTTTTACATACATTTTCCTCAAAAAGTTGTTAAAACAGTGTTGCCGATATATAAAGAAACTATTTCCGTTATTTTAAAAATATATTTTATCAAAGTATAATTACCCGAAAATATCCCCAGTCATTTAGTTTTCATATATAAGCAAAAACGGTCATTTTATGTTATGTCTTTTTTCGAGCCAACGAAATATTTAAAATCCTATAAAAAAGTTTTTTTTTCTATAATTTTACACTTAACGGTTTCTTTCAATTTTATCATACTTGGTTAAAACCAATTTGAGCTTCTTACAAGGCGATTTATCTTCTGCATTTCACCAGTTGGAAATATAAAAATAAGAAAATTAAGTTCTGCCAAAATTCAATCTCTCCAATGAAGAATTTTATCTAACCAGACGTCTATTGGTATCCATTCTAGATGCACCAGCCATTGTAGTCTCTTGACTAAAGCATTATTTCAGGACTTAATAATATTTCTAGATTCGATTAATTACAAATTGTCTTGTGCATATACATATTGGAACTTCATACACATGTATAATTAAGTTATTCTTTTATTTAAAGGAATTGAATGTATGTACTTTAAAGTGCATTATTTGAATTTAATAGTTTGCTAAATATAGATTGGATTTGGGTACTTAATTCTGAATTGCAAAATTCTGCGTTAAAAAAGTTTTAAATTTCAAAATTCTAATTTTTTTTTAATTTTTTTTTGAACCAAACAACTTTTAAAAAATTTAAAATGTTGTTATTCAGAATTTTGAAAACTTCTAATTGTTCAAATCAGATTTCAAACATAAAAATTAAGATGATTGCAATTAAAATTTGATATGATCGCGTTAAATATGTCTCCACATTTTTTGAAGTTATATTAAAAATTAAATTGAATAAGAATTTTTTTTTCGGCCACTGAATCTTATCAGGATTACCTTTATAATAAGAACATACTAACTGTAAAAATAAAGACTTAAACTATTGCATATTATTTTGTATGATTGGCATACATATTTAATTAAAACTTTTTCGACTGTATAAACAAAAATTTATTAAATCATTATGAGGGCCGAAAAACGCTACATTACCCTAATATTTCAAATTATCAATTCAAGTTATCTTGAACTTGAAATAAAATTATTATTCTTTTTAATTTTTATTATTTACGAAGTAGAGAGTAACCCTACTATACAACATTTAAAAATAAAATTACATATTCAACTTTTAATAAATAAATTTTAAATTACCGAAATCATATCAAAAGAATTTCAGTAGAACAACACTATAACTAACACCAATATCTTTTAATTCATGTAAAGTGACATTTTTAACTTAATATAAAATTCAAAAGGATCTTCGAAATAAAATTAAAAAAAAAAAAAAAAACCAAAAAAAATGAAAACAAAATTTTGCAAAGAAGAGTGGTTTTTGTCATATTGTACACCAAGTTAAATATTACAAGGGTGAGATATAATATAACAAAGCTGTATTCAAGATGTGATTTTACGTTTAGAATCTAAACTTTAAAAAAATATTATATGATTTAATTAGTTTTAACCTGAAATCAATTGCATTTAGTTCAATTTAATTTAAATAATTTAAATGTATATTATATAATTATTTTTTTTTTTAATTCTTTATTTTTCAAATTTCAGATAATTTTACAATATTAATTATAAAATTATGTATAAAAAATTATAAACTAAAAAAGAAAGAAAACTTAATATTAACTTAAAGATTAATTTATAACCTACATATTGTAAACATTTCCAAAATATTATAATTTTAAAATTACATTTTTTTTTTTTTTTATTAACTATTTCTAAAATTGCTAATATACTTTTTAAGTTTGTTTTTAAATATTTCCAAGTTTTTACTATTTTTAATTTCTAAGGGTAGAGTGTTGAAAAGTTTTATAGCACTACATTTTAAGCTTTTTTGTTTTTTGGATGTTCTAGCTTTAGGTATTTCAATATGGTTTCTATTTCTAGTAAAGTAGTTATGTATATTTTCTCTATTTTTAAGAATTAATTTTGATTTAAACTTATTATTTAGAATATTGTATATGTATTTGCATTTCTCAAAGTAAATTAGTTGGTTTATATCCAGTACATTAATTGATTTGTATAACTCCTTAGTACTAGTTCTGGGGTTTAGTTTAAATAAACTTTTTAACGCTTTATTCATTACTGTTCCTATCTGTTTTACGTGAAACTTTGAACAGTGACTCCAACTGCATATATTATACCTAATGCTTGACAAGATATGCCCATTATACACAAGTTTGGCTGCATAATTAGGAATACCACCATTTTTCAATAATTATTATTAATTATTTTGTAAATTTGTAATTAAAATAAAATTGTAAAGAATAAAAAATTAAATTGAATGTTAAATAAAATAAAAAAACATATATTCTTTATATGAACTCCTTCCACAAATTGATCATTTCCATATATCCAATCATCCTTAAATGCTAATAATATTTTTATTTTAACACTCCAATAACAGAATATTAGCTCAATAAATAAATTAATGTAAATATCTTTAGGAGATAATTTACGTTACGTCAGTAATAGAGTTATTTATCAGTAGTTAGTATAACTACTTTTATCCATAAAAAATTGGGTTCTGATGGCATGATCAACCTAAAATTACTGAAATCATCCACAATAAATTAGGTTATTTACTATAAAATATCATGCCATCACAAGATGAGACTCGTTGTAGTTTTATGAAGCTGCTAAAAAATAGAATTGGAATTTTTATTTGAATATTTAAATATGTATAGTAAATTACCTGAAACAGAATTAAAATATTTAAAAAAGTATTGTTTAATAATGGAGTCAATAACAAAATATTTTTTAATTTCTTACAAGATCAAAAAAACATACTTTCTAAGAAATATCATTCCCACTATATATTTACTGTATACAATAAACTTGTAAAAGTGGAAAATAGAGTGATGAAATTAAAACATTAAATTGTTTAATCCCAGAGTTAATACCAGGTTTTAAAAAAATGATTCCAACATATTTTTAATAAATAACTTCAAAGTCAAATTTCGACCTAAACTTTAATGTTGATGACATTCTCAATCTAATTACGAAAAATTATATATATAGACATATATATATGGATTTAAATTTGTCCAAAGAGTTGATTCTGCAGTTAATTCATTAGCTTCCGATTCATAAAAGGATGTAGATGAAAATTATTTCATTTCATTGATTCGCGTTTAGCTAAGATCATGAAATACGTCGAGCTCTACTTATCAATAGGAGTTCTGAAAACATAAATACATCAGATACAGATTTTGGCCAATTGAAAATTGATCTTGGATATGAAATGATCTTGGAAATGAATAATAATGATCAAAGAGTTGATGAATATACAACAGAACCTATTTATAAGATGACTGAAACAAACAAACAAAAGATTGCTCAACAAATTGAAAATATTTCAACGTAAAAAGTTAACATTTTATTTTGAATTTATCAAATTAGACGATACTAGGATACTAGGAATGATATAATTTTCCTTACAAAATATAATATGTGTATGATTATGATAAAAACAACTGATTTGACAAGTGGTCGCAGATCATTAAAAACAATACAATGGATGTTATTAATACTGCCAAAAAATATTCTGAATCTAGTACAAAACTTAACAAATTAACATGCAAAATTGCTAAACAATGTACAGAAAATAGAACAAAAAAAAATTTACTGACTTATTGGCTACGTATTGCTCTCTCTTGTCATCAAATTCAAATTCAACATCTAAAAATAAAGCTCATGCACAAAATATACAAGTAGAGAAGTAAATAGTTACAGTAGATCTAATGATTTTATTCTGGAATCGTTGGATATAAAAGTATAGACATACAGGTGAACAAACAGTTGATGAATATCCAAGTATTAGTAGTATTATGTACTGTATAAATAACAAACCATTGAAATCTGAAAAGTTGGAAATCGATAATAAATCAGCTACATAATTCTGTAACATTGATCAAGTAAGTGCAATAACAAATGTTTAACGACATTTATTTATTTATTTCCGTTTTCCCATCAATATCCTAGAGTTGACTAGATTTCAACTTTTTTATTTTTGTTTTCCAAAATGCCATTTAAAAGATTCATTTGCAATTATTTTTTTTTTTTAAGACAAAATTTTTCGTAACAATAACTATAAAAATAATAACAATAAAAAAAAAAAAAAAAAAATCACATAAACCCCTATTAACACTTACTGCAGCAAAAATTATACACAATCAGTAACACCATCTTTTATGAAAGGTCCATAACAAATCAAATTTATGATAATTATGATTACGACCGACTATGCTTTTGTGTTGTTTGAAAATTTTTTTCTTTAGAAGCAAATGAACATCATAAAAAAATTTTTGTCTTATTTTTTTCTATAATTTTAGTTTTTGTTGAATGGAAAATATAATAATACCAAGAAAATAAAAAATAAAAAAACAAAACCATTAACAAAAAATATAATAATACAAAAGATCACCGCATGAATTCCTTACTTTTATTTTAAATACACACCCATATGTACATACATATGTACTCATATAATATGTGTAAGTATATATTATATTATTTTAATGTTTCAAGTCTCACCTGTACTATGCTACCTGACTTTTGGGGTAATTCAGACACATAAAGCCATGCAAAGAGAGTTAAAAAAAAAAAAAACCAACAACAAAAATAACAATTGAAATCGTATATCCTTTATGAATATTTGAGAGACTAGCTACCTGAATTTAAATGACACCATTTTCACACATACTTATTCACATATAAAGATTCATACATATGTATATGTACATTAAATATGGAATGTGTATATCCTTTTGTTTGATTTACAAAAATAAAATGAATAAAAAATAGGTATAGGATTTTTTAATTAACATAAATTATCATTTTGATGAAATGTTTAAAAAAAATTATTTTTTAAGTTAATAAATTACATAAATGTATACACATAAAATAAAATTTATTTAATATAATTTACTTTAGCTTGTAAATCCTAATGAAGCAGCTGAGTTTTTATTAGAAAGGATATAAGACCTAGAAATAATAAATAAAATACATTGAAAATGTTGGGAATTATATCTAGATCAGATAAAATCTAAAAATTATTATGAAAATTAATGACATCCTTAAATTCTCAAATTTTTATGAAATTAAAATGTAATTAAATTTATTATTGGGTAACATTTTTTTGGGGTATATAAAGACGTTATTGATCTCAAAAAATTATACTCAAAGATATAATTTTAAAGTTAAAATTAACAGATGATTCCTATTATATTATAGATTCTGATTATATATCGATTTCATAGAAGCCAAAATGTGAGAAAAAAAGACTACATTAGTTTAATGCAGTTTAATTCATTTTAGTTAATTGAAAAAAAAGCATTCTTATAGTTAAACAGACGGGCTGTAGCAGAACAATTTAAAGAACATTTAAGATAATTTTATTGGTAAGTAGTAAGCTACTAAAATAAAATTATTCATTAAATATTTCTATATGAAAAATGTTGTGTTATCTAGTATGAATATATATTCGGATTGAAAATGTAATGAAAAAATATATACACAATTGTCTACAGACTTAGCAGAAATCAAAAGATATAAAATTACTGAAGCTGTCCATTACATATAATTTATCGAATATGAAATGTAATTTATATATTTGTAAACATTTAATCACTAACTCTGTAATTATCTAGATTTGACAGTAATCAACAAAAAGTGATTGTTAAATAAAAAATCATGCAAAATTATTATAAAGAAATTGTTCAGTTTTGAAATACAATAAACATGCTGGTTACTAATGTATCACAATTAAACATTCCCATTTTTGTTTTCAAGTAAAGCATTTATCACCAGTATAATACCGAAATTTTCCTTCTATCTTTAATTTTTATATAAACTGTGAGGCTTACAAAATGAAGTCGCTTTTCCTCAAACAGAAAATGTGTTTTTTTAATGAGCTTTGAAATTATTGAATAAAATATTATTTGTCAGAGAATTGATAATACAAGTGATTTTTGTTTAAATTCAAACATATATGTTAAACGTATATTTATTTAAAACAGGACAAGACAATGGTCGACCCATTCCGCATATCCACTACTGGATGTCTGCGATCACATTTCTGAAGCTCTTTCTATCCGTACATTATTTTTTTTCCACCGTTTGGAGGCCTGTGGAAACATCATTCATTGCTTGATGTTTCTTAGCCATGATATTTGTTTCTGCCAACACGTCTTCTGCCTTCAATTTTAGTTTGCAGAATCAATTGTATATATGATATTTGTCATTTCGCATCATATGAGCCAGATAAGTCATCATAATAACATCTCACGGCCTCTACCTATTCTACTTAGAACCTCACTATAGTTCACTCGATCTACCCTAGATATCTTTAGTTCATTCTACGATATACCACACATTTAAAATGCTTCAAGCTTATTCATGGTCGTTAATTTCAGTGCCCGCACGCTTCCACACAATAGAGGAGTATAGACCACACGTATAGCATTTAACGAACCGGATTTTTGTGTCGAGGCTGATATCACGGTTATAGATATAACTTTTTTATATTCTACAAATTTGGCCGACTCATTTCGAAAATAAACATTTTAAAGTAACAAAATCTAAAAAAAAAATACAAAAAAATGTGAAAGCTAATTAAAAACTAACTTAAAAAATAAACAATAGGTAATATTCAAAAAAGCAGTAAGATTGAGTTCCAGGGTACTTTGGTCTAGAATATTTTAACCTCTAAAATTTGCTATATATATATGAAACAACAATTTCTATCAAAAATATACTATGATCCTTTTATCTTCAAAAATTTTTTTTTTTACGTAAAAACCCTTATTGTAACCCTTAATGTAATAGGATCGATTTTGAATAGAAACTTTTATTATGGGGATTATACAGTATACAGTATACAGATCATATCCACTTTGTATTGTATTGTTCAGCTACGTTATTTTTGTGTCCTCCCAAATTATGTGAGATTATTTTGTGTATTAATTTATCACCAAGTATTGCTTATAGTTAGTAACGATTTCTAGCATTCCAATCTACACTCATATTATTTAGTTCTATAGTTTCATATTTTAGTTCACCATATACCCACATTTGTTTATGATTATGTAGTTTGTTTTATTCAGGATAACCATATTCATTTTCTTCTTCTGATTTGCTCTGATATTTTTGTTTTTTTTTTTTTTATTCTTCATTTAAAGTAGTAAATTTCAAAAGTTAAATATAATATTAAATAGTTAAATATTGTAATTTAGCTGCATAATTATAATATATGTATAAATATTTTTATTTATTTATAGCCTAAGCTGATTCCTGTCAAATCTAGATAAATATAAAGTTAGTGATTAAATCTTTAATACATGGTCTTCTTTTTAAGTTATTGTATCCAAAGGTCTTTGTTGCATATTTTTTTTTTCATTTATACTTAATCAGTATTTTCAACAGATTATCCTCAAACATTTGCTTAACTTTCAATTTTTGCTGAAGACTGTTGTATGTTAATCAAGTTTCAATGTCGTATATAAAGCTCGATTTCACTTTTAAATTTTCAGAGGACAAAAAAAAAGAAAAATATTCCCAAGTAACAAAAGTTCTTCAGATATTATATTCTATTGAACTTTAAGCTTAATGTGTTTCATTATTAATCAAATAGAGAATTTGATTTTGATATCTAAAGTCTAAAGTCTCACATTATAAAAAAAGCAAAAAAAAAAGATTAAAATCCAAAGCTACCACAATTAACATAAAAATTAATTAATTTTACCAACATTTGCTTTTGTTTTATTTTTAAACTTTTATATTTTTAATAGAAGTTTATTAAAACAGAATAATATATTATTTTATTAATTTACATAAAAATCACCTAAATATATTTATTTAAGAATGACTCACAGTCACACATTATAAATTCATAGTAAAAATTAATATCACATGGCAACCTTCTTATTAACTTGTATTTATTATATAAATATGTATTTTCAATCGAATGACATAAAACAATAAGACCAACATTTAATGATGATGATCACGATGATGATGATGGTGATGCCATAAGAAACCTGTCTTAATTCTATATATATATATATATATATATATATAATATATATAATATGTATAGTTATATTTAAATATTTAAAAAAAAAAGTATCAAATTTCACTTCATTAGTCAACTTTTAACATGTCGAGGTTAAATTAAATTCTTTTAATGAATTTTTCAAAAAAATATATACTTAAATATTATTATTATCATTATAAGTATATCCTTAGTTTAATAAAAACAAAAAAATAATAAATAAATAAATAAAATAGTTTTAAAGATTTCACCAGAAATGATCTGATCTTAAATTTAAAAAAAAAAACTTCGTTAATCAACAATGAATGGTGCCATATAAACAAATAATTATAATAATGTTAAGAATCAAAATAAACACAAAAAAATAAAACAAAAAAAAAGTAAAAAAAAATAATTAAATAAATAATTTAAACACCTCTAACTGAGACACACAATATTCGAATATGATAGTAATAAGTTGAAAAATAACCCAAAATAATGATGGTTCTGGTTTAATTAAAAATTTTAAAAATATCTTGTAAAAAAAAAAAACTACTATTTTTCGTGCAAGATTTATAATTTAAAATATTATTTTAAAATTCAGTTTGAATTGAGAAATACAACTCTGCTCAAAATCAAGAAATTTTTTAAATATCTTGTAGAAAAATAGAATTATTTTAGTACAAGATTTATAATTGAAAATATTTAAATTTCAGTTTGATCTCAACTGTCGCAAACTCAACTCTGCCAAAACTTAACCCCCCAGATCCTTAGCTCAACTAGTCTACCTAAATCGATTCTATTGATGTGAGCGAGTTGATGAGAAGACTCAATGTAATACATTTATAGACATTATTCTTATTTACCTTGATTTAAAACATTTATAAGTACGTACGTATTTATGTACAATACAAAATTCGATACATTAAGATCAAATGATTATAAGAAAAGTTCTTTGTAATCTTATAATAACGGTTCATTTATACATTATGCAAAATTTAAGATTATAAAAACCAAAGACATGACGTGACATGTTCAAAACATTTTAATAAATCAATTTATTTATTTAACAGTTTTAAATAATTGGCCTTAACTGTAAGAAATAACTGTTATTGTTGCAATTGCAATGATGTAGATGAAAAAAAGGCATTTCTTTCGCAGCTGTTAAGCTTTAACTATAGCTGTACGCTTGTCCTTAGCGAAATAAAAGCTTATAGGGAAATCCTAAACAATATAATTATTATCTCTCTCAGTTTATTATTACTGAATTTCGTATTTCAAATTAAAGCTCGTATAGCCATATACTCATTAATAAATCGTCATTTTCAGACATTTTAAACAGCACTAAATGAAGCTATTAACAAATATTTTGTAAACACTATTAGTGTACTTTTTTCAGTATTGTTAGTAAATAAACTTAATGATGTAAACGAGGAATAAAGGACATTCATACAACAATGTTGATAACAAGATAACCTCATATTTGTAAACAAATTTAATTTCTTTAACCTACCTTTTGCTTTAGATTTAAATATTTAAAAAGCAAAACGTACTTATATTCATTTTAATCTGTAAAATCAAAAATGTTGACCTTAAAATAACCTCTGTGTCAAAAAAAAATTTAATTTATAAGACAATATGTATGACGTCATCAACTAAAATGAGATCATATTGTTTTTACATAAACAGGAAATACCATCGCATTAAAACTTTTTTTTAACTAAATCTTTTAATACTAAAGAAAGTAGGTTTAATTTTCAGTGACAACGATAATAGTAGGGTAGGTTTAAAATTACAGAATTCTGATTTGTTTTTAATGATAACCATCAGAGTTTATTCATTCTACAGGTCAGAATAAGTTTAATTTTATTTAAATGTCTTTTTATTTAAAACGCAATTTTATTTAAAAGGCAACTCTCCTCCAACCATATTGAAGAACCAAATTATTGTATAGGTTTAGATAGGGTGGGAAAAGAATATTAGGAGATAATTGTAAAATAGAGTATTCATATCTGAAGGGAAACCGATTAGATGGAAGCTGCTTCCACATTTTCGTGATTCGCACATTAAATAAGTTTTCACAAGCAATTTAGAATAACCTGTGGACTCCCGCGGTATAGAAATGATCACTTAAAGCCTCTTTAGTGTTGTGCTGGAATAGAAATGTTTGAAGAGGGCATTATTAATTTTAGTTTAATATAACAAGGGTAATTTCCAACAAAACAGCTGAGATAAAAGAGATATAGAATTTTAACATTTCGACAATGGGCCTTATTCTGAGAAGCGAATCACTGTTTCGCTACGTACCGGTAGAGCATCACATTGCATCACAATTGGTATTCTGAGAAGCGAATGATACGATATTTTGCAAAACTGGCAGCATTGCTAATTAAAACTGTCAAATTAATTTTTTTTTGTTTTGACATTTTTTGTTTTAATTTTTGGTTTGAAAAGTGAAATTAAGTGTAGTTAAATTAAAATTTTATAGCTATTAAAAAATGTTTTTTTTTTATATTACGAAACAAAAAAAATGTGTTCAATTATATTTGTTTTTTTGAATTCATTGAGTATTTCAGAATCTCGAAAGAAGCCTTTGCAATGATTATAAATAAATTAGACAATAATTTAAATCCTGCAATTGGTCCACATTCAGTAAAACTCATTATAAAATTGGTTGGAACATTGCGCTTCCTTGCTGAAGGAAATTATCAAAAAGACTTGGAGGACGAGTTTTTGGTAGGTTCAGCTACATCAACTATTTCTAAAATATTAGCCGAATTGTGTCGAGAATATATAAAATTTCTTGAAACCGAAGAAGAAAAATTATCCATCAAATTGAGATTTTATAATAAATTTGGATTCCCAGAAATTATTGTATGTTGATGGAACACGTGTAAAAATCATTGCACCAACAAACATTCAAACTGCCTTCTATTTGTAAATTTTCTATAATTACAAATGTAAAATAATATTTAATAATTATTTTTAAATTTAAATATATATATAAATAAAATTAATTTACTTGAATTTTATGTTAATTATATATTTACTTTTTCTCATTCGCCATCTTTCACTATCTTTTTCTATAATGATATATTTATCGTTTTTTCTGACAGCGAGCAAAAAAAAACCATTCTCGTAATACCACGAAAATCGAAACGTTGCGATAAAAATCGATCAGTATCGCTATTTCGCTTTGCAGAATACCAAAAATAAAATTTATCATATTTTTCATTACGTACCGAAAAATTCGCTTCTCAGAATAAGACCCAATATGATAAAGAGAGTACAGATTACCTGGATGGTGTGGTCCAATTGAACGTAAAAGGTAATTCTGGCTAGGACCAACGATATTTCCTATTCAGCATTCTAACATTTAGCAAATAAGTAAAAAGTTAATTTTTATTTCGTCAAAAAATTTATTTACCTAAGTTTAAAATCAAATTTTAGAATTCGATCATGGTCTAAAATTTATTTATTCATTTATTAAATAAATATATTTTAATTGTATATGTAAATGTACATATTTACAAAAATTTCAATTATTACTTCGAATTGAATTGATAATTTCTTTTTAATTACAATTATAACCTCAATGTAACATCCTTTTAAATTTGGTTGTACATATAGTATACATATAGTATATATGTAGCATGTATATTCCATGTGATTATTAAATATTATTTTAACATTATTTATTAATTAATTTTTTTTTTTCTTAATTTTCATTTTTCTATTCCAAGTAAATATTAGAAATTTTATTATTTTTTCTTATTTTGTTTTTGTTTTGATATTATTAAACCGGAAATTGAATTAATTCATTTTTAGTTTCAATTTCACATGAAACAATTCGTATTATTTTATACATATAGAGTGAAGAAGAAAGATCTTTAAAACTGAATATTTATTAGAAAAAGAAAATAATTTTTTTTTTTTTTTTATTTTTTTTTTATAATCAAAATGAAAATATTTAGATTCTAAAGTCTCTTATAAACAAAACCTAATTTTGATTTTTGTTTTTTGTTTTTATACAATAAATGTAAATATAAAAGTTATATTATTATACCACTATATTGTAATTATAATTTAGAAATCTAAATTCATTTCTTTTGTGTATATGTGTATATTAATTTAATAAAATTGCTGCTATAAAATCAATCAATTCTATAATGATGATCGCAATGATTATGTGTATATACATATAATATATTGATGATATTCGATGACATTATCACCCACTGATGTCTACTCTTTAGACATGTATAATTTATTTATCTGTAAGTTAAAGCGAATCACCCAGATCTGAAATATTTTATAAAGAAATTTATTTGTTATTGTGTTATCTGCAGAAACTGTTCGTGAAGCTTATTTTAGTAGATACAACTTAGTGCCTTACCGAAGGGAGAAAATATTATTTTATTTAGTTTTTAATAAATTAGAAAATTTTTAATTATTTGTTATACATTCATCACTATCCTGTAACCTCATCAGTAGGTAATAGGTCGGATTTATTAATAGTTAATTAAAATTAACCTACAACAATTCTACAGTTCAGTTCCACCCTATGCATAATGATGATGAACAATAGTTCTATAACTACTAAGTCTATTGATTTATTTATTTTAATGTAATGAACAGGGCCGTCTTTACAAATTTGGGTGCCCTGGGCTTTGGTTTAATATAACGTAAAAATGGTAAGAGAATGAAATAGTTTTAAAATAAGTTTTATTTTAAAAAGGCAATATTTATTTCTGTAATATTTATGCATGCATATAATAATTAATTATTACTTAAAAAACTAAAAGATACAATTTAATATTAAATATTTCTTTTCCGACATTATTATTATTATTGGCAAAGTTATTTATTATTTCATTAAAGTCTGTAGTTTCTAATATATCAGCTTCAATAGATAATACACTTAAATTATTTAGTTTAGATTGTCCTAAAGATGAACGTAAATAATTTTTATCCTTTTAAGGGTCGAAAATTACCTTTCCCCACTGCAATTTGTACATGCAATACTCAAAAATATCCATAGGACTGTTGTTATATTTGGAAAAGTGCATTCAATTTGCAACTCAATGATTGTTTTCAAAGTCAATTGACCTTTCGAAAAAGCCTTTAAATTATCAAATAATAAGTTAGTATGCTTGAAATGCATTCATTTCTCAGCTAAACCTTCTTCTAGATTTTCATGGTATTCTTTATATAAAATATTCGTCTTTTCTCGAATAAAATTGTCATCAAGTTTCCCTAAATTCATCATAAATCCAAATTTGGGAGCAATGTTATCATAATCATAAGCTGATTTTCACTTATCTATTTCAGCCAAAAGTGAATCAAAAAGTGAATCTTTTCCTCTTGAAGGCTCTCGAAGTTTTGAATTCTTTAGTACTCGAGCTCTTCTCCCTTTTTTTCATAGTAATTAAACGAATTTTCATTTCGTCGTTCTTTTACATATTTTTCTAAAGAGTTGTAAAATTCGACCACTGTTTCGATTTCGATTTCCACTTTTTGGAGACTTATGTTAATTTTATTAGTGGTTTCCAAAATATCATTCCAAAATGATAACATTATTGCTGTTTGCAGAGAATTGAACTGCTTTTCAAAACCTTCTGCTTCAATTCTGGTTGAAGATTTCTGTGTCACATCTGGTTGAAGATTTCTGTGTCACTCTAAAAGAATCATATCCGAAATATAACGCATTCACCAATTCTGCACGTGCAGACCATTTAGTTTTGCTCAATGATTTTGGGACCTTGCAATTTACAAGCGAAAAAAATTTTTGGTTTTTTAGGTAATTTAAAATTTATATTTTAATATATGATTTGAGGGCGCAATATATTGGAGAATAATATTATTATACTTCAATAGATTGCGCCCTCAGATCACCTCAGATCAATGGCGCCCCTGGGCTATAGCCCAATTAGCCCTATGGATAAGTAGGGCCTGGTAATGAAGATTCGTTTCGTAAAATAAATTTTTATGTGGAAAACTACATCCATTTCAGGGTAACTTCGTCACCTTCATAAATATCATATTTCCATTTTTTAGTTACAATTATGCTCCTTAATTATTACAAGTAAGAAATATTTACAATGTTCTCCAAAAACTGAAAAGAAAAGACCCACATTCTTCTATTAATAATAAAATGATTTTGTTATTTTTCGTCTTCATTTACGGTTGCAGTTCAGAATGAAAATAAAATGTTCTTCGTAAAATATCCTGTAGGTAGATCGATCCTGCGACGATATTTTTTCCAATTTCCTGAGTCCATTTTTGATTGTAGTAACGTTTTGTTAATGCACGAGCTTAAGAAAAAGGAAATGGGCACTACCCCATGAACATTTTATATATTTTTTTATTTTGTGTCCGTAGGTTGGTGGTGACAACTTTTGATGGGCTATGGGAAAGTTGTTGTTTGTTTTGTTTGAACACCAAAACATCAATTTTTTTCTTGCGGTAAAATTTCAACTTTATATTTTCCCCGCTCTGGGTAATTGTACAGTAAATACAATGAGGAAAACTTCAATCAAATACCTATTTTAAATGAATTAAGATGTTTATCAATTATTCAGATCGTTAATATAATATTTAAAAAAAACTCATGCATGATCATTATGATAAATGATGAGGTTTCTGGTTCTAATCATTCATTTCAATTTAATGAAGATTAGCCTATCCAATTGCAACTTGAGCAAATATTTCATACTTTATAGTTTAATTTATCATAATTTATTTACGGTATAATAATTTACATTTAACTTAACGTTGAAACAAAATGTCTTTATACAAGAATTTTAACAAAGTTTACTGTATCCACAATAGAAAAGTAAGACCTTCACAAATCACAACTGTTAATTATACTCTCAATAACAGCTAGTTTCTAAATTTAAATTTGGTTAAAATAAAAGTTCATTAAAATTTGAATTTTGGTATTTGAAATTGGTTTTTGAAGGAAAACAAACAATAATAATCAACTGTAACATCGTTAATTGTACTAAGCTTCAAGTACAGTTTCCTGATATAAGTTAATCACAACAACTATAAATATCTAAAACTCAATACATCTAAACTCAGCTCTCCGTAAAGTTTTTCTTCCTAAAATTAAACCAAACTCATTAGTTTTACCATGTTAAACCACTTACCCGCTCTACCTAGGTGACTAATAGATATGAAGGTCGAACATACCAACGTATGTTTGTTCTCAGTTGAAATTTTCATTTGAGTTCAGTTAAATTCTCATTTCTACCGGTCATGGACTGCTCAGTTGAAGATACATAACTGTTTAATACCTTTCTATATTTCATCACTCCAACAAAGGTTTGGTCTTGTATCTCCGACTTTGTATTCGAAAATTCTCTTGGCTAAAGGATTTTCATCTATTCAATTCAAACCTTTGCAGTTTCTTTTACATTGATTCTACTTTAAAATACGCTTAGAAACTAGATATGCCTTAGAACAGCTTATACCGGTAACATAACATATATACAAATATGAATAGCCTTCTTGTTAGACTTTATGGCGATATGATTTTTTTCATTACTAGAATATTGATAATGTGAATGCGTTCAAAAAATGTATATTTTTGGTTGTTATGTGATTTTTAAGGGGGAACACACAAGATGAAAACATTTTACGAGATTTTCTTTGATTTTCCCAGATTTTTATTTTATGATTAAACAAACAAAAAACAAAAAAAAATTGTTTTTATATTTTTTTTTCTTCAAATGAACATAAACAAAAATTGAATTTTTTTTTTTTGTTTTGTTTTTCTTTTAAATGTCTTTTAAATGATTTGAAATGTTTTCGTTTAACGTTTCTGTTGACTTTTATTGATCTTTTAATTTAAAATTGTTATCGAGAAATTAGATTTTACTGTAAGATTTGAATTAAACAGAAATAAATAAATAAAAAATAAAATGATGATACATTTCGTAGTACTGATGGTTGTATGTAGAGGGATGAAGTTGGAATTGAAATTTTTTTTAAATAATTTTTTGTTTTTTTTTTTTTTATATTTACATTTTGCTAATTTAAAAATATTTGAATTTGAATATTTCTATATACATACCAAAGTATTGCAATTATTTAAGCTGAGATAAGCATATTTTCAGTTGAAAAACAATATTTTTTTAATTTTTCGGGTGATACCACGATCGAATCAAGTCTTCAATGGAGTTTTAAAATTCAGTTGATTTATTTATGTTCCAGTTGAAGATATTTGACAAAAATTTTTTTATCTTCTAGTTGCTTTTATGATGTAATAAGACTGACGAAATAGTTTCTGATTCAAACATGACAGTAAAAAAAACGTCAAATAAAAACTAGACTATTTGGTAGACTATTAGACTTAAGTAGCTAGACTAAACTGTTACTTATTTATAGAGTCTGATTGATAAATTAAATTTAAAATTTAGAGGATCATCTAAACCACCAGGATGAAAAACTGATAGTTATGTAGTTTTATTTCGATATAAGTTCGAATCTAACCAAATTCAAACTAGTTGTCTTACACAGTCCAACACCAAACAATATCGATTCAGTTTAAGTAGTATTGGTCAACAAAACATTTTTTCAATTAAAACACAATATATAGTTTATTGTTTTAATAATTTTCAAAAATTTTGATCCTTTTTCTGCCATCTTTTTAAGGCGATATGTGTAGATGGTGCTTAATATACAAGACAGTCATTCGTCTGATCAAGATAAGATAAATTATGACTTTCTATTAGGGTCATATAATTTTTAATAAATAATCAAAATATCAAAATTGACTTTTTTGAAGCAAATGTTGTACCCAATAACCCCGTAGAGACATGTGACTATATCTCAAGGATACCTGGTAATGCCAGCTTTCTTGAACTTCGAACTACAATATCTCTATAACGACAGCACTCTTCACCATCAACTGAACATTAAAATATTTTTCAGAATTTACTAATTAAAAAAAATCTATATATATATATATATATATATATATATATTTAACAGATTAACAAATATAACGGTTTATATTCAAAAACATTAAATCAACAAGGATGCTTTCAAATGTCCTTTTCGTCCTTGAAGATGCACCATTAAAGATATATATTTTTGAAAATCTGGCAACACCATCAGGTATCCTTGAGATATTGCAACTTTTCAAAGTACATATAATTATTGAATCTGTAAATCTATTTTGATATGCAAGTTTGATAATAAGCATGTTCTCGGAAATTTTCTGGTCTTGGCCACAACTACAGTTTGTACTGCTGTAACACTGAAGTTTGTACATATTTTATAGAATATGTGCAGGTTTAACATTTTTAAAAATAAACATTAAAAATTTTAGGTATGTTTCAATAATTTTATTTACTACCTTCTTTCGGTTATTACACCATTATCAAAAGACTGAGAACATAGTTTTCTGATGAGGTTGCATATCCGATAACCGATAAAGATATTAAATAAAATTATTGAAACATACCTAGAGTTTTTATCTTTCGTCTAGTTTGTGTTGCAGCGAATCACTATTGATCTATTATTATGACAAAAACGATTTATCGTGTCTATCTGCTTTCTTTACAAAGCACTACATAACTCCGACAAATATTGTAATTTTTTTATTTCGGTTTAATTTAATTCAAGTGTCATTTAATGATTATCATGTCATTTTTTTTTTAATAAATTAATATAATCTAAAAATTGTATTTTGTCTTTATTCAAAATTAATTTTACTTGATATTTAACATAACTCCATCTCTACATTACACTTTGTTATCTATTTATGAACAAATACATTTCATATTATCTATTTATTATACATTTGTATACATTTGAATATGTCAGTAGCTCCCTTAAGTATAATTTTATAATAAAAAAAACCCCTAAAACATCAATCTCACAAATAATGTGAATTTCATTAATATCAATTGTCTACTAAAATCGCTAATTCAAGAATAAAGTCCCCGGGTCGAATAAAAAATGCAAAAATAAAAATAAAAAAAAAAAAAACCAAAGCAATTCACCCGACATTAATTCATTCATTTATTCACTTTTTTTTTCTTTTTTAATGTGAACACTTATCTATTACTGTTGAAAAAATAATGTTTATATTAAAAAAAAAAAAAACAAAATTCATATAGATTGTAAATTTAATATTTCAACATTTCTTTTTTATGAAAATTGCGCACCCATTTAATATTTAGAATAAATAGTTAAGGTAATATAAATAATAATAATTGTAATAGAAACAAGTCTGAAAGAGTAAAAATACTTTGCAACGTTCAATCATGATCTTTAGAGCACGGCTATTTTTAGTTTAATTTCATAGTATACATATACATATATATATATATATATTTCCACCCTAATATCAAACATCTATCCACACATTATAATAATTTGTGACATTTTGTCATTTGCATAACAATGATAAAAAAAAATTGCACAAGTGACAAACTAAAAAAAAAAAACCGCTACAAAAGATCTATTTTTGAACTTAAAAAAAAGAAAAAAAAAGCATGTGCTTTTAATTTAAGTGAAATATAATTTATGCAATTTTAAATTTAAATATTCACATTTACACAAATACAAATATTTTGTATATAAGTATATGTTACGGGGAATTCGATTAATATTGGTGACTATTCATCACCACCAGTTACTATTTATAATGACTAAAAACTTTTGATGAATGTGATAAATTATGCATATTTAAGCAATAACGATGTTGAATAACTCAATATGTATGTTGTTTTTTAGTAGGATCAGAGATATATAGAAAAAACCTCAAAATCCATATCCACTGAAGCATAGATTCCACATAAGACATAACCAGTTCTGAAGATTCCACATTCCAAGCTGAAGCTCACTGAATTTTGTGTTGGATTAAATTCAAGAATTCATTCTCTTAGATAGTAAACCCAGTCATACTAGCGTATGCTATAGTATAGAATTATGTAGAAATGCTAAGTATCCTGAAATCACAGTAATGTGGATAAATCAGGATACTTTGGCATCACAGGAAACGAAGCTGCAGATTACCTAGCGAGAAAAGTATTATCTGCGACTTTTATTGGACCAAGCATATTCTGTGGGATTTCCCTAAGCATAGCCAAATTTTAGATTAAAACTTGGCAAAATAAAAAATCTAGGTATTGCTGGTGAAACCTATCTGGCAATCATTAATTTATTGAGTTTAATACTAGGACAAAAAAAAACTAAAATGTTCTCCTAAGTCTCAACTGGCTAATAGAATAGCTCTGCACATAACTATAAGAATAATAGTTTACCACTGCCTAGTAAAGAAGTATTGGTATACAGAATATCCTGAGTGTAATCATTAAATCAGGAATCTTTAGCGATACACCCTAACCAGTTACAAATATATTCATCTTTTTACCTAAATGTTGGTTTTGTTTTTTATTTACACCACTAATAAAAAGGAAATGTGGGTTAACCTTTAAATTATATATATATATAAGTAAGTCATAGTATTAAACTAAATTAATTTTTCATATTTTAAATATTTTTTGTTGACAAGCGAACATTAAAATTTCATTTATTTGGCTATTGTTGAACAGATCATTACTTGTGAGTATAAGCCTGAATAGACAGAATACTTTTTTTTTTATTATTGAAATAATTGAACGTAAGACATTTGCAGTTTATAATACCGAACGCAAGATGATTATCAATTGAAGTGAAGATAACGAT
Source organism: Argyra leucocephala (assembly GCA_963942445.1). Taxonomy (NCBI): domain Eukaryota; kingdom Metazoa; phylum Arthropoda; class Insecta; order Diptera; family Dolichopodidae; genus Argyra; species Argyra leucocephala. The sequence continues at coordinate 107,087,301 of OZ012681.1, forward strand.
ACCGAATGCACGGTATGACTTTGGCACAAATCAGAGATTATGGTTCTGATACCGGTGCTTCCAGTTTTCCATCATCATTATTTTGTTATAAAAAATATTTGAATAGTCTACTGTAGATATTTTACTTAGTACCATGCACCTACCATCTGGTAGAATCGTTAGACATTTTTTTGCCTTCCCTTTAGTAAATAATTTAACAAAAATTCAAATAATTCAACCTGACTTTGTTGTGGACATAGAAATCACCAAGATGGAAATGATCTAAGTTTTAGGTGACTATATATGTATACATATGCCATCATCTCATAAGAACGAACAAAATTTTGATATTTCTATAATTTTTATATTAATCAAATTCTTCGTACAAATACGTGTTGATCGAATTCACCATAACATATTACATATGTATATATTTGATAATTTTATGCAATGACAGTAAATATAATGTACATACATATATGCACATTTGATATCTATGTTATTTGCATTATAACTTTGAAATTTCGCGGAACGATTACTTTACGAAAGTTGAGTAAATATGATCCGTTTTTCTGAGAAATTGCCAAAGCCAAGCCCCCAAAAATAAAACAAAAACAAAAAATAAGAAAATAACAAAGTTTAACCGATCACGAGATTTTTCAAAATTTCAATTAAATCTCACGAGATTAGTTCCAAAATAGATTTATATTAAAAAACAACAAAAATAAAAAAAAACTTATTTGTAATTTTGACATTTAAAATATTTTCTTTTTTTTCTAAATAACCAATATTTTTAGAATATAATACACTATGGGGAGACAGTTTTGAAAAATGCCAAATTAATTGTGGTGACTTAGTTCTCATTTTTTATTATTTTTTTTTTTTTTGTTTTTATTTTTTCGGTTTACCAAAAGGTATAATATAATCACTTTAAATAAATATAATTGACGTAAATGCCGGTGCTTTTGTAATATTTTCAAAGAAGAATTATACATAATATATATATATACATATATATAAATAAGTATAGTTATACATTGTGTATAGATATATATATATATATGTTATGCATGTGTATAGATGCAAAAAATGATGCAATAAATTTAGCATATTTACCTTTAAGAACAATAAAGCTTAATTTAGTGAAGAAAAATAAACTTTTCTTACTTAAATTTATTTTACGAAGGTTGATTGAAAAGTTTTCAAATTTTATAATTTTTAATATTTATAAGTTTTAATGTAATATTATAACATATTTAATCGTTATTATCAAGTGATCGTTTATGCAGATGATATTACGAATATATCAAGAAACTATCAACTATTGAAAGAAATTTTTATTAAGCTTGCACAGAAGGCGTTTATAGTAGGTTTAAAAATTAATGATTCGAAAATAAATAACATGAAAATGTGTAGATATGAAAGGAGTCTGCAAAACATGGCAATAAGAGACTATCATTTCGAAGAAGTAGAAGAATTTAAATATATAGCAACGAAAGCTTTATGAGAACTTTATAAGAAAAATAAAGCTAAGTTTGTTCAATCATTAAGATTAAAATTAAAGACCGGACATTTAGCTAGAATGAATAATAATAATAAATAACAAAAACTATTGACTGCAACTATTATTATACTAAGTAGAGCAAGAGGAAAACCATGAACAAGCTGTATTGATATTATTCAAAGTGATCTGTGTAAGCTGGAAATTATCAGAGAGAGAGTAGCAGTAGTACTGTAGAGAATAGCACAATATCGAGTCAAGTGCTGTTGAATTACGAAAAAGATGAATTCCCACACCGGAATGTAACGCTCAAAGATGATGATGATTTTTTGTTGATTATCAATCTGTTTCAAAACTTGTTTGATTTTTTTTTTTGTACCTATACAATTTGTATATTCTTTTTTTTATAATTTGATTTTTGAATCAATCTCTATAGCTTGATTTGATCTATAAAAATTGTAGTTCATATTGTTGATAATAATTTCTATATATTGATTTAAAATAGATTGTTCAAATGTAATCAGAAAAATAATTTGCTAATCATCTGTAAAAACTGGCAATGGTTGTTAGCACGTTGTGTAAGGATTTTGATATAATTTAGTTGGTACAGTTTAGGCAATGATGGTACAATGTTCCCCATTCGCGATATTCTGATAGTAAATAACTACATGTTGGACAGGAAATTATCAGTAAATTATTTAGGCATAAATAGTTGAGAAATAAAATAAAATACTTATCATAATTTGGTCTGAAAATTTCAGTCTCACAATTTTTCACTGTCCTTTTTCGTTTTAAACTATAGCTCATTAAATTACCAAAATGTATAATAACTTTATTGAATGCTGTTTGAATTGATGATAAAGAATGAATGATAAAATGTCAGCTATAAGTATTTCAAAATATGATCTTTTCAATATCTATTTTTGATTCTAACTGCAGTTTTAAATCATAATTATTTTCAATTTAAATTTCAAAACCTCAACAAATTTGCAGGGATAAAAATTTGTTTAGCAAATTTAGTAAATAATTAGATGTGTCTATTAACTAATTATGTAATATTAATGGCCCACTTTGTAGAAATTATTTTTTTAGTCTTTTATTCAGTAAACTGTTTTTTTTCTATTACTACTCATAGAGTATCAACTTGCGTGAGCATAGGGTATCAACTTGCGTGATCTTGATTTCCTCCCAAGTTAATCCAAAACTAGCTAATTCAGATGTTATGGTTCGACGCCAAGTGTTGTTGGGTCTAACTATACTTCTACTGCCTTAGAGATTCCATTCTAGGGTCATTCTTGTTATATTTTTTGGTTGGTAAGTGTGCCTATCCATTTCCATTTTCTGCGCTTAATTTGGTTATCTAGCGAAACGTCCGCATATCATTGATGGTGTTAGGCCAGATATTCTGCAAAATTCTTCTTTGGCATTTGTTTGTGAATAACTTAAGCTTTTGATTTATCTTATTTATCATCATCCAAGTTTCGCTGCAATGTAATACTGAAGCTTTGCATATTCTAATCTTGGTTTTTCTAGTTATTTAGCCACTGAGTATAATCTGGTAACAAATTAAATAAAAATGAAACTATTATATTTAAGAAGGCTTAGTTCCTGACAACAGTAGTAGTTTTCCACATTTAATGAGTTGATAAGCCAGTAATTTTGACAAATAAATGCTCGAAAAACATTGTAGTATAAACTTGCAGTACCGTACTTAATTAAGCACGAAAAGGTGATTCTACCTAAGTTACTGTCAAGAACATAAAAAAAAAAAAAAAACCTCCATATTGGACTTAGTTCTACAAATGCAGCTTTGCCGTTCCATATTCTGTTGTTGAATCTATTTCTGTTTCATGTTGCGTAGGTAGGAGAATTTTTCTACATATTAGACTGCTTGTCCTTCTATTTTGATGATGGTGTCTGGATTGGTGTTATTTGTTCTAATGGCCTTACTTTTGGCTATGTTAATTTCTAAGCCAACTCTACGCACTGTTTGTTGAAGTATATCTACTTTGCATTGGATGCCGCAGAATCTTTGCGACAGCAGAGATTTATTACCTGCATAGTTAAGGTCCTCAAGCTTTTGCATTAAAGCGCGAATAGAAGGGGTGAGAGTGGATATCCTTAGATCAATAGAATAGATCGTTTAAGTAGATTAAACTGCTTTGAAATATAAAATAATTATCTCCGGACGACTTGTATAGTGCTTCTTCCTTTGTTATTACTTGAAAATAAATCAGAAAATGAACAATACATAAATATTGACAATTTTCATTAAAATAATGATATAAAAATTATTTAAAACTTTTAATTATTCTGCGAATGATTAATTTATTAAATATACATATATTTTAAATTTAATTTATTATATATGTACATATATGTACATGCACACCTAATACAAATTAATTTACTTGAATGTTTTCATTCTCCAACACTCTAATCAGAACTTATTCTCTCATTACAAAAATAAATAAATAATAAAATATTTATTTATCTAAATTATAACAAATGTAATTCATATTTATAAAATATGCATACATATATAGTACGTAGTATTTGTATGCATAAATGTTTACTATGTAGGCTGCACCGGAAGCTTAATAACTTTAAATGCAATAGATGAAAAAAAAATAATAATAATAAAAAAAACCAACATAAAAACCATTATCCAAAAGTAAACGCATTTTCATATAATATTCAATTAGAAAAACATGACCACGTAAACATAATTCTATAGTAGGTTATTTCAAAATAAAAAAAAAACACTATACCATAACCTACGCTATGGTAGATTTCTTTTTATTACTCTAATTAATATTAAATTACAAATATCTACATTACATACATATACATTGTTACAAATTGCAAATATATGAACATATACACATATTTATAAATTTAAAATTTTGCAAGATCAATTTTCAATCTGGTGTTTACAAATATATGTACTTATATATTATTATATAAAAAAAAAAAAAAAAAAAAAAATAATAATAATAAACAGAAATTAAATTGAACTTAATACTTCATAATTTTTAATTTGAATTCAAAATAGGGCAATCTCAACTGAATTCATTGCAATTTCTTATCTTGAGATATGGCAATAAAGTGTAAATGTACAAAAGAGAACAGAATAAAAGTGATTAAAAATTGTAAAGTGTAAATGTATATACAATACAAAATGGTACAATGTGAAAATATACAATATAACGTCGCTCTATTCTTGATTTGCTTCATACGAAATGCAGAGATTTTGAATTGAATATCGAATCGTATTTGACGAAGGTAGCATTTGAATCGATACCCCCATGTCCACTCTAAAACCACTGTAATTTAAACAAATAAACTTTTTTTGTGTATGGAGCAAAAATATTATTATTCCTACTAATTTAATACAATTTATTATTCATACTAATCGTAAACGCGAGCTTTTCAGATCTAATGTACTTCCACGTTTAACTATTTATCTCATTTGATAGCTAGTATATGATCTTCTTACACATTTTAGTAATTTCTGTTTCGAATTAGCCGATTTATACATCTGCATCTATATGCATTGGATTTATCTTGAACAGATATTTATTGAATGAACCATGTCATACGATCAATAATCCAACCCAAATCAATAATCCAACCCAAATCAATATTCTTCCTCTATTTTCACTCCCTCTCTTCCTGATATTCTCTCTCCCTTCCTAATATTCTCCCATCCTATTATAGCTGATATAGTGATATTAAACTTTAGACTGCAACAGTCCTTTGCTACGATCTCATAGATGGTATTAATTTCATCGCACCTACTCTTCGAATATCTGCTTCCTTCCATTATACTTTGTATACTTATTTCGTCTTGTCCAGGAGATCACAGTAATTCTATTTTCTTCTGCTAGTTTTATTAAGCTTTTGTAACAGCTATATAAGCAAATTTTGTTTTAAATGTTTTCGAAGCCACAACTTTTAATGCAGCCTTGACTATCTGAAATTATGTATGTTCTACCTATTCTTGTGCTCACTATGCATTGCAATACCAATATCTCAATGGGATATAGGTTTCAGCCTCAATGGCTTATAAGAAAGATAGTGTGGCTTATGCAAAGCGCAACATAGAACTTGAAAGTTGATCCAAATACACCGGTGCCTATTTTGTCTTCAATTTTTGTGTAGTTTTCAAGTTTCTATCTTGAAATACGAAACTACTGTATCATTCTACACGGATTAGAACCACTAAATTATTCATACTACCCGTTCTGCTTTATACGAAGTTAAATTATATTGCATAAACGTACAATGGTCAAACCAGCTGGTTAAAGTTTGAATCATAATTAATGAATTAATAATTAATGAAACTATTAGAAATAGAATCCAATATCCAAAATGAATATGCGAGCAACATTTTTGAAATTGTTAAGTGGATTAGAAGCAGAAGAAGATGAAGAGGAGCATGAATGATCATGTGTTTTGACCGAATGAGCAGAGACTAACTAGCATATATATAGAAAGTGTAGACCGAAGCGTTGGCTGGTCGGATATAACGGTCAGATTCTAATACAATTAAAATAATTTACGAAAAGTGGAAATTAGCAAGGATATACATATATTGTAGTTTTGTTTTTGGTTTGAATTTTTTTAATTTGCAGTATTTTTGGAGGTTTGGTTTGGACATATTTACAAAAGTAGGATTCGAATCGAAATAACATCAACTGTAAAAATAATATTAATGTTGAAATAAGACGAGAATTATACTTGCAAACCGCTGGTACCTACTTCGTTTGTCTAAAAAACTGGAACACCATCGGTGGGGAGATAAAGTATCAGCGGATAGGAAAAAACTTTATATTTCCAATTGGGTAATCTGCTGGTAACCACAGTCAGTGACGGACAATATTTTGTCAGACCCAGGACCTTCAAGGTCTGTAGAGGACAAAAAGTATAATTCAATAAGGAGTTTGACAGAGAAAAACTTACTACACGAGATTAAGCCTGTTTTAGATGACATCAATTTGAACATAAAACTCAAAATCGATTATTGCATGAAATTATGAAGAAAAGTCAATTTTCTTCAATTAAAATAACGATTTTTCAAATAACACCTACTTAAACTTCCAACTACCATTCATCTTATGTTTTGTATAAATAATATTCTCGTATACCTTAAAAAAAGCTGATATATGCAAATTTTTAATGAAATATTTTGATATTTGATTATATGTATATAACATTGTACATATATAGTATTCGTATATTATGTACGTATTTAAATTATGAATGATGAAAATATTAAGAAAAAAAAAATACAATTTTTAATTCAAAATTGATAAGAATTGTTTTGTTTTTATTTATTTTTTTTGTTTTAATTCACTTAAATAAATTTTATTTATTTATTTAAATACAGGAATTCCTATTTTGTATACTATGTTTTACCAGTACAGTCGATACTAGTGTAACATAAAAATACGAGATATGAATTTTGAGATTTTTAAAATTTTTAACGCATAATAAAGTTTTTTAAGAAATCTTAATTTTCATATTTTTAAAAATTACTTAGAAAAATTTTTAAAATTTCAAATTTCATACATATTATAAATAAATGATAAAAAGAATTTTGATATTTTTTTATTAGATATGTATATTATTTTTTCCATACATATTTTTCAACACAATTTTCAATAGCAGCAAAATTAAAAATTAACTTTCAAATAATTTAAATTAATTTTTTTTAATTCCAAACCGTCAATTTTAACGACAAGTTAAAAACGAACATTTTTTTTGATGATTTTAAAAAATTATATGAGAAAAGATTTGGTATCTGGTTGTGGTATAAAAAAATTACCAATACATTATCATATGACAAAACGTCAGATCCACGTCAAATCCATCGTAAATAATTAAGACGTAGTAGAACACAACAAAAATAACCACAATATCATAAAATCATCAAAATAGATTTGTAAAAATTATTTATTTAAGAGGTTCGATTCATCTTTTTAAATTCAATAAATTAATTTTAAAATAAAAATACAATGTGACAGCATGAGAGCACAACAAAGCATCAAAACAGTTTTACAACAGGAAACAAAATTGCTTTTCCGATTTAATTATATGAAACCAAATATAATAAGGCGGTAAAAAGCAAAGCAAAGGAACATCAAAATTAGTTAATTTCTTAACTCAAAATTAGTCAATTGGCTCTATTCATCATCGCTGTCCTGACCCCATCCATGGAACCGGAAATAAAATCTTCCCATCGTCTCCTATTTCTAGCTAACCTCTACAATTATGACCACGTTTTTTTGTGGCAGACGTACACGAAAATAGATTTTACCCTTGAATTGAAGATCCTTATTTTAGTGCACAAATATGTTGTTTGTCTGCAATATTTTTGAGAGCATCCGTATCAAGTATAGTACAGGCTTTGCTGATCCGGGTTTCAATATCAAAATCGGTACCTCATATGATAATACAATTTTGCCATTTACCTGAACTTACTAAGTACGCTTCGCGTTTCTTCATTAGGGATCGATTGTTGTGATATGCGAGTTTTACGAATGATTTTGGTTTTAGCTTTTAGACTTTTCGGCTCGCACATTTTTCAGTATCATATATTTTTTGGCACATATCATTTAAACCCCAATTTAGATGTGACAATAAACACTGATACGTGGCTGATACATTCGGAAGGACGCCACTGGATATCGTTGCTCTAGCTTACACCCACAGTAGTAGTAATTTATGTCATCCATTACTACTAAAACGAATATGGTGATAAAATGCAGCCCTGTCTTAACCCCTTTTGCAGTTTGTCAGTTGTCCTCGATGTAAGACAGTCTTACATCTTTGTAGGATTCTTTAAATATGGCTATAATTTCCAAAAATATATAATCGCGATTTATTCTAACAAAGATTTTCTCAAAATCCACAAACATGAAATGTAGTGGTGCTTTAAATTCAGTGAATTGTTCACGAATTATTCGCAATACGTTAATTATATCCACACACTAATGACCTACTTGGTATGTCTTTTGACAGTAGACTCTATTCTGACTTTAATCCTTTCGAGTATTATTCTAGCCATTAATTGTACGAAAACTGAGAGTAGTTGCTTATACCTTGCTAGTTATTGCAATGATTTTTTGAATTCCTTCCATTCGAATATGTCTTTTGTTCCCATATATAGCATGGAATAATAAAATATAAGCCGATTTTGAAATTATGTCATTAATATTTATATTGGTTTTTTTTCTTATCATTCCAAGGCTATAGGATAAACATTTTAGATTCCTTTACATAAATATTGGGCAAACATAATCACATGTAAAAGTTTTATTTGTTATTATTATAAAACTAAATTCCGGAAAAAAATATTGTTTATGGAGTTAATCTACTACCTTTCGGTATTCAAGGCATTCTTTTAATCAAATTTTGCAAAAATATTAAAATATTATTTTATATAAGCTTTGTGCAGTAGGTAGAGAAACGAAATGTCTCAGGTTGGGTTTTAGATGATTTGGTTATATTGGTTTTTCGTCCAGTAGCCTGTGCCATTTTGGGTTAAAATAAATAAAACAAAAAAGGAAAGGGAAAAGGCCCAGTTTGGCTGCATATCAATATTCAAGTTAACTGATATATAAATAAAAAAATATTATTTTATTTTGATTTATATACATGGTGTTGTCTATATCAGTGAACATATTTCATTAACATATGTATAACAGATCAGAGCTTCATTATATGATTAAATTGTTGTATGTAACATATTTTCGTTTTCGAAAGGTGTTCAGAAAATTTTTATTTCTAAAATAGAAAACACCCTGTATACTTTAAATTAAACATAAATATCAATTACAATTTTTCTAAATAAAATATGAATTTGATTCAATTGAAATTTAATATTTTATTCCTAAAAATATTTCAAATACAATAATTGAACTGGTTTTTAAATTGAAAATTTATACATAAAAAATAGAAATAAAAAATTTAAAATTTTTTTATTAACAATTATTATTATTGTGTATAAATTCAATCATTATAATTCAAGAATGTGACAGTTATTAATAATAATTGTTAATTTAATTAACCTTAGGCAAAATTCTAATTAATTTTAATCAAATAATTTAATATAAATTTTTTTCATTTATATTTTATGTTAATTATCATTACATATAGTTAAAAATTAAAAAATTTAAAATTAACATAATTACTCAGATAATAATTAGAGTAAAATATTTTATTATCATTCATTATACAATACTCGTATATATTTGAGTTTATTTAGGTTCTTTAAAAAAAAAATGTTACCAGTTATACAAGGTAAAAATGTGATTAATTATTAATGATAAATTTAACTGGTTTTCTTTTATTAGTTTAAAAACCTACAATAAATTCTAAATACATATTTTAAAAAAATTAATTTCAATATAAATTTTAAATTACTTTGATTTAATAATTAAATAATATTATTTGTTTTATTTCAATTACTAAAGTTCGAAATTCTAATCAAAAGTATATTAAGTTTATAAATAAATATATTATATACTGCACACATACAACTAAAATTACATACAAACTATAAAAACTGTAGTAAAGCTCAATTATGAAATACTATAAAAAATAAATTAAAATATTCTAACAATAAATTAAATACTCATTATGTAAATTATAGAACCACTTTGTAAGTATTTACAAATCATATCTTTAACAAACTTAAACTACCTAAAATGTATCAGTTTCAACCTTTTATGTATTTATTTATGTATCAGTTCTATAACCAGATCTACACTTTCTTGAAATAATATAAAAACGCACAATTCATCAAATCATGATGATTGATATGTAAATGTCACACTTGATCCAGTTGACTGCCAACAATATGGAGTAGTAACTCTATTTTATAGATATCTTGTGGACATATGATCGGAAGAACAAAAATCACTACTCCACCTTCTTAAGCAATTCCGTTTAAGAAAAAGAGACCGAAACAATGTACCGTTTAAGAATAAGAGAAGCTAGAAAATATCGACCCTACACGATATCATACCCCAAGATTATTCAAAATTTGTAGTGAAAGTTCTTTATCAGCCAGAACTTATAGAATGTGGTATTGAATTTCACTATACAGGCATTTCCAAGAAGGGATAGTTTTCAAGTGTATATGTTTTTGCAAAAATTCGAAGTGAACATCAATAACATACTTTGCAACAATGAACCATTAACTTACTTCTTATTTTTTTTTAACTATATTCTTTTCTTTTCCAAAGGTCAACGGTACAGAAATATAAGGGTTTCTGTGATCTAAGTTTCAGCTAATAATTAATTTTTGACTTAACTGAAACAAAATTAATAGTTTTACATTTTTTGCTAATATTTCAGTATGTGATTTATTCAGGGTGGACCGATTTACAGTGTACTAATTCTCTGGTATAATCGATAGGTCGATTGGTCGAGCAAAATTTACAGTTTTGTATGTCTATTAAGCTTTTCTAAAACCAAATGTGGGTTAGTATTATACAACAGAACAGTTTTATAGTAGTATTTTTAAACAGTCATTAAAAGTAGTCGTGAATAATATTTAGAGATCTGTTGTGCAAATATTATACAGAAATAATTTGCAAACATAAATTTCCTACGATTTTTTTTCACATTCTATATACATTTTGCAGAAATTTAAAGAAAATGTTTTACTACCTTCAACTTCCTACTAATTTATCTAATACAATTTTTCCTATCTCATTTTATCCTGTTCTAATTCTATCCCAACTAAGTAATACTAGCGTATCAATCTAAACGTAATAATACATCCTAATGCTTCGGCTGATTGTAAAAATAAAAACAGGGAAGTTACAACACTCTCCTATATGTAACACAAGATTCGATTTATTTTTAAGTAAGAATTTTCTGTCTATCAAATAGGTCCTTAATTATATACTTAAACCATTTCTGTCAAATAAGTCAAATTGGTTAATAACGAAAAAAATTCTGTCTATGAAAAATTGATAATGTTGATGAGGTAGAAACTTCAATCTTCGTGCTAAAATTTGTTGAAGACTATTTTAAATATCCAGAAAAACTACACAACATTATTTCACTTGTTAGGACTGTTCTTAGTATGGTTGTATTCTACTCTATGCATATTGCTATCTTTCTGTTTATGACAAAAGCCTGATACCAACTGATGATCTGATTACAATATTTTTTTTTAATTAATTATTTTACACAATCTTTTAGCAATTAATTTTTCGAATATTTTTGATGCCATATCACTGGTTATCTGTAAAAATATCCTACCTGTAAAATGAAATATAAGTTGACACCATTGTCCATTCGACACTTTCTCCAAAATTAAAATCATTGAGACCAATATAAATTTTAATTATATATTTTTTTTTTATTTTTAATGTATTTATTTAATTGATTGGAACTGTATGTATATTATATACATAAAAAATAAACATATTCATACATTATATTCTACATAAATAAACAATTAAAAATTTATTCATTATATTTTACTTGAAAAGAATAAAATAAAACATTAAAAAAAATTAGCCACCGCATAATCAAAATGATGCCTAGCTGCATACTGACTGCATCATACATACTTCCATTACACTATCAACTCGTTTATAATTCCAACATTATAAATGCACTTAAAATGTACATTTTTGTACACATAGTACATATTCACAAAACTAACATTTTTATACTATCATCATTTATAGATATATGCTTGCATACATTTTCCATGCTTATAAACATGTAATGTATATGTATAATGTCATTTTCAAATAAATCAACACAAATAAAAAAATAAACTTGCCAGCCAACAAGGCAACCTCAACATGAAATTGTATCGCATGTTGTATACACGCATACATACTATGTATTTGTTGGTTTTGTCGCGGCGTTTATTTGTCGCCTCTATGGCTAGCTATGCAATGATCATTACAATTGCATGGCTCTTTAATTTAGGATCGTTTTAATAATTCTTGTTGTTTTTAGTATTTTCTTAAACATAAACAAAAACAACTAAAACAAAAATTGTTTGTTATTTTTTTTTTTGTTTTTTTTTTCACTCGATTTTCTTTTCCTTTTATAAATTTATCTGATAAAATGTTAAAAAAATAAAAAAAAAATAAATTTCTTTAGAGTTTGAATGGAATGCATTTAAAATTTCCAAAAAACATTAGTACGAGTTTATATACATTATAAAATAATATATTGAATGAAGTGAATATATATATATGTATATACTTATGTATAGAGATTCAATAAGAGTATAGTGTGTTGTTTTCAATTCATTGGAAATTTAAAAAAAAAACAAAAAGTGTTTGCATTAAAGAAAAATGCTACTAGAATAGTTTATTTGTGGCACAGTTTGAGATATTATTGAAATGGCTGCTGATTAATATGTAGATGATATAGTGTGAACCAATTTGAATTTCCTATGTTGGCAAGACTGTAAATCAAATATCATTAAAATGAATCGATTTACAATGGCATAACAAATTTTTGAATTCTGTATATCTGAACTGATTTGTTTTGAAAATTACAGGGAACAATTCACAACGTACGAGCTTATGATGGAAGACACAAATGTAAAAATGTAATACCGTATGGTACCGTTATAATTTTTTGTATCTTTAGAAATACGATTGAAATTGCATATGTTGCGGATGAAATATTAAACTTATCACAGGTTTTCAACCACACGGGCACATGACAAATTTGAAGAGATTAAAAGCATTGAAAATAGGGTAAGATCTGTAAATCATCATAACGTCCGTTCGAAAGTATGAGTGAAGAACTGATTTGTAATTGGTTTTCTTTTTCTTCGCTTCGCTGAGCAGATTTCGAGTACAATTCGAGTAGAGCAAACTTTTATGTGACCTTTGAAACTCTGAGACAATAAGGAAATGTTCAGGCATAATTTTTTTTTTCTTACTTTTATTTTATTTTACTTTTTATTGTTATTGGTTGAAAGTTTGAAATTAAGTTAAAAAATTATTCATCAAATCCAGTCATATGTTTTATTAGTTCTAATTTTCAACAACTCTGAGGGGTCTGATAATTTTTACCGAGCTAACAGATCACAATATGAGCAGCTCTGAGTAGAGTACCCTTCGAGATAACAAAAAAAAAAATACAAAATTGATATTCTGATGGATCATAATATTTTTGACAGTTTGAGCAGAAAAAAATAAACACAGTTGTTTTTTTGAAAAATCTGACTCTGCTCTGATTTGAGAACCAAGTCCAGGTCTTTTTTACAAAAAAAAAGTTCATGAATCAAAACTGGATTGCCCTATATAACAACTATACCGTCATACCAAATAATGACTTTACCTGAAAAATGGTAATTCTGACATGTAAGTTGTACATGACGAAAGTGTACAGGATGGATCAAAAAACTGTTAGTGAAATTTTCCGAGATATATTACCGTTATTTATAAAAAAAATATCACCTTTTATAACAATATTTTAAGTGTATGCAGCTATGCTATGTATATCGAATACAGCTATGCTATGTAGCAGCTATGTATATAACTCGAAAACGGTAAGTTTGATTATACCCGCCCAAAAAGTACAATTTGCGGAATATATAGTATTAATAAATACCGTTAGGAATATCCTTTTTCAGAAAAGTTAATAAGAACAAATTAGCTTTCATATTTTAACAGCTGTATAGTAAATATTGTTAGACATTATTTTTTCTGTTGTATTCCAGGCTAAATTGAAGTCTTTTTTTCCTAAAATACTCCAACCCTAATTCTTTAAAAGATTTTCAGATCGGAGTTGACCACCCTGTATGCATACATGCATACATACTTTTTAAACATATATACATATTATAATTTAATTATAATAATTTGTTTTTTTTTTCAATTTCACAGTATGCAATGGTATTTTTATTTCAACTTTTAATTTCGAATTGTTTTGCATTTTAATTATTTGATTAATTTGGGTCGATAGAAAAATAGTTATTACCGACAAAAATAGTAAATTGATGTAAATTTAATAATACGTTAAGTAATTCAATTCAAAAGCATAATTTATTATTAATTAATTAAATATTCTGCCCTATGTCCCAATAGGGGTTAAAGAATGTAAGCCAAAGTAAGTAAGTAATTACATATTATATTGTTACAAATTTGTAATATTTTATATATGTATATAATTATTCGCTAATTACTGCCATATTTGAATTATACTATAATATATTAGGAATAAGTAATATTTGTGGGCTTGTTTTAATAAAAATTCAAATGAATGCAACTATGATTCTTTTTTTTATTTTAATCCAAAAACTATACCTTTTTATACAATATACTTTTTAATTGAACACAAAGTAGACATAACCATTGTTGTATAATGCTTGTACAAATATTAGTGGAACGAATGGCAAATATGATCTGAAATACTAAAAAACATTGATAGCTGGAAGTGATCTCATTCCAGTTAGTTCTGGGATATTAATTAGCACACAATTGAGACTTTTTGATAGCCTTCAGTGACACAACACTTATTATTGTAGATTGTTTTAAGGTATTTGATCAAGAAAGTCAATACTAGAGCCACCCTGTGCGATTCAAGAAGTTAATTAAATCAATAATATAACTTTTCCGTATTAATCCCTAAATTATCATTGTTATGAAAAACCTCAACTAAAATTTTTTTTTGTTAAGACAAGCCACAACAATCTGCTTCTAGTTAACATTATGATGATCTGTCTCGTATTTTTTATTGAACCTGAGATAATGAGAGTGGGAACGAAATCTCAAGTTAGGCAGTATTGCTTTCCATCGGTTAGTGACTGATATTGATTCCTACCACTCTTGTTATATCAGAACAGGGCCTATAGTTAACAGTTGAAACTAAAAAGAAATACTATAGTACCGAAGCTCATTTCCAATCTCTTACGATATTATACGTTAAGCTAATCGTACATATTGAAATAATATTATACCGTATTTGATTAATGTTTTCATATATCGGAATACATATTAATAATGATGATAGTTGTTTTATTTTTGTAAAAATTAAATTTGGATTTTGTGCTTTTAATCCAAATCCAATCTGAATGAATTTAACTCTCAAATTTCCAAATAAAACTGAGAAAACTGTAATATTTTACAATACTGATATTATAGGTAGGTAGGTAGGTAGTAATGGCTGCCGACAGTACGCCGACACACTTAGACCGGTGAGGTCCATTGTGAAACTTTCCTCGCGTAGTACCCTACTCGTTGAACCAATTTGAGCTTTTAACGAAGCGGCGGAGGTTTTTGATACCAGTGTTTTCAAGATCACCCAGCTAGTCCAGAAAGAAGGCTCCTAAATTGGTTTTCCTTTTATGGTAGAGACCAGGGTAGGAACAGAGTAGGTGTTGGACAGTTTCATTCTCCTCTCTACACGTTCTGCAGAAGTCGTTTAAGGAGAGTCCCAATCTTCTGGCATGTTTACCAATCAGACAATGACCGTAACAGCTCCTACCATAGTGCTAATGTCATACCTTTTCATAGTTAGTAGGTTAAGGGATCGCTTCAGGTTCAACATAGGCCAGATTTGCTTGGTTGATGTTTCCGGAAGGATTTCTAATATAGTGCCCTATCTAGCATGATATTATAAGCTGATATTATAAGCTATCATCAAATATAATAACTACAAAGCTAAATCCAAATCTAGATCCAAAACAAAAATAATTTGGATTCAGGTTGTTGCTGTTGCATTATTATTCTAATCCAAATCCGATTTGGGTTTGAGAAAAAAAAACATAGCTATAATGATAGACATTTTTCATAAAGCCGTATACTCGTATATATTATACCGGTATTCCAGAGTATGCATATCAGTTTTTTAAGAGGAGAAGGAGCCGTTATTTTAAAATTAAAAAAAAAAATTATTAACAAAGTTTTTAATATTTTTTGCCATAGAATCCGAATTTGCAAAAAAAAAATACCCCTTCCCATTTTAAAATCTTGATTTCGGCCAATTTCAACGATTTTTCGGCTTGAAAAACCATTATCCGGTTCTTCTCGGAAGTTGAAAATATCATCAATCGATAAAACACTCTCGATTTAGTTAATAACATTTTTTTTTAATTTTAAATAACGGCTCCTTCCCCTCGTAAAAAACTTATACGCATGCTCCGGAACACCCGGTATATCTAGAGTAAAATAAATCCGAACAACATAGACTCCTTATATTATGATGTATGAAATTAAATAAAAATTAAAATAAAGACTCAGCATTAAGTAATCTCAAATAATTGAAAAAACATAACTCAATTCTAAAATGGTAGGATACTGTTTGAAGCCTTTACTTAGGTCTGCTAAATCAAATTATCGAATATTTAACATATTTTTCAAATTTTATTAATTAAATAAACGTCTAACCTAAAGTGACGTGTAGCAGTGAGAAATATACATAGCCTTTTCACTGTACAGTATAAAAGTGAAAATTAAATTTTATGCATATAACAATTTCCACCTTCCAAAAAATCTCCAACAGGATTTAAAATGTCTAAGTTTCCTAAAATAAAACCAGAATCTGAAAACTAATCAAAGAAAACATTAACAAAAAAAAAAAGAATTGAACTTCTCAGAAATATCACATTTTTTTTATGTTTTTATTTTTGTTGATTGCAAGGAAAAGATCAAGAAACCAAAATAAGATGAAAATTATATGCGATCGCAAGAAGCATAAAATATACGTCGGGTACTCCTATATACAAAAATAGTTTGTATTGCTGTGTATGATGAGCAAGGCATGAAAAAATCCATATTACATATACACATATATATTTTAATTGTTTTTCTTTTTTTAATAATTCTACTGTACACATATGAATATATATATATAATAATGTATATATATATTTATAGGTGCATATGAATAAAACGAAATAAAAAGATGAATCAACAATCAACATGATTTTTTTTGTTTTTCCTATATTTTTCTTTTAAAATAAAAAGACAATTCGGCACCAGAAAATTTTTTTTTTCTGTTTTTATGCTTTTAGAGGTTGAACAAAATCATCGAAAGAGATAAACAAAGGATGCTTGCATTTTGTGGTTACTAACTAGAATACTGTAGAGTGTAGACAATCTAATTCAACCAAAATTTACCTATCCTAGCTCTTAAGGTCGATTTTAATTGATCAATATTTAAAATCTTAAAAATTTTATTGGCTCTATAAAGGGAGATAACATGAAATGACATTATTTTATATAAGAGCTCAATGCGTACGACAAGAACAGAAAATATAATTTACTGGGGATATTTTCACATAAAATTGATGATATTTTCAAAAAATTTGGGATATTATACTTTGATAAAGTATATTTTGTAAATATCGGGGATAGTTTCTTTATACTGGCAACACTTTTTTAACAATATTTTGAGTAAATGTATGTAAAAAAAATAATGTTTTTTAACAGATGGTTTTGACGGCTGAATTGTTGTTTTTTTGTGTATAAAATAAATTTCCCAAATAGAAATTTATAGAATTTTTTTCTTACATAAAAATTTAATAATCTTTCTCCCTTTTTAGAGCAAATATAATTTTTAAGATTTTAAAATATTGGACAATCCAGCTTTTATTCACTACTGCAATTAATCAAATATTTTTTTTCTGCTTTTAGTATTTTTGGGAGCTAAAAGCTTTGACAAACCTTCATCATAGTACTCTATTTGTAACTAGTTGTTTTAGTTCGGATCATTTTATATTACCATTCTTGTTGGAGATATAACATGAATATAACATGAAAATGAAAAAATGTATGAATCCATGTATGAAATGTTCAACGAAAACAATAATTGGATAAAGTATAAATGTTAATTAGCACAAATAGAAAGCAAGTCTCAATACAAATAGAATAACTTCAAATCCGTAAATTAAGATTAATTGATTATATTCTGGTATTGACTTATTTTTTATTCGTCGTAAAATACTGAAGAAGTCTGCAAGTAGGCTACGAAATAGCCGTATCTGTATGATAAGCATATTTAGTAAAATTAAAAGGAAAATATTCAATTATTTTCAATAATTAAGTCATAGTTTCGTGTTCTCTTTGAAATATGTACTGTAGTCTAACCACATTAATTTTCACCTCTTTAATGACTATGGGTTCTTGATTCGTAAGCCAAAAATCGAAATCAATTTAATTAAAATATATATGAAATTAAACATATTGTAGTTAGGTAATAACAATTAAGGTAATAAAAATAAAATAAAGAAACAAACTTAAACTTAAAATCTTTAAAGCAAACCTAAAATTAAAATATAAACATATAAAAATTTTATTTTATTATTTTGTAATATTTCATATTCTACCTAAAGAGCTCACAGCATGATAAAATATATTGTCTGAGACACTTGTTTGCAAAACGTTTATAAGTGGTTAGTTAAATTGAACAAATTTCACGTCCATATAATATCGTCCATATTGGACATATATAGTCTGTTGAATGCTATGCTAATTAATTTTATTGTGATTTTTACAACAACTCAATTTGTAGTAATCTGTAGTAATCAACTAATGCTCACCATTTTGACCAATTTAATCAAAATTATAATATTTTTGATATAAATAATTATAATTGGCATTCAAATAAAATCGTATCACTTCAAAAAATATCTCTTGAATAAAATATCCGTAAGATCACAGACGTGAACAGATCAAACCAATTAACATGACCCCGAACAGTAATAAATGAAGCAAGTGAATCTGAAAAAACTTAAAAAAACCCTAATTCGATTTGGAAGGAAGTAGTTTGTTGATATCCTATGCAACCGTTAGAAGCAATCATTTATTCGATAATATAAAGTTTGTACAAATGTACTGAACCTATTTACACAACATAAAAAAAAACGTTTTTCTTTTCAATAGAATTGAATTTATTATTTTGTATACATAAATATGTGTGTTGCATAAAATCTACGTGACTATATACGAAAACTGACTATAAAAAAAAACACTCTTTGCTGGATAAATATAATATCCAAATATATATTATGTAAATATGTATATATAATATTGATGCATTGAGTATTCCATGTGGCTAACATGGCTACTATTCCGCACATCAACAATAAGTTCTTCGTTGATTTAGAAAAAAAAAAAAAATAATATGATGATCATAGCCTTGAGTAGCTAAAAACTAAAAAAATTAGATTCAACAAACAAACAAAAATAAGAACAAAATTATAAAAATTCAAAAGCAACACACCAGCACTGACAACAACACAGACAGAGAAAAAAAAATAATAATAATAACATAGTAAAAACAATAACAAAAATTGAGGCGATAAAATTTCAAGTTGGTGCCGAGATGTCTAGCATGGTTGATCTCTTTTCTATAGAAAATATTTTTATTTTTGTTGTTATTATTTTTGTTTTTTTTTTATGCATTTTTGATTTTTGGATTTCTTGTAATGTATACAATAATATGTTTGTACAGCCAGTACAGCATTCATATATTATTATTATGGATATGTAATGTATAATTGTATATATAGTATTGAAAATAATAAAATAAATAGAAATCGACTTAATACAAAATACTGTTGTTTTGCTTCATCTATAATTCGGCTTAAGTTAAGTTGAATTATTCCTGAGTTTTTTTTTTGTTTACAAAAAAAAAAATAAAATAACAAAAAAAAAGACACACAGGGAGTTTTTAATAGTTTTCATTTTTGTTTGTTTGTTAGATTTAAGTTCTTTTGAAATTTCAACGGATTGTTAAATTTGATACCCTTTAGAGGCCTTTTGAATTCTTGTTTCAATTTGATTTTTTTTTTTGGATCTGCGTAAATTTTTCTTTTAAAGAAATGCATTAAAAAAAAAATATCTCTTGTTACAATGTATGTAACATTAGTACAAAAAACAAAAGCAAAAAAACAAAAATAAGGAGATCTGTTATTGTATTCTACTGGTCTTCTGTGTACATTTAATACATATATATATATCATATTATATACATACTAGTTTATTATGATCACTTCTTATTTTAATCATTCAACAACACTTGTATTGAATTAGATATAATATTCTAGTGGGTTGGGTGTATTCAAAACGATCTGTATAATATATATTATATCTATAGTTTGTATTTATTTATTTTTTAATACCCATTATTGTTTTGTTTCCTCCTTTACGTTCTATTGATAGTTAGGTTGGCGTTTCCAGTAAATTTTTAAAATTAGTTTTAGAATTCCTTCTTTTTTTATTTTGTTTTTGTTGTTTTTTTATTTCTTAAATTAACAAGGTGAAGATAAAAAAAAGATACACTATATGATATAATGATATAGTAATTATTATTATAAGAACGTTTATAGAAAACTGGATTCAAATTTTAAATTTAAAACAGTCATCATCATTATCATCATTTGGCGCTAAAACTCGGTAGGAGTTTTGGAGTTTTGCATTATAATATTTTTTTATTCGAATTTGTTGTTAGCTATTTAATTTTTGATTTTTATGCATTTGGTGTATGATGGGGAGGGGCATCACACTTTTGATATTGTCTAACAATTTTGTTGTTTTGAGGTCTTTATCGTTTGTTATTAATGGCCAAAATGTATATATGTACTTAATTGAGTATATGAAGGGCATCAGTTTCAATATTGTCTAACAATCATATTTTTTGAACGTTCATCTTTTATTGTTAAACACCAAGCTTCAATTATGTGGTATTTATATGTCCGGTTGTAGTTATCATTGTTTTATATACATATATTGTTAATTTATAATCCCTAGACAATTTTGTTTAGGTTGCAATTGCTTCTTACATCTTCTTAATAATACGATTTTTTGTTGTTTTAAACCACCCCAAATAATTTTAACCCAAGAAATAAAAGTTAATCTTGGTTATGCCACCCTATATTCTATATATGTAAAATTTCTTTAGATTTCAATTAATTTTAAAGAAAAATTCTAAATTTTTAATTTTAATTTATTTATTATTCTTCATATGATGTTTTCAATCTTAAAATCATTAATTTCTTAATTTTAACGGATTCAGTCAAGCTTCCACACTTTCAATTTCAAATTATATTCATAGTTAACTATATATTGTAGTTTTAGATTATGATTTTTGCCTAGCCAGAGAATGGATCGATATTAACATTAGTCTAAGCGACACAAACTGTCCCTGAAATGAAACCTATTACAGAAGCTAAAAAAGATATAAGAATAAAATTACTAGAGCACAACTAAGTAAACTCCAAAATGGCATAAAATGAAGTCATGTAGGACTTTTAGAGACTTATTATGCCATATATGAGTTGATAGAAGGAAAACAAAAAGACCGACTGACTCGTAAAGGATAAAGTTCTGTTTTCAGAGATTTATTAAGCCAGAAATATACAGGAGGAAGACTGCTTCGGTAAAGAAACTCCGATTGGTATAAAATAACATATTTTAAGATTTCTAGTAATTTATTGGACCGGAAATGGATGGGAGGAGGATTGCTTCTACATAATTACAACAGACTTATTCCATCAGAAATTGATAGAAATAAAAACTTGCTCAAAAACCAGCGCAAAGCCTGTCTGGAACTTGTCAGTACAAATAATTACCTAATCTACAACTGATTATTTTTGTATACACGGAAAAAATCGAACATATTCTATATTTTATCAATTATTCGGACATATTCGTTATTTCATCAATTTTATAATGACCTCATTGTATTCCAGAAAATTGTTATGGATTCATATGTGTTCAAGTGTTATATAATGAAAATGAACTATTCTTCTTCGTCTTCAATAGTACTATACAGCCTAAATTGAGCCTTGGCCTTTTTTGGACTTTCTCAATGATTCTCTAAGCTTCTACACGCATCCACTCTCGAATTTCTTAACCAGTGAAGAATAAATCAGTTGTGATCGTATTAAGCCATCTCAGTCTGGGTAGTTCAGCTCGTCTGTTTCCATGAACTTTCCTATAAAAGACTTTTCAGAAATTTTGGT
Source organism: Argyra leucocephala (assembly GCA_963942445.1). NCBI lineage: Eukaryota > Metazoa > Arthropoda > Insecta > Diptera > Dolichopodidae > Argyra > Argyra leucocephala. Next base: position 107,109,749 of record OZ012681.1, read on the forward strand.
TATCAGATAGTTGGTTATAAAATAGTTAAATACCTTATTCTGTAGCTATTATTTTCACAAATAAAAACCACTATACACTTCAAAAATTCCCTTTCTTATTTTTTTTCTTTTTTTTTTACATTATTAGCCAAAACTCTTCGCAATATCGAGAATATGGTCATTCCAGAGCATATTTTGATTTACTCGCATTCCGAGAATATTAAAGTTTTCTAGTCGCTGCAAGCCTTCATCTTAAAATTTCATAATTGGTTCGAATGGCGTTAGTTTTTCTAGTTTGACTAGACACCTTTGAGTTTTGAAGGTGTTAAACTCAACTCTGTTTGTTTTTACACCAGTCGGAAATTTTGACTAAGTCATGGTTTACCATGCTACCCATTGTTGTTCTTTTGGCGAGGTAAACTGAAGGTAGTAGCATCATAATATTTTTTAAGGAAATCGTAGGGAGCTCTACAAGAGTGCTGTCATCTGCCAAATTATGGACCAAGTTGAAAGTTTTTTGTAGGAGATCATTAATAAATATAAGAAAGAGAGTTGGAGAAAGAACAGAGTCCTGTGCAACACCAATATTAATTTGAAGTTAGTCGGATATTATTCCTTCATTTGAAATTCGAATGGCGCGATTCGAAAGCAAACTTTCAATGCATTTATGGAAAATTGGATCTTTAAATAGTTTTTCTTTTATTGCTTCAGTTAGTTTAACAATTTTTAATTCCATAGTATATAGGCCAGATAACCATTTCATACTAGTTGAATTTATATCTTCACCATCATGCACACATCTTCATTTATATATTAAATACATCTCATTTTATATTAAATTTGAATTATATTCTCACATAAATTTTTTTAAATATAATTTTTGTTTTTCTCAACAGGATTGTACTAGAATTAGACAATGAACTAACCAGCCATCCTTTTTATAAGCATATTTCCTATTATAAAAAATCGGATACACGAATATACGAGAATATACAACAAGCTGCATACCACAATCTCAGGTATTCTTCTATAATTATATTTAATACCATATTGGCTACAGCATCCTGAAAGCATCATCCCAATTGTGAATAATAGAGATGAATAAAATTTAAATTTAATTTTTTGGAAAAATAACAAAAAAAAAATACTTTTAATAAAAAGAATTTCATACACACACTCACATATACATAAAAAAAATAATTATTTTGTATTTTTCTTTTAATACGAGTCCTTATTGAAACAAACTTGTAAGGAACGATAAAATTTTGTACCAATTGAATTTTTAATACTTTCGTGGTAAGGTGGTAATTTAATTTAATTTTATTTTATTATTTCAACTGCACATAAATATACAACCAAAATTTAGGACCCTTTTCCGAGTGTGACCATCTCTGTATTTCGTGATAGGTATTTAAATATTTTTTGTATCCTTATTCTGGACAATTGTCCTAGCTATTTAACATGTATTTAATACAAAATGAGAATTACTTACGGAGAATCAAGCAAATCATGATTGTTAAGTCTACTGGTCATAAACATTTTAATTTACTCTCACTTGTTGAAAGGTGCAAATGAATTTAAAATGACGTCTACAAATTCATCTCAATATTTTTCAGTTTTCGTTCTTTACCAGATCAAATATTTCACTCAACCTTTTTCTGTATTAACCGTCAACATACCATTAGGAGCATTGACGATATTGATGATTAACTTTGAATTTTAAGATTAGAAACGTTTAATTATTTCAATGTTGAGGTAACTAAAGTTATCCATGGCTTCAAATCGTATAGGTTCAAATTGGTATAATGGATACTAATTTACACTCTAAAGATAGGTCGGAGACGCTTCCTATTAACTACAGTAAAGTTGATTGAACTTTATTCTTAACTGTTTATTTTTGCTGATAAAATCAGTTGTACATCAACAAAGGCGCTTGTCCAAATATATACCAAGTGTGCTTTATCAACTCACAATGAACAAATTTTCTGTATTTAACTGAATGATAGGAAAACTTCTTTTACGGGTGTAGCAAAAATAATATAAAAACATTTAGATTTAGATATTTAATCATAACAATGTTTATTAATCCGGGTTATTCAAACCAAAAACGTTCAATATGGTATCATATTATCGAATCAAACTTTAAAAATTTAATTGATTACGATAAAACAGTTAAGGCCTTATTTCAATACATATAAACATCGATGACAATGGATCTTACTGGTTTAAATTTGTCGGCGTAATATCGCCAGCCACTACTACCTATCTACTATAAATATAAAAAAATAGAAGAAACTAAAAGTGGGACCCATATATGGAGACAGAATTAAAATGATTTTGTACCATTTTCTGCAGAATGCTTGGGCTCTCCTCAAATGATTTTTAAAGAGTCTGTAATGATGAAGAAAAGAATGAAACAATCCTTTGAATCTGCCCCGCACTAATTCGTCACATAATAATCTATCTAGGACTGCACACTGTATGATCTTGCAATTACTTGCTTAATTAAATGCATACATCACTTTGTATATAGAAAGCTTTTATTGGTTTTGGAATGTTATCACAATGAAACTCTTTGGTTTTAAGTCGATTTCTGATAACCATTTCTATCTATCTACCTACCATTATATAGCACTGACTTTGATATTGAATTAAGATTTAATTTGATCAAATCCCATTTATGGTCAGTTCTGTTGTATGACATAGAATTAGGGCAGTTAATAACAGTCTGAATCAACAAATTATAGGTATAGGTAATTGAGATGTGAAATTAAAAATTTCGGCATCAGAAAAACTACGAGAGTGAAGCGCTACTACTCAAACTAAAACACGGTAAAGCACCATACTACCGGTAATGTTCATGTAATTTGAAATTTAAAGTATAACATGTTGCAATTAATTCACCTAAGCAAAATCTAAGGAAGATGCCACGTTGAAAGGAAACAATTGCCTTTCTTTGTTGAAAAAGATCACAAACTGAACCGATTTTAGTACAATCAGCAACATAATATTTTTGCAAATAAATAAGAGGGGTAAATAAGATAATAAGACTTCTAGTATTGGACAACATCATTCCAAGTGGTCACAAACATCCAATGTTGGATGTGCAGAAGAAGAATTAAATATACAGGGATTCTCTAGATAATAATGACTAAACACTTACAATTCTAAATAAATAAATATAATTTCAGGCGGTTTAACTGATGAACAACATTCTCGTCATATTGATTCGAATTATGATGCCTTTGTTGGTAATATCCATACATAAATATTGCAATATTATCGATTAGTATCGTGGTATTAGGTGACACACATGACGTGGCATGATATCAGCAATATAACAATATCGACATTATGTCTGTCAGGTCATAAAAATATTACGAAATACTTTGTATAGAGATTGTATTTTTGTTTTCAAATTTAAAAAAAGGATATGTGTCTGTATATTAAAAACAAAAAAAAATTAACTAAATCATGGTAAGCCAAAAGATAAAGGTATATTATAATAGGTTTTAGTTTTCAAAAATTAATAATAAACGAATATGAATTCTAAAGATTTTAAAAACTGACCATAAGATTTAATTTTACTTATTGAGCATCTACACTACACAGTACCCACACACACACTAAATAATACAAAATTACAGGTAAACACATATAGTTTGAAAAGAAACAAAAGGTGATTTCAGGTGAAATTTTTGTTGAAATTTCAATTTTTTCTTTTAATTTTTTTTTTGTTTTGATTTTTAGTTATATATGTATACAATACAAACAATAAATAGAAAACATTTTAAATAATAATAGAATTTTTCGAATTTTAAAATTATTTTCTTTATCTTGATTTACTTCCATCTTTTTTTTTATTAAAGTTATGCAAAAACAAGAACAAGAACAAAAACAAAAATATCTACAAGTTAGAATTCAATTGTAATGCATTACATTACCTATTATATTCACTTCTCACCTGTTTTCAAAGGAAAAAAACAATTTTTGTCTTTTTTTTTTATTGTTATCTCAATAATTTAATTGTTTCTATTATTTTTAAGAAAATATGTATAAATAGAGTTTGAAAAAAATGAATTGGCAATATTTCATAAATAAATAAAAATAAAAATAATATTTTACCTGCCCAACCAAATATAGCGCCAGCATAGCTATAGAGAACTAAAAATGAAAAATTTAAAAGAAAAATTAATAATGTATAGTATAGAACATGTCTCTCATTGATCAAACTAAGCAAAAAAAAAATAGTATTGAAGGAGGTGCTCTATTAGACAGTCATTTAGGATTTCGAAGGATTAAATATTATGCTTATAAGATTACCAACAATTCAAATTAGGACAAAATAGATATGATTTTTTACAGCTCATTTGAGATCTTATCTGTTTTGTATCTGTATGAGTATATGTATCTTCTCATTCGGTCAACAGTCCCAGAACACAAAACTTGCGTACCCTCAACTGAATTCTTATAAAATTCGTATGCTTACACAGAAACTCTAACTTCCTGTTTAAAGCGAAATATAGTTCGATCAACATTAACAATATGAAATGGCTTGTTTTAACTTACATATAGTTAACTATAATGGTCAAAATAATCTGCCACACTTATCAACAATGGTTTTATTTTTTTTTTAGTCAAAACAAGATTTGTGTTGTACTTAAAATCTAGTAAGCTATTTATTTATGCTCTGCTGCCGAGCTCAACGAGTCTTCTTTAAAAGACGAATAAAGAGAAGACTGGATAATGTTATAGTCAGTAAGTAGCTTTTCAGTATAGCCAATCCCTATAAAGCGATTCGAGGAGTAAATCAAATGTCTTTTTGTATCCCTTTAGAAGTACAATGGTATAGCTAAGATATTGTGGTTCTAAGACTATAGTTTTCACAAAGTAGTTAATTGTAGTTTACCGTAGTTATTTTATTTAGTTTCGCTTATCGTTTAATAGAAGAGAGAAATTTTAAATCCCAGACGATTTGAGGACATGCTTTCAACCCATTGTCATATTAGATTACATTTCTCTGCAATCCTATCGATTAGGCTATAGAAAAGTACCGTGTTTGGGATTATACAGTCTTCTTAAGGGAATTATCTCCTTAGGTATAAATCGTTGAAATAAATAAATAATTTACTTACGCTTACTTCCTAATCAATTGCTTGCAATATGTTGTGCCCCGGACAATATATTGCCCACATTGTATTGTAGGTAAATATATAAAGCTATAGTTTTTTCTGATAACTTGCAAAAGTTTAAATTTACTCGTAAATGATCTGCGATGACTAAATAATTTGGATATGAAATAGTATAACTTCTCAGAGGTTGTTGATAAATAATTTGTAGTATTGAAAGTTCTTTAAATTGTTACTATATGTATATAGAACAAGATAGGTAGGAATGACAGATTTGTAGGTTGGTATGGTGGAAATGACTATTCCAAAGTTTAACAATTAGAACCTAGTCATGCCTTTTTTATCATACGACTTTAGTGATCGACCTCTTTTTGTTGGTTGTTTAAGCGATTAATAACCAAAATTTCAGTACTAAAATCAAGCTGTGTGATGAGGAAGTCAATTAGACGCTAGTAATGTACTAAATAATAAATAAATTTGGTTGTAAAAGGTACACATTATAGACCCCATTCAGTTCCAGAACCATTAAGAAGTTTAAATTTTAATTATTTTATATATTATAAAGTTTATAATTGCGTTTGTATGTCATAACGATTGCTTATATAATATGGACAAGAAATTTGCAATAAAAATAAATGTGAACATTTTCTGTTATTTTTATTTTATTATTATTTTTATTATTATTATTATTATTCTGTTATTTTTTGTTTTTTATTTCGTTATTGTTTTATATCAAGACTTTTATTAAATTTTAGTTTTTGAAATAATTTGTTTTAAATGTCATCCACCTTCGTGCTAACGCAAACCCTGCTTCGGACACAAATATTGTTCATTCCCAATGTTAATGTTGACCACCATATAGTCACAGAGCGAATGGCACATATTATATTACAATTTTTCTTATTTATATTTCCATTTAAAACAAATTGCACCTCCGTGTCAGACATAAATAAACAATTTATGATGTTTTTGGATAAACTTATTACTTAGCGTTAGAGTAAAATTTGTCTAGTTGTTAAAAATAGACGATTATTTTCCATTTAATTTTACTAATATGTATAAATACATACATTTTAATTGTTAATTCATTTTTATTGATTTTAACATTTAAATTTATTTTTTTATAATTCTGCTGTTTCCTCTCATTTTACCTATTTTGTACATAATATCAATATATTATTTTTTTATGTTTCTATAATGCCTGAAGAAACAATTGTATTAATAATAATAACTTTGTGTAATAAAAAAAAATATACATATATTTATTACACCAGATTATTAAATCTGTATAATAATCTGTATTAAATCTACTATACTTGCAGACTTATTCAGTGTTTTGTAATCGAATTTATGAAGCTCATACCGCTCTCAACAAAACACAATAACATGGCAATAACCCTAATAGTCGAATTATAGATGTTTTGGATTCAAGTAGCTTGTAGTTTAAATTTTATATGGATTTTATATTAAAACAAATTCAAATTTTCGTACAAAATAGTCCGAAAGAGAATTCGAGTGACATTTGTAGCAACATTCATGGCTCCACACTCTGGTATAAACAATTGTTTTAAGAAGTACAAAATCAATTTAAAAATATTTGCTTAATGCTAATGTTAAGGGTAAAAAAACTTATAGAAAAGGTAACTTAAATAATATTCATTGTCAAATTTTTAATACTTTACACATTACTTTTACAGAGTGTACAGGCATTGAGTAAATACAATAATATATATATATTATATATTTACCCAATGGAACAGGTCATCAGTTAAAGAATGTTTGCAAGATAAAAAAAAAAAAAAAAAAACAAGACCGATTGGCCTAATTTACATTCAAATGAAAATTATTTTGTATACTTATCTATACACACATTCATAGTAATAAATATTTTTTGAATTAATTATCCAACTATCTGATATTCTGTTAAGTTAAAAACTCTTTTACTATTATCAACATATAACAAATGCATGCATTCAACTATATAAATTTAAAATAATAATTTTAATTCACAATTCATTTTCATTTTTCATTTAATTTCAATTTTTTATTCAAATTCAATAAATATGTAGCTATATGTATAAATATTATAATTACTATTATATTTCTAATTATTTGTTAAACGTTTTTTAAAAGCGATATTTTTTTCATGGTAACATTTAATTTGTATAATAACTGATACCAAAACTAATACCTGTTAATATTAACATTCAATAAATTTATATTTAGTTAAAATTTATATTAGCATTAAAACGTCAACAGCATTCATAAAAAAATTATGCATTTCCATTAAATTTTTTATATATTATGTTAAATAAAAAATAAAATAAAAAAAAAAAACTAAATTAATTCATACGAGTCTATTACGATAATGCTACATTACATACATTCATCCCCATTCACATGAAGTGAGCTTGATTTAAAAAATGATTTTCTACTGTAACAAACACCACTCATTTCATTACAGTACAATATTTTATTCAAAGAATTCATATTAAATGCATTTTAAATTGCATGCATAGATCGTAATAGAGAGTGCAGTCTGCATAATAATAAATCCAAACGACGAATTATTAATGCTAATTTTAGTTTATATATATGTATATGTGGAATAATTGAAATAACGCCATAAAAAATGAAGACAAAAAAAATTTTTTATTATTTTTTTTTTTTTTTTTTAATATAATTTTTTAACTGGTGAGTGGTGAGTGCGCTAAAATATCTAATTGTAATAACAAAAAAAAAATAATAGTATTTGTTAAATAAATTTTTTATTGTAAAAGTATATATAATTTTAATACTTTGAATAAACAAAAAAAAATAATTTTTGTTTGTTTGAGTAATTCTCAAGAATCTATAGCAGAATACAACAGTCCAATATATTTTAGAAGTTTATTTTGAATGAATTTAGTTTTTTTTTATAATACTATGTATAGGGATATAATTCTACTTCAAGAAGACCTAAACTTATTTCTAGATTGGTGTATACAAAATAATATTTTACACAATATTGAAAAGTGTGCACAGATTAGCTTTATCATCAGCTTGCTTCGGTTATACTTAGTAACTACACTTTTGAAGCTGACCTAGTGATCTCTTTAAGAACTTAGAAGTATTTTTTATATTTAAATAATTTAAGCACCATTTTATAATGTTATCATCAAAGCAAAGCTAATTCTTTACTAGGTTTCATAAAAAGGTGGGTCCAAAGAGTTTGATGATCCGACAATACATCATTATCATTGTATATTTCAATTCCATATATCATAATATTCAAAATCATTGTGTAAAATGAGTTAGGGTGTTCATCCCATAGACTTGAAATTATATATAAAAAAAAAAATTGTTATCAACAAAGCAAAGCTAATTTTCGTTACTAGGTTTCAAAAAAGAGTGTTTTATGACCCACAATATTATTAAAACCATATATTTATTTATTTTTTTATTTATTCATTTATATCAACAAAAGCTCAAAGCTCACTTACAGTATATTTTTCTAGTCCATCCAAATCTGGAATCTTTAATCATATCGATATAGATTTGAAGTAATCCAGAAAAAATTTCTTCGGTTTACTCTTCGTAGTGTACCCTGAGTCTGACCCTCTTATTCTCACATCTTGTACAGACCAGCTGAAACTACTACAATTAAATACATTATAGTACCGAAGAACTGTTTCTATATTGTATATTTTCAATTCAAATTCTAAATTTATTCACAGACTATTATTAAGCAGCTGATCGATACTCTAAATCTATACTTAGTAAAGAGTTATAAGTATGAGGGTTAATTTTGTTTGTTATATACTCGTCTACAGTTTTAAAGATTTAGATTTAAGAAATTTTGTCTAGTTACTTATAATAAAAAAAAGTGAGCTAGCTTAACAAAACTATCAAATAGAAGTTTCGGATAGATGCCATATACAACTAGGAGTTAGAACCCATCAGGAATATTTCAAAAACGATTTGTTTTATCAGACCTGAAAATGAATACTTATATATTAAATACTCTGGAAAAAATAAGCAAAAATTTTTTTTATCGTTTTTTTTTTTAATTTTACCGGTTTATGTAACTTTTGTTCAATTCTTAGATCCCCTCACGAATATTTCAAAAACGAATTGTGTTCCTAAACCTAAAAATTGGTACTTAGATTAGATTTGATTGTAAATTTCGGAACTGTCCCCTATATAACCAAAACCGCAAAAGGGCTTTTTTTTGTTAACCCATGTTTGTTAGTAAGTCTCTGAGTCCTTAATCATATCTGATTTTGTTATCACACATATTCTTCAACGGTATGCTGGATAGCTCTATTTCAAAAGTAGCGCAGTCTGCTACAAGTCCTTTTGCATTCACACATCAGATGTTCAATAGATTCTTTCTCTATTTCACATAATATGTATTAGTATTAGATACTCTCTCAAAAATATCCGTTTATCCTAATCGTTTATCCTAATCTCCGTTTATCCTAATCTTCTACTGTCTAGGTCCCAAATAAGACCTAAAAAAAACAACATGATTGGAGTTGGAATTCATTTTAACGAGTTACGATTAATAAGACAATTTCATGATCTACACTACTATCAAAGGCTTTTTGCAAGTTAACGAGGGCCCCATGTATTTCTTTTTGTCGTAATTTCTTGTTATAAAATCTGTTAGACTCAAACAGGCTGTAGTTTTATTAGATTTGTGTTCAAAACCATATTGTTCATGTTATTATTATTTGAAATAAATGAGCTTACATACAATTTTTATTATAAATTCAAATATTTTTGAAAAACCGCTAAGAACAGAAAACAGGCGATAGTTTTAGAATAATTTGTCACGTCTCCACTTTTAAAAATTAGAAGAAATAATTACAGTTTTAAGTGATTCCGGGAACGAAAGTTTGTTTGGAAAGTCATATTAATAAGTTTTATTGAAATTAGGTTCAAGTGTTGAGTGAATCTTTTGTTAAATATATTATTGTTAAAAAAGTTCAAAAGTAAGAGAGAGCACCTGCCTTCAAAAGCCAGGTCCCAAGTTCGATTCCCCATGAAGCAAAAAAAAAATACGTTATTGGTTTTCGACCTGGTCTAATATCCTTTGTCATTGGAACCTAATAAATGACAAAAAGTAATTGAGAGTATTATCTTGTAACAAATTAAATAAAATGAAACTATTCTATTTAAGAAGGCCTAGTTCCTGACAATAGTAGTAGTTTTCCACATATAATGAGTAGATAAGTTAGTAATTTGTTAAATAAATACTCGAAATATTATAGAGATTGTAGTGTAAGATTGCAGTACCATACTAAATTAGGCACAAAAAGGTGATTCAACCTAAGTTACTGTCAAGAGCGTAAAAAAGAGTGTTTCAGAAATTTTCAACATTTTTAGATCCCTTCTAGATTTTATCCAAAATAAAACAACATTTTTTCAAAATCATTCGTTTGGTCTGATAAATAGAAGGTAGTCTGCCCTATCAAAACAACCTAAAATATTATTTCAATTAATATTTCAAAGTCTGTGCTTTAGATTATAGATTACATAGTTTCGGCAGAGGATCTGGCCCCTATATTACCGTCACCGCAAATGGGCTTATTGTGATTACCCGTGTTAGTTTTGTGCTACTAATCCTCCGAGCCCTTACGGTACATTGAATTTGTGATCACCACTCAGGATATTCTTCAATTGAAGTCTGTGTTTAAATTAATTCCAAGTGTGTAAGACTACACTAACTGCCATAAAAAAAAAAGTTGCAGATTGTACAAGAAATTTTGTTACTTAAATGATCAAATTTTAGAATTTTATAATCAAATACACTTTCCTAGACATACTGTCGTACATTTAGAAAAAAAAAAACTAATTTAATTATAGAATATGTATATATATATAGTGTACAAAATAGCTTACTTATTATTAGTCAGACATTGGTACATCCAATTGTCTTAAATTCAACATAAAAAATTCGTTATGCTTTCTTTCGTTAAAAAATATAAAAAAAAACAATGATAATAATAATAAACAAATTAAAGAAACAAAATATAATAAACATAACATAAAATTCTTAAAGATGTTGCACACACGAAGAATACCAAAACGCCGGCGGTTTGTTTGTTCCGAAGTTTTTTTTTTCTTTTTTTTTTCTTTTTTTGTTGTGCCTTTTTTTTTTTTTGCCGTGAACAAATGGTTGTGTTAATACACGTTAGATGTTAATAAAATGTCATCAACGGAAAATGTAAACATTTTGGAAAAAACTAAAAAAAGAAATAAACGCAAAAAATAAATCCATTGATAAAAAATGCCTTTCTTATAAATATGTATATATTATTATTATTATACTCATTTGGTTATTTGTATGTATTTTTTTTTTTTTTTTTTTTAATTCATAAAACATACAATACACATTATGTTGTATCTGATATTCTGATATAAAGTATGGTATAAATTAAAATTTGAGTAAACATTTAAAAAGTTACAAGTCGCCGCCGAAATTTTTTACAAATTTTCCTTTAACACAAAAACATAACAAATAAAAATGTGCGTACCTATATAGCTAGAGTTATTGTTCGTATCCGTGTATGTAATAGTAATATGGAACTAAAACCGGAAAAGATCTTTAAGATTATTAGTGAATATTGTTGTTTTATTTTCCCCGACAACACTCTGTGATGATTATAGTGTTAATAATTAAGCCGAAATTCAAATATAATCGAATGCGAATAACAAATTAAATAAAAAAAGAAAAGACATTTTGGAACAACACCAAAGTTATATGTGTTATACGAGTATGCAAAAAAAAAAGGAAGTTGTTTAAATTAAACACCTTTTTCTTTATGTTTTCTCTCTCATGACGGTTTCTTTTTCGTTTGTTTTTTTTTCAGGATTTTTTAAATAAACAGAGAAGCGACAATTTTTCTATTTATTTTTCACTTTAAAAAATGATTTTATTTTTATTTGTTATTTATGTATACATAATACATAATATTATAGATTATGTATATGTATCACAAATTATATTATATTGTTATGAATATTGCAATGTTAAATTTACATTAAATTTAAAAAGTAAAACATTGGAGAAATTCTACCTGTTTTACCATATGGTGCAAGAATGCTCACATTGATAAAGTAGTCGATATAAATAAGCTTGAAGTAGCTCATACATACGTTGGTCATATACATATAAGTTTCAAGTAATATAAGTGTACCAAAAGACTAATTAGAATATGGAGATCAGGAACGAACAGAAGAAGTCGAAGGAAGATCGCTTACTTTAGTTGAACTGATGATAGAGTGAAAAAATTAATTGAATGTTAAGTTGGAAAATGTAAGAGAAAGCCTACTACGTTGAACAGTGAAATTTAATAACTAATTGTGAATGCTTCATACAATCTAGTTGGTTAAAGGGTGTGTATCAGATAACTAAATATGATTGTGACTAGAATTTTAATTAAAATTGACTCTAATTTGAAATTTCTCTAATTCAGTGTCTTCGAATTAGCAAACTCGAAATGTGTCTAATTGATGAGAGCTCAATTCGAATTTTTTTTCTATGTTATTGACATTAACTTAGGTATATGTAGATTAATTTTTGTTTTTCGTGCTTGAAGTACAGTACAGTTAAAAAACATATAAATTAAAATTAAAAATTGTCAACGTTATCAAAAAAAATTGTTCAATTGTTCATCCCTTAAACCTACTAGTAGATTGTATGGAACACCAATGAACGTTTATTGCAAAAATGCAAAAATAAATAAGCTTTTATGCAAATATTAGTTTAATACCCTTATCATGATTCTCGAATCGAATATGAGTCGAAGCGAATATTATTATTATTATCAACATATTATTATCAACACGCAGTACATAAACAAATAAACAATGATTTATTCCACTCTTTGAATTCACGTTTTGAAGATCCTAATACATTTAATTCGGTTGCAAATCCATTCCACAACACTTTTAATGCACTTTTATTCCAATTTGCTGTTCCCACAAGCCTAATCATTATTCTCTCAATTGCACCATAGCTTATCAAACTTTTATTTTATAGCTGCAAATAATATCATATTATTATATTCATAAATTTTGTAAATAATATTCTCACATTTTTTTTTAAATTTACCCTCCCCTCCATTTTTACTCGAAAAACAACAAAATATTTTTTTTTTATTTTTAATTGTCGAAATTGTCGAATTGTCGAAAGTATTAAGTTCGCTTCGCTAATCATGATCGCATGACAGCGAATTCGTCTACTTATACGTTCGATTCGAGAATCATGATAAGGGTATAAATAAATGTTATCCAAACCTAATGTTTTACCTGTTATGTTAAATGTAATGTTATTTTTATATATATACAAAAAAAAGAACGTAATAGGTGGGAGTTAATGTGTAAAAATCGAAGTAAATAATAGAGTGCATATTATAATTATTATTCTTGGTACATTAAATAACTGATGTTTTTCTCAAATCGGGTTTGAATATGAATTTGGATTTAAAAATAAATTCACAAATTCAGATTTTAAATTTGAAAAAAAAAAACTTATAATTTAAAAGAAATGTTATATTTTACATTACTGATACTATAGGCTGACATCTATATAATCAAAAATAATAATTCCGTAAAAAGTAAGTTCCGAATTCAAATCACAAAAAAAATTGGATTTAGGTAGTGCTTGCTATTGTTGTAATTAGATTTCAGTATATTATTCTAAATCAAAATCGAAATCCGATTTGAATTTGAGCAAAAAAAAATAGTCAATAAATAATAAGTAAAGTTAAAATTTATTGAATTGAACCAATAACACACAATAATATTATGTACCTGCCCTAAATCCTAGAATTAATAGAAACAATCCCAATACATATTTAATTATTGTTGTTTTTTGTTTGGGGTTAAGTTACGATTTAAAAAATAAATTTTGATAAAAAGAAAAACATAACTGTAAACATAACTGCTGTTGACCCTTTTAATTGTTTTAGTTTATTAGTCGTGTGTTCGTTATTTCACGTAACTTCATATGCGTGTGTAAAATTTCTTTTTATCAACCCTCCATAATCGTTAGCAACTATCATATCTATTGCTGAAAAACAAATTCATGTGAATAGCATTTTTGACCAATAATGCTTATTACCAACAATATTAGTGTCAGCCAGAAAAAAACAATTATCCAGCTTTCTGTTTGATGTAAAAGTTCTTGAATCCTTAAAATTGTTGAATGTGTTTTTTTTTTTTATAAACAGTCAAAGCTTGGAAAAATACCTTTAGCACTTACGTGCCGTTTGGTTGGGATAGGATAGATTGCGATAAGTAAGAAAATACCTTGTATACTAGTATCATAGAATTAATACAAATGATGTACCTTCTCTTTGGTTTATTATATATAGCGAAATTATTCATTCGATTACTTTCATTATCGCAAATCAGTTCTCCGAAGAATATACTAGTTTCGTCCTTTAGTCAAAAGGAGAATTCATTTTGCCTGCATTTAAGGCCCACATTTATAATTATTGTTTGAGACAAGTATTTTTGATTCGTCTGTGTATATTTGAATGTATTTTTTGTATTTGACGTTTAGTTTATTCAGCTCAAAATGCTTGTATTACTTGGGTGATATTTCGTTTTTGTGATAAGAAACTAACTCTTTATCGATCGTTGATATTTTGAGAGACCAAGTTGGAGATTTACCAAGTTGCAAATTTTGATGTCGAAATCGTGTAGAGTTGCTCGGTGATCTTCGAGCACAAATTAATTTGAAAACTATATATAGTTTTTGGCTCTAGATTAGAAATTATTTTATAAAATTTAGTTTTTAAAGCCTTTTTTTTGGGAGTTTCTTAATTTAAGAATGATTGCAAAAAAAAATTGTTCATCCACTGTAAGAATAGACAATATTACAGATTATTATTAATTTAATTGAAAATATAAATTAAAGAACATAAAATTATACTAAAATAATATTTTAACATGAAAAGAATAGTTTAAATTAGTTGATAGTATGTAGTTCTAGTTAATAAATTGAAGTTTAATTTTTTGGCTAAAGGATGAAGTAGTTGAAAGTAGAAAAAAATAGTTATAAAGATTAAAAAAATTAAATATTACTACTTACTATAAACTGCATGGTGTACTACAAAGGATTCCTAAACATAAATTTAAAACTAAACAATATTTACTTATCTATTTTTATTTATTCTTTTTTTTTTGCAATGAGTATAATTATATTACAATATAATTAAGAATAATTTTAAAAATATATAAAAATATTATTATTTAATATTAGACGTAAATATTTTTTATATTTTTATTATAATAAAATCACATTAAAAATTATGAACAAAATACAAAAGCTGAATTCATATTATATAGAACTCAAAATGTAATTTACATTTCTTAAATTAAAAAAAAACAATACTTAATTATTATATATAATTTTAATACATAATAAACACGGACAAAAAATTTAAATTTTACAATATTTAGAAAAAATAATTATTTATAATATTAGAATTGAACATTACACAATGTTATTCTTAATATTAATTTCTGAAACAAATTTATACACATTTCGTCTCTCCATTTTTGAACTGCTCCATGCACCAAAAATATTTTTTTTTAAATTTGGAGTTGTTTCGTGGGTTTGTTGGAAGTGTTAAGTTGAATGCTGCTGTCGCCGAATGATAATGAAAAGTGAAAAATGAAATATTTAACAAAAGTAGCATTCGAATTGGCACCTCCGAGATTCAGAAAATCTTCAAAACCACTAAGAACTAACAATAAAAAAAATATTTTTGACGTATGGCACAATTGTTTGGTTTGTATCGATCACGATTTGTATATTAAATTTATATTTATAATATACATATTATTATTAAATAAATTTCCATTTCAATAAGAAATTTTATAAATTTTAAAATTTTAAACGAAAAGTATAATACACATAATAATTATGTATATAAATAGATCATAAATAATGGAAGCAAACTGAAGCATTTTTATATAATATAAATAATTATATAATAAATTTTTAATTTTCTTAAATTATTTTTTTAGAAGATGTCATTTAACAGTTCCATAATTAAAATGTAAGCCTTCCTCAAAACTCTATAATTATAATCAAAAAATATTTTATTTATAAAATATATATACGTATATTTATATGTAAATATATGTATGTAATATATATACTTTTTCTATGTTTAAATCTTTTTAACATAGCGTCACGGAATCATATATAACAAATAAATGCAAAAAATTGTCCGGATAGCTTAAATGTTCAGACATCCATTGTACTGGGGTATCTTCATGTACATCAATACCATGTGTTCGTACGCCAACTGTGTACAAAAAAAAATAATAAAATTATAAAAATTAATTTTTTGTTATTTATTTGCATATTATTTGAATTAAGATTTAAAAATTTATAAGTAACGCACCGGCCACACGAAATGTCAATCACTCTCTTGACTGTTTTTGGTAATTTGGTATAATGTCGAAAACACAATCACTACGAATAACGAATTTTTCGCTTTCAAATACATGAGATTATATGTAAATCGTGACAAATGACGAATGACCAAAATTTCGCGTTCAAAAAATAGATCTACTTCTATTTTACTCGTCGACGAATGCGAATGACATTCATTGGTGCCAACATAAATTGGTAAAATGGTTTTAATAAAACATTTTTAAAATTCAAATTCAAATAAAAAAATTTTTAAATTAATTTTTTTTAAATTTTTCATCCATTTTTTTATAAACAAATTTTGAAATTTCAAAAACACAAAAATTTGTTGGTCGCGAATAATTCGTCGTGATTGTGTCTCGAAGGGCGAATTTTGGTCATTCGTCACTCGTCATTCGTCGTGATTGTATTTTCGACATAATATGAAATATCAAATCATTGGCTCTGTGGAGTATTTTTAGACAGTTTATAATATTTAATTACTTATTTTAATTATCAATTATACTGTCAAAATACACAAATACCACGAAACAACGAATTTTCGTATCCACGTAACAGACTCTATTATTTTCACCCATATTCTCTTAGACCCATCGTTGACGAGAAGAAAAAATTCATCTCGTCTCGTCTCGCTGAATATGCCTTTCTGTTAGACACTGTAAGCGGCGCGATAGAACATTTTATTTGTTGGTAGTACTGATTATTTTTTATTATCAAAAATAATTATTTGTATATAAACGAAATATGATTTATAAATTTTTTGGAAAGTTTTAGTGGGGTTTTAGTATTATTTTTAAAATATTTTTTAAATGAAAAATAAATATAAATGTTTTAAATATTTTTTAGTTTAGTACATAAATAGTAGTAAAACAGTAATAGTAAAGATGGTTTTTTTTTTTCAAAACAAAACACAATTTTAATAATAATGCAAAAAAAATAATGAAAAATTGTTTATTAATCTCTATTTAACTATTTTATCTATTCAATTTATTTATTTAATTCAATTTTTTGATAAAAAAAAACACAAAATACTTCGACGAGATACTCTATCGCTTACAATTTTTGATGAGATAAAAAATGGCTATCTCGTCTCGTCAAAGGTCTAACAGAATACAAAACTATCTCGTCAGAGATATTCTCACGCACGCGATCTCGCGAGATGGGTCTAACAGAATATGGATGTTTATTTATTTTAAAAAATAAAATTTTCCAAAACAAATTTTTTCAATCCATATGCCAACGCAATAAAACCTCATATTTTAAAAAAATTGTTCATAGTCACTTTTGTAATTGCACGAAATGTCAAATTACTGTCCGAAAATACTGGCAAGAAAATAGTCAAGACAGAGTGAACAAAACAGTTAAAGAAATGTGATTAAATTAGTTAAAGTAGTATTTACAAGTACTGATTAGTGAGGCCGAACAGTAACGATATTTCAAAATTTAAGTGAACTAAAATCTCTACCTGACCAGAATTCTTTACACCAGCATTTTCGAAACTTCAATATTATCGTAATTTTCAAGTTTACAATCGTGCTTAATAGCGAACATTATCTTAAAAAAAAATATTCAGGAAAATATTTGACCATAGAAGACTAGAAAATAATAAGTATAAAAAAGAGAAATCGCGAAATTTTTGTTTTTTTTTTTACAGTAGAGTTTTCTTTTATGTTGCCGTCATGTAGGCGCGACTTTTTTTTAAATGTATTTCTCAGTCGATAGTTTAAAATTGCATGCCGATTGTGGCGAAATTAATAAAAAAGTTGAATATTTAAAATTACAGGCCGATCGCAAAATGCAAAAAGATGATATATGATATATTTTTGATCAAATATTAAAGTGAGGTAGACACATGAATAGAAATGGACTACAATAGTAAACAAACGAAAATATTTAGCACAGTCATCGTCGATATTTTTTTCGTTTGTTTGTCAATTAATTTGTCAATTTAATGAAATGCCCACCAGACCAAATGTCCATTTGCCAAGTCAAATTTATCAAATTTAATATTGTACCTACCCGGATTTCAAGTAAATTTATTCTTCCTGTAAACAAAATAGGAATTTTTTGAAAGTAAGTAAATAGATTGTAAATATGTAAATTGAAAAAAAAAAAATCTAAAGAATTTAAAATTATAGTATGCATAATATGCTTAATATGGGAGAAAAAAAAAAAAAAACATATTTTTCAATTTTAAAATTTTGGCTACAAATTCAGCACCATTTTTATAAAATTTTATACAACCATTAATATTAAATTCTAAAGTTAATTTCACACCTCATCTAACTAATGTTTCCGGTTTCCTATTTTTCGGTAAATAATATATATGTATATATATATATATGTATGTGCATATACGAGTATATAAACCAAAATTGTTCTAAATTACTTCATTGATATTCAATAATTGAATTTATTTAATTTTATTGACGTGACTTGACAAAATATTCTATTCTTTATATCTTAACTTTTTGTGTTTTTTATTTTATTTTTTTTTTATTTTAGGTGATTATTTTCTAATTTTAAAAATAATAAAAGAAAACAAGTTCGTATAATATGTACAATAAAACATTGTCCTACTCTTAAAAATTCATACAATAGAACCGTTTTTGTTGTATAACGGAAGAAGAAAATGTATAAAACACGCGTTTTAAATTACATATATAAAAATGCACAGAAACATATTATATATTCATGTAAATTTTATTAATTTTACATAAAATAATTGTTTATTTATTCAGTCAGGTGGTGTTTCCAAAGATTCTATGTAATCCTCTCATTCAAATAAATAACAATAAAAAAAAAATAACAATAACAAAAACTTCAATATGAAATTTCATATAATTTCAATGGATTCCGCTTAAATGCATTATTGCTCCGAACATCAAAGTAATTGTCTTATTTTATTGAAATTTCTTTGAAATTTTCATTACCATTCCATAAATTTATGTTGTTAATTACATATATCCGCCTATTCAAACTTCAATAAAATGGTAAATGCATGAATAATAGTGTTGTTGTATCATAATATATGTCCATATAGGCACTGTTCGGCTTCGATTGCTAATAATAATAACACAAAAGTGCTTCTGGATACTAATCAAGTAATCACATACATATATATATATATATAAATATAAAATATATATATATATATATATATATATATATATAAATATAAAATATATATATATATATATATATATATATATATATACTGTATTAACTCCTTTAAAAGTTAAGATTTTTTTGTTGAAAAAGCAAGTAAAAATAAAATTTGAAATCTCAAATTACCAAAACTGTTGTAAAATAATAATAAGGAAACAGAAAGAAAAGTAAAAAAAACAACAACAACAACAATAAAAAAAAGGAAAAGGACAAGAAAAAAGAATGGGCTTTTGTGTGTTTGCGCTGAATTGTTTTTCCGTTAATTTAAAGAGGTTTTAAAGATATTAAATATATTATGTATTATATTATTCTATATTGGTATGTGCTTCATATTATATTCTATTTTGTTTTTTTAATGTTTTTCCAGGTACACTCTACTAACTATTAATGTAGTGTTTTTGATGATATAAAGAAAATTCACGAATATTGAACTTCTAACAAAAGATCAAAAATTGTACCTAAGTGGTTTTTATTATTTCCCTATTACGAATTAAATTTATATACAAAAGAAATTTAAATATACATATATGTACATGTGTATTTAAAAAACCATTTTTATTCCTTTATATTATAGATAGAGCACATAAGCATCATATCTATATTATGTACTTTAATACCATTTTCTAGTTTTTGTCGTAACAAATATCAAATTAAAAATTTTTAATATAATTTATTAAAGTTGGTATTTGAAAATTTATTACGCAAGAAAAGTTTTTTTTTTTTTTATATACATACACATAATTTTATATATCATATCATGCAAATCAGGAGTGGTATTCTGTATTGCGATAAGCGATAGTCACCCTTGCGACAGTCAAAGGTGACACTAAAAATTTTTGATATTGTAATACGATCACTTGAATAATTTAAGAAAACGGCAGCATCTTAAAAAATACAATTCGGAAATGGCAGCACAAGTGATTTATTAAATGTCAAAGTGTCAAGAGAATAGAAAACAAAAATAAGTTGAAATAATATATAGTGAATAAAGTGAAATTATAAAAAAAAATATATAGGTTTTTCACTTCTAATTCAAATTTTTTTATTTCAAATTCAATATTTGTGAATTTTGTTATTTTTATTTTTAAATTTTTGAAAGAAAACAAACTAAGTATTTTTATATATTAACAGAGAAAAAACTTAAAAGTAAATTTCATGTAACAGCTAATTTAATAAAATGTATATTTAAAAAGAAAATAAAATCAGTTGCAAACTTATAACTAATACCATAATAGAAATGTGTATAATATGTAATTAAAAACAAAATAAAATTCAAACTTATTAAAAAAAAACTAACACATAATCACAGCATTTTTTATTCGGTTCCATTATTTTTAAATCATTTGCAATTTTAGCGACTTCTAATTCTAAAACTCGCATTTTTTAATATTTACATCATAGTAAATCTTAAAAAATCAAAACATAAAAAATCTAAAAGGCTTAAATCTTAAAAAACAACCAAACTTTTATTTATTTTTATCCTGAGTGACACCAAATTAGCTGTCACTCTAAAATCACAAAAAAAAGCGACTATCACTTTGACAATTCATATAATCAAACCATATAGAATACCAATTATAGATATGCGACAGTCGCAGCGTGATTATCATAATACAAAATTCCACACCAGGAACCACAAACCAATATACCAGGACGGAATGGTATGCTTCTTAACACTTGTATTGCAGAGAAATTTACTATTCCATTAAAAACGTGAGAGGATTTTGACGTTTATTTCTTTCGCAAAATTTTTACTAAATTTACCAATTTTCTTTCAAAATTTAAGATAGTAAAAAGTTAAAAACATCTTCAAAGCAATTTATAAATTCATTATGCACTTATATGAGTTTTATAAAAATTCATGTAAATTCAAATTGAAATTCTTCTCAACATTTTACTAACAACATTTTTTTTGTTTCTGCAGTGTAACTAATTTTGTTTTGACAAATACTTACGGCTTACGCTCTTTGATGAGCTTTAACCGTGGGAAAATAAATTACCATTTTTTTTTTAAATCTCTCTTTTATTAAGAGCAAAAATAAATTGATATTTTTTTTTCTTTGTAGGTATTGATGTAAAAAATTATGAATTTTAATGTTTTTTTAATTTAGAACAAATTTTTAAGAAATGACTAAGTTTGAGAGTTATCAATGGATTTTAACCGGTACACTATTTTTGTCCCACAAGAAGACATGTAAATAATGTAAATTAAAATTTAGAATTTTATTCTTCCTACATTTCAGAGCTTTCTGGTTCACTTTTATAGCTTCCACTCTCTCAGTATACCATCCTCATATATTGTAGTTCCTGTATATATATACATATATATATATATTTATACATATGTATATATATATAACTATATACTCACCCATATTCTTGAAGACTCATCGCGTTAATCGCGTCACGAAATTTTCCACAAGTCTTCTAGATACAAATTTATTTAGACGTGGGCACGGGTTTTTCAATTCACTCAATTTTTCACCACTGACGCTATGAGTCTTCAAGAAAATTGGTGACTGTATTTACTCCTTTAAAAGTTAAAATTCTTTTTGAAAAAGCAAGTAAAAATAAAATTTGAAATCTGAAATTACAAATACTGTCAATCCATAAATCATTCCTTAAAAAAATTGGATTTAGATAAGCTCAAATTAATAAAAATTCATTTACTTGAAGATTTAATTTACATAATTTTAAAATAAGTGAAAATAAGAAAACATTTTTATATATAAAAAAAAAACTAACTGGAAAAAATCCATTAGATTATTAGACACATCTTTGAAAAAATTTAACTTTATACTAACATTTTAAATGTTCAACAAATCAGCAAGGCTGTGGAAAATTTCCAATGAAAGCCTACTAGATACAATCAATAAAATAATTCCGCGAAAATCAATTGCACATGACGAGCTACCTAATCTACATTAACACATTCAACATCTGATTTCATTACGAAATGCAGAACGACGAAGATGGCAAATAACAAGATATTTTGGTCATAAAATATTATTTAGTCGTTTCAACTCTGCCGTTCAAAGTGAAAATCGTATAATTCAGTTTTAGTTGTTTTGAGAAAATGAAGCTTAAGCGTTTGTATTTGGCCTGCTTAATATTGTAAGAAAAACTTAACCGGAAATATTAAATAAGCTTGACAAAATATCAAAATTTAATATGCATTATTTTATTTTTAAATTTTTATGTAATTTCGAACGAAAAAATCAATAAATTTTTTTCATATTGCACTAAATTAATTTCTTTATATATTTTTTTTTTTGAACCGTCAATATAAAAACCATGTAAACCATGTTTACATAATTTTTAGTTTGAACAGTTTTATATTTTCGTGTGTGAAATCAAGAGAAAATCAACTAAAATTTTGTATTAAGGATTGAAACATGCTAACGAATTCAATGAAAATTTTACTTCTTTGTGTAAATGAAATTTTTTCGAAACATTGTTTTGTGCAACAACTACAGAGTGGCAAAAAGTTATATTTTTTACTTGTTTGGTTGATAGCTGTGCAGCACATTCTTCATTTTCAGTTTCTTCTGGCCTTTCATTAGTAATGCTTGATGTTAAATTTTCTTTTATTTGAAGCTATAATATTTTTTTTTTCTAAATTTTTTTGCGGATATCTTCTGCTGGAGCTTCATAATCAGATTTATCATCTGCTGAGAAATCTTGAATGGTATTTTCTTCTTCGAAATATGCAACTGAATCAAGTACGACTTTAAAAAATTTGCAATTGAAAAATTACTAGAAAAATATTTAACTCTAATTACATGGTTTTTACTTTGAATTTTGAGAAATTTATAATCATTTTTAACACATTATCCAATATAAAAATCATGCAAATTATTATACACTATTTTCAGTTTGTAAATTTACGTTCTTAAAACTAAATCAACCATACATTTGCCAGGGGACGACATGGTTCGATCAAATCGTCAAATACAACCAAATTATAATAAGAGAGTAATAATATTCTAAGCAAGGAAATATCAAACTGATAATCAAGCAATTTTAAGAATATCAATGAACATGAAATACAAAATAATGTAAAATATTTTGTTGATTATATACATGGTTTTTACTTTGGAATCTCTTCGTTTTTTAAAAGTTACATGATAACGAGGTTTCAATTGCCGGGAAACGAGTAAAGATATTTAGAAACGGGTTTTTGCATTTTATAGAATTATGTGTGTAGAATTTAAAAAACGCAAAATAGTGAAAACTATGTAAAAAGAGTTACACGATTTTCACATTGCACGGCAGAACTGTTGGATCAGAAAATAAATTTTCGAATTTAACAATGTAAACTGGAACGGCTTTTTGTCTACCTTAAATAAAAATTCTAAATCCTTTTGGAACAGTCGCAAAGTTTTAAAAAAAGCAAAAATCCAAAATACCAGCACTTATAAAAATAATTTATTGTCCACTGACAAAGGAAAACCCTAATAGATAGTAGCAATAATTATTTAATATTTTCTTCTTTTATCTAACAGATTAAAATCATCGTTTTTTGTTTCATTTTATTACTTTTTTTTTAATTTTATGTCGTTCCATATGCATATGCCAGATTTGCTAGAATGTACTGTCTGTCAGTCCTTATGCCTTTTTCTTTACTTAAGTGTAGTGTTTCTGTAATTTGGTTGTTTTGTATGTGTTGTCAGTCCAGTAGTACGTTACGTATCGTATTGTTAAGTGTCAATTACAATATCTCCATGTCGGTCTAGGGGGTTTATCCAGCAGGTATAGGTATTGCTTTAGTGTAGCCCAGTCGGATCCTAGTGAGTTTTACATTGGCATCTTTTTACATGAAATTAGAAGTCTGAAAGAAGTTAGACATTCAGCTCAAATTACAAACTGAAAAAATCCATCAAAAGTAATCAACTCGAAACTATTACAATATAAAGGAAGAATAAGTTAGTTAGTATAAAAATAATTCAATTTGTCAAAAGCAACCAATTTTTCAATTTGTTTAAAAAGTATGTAGGTATGATAAGCTTTTGTGTAGTCAAGGTTTGGCTACAAAAGAGAGGTTATATTTTTTTATTTTAAATATTTTTTCAAGATTTTTGTTAAAGATTTTTAATTTTTCAATAGTATTTTTTTATAATTTTTTTTGCTCAAAGTTTTTTAAGACCGATGGTGAGTCATATATTACCTATTGTATACGAATTATATACGAACTTTGATACTTTCTTTTAAGGTATTATCCAACATAGAATAGAAATTGAATTATCCTTTTAAGCGGATTCCCATGGGCTCAAAATTCCCAAAAATTTGAGAATTGTCCTCACCAAATATAAATTATTTTTCTATAACAATAGTTTGCATTAATATACTGAACATTTTTTGCAATTATTCTAGGAATTCTAATGTTAACATTTGGTTTTTCTCATATTGCAGATATTTTTGGCAAAGTGAATCAAATAAATTAATCAATATAATCAATCTTTTTTAATATAATCAAACAAGTTTGATTCGATCAGTTATCACCCATTATGAGTATACGTTTTTAACCATTTAGAACAGGTCACACGTTATACATTTCAATGGTACATACATATAATAAGCTAAATTAACTTGAAGCGCAATTTTATTATTATATATTTGTAACAATTTGTTTTGTAATTTTTCTAATCACTTGATTTTACTGAAAACTTTATCCTTAGATAAATAAAAACAAAATTGTATTGCATATATTATCATATGAAAATACAACTATACAATAAGAGCAACTCTAACCTGCTTGTTTTTCTGGTAGTGATAAATCTGTTAGCAAATCTTTCAGTATTCGTTTTTGACCAGATTCACATACAGGAGATATTAGTTTTTGCATGTATGTTCCATCCTTTAATTAATAGAAAAATATTTGATAAGTTTTAAATATATGCCTTTTATAAAGTATGTATGACAAACTGACAAACTACCTCATTATAAAATTTGATTGGAACATGTTTAAAACATTCCTGATCTCCAGTAGTTTCCATTAATCTTCTGTTAACAGCCCAAAATTGATCAAACTTATCTACAATTAAAACATAATTTAAATGTACATAAAAAAAACTCAAAATAATTTGATTAACTATACCATTAACGAGACCCAGCCACAATTGATTATGATCTTTTTTTTGCATAGCTGATATAACTTGACCTCGATGTTTTAGTACGTCAGCTTCTTTCAAACATGACATAAAATGAGATTCAAGTATATCTCTAAAAATAATTTTTAAAAAATTATATTTTTTAATAAAAGTTAATTATCAATTTAATGTAGTGTAGTTCTTTACACTTACTTTGTTGAAAACTTAACCAAAACATCTTCAGGAAATTTTGTAAAATGTATAGTTAAGGGCCAAGGCAATTCTTCTTCACGATGTGTCAAATCATATAACACACCTAGTAAAATATATATGTGTATATTAAATTTTTAATAACTGATTCGAATATTCTTTTAAAAGTTTTACTTTTTTTACCTATAGGAAAATGAAGTTTTAAAGGAACTCCATTATAATCAAACCAAACATCTCCTTCTTGCTGCTCATTTGAAATATATCTTGTAAAGTATTTGCGAGCCTTTTAATTATTATTGTTATTTTGATTATTGATATTATTATATTTATAACTGAAATTATTATTACCTTATCAGTAACCAACGGCAAATATGAAAGTCTTGATACTAATAAATAAAATGGTTCTGGCTGTTGTAAGCCAACAATTTCATCTGGATCAGCTTGAAAACACACCGGTAACTGATATTCCCATATTACACGTAAAACTTCCCTATCATTTGCCATTTCTTAATTGTTTAAATATATTTATTTAAAATTTTAAAAAAATATATATTTTTTTATCTTTCAATTCAACTTGACTTGAATATTGAATCATTCATTAAACTAAACTAATAAATAAAAACAAAACAAGCATTAAATAAAAACTCACCTTTTACCAAAAAAAATGACAGCGACTGTCAATCGATTGAATTTATTCAACATAAAAATAAAAAATTCACCAGTTGTTTACTTATTTGGTTTTGTCAAAAATGAAACATATGTTTTTTGTTATCATTCAATTTGAAATCTTCACTTTATTCTCATTGTTTTGTTCATTGTTATTATTTTCAAAATTACCTAATAATAGAAATAGAAAAATATTTTAATTTGAATTTAAACTACATAAAACAAGAATGTTACAATTAATAAAATTTCACAAAAATTATATTGAATTACCCAATTTGTTAATTTCTACTTTATTCTATCATAAACAATTTTTTAACAAATATAATACACAATCAATTTCTATGGCTTATAATGAATATTCATCAAATGAAAATAGTGGTGCTCCTCCAGTTGTGATAATGCATGGCTTGTTGGGATCAAAAACGAATTGGCGTGGAATAAGTAAAGCTTTATTAACAAAATTTAAACCAAATAGAAAGGCAAATTCTTTGATTAATTTTTTATGAACTTAAAACAATAAATAATACATTTCAGATATATGCACTAGATGCACGTAATCATGGAGATAGTCCTCACACTGAAGTACACAATTATGAATCATTATCAACAGATTTAGGTAAGACTAATGTGTTAGTGAATACATTTATTAAACACAACTCTTTTCTTAAAGCAAATTTTTTTCAAACACAAAATATTGAAAAAGCAGTAATAATGGGACATTCCATGGGTGGAAGAGCTATGATGTATTTTGCTTTAAAAAATGTAAGCATAAAAACGAAATCAATAATTAATTTATGCAGTACATAATTTTTTTTTTTTTAATTATAGCCAACTTTAGTTGATCGTGCAATAATATTAGATATTTCCCCTATTGACATGCCTAGAGATTTTGTAGAAATGAAAAAACTATTTCAAGGTATGATAACAGCAAATGTTCCTATAGGAACACAATTACCAAAAGCTAGAAGTATTATAGAAGCTCATTTAAAAGAAGCAACCAATAGTGAAACATCTTTTGATTTTATTTTACAAAATTTGAAAAAATTAGATGATGGAAGGTATGTTTTATATTGATCTATCAAAATATAAATGATAATTGATTTAATTTAAATATCACACAGTATAACTTGGGCTCCGAATATTAAAACTTTAAGTGATAATTTCCAGAGTATTGGATCATTTCCACTAGATATTTTAAACTCTAACCAGTATAATGGACCAACTTTGTTTATTGGCGGTACACAATCTAAATTCATAAAGTAAGTTATTTTTTCTTTTAAGCAACATAGTTTAATAGGGATTTTTTTAATAAAATAATATATTTATTACTTGCTTTTAATAAAATATTATTTTAATAGAGAATTTAATGATTTAAGTCGTTCATATTCACTAAAATATATAAGTATTCCTAAAACTAATAAAAGCTAATTGCATAGTTTTGTATACATCTATCATAATATAAATTGTCACATTATTATTATTATAAATATTTAATTTACAATTTTTAGTCCAGACGACTGGCCTAAAATACAGAAAATTTTCCCAAACTCTAATTTAGTATGGTTGAATTGTGGTCACTTGGTACATTTTGAACAACCTCAACAATTTATAGAAAATGTTTCAAAATTTATCAATAAAATCTATTAACAATAATGTACAGTACATAATGTATTTTTTTAATTAAAAAAATTTTTTTTTACTTAAATGTATGTATGTATATGATATGTTCAAATTTATTTAATTTCTAGTAACTCCAAATCTTCTCTCTTTGGAAAATCATCAAGTATTATTAAACCGGTACAATTGTCTTCCATATTATATAATTCCGTTTGATAACCAAACCAATAAATAACAATACCCGGACCAAATCTATTTGAGTAACTAGATAATTGCTGAACTAGATAATTTCGATGAGTTTTCGTATCACCAAATATGGCTTTGCTTTCAATCCAATTAACTTCATTTCCTTTATATAAACAAGGTATTGCTAATTTTAAATCTGGAGTTTTATCAAAACCTGTTCTTCTCAACACAGCTTCATCCAAATAATGTAATCCAATTTTTTTAGCTTCTTTTTTTAAATGAATTTCATATTCTTCCCCGACGCAACGTCTAATCATATCAATAATGGGTCCTTCTAAATTGTCACTACAAATACCGTTTCGAACGTTTAATGCTAAACATGGATCTGGTATTAAATGAGAATTTTTCAAAATATCTCTTATTTTATTTTTATTTTGGCTCTTCATTTTCTCCCCAATTAAAATTCGACATACTACACTTGGTGTCAGACCAATTTTCTTTGAAATTTCAACAATTATATCAGATTTATGTGGATTTAATGCAGCTTCTTTATCAAATTGTAGCATTAAATATGATGATCGTGAAATCCATTTATGATAATTACTTCTAATTTTATATCTGATTTCTGTACTCATAATACTTGTCAAGGTTCGACAATCAATGTCCTTAAAAACTCTATGTAATTCAAGTTCACAATCGATCGATAATCCATTATAATTATTTATATAATTAATAATTTCTGCAAATGTTGAAGTATCTAAAATTTTTTTTTTTTTAAAACTATAATCCATATTTTCTTATTTAAAATTTGATCACACAACCAAATTTACTTTGTGTAATTTTGAAAAATTGTTTTAATTTTTGTTTTGGCTGTCGTTGTTTTGGTCATTTAGTTGTCATTTTTGAAATTGTTGAACGCGAACCAACCTTCAGGGTTGAACCTATAATTAAATGACGTTGCCTACGTTATGAAGTTCACTATAAAATGTGTATTTCAATTTTTCAACGAAAATGTAGAAATATATATATTTTCTTTTCTTTTCTTTAAATTATTATATTTCAAGCATATAATGGACATTGGAGAGAGCTTGAGTTGACATTGAATGTCAAAAATTTACAAAGTTTTGTTAATATTTAGTTTGAACTTAAAAAAATGGAAGATTTAAAAGAGTAAAAAAATATAAAAAAAAACTCTTATAGCTATTTTCAAGCTAACAGCTGAAAATAGCTATACTCAAGCTGGTCAACCGAATACACAGCTTGAAATTTCAAGAAGAATTCAAGTCAAGTACTCAAGCTATCATTTATAAGTAGTAATTGATCATATCCAGGTAACAAAAAAATTTAAATATATGTACAAATAAGTTTTTTATATAACATGTCGAAAAGTGATATATGGAGTAATGAAGAAACAAAGAAGATGTTAGAAATATTTAAATTAGGGATTATTGAAAATATCTATATTTCGTAGCATTATTTCATTATGCCATTGGAAATTAATATTTTATTTTATGTTTAATTTGTTTAAAAAATTTGACTCTTAAAAAGTAAGAAGTATTCAAAATAATTTTTCTAATTTTCAATATATTCCACCAACACTTTTTTTAATTGGATTCATTTTCTTTAATAATTAAACCGTTCAAAAGTTGTCAAACTCAAGTCGTTTTGAAGCATCGTTTTCAAGCATTTGAGCTGACATAAAGAAAACGCTTCTTCAAATTCGAGCTGCTTTCAAGTCAACCACTCAAGTCGTCATATAAACGCAGTAATATGCTATTAAAAAGTGGAAAATACTGTTGCTATTTGATTTGATATATCAATGTCAAATTGTTATTGTAGTAAAATTGTAAAATAAATTACTAAAATAAAATTCGACTTGTTTTTTTCGCCTGCCGGAAAAATCAAACGTCGAAACTTACAACACATTACACAAAATAAAAGTAATTTTGATAAGAAGCTTTCTAGTTGGAGATTAAATATATAAAATACCAATACCCGGTAAATATTAATATTATTTGATAACATTATTCAATTGTTTTTATATAAACAAATGGGATATTTTCTATATTGTACGGAAAAAATATTTTAACTCCAAATTAAAAATCAAAAAACTAAATCGTCGATGATTCATATAGTGATGAAATCATCAAGAACTTAATTATCTAGTTACTGAAATATATAATAATATAAATTTTCTCAATTTTAGAAAATAATGGCTATCAATTTAGTAAATGATGTGCAACAACTAAATGATCCACTTATAAATAATGCAATTAAACACAAATTGGTCAATGAAATAACAACGAAATTAAGGAAAAATGAATATCCACAACTTCAAGTAGAGGATTTCCTTAAACCAGAAATAATTGTGAAATCAAGCAAATTTGTTAAACGGCTTTATGTAAATTTTTTAATTGAAACTAAAAATGATGATATTTTAATTAAAACTCTGCTTTGTGAAAATGATGAAATTATAGATGATATTATAAAACGTTGCAACTTTTTTTGGGCCAATCAACAATATACATTGAATTTTTTTATTGATAATATTTTTACAAAAGTTTCATATTCTCAAAGAAATAGAATTCTAAAAGCCTTAGAGAAAAGAATGGAAGATCAAGAAAGAGCGAAACAATTTTTTGATCTATTAGCTAACGTTTATAATGTAACAACTGCTCGACCATTTTTAAAACAATGCAGTGTAAATTTCTGGATTGATACAATAAATAAAGGATTAATTTTAAATGAAGATGAACTTATAGATATTTTTGAGAAACGATCACAAGATATTTTAATTTATCTCGAAAAGTTAGTTAAACTTTTTAAAATTGACAAAACAGGAATAAAATTTAATTCAGATTCATACACAAAATTATTTCAGAAACTGTTTTGTATATATCCAGAAAAAGCTTTTGAACTAATCGATAAACAACAAAATATATTTTATTCATTTGAAGCAAGTAGAAAAATAACAAAACAATTTGTGAAAAATTTTAACGATTTTGTAATATCTGATGAAAAAGGTTTAAAATATAACCGTTTCGTAATTTTTAAGTACCTTACTGAGGACCAACTTGAATATTTTCTATGTAACTTTTTCCCTGAAGAAAAACATTTGGATCCAGAAAGAATTCCATTTTTCGATTATTCTATTACACCATTTTGGAGTTTGTTCAAAAAAAGTGAAGATAAATTAAATATGCTTCAACGCTGTTACAAACGAGCATACGGCAAAAACTTGCTAGATAATCATGAGAACATTAGTTTTCATTTATTAGATTGGATGGAAGATAATGAAATGAGACATAAATATGTTTCCCAGAAATTTGAAAATGGTATGTGTATTTGTCTTAATTTTTTTTTTTTTTATTAAATTAAATTTATTTTTAAGGTGATAAAAATGGTAAAGCAGATTTAGATTTGATTTCTTACATGAAAACTGAAGTTTCAATCCCAAAATTAAAAGAATTGGCTGAAACTTCAATGATAGCTGACCATCGCGAAAAATATTTAAGTGCATTGATAGACACTTGTTCGATCAACAAGGATTATGATAATTTAATGAAGGTCCTGCAATTTTTCAATACAAAATATAAAAATGATCAATTTTTGGTTAGACATGAATTTGCTTCAAAGATTTCAAAATATATAGAAAATAAGAAATTACCGGCCTTACAACCTGAACACTGGGAAGAAATTTACAAATTAATTTCCAATTTCAATAATAAATCTGAGCTATCTGAAAACAAGTTATATAATTACTATTTCGATTCTTTATTTATTGAAGCTTTGATATACTCGACAAAAGATAAATTTTTATTTAAAGATTGGTTTAGTTTACTGCAAATTTGGGGAAACAACAGTTCTTGGAGAATTAGGAATACTCTAAGACAAATTAATGCCAAAAAAGTTTTACTATATGCAGCCGAATTTGCAAAAAAAGAATTGTACGAAGATTTGTTAAATTGGTTTTTCGATTACAATCAAAAAAACTCAAAGGATCTTATCTCTATAACTGACTATGAATGGGCATTGGATATTTTAGAGGAAACTCTAAACGAAGGCTTGAGTTCATCTAATATATATGATATAAACAGTGCTATAAATTTTCTTGAGAAAAATAAAGAAGTTGCTGATCATTTTAGTGATTCTATTATAAAACTTAAGAAACAAGCTCTTAGAAAATGTGTAGATATTAATCATTTGGAATACATTTTGCAATATATGTCGTGTGAGCCTGATTACATTCCAAACATTATTGAAAAACTTTGTGATAGCTTTATTGAATTCCTAAAAGAAGGAGGTCATTCATTTGATAGAAAAAACCAAATATTTAAAAAATTAAAACGTATACCAAATTTGGAAAAAACTCTACACACCAAATGCTACGAAATATTAAGAAACAATGAAACAGACCAATTAAAGGAGGATGCACTATGGATATTATGTCCATATTTATCAAATACAGAATTTTTTGAAATAGTAAAACCATATTACCCCAAAGAAAAAGAAGCACAAACTGGAAATGATGAATGTCAATACAAATTTATGTTCCAAAGACGTATTGCCTATTCGTAAGTTTTTTTATTCATTATATTTGCCAAAATGTTTATTTGATTCGTTTTATTTTACAGGTTGAAAAACTTTAAATCAAATCCAGAAACTTTAGAAGCTTTAAAAATATTTTGTTATGGAGATTTTCTTCAACTAACAGTTGGAAGTCTCAACAGTATTTGTCAAAAAATACCATATTACAAATCGAAAGAATTTCTCGAGAAAAACATAAATGTCCCTGTATCATTCAAAAAACATATACTAAGACTCTTAAATATTGTACTTGAAAAATCTTCAATAATTATACTGTCGAAAAAGTCATGGGCCAAAGCTTATAATCCAGCAATACGAAAAATTTTAGTAGAAAGAATGTTGAATTACTTAATAAATGAGTTCGATACCGAAATTTGGTGGATAACTATAGAAAAATGTATTCAAGAACTGAGTATTAAAGATAAGGACACAATTTTAACGTTAACAGATTTTAATAATATTCCAAAAAAATATTTGTTCCGTTATTGTGAATTAATTTGGATGAAATTTTCAGAAATTACGGAAATATTACCTAATGATGTTCAACAAACACAACGCTTTAATATGTTACAAGAAATAAATAAAAACCTTGATTACATTGAAGAAAGTTTTATGGAAAAACTCTTAAAAGAAAATTTATTTGACATAAATTCAGATTTTTATGAATCCGAATGTCTTTTTGAAATTGCTATAAATTATATGTTTTTAAAACGAGGCACAGATACAGATACAGACAGGAGAATAGCATTTATTACTGAAATAATACAATCATCGTTTAGTAAAAGTTGGAATTTGTATGACGAAACTAGAGACATTTTTCCTTTGAGAGAAATCATGACAAAATTATTAAATAAAATTTACATATTT
Source organism: Argyra leucocephala (assembly GCA_963942445.1). NCBI lineage: Eukaryota > Metazoa > Arthropoda > Insecta > Diptera > Dolichopodidae > Argyra > Argyra leucocephala. The sequence continues at coordinate 107,143,687 of OZ012681.1, forward strand.
ATTTTAAGATCGGATTTAAATCACAAAGCATTAAATGTTAATTTTGTTACTACAAGATTTATTCATTCCTTTAAGCAAATTTTTGATCCAAACACATATTATTATTCAAATTATATGATTTTTGATTTTATTTTAATTTATTTTGATGTTAACAAAAATTTGTTTGAGTTTGCTAAAAAACTTCGTAATTTTATTGACAAAGAAATTGAAAAATATGAAACAATTGTATTGGATGAACTTGCAAACAATATCCAAGCCTTCATGCAAATTATTATTGATTTAAATTACGAAATTGATACAGGAGGTTTAATTGATGGAATATTAGATAAGCCATTTCAATCAACTGGATGTATTTTAGTGGCATATTTCTTAATAAATGAAAATGCAATTATTAACGATAGTAACAAAAAAAGAGTATACAATGATATTTTATTAAACTCAAATGATAAACGCGTCAAATTATATTTGAATGATTTTTAATTTAAATAATTTAAATCGCTTTTAAAGTGCCTCAAAAATTTGATATAATTTTTTTTTTGAATAAAAACATATTTTTTATAAAATTTTACAAAATTTATATATTTACAATAACTAATTTTGTACATAATTATATTTTGTTATACAATAAAGTAAAATTTGCGTAATTTATAAATGTATCGATGTATTTTAAAATAAATGTCATATTAACTACTAATAATGGTTTTTAATCAAAAATTGAAAGAAATATATAAATTTAAATTGAGATACCAATAGAAATACGAGTATTAAAAAGAAAAAAGATACAGGGTATAACGGAAAATGGGTTAAATTAATTCGTTATTTCGATTCTACAATAAATATATGTTGATTTGTTATAATAATAAATCTTGGAATGAAGTTTTTGATTTGTTAAATTAATCATCTTTTAAGTATTTTATTGCTGATAATAAGATTTATTTTTAGTAATACATATATTAAATTTTGCAATTAAAAGTCAAATTTCATTTCACTAATAAATTAATATTTATTTTGCAAATACCTATCTATTCATGTAATCGAATCGTGTAATACTTTTTAACCTTTTCCTACACAACCGGGCACCTTCTACCTCCTATTCCATTTTCTAAAACAATCAATCAAGTCTTATTCTAATTCGTTTTATAGAAAATGTTGCTACGACACAATCATATTTTAATGGACTTAGGATGTGACGCTGGCCAATCAAATTTGATTTTACTGTCAATACTAAGGTCAAGGTGGCTATTACACATCAATGAATGATCAATATATTGTCCATATATTGATGAGATATTATTGATGGTGGTTCTATTGAAGGACCAACAGAATTCAATATCAGTTTTTGCTGCAGAAAAACACTGCCGGGATGGAATTGGGAATACTACACTGTTAAGATTGAGTATTTCATATAATGTTCTAACCAAAGAATATCTACAATAAGAAGAGGCTGCTTCCAATTACTCCCAAAAATTTGTGGCCTTGAACTGGAAAACAATTATAATTTTTAAAAATTTTCCAAAAATTAAAAGAAAAAGAAGGTAATAAAAAAGTTTCATGTGAGAAAAAGACAAAAAATGGGTGTTCCAAAAATGTTAAACTAAAATTAATATTTTTGAATTATACCAAATTTTATATTGCTACATGAACTTTCTGAAAGAAATTGCAAAATTTTTACCAAGAGAAAATTAAATTTTAAAATATTTATTTAAAAGAATGTTCAAAAATATTCAAAATTTTTTTATAATTTTTATTTAACATTTTTCATAAATGTGTTACACTTAGAATTTTATGTTTACAATACAAAAAAGAATTCTTTAACATTTTTGTCGAAATTTTTAATTATATAATAAATTTTTATTCTAATATACAGTTTTATAAAATAACTTTTATCACATTTATTACAGCAATTATAAGTAAAATCATATTTTAAAGATTGGAATAACTTATATTCAAAAATTTTTGCTACAATCATCAAATAAAGTTAACAATATTTGTTCTAACTTAACTAATATAATCATAAAATCATTCGGCGGTATTTTTTTTATTGATATTTTTTGATCAATTAAATCACATCTATCAATAGGTATCAATTACTTTTAACAATTTTTCTCTCCTACAAATATTACAAATATTTAATATTAAGATTACATATCTAAATTTTTATTTACAATACTATTTTAAATGGAACACCATTAAATATAATTTAATAAAATTAAATATATACGTACAATAAACAATCCTTCGGTAACGATGAAGTTTTAATACATTATTATTACTATCTGCCTTTTCAAACTACACACTAGACATTTGTAATAATGTTTACCCATCTCACAAAATTTTATATTTTCTACAATGTAATATCACTTTCAAATTAACAAACTAAATTTCACTCTATATTTGCACTAATTTCGAATTAACTTATCAACTTAAAGTAAACCCGCTAATAAAATCCTATTAGAAAAATGTCTTTATTTGCAAGCACCTTGCACTAATTTTGAATCAGCTTAAAGAAAACCCGCTAATATGAAATTATACCTATATTAAATTAGATTAGTACAACACCAAAAATGTAAACAAATAAGAAGTACACCCGACTTTGAATTTACATGGTGAAAAGTTCTCTTCTAAAAATTGTGTACCTGTTCTTACTTGTAGTAATTCCCGTAAAAAGTTTTTTGTATATAGTGTTTATCTCTTTTAAGCAACGCATTTTTTTTATTTAAGTAGTGGTAAAAAATTATTAAACATTAAGTTAATATTGGAAAATTGAAATTTTTCGAAAAGCGCCAATTATCAAAGAATATCTAGTTATTACAATACAATACAATAAGACGTGATAGATTTTTAAAAATATAATTTTCTTCCATTTCAAGGCCAAAAAATTTTTGGAGCAATTGGAAGCAGTGCCTCTTATTGTAGATATTTTGTGATAGATAGTAATAAGAATTTAATTTGTGAGAGAGAGATAAAAATTCAAAACACAAGTGGAAGCATAGCAATAAAAAATATTATTTATTCAAATTTGAAATGTTCATATTATTAAAATTCAAATTTTTTACCTATTTATAAAATTAAAAGGTGCATATGTATTACTTATAATTTTTGTGATTTAGTTTTCAAACTCTTTTTTTAAGGGTTTTTTAGGTAGGTTTTCTTTAGGGTTCAATCGCTACTTATCGTTTGGATAACAGATTGAACCTAGCTATTTCATTGAAATACTAGGCTAAAAAATCTGAATTAATTTGTTATATAATTTTGTAAATTTAGTATGTAAGTTAGCTTAAGTTGTTAATGAAATAAAGAATTATTATTAGTTTATTGATTATTAAAATGAACAATTTCATTTTTAAAAAACTAAAAAGGCATCTAGTCATTCATAAAAAAAAAAAACGCTTGGCAATCTTTTAAGCTACCTGGTTCTATACCTGAAAAAATTTATATATTGAAAATACGTGAATGATAATCTGTTTGAAATAAAAAAAAATGTTTACTTCCCTTATAACTAACACAATAAAAGATACTAATATGATGTTTAAGAAATAACATATGTTTTTAAAACCAATGTTATGATAAGATATCTGAAATGTATATAGATCCGGATCATTAAAAAAACACAGCTATAGGTAACTGTAAAAAATTAATCATTCAAAATTTCTTTATTCTCATACTCGAATAAATTAATACGTTTAGACGACCATACACTTGAAAAATTTCTAGTGGGCTAAATAAATAAACAAAAATCTCCCGTGGTCTATTTAAAATTACATTGCAAAAATTAAGTTGTTTTTAAATGGCTTATATCGCACTCTTTCTTTCTCACAACTTATTACCTACGAAAATAGTTACATAGTTCTTTGCTTCTTCAACAAATGGGGTTTTTTTGTGTAAATGGAAATTGAAAAGTAAAAATATCTGGATTTCCTATCTTGGTATTGGACTCCACTTTTCAGTTGCTATTGCTACTTTCGATGCATTGTAAAAGTGTGGTACGGGATGAATTTTTTAGTAAAGTAATTTGATAAGTGACGTTCTAATTGGATTTTGTAATATCCCTAAACAAAATAAAAAGAAAATGCATATTTTTTATTAAATTTTTTTTATATGCAAATTGCAAATACTTTGTTTATGTAATTATAATTATAAATTATAGAGTCTTGCATTATAATAGGAAAGAATTTTATTTTATATTGAATTGTTGAATTTCAAAACATTTAAATCTTTTTATTTGATGACTCATAATGATGAAATACTAAACTTAACAAAGTTAATATAAAAACTTAATAGTTAGAAACTGAGATAAATAATAATTTTAAAGTTTTCTCTAAATTTGAGAACATGGCTATCAATTTAGTCAATGATGTGCAACAATTAAATGATCCACTGATAAATAATGCAATTAAACACAAACTGGTCAATGAAATAACAACGAAATTAAGGAAAAATGAATATCCACAACTTCAAGTAGGGGATTTCCTTAAACCAGAAATAATTGTGAAATCAAGCAAAACTGTTAAACGGCTTTATGTAAATTTTTTAATTGAAACTAAAAACGATGATATTTTAATTAAAACTCTGCTTTGTGAAAATGATGAAATTATAGATGATATTATAAAACGTTGCAACTTTTTTTGGGCCAATCAACAATATACATTGAATTTTTTTATTGATAATATTTTTACAAAAGTTTCATATTCTCAAAGAAATAGAATACTGAAAGCTTTAGCAAAAATGATGGAAGATCAAGGACGAGCGAAAGAATTTTTTGATTTGACCCTTAACGTTTATAATGTAACAACTGCTCGACCATTCTTAAAACATTGCAGTGTAAATTTCTGGATTGATACAATAAATAAAGGATTAATTTTAAATGAAGATGAACTTATAGATATTTTTGAGAAACGATCACAAGATATTTTAATTTATCTCGAAAAGTTAGTTAAACTGTTTAAAATTGATAGAACAGGAATAAAATTTAATCCTGACTCATATACAAACTTATTTAAAAAATTGTTTTGTTTATATCCAGAAAAAGCTTTTCAACTAATCGATAAACAACAAAATATATTTTATTCATTTAAAAGAAGTAGAAAAATAACAAAATTACTTGTGAAAAAGTTCAACAGTTTTGTAATATCTGATAAAAGAGGTTCAAAATATAACACCTACGTAATTTTTAAGTACCTTACTGAAGACCAACTCGAACATTTTCTATGTAAATTTTTCCCCGAAGAAAAATATTTAAATCCAGAAAGAATTCCATTTTTTGATTATTCTATTAGACCATTTTGGAGTTTGTTCAAAAAAAGTGAAGATAAATTGAATATGCTTCAACGCTGTTACAAACGAACATACGGCAAAAACGTACTAGATAATCCTGAGCACATTAGTTTTCATTTATTAGATTGGATGGAAGATAATGAAATGAGACATAAATATGTTTCCCAGAAATTTGAAAATGGTATGTGTATTTGTCTTAATTTTTTTTTTTTATTAAATTAAATTTATTTTTAAGGTGATAAAAATGGTAAGCAAGATTTCAATCTGATTTCATATATGAAAACAGAAATTTCAATACCAAAATTAAAAGAATTAGCTGAATCTTCAATACTAGTTGGTGATCGTGAAAAATATGTAAGTGCATTGATAGATACCTGTTCGATCAATAAAGATTATGATAATTTAATGGAGGTCCTGCAATTTTTCAATACAAAATATAACAATGATCAACTTTCGGTTAGGCATGCTTTTTTTGCAAAGATTTCAAAATGTTTAGAAAATAACAAATTTCCGGCATTACAACCTGAACACTGGGAAGAAATTTGCAAATTAATTTCCAATTTCAATAATAAATCTGAGTTATCTGAAAACAAGTTAAGTGAATACTATACCGATAGTCTATTTATTGAAGCCTTAAAATTCTCGGCAAAAGATAAATGTTTATTTAAAGATTGGTTTGCTTTACTTTTGAGAATCAATTCATGGAGAATTGAAAAAATTTTAAGGCAAACTAACAACAAAAAAGTTTTGCTATATGCAGTTGAATTTGCAAAAACAGAATTGTACGGAGTTTTGTTGGATTGTTTTTTCGATTATAATCGAAAAAACTCGGATGATTTTATTTCTATAATTGATTATGAATGGGCATTGGAGATTGTCGAGAAAAATTTAAATAAAGGCTTGAATTCATCTAATTTATATGAAATAAATAGTGCTATATTTTTTCTTGAAAAAAATAAAGATGTAGCTGATCGTTTTAGTGATTCTATTATAAAACTTAAAAAACAAATTCTTAGGAAATGTGTAGATATTAATCATTTGCAATACATTTTGCAATATATGTCCTATGAGCCCGATTACATTCCAAATATAATTGAAAAGCTTTGCGATAGCTTTATTGAATTTCTAAAAGAAGGAGGTCATTCATTTGATAAAAAAAACAAAATATTTAAAAAATTAAAACGTATACCTAATTTGGAAAAAACCCTACACGCCAAATGTTACGAAATATTAAGAAATAAGGAAACAGACCATTTAAAGGAGGATGCACTATGGATATTATGTCCATATTTATCAAATACAGAATTTTTTGAAATAGTAAAGCCATATTATCCCAAAGAAAAAGAAGCACAAACTGGAAATGATGAATGTCAATACAAATTTATGTTCCAAAGACGTATTGCCTATTCGTAAGTTTTTTATTAATTATATTTGCAAAAATGTTTATTTGATTCCTTTTATTTTACAGGTTGAAAAACTTCAAATCAAATCCAGAAACTTTAGAAGTTTTAAAAATATTTTGTTATGGAGATTTTCTTCAACTAACAGTTGGAAGTCTCAACAGCATTTGTCAAAAAATACCATATAACAAATCGAAAGAATTTCTCGAGAAAAACATAAATGTCCCTATATCATTCCAAAAACATATACTAAGACTCTTAAATATTGTACTTGAAAAATCTTCAATAATTATACTGTCGAAAAAATCATGGGCCAAAGCTTATAATCCAGTAATACGCAAAATTTTATTGGAAAGAATGTTGAATTACTTAATAAATGATTTCGATACCGAAATTTGGTGGATAACCATAGAAAAATGTATTCAAGAACTGAGTAGTAAAGATAAGGACATAATTTTAACATTAACAACATTTTATATTATTCCAAAAAAATATTTGTTCCGTTATTGTGAATTAGTTTGGATGAAATTTTCAGAAATTACGGAAATATTACCTAATGATGTTCAACAAATAAAACGCCGTAATATGTTAAACGAAATAAATAAAAATCTTGATTACATTGAAGAAAGTTTTATGGAAAAACTCTTAAAAGAAAATTTATTTGACATAAATTCAGATTTTTATGAATCAGAATGTCTTTTTGAAATTGCTATAAATTATATGCTTTTAGAACGAGGCACGGATACAGATACAGACAGGAGAATAGAATTTATTACTGACATAATACAATCAATGTTTAATAAAAGTTGGAATTTGTATAACGAAACTAGAAACATTTTCCCTCTGAGAGAAATCATGACAAAATTTTTAAATAAAACTTATGGATTTATTTTAAGATCAAACTTAAATCACAGAACATTAAATGTTATTACAAGATTTATTCTTTCGTTTAAACAAATTTTTGATCCAAACACATATTATTATTCAAATTATATGATTTTCGATTTTATTTTAATTTATTTTGATGTTAACAAAAATTTGTTTGAGTTTGCTGAAAAACTTCGTAATTTTATTGACAAAGAAATTGAAAAATATGAGACAATTGTATTGCGTGAAATTGCGAGCAATATACAAAAATTTTTGAAAATTATTGGTGTAAATCACAAAATTGATACCGGAGATTTAATTGATGGAATATTACATAAACCATTTCAATCAACTGGATGTATTTTAGTGGCATATTTCTTAATAAACGAAAATGCAATTATTAACGATAGTAACAAAAAAAGAGTATACAATGAAATTTTATTAAACTCAAATGATAAACGAGTTCAATTATATTTTAATGATTTTTAATTTAAACAATTTCAATCGGTTGAAAGTGCCTCAAAAATTGAATATAATTTTTATTTTGAGCGAAAACATTAATATTTTATAAAAGTTTTTATATTTACTATTTTAATACATAACTATATTTTTTTATAAAAACAATAAAGTAAAATTTTCAATTTATGCGTTTCAATTGTACCATGAATTTTATATAAATAATAATAAAATGTTATAGACATAATAATAATTTTGCTAAGAAATAATCGTAGTTTAATTTTAATGAACTTAAGTTCTTAAATCTTTTTATAAAAACGACAATTTTTTAAAATATTTCACGAACCAGTTTTTGTTTTTTAATAACTAAACAAGAGCACAAGCGTACCGTTACCGGAATCAAGCAGATGTTTGTTTGTGTACATACAAAGTATTCGTTATCTTTTCCAACTTTGAAGATTTGATTAATCTCAAGCTCTCAAGTCTCAAGCATGCCAACTTAAGATAAAAGAGATATAAGGATAATAAGATACCAAATATCATATATAAATATATTTATATATATATATGTATATACAGTAATTAGTATATTTTTTAAGTATTAGTTGTTTTGATACTTTATTATTTTACCATATAATACTCCAATTTTTTGACGAATTCAAAAAATTAAATTTTTTGCTTCATTTTCCTGTTTCAGCTTTCGATGGTCGAATCTATGACGAATTCTTCAATGCATTTTTTGTTTAAATAACAATTTTGAAAGAAATTTTAATTAGCTTTTAATAAGTTTTTGTAATGATCTTGCAGAAAACGAATGAAATACTGTTGTGAAAATACCCGTTGGGTAGTTTGCTTTTGCTGGCAAAAGGGTAGAGAGATTATTAAAACAAAAAAATAAAAACATTTATATTATTTTGTACAGTAACACTGTAACAGGATGTATGCAGTAGTAAAATAAGTACAAATGTATGTAATAATATTAAAAAAAAAATTTTTCTTGTTATACACCGCTTATATTTAAAATATTTGTTAATCTTTTCTTTTTTTAGAACACAAACAAAAAAAATATAAAATTCAAAAACTTTTTATTTTATCCTCTAAAAATAATTTCAAAGAAAAAATATTTACTAACATATACAAAATTCCTTTACACAAAAGAATACTGGATACAAAACTATAGTGTAAAAGTGAGGATTTCGTGAGGTAGAAAGCAGAAAACAATTAGTGTTAAAGTGCCTTAAAAAAGAAACCTTTTGATAGTAACTCTAGACCAGTTTTCTACCCGTATAAACTTGCACGTAGTACTTTTTTGTTCCATTATGTGAAATAGAACTATTCGGTGAAAACAACATTGAATCAATGCTGGAAGCACTGTTGCTATATGTCATAATAAATTGTTAATTGGGTTGTTATAGTTAAAAATTTTAAATTCTGTTTTTTGTATTGTTTTTTTCGGCCGGAAACGGCGGAGGAAACAGAAGTCGAAAAATTGTAGATAATAGAAGTGTAGCAAAATTTGATAAGGAACTTCTAGGAATTTGATAAGGAACTTGTAGGAAGTTGATAAGGAGCTTCTAATTGGATTTTTATTATACTCATAAATATAAATATTTTTAAACTATTTTATTAAATTAAAGCTTTTCAAAATATTTCATAATATTCTCTCTTTTTTACATTATAGAGAAAATATATTTTATTTTAATTTTCAATTCGATTTCAAAATATTGAATCATTTTATTTGATTATTCAACCATTTTATTTAATACAAAAATCCAACTAAGAATTGAGATTTTGAAATTTTATTTAAATTCCAGAACATGGCTATCAATTTAGTTAATGATGTGCATCAATTAAATGATCCACTTATAAATAATGCAATTAAACACAAATTGGTAAACAAAATTACAACAAAATTAAAGAAAAATGAATATCCACAACTTCAAGTAGAGGATTTCCTTAAACCAGAAGCAATTGTGAAATCAAGCAAATTTCTTAACCGTCTTTATGTAAATTTTTTAATTGAAACTAAAAATGATGATATTTTAATCAAAATGCTGTTGTGTGAAAATGAAGAAATTGTAGATGATATTATAAAACGTTGCAAATTTTTTTGGGCTAATCAACAATATACATTGAATTTTTTTATTGATAATATTTTTATAAAAGTTTCATACTCTCAAAGAAATAGAATTCTTAAAGCCTTAGCAAAAAGAATGGAAGATCAAGGACGAGCGAAAGAATTTTTTGATCTGACCCTTAACGTTTATAATGTAACAACTGCTCGACCATTCTTAAAACATTGCAGTGTAAATTTCTGGATTGATACAATAAATAAAGGATTAATTTTAAATGAAAATGAACTTATAGATATTTTTGAGAAACGATCACAAGATATTTTAATTTATCTCGAAAAGTTAGTTAAACTTTTTAAAATTGATAAAAGAAGAATACAATTTCATCCTGACTTATATACAAAATTATTTCAGAAATTGTTTTGTTTATTTCCAGAAAAAGCTTTTGAATTAATCGATAAACAACAAAATATATTTTATTCATTTCAAAAAAGTAAAAAAATAACAAAATTACTTGTGAAAAATTTCAACGATTTTGTAATATCAGATAAAAGAGGTTCAAAATATAACACCTACGTAATTTTCAAGTACCTTACTGATGACCAACTCGAGTATTTTCTATGTAACTTTTTCCCTGAGGAAAAATATTTAAATCCAGAAAGAATCCCATTTTTTGATGATTCTATTAGACCATTTTGGAGTTTGTTCAAAAAAAGTGAAGATAAATTGAATATGCTTAAACGCTGTTACAAACGAACATACGCCAAAAACTTACTAGATAATCATGAGAACATTAGTTTTCATTTATTAGATTGGATGGAAGATAACGAAATGAGACATAAATATGTTTTCCAGAAATTTGAAAATGGTATGTGTATTTGTAATCATTTTTTTTTTATTGAATCAAATTTATTTTTAAGGTGCTAAAAATGGTAAGCAAGATTTCAATCTGATTTCATATATGAAAACAGAAATTTCAATACCAAAATTAAAAGAATTAGCTGAATATTCAATAAAAGTTGATGATCGCAGAAAATATGTAAGTGCATTGATAGACACCTGTTCGATCAATAAGGATTATGATAATTTAATGAAGGTTCTGCAATTTTTCAATACAAAATATAAAAATGATCAATTTTCGGTTAGACGTGATTTTATTATAAAGATTTCCAATTGTTTAGAGAATAACAAATTGCCGACATTCCAACCTGAACACTGGAAAGAAATTTATAAATTAATTTCCAATTTTAATAAATCTGAATTATCTGAAAACAAGTTAAATAAATACCATACCGATAGTCTATTTATTGAAGCTTTAAAATACTCGGCAAAAGATAAATTTTTATTTCATAAATGGCTTGGTTTACTGCAAATTTGGAGAAACCATTCATGGGAACTTGGGTATATCTTAAGACGAACTAACAACAAAAAAGTTTTGCTATATGCAGTTGAATTTGCAAAAACAGAATTGTACGGAGTTTTGTTGGATTGTTTTTTCGATTATAATCGAAAAAACTCGGATGATTTTATTTCTATAATTGATTATGAATGGGCATTGGAGATTGTCGAGAAAAATTTAAATAAAGGCTTGAATTCATCTAATTTATATGAAATAAATAGTGCTATATTTTTTCTTGAAAAAAATAAAGAAGTCGCTGATCGTTTTAATGATTCTATTATAAAACTTAAAAAACAAATTCTTAGAAAATGTTATGGTATTAATCATTTGCAATACATTTTGCAATATATGTCCTATGAGCCCGATTACATTCCAAATATAATTGAAAAGCTTTGTGATAGCTTTATTGAATTTCTAAAAGAAGGAGGTCATTCATTTCATAGAAAAAAAGAAATATTTAAAAAATTGAAACGTATACCTAATTTGGAAAAAACCCTACACGCCAAATGTTACGAAATATTAAGAAATAAGGAAACAGACCATTTAAAGGAGGATGCACTATGGTTATTATGTCCATATTTATCAAATACAGAATTTTTTGAAATAGTAAAGCCATATTATCCCAAAGAAAAAGAAGCACAAACTGGAAATGATGAATGTCAATACAAATTTATGTTCCAAAGACGTATTGCCTATTCGTAAGTTTTTTATTAATTATATTTTCAAAAATGTTTGTTTGATTCCTTTTATTTTACAGGTTGAAAAACTTCAAATCAAATCCAGAAACTTTAGAAGCTTTAAAAGTATTTTGTTATGGAGATTTTCTACATTTAACAGTTGGAAGTCTCATAAGCATTTGTCAAAAAATACCATATTACAAATCGATAGAATTTCTCGACAAAAACATAAATGTCCCTGTATCATTCAAAAAACATATACTAAGACTCTTAAATATTGTACTTGAAAAATCTTCAATAATTATACTGTCGAAAAAGTCATGGGCCAAAGCTTATAATCCAGCAGTACGCAAAATTTTATTGGAAAAAATGTTGAATTACTTAATAAATGAGTTCGACACCGAGATTTGGTGGATAGCTATAGAAAAATGTATTCGGGAACTAAGTAGTAAAGATAAGGACACAATTTTAATGTTAACAGATTTTACTAATATTCCAAAAAAATATTTTTTTCCTTACTGTGAATTAATTTGGAGGAAATTTTCAGAAATTACGGAAATATTAACTATTGATGTTCGAGAATTACAACGCTTTGATATGTTACTAGAAATAAATGATAACCTTGATTACATTGAAGAAAGTTTTATAGAAAAACTCTTAACAGAAAATCTATTTGAGATAACTTTAGATTTTTATGACTCCGAATGTCTTTTTGAAATTGCTATAAATTATATGTTTTTAAAACGAGGCACAGATACAGATACAGACAGGAGAATAGCATTTATTACTGAAATAATACAATCTTGGTTTTGTAAAAGTTGGAATTTGTATGATGAAACTAGAGACATTTTTCCTCTAAGAGAAATCATGTCTAATTTTTTAAATAAAACTTATGAACTTATTTTAGAATTGGACCTGAATCATAGGATATTAAATATTAGTACAAGATTTATTTATTCGTTTAAACAAATTTTTGATCCAAACACATATTATTATTCAAATTATATGATTTTCGATTTTATTTTAATTTATTTTGATGTTAACAAAAATTTGTTTGAGTTTGCTAAAAAACTTCGTAATTTTATTGACAAAGAAATTGAAAAATATGAAACAATTGTATTGGATGAACTTGCAAACAATATCCAAGCCTTCATGCAAATTATTATTGATTTAAATTATGAAATTGATACAGGACGTTTAATTGATGGAATATTACATAAACCATTTCAATCAACTGGATGTATTTTAGTGGCATATTTCTTAATAAACGAAAATGCAATTATTAAAGACAGTGATAAAAAAAGAGCATACAATGAAATTTTATTAAAGTCAAATGATAAACGAGTTCAATTATATTTTAATGATTTTTAATTTAAACGATTTCAATCGGTTGAAAGTGCCTCAAGAATTGAATATATTTTATATTTTGAAGGAAAATATTTATCTTATATAAAAAATGTTATATTTACAAATTTAATACATAACTATGTTGGTTTTATTAAAACAATAAAGTAAAATTTTCAATTTATGCGTTAATTGTACCATGAATTTTGTATAAATAATAATAAAATGTTATAGACATAATAATAATTTTGCTTAGAAATTCGAAAAGAATCGTATTCTAATTTTAATGAACTTAAGTTCTTACTAAAACTTTTTAAAATATTTTACGAACCAGCTTTTGGAGGATTTTGAATAACAAAAGAACACAACCTCAAAAGTAAAAACAGACATTTTTGTACAAAGAAGTATTCATTTCTTATCGGGTGTTTTCGTTTATTCATTCTAAAGAAGGAATGGAAAGAATAGAGTACTTGATGACGTCTCGATAGAATATTCCGAACAAATAGAATAAGCGAACAGAATAGAATAAAAAGAATTACAGAATATATTAACATTAACAATGTCATTGTTTGTTTTTTTTATTTATTTATTAATTTTTGTGAACAAAAGTTTTTACTATTTTTTAATTTGTGTAAATTAGTTAATATAGTTAAGATAGTTATAATTGTTACAAAAAATTATTTTTTTTTTAAAACATTTTTTTACTAAACCAATATTTTCCATTTTTTAAATTAAATTAAAATATTCGTAGTCAACTTGTTATTACTGTATAGAATCTTAGAAGTGAACTGTCATTCCGTAATTTTATTCTGTTTATTCCAACTCTGAGATGGAACAAAAAGAATACGTTCGGAATATACGGAATAAATAAAAAAATACAGAACAGAATATTTGGAATATTCCGAATGAATAAAAAAAACGCTTTTTGACATATTCTGAATATTCGGAATGAATAAACGAAAACACCCATCATTTTCGAACTTTGAAATTTTCACCAACGAATTAGAATTAAATAATTCTAATTCGTTGATTTTCACTGGGTTTTACAACAGCGGGAAGCACTTTATTTTTAGCTGAAGAAAAACGTAAAAAGAATACGAGAGTAGAGTCTTTTCCTTACGTACCTCTTTCCGAAAAGCAACAAAAATTTGCGATTGCAGAAAAATAGAATCACATACATATTTTTATAAATATATTTCATTTTTGAAATATTTTCTCTGATACAAATAAGATTCTGATTCACCAATAAGTTACATTTTGAAAACTAATCTCTGAGTAAGATGGCATGTATAGACTGTAATTGAAGTAAACCACTTTGCTACCCGTATAAACTTGCACGCAAAATATTTTTAATTTTCAAATGTGCTGCTAAGTGCCGGCTGACTGCTGAGCTGAAAGCACTGTTGGTTGTCATCATAATTGGAATTGTGGTGGGTTGGGTATAGACGGAACCTGTACAGCGAAAAACTTGTTTTGTGGATTGTTTTTGCAATTTTGTAATAACTTTCTTTCACGGTAATTACAAAAGTTGAAAAAACCGTAGTTAGCTATAGAAACAGTATAGCAGGAAATTGATAAGGAATTTCTAATTGGATTTTTATTATATCAAATACCAGTAAATATAAATATTTTTCAAAACTACTTTATTGAATTCAAATTTTTTAAAATATGCATGCAAGTTCTCTGTTTATTTGATAATATTTTCTCTTTTTTGCATCCTAGACATTTGATGACTCATATAATGATGAAATTCTAAACTTAATAAATTTTTTAGAAGAAAATAATTAAGAAGAAAGATAAGTAATATAATATTAAATTTTCTTTAAATTCCAGAACATGGCTATCAATTTAGTCAATGATGTGCAACAATTAAATGATCCACTGATAAATAATGCAATTAAACACAAACTGGTCAATAAAATTACAACCAAATTAAAGAAAAATGAATATCCACAACTTCAAGTAGAGGATTTCCTTAAACCAGAAATAATTGTGGAATCAAGCAAATTTGTTAAACGGCTTTATGTAAATTTTTTAATTGAAACTAAAAATGATGATATTTTAATAAAAACGCTGCTTTGTGAAAATGATGAAATTATAGATGATATTATAAAACGTTGCAACTTTTTTTGGGCTAATCAACAATATACATTGAATTTTTTTATTGATAATGTTTTTACAAAAGTTTCATATTCTCAAAGAAATAGAATACTGAAAGCTTTAGAAAAAAGAATGGAAGATCAAGAAAGAGCGAAACAATTTTTTGATCTATTAGCAAACGTTTATAATGTTGCAACAGCTCGACCATTTTTGAAACAATGCAGTGTAAATTTCTGGATTAGTTCAATAAATCTAGGTATAATTTTAAGTGAGATTGAACTTATGTGTATTTTTGAGAAACGATCACGAGATATTTTAATTTATTTGGAAAAATTGGTTGAACTTTTTAAAATCAAGAAATGTAATGATGAACAATATGTAAAAGTATTTTTAAAATTATTACGTTTATATCCAGAAGAAACTTTCAAATTAATCAATAAAAAACAAAACATATTTTGTTCGTTTAATGCGAGCAGAAAAATAACAAAATTACTTGTGAAAAATTTTAACGATTTTGTAATTTCTGACACTAAAGGTGTAAGATATAATCATTTTGTAATTTTCAAGTATCTTACTGAAGAACAATTGCAATATTTTATTTGCAATTTCTTTCCTGAAGAAAAATTGTTAAATCCAAAAGATATTCCATGTTTCAATTATACTATTACATCTTTATGGGATTTATTTAAAAAAAATTGCGATAAATTTAAAATGCTTCAACGATGTTTTAAACATGCATATGGAAGAGAATTATTAGCTAATAACAAAAATGTTAGTTTTTCTGTATTAGACTGGATGGAAGATAATGAATTGAGACATAAACATGTGCTAGAAAAATTTGAAAATGGTATGTTAATATATAAATCATAAGAGGGTATTTTATTAATATGTAAATTTTTTGTTTAAGGTGATAAAAATGATAAAGGAGACTTAGATTTGATTCCTTATATGAAAACAGATATTTCAATACCAAAATTAAAAGAATTAGTTGAATCTTCAATGGATCCTGATGATCGTAAAAAATGTCTTAATAATTTAATAAAGACATGTGCAATTAATAGAGACTACAATAATTTATTGAAAGTTTTAGAATTTTTTAACACAAAACATAAAAATGAGCAATTTCCGGTTAGAGCTGATTTTCTTTCAAATATTTCACAATCTTTAAAAAATAACACGTTATCAGAATTGAAGTCTGAACATTGGGAAGAAATTTACAATACGGTATGCAATTTCGACATTAAATCAGAATTGTCGAATAATGCTTTATCTCATTGTGATACTTTATTTGTGGAAGCTTTAAAATACTCGCAAGATGATAAAATTTTATTTAAAAATTGGTTTAATTTATTTCAAAAATGGGCAAACAGATCGTACAGATTTTCGCATAACATCAAAAAATTAAAAAATAAATCGGTGTTATTGTACATGTCAGAACTAGTAAAAACCGAAAATCATAAACAATTGTTAGAATGTTATATTTATTATAACAAAATTAACAAAAGCGATTCTATAATCATAGTTGATCAGAAATGGGCCTTAAATATTTTAAATGAAAAAGTTGAAAATTTTGAAAAAGGGCTTAATCTTCAATTACACCATATTGAAAGTTCTTTAACTTTCCTTGAAAGTGACGATGGTATAGCTAATTATTTTAAAGATTCGATTATGAAAATGAAGAAAAATATCCTCAGACGATGTGATAATATTACTCAATTAGAAAATTTCATATTCAAATATATGTTCTATGATCCTGATTACATTCCGAATATAGCACAAATGCTTTGCGATAGCTTCATAATTTTTCTAAAAAGAAAACGCTATTCATATGAATGGAAGGACATAACGTTGAGTAATCTAAAACATGTACCTGGATTTGAGAAAATATTTTTCAAAAAATGTTATGAAATATTAAGAAATAAGGAAACAGATGAATTGAAGGACGATATGTTATTATTCTTAGCTCCACATATGTCAAATAAAGATTTTTTTGAAATTGTAAAATCATATTATCCCATTGAAAAAATTATTCCACTTGAAAATGACGAGGACAAATATAAATTTGCACTACAAAAAAGTATAGTCCGAAGGTATGTAATACTATGTATTCTGATTATATAAGATATACTTAATACAAATTCCTATTAAAATAATATATTTTTTAGTTTAAAATATTTCAAATCATCTGAAAGTTTAGAAATTTTGAAATTATTTTATTTTGAAGATTTTCTACAATTTTCAACTGGAAGTCTCAACAGTATTTGTCAAAAAATACCACATTATAAAGCAAAAAAATTTCTCGAAAAAAATTTGAATGTTCCAGTTTTATTTAAAAAACACATAATAAGACTTTTAAGTACTATAATGGAAAAATCTGAAACAATTATATCATTGAAAACATCATGGACTGAAGTTAATCATCCAGTTATAAGAAAAGTTGTAATAGAAAGAATATTGCAATATTTTGTAAATGAATTTGATAACGAAATTTGGTGGTTAACAATAGAAAAGTATATTGAACAATTAAGTATAAAAGACAAGTATATCATATTAAAATTAACAAATTTTAATAAAATTCCAAAAAAATATTTATCATGTTATTCAAAATTAGTATGGAGAAAGTTTTTAGAAATTGAAAAAGATTTATTAACTAAATCACAAAAAAATCCCCGTAATCAAATGCTAAAAGAAATAATTGATAATGTTGATTATATTGAAGATAATTTTATAGAATATCTTTTGAAAGAATATTTATTTAATTTAGATTCGAAACAAACTTCTTCAAATCTATTGAATGAACTTGCTGTTGAATATTTATTTTTGAAACCAGGAAAAGAATCTAATACAAATCGTAAAATATTATTGATTACTGAAAAATTAAAAACAACATTTAATAACTGGAATTTTTATGATGAAAAAACTCAAATTTATCCATTTAGAGATATTATTACACAATTTATAAAAAGAATTTATCAATTTGCTACGAAATTAGAATTGAAACACAAACAATTCATTAGTTTTACAATTACAAGATTTGTTGAATCGTTAAAGAAAATTTTTAATCCAGATACATATTATTATTCATCTTATATGATTTTTGAATTTGTTTTAATTTATTTTGATGTTGACAAAAATTTATACGAATTTGGTAAAAGAGTTCGTGATATAGTTGATAGAGAAATTGAAAAATATGAAAGCATTATTTTAGTAAAAGTTGCTAATAATTTAAAAAGTTTTATTTTTTGTTGTTCTGAATCCGCTGAAAATAAAACAGATCTAATAGATGGAATATTACATCAACCATTAAAATCAAATGGATGCATTTTAATTGCATATTTATTAAGAAATAGAATAATTACTAACAGTGACAAAAGAACAAAATACGATGAAATTTTATTAAAAACTAATGATAATCGTATCAAATTATTTTTGAATAATTTTAAATATTAAATTTGAATAATTTGTGCCTTAAGCAGTTTTTGTGAAGTAAATATTTTTATTGCAAAAATAATGTAGATTTTTTAAGAAGAAATTACACACATTAAATGTAATTAATTAGTAATTATGATCAAACTTTTATAATTTTTTTTATTAAAGAATTAAAGTAAAATATAATCCAAACTATAAAACTTTTCGAAAGGTTTTGTTTTTTAAAACACTGCTTATTTATATAAAATACTATTAAATTAGCAATATTTTAGTTGAAATTAATATATTCCTAAAAATATTAACCCACAGTGTTTGGTAGGGTCTACATATATTATTTAGGTCCTGGCTTGCCAAATGGGTCTACAAATTTTCTTGAAACTATAAATTTACAACACAACATTATTTTTTTATTTGAATTTTCACATATTGGGAATTTTTCACTTCTAGACACAATTTATGACATCTGGAAATTGTCAATGTCAAATTGTTATTGCAGTTATAGATTGTAGTAAAATTTGGTATGGTAAAATCCAACGAATTAGAATTAAATGGAAGTAAATTTCCCATACAAAAATACAAACATTTTGTCCATATTTTTTTAGTATTTCTCTTTCTGTTTGGTTTGTTTGGGTTTCCTTTTGTCAAAAAAAAATTTTTTTCAGTGTTAGGCCAATATAGTTTTTTTAAATAGAAAATTAGTAAAATCTTTGAGTATGAATAAAATAAAAGGTATCAAAATATAATCTTAATAAAAATAACAATGTTTTTTCAATTTAAACTTTCTTTTACTTTATTACCGTATTCTATTATTACACAGAAAAGTATTGCTGTTAAATTATTTGAAAAAAAAAAATCATTCATGTTTCTGAAATATTGAAAATGTAGCAGTAGTGTGTAATATATGGATATATGAAATTTTCAAAAAGTACGAACACTAGCAATGAAGTAGGCAAAAATAAAATTTGTTATTGTCAAATAAATATTAAAAAAAGTCAATAAAATTTTTGATTTTTATTATAAATTGTTAAAAAATTACAAATTTTAAGGAAAAATGGAACGTAAAAAGAAGATTTCTATCATTCCAGGCTGTAAGTCTCATTTGGAAAAAGAAAATTACGTGTCTTTACATATGTAAGTATTATATTTTACATCTTTTGAATTTTTAAAAGAGAGAAAATATATTGAACGAATATATTCGTCTATTTCTGTTTTTTGACAATAAGAAATACCAAAGAAAGAGAGGAATATACCCAAAACATTGGACACTTTTTTGTATGGATAGCTACTTCCATTTAATTCTAATTCGTTGGTAAAATCAGAAAATCAAAAATCATATTGCATAGTTTTTTTCCCGGCCGGAACAAACAAACGTCGAAACCTGCACATTACACAAAATAAAAATAATTTTGATAAGAAGCTTTCTAGTTAGATTTTAAATATATAGAAAATACCAATACCCGGTAAATATTAAATATGTTTTAATATTATTTGATAATATTATTCAATTGTTGTTAGATAAACAAATGATTTGGTACCAAATTAAATATCAAAAAATTAAACCATCGATGATTCATATAGTGATGAAATCATCAACAACTCAAATATCTAATTACTGAAATATAATATTTTAAATTATGTCAATTTTAGAATATGATGGCTATCAATTTAGTAAATGATGTGCAACAATTAAATGATCCACTCATAAATAATGCAATTAAACACAAATTGGTCAATGAAATAACAACGAAATTAAGGAAAAATGAATACCCACAACTTCAAGTAGGGGATTATCTTAAACCAGAAATAATTGTGAAATCAAGCAAATTTGTTAAACGGCTTTATGTAAATTTTTTAATTGAAACTAAAAATGATGATATTTTAATAAAAACGCTGCTTTGTGAAAATGATGAAATTATAGATGATATTATAAAACGTTGCAACTTTTTTTGGGCTAATCAACAATATACATTGAATTTTTTTATTGATAATGTTTTTACAAAAGTTTCATATTCTCAAAGAAATAGAATACTGAAAGCTTTAGAAAAAAGAATGGAAGATCAAGACAGAGCGAAACAATTTTTTGATCTATTAGCAAACGTTTATAATGTTGCAACAGCTCGACCATTTTTGAAACAATGCAGTGTAAATTTCTGGATTAGTTTAATAAATCTAGGTATAATTTTAAGTGAGATTGAACTTATGTGTATTTTTGAGAAACGATCACGAGATATTTTAATTTATTTGGAAAAATTGGTTGAACTTTTTAAAATCAAGAAATGTAATGATGAACAATATGTAAAAGTATTTTTAAAATTATTACGTTTATATCCAGAAGAAACTTTCAAATTAATCAATAAAAAACAAAACATATTTTGTTCGTTTAATGCGAGCAGAAAAATAACAAAATTACTTGTGAAAAATTTTAACGATTTTGTAATTTCTGACACTAAAGGTGTAAGATATAATCATTTTGTAGTTTTCAAGTATCTTACTGAAGAACAATTGCAATATTTTATTTGCAATTTCTTTCCTGAAGAAAAAGTGTTAAATCCAAAAGATATTCCATGTTTCAATTATACTATTACATCTTTATGGGATTTATTTAAAAAAAATTGCGATAAATTTAAAATGCTTCAACGATGTTTTAAACATGCATATGGAAGAGAATTATTAGCTAATAACAAAAATGTTAATTTTTCTGTATTAGACTGGATGGAAGATAATGAATTGAGACATAAACATGTGCTAGAAAAATTTGAAAATGGTATGTTAATATATAAATCATAAGAGGGTATTTTATTAATATGTAAATTTTTTAAAGGTGATAAAAATGATAAAGGAGACTTAGATTTGATTCCTTATATGAAAACAGATATTTCAATACCAAAATTAAAAGAATTAGTTGAATCTTCAATGGATCCTGATGATCGTAAAAAATGTCTTAATAATTTAATAAAGACATGTGCAGTTAATAGAGACTACAATAATTTATTGAAAGTTTTAGAATTTTTTAACACAAAACATAAAAATGAGCAATTTCCGGTTAGAGCTGATTTTCTTTCAAATATTTCACAATCTTTAAAAAATAACACGTTATCAGAATTGAAGTCTGAACATTGGGAAGAAATTTACAATACGGTATGCAATTTCGACATTAAATCAGAATTGTCGAATAATGCTTTATCTCATTGTGATACTTTATTTGTGGAAGCTTTAAAATATTCGCAAGATGATAAAATTTTATTTAAAAATTGGTTTAATTTATTTCAAAAATGGGCAAACAGAACGTACAGATTTTCGCATAACATAAAAAAATTAAAAAATAAATCGGTGTTATTGTACATGTCAGAACTAGTCAAAATCGAAAATCATAACCAATTGTTAGAATGTTATATTTATTATAACAAAATTAACAAAAGCGATTCTATAATCATAGTTGATCACAAATGGGCCTTAAATATTTTAAATCAAAAAGTTGAAAAGATTGAAAAAGAACTTAAACCTGAATTATACCAGATTGAAAATTCTTTAACTTTCCTTGAAAGTGACGACGGTGTAGCTAATCATTTTAAAGATTCGATTATGAAAATGAAGAAAAATATCCTCAGACTATGTGATAATATTACTCATTTAGACAATTTCATATTAAAGTATATGTCCTATGATCCTGATTATATTCCAAATATAGCCCAACCGTTTTGCGATAAATTCATACTTTTTTTAAAAACGAAAAACTATGCATATAAATGGAAGGACACATATTTAAAAAATTTAAAAAAAATACCTGGATTTGAGAAAATATTTTTCGAAAAATGTTATGAAATATTAAGAAATAAGGAAACAGATGAATTGAAGGACGATTTGTTATTATTCTTAGCTCCACATATGTCAAGTAGAGATTTTTTTGAAATTGTAAAATCATATTATCCCATTGCAAAAATTGTTCCACTTGAAAATGATGAGGACAAATATAAATTTGCATTACAAAAAAGTATAGTTCAAAGGTATGTATTCTAACTTTATAAGTTTTTCTACAAATTCTTAAAATAATATTATATTTTTTAGTTTAAAATATTTCAAATCATCTGAAAGTTTAGAAATTTTAAAATTATTTTATTTTGGAGATTTTCTACAACTTACAACTGGGAGTCTCAACAGTATTTGTCAAAAAATACCACATTACAAATCAAAAGATTTTCTCGAAAAAAATTTAAATGTTCCAGTTTCATTTAAAAAACACATAATAAGACTTTTAAGTACTATAATGGAAAAATCTGCAACAATTATATTATTGAAAACATCATGGACTGAAGTTAATCGTCCAGCAATACGAAAAATTGTAATAGAAAGAATATTGCAATATTTTGTAAATGAATTTGATAACGAAATTTGGTGGTTAACAATAGAAAAGTATATTGAACAATTAAGTATAAAAGACAAGTATATCATATTAAAATTAACAAATTTTAATAAAATTCCAAAAAAATATTTATCATGTTATTCAAAATTAGTATGGAGAAAGTTTTTAGAAATTGAAAAAGATTTATTAACTAAATCACAAAAAAATCCCCGTAATCAAATGCTAAAAGAAATAATTGATAATGTTGATTATATTGAAGATAATTTTATAGAATATCTTTTGAAAGAATATTTATTTAATTTAGATTCGAAACAAACTTCTTCAAATCTATTGAATGAACTTGCTGTTAAATATTTATTTTTGAAACCAGGAAAAGAATCTAATACAAATCGTAAAATATTATTGATTACTGAAAAATTAAAAACAACATTTAATAACTGGAATTTTTATGATGAAAAAACTCAAATTTATCCATTTAGAGATATTATTACACAATTTATAAAAAGAATTTATCAATTTGCTACGAAATTAGAATTGAAACACAAACAATTCATTAGTTTTACAATTACAAGATTTGTTGAATCGTTAAAGAAAATTTTTAATCCAGATACATATTATTATTCATCTTATATGATTTTTGAATTTGTTTTAATTTATTTTGATGTTGACAAAAATTTATACGAATTTGGTAAAAGAGTTCGTGATATAGTTGATAGAGAAATTGAAAAATATGAAAGCATTATTTTAGTAAAAGTTGCTAATAATTTAAAAACTTTTATTTTTTGTTGTTCTGAATCCGCTGAAAATAAAACAGATCTAATAGATGGAATATTACATCAACCATTAAAATCAAATGGATGCATTTTAATGGCATATTTATTAAGAAATAGAATAATTACTAACAGTGACAAAAGA
The DNA here is from genome assembly GCA_963942445.1 of Argyra leucocephala. Classification (NCBI taxonomy): domain Eukaryota; kingdom Metazoa; phylum Arthropoda; class Insecta; order Diptera; family Dolichopodidae; genus Argyra; species Argyra leucocephala. The sequence continues at coordinate 107,167,980 of OZ012681.1, forward strand.
ACAAAATACGATGAAATTGTATTAAAAACTAATGATAATCGTACCAAATTATTTTTGAATAATTTCAAATGTTAAATTTGAATAATTTGTGCCTTAAGCATTTTTTTATAAAGTAAATATTTTTATTGGAAAAATAAATGTAGATTTCGTAAGAAGTAATTATATTAAATGTAATTAATTAGTAATTATGATCAAACTTTTATAATATTGAATTTTTTATTAAAGAAATAAAGTAAAATATAATGCAAGCTAAAAAACTTTTCAAAATGTTTTGTTTTAAGTTTATTTGTTATATAAAATGCTATAATGTATTTTGTTGAAATTAATATCCATATTCTTAAGAATAACCCACGGTATTTGGTAGGGTCTACATATATTATTTAAGTTTTGGCTTACCAACTTAGTTTATTTATATTGTTTGACACAAATTTTCTTGAAGCTATAAAATGTCCAATTGGAAATTATCATTATCAAGTTATTTTTCTAAATAGGTAGTTTTCTTTTATTTACATTAACAATTATTTATTCCCGTATGTAGGTAAATTCAAAGTAATATCCAGTATGTATTGCTTTTCTTTCATGGATAAAAGACCACTAATATCATCATAAAATTATAATGATAATTATTGATATATATATTAATTAATAAATATAATACAAATTATATATCTATGATACAAATGTAAAGACCCAGTTGTGCAAAAACCACATAAACTTTTTTTAACACTACATAATTTATACCCATTTTTTACTTTGAAATTTTGAAGCTTTTCATATGAAAACTGAAGCTGAGTTTCTGAGCTGTTGCGTTAGTAGTAGCATAGTTTACTGTAGAGATTAGAGAACTTCATTCTATGTCGCTTTCGCTTTTTCACGACACTTCTATTTCTATATTCTACAATGAAGTTGTGGATTGTGACGTGAAAGTGATTCGTAAAGTCGTTCGGTGGCGATTAACGTTAAATCGTTAATCAAGCCGTAATAAATTATTAAAATATAAAATCAAAGAAAAATTATAATTAGTTATTTAATACATATTATATACATATATAATAATAATAAAAAACTAAATAAGCAAATAAATTTGTTAATAAAATTAAATTGAAATTTTAGTGACGCGTAATTTCAGTCAGAAAAATGGCGGTAACAATTGTTTTAAATTAATGGGAAAATCTTAAATTAATAAAAAAGTGACCAATATGTTATAAATTAAATATAATTTTAAAATATGAATACAGATTACAGATATTTATTTAAAACAAAATTCATTAAATTATTGATAAAAAAAAATGCAGTTTTACTATTTTGAATTTTGGTATGTATTCAAATTTTTAGCACCTATCCTAACCTACTGTACATACATAAATATGTATGAACATAAGTATGTACCCCATTGATTCATATGAAACATATTATAATATAAGTGTACATAAGTAAGTACCTACTCCATAGTCTTACTCCTAAAAAATATTTAATTTAGTAAGTTAAGATCAAAGAATATCTATTATCTATTTACAGAAGACACTCTTCCAAAAATTCCATTTGTATTCCTAATCTAATTTAATATAGGTTTTTATTAGCGGGTTTTCTTTAAGCTGATTCAAAATTAATGCAAATAAAGAACGAAATTTAGTTTATTAAATCAAAAGTGATATTTATTATATTGTAGAAAATATAAAATTTTGTAAAAGGGTTAAAAATAATTACAAATGTCTAGTGCGCAGTTTGAAAGAAACAGAGAGTAATAATGTATTAAAATTTCATCACTTACCGAATGATTTTATGATTATATTAGTTAAGTTAGAATAAAAATTGTTAACTTTATTTGATGATATAATATGTAGCAAAAACTTTTGAATATAAGTTATTCCAATCTTTAAAATATAATTTTACTTATAATTGCTGTAATAAATGTGATAAAAGTTATTTTATAAAACTGTATATTAGAATTAACAAACACAATATGTTTAGGAAATTGTTTCGTTCATCATAACACTATTGGAACTCATCAGTAGGTATTTTTAGTGTTAGACTACCTATACAACTCCTATTTTCATTTTGATTGATTTTATAACTTATTAGAAGATGTCAATAGACATCTGTGAGTTATAAAAATCGACCAAAATTTCATTGTAAAATGTATTTTTTGATAAATAAATTTATATAAATATAGGGTCTATAGTTGGCCTGTAGATTTATCTGCAGGTCCACTGCTAAATAAATAAATAAATACATTTTTCTTTTAAAACTTTTACATCATTTTACTTTTAATAAAAAGAACAAGTTCGATTTATTATATTGATACATATGTATCAAAATTTTGGGAGCAATTGGAAGCAGTGCCTCTTCGTATTGTAGATATTCTTTGGTTAAGATAATCAATATAAAAAAATAAGAAAGTCAAAATATATTCAAATAGTTATAGATATGTACCTATAATAATTAATCATTAATTAAAAGTGTTTAATGTCATAGAGTTTTCGATAATATCAATATGTTTAAATTACAAAAATCCATATTCAATTCATATTGTGCTCATAATTACCTACATACATCTTGGATACATCAAAAAATATTGGTGCATGCATACAAAATATACATACAGACAAAGTATATAATATATGAATATCTGTACATAATTTGCATTTAAAATATGTTAATTTTCAAAATTAGTTAACTATATCAATATAAGTGTTGAAATAAACCTAACGGTCTTTATGTTAATGCCGCTCCCTTATGGTTAGTTATAGTTTGTTTTTGGTTATCCTATTAGTATTAAATATAAATTGGAATTCGGTTCGGGTAAGCAATTGCAATATAATAATATATGTAACCAATGATCAAAGGACCAAACTAATCGAATACAAGGTAAGTAAAATACATAAATAATATTAATATACATAAACGCAAAAATAATATAACTGCAATACTACATAACTACAATGTTTTTTTTTTTTTTAATTACTTATCTTTTTAAATTTGTTTGTTTGTTGGGAAATCTATCCAATTTTGATGATGTAGATTGTAGATAATAAGTGGTACATACATATTTTCAATTATTCGTTATGTAGGTATAGTTACTGGTTTGTTGCTAAATATAGCAAAAGTATTTTTATTTTGGTTTTTTTTTTATTTATTGCAAAATTTTTAATAAGCATCCTTTTCGTCTAATCATTGATTTGTTTTTGTTATGATTTATTTATTTATGAATCTGCTGGTTGCGTTCAGTACACTCTAACGCTGCAAAATTAATGTAGCACTCGAACAAATTTTCTACTGAACTGAACGGTTATCTTATGTAGCGCTAGGTATGATGATGAGCAGCCACTTTTTAATGAAGTTTCTGTGGTCATATTTTGATGTCAAAATTATTTTACAACACCGATCATATCATCGATGGACATGATTACATGAATACCCAAAGTAGCAATACTGTGCTGTGAAATGAATGTATTATGAGAGGAAGTTTTTTGAAAAATCAGAAAAATAGTGGGAAGAGATTTTTTTTAAATGCATATTTATTATTTTAAAATGAAAAAATTAAATATATATATATATTTTTTTTAAATAAATGATGTAAAAAAGGTGTGATTTTATTACCCCCTTTGAATAAAAGTAAAAAAAATCGATAGTTCCCGCGATAGATTGCGGTGGCTGCGATGACAACTTTTCATTCTGTGCATTTGAATAGGTTTTCAAATGTTTCAATTTTCAAAGTATTTCTGTGCGATGTCTGCGCTCATTCTTTTCAAGGTATAAGGCTTCGTATAAATACCTCTATAATTTTTATTTTGAATTTTGAATAAAATTCTTGGCTAAACAAAAAACGCAAGCTTTCTTTTAGTTTACTATTAATTTTTTTAAAAGTATTTTACAATGCTGTCAAAACTACTTATATGATTGCTTATGATTTGTACGCTTCTTCTCGTATGCTTATGACTTAACGAATGATCTTGAAAAGACAACGAATGATGGCTTATATGTCTATTATAGTTGGTTAAATGAAATTTTATGTTGACGTACAAAATCATATGATGATAAGATAACTTATGACTATTAAGAGGGGTAATCATATCAAATATTTAACGAAGTACCTTTCACGTGATATAGTTATCATACGACTATTATAGTTAGGGGCTATGACTGTATTTTCGGGGCTATGGCTGATATATGGAGCCTATATGCAACTGTCGATAATCGATATATGTAAGCCGCTGTGAAATTGAAAACAATTCATTAAATTTCCGTTAAACGTAGTAGGTATATTTTGTCAAGGAAAACTCATATGGTCATAAAATTCTGCGAAAACAGTAAAAATATTCTATTTTGCAAAAAAAAACAAGAAAGTAAACGTACGCAAAATTCGCAGAAATTTTTAAAATATTTTTATGTAAAAAATAAACGATTTTTAGGATTGTATATCAAATAAGTAAAATACAAATTAAACTTGCTTCAGTAAAATAATTTTGTTTCATTTTTTTTTATTTTGTTCAGAAAAAAAAATACTAATCCGTAAAATGATTAAATTGATTTTATTTGAAATATTAAGCTTTAAAATGCTAAAATTTGAAATTGAATTTGTATATTAGAATATTTTTCACAATTTCTACTTATGTATAACTTTATATAAAAATTCCGTACGTGTATTAATTTTAATGATCGCTATAACTTGCAGCCTTATTAGAAAAATAATAGTTTCAACTATACATAAGTACCCAAATTTACATGTATAAATTCAGAATCCTTACTGTTACTATATTTTAAAAAAATCAATGGGCCAAAATAATTTGTGAATCTTAACGATATTATAAATTTAATACAATTCATTTTAAAAATATCACGTTCTAGAGTCTCTTTGTATATACAGTAAGACCTTCTTTTCTGAATTGTGTAAAATAAAATATGAAATATTTATTTGTTTTGTCTTAAACACGTATTTTATTTAGAAATATGTTATCAGTTTAAAATGTAATATAAAAATAGAATTCTAAAAAATAAATGAGAATGTATCAGAAAATATAAAAATTAAAGGATTCCTTTTTTTTCTCCAACTATTATTATATTTAGGTAATAACTATACGAAATTTTATGTGTGAAAATGTTTAATGTATTAATAATGTTTTGTGTGATTTTCCTCCATTTATAGATATAAAGAATTTATTAAATGCATACAAATTTATATAGAAAAAAAAATCGTTTAAAAATTATCTACAAAATTCCGGCTACTTAACAAAAAGATAAAAAAAAACAACTTTGCAACCATTTCAAAGAAAAAACACAAAAAAAAAGAAAAGAACTTCATAATATTTACAATTGATTTGTCCACATAGGTGTCCATTGCACTGATAACTAATTTGAAGGCACGTTACAATGTCGGTTATAAATGTTAAGTTGCAAATGTTAACCTTTTTTTTTTTTTTTTTTTTACCTAGCCCACCCAAATTTATTAAAAAACAATTTAGTTATATAACTTCTAAAATGATAATATTTTAACTTTAAAAAAAAAAAAAAAAAAAAAAAAAATACATATTAAAGTTGCTTTTATGAAATTGTCTCTATGGGTGTACATACTTAAAATAGAAATTATTATAATAATATTATTCTTTTTGTCAGTAAATTTAAAAATCAACCATAAGCAGGCAAAAATCATATGGAAAGTAGGTATTTAATTTAATTTATAATAACATATGTATGTATATTAATCGCCCTGTGTAAAGGCTTGGATGACTGTTCATCGTGATGTTCCGATGATATCGATTGTCATTAGCGAAACCCAGGAGCTGCACTGATTTTTAAAATATAGTGCCCTGTGTTTTCAGTATACCTCAATACCAGATTAAAGAATTCACATGACAGCGCAACGCCTTGTACGGAGCGAGCACGTTTGAAATGAATCAGAAATGTGCCTCCCATTCACCATAGTACATCGGATGTTTTCCAAAATAGTTTTTGACAAACGGATAAGCTTGGCTGGAAAACCAAATTCCGTCATTTCTTTGTAAAGCACAGATCGATGTATGCTCTCATAGGCAGATCACCTTGTATATACTTACTTATTTCTTTTTATACAATTTTTTTTTTATTATTATTATTTTCAACCTTTCCAGTTACAAAAGAAATATCATTGAGTCGAGATCCCCATGTATAATAAAATAAGTATTATTATATTAGTGTGACAGGTGAGGTGACAAGAATCTTAGTGAAATCTTTTGTTACATTCGCGAGGTGTTAATTTTATTTGATAATTAAGTGACGATTACGATAAGTTGAGTTTTTAAATGTTAAAATTGATAAAATTGAATAATAGTTTAATTTTATTTGCAAATAATTTTTCATTCAATTTAATTCAAAATATATATTTAATTTAATAAATTCAAAATATTTCATGACAATTTCTTCCAGTACATATTTGATTTTGTAAACTTTAACATAGTAACTACAGTTAATATTTCGGTTTGTTAATATATATTTTTGATATAGAAACGTTTTTAAATATAAAATCAAATTGAAAATTATCTGTGAGAATTATAATTTAGTTTAGTTTCAACTCTATTTTTTATGTTTCGTAAATTTTATTCGAACTAGTTATAGATTATTTACTAATATCGTATGGATTTAGCAATTTATTTTAACATACATATGTACATGTAACAAAATCCTGTTATAACGAATCATAATAAATATTCAATGAAAATGAATTGATATATTCATATAAAAGTATATATAGATATATATATATATATATATATAACATATAGTAAATATAAGTACTTTTGTATTTTAAAAAAAATTCTCACACCTTCTTCAATTTGTTTCGCCATATTCACATATTAGTTACCTGTAATTTTGTCAACAAAATTTCTTTAAATTAACTTGCTCAATGTATATTATATTACGGTTATTTTTATTATTTTTTTTTTTTTTATTGTATTTCTTCTACTTACATGCAGAAAATCGACAAAATCCATAAATGTCCAATATGAGTAAAAAAAAAAAAAACTAAAAACAAAAAAATCTAAGAACACAGTAAGATAAATATTTTCTCAAGGCACGTACATACATGATAATAATTATTTTAAATCCTTGATCCTTAAAATTTTACTGTGTGAAAATAATTTTTTTTTGTTTTATTTTCACTACATATAACTAATAATTTATATGCATTTTGAAATTGTTAGACCTAAATTGTTGATGGGTATTCCAAATTTGAAATTTCTTTTATAATATGATAACTAGTATTTGTTTTTTTCCCCCGATAAATTAAAATTTTATCGAAATCATTCACACATCAAATTTAGTTTGAAGATTTATTAGGTTGAAGAAATTTAGTTTGAAAGGTTAGAATTGAATGAACCTTAATTGCTTTTTGACATCAAATTCTATACAATCAAATTACTTTTTAGATTTATGGAATAAAAGTCGAGTTTCCTTTCACTAATCATTTGTATTTATTTTGCAAATATCGATATTTCGGAAGCAACTTACTTCCTTCATCAGTGCTTTATGACTAATTAATATTAGTCGCAATAAGTTGATTAATTAGTCGCAAAGCACTGATGAAGAAAGTAAGTTGCTTCCGAAATATCGATATTTGCAAAATAAATACAAATGATTAGTGAAAGGAAACTCGACTTTTATTCCATAAATCTAAATATATCACTAAAAACAAATCTGATTATTAAAAACAAATCTGATTATTAAAAACAAATCAAATTACTATCTGTCAAATTGTTTGCTTACAGCGTGATTAGTTTCTCTAATAATTTTTTTTTGTGTAAAAAAATAAAAAATTGTTTTTCAGTCAGTCCTACATATCAGACACAGTTCATATTCAAAATTATTATGCCAATGCTATTTTTTAGATTAAGGTTGCTTTTAAAGATTTTTTTTATTAGTCTCAAGTGTCCAATGAACACGATACGACATTGGGTTCGTTCAGTAGCATTAACCGGTCTCCAAATCTGGAATCCATTTTGGATCCATGTACCATATATCTGGCCACTGAACGTAATTCACCACAAAAATTTACCGCAATACTAGCATCATCACCGGAAAATATAATGAGTACTTTTAAAAATAAATTAAATTTGAATGGAATTATCATACATATAATTTATTTTTTATAACTCTTAATTTAAGTTTTATGTACATAAATCTTCCTTGAGAATTTAAATTTTCACACTAATTCAAAAAATAATAGCGATTTAAATTTAACAACTTTCATAAAAAATATAAAAATTTACTTTTTCTTACAGTAGATGTCACAATACTCAACATATAAATTGTTGTTGTTGTTTTTACATATAAAAAGTCAGATCCATGAAATTAACGCGATACATTAACCGGTACATTTACCACACCGTTCAGTAAACAGATCCATGAATCTGTGGATTTCAGATTCAATGGTTAATTTCACTGAACGCTGAACGCCAATGTCGATAAATAAGTCAAATTATGTTTAAAACAAATATGTTTGAATGGCGTCATAGCATGAATAGTACGAAACGCCAAAGTCGGTGACAAAAATTTGATCAAAGTTCAAAATTTATCGTTGTTGCAAGGCGACATTTCATTTTGACAGTTTTAAATCATTAAATTAAAAATATTTTTCTTGTTGTTTTTGATTTGTTGTTTGAAAATGAAAATGTCGCAATTATTAGATTTGCTATACGGCATTCTATGTCGATAATCTAGGACAACGAAAGTGTATTATATTTTGGTTTAAAACTGAATTGAAAAATTGACGGAATGATTTTTTCTAATTTAAAATAATAGAAATAAAAGAAAGTGTCAATCTTATCAACTTATTTATTAATTTATACAAAAAAAAAACATAAAAATATTATTTTTGTTATTATTTTAATGTGGACAAAAAATTAACAATTCATATTAGAGATTAAAAAAAAAAAAATTAAAAAAACATAAAAATATATGTAAAAACTTAAAATAAACAATTTAATATTTATTTTATAGTACTTATGTAAAAATATAAATTTGGTTCATCTGCCCATTTTTCACGAATAAATTTTTATAATTTTTGGAATAAACATTTCAAAGACACTAACTAAACGTATATTTTCCGCGGTTGCTAATTGCAATTAGGCGGCGTTACAAGGCTGTAAGTCGTTATACATTTTTAAATGCATGTTCATAAAAGAAAATTGGTAAGAAATCTACCAACATTTGTTGGTGAATTCGATAAAGGGTAAGCAAATCTAGCAGAACTTAAAATTTTTAGTAGATTTTTGACATTTGCATTTTTTTTTTTTTTTGAGAATATATGTAAGTGTCAACATATTTTTATTTTTTATACTCAAAGGGCAAGGAAATTGTTCTTAACAACTAGTTAATTAGTTTGCTCGCGGAATATGAGAATTTCCGTTTTTTAAATATTTGATTGTTGTGTATAAATGAATGTTGACTAAATTGTGGTAAATTCAAGTTTTAAAACTTGTGTACAAAATCAATGTTCGTGAAGAATTTTCGTTAAATATGATTTTGAAGTTAATTTAAGTCATTCAATAAATCTTTTTGAGCTTAATGATTTGTAATTTATTGACGTGTCTTTTATTAAAAAAAAAAATAAATTTAATTTTAATTATGTCTATGCGTGAGTTGCGGCAACTTGATAAACTCAAATTGTTGTATATTAAGATGACTTAAATAATCTATAGTATGACATTTACATGTCCGTGAGCTTATTTGTATCATGAAAATGTAGAAATGGCTGCTTCATGACTTTACTTTTGTTTTGCACTCGTGAAGATGAGTGTGTATACTTTTATATGGGTAAAATTTTGAATTGAAATTTCTAATTGATATTTAATTTTTCCACGATTCCTGTTAAATATCTAGCAATTAAAAAAAAAATAATGAAAATCGGTTGAGAAATGGCTCTGGAAATTGTTCCGGATTTTTTCCATTTACAGATTAAATATATTTTTAGAGCCAAATTTAATTTAATTTGCTTATGAATTTTTAACTTTTAAATTTGTGGACTTCTATACTTAAGTTTAGTTATAAAAGTTAATATTAATGATTCTTTTTTATTATCTTTTTCTTTTCAATTTTTCTTTGTATTCGTTTTTTTTGTCTTTTCTTTCATATATTATTAAGTTAATTTAGTTTGTGTATTTGGATATAAAACTTATGCTTTTTACTTCAATTTTTAATTTTTCTAATTTTAGTAGCTTGTAAGAATAGAAACTTATTTCTTTTTAGGCATATATATATATATATTTGTTTTTTATTTTTTAATTGCTAATTTTAGTTTTAATTATTTATTATTCAAAAACTATTTTGAAGATTATACAATCAATGGCTAATTTCGAAATTTAAATTTTTTATTTGGAATCGCAATTACTTTTGCTTTTGAATTAAAAAAGAAAAAAAAAGGCAAATTTCGTTTCATTAATCATTTATTTTTATTGTGCGAATATATTTCGGAAGCAACTTACTTCCTTCATCAGTGCTTGCGACTTGTGAATAAAAAAAGCTAAGAATAACAAAAAATGTTCAGTAGATTTTCTGTTCTATACGTAGTCCATAAGTGCTTGACATTTATAAGTAATTATTCAAAACAGTTCCATACGAGTTTGTTCTGAATCTAGTGAACAAACCTATTATACTGAAATGCATTCCAAATCAGAAAGAAAAAAACCATTTGCATCGATGCGCATAGGAAACTATATTGTATTTTAACGGAAGGAACTCATCATAAACATCCAGAAATAACAATAAATCGTTTTATGTTACATTTTGCTTTTGTTGCATTCACTTTGTACTCGTAATAAAAACATTTGAAAAATTCTATATTTTAATTTAAAATTCTTGCACTCACTACCTTACTATTCGTCCTTATGTTTACCTATAAATGATTTATACATACATAATATATATTTCTAAAGGCATATATTATTTTTTCCTCCTGATAAATAAAGTCTATTTAAAAAAAAAAAAAAAAAACTGATATCCTAACCAGAAATAAAAAATTCTTAGAATTGTACATATTCCAAATCACCTTGCCAGTTTTTCAAATTTTAAGGATGTTATGTACCTTTATTTTATACATTCATTAATACATACAAAATATATAAGATTGATTTAGACCTACATATATATATATAATATATATATACCTGTTTGTGAATTACAGGCCGACTAAGATGATGTGTATAAAAATGAAAAAAAAAAAAAATTGATAAGATAATTATATGGGTTTGAGGATCTATTCTAAGGATTCACTATGGGTGAATTTTTTGTTTTTAATAAAATTTTGGTTAAATATTTTTATTTTATTTGTTTGTATTTTTCGGTTTTTGATTTAGTTTTTGATTTTTTTATGGGATTCTATATTTTATAACTAATTAGAAAGCGCGTCCATTGATATATTAAAACAAATATACTTACTTGTGTATAAATTTTGAAAAATTTGTGAATATTGTTTTTTTTTTTTTCGTATTTAATTTTGATGAAATTTATTTTTAATAAAAAAAAAAAAAAAAAAAAAACCAATTAGATCTTGTTAGGTGGCATAATTTAAAATCAATTTTTGGGCGAGATCTAATGTTTTGTTTGGCAAAGCCCATATTTTTTTTTTTTTTAATAGTTTAATATCACACGGCGGTACGGTCAGAAGGTCGGTAAATCGTTTTTTATATGATTTTCTGGTTGCTTTTTTTTTATATAAAAAAAAAATAACAGGTTTAACAAATACAAAATTCTTAAAAAATTATTTTTGTTTCATTTAAATTTAAGTATACATGAATTTCAATTTAGATATATAAATATTATATACTATAATATTGTTTACACATTGTTTTTGCAGATATCCCATTTTTAATTAAAAAGTCGATTTTCATCTAATGTTATGATGAAAAGTTTACTGAATTAATTCCTCTTTTGTACAAAAACTATTTTCAAATATAATCGCAATTATACTTTCAAGTGTAGAAAAATTTATTAGCTTTAGTTATAACACATATAATATGTAATAATGTAATATGTACATATATACATATATAATATGGTTCATAAATATAACAGTAGGTGAAAAATTTCTATATTAAATAAACAATATAATACAGACACGACGAGCGGATGCTAATACGCCACAATTAGATATTTCAAATACTAATTAGGAGATCTAAACTGCGAATTCCGGTCAGGGCATATGGGTTTACTTAAGTTTTTTTTTTCTTTATTTCAAATTACTGTTAAATTTATAAATTTTATAAAATTTGTGAGCAGCTTAATTCGATATTAAATAGAATGGAAATATTCTATTTAAGAAAGTCTAGTTCCTGAAAATAGTTATAGATTTCAACATTTAATCAGTTTATATACAAAACATTGTAAGTATCATTAATGTTTATAGTTTGTCAAAGGTATTTGATACGGTGAATTGCAAACTAGTTATTGCTTAAAAAGTTGCATGATTTTGAAGTAAAATGAATTGAATAAACACAATTCCACACGTATTCCACAATTTTTTACTGCCTCATTTTGGATAATTTTGAGATCATATGTTATCATTTGTTTAGTTGTTGTTCCCCATAATTTAATTCTATAACAATACAAATGAAAAAAAAGATTTTTCAACATAGATATTCTCTTGAATACACCTGCTACCAAAGACTGCTTTTTGCATAATTCCAATATATGATTACTTCAGTTTGACTTAGAACCAATCCACAATCTTACTAACATATTTATATTCTGAACATTTTCAAAAAATTGGATTATTTAATTGAATGTTCAACTTTGGACATGATAATCCAATAAACATATATTTTGGCTTCTTGATGTTTGTTTTTGAGATGGAAATTCATTTATATAGCTTTTAAGTAATTCAATATTCATTTTACACTACAATTGGTTGTAAGCTTGTCCTCGAATTTGAAATATAATGCAAATTTAAACAGCAAATAAAAATATTTCAACATTATTACTTATTCCCATTATTACTTTTGACACATGAAAACTCACATTTTCATTTCTGTTTTTCAACTCAGTTACTTACTTAAATCTACACAGCTAAAATATTTTTAATTTTTTATTATTTTCTTATTTTTTTGCCATCTAATATTTGATACATTTATAAGAACTTAAATAAATAATAAATGTTAAAATTATATTAAAAACTATTATTTAATTCAGAAATTAATAAATTAATTTCTCAGTTGATGAAGGTTTTACTTTTTTATTTTTTAATTACTAAAATTTATATAAATATTCAATTCATTTATCAAAAAAATATTCCTTATTAGCGAAACATTGATACAATTGATATATTCTGATGAAACATGACGTACATCTACAAAACAAACTGTGTGTAAAGTTTTAAAAAAATGCATGGAGTGTTTCGTTCACCTATTGGAACTTATCAAGTGAGAAATTAATTTATTACTTAATTTTTAAATTAAATATTGTTTTTACTATAATTTATCATCTAATTTAGGTTTTACGAAGTGGAAATTTGATTTGGTTTTTATAACTCACATACTGGTTCCTGTAAAATCTGTATATGTAGTTAATTATATGAGTTTTAAAACTTTTCAAATTCAAACTAGCAGGTGTATAAGTTTTTATACACCTATCCTGATGAGTTTCAGTGAACGAAACATTTCATTTATTTTATTTTTTTAAAATAATAAATAATGAATAATAAATTATAAATAAAAATAAATCAATAATAAATAAATAATAAACAAATATAATAAATAACAGACAGTAATAATAACTATATAAGAAATATAAGTAAAAACAATTTCACTACTTTTAAAACTAACCAAATAATTTTTTTAAATTTACCTGAAATAATTTTTAATAAATTTTCAATTACGGTAATACTTTATTTTCTTTTAGTACTTTTTGCATTTTCCTATTCTAAATGTCAAAATCTATAGTACATTTTTTACACAAAAATTACGGTTCTTTTTTTCTTTATTTTTTTTTTTTTTTTTACTCTTCTTGTATGTAAACAAGTTCCATTTTTTTCATGTTATATTAAAATGATAAACTAAAGAAAACTCAAAAAATGTATATCAATGGCAGCACTTATATCCACTCAAAGAAAGAGAAAAAATAAATTTCATTGAGAAAAATATTACCAGCCAGCCAAGTGCTGTTCTGTTGCTGCTAACTACTATAATCAAATTAAATCAAATTCAACTACATGAGCTATCAGATTTTTATATGGAGTATTTATTTCAACAACATCAAGTATGCTAATGCTCAATGCTATGATTTTTGTTACCTTTGCTATACATAAACATTTTATTATTGTACATTTAGTACATCTCTATGCATACATATGCATTAATAATTATTTTTACTATATAACAGTACACAAATTCTTCAACATTTTACCAAATTTTACACTCATCCAACTCAAACCATCGAAGAAAAGTTTTAAGAATATTTTGATGTAATAATAACGAACGAATAAAAAAAATGTATTATTTTAACTACAATAAAGTAGAAATTCTCAGGTTAATTCTTCTCAGCAGATCTCTACCTAGACCTACACTACACAGAGTCTTCATTCAACCAAACAAACTACATTGTATTTAACCGTAGTGTAGCGTAGCGATTGTTTTTTGACTAAAATGAAATGAGTGTGTGAATGAAAAGAAAAACGAAAAAAAAAACGAAAATAAAAACTAAAAACAAAACAACACCAAAACTGAGAGAGCGTTTTAAACCAGCAAACAGTACAAGTTTTGATATTCGACAGTGAAGTTGATATTGTGTTAAAGTTATGTGAAAAATATAAACGAATTCGATGTTGAAAACTTTATTTTTATTTTTTGTTTTAAATTTCTAACCAAAAATATTAAATTTTTATTAATTCTGTCAAGTTTTATATTCTTTTAATTTATAAAGTATAGTTACGAAATCTAATTTTAAAATATTAATTTTAAATAAATCTAAAATACTTATAAATTATAACTTAAAGAGTTTCTACATTAACAAAAAAAAAAAAAATATATTGTTTTTAAATATCCAAAAACATTTAAAACAAGTGAAACAAAAATTTTGACAGCCAATTAAAATAGAAAATACATAAATTGAAAGTTTTAAATTACTTAAAAATAAAGATATGTACATATGTGTGCATATTAAAGAATAACTTAAACATAATTTTAATTAATTATTTTACCTATTTAAAGAAAAAATTTTAATTTAAAGAAACAGTTTAATTGAAGAAATATATAATTAAAAAAAAATAATAATAATAATAATAAAAAATAATGCAATTGTAAAGTGTATATTTTAATAATTATGTTTGATTTAAGTTAATATTTTTGTGCTTGATTAAAGAAACACCTGACAGATAATACATATATTCCTATGTATGTACATACATACTTACAAAATTATTACTATGAAATAATATATGTACATAATATATTGCAATATTAAATTAAATTTTATTAACAAAAAAAATTATTATTTAAAAAAAAAAAAAAAATCCTACTAAGTTTAAAAACAATATTATAACTTGTGTCTATGTACTAGTGAAATTACAAGATATAAATTCATTTTGGATTTTCGAAAATTATTTTTTTAAATTTAAAAAAATTAAAATTTTTTTTTTAATTTTTCTACCTATATTATTTACAATCGCAAGAATCAAAGATATTTAATAATAATAATCTATAAGTTTTTCCTCACATATACTGATAAAAAAAAATAAAAATTACTATAAAACATGTGAATATACTACATGTAAAATATTTTGTATTTATTTTTTTTTATTTTCATTTTCTTAAGTAATAAATATATTATGTATAAGTATATATGTGAAAAATAAGAATAGAAAAAAAGAAAAATAAAAATTTGACGTTCATTGAGAATTCATTGCTTCTTCAGCAAAGTGCATACAGAAAACAACACACACGACACGGGTTTATAACTGAGAATAGTATAGAAAACTCCATCTGGGAAATGAAAATTACCTAGTAAGTGTTATTATTATTGTTTGTTTGCTTGTTTTTTTTTTTATTTGCATAGTAATTTATTTCAATTTGATTGTTTAAAAATGATATTAAAATTTTATTTATTTCTTGTTGTTTTCCTAATCTAGTTTAATAAATATCTACTAAATAAAGAGAAAAGTTAGTACTAAATTTTTATAAAAAATTACTTACATATAAAAAATTCATACCTATAATAATGAAAACAAAAGGTTTATTTTAAAGATTAAATTATTTAAGAGGGAATTTGAACAATTTATATAAGCGTTATAGATGTAGAATTGTAACAGTTACGTAAATTGTACATAATAACATTGAAAAGAAGGTCTTGTAAGTAGTGTAAGTAGAGTACTTTGACAATTCTAAATTTACATTTACGTAAATTAACTGAATTCTTTAATTGGGAAAGTTTTGTTTTGAAATAAATAACTTTCATTGAAAGTCTGATTCTGAATAAGTTTTAAAAACTTGAATTGACATCATATGTTAGCGGTTAGCTTACAAAACAGATTTCTATCACAAGATGTTTTTTTTTTATTTATTTTTTTTTTATTCAAGATCCAGACATATAGCCGTATATAATTTGCAGAATGATTCTGATAATAATAATTCTTTAATATGAATAACCAAATATTAGTTTTAGGAAATAGTTATTTATTACTTCTACATTGAATTTCCATCTCTATAATATAATCTGTAGGAGCGCAGACAAAAAAAATATTCCAGTAAAGTTCTATATGCTCTTCAGAAGAGTACGAAATACTACTACTTATCTATACTGTTTAGATTATAATACCACAAAAGATGTAATAAGAATAAAAAGAATGGATTAGTAACAAGTTTTGAATAATATTCATTCATTTAATGTTGTTCTTTTAGTTGGCAAGCATATTAAGTATATAAATAATATATGTAGTTAAGTCTTTAAAATTGGAGCGGGCTCATTTCATACATAGGTAACCCTACCTACGTCAGTAACTTAGATAAAATTATACACAATTTTTTACAGCCAATTAAAATAGAATTCATTATATAACAGTCATACCATAAGTTCCAACAGTACTTACTGAAATCTATTACATAAAGTGGAGCAACTAATGTTTTACAAGTATTTATTTATTTCTTGATTTTCTGGTAAATATAATAGTAACATAGTTACATATGTATATATAAATGTGAAAATTGCAATTATTATCTATCACTAGATCAAAAAAAAGAAATTATTACTTGCTCAGTAAGAAATTTTAGAATTTTTTTTATTCTTATTTAGTTATGGTAGATTTCACATTGTATTTTTGATTGAATTTTATAATTCACAGATGTTCTTAGAACATATTGTGATAATTGATAAGCTATAAAGTCTATAAAAGTAAAATGTAGGAATTTTGTAGGTACTTAGTAAATACATATATAGGTACTCAATATATACCTACATATGATTTCAAGTAGGTTTAAAATAACGCAACTACTCCCTCATTAACTATTGATATTATCTATTAAGTAGTTCAGTTTTATTTTCAAATTATATTGTCTAATAATTTATAAATAAATCGAATAAAATCAAATCACATGTTTTTCATCAACAATGCTTCAAAAAACCCACCTTTTCAAAATTTATAATTTTAAATAACTATATGCATTACTTATTCAAATACTGAATAAAAGTAAATTGTTTTCAATTTTCAATACTTGACTTATAAAAATATAGCAAGTATTTAAATTGCTGACAGGTTATACTGCTGACAGGACTGAGGCTCGCTCGAGGTTATATCACTACATAAAAAAGGAAAATAATTATATTATTTTCATTTTATTTCATTTCATCATTTTTATTATTTAGTTGAAATTATTGTCTAGAGACACATTGAGTGCAATGAAACAAAACTTCGAAATATACCTAACCCTGAAAATATACTAGATATGACATATTTCTATGCTTGTGTAATGAAAATCGACGCAATTGAATAAACTTAAACTAATATACACTAAAAATGTTAAAAATAAACTGCTTAAATAGATATGATCTACTGTAAATTATATTTTATTTTGTATTATTATAGTTATGTAACTAATATATTTATTTATTTTATATACTACATATTACTATTTTATATAGACAGTAACTAGATCAAAAAATATACAGTCCGTTATATTTAGTGTAAAAACTACACCAAAAACCATATTATAACCACTGGCTCTACTGATATAAAAATCATTTCGCACAATATGTCCTCCCTTATAGTGTAAAAAAATTAATAAATATGTATATATATACTTAATAATTAAAAATTAATATATTATTTTTATATAAAATACAATGTACAAAATATATATCAAATATAATTACTATATATTTTGTTATCTGCGAATTCACTATTACATATTGTATATAAATTAAAAATAAATAAACATTATGTTGCAATTAGCTCTATTGAATACTAGAAGATGAAATATTGGAAGGTGATGAATAACTAAGATTATAATATAATGGAATTTATTTAGGATATTAATTAAATCCAGATTAAAACAGGACAATTTTTAATATTTCATTATTTTTTCGAAACCTTAATTGTTTAATTAAAATATATAAAATCACAAATTATGTATTCAAGTAACTAAATTAACATTATTTTCAAAATTATATCTTTTCAAGAAGCTGCTTCCATAATTTGATATTATGGAAATAGTAGTTATTGTAAATTATATTTGATGCAGCACAGTTGTTTAAAAGCAAATATTTCTAATTTAAAAAAAAATGTAAATCTTTATTAAATCCGTATTTTTATTTAAAGAAAAAAAAATTAAAGCAAAATTGGTCTTAAAAACGTTTAGTTCAACTTTTTTAACTTTTTAAATATTAATTACTAAATAATTTGTACTCTGTTTGTAATAAAAAAATCACAGACTAAATATGAAATGCATTTTCTCATCAGATCACTGAGTCATAATTTCACAATCATTAGTCACAATATGAATTAAGCTGAATTAAAGCTGACATGTGGTTTCACGCGGTCACCAAAATGCAATTTTATGTGAAATTGCTATATGTGCATACAACACACATAGCGCAAAAAAAAAGTATTAAGAAAAAATTTGCATATCTTAAAATTGTTAAAATCTATGTTTAACTTTATTTATTAAAATTAATTTGATTTAAATAAATAAATAATTATATAATTTAATTTAACTTAGCATAATACACTTTTAATAGTGCGATTAATTATTGCAAATAAAATCATTAAATAAGACGACCAGTCATAAAAAAAATTTTTTTTTATATAGACATAGTTAGTGTGTTAAAGAAGGAACAAATTTTGTAAAAAGAGCGAAAAAAGCAGTGCTGCGAGAGTTCTTTTGGAGCCACACAAGTAGAAAAATACCTACAATTTTTATGTTTCTTTTTTTTTCATTTATTTAATGTAAACATTTGTATATACATATTTAGAGTCTCAAATCGACTCTATTTTAATGCTCAAGTCGCTTCAACACTTAAAACTCCAAGAATTAAAAGAAAAACTCTGACTCTTTTCTCTGAAATGTTGTTTTTTTTATTTTGTTTTTCTTTTTTGTAAATTATTCTTTTCATTGAAAACCATATGTGGGGTTTATGCAATTCAATTGTGTATGTGCGTGTGTGTGAGTGTAACTGCATATAAATTTCTTTTTATTCATAAAGTAAGTAGTAGTTTATTAGTATAAGTACTAAAATACAGTAAATAATAAAATATATACTATGTAATATATAATATATATATATATATTTATATAGTATATAGATATACTAAAAGAGTAGTATTCGAGTATAGAAAGAGTAAATTTTTATTTAAATCAAATTATAAAATCTAATAAAAATTATAATAGTCTAAAAACTCTAAGTTTGTTTGTCATTAGGGAAGAAAAGAAAAGCAAAGTAAAAAGAATTTCGTATATTAAAAGAAAATTCAACAATGCAATAATAACTTTTTATTATATTTAGTTACGTTTAAAAGAAATATTTTAGATTTTTTTTTTCGTAATCATTTACAAGTACTTAGACTTACTTACATTATTATATTATTAATTTTTGTATAATAAAAGTATGTATGTACAAATATAATAAATAATAAGTAGATATATTATTTTGATTTAATTGGGGCTCTTCAAAAATTATCATAAGTAAAGCTATCTCACAAATATCTACTACATAACTACATACCTTTGTACAATGCATTAAAATATTATATTAAATGAAAGCAATTTGTATAATAATTTTTTTTTTCCATAAAGGACACAAGAGAATAAAAAAATTTATATACAATATACTTATGTATATATACATACATTATATATGTAGGTATATGATATATATATCAAAAAATTGTAATTGGTATCATTCGAAGAGTAAGTTAGTTACCGTAGGCGTTAAAAAAAATGAATAAAGTGTTAAAAAACAAAATCAATACTCGAACAACAACTCTAGGGTTGTATATAATTTCCATTTTAATTTAATCATATTAATATATACGTACATACAACATATTTGTACACTTTTTTTTTTTTTAAATAGTTAATATAATATTGTGAAGTAAAAGAGAATAATAAGTAATTAATATAATAATGGTATATAAAATTAAATTGAATCGGTCATTTCAGAAATATAATAAGTCACTAATTTCATATTTTGCAGAAATTATTAAAACCTTAATAAAATCAAAACTATAAGACTTACTTATTTAATATGTTTTGTTAATATGAAATTAATTTAGTTTACCTATCTTTGAGAATTTGATTGTAATAACCATAACTTTCAAATTAAGTTTGTTCATATAATCGTTGTTAACTTTACATAAAAACTTCAACATTATTGTAGTTTAGTTTTAGAGAGTGCAGTACAATCATTTGCACTAATTTTACAAATTTTCACATAACTAGTTTAATAAATTTAATTATATGATATCGAAATTATCTATCTAATACAATCGAACTGCAATGTTTGCACTATCATTTCTGTAATAAATAAACTGTAATTCTATATAGTTAGTTATGTAATTTCAAAGAAAAAGTGCAAAAAAAATTTTCAAAACGTCAATGCACGAGAGGTATTGAAACCTGGAACCTTCTGACTATTATACTGAGATAACATAATCACTCTACCATATCGAATTTTACAGAAAATTTGTCAAATTATAAATCAATTTTATTATTTACTGGTTTACTAACAGTTTACTGATCGAACCAATTTTTACTAATATAGATACTGCTTGTATTTACTCCAAATTTAATGAAGTACTAATAAAATAATATAATGCTTCTTGATTGTTTAACAATATTTTGGGCTTACTTAGGTTTTAGATCATAACAAAATATCAGTAAAATTTGATATTGTAAATTTGCTGAACTAAACTATCCTTTTGCAGACTATAAAAAATAATTTTTAAATTATTCTTTATTAATAAATCCATAATTAGTTATGACAAAAATTGCACTTGAGATATTTTTGCAGTACACCGACGTTATTTGTTTCAAAAAGAAATTAAAAAACAAATTACTTTATTTGAATTGGAACTATTGTACATTGGATTAAAAATTTATCATTTAAAAAAATATAATTATATTTATATATTTACATTTTGTTAAAAATTAAAAAAAAAAAAAAAATTAGTAAATAACTATGTATGTACTTACTTACAGTAATTGAGTGAATTATTTATACTAAATTATTTTCTTTACTTACTAACATACTTACTTAACTACTTCCTAATCTTAAAAATTTTAATTTTAAAACTCAATTTAAGTCAGTATATCTGTCACGAATAAATATATATATATATATATATATATATATATATTGTTATATATATGTATATAGATTAATTATGTATAGCTTTTATTTTATGATTTTTTCTTCTAAAATTATGTGAAATTACTTTTTGTATTTACATTATATTATATAGTTATTATGTACCTGAATAGATAAGCACTTAACCTTGTGTATCTGTCATTTAAAACATAAGTATATTATATCTATATATTTATATATAATTCCAACTGACAATTCATTTACGGATATTCCCATCATAATTTTTTTTATGTTTTAGATGAATACAAAAAAATAATTTTAAAGTAAATTCATATTCATTTGTACATATCTTTATTAGTTGAATATGTAAGTACATATATATATATATCTACTTAGGCTCATATAATTATTTATATTATATATACTTACTATATCATAAGTATTATGTTTAAAGTTATTTTCATGAAATAAAAAAAAAAGTATGTAAGTGTAAAGTAACCTGTTCATAATAATTATTTTTTTTTTTTTATATTGAAAAATAACAATTTATTTGATAATTTATGCTCTAAATAATAGTTA
The DNA here is from genome assembly GCA_963942445.1 of Argyra leucocephala. Taxonomy (NCBI): domain Eukaryota; kingdom Metazoa; phylum Arthropoda; class Insecta; order Diptera; family Dolichopodidae; genus Argyra; species Argyra leucocephala. The sequence continues at coordinate 107,190,318 of OZ012681.1, forward strand.
AAAAAAGAGTATTTAAATGTGCAATATTTATTATGTATATATGTATATAATATTATTATTTTTAAATAAATAACTTTACTTTAAAATTATTATTATAACTTGCAAATACTTTCATTAAATTATATTATACTTTTGTATATACATATATTATATATAGAACTATTTGTCGAGTAATTATTGTACTTATCTCTACTTAAATGGAATTTCTTATCATTATTTTAGTTTTTTTCTCTTTAAATTCAATTTAAATAACACTATATGTTTTTAAAACTTAAGATCCTTCTTATTTGCTTCATTATAATGTTCTTATTATTAGTTACTTAATGCTTTTGTTCGTTCTTAATATACTTACTTAACTACTAGTTTCCACAATATGTTCTAATTACTAAATGATATATTTATTGGGATCTAGATATTATTCTTAGATATCTGTTGAAAATAAAATTCAAATTCTATATTTCTGTAATTAACGGATTTTTATATACATATACATACTCATGTATATATTTTGAATATTTTCAGTTTGAATTGCTTCTAGACATCCCTGTTTGTGTCTTCATATTATATTTGAGAAGATATAAAAAACGTATGGTGGTTCTCTTTCAATATTGGCTTTGATTTAATTTAATATTTTATTAGAAATTTTTTCTGCGAATTGTGTTATCCAAGTACTTGGAATTATTTCATAATGTAAGCGTTTGTTATACCATTACTTATCCAAAGTTAATTTCTGGTTATTAACTTTCATCATTAGTTCTGTGTCTTAATGTCACATTGGCAAATGTAATTTTACTATTATTTATAAATCCTTAAATTTCGTTTGGTTATGCATGTCACTTTCTTTTTGCTGTTAAGATAAAAGTAGTTATTGATTATAAACCACAATAGTATTGAAATTTTAAATTGAATTGTTTTTTTTTTTTTAATTTTTTTTAAATTTATTTTAACAAACATTTTTATTTAACAAATAATAGTTTCTATTGTTTAGTTTATTTGGATTAAATAAGTAACTAGATAGTTCCAATCGAGTAGGCCAAAAACGTAAATTTTTTCACGACGGTTACTTAATATTTTTTTACGACGGATTAAATAATTGTATAACTAATATACATTACATACATGTACATATTATATTGTATAATTACAATTGATAAAATTTATTTTAAATAAACACATTTCTCTCTCTGTCTGCAATTTACAAATTAAATAATTGTTATATGCAAGGAAAAAAAATAGTTTCATGTACTTAATTACCTAATCACGTAACCGCACTATGTTGACTGTCCTTAAAAATAATAAAATTTGCAAAAAATTCCTTGACATATTCTCATAAAACAAAAACAAAAAAAAACCATTTTTTATGTTTTATTACTTGCGAATTTTTTTTTTTATTTCTTTTTTTTTTTACAGTTATTTAGTTACTCAAGGTGTGCCCTTATAATTTTCTTTCCATGTGGAACTTATACGTATATATCGCATTTAACTATTAGCTTATTAAGCGTTGTTTTCTAATAAATTTGCAAGTGGATATTTTATTTTATTTTAATTAATCTATATTTTTTTTATTGCTGCTTAGTTACGCAAATTTATCATTACAAATATTTCTTAGATCAATTTTTATTTAATTTCAGAACTATATTCATATACAAAACTATTTTATAAAAACGAACTTCCTTATGCTTCTAGGTATTTCCTAATGCATAAATTCAATTTTTAACATATAACATATTTATTTGTTAAATAAAATAAAATTATAATACATTATGTACTTAAATTTTAATTATATATATTTTTTTTATTTTCAGGTTAAAAGGATGTCAAAATTAAATCAATAAATATAAAAAAGAAAACATTTTAAAAATAATATCAACAACGGTCTGAAATAAAATGTGCCTTAAAAATAATTTTTTAATAATCAAAAAATAATATTTCCGTCGATTTAGAATAACTCTTGAGTTCCATGCTAAAATAATAAGAAAAGAAAATTTAAAATTAAATATATAATAATTTTTAAAAATTATTAAAAATGAATAAAATAACTACAAACAGTTTAAAAAAATTCAATAAAACTAAAACTTTACAATTTTTAAATTCAATCAATTGTCCATTATTGGTATATAACCAGTAGAAAACTAAAAAATAAATATATATATATATATATATTCAATATATATATATATATATATATATATATGTATAAGTAAAAAATTAAATTTTATTGTTTTAAAAAATTTAACGAATATAACTTAATTATTATTAATAAAAAAAAATAAAAGAGTGTATAATTATTTAAAATTAAATTAAAAAACGAGTGCCTAGAACAAATCAATTTTTTTTAACATTATTGAAAACACCAAATTCTAACAAATATTTTTTCTTTGTTTTAACTATTAACATAATTTTAAAAATATTTTAAAATGGATAATACAAATTTGATAAATACAAATTTTTTCGTTAATTTATGCGAACGAAGGCATAAAAGTATTAATATAAATAATAATAATTATAATATTACTAATAATCATAATATTAATAATAATAGTAATAATAATAGTAATGATGATAATGTTAGTGGGAGTAGTTGTAGTATTTATAAAAATAATAATTACAATAATAAACATTTAAATTCTAATTTTAATGATAATAATAATTTAATAATAAATAGTTCATTTAATAATAAATTAAATAATATTAATTGTAATAAAACAAATAGTAATTATAAAAATAATTTAAATAATAATTATTTATGCAATAATATATGTTTTTGCCAAATTTGCTCTTGTTTATTAAATTTATGTTTCTATTTTAATAAATTTAATAATAATAATAATAATATTAATAATAATAATAATGATAAATATAATAAAAATTATAATAATAAATTTAATAATACAAGTAAAACAATTGAAACATTTTATAGGTTCCTTGCACGTTTTTCTGGTAAGTAAAAAACAGAAAATTTTATTTTATTTTTTAATTAATTTAATTAATATGATTTAATTTGTTTTATCATTTAATTTAAACTTTACATAGACAAAAATATAATATTTAAAAATCAAGCAATACTATCGATAAAATCAATAAGACCAATTAATCAGAGCGGTCCTAACCCCTTTATTATCGCAACTCAAAATTTTCTAATGAAAGCAAATTAATTAAAACTATTTTTGAACCTTTACGTAGCATCTGTTCTATTTTAATTATTTTGTATTTTAAGTAGGAGATTTTTATTCAATAAATCATTGATATAGATATTATAGGTCTAATATTTAAAATAAAACTAAACAATTTTTTTTCATATAATTTCTAGTAGCTAAGTAGAAATACCTGTTCGTATATTTTAGATGCAATATATCCCTAGCTGAATTTTTTGTTTTTTTTTTTATAAAATTGAAATGCATAAATTGTTGGACCTTTGATTATAATATGTCAAAATGTCATAATCTTTGCACCATAGGTCGATTTTAAAAATTAACAAATAATTGTTATATAAATTTAAATATTAATAAATTATAAATTAATAAAATATTTTGTAATCAGTTCAGGGATAAATCACGAAAGTTCTATAAGTATAACAAGTATAAAAAGGAAATTGTCTAATTATTTAAATTCGAAAGGTTTGGTTTATTTTTTCGTTTCCTTTTAAAATTTCTATAACTAGGCAACTTCCTTTTTATACTTGTTACTTACACGTTTTTGTTTTTTTTTTTTTAATATTTTTTTTTAAATTGAATCTATATTGCACCTTAAATTGAATATATGGAAATATTATTTCGACTTGTGTTTTATATTAATAATTATATTCCATTATAGTTATTGGTTTTTTCAGTTTGGACAGAGAATGTTATTAATAGAAAGAATGTATGTAAATGCTTATTATTAATAGATTTTTATTTTTTATTTCATTCATCAAAATTTTATTTTAATGTTATTGACCTATTACGAATAGTAAAACTAGAAAATGAAAAAAGCCTATCCTAACTATTTTATATATCTTAACACAAATTCTATTTTTATTCTTATGTTTTTTTATTATTTTTCTATAATTAGAGTTAATTTTTGATTTATTTCAAAATATTCCTTTATTCATTCATACATGACATATAATATATATGTATGTTTGTATGTAAAATTAAAATAAATATGCAAAAAATATAAAAATTAGCTTTTACCACCCCCCAACAAAAAAAATTAATTTTAGCAAGCCTACTTTCTTTTTGTTGACTATTGAAATTTTATTTTTATTTTTTTTTATATATACATATATATATATACAAAAAAGGACATGAATAAAAAAAAAAAAAAAATAACAATAAAAATTCTAAAAATAACCAACAGAAACTTTAATTTCTAAAAATTTTTAACTATTTAATTTATCTATACTATCTGATTGCAAATTAAAAATAAAAATCTATTAAAGACAAAATACCAAAAGGGTGTATAGGGTTAGTTAATGATGAAATTGATTAGATCATTCTTTTACATTTCCAGACAATCTAATTATGCAAATACACGATTTTCATACTCCTAAACAAATGAATAATAACAATTCTCTAGATATTCCTTTTTCTCTCCCTTTCTTTCAATTTTCTTTTTTAATTTTGTTGTATGCCAAAACTACAAAACAAACATCTTCAACACTAACCAACTGTATGTAAAACAAAAAAATAACAAAAAATAGGTTAGGTATAAACTATTCCTATTACAAAATTAATATATAGTATATATATATATATATATATATATATAACTATATATGAATGTACAATGTAACATGTTAATGTATGATGTGATGACTTCAAAAAGAAAAAAACAATTGAAGAAATGTTATATTTCGCATACAAAAGATTGTAAATGTCAACACACTTCAAATTAACGAAATAAAATCATTAAAAAAAAAATAATGAAAATTACATAAAACCAGAGTCTCTCAACATTTTTTGTATTAATTTTTGTTAATTAATTAGTTTTGTTGAATTCTTAATTTATTAATCATAGTTCATTTAGTTTTGTTCTTTGATTAAGGTTAGTAGGATAGGATCATGCTTGATAGAGGTTCAGGTTCATTATTCACTCAGTTCCATTTACTAATGACAGTTCGTATACGTAATCACAAATTTAATTCCGTTGGTTTAATATTTAACAGATCACAATCATGTTGGGACAATAAACATGTGTACATAACTATACATATTGGAATGAGACTCGAATCAGAAACGGTTCAACAATATTTCTGCAAGAAATATGTACTAACACAGTGAATCTGTTAGAGATGTAAATCTCCAAGTCTGTATATTTTTTTGTAATGAGGATTTATTAAATTTTGTTGAAATTATATCTTACAACACTGATATACGTAAAATCGATGGAAAATGTATTTATTTATGCATCAAAATCTCAATTTCTGATATTATTTCTCATTTCTGTACAAATAAATAAGTAATACAAAATTTGTTATAATCTAGAAATTTGTTCGTTAATAAAATTTCACGAAAGAAAAAATACAAAATAGGAAGATTATCGATTAAAGCAGCAAACGAAGCTAAAACTATGCATAAATTTTATTTATATTATATATAAATATTATATTATATAACTATATATATTTTTTTTTATACAAATAGCCAAATATTAGGTTTGAATTTTTTATACATAGTTTGAAGTAGGAAGGCAACAGGAAAATATTAGTATTCTTTTCTTTGTATAGGGACATTTCGGTCAAAATTGGTAACGTTCATCTTAAATTTTTATACGTATTTTCTTTTACTAATTTTTCAATTTTGAAAAATATGATTAAATATCTGAACGATTTTATCAAATTAATATTTTATTTTTTGCTAAGTAACATCAAAAATGACCTACTCTTAAAAATACGATAAAACGATTAAATTTCCATTTCTATTATGAAATAACATCTTATTTTCAAATAAGCAAATTAATATTTCACAATTTCTTTTTTATTAACTTCCACTACATATGTAACGATGTATTTTATTATAATCTATGTGAACATATTCATGACGTATCACTGATGATGGCTTCCTAAATATATTTTGCGTCACTAAAATTTTTATTTGATTTCATTTGCCCTTCTTCATATTTAATACTTAACAGTTTAATGGACGTATCTTTTATTTTTTAATTACAAAAAAAATATGATTAGCTAGTTGAAAACCGGTGATAAATTTATGTAAATTTCATACATATATATGTATGTATTTGTACATAATAAATACTTAATCAAAAATAAAATCAAAAATAAAAGAATTAACGCAAGGAAGTAAGTAAAATTTACCATGCTTATTTTTTTATTTTTTAAATGATGACGACTTATTGTTAACTTTTTTATAAACAAATGAGTTCAAATTTATTACAAAATGAAATTAAGTTATAAAAAAAAAAGTAAAAAATCAGAATGGCAAATAATATAAATGATTTTTATAGTTTCATACATGTACGTACACATATGATGTACGGTGGTGTATAATAATATTTAATCAAATTTTTATTTAGTTTTGGAATGAAGTAAAGAAAATGTAACTATATATGAAATTAAATTAAATAGTTACTGTTTTGGTCAATTCACAATTGATTCCAAATGAAAGAATAATTCGTCCTTATAAGAATCATTTTGTCTTCTAATAGCAAGTGTATCAATTCTCAAAGGCTTATATGATACCAAATCGATGAATAACATGATTAATCGTGTATAGTTACAGTATGTAATACAATTGGGTTTATAACACTTTGACTGAAAGATAAAATCTGAAAAAGGGCAGAAAATGTCAAAATATCGAATGTTACAAAATCGTAAAAAAAAATTCTTTAAATTATACAAAAAAAAAATTTTTTCTACAAAAACATTACAAATTAGTTACATACTTATTTGACAAAAATCTAAATTATATGTGTTTTTTTAGTATAAAATCCGAATTTGTTTTGTTTTTGACAGGTAGAATTACCTTTTCGTGCGTTTTAATTATTTATTTATTTATTTTAAGTTTAAATCAAGCAGTAACATGATGTACATACAAATGTACGTTACAAATTTACAAATTTAAAAAAATTACATAATTCTAAATAAATTTTATTTTTAAATTCTTAACATAAGTGTTAAGTACAATATTGCATTTTTACTACATTATTTTACGTCTAATGTTTTCGAATAATTATTTATTAAATATTTGGCTTATCCAACTTATTAAATGTGGCAAATTACTACTATGGATTTCATTTCGGAATTGGTCCCACAAAATTTAAATTCGAGTTTTTGCAACTAAAGTATGATAGCTTCAATACAATAATTATGGTATTATTAATATTACTCGTTATATAAACTGTATGTGCTGTGCATTTAGTTAATGTATAACTATTAACATTCGTTAAGTTAATGTATTTTAAGTATTAACTTTTCGTTTAGTTCATGTATATTAACTGTATAGTTATGCGTTCAGTCAATGTATATATTAAGTATATATTAAGTGCATTTAGTTAAGGTATAATTATATTAAATGTACATTCGTTTAGTTAATGTATATTAACTGTGTTATGCCTTTGATTACATATAAGTATGTACATATATTTATTTTTTATTGTTTCATATCGATCACATTTTTTTGTTTTCTAAAATTGAAAATTTAGTAAGAGTAGAACTGATTGAATAAAAGTTTATCATAGAAATTTTTAGAATTGGACTCAGTTTAATTGATTGTGAATGTGTTGAATAAAAAATACTCTTAATTCAAATTTAATTAAATGTCAATTGGGGTAATTGCAGAAGACAATTGTAACTGTTAAAATATAAAATAAGTACATTGTGTTTCTAGAACATGAATATTTTTGTGTATAAAGCATGCTTGAAGATACTCAAATTTCAAGTCAAAGTTGTGTATTATTCGTTTATTATGTTATCGCTTAAAGCCTCATCTTTGGCTTAACTTAAAAAAAAGTACAAAATGGAACAGACACGAAATCTATAAATTCATACTATACAGCAGAACCGGATATTTTTTAGTTCTTGAAAGGTTAAACAGGAGACTTTTTAAATTTAAAATTGAATCACTTTAATTCAGTTTGTAGGATTAAGTCTCCTTAATTAATTTAAATTTCCCCTTCTTTGTGTAAACGAGTAGAGGTACACCGTTTCATTATTATTGTTTTATTTAATTTATTTTTTATTTAATATGTAGAAAAATTTAATTATATTTTTATTTTTATATTTCTAAGTAGATGTATAAGTACATATATATATAATTTTCTAATTTATTAGCTGTTACTTTTGTAACTTTCTTTTAATTTTGTTTTTGAATTGTGCAAAAGAACGTAATATGACGAAAGTTTTACTTAACGACGTTTAGTTATGTTTTTTTTTATGACGACAACAATATTTAAATATATATACATGTTAATAAATAATCATACAGTTGCTCATCAAAATTTTTATACTTATGTGTACATGTAATGTATGAATTTTATGTGATTATTATTATTAAGTATATATATGCATATATAATATATATATTACTTTCTTTCCTTTCTTCTTCATTTTATTTCACTTTTATTTTTCACTTTACATAAAATATATATATATATATATATATATATATTTATATATAATTTTCAAATTTGTACAATATGGTAGAACCGATTTAATGGCTCAATGGACTCACCTGTCGTGCTTAAACTCCATGAATATTTTTATATGTTAAAGGTTCATGTTTTAATAATTTGAATGTGTGTGTGTGTGTGTGACTTTTATCTTGTCTTTTTTTCTTTTGTTGTTTTATTAATAATTCTTTTTCGTCATTATATTATGATTGTGATCATCATCATCATCAAGATCATCATTTTCAACGCCATCATTTGTTTTTTTTTTTTTGTTAAGAATATATGAATAAAAAAGAAATGAAATATTCAAATTGGTATTTCAAATTTGATTTTCCAATTGTAATAGTTATTAGGTCAACCATATGACAGCCCTACATTATTAACAAAGGTTAAATAAAGTACCAAAAGTAAGCAAAATGAAGGTTTAATTAGAAATGTTAAACTAAAATGAAATGCATTTGTAGTCTAAAGCTTGATTTAAGTTAATTCATGTAATTTTTATGTCAATATTAGATGAATACTTCTGCATAAATTGATAAATTTCATTTCATATAACTGTCATCAGAATCAGTAACACTATTCATACCATCCATTCACTCATTATTTTTTTTATATAATAATGAATGAATGTTATTAGGTATAATAATTCATCCTTTTCGATCTTCTATTTAGTTTTAATTTTATACATATAGTCATATAGAGCATACAATCATATAGAATTCATATTATAATATCTAAGTAGAATTTATGAATGACTTTTGATATAATTTGATCTACTTAGCATATCATACGTATAAATACATCAAGTATATAAGTATATGTATAAATTATGTGTACCAATTAATTGAAATTGATAAAACAAAATTTGATTACAACAAAATAAATTAGAATTACAAAAAAAAAAGGATTTTCTAATATCCCAAAGTTGTTTGTTTAGTTTAACCACATTATTTTTCTTCATTTGTTATACTTAGCAACATTGTTTTTCCTTATTCATTGTTATTGTTATTCTTTTTTTATTTTTATTTTTTTAACACGAAAATTACTTTTATTTTTTTAATATTTAGTTTAATTTAACAAAAATAACAAAAAAAAAAAACAGTCTTATTAAAATTAAAAAAACAAAAAAAAAAAAACCAACATACCACTTACATCATTATAATCGAAGAGTAAGACACCGGTGCTTCGGTTAACAAAGAGAAAAGAGTTGGGGGAATAAAAGAAAATTTAATTTTAAAGTCACAAAATAAATGAAAAAAAAAAAAATATTAAATTTTTCTTTTATTTTTATTTTTTTTTTTGTTTAAGGTAAACCAATCCATAACCATATCGGTTAACTTAAGTAAATTTTTTAAGAAGAGTTAAAAAACATCGGCAAAAAAAAAATTAAAACAGAACACAGCACACCATCAGTTATTCTTTTTTTTTTTTTTTTTTCGAACACAAAACCGATCAAATTGTGTGTGGGAAGAGGTTTCGATCAATATTAATGATTTCATATCATCGAGGATAATATGCATGTATAAATACTTACATATGCATATAATACACGTACAGTTTAGATTAAAAATGTATCAACATTTTGTAGTTTTAACGATTATATTATCAAAATTATTTTTTTAAAAAGTAATTTATGCTATCATAAAATATGAGCTTTTTAATTGACTTCTAATGTAGACTAAATAATAGCGCAAATCAGTTTAAATTAAATATAAAAGAAACTGTATATTGTATTTCATAGGATCATGCTACTAATTTGATTGTATTTGGTGATTTTATAATATTTTAGACAGTACCTTATCAGCTACTACTCTACTTCTATATTGTTCAAACTGTAAAGTTTGTAACTAGTACATACTTTTTAATAAATATATTTGTATAATATATTTTTGAGAATTTGCATCCGCTTTTCAAATTTGATATTGCATTAATGCTGACTAGGTACTAAATTCTGTATAACTATTAACTTAAAGTATAACTATCTATGCTAAATAAATTGTTGTAAGTTTTTATTTTGAATTTAATATAGCAGAAAAATTTTCATAGCCAAGTAGTTTCTGCTATGGATTAGTTATTGACATTTTTCTACAACGTTGAAGATTTAATGATATATATACCTATAGAATATGTTAATTCTAATGTACACATACTTTTGAAATTCACTGTTTTACTTTTATTTTTTATACATATATATATTTAATGTTTCAATAATGAACCTTTAAAACGTCAATATTTAAAGACATTTTGAATAAATTTTCATCTGGTCGAATAATGAGATCTTAAAAGAAAGGAAAAAATAAAAAATACAGTAAAAAAGTGGACGGGACGAATAAAAAGGGAACAACTTTTTTTCTTTTTATAATTTCTTAATTTTTTTTTTTTTTTTGTTCTTAATCGATATTATGATATTGATGGAGAAAAGAAAAACTAGGAGGTCTTCAAGATGTTTTAATTTATAAAAAAAATAATAATGATAAAAAAAACATACAAACAAACATCAAAATGTTTTACAATAAATTCTGGGAATTGATTTTTACGAAATATTAATATTGAACACGTGGCGGCTCATAACTAAATTAACTCTTTAGTTTTTTCTTTTTTTTTTATCTATATACCAACTATATATGTATATGTATAGCTTTTTGTGTATTCAAATGGATTAATTTCTAATTAATTAATATTTTGGTTCAAAATTGCGCAATGTGTTGAAAATTTTTTAAATTTGGCTTTTTTCTTAAATTATATTTAACTTGTCGAAATTTGAAATGTGACGGATTTGTTAATTATAACAATTGAAATATGGTAATTTGAATATAGTAATTGAAAGAAAATTTTTAATATAAAATTCAAGGTTATTTAATCGATCTAATTAGATTTTTTAAAAATAGTTTAGTTTGTTTTAAATTTAAAATGATAAAAATATTTATTTTGTGATGACAACAAACTAAGCTCAAAAATAATTATCGATAATGTAATTTATGATATACGATAATATACTCTTATATGTATATATATATTTATTATAAGATAAATGTCGGAATTAATAATTTTTTTTTATGAAATCTAATACTTAATGAGAAATAATTCGTATAGTTAATATCCATTAATAAAATTGATTTGAATTTATTTTTTTATATGTATATTAAATGATATTTACTTAGATTTAATTATGAATATTTGAACAAAATAAAAATAAATATATAAATCTATTGATAAGAATAGCAAATTAATAATAATTGCGATTGTACATTTCAAATAATTCTAAGGACATCAATTTTGTTTGATAAGAATTTCAATTTAATTAGAATTATTTAGAATGGGTTAATCCTTCAACAAGTCATAGAAGAATAAGAATTATTTTTAATTTGCTTCCAATTCTGTTATAACGAATGTATTACTTGAAATTGAAAGAAATTAAATTTATTGATTTTTTGATTTGACTTGATTGAATGAACTCGAACACATAAATTAACTAATTATTAATTAACACATAAATTAACTAATTATTAAAATGTGAAGAAAATTATAAAAATTGTTTACGTTATAACTAAAACAAATAAATTTATTTTCATTTTTCTAAATTATATATATATATATAAAATATATAAGTATATGCATAAAATTTAAAAATCAATTATAAATTCAATGAAATAAAATTTATTCAATTCTAAACTTAAATTTAGAAAAGAAATTAACTATATTCTATGTTATGTAATATCTATAATATATACATACTTACATATAGTTATATAAATATATAATTTAAAAATTAAAAAGAAAATCATTATTTATTTTTAGATTATATCGCAATTATTGTGACTATAGTAACTATTCTATTAATATTAAATCGTGGTTATTACTTATATATAAAAAGTAAAACAAAACAAACAAAAAAAAAGACAAAAAAAAATCTTAAATTTATTTTCTAAAAAGTTTAATTTTAACTAGCATCATTTCAACAATAAATTTTCCTAATATTTTTATAAATATTTATATGAAAAGAATAACCTTGAACTCGTACAATTACCTATTTATTTATTTTTTTTTTTTTTTTTCACAATCAAAACCAAACAAAATTTATAAATTCTAAATCATCTTTACATTTATTATAACAAAATACTATTTATTCAGAATTGTTTTAAGCCTGCTTCTCTGAGTAAAAAGATTTATTGTTACGTAGGCGACACGTGGTTGACGTCTATTTTTATTTTATTTTAATTTCACAATTTCGCAAAATTTGTTTGGCTATTTAACTCTCTTTTTTAAGTTATGAAATTCAATGATTTTATAACAACACCTTCGTTTTATTTTTATTAATTTTTTTTTTCTAATTCATTACATATATACCTGTCAATCACTTTATATAGTGTATTAACATTTAAAATTCATTATATGTAGGTATTTGATATTGCTATATCTATAGTTAAACAATTTTTATCTGTCTAGCTATAAATGAGATCACAAGTAAAAAAAAAAAAATACCCACCTTTTTAAGTAATGAAGAAAAAATAAAAAATAAATTTTTTCAATTAGTCATCAATGGTGATCGCACTCTGTAAATTACTATAAAGAGAACAACCATAACGACGACGAGTAAAACTTGAAGATGCCCAAAATAACATTTAATACCGGTAGTGTAAAAAAATTTTAACAATTATTTTCTCACAATTTGTCAATATTAAGTTAAAGTATAGTGCTTTTTTTGGTTAGTATGTACTTTAAATACACATTACTATATATCTACTTATAAGCATATACATATATTCTTTTATTTTAATCTGTGTTGATTGTAACACAAGAACAAAAAATAACAACAACAACTGGTCTTTAAAAAATTTAAAAAAAAACCCATAAGTAATTTACTCCAAATTTGTATAACCGAAACAAGGTAGATATTTACTTACTTCTTACGAATTGTTCAATATTAAATAAAATGAGGGTGAGTTATATTGACAAAGATAACAAAAAAAAATACATTGCATATACCTGTTAAGTATATATATAAACGCACAACATAAATAAATAAGAAATGTAATGAACTTTATAAAAAAAATATATAATATAATATACATACATATATATGAATATATATAAAAGTTCAAAGTGCAAATAGAAACTAAATAAATACTCATAATTAGAATAGGACGTGATTAGCGAATTTTTTTTTTATTATCTTAAGTAAACATAAATATCAAATGTATGCATACAACAAGTCACATTCTTAAATACACGATTTTATATATGGATATAAAATGTATATAAGCTTTTACATGCACAATACGCTTATGCATATAATATTTACTTTCATGTATACCTACATACCTACCTGTTCATATAAAGTTTGATTTTTTTTTTCTTTTGCTCAGGTGTTTTCTCACCTTGATGTTAATATTCTTATTCTCATATTATTCTTATCAATAATATATGTGTATATGAGAGATGGTGGCGATTTTGTGGCACTTAATATTTTTTATAAGGTGCAAAAAAAAAAAAAACAAAAAAATAATTCCCAGATGTTTTTCTGTATAACAGTATATATATGTATGACACATTAAATTAAAATTTTAAATATTTTTAAAAATAGGTAACTACACAAATATAATCGATATGATGCATAGAGTATTATCGTACAAATATTTTAAGATATGATACTATAAAAATATTATTCATATTAAAATTAATTAAATATACTATGTATATGTATGTACATAGCTACTTATTTATAGGGAATTTATGATTGATAATTTGATATGTAAACTGTTGGAAAAAATTGATATCTTATGATTAAATTGATATCTTAAAAATGTTAATTTTATTGACATACTTAATTAATATAATATGTATTTGTTAAATTGTTCATATTATGTTCGTATGGATGTATATTATTGTAAATATCATAATCAATTTATCATAGTTATTATTTTCTGTACATAATTTGATTTTGTTTAATAAATTATTTAACTAATTTGCAGAACAACACCTTTAAATTAGTTACTTAGTCATTTACATATATTCGGTTAAGATTAGGTCGGTGTGAATTGTTAAATGTAAAAGTAATATGTATTAAGTATATACATAATATACATATATGAATTTTGATTAATTAATCTAAAATTATTATGATTCTACTTTATACGTCTTTAAACGTCTAAATCTTTTGTCCAACTCTAAAATAGCTAATCTAGCTAGTTAAAATTGAAATTAAAAGTTATAACAATAATGATTTACAGATCAGCATGGTATAATAATTATGTCATTTGATTATTAGCACAACATTCGGGAACTCCAATGGATATTGTACATTTTTTTTTTCACATATTCCTTAAAATTAATTCAGAAAATGGAATTATGCTATGTTATGAAGCCTTAATTACTCTAAAATAGGTATAATATTGTACAGATTTTTGGATTCCGTATGACTTCGTTTAAGGAATGCTTTGTACAGCAAAATTCTGTTGTCCCAATTTAAATTTCTTTATTAACTAATAGAAAAGCTTATGTCCTAATTTAGTGCGCTTACAAATTTTGTGACTTTTCTATATTAGATGCCTATCAAGCTGAATTCTCAATAAATTGACCCAATTCTCTTGCGGTATGATGACTTATTTTTATTGACTTTTATTTTCCAACCGCAAAGCCAGCTTTGAATTTTATTCAGATTTTGTTGTAGAATATTTGTAGCTCATTGTGGATCGATTTGTAAATCCATAAATGCTGTTATCATCAAAGGTTGTTACTCTAACATCTGATGTTGAAATCACATCTGATGCCGTATAGACTATAGGTAGAGTGTGTCTACTCGAGAACACTTTTTTGCCTAATTTGAATGTTTACCAGATTATCTCGAAAAAATCGAAGACATTTCACAAAAAACAAAATGTGTTTAAGTTTAGTATATTATCAAATTAGTAGAAGAAAATAAAAAAAAAAAAATTAAAATAATTCAAATAAGTATCAAGGTCAAATTTTAATTGAATAACAAAATAACAATAAATATTTTTTTCTTATTTAGAATAAAATTTGCTTACAATAAAAAATAAAAACGTACAACAAAAAAATTTCCTTATACATATATTTCATAATTTTTTACATTGAAAATTGCCTATAAAATAAACTAAAATATTTATTTGAAATATATTACTATACTCAGTTCTATATTATAATGTTAAACAAATCAAGCAGAACTATTCTTCCTCAATCATAGAAAAAAAAATACTTATTTGTTTTCTTTTTTCTAAATATACAATTAAATATTTTTAATGTGTTTTTAAACAATCAACGAATTCCAACTGAAACAAATCTAAAAATGTTGAGAGTTTAATGCATGATTTCCTCTATAATAATTTTAATTTTCAGTATAACACTTTATATACAATATATACTTATGTAGTACATAAATATTCTTTTAAAGAAAACTTATTCTATTTCATAATATGTATACTTAGATATTTATATAATATAGAAAATATTTAGTATGTTATATATATATATGTACATGTACCACTACCACCTACTAATTTGACGTAATCAGTATTCTGTATTAGGGTATATAAACATTAAAATAAAACGCCTCCATACGTTGAAATGTTGCGGGCAAAAATATTAAAAATAATAATAAGAATAATAACAATAAGAGCAGTAACAATAAAAAAAATAACCTTAAAAGTAGGTAAGAATGAACTTTTATATACTCAAATTTGTATATATGTATAATTATTTACATATTTTAAATAAATATTTATTTTTACATACATAAGTATATTATACTAAATAGTACATAAAATTTTAAAAAGTACTTAATTATTAAATTTTCAAAATAAATTGTTATACATCATAATAACAAACAACCAACAGCAAAACAAAAACCCAACCCTATTAAAATATTAATTATAAATGACATCATTGATTTGAATAGTTTATTAATATACCTATAATTAATAAAATTTAATTTTATAATAACTGTATTTAATTATATTTATTTTAATTAAAATTAAATTTCCTTTCACTAATAACAGTAATAATTTTATTTGATTGCGCAAAATATACTGAAATGAAGTAGGTATATTGCTCTTGAAATCTAGAAATAAGAAAATTCGATTTTAATTTAAATAGACTATCACTAAAACCAAGTTCAATTAACAATAAAAACTATAATTAACTTTTCAATTTAATTCTGTTCATTTTTCAAGGCATTGCATCCCTACTTTTGCATATATTTTAGTTGTTAATTAAAACATTGTCCATTTTAGTGCCTTAGTGGAATATTTAAGTCAAAAACAATATTTTTCAGCATAGTAACTATACTGTTTAAGATTTGAATTTTTCTTATCTTTACAATATAATGAAATAGTATATAAGTGATATTGTATATCACAGACTTCATTGGTCTAACTGTCGATGAATGCTGACAGCCACTACTATCTACCTATGTATGTTGTGTCGTGCTTTCGTCACAAAAATTTGTGATATGCATAATATTATTATCATTTTAAAGTTTTGTTATATTACACCATCAAAATTTATTTTAGTCTAAATCCAAAAATTCATTCTAGTATTTTGATTGTGACTCACAATTTATTAGACTTACTTTAATAGACTTAAAACCATTTACAAGAATGTACATTAATACATAATTATAATAATATCAGTCGCCAATGAGACGATTTAAAATTCTAAATTTAAATGAAATTCTTAAAAAAAAATATTTATTTTGTCTTTTTTTTTTTTTTTTTTTAATTGAGTTTTGTTTTACTGCAAATTAAAGAAACAAAAAAAAAAAATTGCTTACGACAAGACTTCTTAAAAAAATATTTAGGTAAATTACAAAAAAAAAAAAATTTCATCATTATCATACATGTTATGTAAATATGTGCATATTGTTAAAGTGCATATATGCAAATCTATCTAGATACACTATGTATATTGTAAACTTAAATGCATCAAATGATATACGTAAATGCATATTATATATAACTCAATTCATTCAAAAATAAATCCTATCTATCAAAGTCCCACTTTTCTTAATATCAAGATAATTAATATCAAATGTAGTATGTATATACAATGTTGTACACATTATTATATGTACACGAAATCATGGTAATGAAGTTGTATATTATTATAAGTATAGTTTTTCTTTTCTTTTTTATATTATTTTATTGTTGTTTTATTTTTATTATTGTTATTTATATATAGGTATACATATTATGTATAATTGAATGAACTTGTAGAGTCAGTCAGTCAGCCAGTTGTAAGTAATTTTTGCATAAAAAAATCAAATTTTTTTTGTGTTTATTATAATATGAATGTATTATATATATATATACATTATATATCAAAAATACCGTAATTCTTATTTTTAAATATAATTTAATATATGTATATGTATATATTTATATATATATTTACAAATGTTTTTACTTATGAAATTATAATGTTGTGATTTTTATATTTTTTGAGAATAAATAAGTATTCTAGTTTTACGTTTTAATTATGCAATTTTACAAAGTTCTGTGATTCAGAGATAGATTTTATGAACTATGTACCGATACAAATTTTCTATTCCTTAATTTCTATGTGTACATAATGCATACATGTAATTTTATTTATGAATACATATACCTAAATGCTTTAATTGGATATATCCCTCATACACCAGAGTTTCCAATATACATATTTTTGAATATAAAATGAATAAAATAAATAAAATGTATCTATCTATTCAGAAACAAAAAAAAAAAAAAACAATAAGAAAAATTAAAGTGTGTACAAATATCTTCATTCATAGCTGAAAATTATTTTTTTATTTATTTTATTTTTTCATTCTTATTTTTGTAATTCTTTTTTCCTTGTCTTTCATTAATGAAAAACAAAAATATATAATAATAAGAAAAAGAAAGAAAAAGCAATAAGAATTTTTCAGAATCGTCGTGTAATTTTATGTGATACTCCTATACACATATTCGTATAATATTTT
Source organism: Argyra leucocephala (assembly GCA_963942445.1). NCBI lineage: Eukaryota > Metazoa > Arthropoda > Insecta > Diptera > Dolichopodidae > Argyra > Argyra leucocephala. The sequence continues at coordinate 107,208,901 of OZ012681.1, forward strand.
AACGACCTTGTCGGCAACTTAGTTTTGTTGAAATATCAACTAATTTTTTTTTTGTTTTTTTTTGTTTTTTTTTTTTGCTATATGTACCCTACTGTATTATACACATATGGAAATTTATTTAACTGTCTTTTTAACGCGTGGTTGTTACTTTTTTTTTTTTATATATATTTTATTATTTTGTTTGTTTTCATTTTATTAATTAATAATTCAATTTTTTGTTTTTGATTGTTTTAAGTAAAATGTTAATAATAAGGTGGTATTAATAAAAATAAATATATATGTATAACTATGTATTTTTATGTTTATTTCCATTTGTATGGATGTATATTTGTAGTAATAGTTATTTTATTATAATAGTACTTAAATTTTGTATACCTTTTGTTAAATTTTATGTTTATTCATTTACATTAAGATTAGAAAGAGAGAATTTCCAGATACGTATATATATAATTTTTTTATTTTTAATAAAAATGATAAAGAATATTTTTGTGTTGATCGGCTCTTAATTATTAAAGTTTCAATACATTGATAACAATATCTTTATTGTTTACCATTCGGAGTAGTCATTAGAGTAATTATTGAAGTTTCGATAGCCGTTTTACACTTATAAAAACATATAAATATGTATATATATGTAAATTTATTTTGAACGAACCTGTAACTTCTTGAAACCGTTCAACAATTATCTAAAATTGATTTTTGTGCTTTCGATTCTGTTTAAGCATTCGAAATAAATCACAGACGTTTTCTGACTAAACTCAAACATTCTGTTTATATGTTATAAATCACCGGTGAACTTTGACCAAATTCGAAGCAATGAAATTAAATCAAAAAATTGTTTATCATAAACAAAAACTTGAACTCATCAGTAGTTATTTATAGTATTATGGACTACAACCCCTGGTTTTTACTATGATTGATTTTATAATTTATTACTAGATGTTGCAAAAACATAGTTATAAAAAATCAACCACAAATTTAAACGTAAAATCTGTTATACATATTTACATAAAATAAATAAATTATCTAGATAAGCAAAAAAAAAAAGTTTAGAAAAAAATCATGACTTCAATTTACTCTCGCTTATCATCAACAGACAATCATTTAGAATCTTTATATTATTTACTATAAGTAAATGGTTCATTAACCTACACGATAACTTAAAACTATAACTTAAAAATGATGTAGATGAAAAAAATCCCATCATCAATTTACTCTCTCTTATCATCAACAAACAGCGACTTAGAATCTTTATATTATTTACTATGGACCATGAACAGACACTGTAAGTTAAAAAATGATTGACACAATTAATGACCGTTTTCATGCATCCATGCATATTCTTACAGATCGTAACATCTGAGTATTTACTCTGCAATTGTCCTTCTTTCTCACCTACTTTGATATTAAATAAATGCTTAAATAGTTCTCTCACAATACCAATATTCACATATATTTCATATAAATTACTTATTCTTGAAATATTTTGTTTTTAAATTAATTAATTAATTTATCAAATGAACATTTTTAATGTTTTGTTTTAAATGTTTTTTTTTTTTGTTTTAAAAAATTTTAAACATTAATTTTTGTTAATTCATATTCATTCAGTTTTATTGAAATTTTATTAATACATATTTCAATTTAATTCAGTGGGTGGGTTACTTTTTGGTGTTGTCACAACAAAAAAAAAAAAGCAAAACAAAACAAGTGTCTTATTAAATAAAAATTATTTCATTCAACTTTAACAACCTCCGGTATATTTGAATTTTCCTTAAATAGCGTGTATGTAAAAGAAAAAAAAAGTACACAAGTTTTAATAATTTGCATAAGTAAATGAATGAATAATCTAGATTTTTCTTGTATAATAAATATTGACCTGAATATAAAATATAGTTATAAGATATATACATAAACATATAGTTATTATGTTATATGCACATTATACTGTTGTCTTGATTATACTTAATTTATAATTTCGGGGGCGATTAATTAAAACTTTTTTTTTTGTTATAGTTATTTAAATATATGTATATATATATTTTTTTCTATTTAAAAATTTAAAATCATTTTTTTTTTTTTATATATTCTCTTCATAAATAATTAATTTGATTTGATCCGTAAATGGAACCTTAAAAAGATGTTACAGTTATTTCAAAAAAATTGGTTCATAATTCACACTGATGTTTTTCGGCTTTTTTTTTTAAATAATTTTTTAAAATATTTAGTTTTTTTGGATATATGATATTTGTATTTATTGAGTAATATATATATATATACACGGTATGTTTGATTGAACCTTACATAATTTAAATATTTTGATTTAATTTTCATTTTGGTTATGTATAACATAACTTTTGACCGTGATTTGACTTAGATGTTATTTTGGTAAAAAAACAGAAAAAAAAAATAAAAATTAAATTAATTTAATGTGGTAATCGTAAAATCATCATTAAATATTATGGTTATATATAAATCAAAACTATAAATTAATTATAATTTATGATTTAGTTAAATTTTATTTAATAAAATTATATAAGTTTATACTTATATGTATATGTATATGTACAAATACTTGCCTGAAGATTATCATTGAGTTATTGAATTTCATAACGAAGTATTAGAACGTATTGGTTACCATGCAAGAAGGGTTGAACTAATTTCGAATGACTTTTGTATAGAAACAAAGGAGATGAAGTTGGTCTACAGCTTCTCTAAACATGCCCAACCCTATATACCTCATAAAATGTAAATCTAGAATCAGCTAGAAATCTTCTTTCTTAACACACTGGATACTCTTCTAGATATACTAAAATCACGGATCTTCATCGTTTTGTAATTAGCTACAATTGATTTTAACGAGTAATTTTGCTTGCCATTAGGCTTACACTTCCTTCTAATAATGTTTGAACAGCCTGTAGAGCAAAAAAGATAAAATTGTTATACAATACAGCTTCTCAACATGCTCTTTCCTGTATCATAAAAGATATCACTAAATCCATTTCGAATCTTCTTTCTAAGTTTACTGATTGATCTCCTATGTACTAAAATCTAGGACCTTCACCATTTTGTGAAAAGCTAAAATTTTTATTTTAACAAGCAATTTTACTTGCCAGAAGACTTGCACTTTCTTTGAATGACTTTTGAATAGCATGTACAGACCAATGCAAGGATGACATCGTCTTATACCTTATCTATACCTGCCCAACCTTATATCATAATAGAAAAATCTATCTAGAAGTCTTGATTCACTCAGTGATCTTCCAGGTATTAAAATCCAGGACTTTCGCCGTTTTGTCTCAGCTTTATTTAAATTTTTTGATTTCGTGGTATCACAATAGTCTTCTTTTACATTTAAGTGTGTCGATTTTATTTACTTGATCATCATCATCATTCTTCTGCAACCCCATCCGCTGGACATAGGGCGGAAATACTTACTTACCAGTTTTAATTAATAAATTTGTTAAAATTATTTTTTTTTTTATTTAACACAACATAACAGTGTTTTGATATTGATAACAGTAAATTAAGTATGTATGTATAATTTTATATTTGTTTTTAAGGTCATTATTTCAATATCTGCCTTTCTTTGATTAATTATTTATTCCTTTTTTTATTTCGTTGATTTCGATCTTAGCTTACTTCAATAGCAATTTTATCGACGCATTATTGTATAAAATTTAATATATGTATGTATGTTTTCTTATAACTATTAACTATTATAACTAACTATGTAAGATCTACTTTTACTAATAATTATATTTAACAATATAAAATCGAACCTCTTTTCACTAATAAATTAATTTTTATTTTGTTACAATACTAATTTATGTGTAGTCTCAAATCATTGATGAAGGAAGTAAATTGCTTCCAAAATATTTGTAAAATAAAAATTAATTTATTTGTGAAAGGAAATTTAATTTTTAATTGCTAAATTATTAAAATATTACTAAAAACAAATATTAATTCATTATCAAAAATAATTATTAATTATATTTTTTTTAATTTTTCGACTTTCCATTTTATATGCAATATTATAACTTTGATTCAATCTACATCAATTTAATTCAATTTAGTCAAACAATATTATAAATTAACTCTTTTGAATCATATATTTTTATATTTATAAAAACAAAATACTTAAATAATTGTTTAATTTAATAAATTCTTCAAATATTTTTCCATTTACGTACATACATTGAATCATGTTCAAGTTTTCTTAATAAATAAATAAAAGATAAAAAAAAAAGTATGTAATTCGAATATAAAATTTTTCAATATTTTTAATACAATTTAAGTACTGTCTGCCAAATAAATAGCTAATCTTTAACAATTTTGTTGATAAACAAAAACAACATTATTTTTTTTTTGCCAAATATTTATTATGAATTACTATTTTATACTATTACAGTATAGAATGTATTGTTATGATTCATAAAAAAATTTTCTTTAATCAAATACATCCGGTTAACCAATTTATGAATGAATGATTCAGGTACATAACAGTAAAAAAAATAAAATAAAATCCGTCCAAATTCCGGAAGATACTAAAAAATTAATAGAAAATACTATTACTAGACATAGTTAGTTATGCAATAGTATAGGTTGTTTTTTTATATATAAGTTATAATATTTGATTAAATTAAGTAAATTGATTTTTTTTGTTTCTGTTTTTGTTTTTTTAAGTAAAAATTAAACTTAATTAATTATAGGAATAAATTTTTAAACTTTTATAATTATGTATTTTAATTTATTTTTTTGCGATGATTCCTAATATTATGGTAATTAATATTATTTTTTTAAATTGATTAAAGAGTCGATGCTGTCAATATAAATAAGTTAATTTTTTTAAAAATAAATAAATAATAAAATAAAATGATTATGTTGATCCCGCAAATTCCGTGGTTATTTAATTTGCATGAATATTTTGCATGAGATTTGATTATGTAGGATATTGCAATATAAAATTCTTATTGTTACTACAACACTTTTGTTGGGGATAAATATTTTAATTACTATAAGGACTCATTTTTCAATTATGTCAATTAAACTACATATTTGATAAATTGTGTTGGATAAAAAAAAATTGAAGGAATTTCATAAACAAATGAATATTGGATATTGTAAAAACAAATACATCTGCATACTTTGCAATGTTAAACTATTTTCAATTATTTTTTGTTAATTATTTTTTATTGTTTAATATAATCAATACATATTTTTGCTGAATTTTACATTAAATCAATAATAGTGTTAATCAATGACATCGACCTGCAATTCTACGATACTAAACGGGGCAGAACAATTGATTTGCTGCAGATTGATCGTACCTACATAGTACTCGCCATAGAAATAAAATTCATATTTCCATATTTTAAGATTTTGTTAAATAATTAATTAATTTGTGAGTTTTTAGTATTTAAATACTTCAAATTATGACTATAGAAATGTTTTCGAAGGCTAAATAAATAAATCCGAGCAATAAAAATAACAAAATTTAGTCATCATTTATATTCATAAATAACTGCTATTATAGATTAGTAGTAAGCATTGATATACTTTGAAAGTAAGTTAGCTTCTGAAATATCGGTATTTGCAAAATAAAAATTAATATATTATTGACTATTTAAATTCGACTTTTATATCCCTTCCATGCCCTAATCGGTTGGAGCACAGAAATGTATTTTAATCATGATGTAGTTATCTCGAGTTCGTTTCATAAAAATATAACAAAAAAAAATATAAGAATATGATAAAAAATGTATAATGAATAAACTTTATAACTAAAATAAGAAAATACACATTACTAACAATTAATATTGAAATAAAATTACCTATATCAATTCACCAATCAATTCATATATCACATACAATACAATAACTAATACTGACATAATCTCTAATAATAATTATACAATTATTGTCAACACATCTGAAAAATTTACGTCAGGCATCTTAACGTCAGGGATGGATAAAATCGCAGCAACATCTCGCGGAATTATGACGTCGTCTTACCACGTAGACGCAGATAGAGTTATCAAAGTGGTATTCTACAGTAGGTCAATCCCATACTTAGACAGTATAAACAGATTAAAAATTAAATTAGACTTTGCCTTGGAAATAGAAATTATAGCAATCGGGTACGATGGAAATGTCAAGTGGAAGCCCTATACTCTCAAAAGGAGTAATAAAAAAAAATTCGAATTTTACTTAATTGTTAAATTGTAAAACTATAAACATTTTTAAAATTTTCAAAAACGAATTTTATATATATATACAATTTCACATATACATAATATATACACTTTTTTCTATTTTTAATACCTGCAATTAAATTAATTTAATGGCCCATTACAATTTTAATTTCTCATTTTATTTACATATACTTAACTATTATAATAATAAATAGTGTTCACGTTAAACCAGGATATTATTATTAAAAGAAGGACTTTTACCTTAACTATATTTTAACTTACCTTGTATATTATATAATTTGCAAAATTGCCAAAATAAATAATCATACTTTTTTCTTTTCCCATTTCCTAGACACCTTTTTTCAGTATGTAAAAACAAAAAAATATTTTTTTCAAATAGTACTTTAGTAAAGAAAATAATATGTACATACACACACACGTCCATTATATTTTTAATTTTTGTGAACTTGAAGAAAATCACATTAACATAAAATATTTTATTTTCAGTAATAAATTAGATTTTTCCTTACTTCTACCTATGAATTTATCTTTTATATTGTACTCGTAGTTATCCTTTTTATTATAAAAAAATCCTTTAAAAAAATAAAAACGCAATTAATTTATCCTTGTCTTCATGTTTATTCATTTGAATTCTTTTTAAGTCTTTAATTCATTTGTTTTCCAATTAAATTTTATAATGAATACAAATACACATGCATATATACATATATATATATATTAATTTAAAGTTTTATAATATTCAGGTGAAAGAGGTCCAACAATAGGAAATTATAATAAAACTAACTAAAAAAAAATAAAAATTAAAATTTTCTTACATGAATTTTAATTAGAATATTGTACTCGTACTTACTGTAAAAGTTCATTGGTAAAATGTTTTTTTGTAAATAAGGTAACTACATAAGTTATTTTAGACACAACTATTTTAAATCGTTTTGTTAAATTTTGTATTTTTCTAATTTCCGTGTAGACAGAAGGTTACTTATTTTAAGAAGAAGCAATTTTTTTAAATTATATATATATATATTCATATTTATATATATGTATTAGATTTTGGTAGGATTATTATGTCGAGATTTTGAAGTGATTAATGGAAACAGTTTTATAAAAATTAAAATTGAGTACCTTTATTTATTTAAAATAAAAAAAAAAAAAATGTTTACCTCTATACTTTCAGTTTATACATAATTTGTATAACACAATTATTAATAGGTTTTGTAACCGTGATTACCGTTTACAACAACTTTGATAATATTATTTTGATTACAAATAGTAATTACAAATAAAACGTACAAATAAATTTTTTACAAGAATCAAAACAAATATGAATTGTAAGTTTTTGTATTTTGTTCAACTGCAATTTCAAAATTGGCAATAGTTCCGAAAAGCTTCATTCTATGTTCATTAAATTATTTTTATTTTATTTAATTATTCTAATTACTAGTAAGTCAGCCCGTTTAAAAACGGGTCCCGAGTAAAAAGATACCGAACTTTTTTTCGAACATAACCATTCAGTGGCCCCAAGAAATTTTTTTTCTAGAAACACTTTTTTGTTATAATTTAAAACAAATTAATAATTTATTTTCCATCCATTTTATTTTTTATCCATTTTTCTTTTTTTTTCACAATTTAATTGAAAGGAAAAAATTTAAAATCTTTTTTTCGAACATAACCATTCAGTGGCCCCAAGAAATTTTTTTTCTAGAAACACTTTTTTGTTATAATTTAAAACAAATTAATAATTTATTTTCCATCCATTTTATTTTTTATCCATTTTTCTTTTTTTTTTCACAATTTAATTGAAAGGAAAAAATTTAAAAATTTAAAAATCAAAAAATCATATAAAAATAATTGAATGGAAAAATATTTTTTTTTAGTAAAAACAAAAAATGTCAAAAAGCGTCATTTACAAACATACAACTCTGGTCTTTTATATAAATAATAATCCCAAAAGTATAGCGTTAAAGTTCGTGTGGAGTGTTTTATTGAGTATGAGGATCAGATCGCCGACCGTCTAACAATAATTTAATTATCATCAATGTCATTGGGTTGTAACTGCATCAGAGGGGTAGGCATAAGCCGGAAAGTTTACGTTTAATTTATGTTAATAGTTTACATATTCACATTTAATAAATTAGCACGGTGGTGGAGGTTATCACATAACACTGCTTTATATGCAATCATGCTAAATTACTTAGACTCCATTAAAATGGTTTTTGCAGAACCTGCAAGATTAAGAAGAGGATGAAACAATTCTATATTTTATTTGCACCTGTCTTGCATTAATTCATAAAAACAAAACTCATTTAGGATCCTATTTCTTAGACTTACTGTGTGTTGAGGTACCTAAATTTGCAGATATCAAAATTAAATGCATCTATCGGTTTGTAATAAGCTCAGTCAATTTAAGATATAGAATCCGCCGGAAGAGATGAGATTCTGTGATACCACAATGGATCTTCTTAGTCTAACTGAGTCGACTTAGTTAGCCAATCGTACCTACATTTAATAAAACATATTTATAAAAATTTTTAAAAATATAGTCTAGGGTATCAAGTGAGGTACCAAAATTAATTGCCTCAATCGATTTGTAATAAGTTCAGTCAATTTAAGAAATAGAATCTGTCAGCTGAAATTAAATTCTGTGATATTACAATGGATCGTATTCGCCTGTGTGTCGACTTGGTCAGCCAATCATATATAGTTACTTACCTACATTTAATAAAATATATTTATAAAAAATTTTAATACTGTATTATGTATAACACATTAATGCGAAATACAATTGCCGGGATCCCAACAGACATTTTTTTTAGGTATTCTAAGCTTTTTCTAAAGCAAAATTTAAATAAAAACGATATATTTATTTTGATCAATGACGATAGAATACTGAACCAGATTGAAAAATCTATAAATCATTTTCCTTTCATTGGGAATCAAACTTGGGACCTTCCGGTTGTTATAAAGAGAATCTACCTACTATATCTCCAGCGTTTTAAATTATATTTTTTTCTAATCGATTTATTTCGAGTAAATTCTCAATGGCAAAGGGTACTGGAACAGATCGATAAACCTATAAAGCATTTTTTTTTCCACCCGGAATCGAACCTGAGACCATTCAATTGGCTCTACACAGGCTCTATCTACTATTCCACCAGTTTGTTAAATTAATTTCTAATCTATTTATTTCGGGTAAACCCTTATCCACTGTTTCGACTTCTTTCAGTAACAAAATTATTTTTCACTTAAAAATAATTCGTCACTCTTTATCTCGGGCCAGGTAATACAACTCCGGCTTCTTTCTGCAACAAAAATTTTCCACCTTAAAATTAATTATCACAATTTCATATTTTAACAATTAAAAATACCAATAATAAACACTTGGACTTATTTTCTTAATTTAAATTCTTATAAGACTTAATAAAAAAAAAATCTAATTTTTTTTATTATTATTTTTGTACCTTAAATGCTAGTTACATATTTTTTTCTACCAAAGATTGATTTTCTTAAAACTTTAACTTTCTTTTCTTAATGAATTTTCATATACCTACCTTTTATTTTTTTTTTCTTCTTCATTTTCCACCTGCTATTTTATTTTTATTTATTTATTTTTTGATTTTTCTCGTTAAACCTCACATATAAAATCAAATTAAGAAACAAAAAAAACAACAAATAACAAATAAAACAACAACAGAAGTTTATTACCATGTGACACGGAAAACTTAAGGAATCAAAGAATAAGAATAAAAAGAAAAATAAAATAAAATTTAACGAAATTTCATAGTTAGTAAACACTTGAAAAGAAAAGAGAGGATTACCCCAATCTTAATATGTTCATACTGTAGTTTTCTGTGGCTAGCTAGTGGAGAAGGAAAATTAAAATAAATAAAAAATAATAAAAAAAAAAATACAAAAATCAACCAGGCAAGTCATTACCTTTATTAGGAGTAATAAAATCATGTACTGGTATAGCCAGTGTTTCATTACCAGAATGATTATTGGTGGTATACCTTATGATGTTATTTACAATTATTTGTTGTTGGTTATATTGGGGGAGCAAGAAGGGGGGTTGTGAATGATTTGAAATCGTCTCAATTGAAATTTTTGTTATATGATTGTTTTTTTATTTTTATTTTTTTAGGATAAATTAATTTAATAAGGGCAAAATACAATAGCAGAGAAGGGGGAAAAAAACAGAAATAATTTTTTTTTATATTTATTCTTATATTTTTTGTTTTAGATAATCGAATCCATCACCGATGAAATTACATTGAACCAGGTGGTAACGATTTTTTTTTCGGTTTTCTTCTGTGGAAGAAACGCGTTTATGTTCCATTTTTTTTTAAACTTAATTTTCTATTATGAATATAGTTTCATAAAAACAAGTACATTTTTTTATATAGGAAAAATAATAGTTAGAGAATGAAGGAAAATGAGAAAAATAAACATTCTGAGAAAATTTATTTTATTTATAAAAAAAAATTGTTAATGTTAATTTGCATTAGTATGGTATGCATTTTGAATTCCTGTATACAAAAGGGAATTAAATAAAGGGAATATTCATTTTCATTTTGTTAATTTTTTTTCTTTTTTGTTTCATATACATATCTATAGTATATAAATTTAAAGGGAGGGTGGAAATTTTATATATATATATCAAATATATATATATATCAAATATATTATATTCATACATAATAATATTGTCAATTACATGTATAACGAATTTTGATATGGTGACAGAAATCATGGTGGATATTTGTTATTTAAAATTTTGAAAAAAGAGAACAGGTTACATTTATATTATGTACAGTTATAATGCCATAAGTTCAGGTGAAACCTGATTTAATTATTTCATTGAACTTCTGTCCACAAAAAATCAAAAACAAAAAAAAAAAAAAAAATTAAAACACCTACATTATATAGTAATTCGTATAATAGATCTAGACGAAATTTTAAATAAAAATGCAATTGGATTTTTATCATGAATATTTAAAAAAAAAATTTTTTAGTTTTTTTTTTTCAATTTCTTTTGTTTTTTGCACATTAAAAATGTCTGATATTGCTTAAAAATGCAATATTATAATAATGTGGGATATCACGAAATAACGGTATTATTAAAAAAAACAAGTAATAATAAAAAACAAAATTTATTTCGAAAAGCTAATAATCCACTAAATTTTTTACCACGATTTATTGGAATTAAAATATGTATACGTATATGTAATTATAAATAATTTAACTAACTTAATTCGGAATTTTATATATAGAATAATTAAAAAAATAACAAAATTTAGTTTAGTTGAGTAATTTAAAATGTTAATCTATTTTAAGCAATAAGTACATAATAAAAAAAGAAATTTTAAATATTTATATTATAATTTCACTTGAATATTTATTTTTCTGCCAAATTAATTCACATTTTTTTTATGATCTTGACAGTAACTTAGGTAGAATCACCTTTTCGTGCTTAATTAAGTACAGTACTGCAATTTTACACTACAATATCTACAATAATTTGAGTATTTTTATTTTAACAAATTACTGGCTTATCTACTCATTAAATGTGGAAAACTACTTCTATTGTCAGGAACTAAGCCTTCTTAAATAGAATAGTTTCATTTTATTTAATTTGTTACCAGATTATATATACTGTCAATTATTTTTTGTCATTTATTATATCCCAATAACAAAGGGTACTAGATCAGCTCGAAAAACCAATGAAGCATTTTTTTTTGCTTCATCGGGAATCGGTTGAAAGGCAGGCGCTCTACCTACTGCGTCACCCAGCGTATAATTTTTATACATTAATTTTTATTTATAAAAAATCACTTAATTTTTAATAATTATATAAAAAAAATTAAAATTAAAATAATGGGAACTGACATTTCAAAGTAGTGGAATTAATTAAGAACAAAAAAAATAATAGTAATTTAAAAGCTTTGAAATAATTAGGTTTTATGTACATATTTATTAACAAATAAAATAATTAAATACTTTAAAATTCAGAGATTTTTTTGAGGACTGTCGTAGGAATACAATATATTCGAAATATAAGTCTTATATATATACATTAAAAAAAATGAAAGCTAAAAAAATCAAAAATGTAACAAATTATTTACAGTTAGCTCTCTGCTTGTGAATATATGTGGGTACTACTCTATTGCAAAAAAAGTTGTCATATTTAAATTGTGTATATTTTTAGTTTGTTTGCATAAAACTTTAAATAGTACTTTCGAAACATACAATTCTTTAGACGGATATAAAAACTTATAGGCGTGTTCGTAGTGGTTGCGCCTGCGCAACAAAAAAAATTTTTTTTTCGTAGTTGCATATCGTCAAAAATTCTGCGCAGATGAAAAGCAGGCGCTTGTGTTCATAGTAATCAGCGTCGGGCAGATTGTGCAGATATTTTAGTGCGCCTGCTTTAGAATGATTTTTAAAGTGCATGTCATTTAACATTTAATAAATAAGAATATCGTGAGAAAATATTTAAGTAAAAAATAAAAATTAATTATTAAAATAAAATAAATGTGTTTATAATAATAATATATAAATATAAATATAATAAATTAAATATATTGAAAAAAATATATAATAATTTTACTATATAAGTAATTTATATACTATTATATTAAAATATATTAAATATTTAAAAAAATTATTTATAAAATATATTTAAAAAAATTATTTATAAAATATATTTAAAAAAATATATATAAAATATATTAAAATTTATTAAATATATATAAAAATATATAATAATTTAATTATATATATAAACGAATTGTGCATGTGCTGCTTCTATGAACAAGAATGATGCTAAAAAAATTTCTGCGCGCCTGTTTTCAAGTTTTTTTGTTCATAGTGACAGAGAATAAAATCTGCAAGACACTGACGCATGTTTTACTGCAATTACGAACACGCTTTATGTCTTAGAAAGGACTGCATATATGGTTTAAAAACAGCTATATATGGTTTAAAAAGGTAAGTATGAGCGGGATCTTCATGGAATCAAGCTCTCCCAGTTCGCATAAAGTCAATGCTTGAAGATCAGTTGGTGACTCTGTACAGTTTTGACATCAATATCAGGCATAAATTTCTATCTTGGTTACTCAAAAACCTATGATTGATAAAAAAACTTGTAGGGAATTAAACAAAAAAAAAACTGCTTTATGAAAGTGGTATTTTAAACTGTTCAGATCTCGAGATTCAAATATATATGGTACTTTTAGTAAGCTATACGGAAAGACAATTTGACTTTTGGGTATTCTCAAATATATATACTGACACCATAATTTTGTTCATAATTCGAGCTTCGACCAACTTTTGTATCATCATTGAGGATTTTTTTCATTAAAATTTTGAATTATTTGTGTTAAATAAATTAAATAAATTAAAACTTATTTATTTGATGTGATGTGCAATGTGTTAGTGTGTTATCAGTGGTTTCACTTGACTTGTGAACCTCAGAAGTGGGTCCAGTTTCAGTTTTATATATATATATATCTCCAAGATTATGGGATAGAAGACATTTATAGATAAGTACAGTAAAATTTAGTTTTTCCAACGTTTCCATCAAAATTTCCTTATATTGTTGTTTTTATTAATACTCAATTGAAGGTTGCATTATATTAACAACCTGTCAAGTAACAAAATTGGCCAAATTCTTCAATTGGTACTTTCTAGTACATTTTTTTATTAATATTTTGAATTGTTTGTATTAAAATAAATTTTAATCAATTAAAAAATATTGATTTGATTTGATGATCAGTCTAAATAAGTCAATGTGTCATCGTGACTTGACTTTTGAATCTCATAAGTGTGTTCAATTTTAATTTTATATCACCGAGACTTTATTGCATAACTTATATATCAAATTTCTGGTCCTCCAACTGTTTAAAATATGATAAAATTTATAATATGTCCTAACTTTGTTATATTTCCTGTTATTTTAAATTATATTAAAAATCAAGTACAATGCAGTTTACTCTAACAACATTAAATGTGACAGTATAAATATGTATTTTTGAATTTATTTTTTTGAAAACACTTTCAAATTATTTTCATTCGTTTTTTTTTTTTTTTTTTTTTGTAGTTATATTTACTATCTTATATATATGTATATATACGTTTATATGCTTCAACAGAAAAATTGACTGAAATTATAATTTTAACAAGGAAACATTAAAATTTGCACCCACTTGTAAGGACAATACATTATTTTTTTTTTATTATTATTAAATCATCCATAAACATCTGCTATAATAGTGCCAACAAAAATATTCTTCAATAGACAAAATGCAAAAATTTAATTTTAAATTCAAATTATTTCAATTATCATTGAAATGAAATTGAAAAGTGGCGACAGGCGTTCAATAAAGTACAAACAATAAAAAAAAAATAACAACAATAAAATTGGAAAAATTTCTTTGCATTTATATGTACTTTTTTTTCATTACATATTCATACAAAACAAAAATTTTTTTTTGCTTTTTTATTCCTTAAAAGAATTAAATTAAAATATTCAACATAAATTTTATATAATACACATATGTGTATAGGTATGTATATATATATAATTGAAACCACAAAATAATTTTTTCTTTTGTACTTACATTTTTTTTTTTAATTTTTATAAATCTTTCCTTTTTAATTTTTGTAATTTTATTTTATGTCCTTTGGTCATGCGTTCAATACAAAAAAAAAAAAAACAATTTTTTTAAATCCTTTCAGCAACATCATAAATCTTCTCGATAAATAACAAAAAAAGGACTAAGCCTTTATAAATAATTTCAAATACTCTTTTTTGTTAAATGAATTATATGGAACATAATCCTTAAGGCTTAAGATAAACGATTTTATTTTGATGAAAATTACTTACTGTTAAATTTACGGTTATTACTATTAAACCCAGTAAGTAAGTAACTGTTATTTATATTCATTCTGGCTTACTCACATGATGATGATGGATGTAAATAAGTACGTGCACATGAAAAAAGAAATTGAAACTGACGTTTTTATATATATATATATAATGTATATATATAAAGATTTTTTATTTAAAAGGACTAAACAGACATTGTTAGAGATAATACAATTTTTTTTAATTTTTATTAACATTTAAATGTGCAGATTTTTTTTTTTGGTACAAATACTGTACATTATTTTAAATAACCAACATATGAAGTCCTTTTTTCTTAAATTTATAAAATAAAAAAATACTAACAACATATGCTCGTTTTTGAAATGTTATAAAGATAAAATTCAACAGTTTTTTTCATCGTTGTTGTTGTTTTTTATTTTTATTTTTATTTGATTTGAACAGGAGATTTGTCAAATAACAAATAAAGGTGTTTTTAGTTTCGATTCTGGAATTGATATTAAATTTTTTATTTTTTATTAACCACATTTATATTAATTTTAAATTTGCGTATATATTATACCTTTACGGTATCCTTAAAAAAAATCCAACATTTTGATCCTTTTTTTATTTTTATTTTATTTTTTTTTTGTATCTTTGCGGGATGAGAAAATAAGCATAAAAATTTATTGTTATGATTATCATCGCCACTACCTTTTTAAAAATTAATAAGAAGAGATGATACATATAGGCAGTGATCACTATAGTGCACAACACAAAGATCAAATAGTAGTCAAAAATGAAAAAATATCAGCAGCTCAATCTGTCACGTTTTTATGTCAAGTTATAATATGTGAAATGTTGCTAAGTGCATCATAGTCACGATCTCGTTTGTTTTTGTTTTTTCTTCTAGAAATCAAAATATAACAAAAATTGTATAAAGATCTGTGACGAGTGAAAATACAAGGTCCTCTTATTAAGATCACGTATAAATGTATTATTTGATGAACTTTAAAAACAAAAATTTCAACGCATCTTAATTTTTAATGTGCGTGTTTGTGTGTGTATAACAAATAAAAATAAAACAAAATGAAAATATATATTATTTTAAATGTTTTATATAGTAAGGATCATCAATTCAATGTTTAAGGATCAAACAGGATGATGTATTTTTTTTTGTTTTCTCTCGTATTTCTCAAGAATTTTTTTTTTCATTTCGTATAATTTTTTGCTTTTTTTTTAATTCCTGATTTTTTATTTTTTTTTTTATTTTCCTGTTGCCTTTGTATTAACTTATTCGCATTTAGTATGCGCACACAGGATATAAGATTATAATTTGTAAATTAAGGTCCTTTGCTTTATTTTAAATATTATTGTTGTTTTTGTTTTTATACTTTATCTGATGTCTTGCTTTTTAGATGATAGTTTTTGTTGTTGTTTCTTTAATTTTGCCAAAAAAGGATCTCATTTATATTGTTTGCGTGTTTGTGTTTTTTTTTTTAATATTATTTAGATATGCGTATGCAATGGAATGTTGTATGTACTATAAATATATTTATTTGGCTTAAACTGACTAACTATATATATATATATATATATATATATATATATATATATATATATATTAATAATGTTACCATATGTTGTCAGCAAAAAGTAAATTTATTTTTAGTTATTTCTTATTTTGATTAAATATATGTATATGTGTGTATATATATATATATATATATATATAATTTTTTTTAAATATTTCATTGTCAATAAAACCATGAATAATTTTTTTTTTTATTAATGTATATATAAATGATTATATAAATAAGATTAAAACAGAAGTGAAAAATATTTAGATAAAAAGAAAAAGAAAAACGAAAAAAAAAAAAACAGACAGGAAATCTTAAAAAGATGCACGCGCCCAAAGAATACACAAAGGATCTGCATATAATGACATTCAAAAATATACAATATATATAGAGATATGGAGCATCAGGACAAAACAAGATTACTATTAAGTAAATGTTGAATAAGTATACAATAAAAAGGTAGAAGGATGTACTGATGATCTGATTTCGAATCGAGTCAGATTGCAAATTATATTTTTTTCATATTTTGTATTTTTTTTTTATAGCACCTGGCGAAGCTAATCAAAATATTGAAATTTGAGAATTATGTTTTAAGAAAAGTTTTTGTATTTAATCAAAAAATTAAATAAAAAAAAAATGTGATCTTTTATATAATATAAAATAACATTAATATGTTAAAAAGAAATTTTACATTCTTAAAAATGTCTAGAAATATAAGTATTAAAGATTGAAAATGTGCAATTTTGATGGTGGTAAATTTTCACCTTTCGGAATTGTTTTTTTTTTTTTTTTGTTTTAATTGTTACGAAATTATAGTCAGTCTTGTAACATCTGTTGAATATAATGTGTGGATATTTGAATATTTATTTTAATATTGAAAAAAAAAACACATTTGTAAAATTATTTAATGGTTTCATTCAAGGAAAGAATAATAATTTTAATTAATTTAAGATGAAGCAATATATGATTTTTATAATTTATTACATAAATAAAGTGATCTGTTATCAAACCATCATTATCATCATTGAAATTACTCTGTTTGATTTTGCATGAGGTCTTTAATCAGTTTTTCAAAGGGATCGTGCCAAAGTGCAAATTTTTTTTTTTTAATTTGAATTTGAACAATTTTTAGTTTAAAAAATCCTATAATAACCTTTAATTAATTTTGTAATTATAATTAATTAATAGGGTCATAATAAATTCGGAATCTATTCAATTGAATTAATAAATAAAAATAGAACAAATATTAAGATAAAAATCGGGATCGTTTCAAAATTCTGAGCTTGCAAAATTCATATATTTTTGTTTTTTTTTTTTAATTGTGATTTTAAACAATTCCGAGTAGTTCACAAAATTCTGAATTTTTTTAGAAATAATTTTTGCATTTTGATTTTTTATTTTATTACATTCAAATTTTGATTAGAGCAGACAAATCAGACGTCTATTATAGATGAAATTTTGTGTCATTTGCTAGAGCATTTAGATCATTATTCAGTTAGTATCCAGAGGTATTTATAATTTTATATTGTTTTTGGTCAGTAAAATAACTAACTATATTTATCAGTTACATAGGTTTGGTATTAAGCTTCTTTTACTAAGGTTAGTAGTATCAAAACATGAAATTCATTTTAATAAGAATATTGCAATTCACAATATTTTATAATTTGAATTTTGTAATCCAGAATTTCATAACTCAGAATGGAGTTAATCCAACCTACGAAATATTTATATAAATTATGTAGTCTAATATTCAAATTAGTCTAATATTCAAAAAAGTTTATGAAAATTAAGTTTTTTATGTTTAAACTAGTTCATAATTGCATAATTGGCGGCTAAGTTTATTTTTTAATAATCAGTCAATTTTGTTTACCTTTTCAAATAAGATTGATGATACTGATTACTGATTCGAACACTGGAAATTGAGAACACTAATTTTTGCTTTCAAATGCATAGATTAGATTTTTTTTTTTTTTTGACAAAGGGTTCTGCAATTTTCTTTAAATTCTACAATTGTCAATTCCGTTTTTTGTTCTTTAAGTTGTTCAATTCAAATATGTATTAAGCATTTATTTTTATTTTAATATGGACTCCTACCGCATAGTCCTATTTTCGTAAGACGTTACGAAGTGTGTTAAGAATGAAGTTAATCCAACCTACCAAATATTTATATAAATTATGTCTAATATTCAAATATATATATATCGTATATATATATATGAAATGATATGAGTAAATGTTGTAAATTTAATTTTTCGTTGCAATTCCATAATTGTTGAATTTTAATAAAATAAAGAAATAAAATCAAAATCAATAAGTAAATCTTGTGAGGTCAATAATGCAAATTTTCCGTTTTATTTTTAATTAAAAAAAAAAATATTCAAAAAAATTTAAAATTTTGAAATTTACTTCTATTTTATTATTATTTTGTGTATGTTTTCACATTAACTACAGTGAAACTCTTTGATTTAAATGTACTGAATATGCAACCACCTATAACCTATCTATCTACCTACCGGCTACCATACCTTCAATACATATTTTTAGCAATGATTTAGAAATAACAATTTTATTTCGTGATTAATATAAATAAAAACACAATAATAATAATAAAATAAATTAGAATCCTTTTCTTTCCAGATGTCTCTCTTTCAATTTAATTGGATTTAAAATCAGTTTAAAACACAAAAAAAAAAAATGCAAAAATTTCATTTATAAAAAATTACATAAACCTAAAAAAAAATTTTTTTTATTTTTCTTTTTGGAGTTTGATTATTCATTCATCTTTCTATTTACTCTTCTCCTAACTTACATTACTTAAATATCAGAATTACTATCCTTTAAAAAAAATGAAATCATATAATTTTTAAAGTTATGTCTGTTTCATTTCTTTTAAATTTTCTTGTCTTTGAAAATATGTTAATATATATACGTCTACATTATATATATATATATATATATATATATACATAAAATATATGTACATATAAATCAAAATATCAAAAGTCATTATTTTAACAACCTTTAAATGCTCGTTAAATGATCAACAATAACCACTGAAAATTAACATAAATTCTTGGAATTTTTCCCACAAAAATAATAGGTCCATCCAATTTAAACATTTCGAAAAAGAGATCTTTGCCTAATACCATGATTATTATGGTTATGATGATGATGAAGACGATGATGATCATGATGATGACGACGACGACAAACAACGAATCAACGATGTCGACGATACAATGACTTTAAGACAGGAGAAACACTATTTGAGAGATTAAAAAAAAAAAAAAAATAACAAAAACACAAAAAAAAATTAAAAATAACAAAATGAAAGAAGATGAAATGATGATTTGTGTATGTGAAATAATCTAATTAATGTTCAGGAGCAAAAAAAAAAACAATCTGTATTACTATACTATACACAAAATATGTATATCTCTCAAAAATGAATAAGGAAAAAGATATCTTAAAAGATAAAATCAAGAAGAAAAAAATACAAAAATGTAAATAACAACAACAAAATCAAAGATCCTGAAAAATCTTCATTAATTTTAATTCTTTTAATTTCTTTGGCCCTTTCCTCTTATAAATATATATACCTACCAATTTTTGCTCTTTTTTATTTTTTTCGATTTAATATTTTTTACGGGATGAATTTTTTATTTTAACAATTTTACCAATTTTTTTTTTTAAATTCGTTTCCTTCGTTTATTTTTACTCAATTATTTTGACTTATTTTTGACTTGAGAAATAAAATATTTACAATACAAAATGTATGTACCTAATAATAATACAGTAAAAATAAAATTTCTAATATCCTGGGTGATCCTATAAATTTTCTAAGAATAATGACAAGAGAATGTATTTACTACATAATATGTATGTATATATTTAATAAGGATATTTTATGATATTTAAATTAAATTTAATCATGTGATTGCAAATGTGAAAAACATTTTAATGTGATTGTTAGAATTTGATTCATTTTATTAAAATCGAAAATTAAAATTTTTGATCAATTTTGAAAATATGTACAGTCGAAATTATGCGGAAAATTATTTGAGAAAGTTAAATTAAAAAAAAATATATACTTACTTAAATTTTTGATTAATACCAGAAGTTAAAAAATTTACGATTCTGAAATTTAAGTAAGTACTACATAAAGAGAAGGATGATGAATGGAATCTTCGGAATGTATGAGAAGTCTCATTATTGCAGTTTTAATATAAAAATGATCACATAACCTGAAATCACAAATCTTATTAAAAAAAAATTTGAATGAATTTTGAATTCGATAATAATGAAACGTTCTATGGCTTACTGTTCACCATTAGAAAATCGAAAAAAATAAATTTCAAATTCAATAATAATCTTTTTTTGAGGGACTATAGTTAGAATAAAATCTGAGACACTCTTAATTGTATCTTAAAAAAAACATCCTTGTAATCATTAGAGTTTAAATAACAACAACAACCAATATGTTACTATAGTGTAAGATATTGGTAATAACAACAACAGCCTGTATGTTATTATAGTCTAATCGTTAATAAGTATATAATATGTAGTTCCAAAAAATACAAACCTGAAATGATATCATAAACGCAGGCTCTAGCTCTGTGGAAGACAAAGTTAATTTCTTCTACTTGAAGACAGCTGTTGACACTTGGTAGGCAAAAAACAACAGTACATTAATTAACCACTTTGTAAAAAAACGTATGGTTATAATTGAAACTGAAATACACAGTTTTGGTACCAAAGCTCTATACTATGCCGAAATACTCTTAGCAAATTACTTTTTTTTTTTTTTTTTTGAATATCCTGAAACCCCTCAAAGGAATTGGAAGTAGAAAAAATATAAAAATAGGCTACTAAAAATATATTGGTATAAAAAATAAATATGTAATTTAGTTTCAATTGCTTTGTCTGAAATCTCTTGAAGTTTTCAATTTTTAAATGATGTTACGATAATGATAACGATTTGATAATGATAAGTTTGTATAACTTTTATTTTAGACGGCCTTACTTACTAAATTATACGTCAATACCCATCTTCATCATCACTGCTCTGCAACCACATTTGTGGAGCATAGGACGCAATGCTTAAAGTGCAAAATATAAATCTAAACTTAACTCAAAAATTAAATTAAAACGAATTCGGTTTGTTTTTTTTTTTCAATTTAGAGCTTAAATCTAAATTTAATTTACATAAATTTTTAATTTAACATCATAATTGATTGGTTCTCCTTTTAAATACAAACATAAGTAAAATATATTTTATATGATTTTCTTTAAAAACTTCCAAGTAATTTTTTTTCTTATTTCGTTTTCACAAAATTTATCCAATTTCCTAATACTTACATTGAAAATTTCTTTTTTTTTTATTATTGTTATTATCTTTTTTTTTAATTTATTCTCTATGAGAAAAATCTCTAATATGTAATTCATGCATATTTCCATGCATCCCTATAATCCAGAACAAACATTCCTTTATACACCTCTCTATCAATGTTTTTAATGATGAAGGTTAAAAAAACACAAAAAAAAAACAAAACAATAAAAAACAAAAAATACCAAAGCAATCACAAATATATAAAATATATTCAAAAGAAATAAATAAAATAAAGAAAAACTAATGATAAAAACCAAAATAAATACAAATATGCGCGCGCATTATTACTAAAAATAAAGGGAACCGACCGACGATTGCTTGTGCATTTCCAAAAAAAAAAAAAAAAATACAACAGTAAAAAAAGCAAAAACAATTCAAATTTCATCCAACCAACATCACAACAATTATAAAAACAGAAAAAAACAAAAAAAGCGTCTCGAAAATGCCTTCAAGGTACATAAACCCCGAAAAACAACACAAAAAAGGAAAACATACTTAGACTTCAGCTCGTACAATTTTTTTATTTTCTTATTTTTTTTTTTGTTTTTGTCCAAATGAGCCAAAACTTACAAAAACAGAAAATAACAAAAAAAAAAAAATAACGAAAAAAAAAGAACTGAAAAAGGAAAAAGACGAAAGGAAGAAACAAAATAAAAACAAAAAAAAGTTGCCGCACATCCGTTTTTACCACCTGCTCGCTCGTTATGTGGCTCCTTCCAAAAACAGCAGCAGCAACAGCAGTAATAACAGCAGCAAAAATAGCAGCATAGCACCGTTCAAGCCATACAGTCAGTAAGTAAGTAAGCAAGCAAAAAAAAAAAAAAACAACAATAACAAAACAAAAAAACACATTCTCAAAATATTTATCTTGTTCATAGCACTCTCATATTGGTTGTTTTGTTATTAATATTATTATTTTGTTGTTGTTGCTGTTGATGATGTTGGTGTTGTATATTGTTAAGAGATCTTAGCAATTCCTGCCACTTACGCTCTACATTATTATATATATACGTAAGTATATATGTATATTTGTATAAAAATAAAACAAAATATTTGTGCTGGCCTGGTGCTCTTTTAATATACTCTTTGCACTACATACAAGCATAATATTAAATTATCCTTCAAATAATATGTAATAACAACAATATGAAATTATAAAAACTATACCTACTAAAAAATCATCAATTCTTAATGTTATATAAAAATAAAAATATAAAAATTAGTTTTTTTTTTGTTTTAGTTTGCTTTGTTGTTCAAAAATTTTGAATTGGATTGCGCATTTTAATACGAGGACAACAACTTTACTATAAGTATATTATCTTCCTTATAAATACTTCTTTACAACACTTACAACAACCAAATGTTTGGATTTTTATTTTGTTTTTATGTTTTTGAATTGAATTCTCTATAGACGTAAATCGCGTAAACAGGTCAGGCCATTGGGGGTTAAAAATGTTAAGGCACATTAACATTAATATGATGAACCCGAACCGTCATAATCATTTAAATTTAATGCATTGCATAGCAATCTTTGACATTTTTATTTTATTTATTTTTTTTTTTTTTTAATAGAGTGGGAATAAATATTTAAAAAGGAAGAAAAAAAAACGTATATATGAGTGAGATAGAAGTCAAGAAGTTTAATTTATATTAACATTAGTAAATTATCGAGTGTGTCCTTTTTTGGGATTCTTTAAATTTTTTACGTTCAATTTATTTACTACACACATAGTGTGGATCTGGATGTTGCATGTGTTTTTCAAGTAATAATTTCAGAAGAATATTTTTTTTTGGTACGTTTATTGTTATAGAACTATTATTGTTCTGGTGAAATCTATAAAAATTAGGATGCGCTTAGATTTTAAAATGGATATGTACCTAATAAAAAAATTAATTTTAATATAGATTAAAATGACAGGACTAAAATATCAGTTTAATTACTATTGCTTTTATCGATAGACGAAATTGTGGACAACTGTTGGAAAATTATAATGAACGGGGCAGGACAATTGCGTAAAACAGATAGAATGCAATAAGATTGTCAACTTTCACCTAATATCAACAGATTATGATTATTATTAATTTAGGGAGAGACAAAATCGTGGACAATTGTTGGAAAAATTTGAATTACAAAAAAAAAAAGGATTAACGGGGCAGGACAGTTGCCTAAAACAGAATAATGCTGTCAAGTAGGTAAATTTTTATCTAATACCAACAGATTATGATTATTATTTTTATGGATGGACGAAATCGTAAAAAAAAAAAAACAGAATTAACGGGTATAAGACAGTTGCGTAGAGCAGACAAGGATGCAATAAGACTATCATTAAGATCAATTTTCACCTAATACCAACATATTATGATTATTAACTTTTATTTTTATGTAAATACAAAATTACAATTACCAAAAGCTAAACAGAATATAGAGGAAGATTATAGACTAGGTCAAGGCTTAGTTCAAGCTGTAGCATCAACAAATGGTGATTAACTACTGGTTACTATTACAGGATTAAACATTAGTTATTAGGAATTTAAAAATAAAAATTTTTAAAAATAGAATTAATTGTTTTCAATCTGAAATTTTGGACATCTAATGTCTGGACGTATTTTCAAAACAGATTTTTATGAATTCTCTTTTCAATTTTTTATTTTATATTGTTGTTATTATTTTTTTTTTTTTACCAAAATGTTATAAATATGTCAGAAAAACCTTCTTGTATCCCATCAAGAATTTTTATTGTATTCCTTTTTCGGCAGCTATGACTTAGCATAATTTACTACCTATATAATATAGTATACATATATATATAGTATTTAATATAAATATATCGATGAATGGACACCTATATATTATCACATATTTATTTATATAATGTATAGTGTATTGTGTGTGTGAAATTTAATGTTATGGTTGATAATACCGCGATAATAATCGCTGACATGGTTTGTTAATTATTAAATTATAAAATGATGAGCATCATCATTTTGATGAAGTTCAAATAATTTTATATCTAGATATATATTTATATATATATACATAATATTTTTTTATAAGTGAAAATGAAAAGGATTTTTTTTTTTGTTTTTGAATTAATTTGGACTTGCTAATTTTAAATTATTTAAATATTTTTCACAGCATGTATTTTTTATTTTTTAATTTCATAATAACAGTGTGAGATATTGGAGAAATTAGTTTTAGAAAATTATTTTAAAAATATTTAAAGAATTAATAATTTCTTAATCGTTTGATGTGTGGAATGCATTGATTTAAGATTTAAATTTATTGGTTGGTTAAATTTTTTTTATTTTGGAATATATTTGATGAAATACATCGGTACTACTGTAGAGTAGACAGTAAAAAATGTTAAAATATTCAAACATATGAATTTAAATTTTAATATTTATAATTTCTTATAATTATTTCCGTTATATTTACAAGTATTAAGTATAGTATAATTAGTTCGTAATATTAATTTCTGCAGATCTTGTTTTTAGCAATTTTGTTTATTAAGTTAGTGAAGTAGAAATTAAACTCTCTTAGCTACTATTCATATTTGAATTCGAGATATTCTATTATACATTTATCAAAATTCGAAATAAAACAAAAAAGTTGATCCTGTAAGTGGCATGTTATTATTTTTTTTTTATATATAATTCCAAGTCTATGGAATGAACACCCTAACTGATTTTACACAAGGTGATATTCACTAAAAAATAATCATTTTTTTTTTGCACTTTGTACATAAGAATGGGTTTCTCTATGATAGTTCTAATTTTTTGGTTAATATTGTATTTGATTATTATTTACAATATTTTTATTTTAAATAATCAAATAAAATATATTTACATTTTTTTATCTTAGTTCTTTAATAATTTGATGTATTCATGATTTACACTTTTGTATTTAATTTTCTTTTGTATGTTGATGACACTAAATAAGTTGTCACTTGCAATTTAGCAAAAAAATCATCACTTCAACAGAGTCAATTTACTACAAAGTACCAAAACAAAAATTAATAACTATTTGTTAGTGATTATCAGCTTACAACATGTGACTTCCATGATTAAATTTTTTTTTGTTTTAAATTTTGATAAATGTGCGAGTAAGAATAGAAGGTTTCGAATCTGAATTTGAATAATAGAACAGAGGTTAATTTAATAAGCTTAATTCATTATTCACTAACTAACCCATTTCTGATGTTTGGCGTATATATAGAACAGCAAGCAAGAGGTCATAAAATACGTATAATTTTCATTAAAATTAACTTAGCTCAACCAAAAGCACTTTAGTTTGAAGCTAGAAAATAAAGGAATAATATTACTGAATGTAATACCCACAACTTTTCAATTTACAAATGACATTTAAAGCTAATTGAAAATGTACATTTTTTTCAAAAATTTGTTATTTTTATATTTAAAAATATTTAATTACATATGTTCAAAGTGTACCAAAATTTATTTGTTTAAACATTAAAGTCACGGTAAGTACTAAATATTGAATTTTAGACCAATATTAGCCTGTTAGCCTATTTAATAAACAAAACTATTTAAAAACGGAATCTATAAAAATCCTATAAAATTTGTAATTCTTTGTTCTAATTATTTTTTTATTTTATTTTATTTTCATTTAGTTAATTTAATTATTTTCAACACGTCATTTTCTCTATCTCTTTCTTTTACTCTCTTTTATTTAAGTAATATGAATATGATTATTTGACAATTTCCAATCTAACACAAGTTACACCATCATTTAATTTTATGTATTATTGCCAAATGTATAAATTAGGTTGTTATTATGAAATTTATTTTATAAAAAATAATAATTGACTTCAAATAAATCTTAATTGGCCTGAGTTTAGATTTGAAATTTGATTTTTTGGATTTATATATACCCATTTCATTTCATAATTTTGAACTGAAACTAAACTTGAATAAAAAAATGTGCACAGCTTATGGAAGATGCTAGATTTTTCATTTGAAGATAATAAAAATAATAATTTTGTAATCAATTTACAATGTACGTAAATATCTTGTAATATTATAAGGATATTTTTTTTTTGTTATTATTTTTCCAATTTTTATAAGGTTTACTGTTAACCTCGATCATCTATGACCTTTTGTAATTTAGATACCCTACATCATAATGTAAAGTTATTTTTTTTTTTTTATCTAAATCTTGAAATGAAAATTTTTTTTTTTTTATGAAATGGTTCAGAATATTTGATTTAAATACAGATTCTAAGAGTATCCTTTTTCAATTTGGAGTACTTTGTACACATACTATGTATTTATTTTTGTTTTTGTTTATCGTTATAAAAAATAACACTCATGTAATTGAAACTACTTAAAAAATTATCAAGATGTTATTTTCTTTAACTACATTTATATTTTGTATATATGTATATACAAGTATGTTAGATATTTTCAAGCGTAGAGATGAGACTGTAAAAATTTTAATTATTTATGATAACAATTTGTTAAAAATCTTTTTTTAAAAAAATAACGATTAATTTGTGAATAAAAACATTGTTGTTGAATAAAAAAAAGTCAAAAATGCTTTGACTTGCCTTATGGAATATAAATAATTGACCACTTTATAATGATATCACTATTATGTGAATTGAAGATCGAAATAGTTAAAACTTGCTATGTATAATTTTATGTTTTCACCTAGAGAAGATGTATGATTTTGGAATTACGAATCTTTACTCTACCTCTGTCATATTATATAAAACCTAGGATAGGATTTGTCGAATACATCAAATTGAAATTTGAAATATTAGATTTTGAAGTACAAGAGGATCAAAATTTTATTCTATATGTCGCTGCACGAAGCTTGTAGCTTACTAAAAAAATAATAATATCAGAAAAGTACAAGGTATAGTTTAATTTTTTAGATATATACAAGCAAATCGCCCTCACTATATTTAATCATCATTAATTATTATCAAATATAGTTATTAACAACTACTTATATATATTGTTTTTATTTATATAATACAAGTGGTATCGAGCATTATTTAGTTTTGAATATTGTATGGATGGTTTTGTATAATTTCTTGAATATCAATTCTGACATGCAAATGTCAAAAGTTTATTCAAAATTTCTTTGTAGTTGAAATGAATAAAAATTTAGGGAAGTGACATTCCAAAGTGACATGACAAATAAAATAATTGTTTTGGTTTTTTTTTTTTATTTCTGATTGGAACCCAAAAAAGAAAACAAGTCAAAGCTAATATGGTTAAAAGTGAAAAATAATTCAGAATTATAAGTAAGTGAAAAATAAATTTGTCGTATACTTACTATCAGTTTCATAAACCGATATAGGAGTATGAAATCTAGTTATTGGGTTGTAAAAAAAAATTTTAAATTATATTTAAACTCGACAAGTGCACAAAATGTTTTTTGACATGGGAGAAACAACCTACATGATTTGATAGTCAACATGGTTGTTAATTAAATTTAAAAAATTGTAATAAGACACAATGATTTCCTGTACTCCTGTGTCGTGTCATTTGTGGATTCCCACCTACCTAAACAAAACACCTATCAAAACAAAAATTTAATTATCAAGAACAAAATAACTTATTTTTTATTTATTAGAGCGCCCTCATAATCGTAAAACAACTTATACCTATTAAATTAATTAAAAATTTAAAAACTACTGTTAATAGTCA
The DNA here is from genome assembly GCA_963942445.1 of Argyra leucocephala. Taxonomy (NCBI): domain Eukaryota; kingdom Metazoa; phylum Arthropoda; class Insecta; order Diptera; family Dolichopodidae; genus Argyra; species Argyra leucocephala. The sequence goes on from OZ012681.1 coordinate 107,237,620, forward strand.
TAATTTTACAATTTCACTAATTTAAATTGTCAATCAAATGAAAATGTAAACATCATGTTGAAGTCATTTCTAAATTAGAATCAGACACTTAAAAATCACAAAAACAATTTCAATATGTAAAAAAATAAAAAGAAATTAAGGGACAAATTTTATTCAAAGATTTGTTTTTCTTTTTTTTCTAAATTAATTTTCATCACTTTTTTTTTTTACAAACTAACTTCAAAACATTTTGTTTTACAGACATTTATTAGATATTAGTTTTGTAGTTACTTTTTTATTTTTCTTTTATATAAAAAATGAGATGATGAGATGATGATGACTCTTGAGGTATGACAATGTATGTATACATACATATATATAAAAAAAAAAATGTATTTTGTTTTTTAACGGAAATTGTCAATTTAAAGGGGATGAAAAAATAGAAAAACAAAAATATAGAATTAAAGATATGATGACATACAAAAAATTCGACCCAATAATAAAAATTATATTATGTATGAGAATTATACATTTTAAGATCTATGGCCGCTTCACTATATATGTTAGAATAAAATTCATATACGAAATTGCATGCAATTTAAATTATTAAATTTAAAATGTTATTCTTTATTTTTTTTAGTACTTAACTTATAATAATTATTTATTTTGTTGCATGCTATTTTTTGATGCATTTCAAGACGAATTTAATAAGTGAAAATTTGAGATGTATTTATGTTAGAAGATATTTTAGAAAAAAAAAATGAAAATTTAGTTGAAAATAGTAGTAGAAGTAGTACAGAAGTTATTTAAATAATTTTATAGTAAATTATATTAAAATCTGCAAACATTTCAGAAAAAAAAAATTAATAAAAAATATAAAATATTTTAATTTTAAACTATTTTACGATCTATTTCTATAATTGACCTATTCCACATCATAAATTTATAAATTGAAAGTCTACAATATTAGAAAATACATACCGTAATACCAATATTAGAATATAAGTATGTTAAAAAATTTAAATTTTCGTAGCTTCAAGCTAACTTTGATAACATAGAACATAAAGAGATTGGAACATGTTTCTATTGATTTAGGTAAATCGCACGAGTCCGCAATTAACACAATATGTATATAAAAATCTAAAAATTTCAAATGTCAGAATTGTTTTTTGATTTTATCTGTAAATTTATTTTATAGCTCAAAAAAATTTTTAAAAATAATATTTTGAATAACGAAAAATAAAAGCAATATAACAATTATATATAATAATAACGACTTACATATATAATAAGAAATAAATGTATAAAAAATTGAAATAGAAAGTGTATTAAAATTATTATTATGCGAGAAATTTTTTGTACGTAAATTTTTTTTTATCATCATTGTCTTGTAACTCCTTTCGGGCATAGGGTGGAGAATTTATTGTATAATATACTACAATAATACAATAAAAAAATTAAAATTAAAAAAATAATCCTATTCATGCACAAAACGAATTTAATTTGTGTAAAAGCGATACTGTTATCACAACATCGAGCATCTAATGCAATTGATGACTCGTGTAATTTGCCATATTCAAACTGTTGTTTGAACTTTTAATAGACTTTGAACATAATTTTGGAAGAAAACCTATGATATAATTTATAAAAAAATAATTACAGAACTTAAAATTTTCTTTGAGGTCTAATATCTCGACATCGTTATCGAAATAAAATTCATTTTCAATACAAAAATATAACATACTAATGCAGACTTGACATCAAAAACACTCTGTAATTACACACAAATGTTATCTTTTAATCTTAATTTATATAAAACAAAAAAAAAACATGAAGAAAATTGCGTCTATTTGAAAAAATGAAAAATTAACAGGAAATATCATTTTCTAGTGGTCAATTTATTATTTTTTTACTAATTTGATTAGATATCTATTTTTTTTTTCTATAAATTTTTTATATTAAAGTCATCTATTCCCTAAAATTTACCCTAAATGTATCCTATTATAATATACATTACTTACTTACTAATTTTTTTTTTGTTTCCAAAGAGATTTTCTTTATTAATCTCACACTGATTTTTATAACTCTTTATATTTATTGTTTTTCTGTTTTTTTTTTCTTAATACTCCATAATACGCCATCTGGATTTTATTTATTGTTATTTTCTTATTTTAATAAAAATATTCTAGTTTAATTTACCGCGACCACATAAACATACCAAAAACTAGAACAAAATAACAAAAAAAAAAAAGGGGTTAAATTTTGTTGTTGTTGTTGTTTCATAAACCGTATAAAAATGGAAAATTTATATGTCAAATAAAGTGTCATAATATTTAAGTTGTCATAAGATTGTTATCTTAATCTTTTCAAAATTATATAAAAACAAGAACAAAAAAAAAAGAATAAACAGAAAAAAAAACAAGAGAATCTAGATTATTAATATGAGAACAGAGAGGATACTCTAGTTATGAAAATATAATGAATAAAATGAATTAGCATTAGAATTAGATGTTAATTTCTAATTTGATCTAAATTAAAGATAATAATCCCTTTGCATTTTTAAGTAGATAAATATATGGATATATGTATAGATACATAGATTTGATTGTAGGTAAGCTTATAGAAATATAAACACACACATGCACACACGCTCAAGTAATAATATTTTGTATAATAATATTATATCCAAATAGGAAAGTCGTCAGAAAATGAGTATTATTTTATTTAAGGGGATAACAAATTAGTAAAAGAATTACAGACAGGCACTAAATTACAAACAATAAAAAAAAATGACCACGAGATTTTATAAAACCTGGACGTGGACAATACAATAAAGATGGAAAGTGAGAAGAGAAAAAGAGATAGAATTATAGAAAATAATGGAAAAACATTGATGTCATTTGATTTAAGTATGACCAGACATTCATAATTTTGTGCTATACATAATGTATTTATCCAAATAATAAGTTTTATTTTGTGAGGTGAATAATGTGTTAGTTATTGCGGCATCTAGCGGTATGTTTTTTTTTTTTTTTTTACACCATTTAATAATGAAAAAGAAGTCCGATTTCAATAGAGTTGGCGTGAATATAATTTATAATAAATTATAAAAAAGTATTTTTTTTTTATTGTAATAATAAATATATATATATATATATATATATATATATATATTCATGATTATATACAAATATATATATATAAAAAAAAATTAGGGTGTTTAAAATAAACAAATAATTGAGGAATTGAGGTAACAAAAAGGAAAAACAAATATAATTTGTTCTCATTTGTTGTGATACCCAAATACTCTTAATTTTTTTCTTTTAACATTATTATTATTTTATTTGTTTGTTTTCGAAACACATATCCATACTTACCTGTATAATATAATTTTCTATTCTGTTATTTTATTGATTTTTGATAAAATAATATAATTTAGGTAATGAATAAAAAAATTTGAAATGACAAAAAAAGTAGGTACAATTGAAAGTATTTGAAAAATTTTATAAAGTTGGTTAAAATTGAATCTATTTATTTTTTTCTATGTTAGTATATCATAAAAATTTAGAAATAATATCATGAGTTGGATAATTCGTTAAGAATATTTTTAATGTATTCAAAATCTATAAATTGTATTTAGTTTTAACGTAATCATAATCAAGAGTTCTGTCTTTGGTTTAATCAGCAGGATTACAGAAAAATGCAATTACTATGTGGTAAGACGGTATTAAATACTTTGGGATATAAAATTTGCGACTAATTTTTTATCATGTGCTGAAAGTCTAGTCTGCTTATCTAAGCAGCCTAAGCCTAAGAAACAGAATTCCAGAATAACAATATTTGAGTTATGAGAAGGTTTGTGAGTATAGGGAGTGGAGTGAAAAATAATAAACAAAAAAATGAACAAAGTTAAAAAATTTGATATACGAGACACGGAAGGAGAGTTTAAATCAGCCTTAAGTTTACTGTAGTCTTGTAAAACAGAATTAAAATTAAATTTTATTCCATTTGATATTTCAGAAGCTATTGGTTTTATGTGTGTGTGTTTTTATATGAGCTATTGTAAGAAAAATGTGCAATCAAACAGTTGCAAAACTAAAAATTGCATGTCTGTGCCTAACCTTAATGAATACAGAAAATGCAATTGATCAAGAAAAATATTCGTAGTAACTGTGTAAAAGACTAAAAAGAAAAACTTAGAATTAAAGTTATTTAAATAGAAAGGTTATTTTTTTTTAAATGGGAAGTTCAATGTAAGCGCGATCTGTTAAAATCTACTGTAATTCCCAGTTTATCTCAGAATTATAGGTCTATGTCTTTGATAAACACTATTATTGCTCTGATGTCAATTTCAGAATCAAGCAATGTATATTTCTGGAAATATTTATTCCTGAAAATATTTATATCTTTTTCGAGCTATGGCGTCGTAAGGGCAAATAGAAGAAGAAAAAGAAGATTCCAATATAAATGTTTTTTCTTTTTCAATTCTGAGTATCCTAGAGTTAGACAACAGTAAAAACAGCAATACTTATAATAGTTAAAATATTTTCTAACTTATTCTTCGAAATATAGCTAGATATATATTTATTCTTGTTCGGAATGACATAAAGTGTGTATATTTTAAAAATATTTTTATTTATGTGTGTATTGATTCAAGTGTTTTTGTTATTTTTTTTCTATTTTTCAATTTAATTCCAACAACAGTCTTCTATACCGATATTTTTTTTGTTTTTGTATAGAAGATGGAAAATAAAGTTATAAAAAAAAAATAAAAACAAAAAAAATCAAATTTAAATTCTTTTTGAATATCCAATTAGTAAAGGTTAATCCTTTTCGATAAAAAAAAAACCAATTCTTGTAATATACCATAATATGTATATTTATGGTAAAATCTAACAACAGTCAGGGAGTACGGAGGAATGTTGTTACAAAAAATAAAAAAAAAAATTCCCTTAAATCTCACACTTTATGTTATTATAAAAGCGTTCTAATAATGTCTTTATTATCAGTTTTTAATGGGGATTTTATTTCGAAACCTAAACAAAAATAAAAGAAAATCTCAAAATATATTAAAAAAAATGTATATATACATATATTATACATGTTACAAAAAATAAAAGCCGAATTATTTAGACATTATGTAGATTAAAAAACAAAAAAATAAATAAAAATATTGTTATTTGTTTTGTTATCATATATTAGCGGTTGGTCTTAAGATGAATCCAATTTGAAAGGAAGTTTTTCTATTATATTTGGTCACAATCATTAATTTGTGTCCATATTCATATATATGTAGTAACCAAGATAATAATGTAATTTTAATTGTACCACCTATGAGGTTTGTTTTCAATCAATTTTATTTTTTGTGATAAATTTTATTACTTTAAAAGGAATTTCTAACTAAAATGTTGAACTTAATAGCTTCATCCAAATATATTCGTCGACTTAACTCAATTAATAAAATTTATTTTTATATTGTTTAATTTTTTGTTTTTGTTTTTAATTCTCGTGTTCTGATTTTTTGTATTAAATTTAAAATTTGTTATAAAAGAATGGGAATAAATGAATTTGTGTAAATTAAATCAGAGGGAAATAAGAAAGACAAAAACAAAGGTTTTTTAGAAGTTTGACATAGAATTTTATAGAAGTTTTTTGTTGTTGTATTACCTTCTAATATTGCGTCGGAAGGCTGAGAAAAACATGGGGAATAACAGTTTTAGCCGAAGCAAGTACCCAGCAAAGAACGTGGCCATTATTGAAGAGGTTAGTCGCAGATAGGAGCCGATGGAGAGAATTTATTTCCTACTTATTTGATACGGATGGAGTTACAGGATAATGATGATAACCTTCGAGACTTTATAGAAGTTCCAGATATTATTTTATAGAAGGTATTTGGTTCAAGATCACTTTCAAGATTTTATAGTTGAAAATATGATTTTATAGAAGATTTTTCGATTGTTAATCATTTTCTGGACTTTATAGAAGTCAAGGACAGGATTTTGCAGAAATCGATTGTAAATATATTACGTGACAGTAGTGATAGGATTTTATACTAGATTAATATGTAGTACAGTTTTTAAATTTTGAAAAATCGTAAATAAATATGTATGTACTTCCTTTGGATACCTTATTCTATTCTTATTCTGCAATGCAATTCACTTCTGAATGTATTCGTTATTCTACAATTGAAAATTCAGACTTTCTATGTTTTTAATATCAAACACAAAACAATTTTGTTTTTTTATGCTATCTCGTTTATAATATTAAGTCATAATTTTTAATTTTAGTATTTAATTTATTATTTTCTCTATATTAATATTTTTGAGCCATATCTTTATTCCTCATTTCGAACTCAAATTACTATATGTATATGTACTTATATGAACATATTAAGAGACTTGTCATCTCAATGAATATTAGAAATAAAAGAAATTAAATTTATTGTTATAATATTATCTGCCCTATTATTAAGCAATTAATTGATTAATTGATTTATTTCATTTGTTTTTTTAACTTCAATGACACAAACATGCTTTAGTTAAAAAATTTAAATTGAAAATTCGTATTGTGTGATTTTGAACATATTTATGCCAAAACGTTGTTGCGTAATCACAGTTGATTCTATAATCTTGTCAATTATAAAAAACAAAAAAATAAAGGTTTTTATAAAAACATTTTATCATAATTTTATTTTATTTCAATAATGTGACAGTCTAAATATAGAAATAGACCGTATTATATAACACCTTTAATTTTTTCGGTCAAAGATTTGCCACCTGTTTGCAATTAATAGTATAGTTAAGTGTATATTTTTTTTCAAGCCTTTTCCATTGATAATTTTACCTTGTCCATTTTGAAGTTCTTTAATTCATCATATTCTCATATGGGTTGATAAGTTAGATTTTGGATTCAATATCACAACCGATCACAAAAATATTGTTAGTAACTGTAAAAATTAAAAATTAAAAATACTTATATGTACAGAGTTTTGGGTAATTGTTTGGACATCAATTTATTCAATTAAAATAAATCTCGTATTGAATTAACTAAATTTATTTTTACAATTAGGGTTATAGATTAGGGGTATAATTATTATAATAATTAGGGATTGCATACATTAGGGCTATGGAAGTATGTAAAAACTATGTCTAACGATCACGATGACATTCAGATTTTAGAATCAAACTGCATTTTTGTTATAGTTACTCACTTTCTTTCCCATTTACATTTTTTTATATATTTATATGAAAAAATAATTAGTGAAAAACATCCAATCTAATCGAGTAAGAATTACAGCTATATTAAACTTCTAAATTCTATTTTTAAACTAAAATTTATAACACAAAATCAATAATACACGTATGTGGATGCAGATTTATGTTGATATATGTACCTATATTTAATTAATTTAATTTTAAGGCATTAACAAGAAAAAACCAATTAATTTTTTTTGTTTCGAATATTTAAATTTTAATACGAGATACTATGTGAAAATATGTGATGTCATAATAAATTTTCCTTAAGGGTCAAAAACAATTAAAACTACTAAAAATAATAATAAATAAAATATTATATGTAATATATATGTGCATGTATGTATATGCTAAAAATTCTCACGATTTGAATTTAATAAGGATTTAATTATTAAATCGATTTTCCCATTTCATAAATTTTTCGTTTTCCATTTTGACAAACAAAAAAAAAAAGTAAGAACAAAAAACAAAACTATAAATCTTAAAATCCTTTATGGATTTGTAATTAAATTTTTGCATATAAGTATACGAATATATATTTTCTTTTTAATATAGAACAATATTAATATATATATATATATATATATATAGAATTAGTAATTTTAATATATGCTAAACGTTTTTAATTTATTTTCATTTTTGTTTTCATTTTCAGGACGTCGACGAAGTCTACAACGAACCCTTAACAGACTGACGCTTGTTTATATTTTAATTGTTATTTCGCTATTCAGTGTTACAGGTAAGAAATTCCAATCTATATTACCTTTTATTTTTATTTATTTTTTTTTATATATTTTTCGATTTTATTTTTAATATTAAAAAACAAAAAAAAAAAACAAAAGTAAAGCAGTGGTGAGGAGTTAAATATATAAAAGTGAAACATATATTTTTTTTAGTTTTGTTATTTTTGTTTTTATATTGTAAGTTGTTTCTTGTATTTTTTTGTTTTATTTTTGTTTTATTTTTTTGGACAAGATTTTTTTTTATTTTTTTTTTAACTTACATGATTGTACAGTACGGGTTATACCGACATTTGTCGGTTTATTATTTAAAAAAAAAAAAAATAAAAAAATTAATATATGTATGTACCTCAACCCAATTCATATCCTCATGCATAAATTTAAAGCAAAAAACAAAAAAATGTATACTCTACATACATTTACCAAATTGTATTGTATTCTAGAAAAGTAAAACAAAAAGAAAAAAAAAAAAAAATTAACAAGGCTGCCAATTTAAGGTTATTATTTGGGAGATATTGGTGGTTTTAGAAACATTTATAATATCCATTATTTATCAACGTGCAGGTATGTTTTTTTGTTTTTTTTTTTTTTTTTTTTGGGTGAAAGACGTAACCCTGAAAATGGAATATGACATTGTAGTGGTATAGTAATTGGCAGTTAGTTTTCCTTTACATAATAATATATGATATATGTACATAGTTTTATGTATTTGTCGTATTTATTAATAATTTTTATAAAATATGAAGATATAAAAATCGGGTTATTATAAATTCCAACTATTCTTTGGTTAATTGAATTTAAAGGAGGAAAAAAAATAAAAAGTAATATGTATGAATTTATGAAAATGTGTATGATGATTCATAAGCTCAATATTATATTATACTGATATATAATTTTAAAATTCCAATTTTATTTATTCCATAAATACTTATTAAAGGATATAAGTTTATGTTTAACTAGGATTAAGCCTATACAACATAACAAGCAACACAAAGTTATTTAATGAATTACTTTGCAGTAATTTTCTATCCTGTGTAGTGGATTGTAATCCACCCATATTCTTGAAGACTCATCGCGTCAGTGATGAAAAATTGACCCACTCTCATGTCTAAATAAATTTGTAGATTTCTGGAAGACAGACTACCGGTATAACGAAATTTTGCACAAATCTCAGAAAAACAAATTTTGTTTAAACGTGGAAGCTGGTCAATTTTTAATCACTGACTATCGCTCGAAGTATATCTATCGCTCGAACTACTACCGACTATCGCTCGAACTATATAGTCGGCTATCGAGATCGAATTTTCAAATTCAACTTGAAAAATAGTGTACGTAAATATACTTTTGTTAATAATAAATAATTATTAAATAAATTATTAAATAGATTTAGACGTAACTTGAGAGTTGTTCCATGAGCTTTGATATAAAAATGACTTAAGAGGATCGGTGGAAATTTCTACTAGTATTATTTCTGGAATGATGTTGTTTAGGGTCATTCAAAGGACTTCAGTTTAGTCTAAACAAATTTATAAATTTTATTGTAATATTCATTATGTATTGTAATACCCATTGGGGAAAATCATGTCATATCCAGTCCCCTACAATTTTTTTTCTTTTCAAATCATCTTGTAATTATAATTATATTTTGACAATTGAATTGTTACAAACCTATTCTCCAGTATTACACTGTAGAATAAAACGATAACAAATAAAAGTTTTTATTTAATTTTGAGGAAATTGTCACATAACCAAATGAATTTTAAATCGTAACACAACATAAAAAAAAATGTCTGTCAAATCAGAAATATTACAACAACAGGCATTAATACCGAAATTATAAATCAGTTCAAGATAATAAATTTATTCTAAAAGAATGTCACTGACTGTAATATTCTCTTTTCATGATGAATTCTAAACTATATTTTAAAATAATTGGCAACTTATATTATGTTTTCGTAATCAAATCACATTTATTATAGCGCCACTCTCTAGGTATATATATGTAATAAAAATGTAAAAATTGCAATAATATTCCACAGTAATTTTGTATTTTGAACTCGTTTGTTTATTTTTTGTTATAATTTTGCAAATAAAAAAATGCATTTTTTTTTTTTTTTTTTTTTTTTTTTTTTTTTTTGAAAATGCCAGACATCGATAAAAATACTTGAAAAGAAAAATGAACAATAAAAAAAAAAAATATTTAACTCTTTAAAATTAAGCTTTTCTGGACTCTGGTAATTCAAAAAACAAAATTTACTAAAATTTTGTTGAAAATTTATTTGTTAAGTAAAAAAAGTGTTCTATATCCCAATTAGTAATGTTTCGAATAAATAAATAAAAAAATGAATTTACAATTAATAAAGTTATGTGTATTTTGTGTTTTTCGAAGAATCACAAAATCGGAGAGAGAGCATATTTCAAAAGTTGAAATTTAAAATTTTGTACTATTATTTTAGTTGATTACTCTTGTTTTCCATGTCAAAACATCAAACAATTATAATCAAATATTAACTAAATGACATTTTATTTTTTTTTTATTTATTTCAAATTTTCTTTATTTATTGATATATTTTTTTAAATTATCACTTTTTATTGCAATGACTATAATCAGCTGTACCGGTGAATTCGATCGAAAAAAAATCGAGTACTCAATCGTAAATTTTAAACCGGCGAATTCGATTTAAAAAAAATTCGAATATTTTTGATCGGAAATTTTTTTTGTTAAAAATTTTATAATATTATTTTTATTTTATTTTTTTAAACGTATGTGTATTTTAATAATTTATTTCTAAAACAGAAATCTAAATTTATTTTTTTTTATTTGAAATTTGAACTTATTTGACATAAAAGTCATTACATTTCGTTATATTTCTTATTTGATTACATTTTTTGAAATGAGTTCAAAATTAGTCTTTCGATCGAATTCACTGTTGAGAAATTCTTATCGAATCGAATCGAGAAATTCGAATAATTTTATATCGAATCGAATTCACCGGTACGGTCGATTATCGTTTTGTTTGAATGACAAAATTTTATAAGTCGTTTCATATGTTTTAACTTGAAATTTTTTTAGTTGTTATAACTGTCTATTGCTGGGTTCATGTCGATGCTAAATTAAAAATGCTGATCTAAATTAACATTTCTAGCATTAACACGAATTGTTTTAGCACTGCTAGGTGAAATAGCAACACAAATTTAGCTCAATTATTCAATTGTCTGAACTATTAAAAGACGACATTAAGTCCACATTACTGCAGATATCAAAATAAACATTAAAAGATATAATATTAAAATAAATATAATTTTTATAACATAGTTATTTTATGGAATATATTGTGAACTCCAGGTGAAACATTCTTAAAAGTAAAGATTAAAAACTTTAGGGAACTATGTTTCACTAATTCAATTAAATTTTTTAATCTATTTCGTTTATTAAACCAACCATCAAAAGTTTTTGTAATTACATATATAAAATTTAATAGAATGGAAATTGAAAAGAAGTTATATTGTCTAAATTTCATAAACTTAAATATTTTATGTATTTCATTTAATACGATTGACATTTACCACGCAATTTGTTTACAAACCCGTGCTAAATTTTTGACATTTATAGTTATGTAGCAGTATTAATTTAGCAATGGCATGAACCCAGCAAGTGACTTTTTTTAGTTAGTCATAATTCAAATAATTGATTTGGGATTTAAAAAAAAAAACACAATTTTAAAATAATAAATTCATAGAATTTAAAAAAATGAAAAAATACAAAAATGACGTATAGAACAATTCAAAACCGATTTAAAGGAACAATTTAAAAATTATTATTTTTTCTGTTATTGTTTTTAAAAACCATTTTTTTATTTATTTCTACTTAATTTGGTTATGAACTTTTATTTTTCCTTGGCACTTGTACTGATTATATTTCTTTTGTTGTTCATCACGTCAATTCCCTTTTTTCTTTATTTGAATACATATATGGTTAATTCGAACATTTATAATGTTATGCAGATGTTCCCCAATATTTTATTTTGTTTATGTTCTCAAAAGGGTAAATTAATTAAATAATATGATGAATTTTTAAATTATGCAAAAAGAACCAACCAATATATATACTTATATATATTTTTTGTATATGTACATTTCTTTTAATATCCTTTTATTTTTTATTTTATTAAGTCTCATATTAAAATGCCAAAAGGAGAAGTTTAAAAAAGATAATAAAAAAAAATGAATATTAGGAATTTTTGAAATTGCTGCAATTTGTTCAATTAAATTACTTTTGAACCGACTTTGTAATTAATACACGAAAAAAAGAACAAAAAGTTTGAAAACATAATTTTGGTAAAACAAAAAAAAAGGATTTTTCAGTAAACATAAAAGTTAAGGATTAAATAAAATAAAAAAAAAATTTTTTTTTTTAAGTTTTAATTTTAGTAGTTTCTATATTTTGGTTTTATTTTTATTTAGGTTTTGGATCAAAAATTATGTTTTATAATTTTAAAGATAATTAAGTTAATCGTTAACATACAAATTATGTTACATTTTTCTTAATAATTTTGTTTTGTATTAACATGATTTTTGGTATATGAAATTATTAAAAGAATATTTTTAATAAAAATTACAAAGAATTCATTTATTTAATAAAGACGTTTTGTATATTCAATAATGTATTACAGTGTTAGTGAACTAAATTTGATTAGATTGTTTGCCACTCAAGATGTGTTGCATAGTTTACTGTATCTCACCAAAAAATAGTATACTATTGATTTTCTCTATCTATGCAGATATTTTTTCACTTGGATATTTTTTTCGACTTATTTTCACATTGCCAATAATTTTCTTTCTATGAGTGTGCAAATAGGAATTCCTGGACCTGACCTGTCGACATTTTGTTTTTTGCCAATCATTGTTTGTTTGTGTTTTAATGTTTGTTTTCAATGACTCCGTGAACAAGTTCAGTCAGTCTGTGAACAAGTTCAGTCAGTAAAGTAATAAAATATATGTAAATAAACTTTTAAAAACTGCCCCGAATATGTAAATCGCTTTGTCGCTTACCACTAGCATTTTCCAAAGATAATAACAAACATTATATTTCACATTACTTTTTTTTTACACAATTCGTAGATAGTAAATCTATATGACTTTATCTAACATATTTTCACCTATGTGACTTAAAGCTAACCATTCTTTGAATGTGGAACCATATTCCCATAAATGTGTCTTTACAATACAAAATTACACCCAAATACAATTTACAAAAATTCAACAAGAAATGTTAACAAATTTATTCAAAGTTATTCAAAATGCCCTATTAATCAAAAGGACATTTTTTCTTTCCACAATCCTCAATTACTCTAAGCTAAGCACTAATGCTGAAACATAACGTTTGACTAAACTTAAAAAAAAAAAAAAAAAACACATTGATGATATCAATAAACCTTTTATTCATAAAATGTCCTGATATTTCGAAATCTTGATTTTTTTTTTATGCTTTGTAAACTGAATTTTAACACTTAAATGGAAGGATATCAACATTACTGAAATTTATCAGTATAGTAGTGTTGAACTATATCTAGATAAATAGACTATTTAGTCAACTCCTAGTTTAATTCTGACTGGTTTCAGAATTCATATAGAGGCTCACAATAGACTTCACATTATTTTCAATATCCGACATTTAATTCTAAAAGCACGAATTTTTATTTGCATTACAAGCAATCTTTATTTTATTGACATTTAAATTGTCTAATAGTGTGTTTCAACAACTATTTGAAAACTTGCTAGTACACATATATACTGTTTCTGTTCGTTTGATCACCATCATGACCAAAAATTTCAGGATATGAACTATATGGAAGTTGTCTGAGCTATATGGAACTAACTATATGAAAGTTCTAATTTCCAATATACCCAAATTGCGTTCACAATCCGTCTAACAATGTCTAATTCGATTTCAGTTTCATTTTAATAAGTTTTTGTTAAAACAAAAAGTGGGTAAATTTTTCTTGTTCAAAATGTACGTGTACAATTTTATAATCTTAAATATATTCCATTAATAATGATTAAATTTATATGAAATAAATTAAAAAAAATTACATTTTTTCAATCTTTAAATTAAGATAAAAAAAAAACCACAGAAAAAACATATTATCATCGGAATTTCTATTAAAGAAAATAAAAACAAAATAAAACAACAAAAATAATTTATAAAATTAAATTTTTTATTTACTTATTTAAGTAGGTATATAAAATAATAATAAAATTAATAATTAATTCATAAACAGCTTAAGCAGAACAGTATTGAAAAAAAACACGAAAAAAAAACAAAATCTTGCATCATTCCACAAAGATTTTTATTTAATTATTTTTCTGGAATAAATAATATTGACATCTGTTGTCCCTTTTGTATTTTACTTCTTTTTTTTTATAAATTTTCTAGTTAAAAAAAAAAACAAAATGTAACTACTATTCTTAATGTCAACATAATTAGTCTAGAGATCTATCAAATTCATCTTATTTAATTGACCATCATCACTTCATTTTCGCTCATAATATACAATATTGTACCTACTAAAAATACAAAAACAAAATAAATAAAAACAGTTTAGTTGAAAATCAACATTCTTCCATATTAAGAATATCATATCATTATTATCATTATCATCATATTCTTGATTATCATCATCATCATTATTATTTAGCATCATCATTTATAACTAAACACTTCTTATCACGTTTCGTTTTTTTGTTTTTGTTTTTTAAAGCACGCGCTACGCACCAGTCACAACAGACTTCACATTATTTTCAATATCAGGCATTTAATTCTTCTGAAAAACACATCATATCAAACAAAACAACAGCATTATTATCATGATCATCACAGCATCATCATCACCAAAGTGGTGTGGTGGTGATCCTTCATTGATAGATATAATATAGTACAACACCAGACTTGGACATAATATTGTTTTTTTTTTTTGTTATTTTTGTTTTCTGTTTTTTTTTCACCAACTCAACTTAATTCACCTGAATCCAACATTCCATGTACCAACAATCAATTTGAAATTATTTCAAAATTTTTTTTTTTTTTTATTATGTTGGTATTTTTTCTTATTGTTTTGTTTTTATTGTTTTTCAATTTTACAAGATATTTTATTTTTATGTGTTTTGATTTGGATTCTATTGAACGAGAATTGGAGTTTCGTGATATCATGGTTGTTCTTTTAATGTTTTTTTTTTTTGTTTTTGTTTTTGTATTATTGATACTGAGGGCATTGTCGGCTTTTCAATATCAATTTTAAAATAGCACATCTGCTATCAGTTCTAAAGCTGTTATGGTTACTGATGTTACTGATGCTTTCAACTGAGAGACGGTGCCAAGTTAAATGCAACTAACTCACTTATTATTCTATATTTGATCTATCATTTGTTTTGGGGTGGGGATACTAATAAAAAAAAATATATCAGAAATTCAGTAAATTTAAGGTACAAAAAATATTTTTTTAATACACTACTACATTCCACATATATTAAATATTCAATTTTTTATTTTTGTTTCTGTTTTTATTAAATTTATATGTTATAATATTATGAACGTGCTTTAATGTATAATCAATTCCAAAAAATAATGTTTTATTTGAAATAACAGCAAAAAAAAATAATAATCCCAAAGAGCCAACCAAACACTAAATTAAATACTTTAAAGTTCATATTTAGGAGAGAAATAACAAAAAAGCAAATCTAGGAAGAAACGTAACAAAAAACTACAAAATGAATTCCTTGGCTTGCATCTTGCATCATGCAACACAATATATGTTGGTATAACATAACAACTATAACATTAAATTAACATTGAAGGAAAAAAAGACAATACACAATGATTTGAGAAAATAAATAAAAAAATAACTCTTGTCATCAGACTCTCTCTCTCTCTCTCACACACTCTCTTTGATTGGTATTGCATTTCAATTGAATTTTTATATTCGACTTACCTATATATATGAACAAATTTTCACTTTGGATTTAATGTTGCATTTTAACTTCTTCATCAGTATATAATTTTGTTCCTTATAAATTTGGTTTTTTTTTTTTTATTGTTTTGGAATACTTTTCTTGGATTGTTGAAGGGCTAACTTAGAACACGAGAGCATTTTATAAGTCTACTATTGATTATTGATATTGATTGACATTTTTCCACATTTTAACATAATCAAAAGCATTTATTTAACTTCCGAATATGATGAGAGCTCTGTCTTTGGTTCATTTTTTATTTTGTTTATGATTGGTAACTATGTATTATCCTTTTTTTGATAATATGCACCAATTCCAGTGAATTAAATTTGAAAAAAAAAAATAATTAAGGAAGACAAAATCATTTTTTTTGTTTAATTTTTTTTTTTTTACAAATATTTCTTTTAATAATGGGGTGCTGCTGGATGAACCAAAAAAATTTGTTTTTAATAAAAAGAAAAAGAAAAATTTAAAAAAAAACTGAATATGGTAATGATGGAGTATAGAGATTATTACATTTAGATTTCCTTTATTTTTGTTTTTGGAAATGACTGAGTTTTATTAATAAAATATTGGACTATAGATTGATCTGGTCTATTTACGTTCCAATAGTGGTTAAAGAATCAAATGAAAGTAAGTTTGAATTAAGCTTAGCTCATTGAGCTTATGTTGAATGATATTTTAATTAAAGATACGTTAGGACCCAAATAAAAATAATTTTTATTTTTGAATTTGTATATGTAATTACGATAACAAGTCTATTCAATTGCATACATATGAATTAGACCTTAAAAATGAGTGATTTAAAATTAGAATTAAAATTGTTAAGATTTCGTGCAATACGGAACAATACAATATGAGCAATGAAATAATTATATAGCAATTTGATGGGTCGGGTTCCCAGTATCGCTTTTCATAATATCGTTTTTTTTAAATATTACTTGTTTTCGAATTATATAAAAAATCTGGAAAATGTAGATATCCCTTTTTGTATCGCAACAGCGGCTACACTAATAAAAATTATTAAGGTAAATATTCTGGAATTAAAACGAGATCTTAAGGGACGTGATTTTGCTACGTTTCGCAATTCGACATGCGTTACACAAAAAATATCCCTAAAAACGACGAAGGATAGTTCTGGTTGTATTATGAAAATCTAAGTTTGTAATGGAACGGGAACCTGTGCAACTCAAATTATATCTAATTTTTAGAACATTAGCACGGTTATTAGATCGGGAATATCGAGATATTTTTTGTTAAATTCTTGAGTATCATTCTCCCATCTGCTTGACTTTCTATCAAAAAACTTGCCTTTTCAATTACGGTCAGGTTTTTTGTTAAGTATTTAGTTTGAATTATTGTCTTGTGGTCGTACCCTGAGGATTTCATTTGGCTCGTACCCTGGGGCTGTAGTGCCATTGAAAGATTAATTAAAAAATTTTTATTTCATAATACCCTTTTTATGTAAACATAATTCCGAATATTTCTTTTTCCATTTTTTTTTTTGTAGAACAATCCCTTTTCACTTTAAATATCCAACGATATTTATTAAATGTTCTTTTAATCAAAGCTTTAATTTGAATGTATTCAAAATTCCAAATATATACTCGTAACTTAAAAACAAATTCATAATGCCCTTATAATAAAATTACCTTTTTAACTATTTAAAAATTAATATTGATGGCGAGTATAAGAATTTATAAAAATAATAAAAAAAAAAAAATAATGTAATAAAAAATTAAAAAAACAAAAAAGCAAAAACACTACACCAATCAAAGGCTTATTTAGTGTATGAAACAATTTTAATGCTGAAGTGATTTTATGATTTATATCTCAAAATATGTATGTACATTTTATATTCGCTGACCGCTGCTGCTGTTGCTGATTATAATTTTTTTTTCCTTATTTTATTTTTATTACATTAAATGCAAGATCCAAAGACCAACAACAACGTCAATCGTCGTCTACAAAAACAAGAAGCAAAGTAGTTTTTCACAAAATTATACAATTATTGTATTAAGACAACAATCTTCAGAAAAATCGTTTCGTTTTCTAGTTAATAAAAATTTATATTTTGGTTATTTTTTTTTTTTTTCATTTTTTGTTTTTTTGAAATTTTATTCTTCATCTCTTATTAATTTAGTTTTTTTTTTTTTTGTTTTTTTAATTCATTTCAATTTATATTTTATTTATTTTGAAATTTTTTAATGTGGTATAAATTTGATAATTCGTTTATAAACGGTTTAATTTTTATTTTTCAATAGAAAGAGACAAAAATTAAATTTTTAATGTGGTTTTGTTTAAAATACGATGACGAGAGACTATTAAATGTGATAAGTAAAATGAAATGAATGCATACAAGTAACGTATTTTGTATTGTGTATGTCAATTTGTCAAAGTTTTATTAACTGCTTCTTTATAGTCCATGCTGTGTTCATTATCATGTTCTTCCTTCTTTTGCCAATTTGTCCACGCTTTTATTTCCAGAGATACCTAAATGCCCTGGTGTCCATAGCAATACAAATTCGTTGCTATCATCTTGAAACAATTCTTTTGTTACCGCAGGGTATTGAGGTTATAGATTAATTGTCAGTAGTTCTGCGTTTAGTCAATTGCAATTGCAATTGAAACATTCAATTTTTTTGCTGTTCTGAATCACAGTTTTTAAAAGTTGTACTGGAAAGTTTTATCACTAGAAATCTTTAAATGTATAAAATGATTTTTCACTTTTTCACACAAAATTCGTAAAGTTAGGACTTTCCAGTGATTTTCATCTTCTTTATTATCAATAATTGTGACATGAAGAGCTTTCTGAGTATGTTCTAAGTCAACTATTTAAAGTTAAAAAAGATTTTTATTGATTTTTTCATTTTCTGTGTTACTAGTAATTCTGACACAATGTCAATGCCGACACAGAACTTTTTATACGTTTTCAAGTTTTCTGTTTTGGAATATCAAAATTTTCCTAATCTTACAGGTAAAAAAATTTCTTTATAAAATAAAGTAGTCTTATAGTTGGATTCATATAAAAAGTATCTTAGGGTTAACTAGGCCTAAATAATTTTTAAATTCTTTTTATAATGTTCTGTGTTAATATCATGTAATTTTATATTTTTTTGAATGGTGGTTTTTGTTTTTACTTTTTTATTTTTTTTTTATTATTTTTTTTTTTTTTACTTCAAATATCAAAGAGAATTTTAAATTGTTATAAATCAATAACAATAGTGATATAATGAAAATAAGAAAAATAAAAAAAAAAAAAAAAAAAAAAATGTAAAGCAAATAAAAAAAACGAACGTTAAAGAAATGGAAAAATTATTTATATTTTCTTAGAAAAATTTCAATTCTCTGGGTTTTTTTTCTTTTAATATTACGGGGTCGATTCCAGATGCGGTACCTATTTCTTATTTTATGAATGATTGCAATTTTTCTTTTTTCATTCTTATTTTTTAATTCTCCATTTATTTTTCAGATGAAATATTTAATTATTTCGATTCGAAATTATTAGTTTATCATGATTTATATTTTGTTGTAAATGTGAAGATTGAATTTGCCAAATCGTTTTATTAAATGCATAATTACATTTTTTTTTATAAATGGATTAGTTGAAAATTTATTATGGAATTTTTTGATTTCCTAAGTTATAGTTTGATGAAATTTTGTGAACTTAAATGTGAGTGTTGATTTATAAAACAAAAATATAGTACTTCTAGTACTACCCCAAATCGAGCAATTGTTTTCTCTCTCTATATATATTTATAGATATATATAATACAATAGGTAAATATTTAAAATGAGCTATAACAACTTGACCAAAATCAATGATAAGTAATAATTTATTTTATTTATACAGAAAAATTTATTGAAGTCTCTGCAGTGTTCTATACTACAATAAAATTGATGTGTAATTGGCACCTTAAACTGTCGTCAATGATCTAGATTAGATTTATCTTTCCTGTATAACTGAAACAAATGTAGTCGTTTAAGTTAGTTTATTTATTTTTGATTGTGATTTTAAATCAATAGTTTTGTAGTTCTCTTGTAATAATTTTTTAAGTTTTTTGAGCTCTTTGTTTTGTATGTTCTTGACAGTAATTTAGGTGGAATTACGTTTTTGTGTATTAACTAAGGTACTACAATAAATTTTTACTACATAATGTTGCTGATATGTTTTTCGAGTATTTGTTTATCAAATTTTTGGCATATCAATTCATTAAATTTGAAAAAATACTATATTATAATATGTTGTCAAATATTGCTTAGAGAAAACAAATCAGACATCTATAGACGAAAGTTTGCATTATGTTGCTAAAAGTGAAATAATGAGTAAAGTGGGTTCAAATTAAATGCGAAAAACTATCTACTAACTATTATAATATATTATGCTAGATATTGCTTATAGCAAGCAAATGAAGTATCTATTATAGACGGCAACTTGCATCATGTTACTAACCGGTAAGATCATCATCCAGTGGGTTAGTCCATCCATCACCGTTTGTAACTAACTTTAGTTAGAGATAAAAAGAAATAGCTAACCTGCTGTAGTTAGTAGAATGTTTAAATTGTTTTAATTTTAGGTCTATTTATAAAATAGTATAGATAATACTACTAATTTCTATAATAAGACTTTTAATTATTATTAGTTAGCAGTTGTAAACCTAATAATTTATAGGTTTTTTAATTTTATTACCTAGGACTTTTAATTATTATCTTGCCTCAATTATCTCAAAAAAAAAACGTTTACTGATCGAGAATACCCCTTTAAATGTTAGATTCACGTATAACATTTTAGACACAGGCTTAAATTTAGTCAGTACTATAACTACCAATACTAAATAGCTCAACGGAAAATAAATTACGCGGATTCTCTCTAAAAGTTATTAAATCCTTAATTTTAGGTGCCAGGATATTCCCAACAATAATTTGGTGGATAAACGTAATGTCAACCACCAATCGAAGTTGTTGGACAGATTTCAGGTTTATCAAAAGCAATATAATATCTTCGTAAGTAGGAAGAAACAAGTAATGACAAAGCGTAAACATTTTAAGCTGAACTGCTTCAATACATGAAATTATATCAACATTACGATATGGAGACCAAACTTGCGACGCATATTCAAGTGTCAATCTAAGATATGTGGAACAAATTAAACTACATACTATAACTTCCGACCTATTCAGTATATTATTTAAAAAACTTCCCCACCAGATCTGTTAACTTTTGAATAAGTCTTAGAACTAGCGCACCCCAAAAACTGCTTTGATATGTGTTCCTAAAGTTCAAAAAATGAATAATTCATTTTTTCATCATCCATCTGTCCATTTGTTTGAATTCCAGCTACCAAATTTTTAACCCAAAATAGAAGCAAATTGTATTCTCTATTTTCTTATTTTATTGCTATAATAAAAAAACATCATTGTTTTTACGATCCGTCAAAACCGATTAAACCAAAAAAGGCCTATAAATAAAAAATATGTTTACTCGTATGTGAAATCCACAAAAATTTGGTTCTTCCTTTTTGCACAATTAACTTTTCTAATTGGTTACCAAAAAAACTTATTAAATATTAGACATCTATTATTATGATTTGAAACTTAGAAAACTTATTTCCTCCTATTTTAAAAATAAAAAAAAAAATCTCCGACAAACAAAACCTATTCTAAAAATGAGCTATAAAAATTTAATGATAAAAATATGTTTTTTTTTTTTTTAATAAAAACGCCTTTAAAATCATAAAAATTTATAAAAATTAAACAAAATAAAATAAATATTAAATATATTTTACAACTATTATAGTCTAATAACATCATCATATTTATTTTTTTTTTTCATGTCATCTAATACCAGAATATTTGATTTGTTCTTCTTCAAAGAATCCCTAGAAAACAAAACAAAAATCTAGGGGAAAACTTATATGTATAAATTTTTTTCATTTTATTTTACGATGTGGTTGTAGGGTTCTTCAGATTTCAAAAAATAAAATCTAGAAGGCAATTACTACTACTACTACTCTACTCTATACTCTACTAATACTCATTTGTTAATTGAAAATCTAGAATTGATGAACCCTACTATTAATTTTTATATATTTATGCGTATTTTAATGTAAGTGCATTTGGAGGATTGACTGTTGTTGTTGTTTTGATTGTTTTTTCCAACAATTGGCTTACTTATTATGGATAAGAAAATTCATAAAAATCAAAATAAAAATCTTATGGTTATGGTATTGAAAATTAAAAAAAAAAAAAAAATGTAAAACATATTTTTATGAACATATTTAAGTATTTTAAAAATATTAAAAATATTAATATACATGTATGTATATAAATAATAAAATAAATATGTAGGTACTTACATAATGTATGACTTAATTTTTTGTTTTCATAAAGAAAAACTATTTTATTATTAAAGGTCAGGATTTTAGGATTAAAGAATTAAAATTTTGTAAACATTTTTGAATTGGAGGAGGTGGTATAGTTAAATTTTAGAAATTGTTATAAATTAGGTTGTCATGATATTCAACATTTCTCAATCCCTTCATAACAATAAAATAAGAAATATATATATATATATATAAAAGAATAATAGAGAGTAACAGAGGGGGTAATTTGATATGCCCTATGCTCTCTATATAAGATAAATAAATGAAAATTTGGAAAACTGTCATCATAAGACCATAATAATTTGATGAATGCGGTAGTTAAATTCTCACAAAAGTAAGTAAAAAATTATAATCATTTATTTAAGACAATTTTTTTTTTGTACTTTTAATTATTTGCCTTTAAAGTACAAACTTAAAACTATCTTAGTGTAGAAAAAGTTTAAAAAAACGGCTTAATATACTATAACTATACTTACTATATTAACATTTAAACTAATTTTAATTTTTATGTTAATTTTATTTGCTTACTATTTGTTTTATTTCACTTATAATATTGTTAATTAATGTTAACATGTTGATTCTTATATGTATTGTAAAAAATAAGGTTTAAAAAATCTATATTATATCTTGTTCGTTGAACAAAACGCTATAGTTAACTAACCTAAATGAATCTAATTGCTTAACCTTCTTAATCTAACTTAATCTAATTGTTAAACCTAATATGTATCTAATATGTATTTAATACCTGATTCTGATTGAGTGTGTTTTCCAATCACCAACAATCTGGTATAGAAATTGTTCTATTATAAGTTCTCCTCATTTATGTAGGTCGGATTGTAATCAATGGTCTTATATATGGCCCGTCCAAATTCGTGTATTATGATTAGAGTAAAATTGACATACAACAATTCAACATAGATATTTGATATTTTTTATATTTGGCTTAATTATCCCCTCAATATTAATATAAACCAGTAAACATTGTCAAGCTTACTAGTACCTATACTAATTTTAATAAAACATATAACAGACAAAGCATATTAATGCTTTGTGTTTTCATAAATGCTGCAAACTGACAATAAGTTTGCCACCAATTTGTGTACTTTGCAATGATCCAAACAAACCCTACCTATATTTAACCTATATTTACATTAATTACCGATATTCTACATTATGCATACTAAAAATTTATTCTGCCAAGTTGCCGCCCAGTATAGATTTTAAATTTACATTTATGAATAGCCTTTAGAAAATCTGACAAGTGTTTTTATAAATTCAGAATATTGACATTGACTGCAGGTTTTGCATTTATGAAAATAAGACATATTTCACTAAAAGTAAAGCTTCGTTTTAATCAACTACGAATCTTCGTTTTAATCAACAACAAAGATTTTATTCAGCACATCGTTTCTATGGCAACGCGTTAAACAATTGAAAATATCTGAAATAAACTTGCTCCAATTTAATCTAACCACTTGTTTTATTCAAACATAATAAAAAATTTAAATCATAAATTTTTTTTTTTAAATAATTGTTTGTAATAAAAATTGCATTAAATGTTATGAGGATTAGAATTTTGATGAGAACAAATACATTTAGAGTAACTAAATCCATCAAAATGGACCACCGTTAAATTACAATTTTTTTTCATCATCATCATTATCACAGTCATTATAATCAATTATTCAAATATTATTAACTGTATAAGTTTAGTATAGACAGAGGTGTTAATGTCAATTCTCCATATATAGTAATCCTTTTTTGTCTCTTTCGTCATATAATTATAAATAAATATCTCCACAATTCCATTCAGAAATTTTTTTTTTATTTAAAATTTATTATTTATTTTTATATTACATACAATATGAATATACATATATATTTATATATATATATATATATATATACTTTGTATAACTATATATATGAATGTTCTTGACCTTTAAATTCTTGACATCCATCTATTCATAGTTTTGTTGCTGTAAACATTTTTTTTTTTATTAAAATTTTTTCTAAAAATGATCTAATAATAAAGTTGTTCTTTGCTATGACAAAATACCAATTCAAATAATTTAACTAAAAAAAAAAAAAAAAATAGAAACAACAAAAACATAAAAGAATCTCAAAATTAATATTAAATTTTTTGTTTTTATTTTTTCAATTCCATAAAAGTACATACACCAACACCAACCACGCTTCTTCCACATTTTCACTTCAACAAAAAAACAAAACAACAAAAACAATAAGAAAAAAGTAAAAATCAAAATATAAAAATTCTTAAATTCAATCTGGCGTTAATATTACGCTCGGTTTGATTTTGATCTGAAGTGTTGTTACTGAGCAGCACTAGCACAGCAGCCATCATCATCAAAAACATCATTATCAATATCATCATTATTATCATCATCAGAAGTAGAAGCAATAATAAAAGCAGCATCTGTTCGCGCAAAAACTAAAATAGTCTAACCATCTTTGATGCTCTGATCTTCTTCTGTATTTGATCGACCAGAAGAGTTCCTTTTTTATTACATCCGAATTTCGTTTTTTTTTTTTTTTCATTATTTTCATTTTTATATTCTTTTGTTTCTGTTTTAGAGTTCTTAGTAGAAAATTAATAATAAAAAGAATAAAAAGGAATAAAAAAATACGCGCCACGCCGCCATAATTGTAGAAGGTTGTTATTTTGTTTTTTGTTTTTTTTCCTTTATTATTTTAGTTTCTTCATCTCTTTAATAAGATTCGAAATTCTACAAGATTCGAATCAAATTAAAGATCATTTCGTTGGTAATGGTTGTTATTTTTTTTTTTATTTTATTTTGGCATAAGACAGGAACCAAGAGTTTTACCATGTCTAACTTCAGTGAGTGGTAGGTTATTTTCAGTTTTCAAAAGAAAACAAAGAAAATATTGACCTAAAATTAAAAAAAAAAAAAAAAAAAAAAAAACCTGGAATCCTAAAATTTTCAGAATATATAATTTGAGTTGTGGCGGCACTATTTCTTACATATATTATATACGTATATGTATATATACCTGTATAGTATATATATATATTTGACAGATCATCATTATCGTCATAGTCAGCTTCATCATCTTGATCATCATCATCGTCATCGTTATTATTATCTTTGCAATCAACCACTATAATCATGAATCAGAAGCAATAACAGCAGCTATAGGATCCTTAAAGAATCAACTCCTCCAAAGAAATAAATATATTATGTATACTACATGTGTGTACATATACAATACAAAAAATAAAAAACAATATTTTTTTTTTTTTAAATTCTCTTCAATTTTTATAATTGTTACTGTTGTTGTGTTGTTGTTGTTTCAATATTTCGGTAAGGATTTTGAGTGAGAAATGCATTTCATTTGATTCGATTTGGTCTTTTTTATATGATTCAACATACCGAAATATCACAGATCACCAATTCAAATTTTTTTTGGAATATATTTTTGACCATCATCTTGTTGATGATGATGATGATGATGATGATGATGATGATATAAAAGATTTTTATTATTTTGTTTCTGTTTTAGGCTTTTTTTAATAAATTTAATTTTTAGTATGTAATATTCATTCCCTATACATTCCCAACTTAATTTTGATCCTTTTTTTTGTTTTTCTTTTTTTTTTGTGTAAATGACAGGCCAATATAATTTTCCATCGTTTCATAATAATTAAATTGGAATTTCTCGAATAGTTCAAATTAATTTTTTGTTGTTATTTTTATTTTGCGCAAAAGATATTTTAAAATTTATTAGAAATATTCAAAATTTGATTTGTTAAGGTCTAAAAGCAGCGGACAACAACAAATTAAATCCGATGATATCCAAGTAAGATTTAATTAATAAGCATTTTGGGATCAGAAATCTGAAAACAAAAAAAAAATGTATTTTAACTGCATTTCATTGTACTGAATTTTTTTTCAAGGATAATAATTTTTGATCAACAGATGTAAGAGTATAGTTTCAATCGAAATCCTAAAAAAAAAAGTGGAATTTCAGCAGATAAACAAAAAATTAAAAATGATTTTTATAAGAAATACAGAAATTTGAATGATTTAATGAGAAAATTTAATAATCGAATGAATTGGCCAAATTGTGAATTAAAACAAAATAGAAATTGAATCAAGAGATTGAATTTAAATTTATCTTATATTTCTGAAGTGCGGATAGGCCTAAAACATGTAGAAGATTATATAACAGAATTATTTCAAAGTTGGAAAGAAATGTCATGAAACCTTATAGAAAATCGATCTCTGAACGATAATCAGAAACTGATGAAATTTGTATCAGAAGTCAGAAGTTGAAATAAATAAAAAATTTAATTGAAGAAAGGAAGTCGTAACACTTAAAGCTGCATAGCTCTAAAAATTAATTTTTTTATATTATATATTATTTAGTAATTGATATATATAAATAATTCTATGATTTGAGTCAATCAAACTAGATATGTACCATTTTTGGCTTCTAAAGAATAAACATAGAACACTGATGGAAATATACAAATTTTTATGGTATTATTTTTATATTACACGGGGACGGGTGGAGTTGAATTAAACTTAAAATAAATCAACGATTAAGATCTAGATTCAAAATTATTTCACCAATAGTACAAATTCTTCTTTGTTTTTGAACGATTAATAATATTTTAATTATTGTATACAGACCATTACATAATGTCCTCTTTCTACATAATCAAAGAATTTAATGCATAAGTAATACAGCTTCAAACTTCAAAAGCTAATACATTTTTTTCAAAATCTTTAATTTATATTAAACATCTATGTCCATCCTTCTCTTTTGCTTTAACAATCTAAATCGCAAGTAGATTTCAGTCTTCTATATTTATCAGGTTTCTATTCCGGTTTCTATAGAATAGCTGAAAAATTGTTATATTTTTTTGTTCAACTTATCCTTTAATTTTTTTTTGTTTCGTCAAAATTATCCTTTTAAATTGTTCCTTCGAAAAATTTGAATGCGGATTATGTGATTCTTTGAACGCTCTAAATTATTATAGTCAAATTCGTAGTAACTACATTTTATTGATCAATATAGAATTCATTGTGGGAAGAAAATTGATCTAATTGATTTACAGAGGCAACTAAAATGCTCAATTCCATTTCGATCCATATTCCATACCTATGGTCTATTGATCAACTAATTATAAATGTATAGGGTGCAGTAGTTGGTTTAAGTTAATAGGAAATTCGATTAAAAGCACGAAATTGTATAGAATGTAAAACTTCAATACAGCTCATCGCTCCAACTAGAAGCTATTGAAATAGTAATAATAATAAAGTTGTTCTTATTCCAGCTACTCCAGATGATGAAACATTATACCCATCTTGAAATTAATTAGTTTATTTTTACTGTTTTAAATTTTAGAATATTTTCAAATCCTTGAAACTCTAATAAATTTATTAATTTTCTGTTTTTTGAATATTTTATAAAATGAAACATGTAATTATAAGGTCTGTTTTCCACCACCAGCCGATTTTAAAGATGTTCAAAAACAAAAAAAAAAAAAAACAATTTTATATGCCTTCATAGAAATTATACATATACATCAATATACATACATATATATATCTAAATAAATATAAAAATAAATAAATATTATTGCATTGTAAGTATATGTAAATAAAATTATTATTTGATGACCTGATGCCAAGGATTTTAAATTTATTTTTAAACAAATTAAAAACAATTCTAGTCTTTATATTATGTATACATATACGAGTATTATGTACTCAAAATAAAAAAAATTATAATGATAATTTAGTTAAGGACATCGCATCATCATCATCATCATCATCATCCATATGAAACATTTGTTTGTACTCCTTTGGAAAATTGAAAAAATAAAAATGTTAAATCTGTAATATTAGAGTATGTATTATGGAGATTGAAATATGAGAGGCGGTTTGAAAAATCTTCTTTAGAGGAGTATTCAATTTTATGTTAGCACCTTGTTTTATTTTGTTGTTGTCGCTCTTGTTGTTGCTGTTTATGTGTTAATGCTTGTTTCTTAAAGAACAGTCAAGTCAGCACCACTTCGAAGAGGAGCTTATATAATATAATGACAGTAGTGTTTTGAAGGATGCATAAATAGAGAAAATGATTATGCGAAGAAATAACAAAAAAAAAGGGTTCCTTAAATTTTGGAGGCGTATGACATTTTTCAAGAGAAATGATTATTAATTATAAAATAATATTTTGATTAATTTTTTTTTTTTATCTTTATCTTTTTTTTTAAATTTTTGGCAAATATCGTTTTTGTTTTATTTGTTTAAAAATATCTTGAAGCTATATTTAAAGTGGGAAAATTTAATTAAAATTTTGATTGTAGATTATTATGTCAAAATTTGAACCCTTTGAAGTGTATATATTTGTATTTATTGAATTTTATATCTATAATATATACTCTGATGGACTTAAGGGATGGAAAACTAAATATCTAAACTATATGAGCAAATTGCTCTTTTTGAGATAAAATAAATAAATAAATAAAAAAAAAAAAAAAATCAGTTGCTCCAAGATAAATCAGAATGGAGGAAGATTATATGAACGGAGTCAATGTTCATAATCAACTAATACAGATGATATATACGATGTTTAATAATCGTTCAGACCTAGAAATCTAAATCTAAATCCATTGTGAACAGATATAAGTGAAAATTTTTTTAAATGTATCAGTTCGGATGTATCAATGCAAATGTATAATATAAACATTTTATGAAGTTAACTAATCGTAGCTGAACTCAATTAAATCAACTTGAATACAATAACATTGCTAGACTGGTATTCCAGAATTTGAAGATAGTAAAACAGAATAAATACGATTATAAAGCTAGAGACACAATGCTTTTTTTCTATTTAAGATAATCAATTTAAGCTATAACAATAATCTATTCAGTCGAACTTCTAACGAAACAAATCTATTCAATCAAAAGTGCTAATAAAAAAAAATCTATTTATTAATCTAAAGGAGCTTTAACTAAAAAAAAACTCTATTTTTTAGGTTCTCTATCTATTTTTTTAAAAAAATATCTTTTTTAAGTGAACAATTTTTATATGTTAAAACTTAGTGTTATTCTATTTATCTATCTATCAATTTAAGCTCTAATATTTAGTTATTAAAGAACTATATTAAAGGACTTCTTGTCGCATTAACAAAAATTCATTTTTAATGCCTTCTTGACCATATGTATATATGGTATAATTTAATATACATACATCATACATATTTTCAGTAAATATATTTTTTGTTTTTATTACAAAATAAATTTTTTCACTTGTCTCTCATAATATACAATGTATAGCTATTTTTTATTATTTTAATAGAGTAAAGTAGCATTATTTAATAAAATTTCATTATGCATTCATAAAAGAATTTTTCATTATATTAAATTCAACTTAGAAA
Organism: Argyra leucocephala; assembly: GCA_963942445.1. Classification (NCBI taxonomy): domain Eukaryota; kingdom Metazoa; phylum Arthropoda; class Insecta; order Diptera; family Dolichopodidae; genus Argyra; species Argyra leucocephala. Next base: position 107,267,414 of record OZ012681.1, read on the forward strand.
AAGGCACAATTTGATTGATCAATTCTTAATTTATGGTTTAATTTTATATCCATAATAATTTATCTACAAAACATTTAATTTTTTGCTTTTATTTTTTATGAAATTTTATGAAAATAAATTTTGTACCCACACATATTTTTTTTTGTTTTGTTATTGTAGTGATGGTATATTGATTTTGTTTTTACATTTATAACATGTTTTTGAATATTAATTAAATTTAAGATTTTACATTAAAAAATAAATTTAATTAATAAATAGTCATTGATCGAACAATTCGATTTAGTAAAAGTATATGTTTAACATTTGTATCATTTGCCTTATTTTCTATATTTACTCTATAGGCGTTCTCCTGATTAATCTCTCTTATATTGATATGATTATTCTATTATTTTCTTTTTCTTCTATTATCTCAGTTTTATTTTATATTTTTTATTTATGTATAACTAATTTTCAATAATATATTTAATTTTTGTAAATATGTTTGTTGTTAACAAATAATATGACCTGAAAAATTTATTTAAGTTTTAGTGGCGTTCAATAAACCGTTATTTAACTCAATTCAATTCAATTCAATTTTTATACTTCTATTTTGCTCTAACTATCATGTATGGCTTAAAAATTCTAACAAGGTTTTCCAGGTTTTAATAACAATTTCTAATTTGAATTTATTTTCTATTCTTTTTGTTAATATGTTTTAGATTACAGTTATTCAGTTGTAAATTGCTGTTTTGAACTCTTTTTGAGAGTTTTATACAATTTTGATAAATTTTCACTACAATTATTGACTGTGATTTTGATCAATTGAGTTTTAATAAATATATATTTTGAATTCTAATTATATTCCATTTGAAAATATTTTTCACATTACTTTATATGTATTTGCACTTGATATAGTAAATTAATGTTCGATACAATTTGTGAAAATTTATAATACAATTTGATACAATTTTGATGCATTTTCACTACAATTATGACCAATTGACTTTTGATTATTTTAGCTTTAATATATATATATATATGTTTTTGTAATTCTAATTCTTCTACTCCATTTCTGAATATATTTTACATTACAATACAATTTACATCAGAATAATAAATACATGTTTCGATACAATTCTTGAAAACAAATAGCAGAATTTGATATCATTTTGATAGATTTTCACTACAATTGTGGTTAATTGATTTTGATCAATTGGTATGATTATTTAGATAAATACAAAATATTATTTTCACTCTTGTTACATAACAAAAATGTCATAACATAATGTTTTTTTTTCTTATAATTATATGTTTTGCTTGGATTTTAATACATACATTTTTAAATGTTGCGTAATGTTACTAGTTTTAAAAATGACCAACTTACGAAAAACCGAAAATGTTCAGCAACATTTCTGATCGTTTTTACTTTTTGTCACAGTCACTGTCAATTATCACAAATTCCGTTTCAGAAGTTTACAAAATCAAATTTATTTAATTTTTCAGATATCCTATAGTTGTCATTTTTATTTAAATCACTTGAAATAATCCATATTAATAGAAAACTTTTTTATTTTTTATTTTTCTTTCCATGTTTGAAAAGTTTATTTTCTTAAGTATGACGTTTAATGTAAACATTTTTTAAAATTTTCATTGAAAAGGCAAGAAATCACTAAATGAAAAACAAAAAAGAAAAAAAAAAGAACTTTTTTAAACAATTATTTTTTAGTGGTTATTTTTTAGAGTTGATAAAAACAAAATCAACTTTCTTTGAAATTCAAAATCAAATGTTTTTATTGACTTTCCAAAAACAAAAAAACAATAAAAAATAAAAAATACTATTTTTAAGTACAAAATAAAATCAAAATTGGTTAAAGAAATCAATATAAGAGAGGGAAGGAATATTTAGGTATAAGAAAGAAAAAAACAAAAAGTCAGTTTATAAAGAGTCAATAAAAATTGAATAATTTTTTCTCATATTAAATTGGAATTTTTTTTTTTTATTATTTTCTGGAATGATGATGATTGTTGTTTTGTTAAAATTTAGTATGTATTTTGAAACAATTGGAATTTTTGTTAAATGAATACAATTTTGTTCACAGTTTTAGAAAGTTTTTGTTATTTTGTTTTTCTTTTTAATAGTGTAAAAATAATTTTCATAGAAATTTTCAAGTGGTTTAAATCTAGGTTATTATTGCTATTATAAAATTGTGAATAATTGTTAAAAAAAAAAATTTAATAATAATTGTGAAATAAAAATGTCATGAATTTATTATAAAATTTCATAATGTAAGTAATTTAATTTAAAAATTATTTTTATTTGATTTTTTGTTGTTTGTTATTGTTTTTTTAATTAATTCGTGTGTCTTTAATTACTTAAATTTCTTATGTTCATTTATTAAATTTCTAAATAGAGTTCTTTTTGGTAAAATGGCTTTTTTTTTATTTATTTTCAAGTCTATGATCGGTTTTCGAGCTCTAAGGTGGTTGAAAACAACGTCACTATTCAATTTTTATTATATTTATTAGTTTTGCATCGGTTCATATACAAAATAAAACCTTCAAAAAACAACGTGGAATTTATTTACTTATTTACAAAATCTCCAAAAGAGTTAGATAGTTTGGAACTATCTAAAGCAAATTTTGTACAAGTATTAATAAATTTTGATCTTTGAATGCATCAATCAACACACGTTTATCACCTCACTTTAACGCACTCTTGCTTTGAAAGCTTTTATTTATTGTCTCAGTTATAATCCCAGTTAACAATTTTATTAATAAATTATTTTTATTGTATTATCCACACTTTTAACGTTATAACAGCCGTATTCACTGTATTCTAAAACAAAAAAAAAATTATATTTATTGTAGAAAAAATAAATTTGAATTTAGCCCCTTTTTTACTAATTTAAATTATGTACTAAATTCTTGTTTTTTCATAGTTCTTAAATTACCATACAATTAGTTTTTATCATTTATAATCTTACTATCAAAATTTATAACATCTCCAGATGTCCTTATTTGTATATATATATACATTTGTTTTTTTAAACAATAAATTTAACTAAATTGGTAACTTCAACACAAATTTTAACTGTTAATTCATTCAATTAAAAACTTACAAAAAAAAATAAAAACCGACCGATCAAATGATCCTTTCATAATAATTGTGTTCTGTCAAAATATTATAAGAAAATTTGAAATTAACATTTTTTGTTTTTCTGTTTTTTTTTTTTTTTTTTGCATTATTGTCTTTTAACTATAGTAAGTTAAGATAATATTCTTTTTTGTTAATTTTCATTTCTTTTTTATTTTCATGATATTTATCCACCTACATATATATATACAATATAAATGTCAAAGTTAAAGATCTGCCCTTAAACCAAAAACGAAAAAAATAAATGAATAAAACAAAATAAACCCACCCTAAAGTAATAAATTTTAAAACACAATTTCTGACACTTTAATACATAATTAAATTTAAATTATTTTACTTTTGTAATATACATGTTATATTATGTACCTATTATATTATATAAAACAGTTTTTTTGAATGCAAAATTTAGATTAATTTTAAGAAATATGCAAAAAAAAAAAAAATTCACAATTATTTACAAAATAAAAAGAAGGATCAAAAGGATCGTCGTCTCGACGTCTTTGTCATTATTATTATTGTTATCAACATCATCATCATCTCCATTTTTTATTCTGTGTAATAAGAACAAATTATACAATATTTTCTCTTCCTTATCATACATTTTTATTACAACTAATTTACCATTGTTATTTTATTATGTTGTAAGATAAAAGTGGGTATTTTAAGGTTTGAATTGGATTTTTTTTTGTTTTTTTTTATTGTGCTACAATCAAAATTGACTTTGTCATCTGGGAATAGCGTTCCCCAACAATTTGAACTACATAGTATACCATTGACGAATATTTGGAGTATGATTATTAAATCAGACATGCTTAAGAGCTCATAATCGTTTATCAAAAAAATCATTTAAATCGAATTTGATCTAGCCCAAATTAGGTTTTAACCTACCCAATTTATTTATTTATTTATTTATATATATATATATATATATATATATATATATATATATATATATATATATATATATATAACAGTAGGATCTGCAGATTAATCTTAAGTCCAACTACAGGTGATTTTCCCTTTCAAAATGTGAGTCTTTATATAGTAATTATTTGTAGCTTTAACCGACTAAATTTGGCTTGTTATTTAAACGTTTTATTTTACGTTATTAGCTTTCTTCCAATATTTAAAGTAAAACTAATTCTCTTATGTATAATCTTGATTACAATATTTTCAGAGGAACTAACTCTCTTATCATTCATTGGTTCTATATGCCGTCCAGCGTATTTAAAACATTTTAATTGTAGAATTTATTCGTTTACGCGTTTTACTTGCCAACTTTCTTCGTTTCATATTTGCAGAATATTAAAACCATTTTAATTTAGCAAATCTAATTAACTTAGGCGCTTTAGTGTCCGGAGTAGAGTTCATAATTACATCCAATGCGTCACAATTCATTTTTCATTTGAAAATTTTACCAGATGAATTTTTTTATTATTTTCCACAGCAAAAAAAAATCGAACCATTTGACACCCTCAACAATTCAAATTTAGCAAAAATTAAAAAAAAAAAGATAAATTTTTCTAGTACAAAAGTGAGTCCTTTGTATAATCAAACCATCAAACCTTTAAACAAAAAAAAAAAATGGTCATGTAAGTATACACGAATTTCAAGGATATTTCTACTACATTAAAATAACATAAAAAAAAGTATGAAGAAGAATTAAAATTCAACTTTATTGCTTAAGCGATTTTAATCTTCCGAAACAAAACGAAAAAAACCAAAAAACAAACAAAAACCCTGAATAAAATTTTATTTATTTTCACTTGTTTTCTCTATTTAAATGAAATGTTTATAAAATATTTAACTAATAAAGGATATATACTCGGTACTATAGATAAAATTTTAACCCACAAACAAACAAGCAGTCAAAGATAACCTTAAAATATTTTTTTAACCTCGAATAACAAAAACAAATAAAAAAAACAAAAACCTATAAAATTTAACGGCAGGCAATGTTTTAAAAAAAAAAAATTTTTTGTGTAAAATTTTATTTAGCAGAAAGTCAAAAGTCGCGCGTGCGAATAAATTTCCCATGAAATAATCCTTGGGGGAAAGTGATATAAACTTTTTTTTCTTTTTTTTTTTTGGAAATTTATTTTATTATAAAGGTGATGTCCGTTACCTCCTCTTTCTTTCTGTTGTTTTTCTTTTTTTTAGTGCAATAAATATAAACCTTTTGTTTTTATTTTTTGTTTTTGTTTTTTTAGCACAAAATTCAAAAGGACATCAACATTTTAATTTATATATATACCGAAAAAAACAAAAAAAAAACAAAATTATGATTGCATAACAAAGATCGTAACAATAACACCCGTTATTCTCTCTGTTTCTATTAAAATAAAAAAAAAATTATATTAATATATATATATGTATATGTATATATATATATAATATATACACATATTATATTTTATCTTCTTTTTTTTTTAATATTTTGTCAATAGGTACAAAATAATAGGCATAGGGTACTGTGTTAGTTGTTTGAATTTGGTAAATAAAATAAACCTAAAAAAGTTCTACCTACGTGAAATTTATCGATTCCAGATTCTGACGTTCGAATAAAATATCCTTTTTTTTTGCTCTTATTACCGTTGTTTTTCTTTTACATATTATCATCATCATCATCATCATCATCATCATCATCATCACAATCATCATGGTCCTGCCATCCCAGTGGGATATAGGGATTGAAATTAAATAAAAAAATTTATGGAAAGTAAATGATGAAATGAAAATTATAAATATGTATAGGACTAACCTTTAGTGACTAAATTCCTCTCAAATACTCCTTTAGCATTGCAGTCTAATATCATGATAGAATACTATGACTATAAAAGTCTTCAATTTCTCTCTTTATTACTTTTGAATATAATGTTATCAAAATGTAATGATTATAAGAAACTGAAGCACAGTTTCGGAACCACAATTGATCTGAGGTATGTCGAAAGTCTTACAACTCCCAACAAAATTGATAAGAATAAATTAATGAAAGAAAATGTGTCTTACAAATTAATTTACATTCTATTGTTTCAATCAATAATGGTTATTTTCAACAGAATATAAAAATATAGGAGGTTCTTATTGAAAATGGTGTAACTCAAAAAATATAAGTTTCGGAAAAAGATTTTTTAAACAAGTTTTTTATAGAATTACGGCACTGTGGAGCTCTAATAGAAAATAATCAAATTTGAAATTTAGTAGTAACTGTGTACACACACACAGGGTGGTTCTAGTATTTCGAGTAGTGGGATCAAAAAGGCATAATTAAGGGCTAATTGGTTTTCCAAAAGCAACTGAAATATTTACTTTCACCCACCTATCTAGTCGCTCAAACAAACCGACTTCAAACCAGGCATAAACTTTCCAGAAGAGTCTGAAATAGCCACTCACCTTCAACAGCTCTAGCTTTTATTATAATTTTCTTTATAGTTCCATTACTAATTATAGGGGAATTAAGAAATTGTTTAATGTCCTTAATATTATGAGTTCCGAGCATAACGACCCCTCAAATAAATAATATTAAGATTTTGAAAGGTTTTTAGCCAAGATATAACTGTTTTTTTTTTGTTTTTTGTTTTATGCAATTTTTTTTCTTATTTTAAGCAAACAATCCAATTTTTTATTATCTTTAAAAAAATTGCACAAATAATACACATATATAATATTATACTTTACATATATAATTTTTATACCACTGATATACTTTTTGTTTACCTGTACAGGTGGCTTAAATATTTTTTTGGTTCTTTTTTTCCAGAATTTTCAATATCTGTTAGTTTTAATTTATAATCAAAAAATATATATATATAATATAAGTAAATAACTAAACTTTCATGTATACCACATATTTACAATATATATATATTATATAGAGGCTAAAAATTATCAGAATAAGAAAGATACATAGAATTTCAAACAAATTTTTATTTCCTTTTTGAACATACATACACACATTTGTTTGCATATTCCTGTAAAATGCAGTTTCCATGTACATATACAGTTTTTTTTTTATTTTCTTTAGAAAATTTTTATTGCCACCCGTCGCAATTTTTAATATACGTATATATTTTGATGATGTTTTCAAGATGTGTTATCCTCTTTCTTATATATATATGTATATTTATTTTTTTTCCTTTTTTGATATTAATACTATCCTGACATCTGAAGCCTTTTCAAATAAGTATATTTATAAATAACTGTATATTCGCTGAAAAATATAATAATAAAAAAATTGTTTTTTTTTTTTAATGAATATTTAAAAGGATAGAAGTACGTCAGGATAAAATATCAAATTTTCATAAAAATATCATCATTGCTGTAATAATAATCGAAAATAAACGATTTTTTTTTTGTTTTTCATATCTGACATTTTTATTTGAAGTGTTGTTTAACGATAATGTTTTAATACAGTAGATGGCATATGGTTTGTTTAAGATATATTAACAACTGTTTTCAAAAGGAAAAAAAAATATTTTTAATTTATACAAAAAAAAAGATTAGCATTTATTTGATTAATATATTCAGTATTCAAATTGACATTAAATAATTGGATTAATATATGTATTAAATTTATAAATTAAAAGCTAAAATTTTGTAAAGATGTAATTAAGATATCAGTAACACGTACACGTTGGGTGGCGCAGTAGAGGTGGTATAGGTAGTAGTAAGTAACGAAAGATGTCGTGTTCGATTCCACCAAATTTAAACAAAATATTTTATGGTTGTTTTTTCGTTAACTTGGTTCAGTGTCATTTCCCAGTACCCTTTGCCATTCGGATAAAACAAATCATAAAGACCTACATCCCGAAAGGGGAAAGGACCTGAAAAATTTGTCTGCATGTGAAGTGAACTGATACATAAATAAATATAATATATAAATAAATATAACTAAATCAATGTTAACCAATGTGAAAAAGTAGTTTCTGCCATTTGACTACTAATCAAAATATTCGGGGTTTGAATTTATTTCAGAACAGTTTTCAACCACTTCAGTAGCTTTCAATGCCATTTTTATATTTATACATAAAATTTAACCTGGATTTTGGTAATTATATACATACTACATAGAATGTTTTTTTTATTATAAGAGTATTCACGTGGTGCGGAAGTGCAGTAAGTGTAAATCTACAATGATTTTCACAATGATTTCGTGAACGCACCCTTGTACATTTGATGCTGTACTCATTAATAAAATAATTCAATTCAAATTTTATTTAAATTTAATTTTTTTATTTATTACAAATGTCAAGCTTAAAAAGTACAATGACAACTATAAAGTATAATACTAATAGTACAATAGGTTCGAGTCTTGTAAAAATCTACAAGGCTTGATGAATATTTTTTTATATAAAAATTTTACAATGGCAATATACTTCTCTAGTACAAGACTATACACGTATACAATCTACAGCTACATTCGTGAATATCCTTTATATTTTTAAATTTCAATTAATTGAGATTTTCAATTTCTTCACATCAATTATAATACAGAGTTAAGTCATCCTGAATTCAAGATTGGCACGAGTAAATTCAAATTTTGTACGGAATAGTAATCCAGTTCTGCTGATATTCTTATATTCTAGTTGTAAACTACATTATTTAGTTATAATTCTGATATTAGTTGATTTTGTGTATCGAAAATTTAATTCGGTATTGAAATCAGAATTTCGTTTTAAGTATATGCTAATGCATGTAATGACTAATCAAAGACCAAAAATATTAAATGCAACATCGTACAATACTAGAAGAGTAGGTAGATCAAGATCAAGATTATTAGACAAAATCGATTGCTACTGTCGAAAGATTGAAGTTTTTGTTTTAAAACATCTAATGATTTGATTCAAGTAACTGTTTGACAGCAAGTGAAATTTTAGCTTTTGTTTAAAGCCAATTATGTTGGTAATATTTTTTAATTCCGTTGGAAAATCAATTTGAATTAACGAATACGGATTCAATTTGCAAAAGATAGTGCAAAATGAATGAAAGTTGTAAACGTATTTTAAAGCTCACCCCGAACTGTCCAAAAGATGATAATGATCATTCAAATACATACTTACTTTTTTTATCAAAAACAATTGAAATTAAAAATTAGAAAAATATTTCTTTAAAAGTACAATTTTAATTCTATGCAATTAATGTATATATATACATATATATATTACACATATATTATGCTTAAATTTTACTTTGTATTCTTTATTTCAATTAAATTATAGCTTTAAAAATTTAAAAAAAAAATTCTATTTTTATTTTTTTAGTCTCCACCTCAAAAACAAACTTAAAAATTTTAATTTAAAAAAAAAAAAAACAGAAAAAATTTGAAATATTTAATCAAGGGTTTTTAATATCCCATAAAGCTAAATGGGCATTTCATTATTCTTAATAATCACAAGAAAAAAATAATATGTATATTTTTTTTTTATTAAAATATTATTTAAAAAAAAAAATGTTGTTTTTGTTTGTAAATAAATGTGTTGTACGCGGATAAGCAGTCATCACACACAGAAAAACTTCTCAGGCCTATTTAAATTTAAATTCTTTTATTATTACCTTTTATTGTTATTTTGTTTTTTGTTTTATTTTACATATATGTAGATATATATATTATATATACACTTGAATTCATTAATACAATAGTTTTCTATATATTTTTGTTTAAATTTTACTGACTTTTAAGCCACTGGAGATTCATATTCCAAGGTAAAAATAAGTAAAAATTAAGAAAATAACTTCGATGCTGAGAATAACAAAAGATTCCTCCGATATATTATGTATGTACATATATGTACTATTATATGTATGTTTTATATATGATGCATGTACAAGAATTTAGTTATATAATACGACCACACACCCAGACGACATAAGATGACTTTGATGTCGTCGTCTATACATTCATTTTTGTAGATTTAAATTTTTTGATGTTGTTTTTGTTGTTGTTGTTATTGCATTATTTCTACTCAATATTCCTTTCTTTAGAAATACATCTATATAAGTATAAATAATATGTAAGTTTAAAAAAAAAAATTAATAAAATTAAAATATAAGAAATTACATACTATAAATTTTTTAATTTTGTTTTCATACATACATGCAAGCACATCCCAACAATCTCAATAACAATACAAAAAAAAAAAAAAAACAGAATAAAAAAAAATAACAAGAATTATTCGTTAAAATTGAAAAAAATAAATAAATAAAGTGCGTAGGTAGGCTTAATCGACCAAGATCACATAAAATTGAGATATTTTCTCAAATCATTAGGGTCATAATTTTCTCCCTTTTTTTCTTCTTTTTGAAAACACACAAACATTTTGGTCTTTTATTATTTTCTTTTTATTCTCTTTGATGCTAGATGTTTTAAAACATGAAATTCCCATTTTTTTTTTTGAATATTAAATAAAAAAAAATATTTTTTTCTCAACTCAAAACACAACAGTCAGTCAACAAATTTCATTATTTCAATCGGTTTCCTTTTTTATAATAGAATTCAAAATCAATTACTTAACTTTTGATATTATTTTATTTTTTATTATTATTATTATACGCATTTTAATCGACTTATAAATTAAACATTGACTTATACATTTATACAAAAAAAAAAACTTAATCCAATATTCATCATGCCACAAGTCAATGGGTAGTGTTATTTATATTGCCCAAGGATGGTAATTGCAGAAAAATTAATTTTTTTGACTTTTACCCAATGTACGTGAATACAACATCCTTTAAATAGGAAGAATTTTCATTTTAAATCAAATTAATTTCTATGAGTCCTTCTATTTACTTTATTTATCCTTTTTCACTCTTTTATAAGTACAATATGTACGCATATATTTTCAGCCCCTTATTCAGTCGTCTTAATAACTTGTAATTGAAATCTTTATAAAGAATAAAATAGGATTAGGGTTAGTTTATTAAATACATGTGTGTGTTTACATAGGTAGTAAATAAAGGTAAATTTCAAACTGGTTTAATAATTGGCGAATTAAAGTGATTTTTTTTTTTGTAATGGTATTTACAGGAATACAGGATGTTTTAAATAATTGTATTATTTTTAACAGGTCATCAAATTCATATTTTGATTTAGAGTTATTTGATTAGGGTTTGACAATTTTGAATATTATTCAAAACCTAAAAGTATGATTTTTATTTTAGAAAATCGTTTTCAAAACTGTTGTTATTGACTGTGTTAATCCCTTCTTTACCGAATTATGATGTAATAAAATACTGTTTGCACTCCTTTGAGAGAGTAAACTTCTATTTCTCTATTTTCTACTATTTCAGTTCAGCCTTTAGACGGCAGAGTTAAATACCTTATGATTTGATCCTGATTCCAAAAAGTTTCATTTGCTAATTTACGAACTACTTTGTAGTAATATTTTCGTATAAATTGAACGCAAATATTAATAATTTTGCTCAGATTTGCTTCCGATTATAATATGCATTGTAAAATGTTTTAAATAGGCAGTTTTTGCTTATATGACAGTTCTGGTTTTTTGTTATTATCTAGCTTACTAAAATGGGTCTTATCCTTATCCTTATGACAGTTCCGGTTTTTTGTTATTGTCTAGTTTACTAATATGGGCCCTTATCCTTATGACTTATGATTATGAGTTCTGTGTTTTTTTTTTTTTTTAATTATTGTCTCATTTACTACGATTGGTCTTATTCTCAGCCTTATTTTGTAATCCGTAGTGAAAATTTTATTTTCGTTGTCCGGTTAAGTGAAATAGCCCAACCTATCGGTATTTTTCGCATTATTTCGATTTAAATGGTATTCTGAGAAGCGATTTTATAATATTTAAACAATTGTAAAAAACGATAAATTTATCACCAAGAAAAATAAGAAATTAATATAAAACTATTGTTAACTTTTCATATACAATTTTATTAAATATTATTTTATATTTTTAATTGTAGAAAATTTACAAAACAACTTTATTTTTTGTTTTTAAAATTTTATTTTTCCTTATCTGCAGATATACTTTATCAACAAATAAATATCAGCCCGTCTGAATTACAAAAAAAAATTGTATGGCAGAACAATGATAAAATGTCAAAATTAAAGTTTTTGATATCAACCTCAATATAATTTTAAAGTGATGCCAGTTTTATAAAATATCATTCGCTTCTCAGAACACCTAATTCTATATGGACATAATATAGCGACAAACTAATTAACTTCTCAGAATAAAGTCCAATATCCCAATCATTAATTCACCATCAAAAGAGATTTTACAATTACCTATAATGTTTTTAAAAAATATTAATACCTATTGCAGCAGTCATATGTCACTTACTTTTTCCCTATAATTTACTATCATTCATTACCAATATTTTAAACAATCTATCAATCTATCGATTTGATTTGCTCGGCATAATGTAACGAGTTAGATATAATTATGTGGACAAATTTGATTTCTTTGTAGCACAATGAACACTTTGCATATAGCATATGTGATGTTACAAAGAACTCTATACAGTGTAATAATTGATATTTCGATTTAAAAATTCAAAAATTTCGATCCATTGCTCTTTTTTTGGTTGTATAAACAAAAAAAAAATATTAAATGCACAAATAACGTATATATGTATGTATTTAATTTTAGTTATGTAAAACCAATCAAAGAGAAATTTTTGTTTGGGTTTGAAAGGGTTAAGTGTCTGAGATTGACAACCACTACTATCTACCTACTTCGTAATTTATTTGAAAAAAAAAAATTTTACAAAATCAATCCAACCATTTCCGAAACCACTCATTACTCAACCTAAGTCACATTATGATGACGTACGATTTATTTTTGGTTTCACTAAAATTAACCCATCCACCCTGTGGAAGATAATACTGCTTCCTTGAAACACTTTGTCAATGTTAAATAGAAAGAACATTACAAACAAACAAACAAATAAATAAAAATAAAAAAAAAAATAACGAAATTTAGAAATTTATTATTACAAAACAATTATTATATGCCTACTTATATGTAATTGCTTTGACATCAACAAAATTTGTAATTTCTAAACACACAACAAAAATTCAAGTAAAATAAAATAATTTAAGTGAATTAAATTTGAATATATCCCTTAAGGATAAAGATTTATTTGTAATTTTCAAAAATTATTGGTTAAATTCCCCTGAAAATAAATAATAATGATGCGAGTATAATACAGGAGTACAAAACATTAAAAGAGTAAAAAAAAAAAAAATTGAAAATCTTTTGTGTGATAATTCTATTACCTAATATAAAAAAAAAAAAAAACAAACAAACAAATAAAAAAAGGAGAGAAAGGAAATTACATAGAATTGGAAAATTATTATGTTAAGTGCAACAATAGACGTTTTGTTTTTGTTGTTGTTGTTGTTGTTTTGTCTTGGTTTGTTCAATAAAATTTCTTTATAAATTTAAAATCTATGGATGAAACATAGTCAGACTTACATAATGTATATATATAAATAATGCGTTTTGTTATTCATTGTATTTCTCGTTAGAATTAATAATTGTAATTGAAAATTTTAACTTCTATACTATTTGGTTATAGTAAGTATCAATTTATTTATTTAATTATTTTATTTAAATTACTGTTCATTTTAATGTATGTATTATTGTGTATGTAATTATTCTTATTCTACTAAAATTCGATTTCGACAATATTTCATTTTGAATGTTTGTTGTCATCAGCGTATTTGAATGGCTTTGTTGTCAAGTGATGTTTTAACACTGTCATTGAGCTTATTTCTAGATCATGTGCCATTCTGAAGAGTTTCCTAATATTGTTTTTTCGTGTTTATTATTGAATGTTATACAGCCATGACATTTGTTTTGGGCTAATAATACAATTCTACTTTTAATTTTTATTTGTGGATCTGCTAAGTAATATCGATTTTTAAAATTCCGATTTACAAGATATTGATTCCAAAATGTCGACTTGTACAATTTATCGATTCTTGAAATGTCGACTTTCAAAGAGGAAAGAATTTTCGACTAAATTAATGATTGAAGCTAAGATTTTGTAGCCTACTATAAACTACCAGTTAATTCAAAATAATTTTTAACTTTCTCAATTTTGGAAAATTCATCGTCTGCTATCTATTGCGACTAAACTAATATAAATTCGCGTTATTTATGCAAAGAAAAACATTGTCTGTTCTACAGAGCATTTAATTTGAGATAATGTTTCTAATTGCTTTGTATGCTACAGAGCCTTGGTATGCTAATAATTGGTTTTATTTTTAATTTGTTTTACCCAAATTTAAATTTGGAAAACTATATTTATTGTAGAGTAACTGATAATAAGTACTGGATATTCGTACATATAAAATTTAATTGGTTATTGTTGAATTTAATTTAATTTAATATTAATGTGCACACACCGGCCAAAATTTCGGACCCTAATTGAATTTAGTATGTATGTTTTAATTCCTGATTTATATATTTTTTTAAATTTTTGGATTCAAATAATTTTTATACGAAAATGTGTAGTTTCTTATTAATATAATTTAAAGTTAACACAGCTTGACTGACTTAAAATGTTTATTATAATTAATTTTATCTAACTACATAAAATAATTTGTGTCCTGCTAAATCAAAAAAAATTATACTGTTAAAATAAAAATTCAGAAATTATAACAAATATGATTATGTAGTTCTTTTCATTATAAAAATACGCAGTCATAAATACAATTTTTTATTATTTTTATTATTGTTATTATTATCACATTATTTTTTTTATTAAGTTGAATAAATAATTCATATTTAATTTTTAATGATTTTCCGTCGTTTTCTATATGTATATATATATATATTCTCCAATAATTACCCATAAAGTTTTTTTATTCCTTCAAATCAAATATCCTGAGGATAAAAACAAAAATAAGAAATAAATTCATAAGTGTTATGCAGGAAGGAAGCCTTTTGCTAGAACATAATAATAATAATAAGAGCCAATATCATAGGGATATTTTTTTTCCTTCTTATTTTGTTTTTATATGGAATCATTTAATGGAGATGTATATTTTATATTCCTTATGCTATCCTACTCAAGTATCCACCATACATTATGATGATTTCTTAGTTACAAAATACATTATTTTTTTTTTCTGTTTTTGTTTTTGTAAGAAATCTTTCAATTCAACTATAATATCATATGAATTAATATGTTATATACATAGTTGAATTATTATACATATAATTCTTCCGATTTTACAAGAAATCATCAAGTACAAGATATGAATTAAATAAAGTTTAATTCTGAAAGAATTAGAAAAACAAAAAATAATTATAAATAGAAAAAAATAAGAAATTTTATAAGAAACAAAGTGTATTATTTTAGTTAATATATAATGACAGAGTTGGGCTTACTACTTTAATTAATTATAGTAATTCTACTACATTTTATTAACAAATGTTTTAACCTATCCACAAAATGCATCAAAATCTAAATTTTTTTTCAAAATAAATTTTGTATAACTATTCAAAAGGTTTCTATAAATTTAAGAAATTTGTTTTTATATTTTTTTTTTTGAATAAATTGAACAGCCTTGGATATTTAAAGCTTAAATTTTGATTTCGGATTTTTACAAAAGTTCGAATTTAGATCCAATTTGGATTTTTTTTTTTTTCAATTTGATTTTTACAAAAGTTTGAACTTTGTTGAAACATTTGGATTTTAAACCAGATTCTTCCAAATCACACCAATTTATAGTTTCAAAAAATTAAAGAAAACATAAAAAAGGACAATATAAGTACATACATATATATTTCTAAAATTTTCCAATATATTCTGTCTTCTATATTAACTTTATAAAACAATTAAAATTAAATATATGACTACGTTTATAACCTAATCGAGAGATAATGAACATTGCAAAAACAAAAAAATTAATTTCAAATTCATAGATCCTATTTGGCAGATATGCTATCAGATAAATTACTAATTTACTACAAAATATTAGATCATAAAGTCATATCCCTAAAGTAGGGGATCTTCATATTATATACATACAATAATTTGTATTTATTTTGTATTATGTTGTGCATTGCTCAATAGTGTAGCAGGCAAGAAGACAACAGAAGCAACGTCATTAACGCATTATTACAAGAAAGGTCAATGTTCAATACAAACATAACTTAAGAATACAAAATATATATATATACATATATATACGATACACGTATAAAAATGAAAATATTATGCAAACATAAAAACTAAATATTGAATTTGAGTAAAATATAAAATATGTTTTTTATGTTATTAATATTTTTTTGATTATTATTATTTTTTTTTTTTTTGTTGCAGTCAAGCGCATGTTATTTTAATAATGCAATGGTAATATTGTAATATTATACAGGGTGATATGTTTTTTAGAGTAATTGAATTTTAAATTAAAATAAAACACAATAGTTAACACAATAGCATTTCCAAGTCAAAATAAGGTTTTTGCTAAGTATATTCAGGTATTTGCTAAACCAATTCCGATATTTGCTAAATAAATTCACGTTTTTTTTTTTTTTTTTTGAAATACAGAATTTTGCTAAACATTTATAGCTTTTTATAAACTTTACATCTAAGTAAGAACGACGAAGAAAGTAGTCTTGGTTTTCTAGGTGATGATAAATTAAGTTTCATCTAGTTTTAAATAAGATAATGTTTGTTTTTTAAAATTAAATTTGTTGTATTTTTTTAATATTACCTAAAAATATCAAACGATTAGACTATTTAAGTTCATTTTTCTTATTTGATTATAGTCAGTGTATAAAGAAAATATTAAAAACATTAAAATGAATTCAAATTAACAAAAAAATGGATGTAAAAATATGCTAGGTGTAGTTAAATAAAGAGTTATCAATAGTTTTTTATATGTCAAATTTGATGAAATATAATTAAAATATATATATATATATATATATAAACCTAATTATGTAAATGTGCTATAAATTTCACGAAGTGTTCTACAACTTTGGCGAATATAAGATTGATTTTGAAAATAAATTTGTAAACATTAGACCAAACATTAGACAAGATTACATATGTCGAATCCGGGTTGGATAGAATTTAAACATAACAATTATACGTTTAACGAAAATCAGATTCAATTTAAGGCTTGACGCCTGACTAGCCGTACCCAAATTAACTTAATACTTTTCGTTAAACTTATGTCAAAACTTAAAGCTACTTAAGGTTAACTAGCCAACTTAAGTTACGCCTGGTAAAACTTCATTTGATTTGACACTTTGAAAGAAGAAACATTATTATATTTATATTGATTTTTATTCACAAATCGAATGTCATTTCATTGATCTCACATAAGCTGTCAAAATCACCCTTTACTTGATTTTTTCATATTTGTTGTCTCTTTCTGTTTTTTTCTTTTTTTAAATGGAACTATATTTCAGTACATACTACTTTTTTTGTTCTCAATATTGTCGTCATTATTAAGTTAATATAATTATATTTTATTGTTAATATGGTAAGTCTGTTTCTTTCTAGAATATTACAACAAAAACGAACAAATAAATGACAATTTACAGGAATGGTAATAAAAAAAATTGTTTTTTTTTTTGTTTTTTTATGTAAGGGCAGACATCTGTACTTATTTAGAACACAAAAATATTCTCTCAATTCCTTTGATGATTTAAATTAGATATCTGTTTTCTCTGTTCTTTTACAAATAGAGTACATGTCATGTCTTGTTTGGGTATATGAGTTTATACATTTTAATTCTCTGGTGGTTATTTGTTTGTTGTTATCATATTATAGACAATTTGATTGTACTTAAGTATATTATTTTAATAAATGCTTGTTACTTGGTTTAATACCTTAAATTTTCATAATATTTTCCCTTGTTTTTTATATGTAATAGTAACGAAAAAAAGGGGTGAATAGGTGATGCCTTATTTGATTTTTTTGGCGCTGTTATAATTTATAATGATTGTACACATAATTAATATAAAAAAAATTATTGTATGCGTGTTTTATTTGATTGTTCTGTAAATAAATTAAAAAATTTACAAAAATAATTTCTAGGTTAGATTGTACATAATTTTTCTTGGTTTTTTGTATCTTTAGAAGAAAATCTCATTTAATGTCATTTTCAATTGACACTTGTTAGTGCAGTTTTCTAAAATAAGTCTTCATTTGTTTTTTTGTTGAGTATCAATTGAAAAATTTGTAAGATAAATTAGGTATAAGAAAACGATTGCAAAACAAATAGATAGGCTTCTGTTAATCAGATTTGGATTTTTATTTAGAATAATAACAAGTAAATTCAACAATGAATAGAATAACTTAAGTTAAATGAATCAATTCAATTAAGTGTAAACAAATTCATATCATTCTTGAGAAAATGAAGAAAAGATAGTTTGAATGCCCATGTTTATACGAGACAGAAATCTTCCTTCATGACGTAAAAAATCTGGTAGATTTCTGCCATTATTGTTATAGTGCCAAAGAAATAAATAAATAATTTTTTATTATTATTTTAATGTCAATCCAACAATATTATTTGCATAATATATCATTTTTTTATTTGATCCGAAAATTACGTTGACAATAACAATAACCTTGCACTTTGTGTATAAAAAAAATTAAAAATATTTTGACACTGACATATATTCCCAGAAAAAAAATGCCAGACGTCAAAAATCTATCAGAAATTTTAAATTTTGGTGGATTTGTTTATCCCCATAGAAATAATTATTGTTTTTATTTATTAAATATTATTTATTAATAAAATTATATAATTATTGTACTTATATTTACAATCTATTATACATAACAAATTACAAGTGATAAATCGGTCCTGTCCTAAAATTAATGGTGGTTATGTACTGCTTAAATTGTGTCAGGGCATTTGGATTTGTGTACATTATCGTATATATTCTCTCAAAGACACTTTAGATTCCAGTCTGAACCAAAAAATATTTTTTGTTTATAGTTTTTATAGTAAGACAGATACAATCGAAAAATAATTTAAAAACAAAATTTAATTAATTTGAGTAGTGTTGCAAAATTTAATTTTTAATAATTATTAAATATAAATTATTAAAATTATTAAAATCAATTTTTAATCAATCTTTTCTTTTTCTTTCATTTCAGGTAAGACTTTCAATCAAAAACAAAAAGTAAAAACTAATTTACTGATTTGTAAGTTTATTAAATTTATTTCTACAAAACTAATAAATTCTTAGTTAAAATTTAATTTAAAATTTAATATAATATGTCAGTACTCATTAAGGCATATAATCGATGAAATGTGGGATAGGTTGAATATTAAACATAAATTATGAAAATTAAGCCTAGTTATAAATAAGTTATAAAATCAATCAAAGCTAATTCAGGAGTTGTAACAGAGATAGTCTAACACAACAAATCATAAACCTACTGATGAGTTCAAGTAGTGTTGTGATGAACTAAACAATTCCTAAAACTTATTGTTATAAATTAGAGAAATGATTCATAAATTAGAAAAATTAAACCTAAAATGAGAAAAATTAGACATAACCTGAAATTTCATATGTTTTTTGTGTGAAAATTTGTTTATGGTGAAAACTGCACTTACTTATGGTACAAACTGCACATTAGATTTAATTAATGTTTGGTAATAGTTCCGAAATACGTCTACATTTGATTGTCACCTAATTTTCCAAAAAGATTGTCCGAAAAAAATCTTTAAGTTATTTAATGAATACTTTTGTGTGAACAAGTTTAGTTTAAAAGGGGGTGGCAGCCAAATCAATCCGTTCTCGTCACGACACTAAGTCATATGTGGACGCATAGCGATTTTCTTAATCACTTCACAATACGAACTGGATGAACAACCTTGGGTATAAAAAAAATGATCCAGTGAGCATATTTGGCATTATTAAGTTAAAATGAAATTTGAAAATTTTATAGATACGTTCAATTAAATGTAAACATCTCTTAAGTTCAATAGTAATTTCTTTGATTAAAATTTGTAGAAAATTGAAAATTATTCTAAACTCTTCAGTCTAATTTTTTTCCCCAGAAAAAATTACCTCACATTGCATTTTTTTTTCTCTTATTTATTAATTTTCTCTAAAACAATTTATTGTAGTTATAAAAAATAAAGTGCGGTTATGTTAACGTAATAATGAGTACCTCTATTTTTATTAGCAGAATAATTTGATCAGCTCTGTAATAACATAATAATTTATTTTCATTAAGCCTCCTTTTTTAATTTTATTTATTTTTTCCTTTTTCTTTTATTTTTCCTCTTTCTCATTATGTCACGTTACATTTTAAGTGCCAAAAACATATTTAGTAGTAAGTAACGTACGTCAATCGTAATCAATAAACGGGTAAATCTGAAGAAGGAAAAAAATTTAACATAGAAAATAACACAGGAACTTAATGTAGTGTACCTCTATGCATTACATACATACATATGTATATTTGCGTACGTGTGGTGTTGCACCAATAGCGCACATATTTTTTTTTTTTTGTTTTTGATTTAAGAAACATTGAAATAGTCCCCAATCAAATGAGTCATTGAATTAACGTTAACAACACGTTCATTACGATCGAATATACGATGATTATGCATGTACGTATATATATGTAAATTTATAGAATACGAGAAATGACAAGGCTTATATTTTTGTTGTGCATATTATAATATATGTAGTGAGTAGATTTAACGCCAAGTTGTAAAAAATTGTGCAATGAATGAAGTAAACATGTTAAAAAAGTTATTAAATAAAAAATCGCTGCGGTAAAAGAAAAATAAATTTTTTTTTTTTTATATGGTGATGATATTGCTAACATCCCGCATATCTTTAAAATTGTTTTCATTTTTTTTTTTATGATTTATAATTTGTGCAATTTTCAATGCTATAAAATTGTTTTTTTTTTTTTTTTTTGTTTAGTGTATTTTGTGCATGAATGTTCTTTGATTCTTTGTGGTTCATTATGTTAACTAGAATAAGATATTGTCAATATTGAATGTTTTTTTTTTTGTTAATTTTGCAATATCTTATTAAATTCGATTTATTTATTTATTCTATGGACTTAGACTAAACCACAGCATGTAATTAAAGTATGTATATACAATTGAAGACAGCTTAAAAACAATGAAATTTTATGTAATAACTTTGATTTGGGATTAAATATTTATATGGGAAAAAACTGAATGTTAAAACATGTTTTTTGATCGAAATTAAATTTATTTGAAAGAAGTCATACTAGCCATGATAGCCATACTAGATTAGATGCTTTTATTTGTTTAATAATTTAAATTTTAATCAAAAAATTGCAAATAAATATAATTTCTGTTATTCTGGAATTTGTTCGTATTTAAAAGTTAAATATTTCGGTTCCTACATTTTTGCGAGAAATCTAATATTTTTACAATAATAGTGCTACATTTCCAAAGGTGATTTTAATTCAATCGATAGCGCTTATAATATTTTCCAGAAAGTTTTCATTAGAAGGTACATTACCGATAGCCGTTAGCATAAAAAAAATACCATCCAAGGAAGTGTCTAAAAGAAGTTCAAATTGCAAGATTTTACAGTAATGTATAACAAGAACATTCGTGAAATTATTCCATACAATCTTGCAGTTGTAAGTTATTGTGTATAAGTTTATAAGTTTTATATAAATGTAATGTTATCTGTTATGTTAAATGTAATATTATCTGATATGTTAAATGTAATGACATCTGTTGTGTTAAATGTAATGTTATCTGTTATGTTAAATACAATGTTACGTCTACCATCTACATTTCTACCATCCCAATGCAGAAATAAACACAAAACCTACCTGCGATTTACTATAAAACCAATTGAGCTGGAGAAATTTGATTCCGTAATACAATAAGAAACCTAATGATAGAAACCTATCTACCAAATATAGTACGAAACACAATTATTGAGTTTGTGTTAAAAAAATTATTTAAGAATGTTGTTTTGTAATTTCAAAAATTAATGGAAAAGTTATTCATCCAGTAGTTTTTTAGATTTTGGAGTTTTTTTTTTGTCTTTGTAGAGATTGCTGAGATATTAGATGTACGCTTTGAAGAATTTCTATATTGATTTCCAATTCACTTCTATTGAAGTGCAATTGCTTCTTTGCTCAATAAACTCAATTTTATTCTAACTCCAACTGTAATTGTGGGTCAATAAACTCAATTTTATTTTAACTGTCAAACTTGTCAATGGCAGTTTACTTTATGTTGTTCTTAATATTAATTAAAACTAACTGTGTTGAAAAGAAATTTTTCCAAAAAAGTACTAGCATATAATTTTGCTGTGAGTCTATGACAGTTATTTAAATCATTACTATTTTTTTTTTATTCACTTTTTTTTCTTTAATTTTAAATTATTTTTCAAATAATTTTAAATAATAAAGAATACCGAAGGTCCTAAATTTTATTGAAATGAAAAACGGATACGCGTATTCAGAAAAAAGGAAGGAACTAAAGAATAAAATATTGAAAAAAAAAAATAAATAAATAAATAAAATAAAAAAAATAAAGAGATTTAATATAGAAGGTAAAAGATCAAAAAACTAAACCTCAACACACATTAAATACTCATATATTATATATACATATATATATGTCCGTATTTATGATGATATTCCTAGTAAATAAAAATAAAAAGACAATCTATAATGTCTGATAAAGAAAGCAATATTATAAAATTCAAAAGAAGATATAGAAAGAAAGAGTAAAAAGAGCAAAATGATACAACAACAACAAACGAATCTTTGATTATTCATGTGCTGAATTTGTTTTTATTTGTTTTTTTTTGTTTTTATTTTTAGTCTGCCTGCGCATACATATAAGAAAGTATTGAGTGAGTGAATGAATGATTCAATGGAAAGGAAATGATTTTTTGAAGAGGTTTATTGTGCAATTATACACCTTTTGATATTTAATATTTAAAGGTGCATTTTTAAAAAACAACCAAAAGAAAAATAATAAAAAAGTAAATATCTACCTTCTTTTTGTATATATATATCTACATATATTTACATTTTCTGATATAGGTATATGTATCTAGGTAAGATACATATGGATTTTGGTATTTTTTCATTATTATTTAATAAAAAAAAAGAATCCCTATTTTGTTGTTATTCTTCGACTTTTCTTCTTATTTTCATTTTACAAGTTTTCATTCATGATTTTGTATACATTGAACAAAAAAAAAAAACAGGAATAAATTAAATATCTTTACTTTGTATTGCAGTGCAGTTGACAAGATATTTTTAACAAAATAATATGCATACAAAAATATACATAATATTACATAAATTATATTATCTATATATACATATATATGTTTAATTTATATTTACATACATTATATTATATTTAGATTTGTGAAAAAGAGGAACGTGCCGCTTATATCCTGTGTTAATATTATTATTTATTCATTTGTATATGCATATATATACATCATACAAAAATATATGTAGTATATTAAAAAAAGTATATCCAACCTAAAAATAAAACAAACAAAAACAGAATCTGCAATTTTGATTTGAAAATCATCAGAGAACATTACAAGAGGAGACAACAGAAAATTAAATTATAATAAAAACAAAAACAAAAAAAAAATAATAATAAAAACAAGTCTGCATTTGTGATTTGTGAATAGAATTTTAAATACATTTTTGTATTAGTTTAATTTTTACCAAATAGAGGGTTCCATATGCAATTTTTTTTCTTCTTTTTAAATGATTAAGTCCTTTGACCTACTTTGAAATTAAAAGAATTGTCTAAAAAATATGAGAGTATCTACCCCAAAAATATATATGTACTTACAAATATGAGAGTACTAATTTCAATTATTATTTTTGAAAGTAAGTACAAATATTATTCAGACCTCAGATTTAATGCGAGTTATTTATAGTTCAATATATAATTGTCACTACCTTCTGAATAGGGTAGTAAATGGCAGTGGAAAAAGAATATGTCAGATACACTGCTTTAATATTGTTTAAAGAGAGCCTTCTAAAATTTTTGATTCAACAGATAACTAAATAAATGTTAAAAATATGAAAAATTGTTATCAGATCGAGTTGAGTTGAGCTACAGGTTTTAAAATTGAAACAATTTTTTTTTTTGATTTTCTCTTTTTTTTTATAATAATATAATTAATTATATTTTTGTATTTATAGTATATTTTCTCAATTTAATCGTGACTTATTATAAAAACTTGTAATATATTGCTTCGCAAAGATGCAATAAAAGCTTCAAATTTCAGATGGTCAGGTAGACCAGATTGCAACATCACCAAACAAATCTGGCCCATCCACAAACTGAAGCACTCCATTAATCTACTAACTCTGAAAAGGTGTGACATTAAAACTATGGTAGGGTTCATTACGGGTCATCGTTTTATTGGTAAACATGCCAGAAGAGTTAGACTCCTGTCAAACGCCTTTTGCAGAAAGTGTAGAGAGAAGGAGGAAGATAAAGCTGTCCAAAACCTACTCTATTCCTGGTCCTGGTCTTAATCATAAAAGGAAACGACATCTAGGTGGAGTAATTTTAATTTATTTACTTTATTTACTTATATATCAGTGGATAAATCTACAGACTAACTTCAGGTCCTTTTCTCTTTCGGGATCTCTTTCTAATTTTAATTATATTATTGGAACATATTTTAGAGCACGGGCACCACTGGTGTTTCATATTTTATCTTCACTTCACATATCCAACATAGAATTTACATTAGAAAAGCATCATATAAAATTTTTTTTAATATTAAATTGTTGTCAATAGCGTTTTTCATTTGTCTCGAATTACGAGTAGTTTATTACATCCATTAAAAATAATTATCAATTATTTTTAATTTAATTAATCACAATTCACAACACAAAATTAAATAAATCTATTTTTTCATATTTGTTTTTATTTTATTGTTTTATTTGTTTACTATTCACATTTAATTATTTTTGATACGCACATTCTTTTTTTCAAGTATCACGCTGGGTTTTATGAGATAATTTGATTTTAATTTTATTCGGTGGCACAGTTAAATTATATGGTAATAGTAGTTATATTAAATTATAATATATATATTTATCTATAGTTAAAATTAATGAAAGTGATTTTTTGTTTTCTCCCAACACCTTAAAAAGAAAAATAATATTATTATTAAATAATACCCACAGTTTTCATATTTAATTTTACTTTTAAGTATAATATACAGTTGATATTTTATAAGTAAATGCAAATTAAAGACCTCAAGAACATTTAATTAATGTATAATACAAAATAGGAGATGTTTTTATTAGATAATTAATTAAAAATTAAAAAAAAACATATGAATGATCTGACTGAGTAATAAATCTATTGAAAAGATGGTATACTCAAAATAGAGGTGTACCAAAGGTGCAATAATTTAACTCTTTCATTACTTAAGTTTTTTATAAATGATCTTAGGTGTGATGAACAGATCGAATTGTAAGTGTAAAATTTTTTTGTTTTGCAAATTCGCAATATTGATTATAATTTGATTTTGATCAAATTTGATAATGCCGAACCCTGGCATAACACTTCTTGTTGGTAATGACAGTGTTAACATTTTTTTTTCTCTAATTAGAAATGTCATAAAATTTATTAACATTAATTTGATAAACCTTTTCCAATTTTAATTCAAAAGTATATTAAATTACAGTTATTTATTTTTTTAATATATACCTTTCAATTGATTGTAATCAATTGACAATTGACTAATATGTATTTCATTCAAATAAATATTCTAAAGTGTCAGGATTCATTCCGTT
Organism: Argyra leucocephala; assembly: GCA_963942445.1. Lineage (NCBI taxonomy): Eukaryota > Metazoa > Arthropoda > Insecta > Diptera > Dolichopodidae > Argyra > Argyra leucocephala. Next base: position 107,293,311 of record OZ012681.1, read on the forward strand.
TCAAATAAACGTCAAATTTGCTTTTATTACAACCTGCGAATTACAGTTGAAAAACTATATTCATTAAATTTAATAATTCTTACAACAAAGCTTGAAAAGGTTTTTACAAGAATATACAATTTTCTTTTTAATATGACGTAGAATAAAAGTTGTCGTGTATTATACAAGTTGTGCAACTAAATCAATTGTTTTAACTAATCATGTGTAGGTGGATAATTGACAATTACTATTGTTGTTGTAATTGGAAAAAACAATTAGTTATACCATTCACTTGTTGCAGCAATTTGTTCTCAAAAAATGATTCGTTTCAGCTCGATTTTAGAGTTAACTTGCAGAGTTGAGGATATCAATCAAATCTCGAAGATATATGTACTGTTAACATTCGACTATTATTATTTTTTTTTTGTGTTTAATTACTTTCAAAGACAAATCAAATTTTAAAATATCAACACTTAATTATCATAAGGGAACAAACAGTATGTAAGTATTAATTATAAAATGAAACCCTGACTGAGTATTCAGTCTTTAATCTTGAACTATATAACTGTGAAAAAAAAAATATAATTAATTTTAAATTGTTTTAGAATTTAAAAGTTGATGTATATAAATTGTACGTGGTTGAATTTTTTTTTTATTTTGTTGCATAATTAATTGTTTAATGTATTGTAGGTGTTAAAAGCAGGAAATGCATGTTGGTTGCAATTTTTTTTTTAATTTTTGTTTTTTACTGAATTGTATGTCTTTATATTATTGTCTAGATTTCTTGATTATTTTTTTTTTTTTTTTAAATCTTATCTTATAATTTAAAATGATAATTTTCTTAAAATAAAATAAAAATAAAAAAAAAAGAGTTCACACTTTCTCGTCACAATGCATTAAATATGCAATTATTAAAGTTTTCAAATAAGAAATCTTTTTTTTTTGTTTTTTTATGAAAATATAGGAAATGGAAATAATTTATTTTAATTGTACAAAAAAAAATATTTTATTTCAAAAAAGGAAATGCAATTAAAACAAAAAAAAAATTAAATTATTATTTTGAAATTACAATTGTAATTTTATTGAGTTATTATACACTTTGAATGTTATAAGAGAGTGGCTGACAGAAAACATTATTAAAAAAAAATATAGACCTAATCTATAAATCAATTTCGTTTTTGGAATTCTGATTGATCAGGTTAGTAGTTTAAAAACTAACTTCTGTCAACATACATAATGTAATTCAATTGATGGAATAAAAGTCGAGATTTCTTTCACTAATCATTTTTATATATTTATTTTGCAAATATCGATATTTCGGAAGCAGCTTATTTCCTTCATCAGTGTTTGCGACTATTTTCAAATTCAATTCAAATTTAATTTTTAACGATTGATAACTGTTGAGAAATTTAATTACTAAATTTTACAAGGTCGAATAAATTCAATTTTGCTACGACATTGAATTCATGTACCTACATTAGTATTGATTGAGTTAGGCTAGATTAATTTGAGATTTTGTTTAGGATCTGCATCTATATATTTCTTATTATTATCTTATTCTTAATAGCACTTAGTATACTTCAGCTGTCTTACATTTATTAAATTTTGTGTGTGAAATTGAAAGATAATGAAATCAGTTAACGAATTTACAATTTGATGACAGTGGAGCAATTTGCAATTTGAGCACGTAAAATGTTGACAGACATTAATTCATATACACCTCTATAATAATAGATTAAAACAATTGACAATGATGGTTATCCTGTGTAGCGAAACATTTGAGTGATATTAGACTTTTCATATTAGACTTTTTTTTCAAATAATTTCGTCTAGTCAAAAATTTAGTATGAAAATTTTGACATTACATGAGAAAATGATCGTATTTGCAATCGGGTTCAATTATGTGGCGACAATTAAAGTTAAAGTTTTTAAATAATTTTGTGCTAGTTTTGAAAAATAAAAGTTTTATTAAAACTAAATTGTTGTTAAGTTTTGTAAATAAAAATTAAAATACTAAAATTGTTTTTTTTTTTTTAAACATAATAATAAAATTTAATTCTTAATAAATAAATATATACAATTAAGTATGTAGATCTAGGTATTGTTCAATCTGTTATCTTATTTCACTTTTCAATGTTTTAATTTTATTCATTTAGTTTAAAAAATTCCAATCCCAAAGAGGGTAAACAAATACTAAATAGAGAAACTGACATTTAATAATTTGTACTAAATTGTATTAATAACGAAATGCTGCCGTTTCAATTTATTTATCGTATTTTAAAGTTATTATGATACGAATTTCATATATTCAAGTGATACGATTGTACTCATGTGAATCGCATCGCCTAGTCTATTATGATAGGGATGATAATTAATGTATGGTAATGCAATAAACTTTCAAGTTGATGCATGTATTGATTGTGAATTTCACAATGTTTCCAACGTTGATCGATTGATATCAAAACTCACTCTTGTTTACTATCACATTTAATGCTTGGAGCAAGCATATCATACTTATATTAGGGATAAAAACTTATTATATTTTTGTGTAATACCATTATATCGTTCTTTTAAATAGTAGAATTGTCAAATATTATACAAACGAAGGTAATTTGCAACACAATTTAATAATTCAATTTTTGTAGGTTCACAAATGATACTATTTTACTTATCCAAATAATTATCAATTTTGATTATAGCATTTTATTGATTTACCCTATTCAATCACGAATTATCAACAACAGAGATGATGATGACGATATATAAACCTACAAACCTAATATGTACCTATATATAAACCTACTGATATATAAACCTACAAACCTTTATATTTTGCCTAATTCACAATAGCACTTTTTTTGCCTATTTTATATGGCTTCTATCAAATTGAAGATCCGAAATTATTTTAAATCTCTTCAAATGATATTCTATTTCAATAAATAAATTCAATTATATTAATTTTTCTATATATTGCACTTCAATTTTCTATCAAAATAGAATTTCTCATTTTAAAAATTAATTTTCTATTATATTAAAAAAATCAAAAAAAAAAAAAAAAAAAAAATCAATAATTTAATTAAATTCATGAACGTGTGTGACATACATTTTATAAATACAATTTATTTATTTATTTTTTTGTTTTCAAAACAAATCAATATTTATTTTATTTATATATACATTTTTTTTTTAATTCCAACTAATTTAATAACTATTTTATTTACCCTATAATTGTAGTTTTAATACTCTTATATGTAGATTAGAATTTACATTAAGGTTATAATAATAGAAATAAAAATTATCTAACACCTATAAAAAAAAATCTAAAAAAGAAAAAAAAAACAATAAAAATAAAAATAAGCAAAATAAATAAATAAAATTCCATAATATTGAAATTTTCCGATTGATGAAGTCTACATTAATGTTTTTGCTATATAAAAATTAAATAAAAGAAATTCATTTATTTAAAATTCCAGTACAATACTATATTATATAGTTAATATATGTCATTTGGAATTTAGTTATAGTTGTATCCACTAATTCTTAACCTATTATTAACTTTATATTTTAATTTTGATATGATGTACACATATCTATGTTATGTACAATTGTTTATTATAGGAAAAAAATGGGTTAATTACTAAACTTATAATATGTGTATTAGAGTTGCCATTCTTTCAATATTTGGATGTGTATATGTAATACGTTTAAAAAATTATATTAAAGGTATCCACGAATAGATGGAGATTGAAGGTGTATTCTTGTACTAGGTGTAGAAGTGTATTACTATTGTAAAATTTTTGTATGAAAAAATATTATACAAGACTTGTAGATTTTTACAAGTCTCAAACAATAGGTTACTTTTAGTATTGTATACTTTAGTTGTCATTGTATTGGATCATTTTCGGATATTTTAGGGTCTTGTTGCATAGAAAAATATCAAACGTAGTTATTATTTGTAATTTCCCAGATTTATTAAAAATTAATTTTACGTGGTTACGGAAGTGAATATATTTTTTATTACCTGAAATCTTCTTAGATGTCTGATATGCATACGAGTTTAATCGTAGATAAGGTGATGCTTTAGTTTATGTTGTGGGGATGTAGAAGGTGCTATAACAGTTTCGGAAGATTACTAAATGCACCTAACAAAGTCCTATAATGACTATCATTGCATTTTTAATAATTTCTTTTATGCAAAATTTCAAGCAAATTTTGATATAGAAACTTTTCAGAAGAACTGATATTCTTTTATTATTTTGAATAAAAATTATGTTGTCGGGTTAGTGCAAATATTTTTTACATTCGATAATTTATTTTTAATTTTAACAATAATTATATTATTTTTATACTATAAATATTTATAACTAGTATTAATAATTTTCAACTCCCAATACCTTACGAGGTTTTATGATTTATAAGTAACTTTTAGCACAAAATGTTATTAATAAACAACAAAATCGAAACTGTTAAAAACTGTAACAAATATCTACCGATTGGCCACCTTTTTTTTTATTAATACATTGGTGGTGGTGGATATAAAAAACAAATGTTACATAATTTTAAATTCGAAAAAAATTGTATTTTTTTGTTTTTGTTTTTATTGTTTCTATTTTTATTGAAAATGATATCTTATCAATAATATCTGAGAATCATAAGAATTTACTATTTCTTTATTACTTACCTTCAATTTTTTTTTTAAATATAAAAAAGGTGTATGTTTTACGGTATTTTAAGTCGCAAAAATGTTATTATTATTAGTTTGTGTATGTGTACACATAAATGTTTACGTATAAATATTTTCTTTAAATGTGGAACTCATATAGGGATTTATTTTTTAGTGGCATATGTATATATATTTTCCTTTACTGGAAATAATAAAAAGCTAATCAAAAACACATAATTTAAATCAAAGAATTCAAAAATTATATATAACGAGAAATGACCAGTTATTAAATTCCTTAATGTCGAGTAAAAATGAACTTGCAATTTATGTATATATTAGTATGTATATGAATTTAGATTTAGAATTAAAAATTAAATTCCATAGTTAAAGTTTTAAAAATTGGAATAAGCTCACTGTCTTTGGTATGTGTAACCCAACTGATGTTAGCGGTTATATTTGAATGACGTTATGTCATTTCAGTATACATACTGACAAAAAATTCTATTAGCAGTTTTTTGTTACGTTCACCACTGATATCTGATACACCTGATTAATTTATAATGTTGCGCAATCATCCAGGATATCGGTTTTTTTCATTGCACAATCAGTTTAAATAGTTCTTATTTTTGAAAGCTCATTATAATAATATTAATTTTTCTACGCTCTATTTTTTTTTATTTACAATAAAATTAGATTTAGGTATATGTCAAGACAAAATTAATCAAAAATTCGTAATTAAAATATTTAGAAATTATATAGTGTATACTTTCATTTAATGATTATTGTACTCATTTATAATGATTTATAATGAACAATATATATATATATATAATTAGCTATATAATGAGTTTAATCTATATATTATAATTAGCTCATTTTGGAATATAAGCATATTAATTCTACTGCAGTATACATACGATGCATATTATATAAACATAATGAATCCAACCTAAATATAACAGTTTCACTTTACGTAGCTCATCATTTGAATTCTTTCTTTAATGAAGTCAATTTGCAAAATTAAATAACCTTTATAGTTTAAACTCCAAACTATTATTTCCAAAAAAAAAATTCCTACTCTATCTACTTGCATAGTGTTTTGGTTATGTTTACGGCCGGTATATACATATACATAAATAGATATAATTGCTTATGTGTTATACTTCATTAATCTATCCCACTTATTATCTATAATGAAAATTATCATTATCCTAATTAGTAACGAGAAGTTATTTCTATTTCTGCTCTATTTCTGCTCTATTTCTAAAAATATACAATTCAGTAGTGTTGTAGATTGAAATCTTGACGTAACATACTATCCTGTCATTTTCCAAACTTTTTAACACAATGTAATATCACTTATCTTGATTAACGAGTGCTTTTATCAAATTAAATCACTTATCTATTCTATTTATATTATGTGCATATATTTATATATACGTATATATTTTTTACATTATATATATTAAAATTTAAAAAAAATTATGTATAGAAATTTTAAAATATTGAATATAAATTAACAAAAAACAAAAAAACAGAAAATAAAACAATTTTTTCTATAAGTCTAGACACATGTGTACAAATGAATATACCTACATGTGTACACATGCATGTGTCTATTAAAGAATGACTTGAATGATTTTAGATTGCGTGCTAGCCTTTTCTTATTCTTTAATAATATTCTTTTCCTCCCCATCGTTGTTATTATTATGGGTAGTATAGGTAATGTATATTATATAAAAAGAAATGAATTGAAAATAGTTTGGCATGCGCCCACCATAAAATTATAGAAATAGCATCGAAATGAAAAGGGAATTTCTTCATTATGTACATTATACTATGTATATATAATATATATACTTATAGTTATAGAAAACTGATGTGAATTGCAATAATAAAAATAAAATGAAAATATATCCTCTATACATATGTATAATATATATATATACATTTGTATATATATAGTGTGTTATTGTTAAATTTATTGATAACTTAATACCAATACCACATTTTCTTACAATAATAAGGATATAATTTTTCATGTTTCTTTTTTTATTTTATTTTTTTTTCGGTAATTTAATAATATTTTTGCGGTTATTTTAAAAAACTTAAAAAGGTAGTTACTATTTATTTTATTTGTTTATTTGTTTTTATTATTGAAAATAAGACAATTGTAAATATATAATAAAAATAAAAATTTGAAAACCCTCTTGTTAAAGTATCCTTGCCATAGAATATTTTTCTATTATATAATATACAGAGTGTTTCAAACATAGTTAGATATTGTTTTTCAGATGATATGTAATTTGAAAAGTCTATAGCAATTTTAATTGATTTAAACTAGTCCTATTGGTTTTAGTGGAAAAACATTAATAAACTACAACAAATCATAAAAGACTTCTATAACAATTGAAGCCTCGAGAAATGCAATTTGATTTCGTTTAGTAAAAAATTTTATGAAGTAAAAGTAATAGAAGTTAAAATTAGTTGTTTTTTTTTAAACTCGTTAATTTGTGTGATTTCAAAGCCAAATTATTTTATTTGCGATATTTTTTATAATAATATGAGATAAAGCACATTTATTAATATTTCATAACCGTCATATTTATTAATATTAATTTTTGCATTCATAACTTGAATTTTCTTTCAACAAAAACTTAATTTTTATTTAGCACATTCTTCCTTCATTAGGGGTTACGATTGATCTAAATTAATAAATTGAAATAAAAATTGAGAGTGTGGAACGGGTCTTGTATGTACTAAATATACTCAAAATAAGTGGTATTTAAAATGTAAAATTAAATTTTGGGTCACAACACACTTTAATCTATTTTATCTATTCGAATATATGTAACAACAAATTTTGTAATTTTAAAATCCCAAATATGTAATAATTAGATTTGATCAATATGTAAATATAAGTGTTTCAGTTAGAAATAAATTCACGACAATAAATTAAAAAAAAAAAAATTATTTTCGAAACCACCTACTTATCTCTTATCTCCAGAAATTACTTTTCGATTACCCCACTTGTAAATCATGAACACCTTGTGAGATATATAATATCAAATGATTGAAACACTCTGTATGTTAATATATACTTTGTAATTTATTTACAAAATAAAGGGAATACATATTATTGTAAAATGCATTACCGTAAAATTCAATTGCATTCCAGTTAATTTTATTTTTGTCAGTTAACTATTTTTTTTTCGTTTCTATCTTTTTTGTTTTGTTTTTGCTTTCTCTGAGGTTTTCTATTGCAATTTCAAATAAAATAAAATTATATTTACAACAATTTTTTGAGTTAATAACTTTATTTTAATTGTTATTTGTGTTTTAAATAAAATTTATTTTCATATTCAATTATTATAAATTATTAAAGGTAATCAATTGTTTTGATAATGACTTAAGATGCCTGAGGGAGTGAAAACCTATCGTTACTACAACATTTGAAAAAAAAAAAAAAACAGTTTGATGCTGTATTATCTACTGCATGTACATATAAGTAAAATAAAATTGTTTGCGCTTTTGTTTAGGAAATTGATCTGGTGAAATAATTGTTCACCATAGATTGGCCACTGATTGTTCAATACTGATCATTTACTGATTGATCTGGTACTGCACTAGCTGTATTATTTTTCTATGACTATTTGATCAATATCTATTATAGTTATTACTGCATATCATAACTGCACATTATCAAAAATATTATGTTAAAATATTAACGCTTCACAATGAAATTTCACCAACACCTTCGAATATATCGTTATAGATTAGGTAACAATCCCAATGTAATAGCTAATATACTGAAGAAATATGTACTATAGTTGTTATATTATAATCATATATTATATACAGTGCATTCACAATCACAGAAAAATACTCAAAATGTACTGTAAAACAGAAACTCGTAGTTTTTTGATTGTAATTTCATAGGACATTTATCAAGGTATTCCCTTCTTTGTATTATTTTTAAATTAATCTGTATGATAAATTGTGATGACAAAAAAACTAACATGTTAATAGAAAGAACAATTTACAGTTCAGGTAGAAAAAATCAAATCAAATGAAATCTATTTCAATATTTAAAACTTTAAATATTTCTAATCAAACTAAGCTAATTTTATTATTAAGTCCACTACTGTAAATTAATCTAATATTTGCTAGCTGATTTTATTATCATCTTATCAAGTACTGTATTTGACATTTATGTGTCACTTACAGTAAGCGGCAAAAGATTTGATTTGATTTAATTTTTCCTACATAAGTACATGAAAACTTAATAAAGCAAAACCTATTCATATTCATATGCATAAATAGATTTGTATGTAAAATTATATGAAAGCAAAAACTATAGAATACACATTTTGTAACTACTTAATAACACTGTAATTTTTCTTCAAGATATGCTAATGATATATGTATATGAATTGTCAATCAAAATTTATTACAGTCAGACAATATCAAATACCTGAAATGAAATAACAAATTTCATATACACTTGAATGTTCAATAGATCTATTTACACATTATATGACATATGCAAATACACAATAAATTTGTACAATTAAGTAGAACTAAACTTACAGTCAGTCCCCTAGTATAATTATAAAAAATTAAAAAATACAATTAAAAATTAATAAAGAACCAAAATTAACTTTCTGAAATCTATGAGACATTCTGAATGTTCTTAATATCATTCCAATTTTAATAATACATACTTACTTACAATAGTTATCCTGTTCTATAAAAATTGTGTATTTAAAAAATTATGTATCACATAATTACAGTATAGAAAAATGTTTAAGGAACATTAATTTCTCTTATATAACCAATTTTTAGAGAAGAAAAACATAGCAAAAAAAAAGGCTAACGACTTTAAACAAAAAATAAAAAAATTAAAATTAATAAAAATAAGCTATCATTATCGTGCCAACGATAAAAATTCGGTTTGTTTTTTATTATTTCTAGAATATCCTTTAAAATATATATACAAAAAAAAAACACAAAAAATTACATACAATAAGCGAATAAGTCTATCTTTTCGCCTGCATTTTATACATTTCCAAAATAAATAAAAAAACAGAAAAATAAAACAAAAACAAAATGAAAAAAATTTTCCTACTGCATTTCACCGTCAACAATTTTTTTGTTTTTTTTTTTTTGTTTTGGTTTATAGTGGAAAATTACCAAAGGATTTCACCCTCTTAAGATTATGTACATATAAATAGTATATATATATAAATACAACAAATTTTAAATGCACAATACATACAGTGTATATATATTTTAAAAAGGATATTTTCAATTCACTTCAGGTGAATGTGCATTTTAAAGTATTGCCCTACTGCAATTCCTGATATTTAACGACCTCTTTTTTTTCTTTTTTTTTTATTATTATTATTATGTTTGTTGTTTTGTTTTTCTTTTGTATCAAATTCTTAATCAGGACTAAAAGCAGTGCAAGGATATTTTTTTTAAATTTTGTTGTTTATTATTTTTATTTTATTATATTGTAGATTATTTTTACAGTAACAATAAAAATTAAATTAGAAATTTGGTTTATATATTTAATATGCCGGTATATTGTTATGTATATATGTATATATATATCTTTAGATTGAGTTATTATGTATAGATATATTACATAATAATAGTTTATTTATACATTATACATACATATGTATATATATAAATGCTATAAAATGCGATAAATAGCTAAAGCGAAATATGAGTTGACTTGTAGTAGCAATCGTAGTGTATAGAAGTTAATTATATTTTTATATAGTATAATAAAAATACATAATAGAAAAAACGCAAATTATAAAACAATAAAATTGGACATTTCAAAATAATATGTATATATATATTTGTAGTATATATACTATATACTATTATACAAAATTATTGAATTTAAAAGGAGGAAAATTTATTCATTTGATTAATAAATTTTTGTATTTTTATTTCTTTTATTTTTTTCAAAGCAATAAAAGATTGCCTATAAATTTATTAAATTTTTCTTGAAATTATATACTCGAAAAGAAATAGGCGGAACTTTTCTAGGTGAGAAAATTGACTTTATAAATAAAGTTTTTCTGTTTTTATTTTTTTTTTTTTTTTTTTGCATTAAAAAGTAATAAAATCATTGATTTTTATTGATAATACAGGTATGTAAGTGCTTAATTAGCCTTAATAGGACTTTATATATTACATTTTATAATATATTAGATTAGATTATACTTAGAAGTACAAATGAAACCAAATAAGTTGGGTAATAATTGTAACATTCCTTCATAGCCTTAGTTTTTTTCATTCCTAATACTTCGATGAATCTGAAAATATTTTGTTGTGAATTGGATAAAGTTTTTCTTATTTAATAAATTCTTGTCCAAAGTGAATTTAGATTTGATTTAGATTAAATTTGATTTAATTTTGAATTTTATTCAAGTTTTGGAGATTAAAGGTTGAGTGGGTGGGTCCTGGACATAACTGATTAGCGCTATCCCTTTTTGCTGACCACGGACGACTTCTCTCCAAATACGAAGTGGAATAAAAAGTAAAAAATTTTCATCATCAATTTAAAGATAGCTATGGAATGTGCATAATAGAATATGAATATTTTCCTATCTTTTTATATTTAATTTGATTTGATTTAACTTATTATTCAATCCTATACATATATAATGTATTCAAATTAAATTTAAGACGTCTTTAGACAGTAGAACTAGCTCGGTTAAGTGTTTCTGATTATGTTAATTGGTTAAATTAATATTAAGTAATTCCTTTTTATTCTAATAATTCAATGTCAATCAATATTTTTCATCAATAAGGATAAATTCTAATTTTATTATCATTTATTTAATATGCATTATTTACCTTAATATACCTTAATTTTATTATATAATTTTTCTTATTTATAATTTCAATAATTTAGAGCTTATACTAATATAATTACACATATGACTTATAATTTACTTAGCTTAGACAAACCTGAACTTTTCTATTTAAAATAATATTTTGATAAATAATTTTAATTTAATTTATTTTGTATTTAGCGGTAGAATGTGTTTTAAGGTCTATTTATTTTTTGAGGCTGTTTGCTTGTTTGAACGAGCAAATTATATTTATGAAGTTCAATTTGTTTTAAAGGATTTCGATTCAAATACTTATATACATAAAATTATAAACGTTTATGTGTACGTATTTGTTAACTTATATAATCACTTTATTTTTTCAGAAGAATCTTTAAGGGTTATGTATATATATTTGTATACAGTGATTCATCCTTCAGTTCCTCATTGTTCATTGCCCTATACTTGATGACTGTGTACAAATCTATATATTCTGTTTTATTTGCATTAACATAAGAAATTTCAACTGACTGAATGTTCGTTTCCATTGAAACGCATAGTCAAATGTGTATGGATATATTTTTATATACATCCATATATATTATTTATTTATTTATCTTGCTCATCACAAAGTATCAGGAATATGTATATTGATTTTGGAAATCGGTGATTAGTAATTAAATAATTAAATCAGTAAATAATTAACAAAAAATTAAATACAATAGACAATCTTATTTTGTGTGTTTGTTTGTTCATTAAAAACGGATTGGATTTAAAATATTTTCTCAAGTTTATTATAGAAAAAAGTATTTTGTGTGAATCTCGTATCAGTTTATTGACACTCACATGGCAGAAATTTTTAATAGTCAAATTATTTTCGATGTTGTAAAAAAAATATTTCGGTATTTTGAAATTAATTTCTTGAATTATTTCTAACACTTTTAATATGGAGTAAAAACTCCTCTTTTACTATGTACCTTCCGCTATGTCACTTGTAAGATGATTTTTTGTCGGTAGTGAAAATATTACCTATAAATTTGATCACATTAACAAAAACACAAAGACGTAATTAAAGATTTTTTTTTTAACCAAACTATATTTGAAATTTCATTACCTTTAATTCCACATCAAGATTTCAAAGAATTAGAACATAACGCTTTTTATTTTGTTGTTTTCAAATTTAATTGAAATTTGTGAGAAAATTTTTGAATATTAATTCAATTTAATTGACTTTCTTGTAATACATATTATTGAACTCCCACTATAACTATTTATATATATATATATATATATATATATATATATATATAAAGTTACATTTAATATTAAATTTTAACCAAATAAATGAAAAATTCAATCTTCTTAATTACTTAAAATTATTTGATCAATAAAAAAAAAATTGAAGGTTTTAATTCAAAAATCATTTCAATTGAATTAAAATTTAACGAACAAAATTTTTTTTTAATTTATTTATCTCTATCGTATCTCGCTCTATGAATCTCTTTAATTTTGACAGCAGATATCAATATGAATATATTTACAAAAATAATTTAGATTAGAATGGAATTTTGTAATCAGGTTGTAATTCTCTGAGACATCTATCATTTACAATTAACAAGAAAATTACCTTTTCAATAATATATTTTTTTTTTTTTTATAATTTTAAATCTGTTTAAATTCACTTGTTCAATTGGAATTTGTAGTTTTTTGTTGTAATATAATCTAAAAATATCCCCAACTGATATTGGAATGGGCTTGAAAATGTTCTTATTTATTTAAATAAATATATATACATATATATCGTATATTTGTGTATAGATAAATAAATTACCTGTACTATAGGTAACGTATTGACTAGACATGGTGTTGGTGTTAATATATCTGAGAATTTTTTCCACCTCGTCATTTATATCTTATCTTTATTATTTGGCGCTGAATAATTTTGTTTTTTTTTTTTTTGTTTTCTGTTCAAACAAAATTAATAATAACAATATAATAAAGAAGAGTAAAAAAAAAATAATAATAATAAATAAAAATAATATATGTATATATACATAGTTAACAAAATAGTTGTAACTGTTAATTATAAAGATAGATAAGAATTTTTTTAAATGACGATATCAACGAATTCAAACAATCTTTTTATAAAAATAAATATTTGAAAGAAATTAGATATCGATATTCTGGGCAAAGTCTCTAAATTTAATAGCCATGAAATAGGAGAGGTTTTATTTTTAAAGAAAAAAGTATCTTATAGTATAAAATACATTTATCGTCGGTTCTTATTTTTATATACATTTTTAGAAATTTCCTCTTCTATTTCCTGGCTTTTAAATGTGAACACATTGGTCTTACGAAATTAAAAGCGACATACTAAGAAATTTTTGAATAAAATTAAATTTGAAGGAAGTATCTAAAATATATAATTTGAGATATCTGGTGCAAGTGACTTAGCTCTCAAATGAAATGTTACATCTAAATTCACTTGATCAATAATTAGAATTTGTAGTTTGTTTTGTTGTAATATAATCAGAAAATAACCCCCCCCCCAACTGATGGACTTGAAATTGTTCAAGTCCAGAATAAATAAATAAATAATTAAATATTATGTGATTTACTTACTATGAGCTACATCCTACAGTCTGATTAAGTGCGATCTGCAAAAATAAATTATATTTTCATTCCATTCTGTCTGAAGCCAACTTCATTCTATAATCTTGATTTATGTTATTTATTTTGAGTCAGTTTTCCGGTGGTAGGAGTCATTCTCATATTATGGTATTTATAATTTATCGATCACATTCGTAGGTGTCTAGTGACTAAACAAAACTTCATTTATATGTTAGATAGAGTGAGTATTGAGTATTTATTATATATTGTGAGGTTATTTCATGTTATAATTTGAACTGCTAAATGTTTTAAATTTCTCTATAAAATGTTGAGTATTTATGAGGTATTCTTTAAGTCTATAATGAGAGAAATAGAGTTTAAAGCAAATAATAGCAATATATATCTACTTATATTCAAATATCTGAATAATTGAATATATCATGTAATTTTATTTTGGAAATTAGTTAAAACTAAGTGAAATATAAATTTTAAATTTAGCTAATTTTATATGTGTTCCAATTTATCACAGTTTCAAAATCTTTTTATTTATTTTATTTATTTATTAAGAGTTGGTTAAAATTAAATTTTATAACCAACAACTCAATTTTATAGCTTCTAGGACTATAGGCTATTTGTAGTTTTTGTATTATTTATTTTCTGTTATATATAATTGGGTAATTATATATTTTGAGTTATTGGATTTGTAGGTTGGCTTGTTTCAAAAATTTCCAATTTCTGTTTTGAAAAATGCCGACTGCTTCCAAGTCAGGGCATTGTTGTAGGATGTGTATAGGATTTTATTTAAAACTTTTTTACGTAATTTTGAAATAAAAATTAAAAATTACATTTAAATGTAATAATAAACGTTATTTTAATAACTTACAATAACTTAAAATTTCAATAAACATGTTGATTATAAAAAAAAACAAAAAAAAAAACAAACCAAAAGACAAAAAGGAATTTTAAGGATAGGTAATACACCCAATCTAAAGTACCACATATATGCATATGTATATGTGAATTGATTTTACATACATGTGTATAGAAAAGCAGTTATTCAGCATGTTTAAAATATAAATTAAAAAAAATAATATATATATATATATAAACAAATATATATTTTTAACTACAACTATGTGTATTAAAAATCGTATATCCAAAGTGAGTGGAGATGGGTATAGAAAATTTCAGTATTTATGAAAAGGTAATATTTGATTAACCAATTGGCACCTATAAAAATTCCCAATATACCTTTAATATCTTGTATATATATGTATTATAATATGTATGTACTTTAATAAAGAAATTTAAGTAAAAAAAATAGAAGAAAAACGAATTATTTGTTTCAAGAATAAGAAGAAGAACAACAAATAAATAAAAATTGATTAATTGAGTCAATATTTATGATTATGATGTGATGGTTTATTTTTTTCTTTTAAACTCTTGCGGTTTTTTTTTTTTTGTTGTCTTCAGGTTCCATATGAAAAATAAATTTACTTAGTTTGCGTGGGAATTTTTCTGGTATAATTTAGACAAGTAGTTCCAATTTTTTGTTCCCTTTTTTTTTTTTTTTTATTGTAATAAAATTTCTATGGAAATTTGCCTTATTTTGTTTTTGTTTTTTTAATTGTTAAATGAATACACGAATGTTTCGGGAAAAAGTATAAAGAAAAGCTAACAGAGTGTTCCGTTTTTATTGTAATAAAAATTGATTTATTTTGTTTTTATTATTATTGTTGAATGTATATATATACAGTACAGAGTGTGCTTTTTGTATACAAATTGTGTGTTTAATGTATACAAAGCGTGTGGGGAACAAATATCATAGCTCATGAAGGAGGAGGATTAAGATAGGATCTTCTTCTAGTAATTTAAAAGCTTTAAAAAAATTTTCTTTGCTTTATAATCGGGGCAAAATTGTACATGAAAATCGTCTATTTTAAAATAATCTTCTGGTTATACGGGGCTTATTTATTCAAGGATTATTTTTATTATTTAATTGAAATATATCAATAAAAACATATTAATTTAAAATATTTAAATAATATTTAATTCTAGAGTGTTTTTTTTCATCTTATTGTCAGAAACTTAAAATGAATAGTTTTTCGTACTTAATGATACGGTACCTACTGCAATTTTTTATTTAAAGTAAAACATTTAATCTTCGTCAATTATAGAATTTTTTATTTTTTCTGGTATGTATATAAAATAATTAAATTTGGAAAATTACTACATAGTTACTACTATCGGGTACAACGTCTTCTTAAATATTATAGTTCGATTTTATTTAAGTTATTAACAAATTATATCTACTCCCAAACAATGAAAGAATGATAACACTTTAATTAAACATTCCCAGGGGCTTGATTTGAACTCAGGACATTTTAATTAACAGTCCAGATGTCATAACTGCTAAATCATATCGATCGTCGAATATCTCTTCAACATTTAGTTTAGGTAGAATTTATTTATTACAATTCATTTTTATTTATCTTTATCCAAAATTACGGGATGTGGTCACCACAACCGATGTAGTAAATTCCACCAGACCCCGTAACAGTTAGTTTTGTAGTACATTATTTTCGTAATACTCTGTTCGAATTATGTACATAATTTCAAATGTGTCAAATATTAAATTTAAAAAAAATTCATATATTTTAAACATCACACACTATTTTTTCTTTCTTTTACATCCTTCCAAAAAAAAAAAAAGTTAATTCATAATTTTTCAAATTTGGTTAGTAAATTCAGTAAATTTGTATAAAAATGGAGTAGTCATTTTTAAAATTTAAAGAATAAATTAACACATTTTGTTGTCAATTTATAAAAGTCAATAACATATTAACAAAATGTATTAGAAATGAATATATTTTGACTAAACATATATACATATGTTTATTTATTGATTAAATACTAAGATATTGTAGCAATAATAGTTTTTTAAAACTAATACATAACATTAAGAAAACAAAACAAAAAAAAAGTAAATTTCTTAAGTAAATTTTCTATTTCAATTCACAAAATTATGTTGCACTTTGATGCAGCCGGTTACCTACTATATATATATATATATATATAACATTGTTATCATTAATATCTGAACTAAATAAATATTTAAGCATAAAATAACTAATTAGAAGAAAATAATAATAATAGTAATAAGTAAGTAAGTAGTAAAAAAAAAATAACAATCCCAAAGGCAGTTAAAATAAAATGTAAAAATAAAATGTTGTTTTATTTATGTATAGAAACTCTCTTTCTTTAAAATGTTAGTTGATTTTTAAAGTTTTAATGTAGGTGGTAACAGTATGCAAATTTCTTTACATATTTACAATGCATTAAAATTAAATTATCATCTACTTGTATAATTTTACAATTTACATACATACATGTAAAATGTAATTTTTAGTGCAATTATTTAATTTCAATTGAAATTGGGTTCCTGCACTTTAAAAACATATATATGTAAAATTGATTTTTATCTGGGTAATTTTAATTTAATTGAATTTATTTTACATTATGTATTATCTTAAAATATAATGGAAATATTAATCATAAAAAAAAAAAAAATAATAATAAAAACTCTTGAAGTCTATTTTTATATAAATTATTATTTCTCTTGTGTAAAATCTTGATATGCACTTGTAATTATTAATGATGATGAATAATTTTGATTAATATGCAAAAATTCATAAATTGTAAGTTATTGTCGCTTCACTCTTTAAATATACAAATATACAAAAGGAAAAAAGTAGGAAATAAATAAATAAAAAATAATACATTGTATATGGTAGAATTATTTCTTAATTAATTATTGTAAGGGTGGGTAATTATCTAGATCTTTTAAATGAAATTTAGTAATGGTTTATTATTTTTTTTTTGTTTCATTAATTATCACTTAATATTTTTATAAGTAGAGGCCTTCCTTGATTCGTTGAATCTTCTGAAATCTGTTCTCGAATGTATTAAGCACGAATCCAAGTACATATATTTAATTGTTATATCTTTAATTATAGTTATAATCTATGCTTGTTTCTAGATAGTTATAATCTCAGTTTATTGGTTTCATGATATGTGTCTCTGCTTCCAGACTTAATATCAATAATATAAAATATCGAAATATTCTAGCAGCTGTTAAACAAGCTTTAATTCAAATGACACGTATAATTGCATTTGAACACAATTTCACTTACTTAGATTTTGAGTTATAAAACGATGAGCGTAATGTGTTAATTTTTTTTTTGTTATTAAACGTAGTAATTTAGGTTAGGTTAAAGCCTAGAAGTCAAAAACCAATATAAAAGTATGCACTTTTGTATATCAAAATGGCGAGTTACTCAACTATTACAAATATTAATCTACTAAAAATATTTAATAAATTTTTTATTCATTTATTTAATATTAAAATAGTCAATTGCATTCATCATTTCTCCTTTTTCCACTATCTTTGACAGTGTAAGGCTGTAACAGATGTCGTGGTTCTGAAACAAAAATCATATTTCCAGTAGTTGTTACTTATTTTATTGGTTCCAAATGAACTTTAACTATTAGTTAAATTATAATTATTTTTGTTTTTACTTTGCCTCATTCCATATTCTTGTTCAGTTTTATTTCATCATGCTTCATAGTTGCAATATACCACCACCATTCGAGCGTCATTATCTATGTTATGTTATCTTGTTTAATGTAATTTAACCAAATAACATTACCATGAATCGTTTAATATTTTACTATTTTCAAAGTATGTATATACAAATATATGCTATATGTTTTTACAGTTATCTTAGATTACATTAAGTTATCTTAAAATTTAAGTGGTTTCAAATTTAATTGTATCTTAAATATACATTTAAATATTATTGTATCTTTAGTTGATATGTATTTGAATTTATATGATTTTAAGATATTATAAATTATTAAATATAAAACAAAAAAATGCAAAGCAAAAAATCAGAATTCTGAAGTTGATAAATTTTTAGAATTTATTTTGTATCACACTTATACAGTTTTTAAAAAAAATACATATGTATGTATATATATGTATAAATAAAGTAGATAATTTTAATGATTTGGAACATCTTTTTTCCGTTTAAAAAAAACAATATTTTTTTTATGTCTATTGTTATTTTCTCAGATGTCAAAATGTCGCCAAATTAATGTCTTTGTAAAAAGTTATATTCTATTATATTATTTTTTTTTTTTGTTATTTACTTTGATTCCTTAAATGCAACAACAAAGTATGTAAAAAGTTATCTTATTTATCCTTTTTCAATTTTATCTTTTTTTTTTTGTTATACATAAATGCAATTTCAAAATTTTTTTGTGTGTTTTTTGACTGAATACAATATTGTAGTATTTTTGCAATTGAATGGCGAGACTTTTGGTAAATAGAGACTATATTATTATTAATGTCTAGGATGTTAAATGATATGTATATATATATACATATTTTTTATATTTTTTAACTATGATTTGAAAATTGAAGTTTTTATTTGTTTGTTAAGATAATATACATATATATGTAGATCTACATATATAGGATTATTTATATATCTGTTTTAAAGAGTTGTGAAAATTTAAAAAATTTGTAATGTAATGAATTGGATTATTTGATAGAATTTATTGGCAAAAGGTTGAACCTATGCATCTATACAAGTATAAAACCAATGCTCATATACAAGTAAGTAGCACAGAGGCATTGGTTGAACTATTAAAACTTTTATTTACTCTTATTTTATGACTTTTGTTTAACTAATAATTATATTCTAAATAGTATTGACATACTAAAGTTTAAACTGAATTTATAAGTAGAATATTTAAATTTAAATATTGAAAAAGAGAACAACACTAAAAATCATTAATTTTCTTCAAATTGTTTTTTTTTTATTTTGTATTTTTGTATATATAAATAATTAAAATTTAGGCTTACTTATATTATTATTTACTGCATGTGACATAAGAAACTCATTTTCATGAAAGTAAAAAAAAAAAAAAACAAATAATTAATATCCTAAAAATATGCAATGCATTTTCACAAATTATCAACTGTTTGTAATGATAATTGTAATGATAATTATCAACTGTTTGTAATTGTAATAATAACAAAAGGCTTTAAGCTCTTTATTAAATTTTTAAAAACTAAATTGATAGGGATGATTAATGCATAAGAGAACTTGAAAACGTAACGCCACCTCACTCGTTAATTCTATAACGATTTTTCTTTACATTTCTTAAAACTGAAATAATTTTATTTGACATATTCGTCATATTATTCCACTAACTATATATATATTTTACTATATATTTCATCGTATTCAAACTATTCTCTCTTCAGCTTTTGTTTTGTGTTTCACTTAAATTCCTCTTAAACGATGTGAAATTAAAAAAATTTCGGGTGTATCAACCTCCATTAGGTGTTGTACGGTCCACCACTGCTTCTGTTCTGTTTTCTTCAGGATTCCATTCTATACTAGTACCTTTTGGTACATCAGTACATTACTACAATTTTAGCTACATAAAGTAGAACGTAAGTAATGTGTTTTTTGAGTATTTATAAATTGTGTTGTATATCAACTGTCAGGAACTAAGCCTTCTTAAATAGCGTATTTCCATTTCAATTAATATCAAATTATATTCCCAACAATATTTATTTGCTATGTAGTTTTCTGGTTTTCTGAATGTATTGCCTATTCATCTTCACTTAAGTTATTAGCGTCTAGAGATGTTTGTTTCCTATTGTTTATATCAAAATACTCGACATATTCTAAAACATTTGTCATTAAAGACTTTAAAATTCTTATAGGGATTGTACAATGTTATACAAATTTTGCTGCCTTAATACCACCAAAAGATAAATTTGACACATGCCATATGAATGTTTTATTTAGGGTGTGGTGAATATGACATAAAACCTCTAGAAGCTCATTTATTGAATGATTTGAAAATAAGTGACTACTGACATAATCAAATTTTATACAAACCAAAATATTTTTGTTGTCATAATTTAATATAGAATTAATTTATTTATATAATTTGTGTAAATATTCAAATATACATATAACAATACAATAACTATAATAATTTATTATATAACAGATATTCTATTTATTTTAAATTATCTCATAAAAATGTCAAAATTAACAACATTTATCTTTATTCTATATAAAAACTAATAGCATGTTTCCTAATTAGTTTATTTTTTATTATCTGGATAATACCAAAATCAATTTTGAAAAACAACAAAAAAAAAAATTAACCAATTATTAAAAAACAAAAGAAAAAAAAAATAAGTAAAAATTTAACAAAATTGTTGCCACTCAGAATGAAAATTAATTTCTTAAAATTTTTTTTAAAACGTTCTCTTTATTATTATACGACTGAGTAGTTATATTGATTATTTTTTCTAACTATATTAACTTATTATATTACCAAATTGATATAAATATTAGCTATATAACGATATATATGAGATATTTTAACACGAACTATATAGATTGTATATTAAACACTACAGTACACTATTTTAAAGACAAGAGTAAATTCACAAAGCAGATGAAAATGTATGTGCTTGTGATTTAAATTATGTCCAATTGAATAATAATTGTCATTATAAGATTGATTAATACAAAATTAATGCAAAAATAAATTAGTAATATAGATAGCAAATCTTAATACATATCAATAAAATTTGTAAAAATTGACTCAAAACTGGAATGTTTATAGAAAATCTAAAATATTGATTGTACGTTAGCATTTCAAATGTTAAGGGTTTTAAAAAACATATCTTGTGGAACCGTTGTTTTTTTGACATTTATATAGATTCTGTTTCTAATATTATTATCTATACAAAGAAGCTAGAAATTAATATAATACGTATCCCTTATTTAAAGGTGTTCATTTTTGTGATCTATAATAGTTAATTAAGTTTAGTGGTTTATTATTGTAAGATAAGTCATATGTTTTTATCCATAATGCATTAAAATTATTATTATTAATATTTTCAAGTAACAAAAATCTTAATGAGCTATAAATATATATACTAACACCTCCATACAATCATTACGGCATAACGGAATATAAGTATATAAAATATATAAATTATAAATATATCAAAATATAAAAATTGTGTAAATCAAAATTATGCAAGTAATTGTTATAATCATATATACTTAAAATACATAAAAATAATTAAATATAATAATAATAATACACATATATATACAAAAAAATTAAATACAAAAATTAGATATGTTTTATTTAATGTGATTTAATTTTTTATGAGACTTAAACAATAATACAAAGACAGAGTTCTCACAATAATTACCTAATTTTAAAATGCCTTTAATTAATTGTATTAACTAATTTATAATATGTATTAGACAAATAAATTCCACTAACTCGATATCTCCGAATTTTAGCAAACATACTAAATTTTGACAATTAATTTCCTTAACTATTGTTAAAACTGGGTCTTGCTGTCTTCCCCTTAAAACAACGATAATTATGAGTTTTATTCTATTATAAATCATAAAGAGACTATAATGTACATTATACATTATTCACTTGCTTCTAATCAATTGAACCGAAGTGTATATTATATATTATATTTAAAAAAAAATTAATAAATAAAATTGAATTGAATTAATGCAACTCCAAATTAATAATAAAAAAAAAAAAAAACAAAAAAAAAATGTAAAAAGAAGAAGTTGAAAAAAATATTAGTAACATCAAGAGCACAAAAAGAAAATCGTATCTACTGAAAATTGAAACGCTTGGACATATGGCGCGAGCCACCAACCATAATACACTCAATGTATAAGTAATATTTGAGTTTTTTTGCTTCATTTTTTTTTTGTTTAAGTTTTTTTTTTAATTTAATTTAAAAATGCCACACGGCGGCTTTTACCTATATACAATATATATATTATTTTTATATTTATATATATATATATATATAATATGTATATTATTTTTAAACAAGTGCTATTTAATTTTCATATAAATATGCGATGAACTTTTAATAAGGTAATTGGAATCAGGAGGAGAAGGAAAATTTCTAGTTAGTTAGTTATTAACCAGCTTGACAATATTTATTAAAGAGGGATTAATTTGTGAGTTTTTTTTGTCTGTTTTTGTTTTTTTTTTACTTATTTTTTTTTGTGTGCAAAATTTAAAAAAAAAAAACTAAACAGAATGGGTTTTTTTTTTTGTTATTTTGTATGTTAAAAGTTATGTCATTTGTTAAATTCAAACCGTTAACACAACATGAATTTTTATTTATAAAAAATGAAAAATAAAAAAAGAAAAAAAAATATCATAAAAAACAGTAGTTTTTTTTTTAAGAAAATAACTTATTTTTGATCCAATTTGTTCTGGTTCATCATTATAACAATAGAGGTATGTGTTATTATACGTAATATACACTTATAAGAATGTGACCAGTTTGTTAACTTTTTTTTTCAATTTTGTTTTTTAACAAAAGGTGATGTTGAAATATTTGAATTCTTCGCTTCTTCTTTTTTTTATTATATTTATTTTTATTTATTACATTTTTTTTTTTTTTTTTGTAAGTTATTTTGCATATTTTGTATATGTTATTAATAACAGAACTTCTTTTATTTAATAAAAAAAAATGTTTAAAGATGTTCTATAAACCTTTGACATTATTTTAAAATGTTGTAAATTGTAAGAAATACAAACAAAAAAAAAATAAATTAAATTATTCGAGTATTGAAAACAATTGAAAATGTTTTCAATGCTGCTGTTCTTAACGAAATTTGTTATAAAATAAAAAATAATCATTCGTTAATTTTTTTTTATCTTTTTTGTTTCAATGGAACTGCAACACACAAATCGGTTTTTCTTTTTTTAATTTTGTTGTATTTATTTAATTAACCCATTTGGAATATCATTGAAAATGACAGTAGGGTATGGGTATAGGCAAAGAAAAGAAAAAGAAAAAACGGACAATAATATTACAAAAATGGCATTCCAATGGAATCAAAAAACGTGACTGACGATTTATCATGATCTGGGACAGGTTATGGTGACATCGAACATCAGGAATACGAAGACGAGCAGTTTATTACATAATACTATCTGTGTTTTGACAGTATCTGTAGATTTAATATCGGTGAACAGTATAGTATATTACTATTGTCTTCACATTTCAGTTGAAAAGACAAAATTTAGTCTAAACTCTGTAAAATAAAAAAGTACATAAGCAATCTTGAAAACATATATATATATATATATATATTTTTTTAAGGAAATAAATAAATAAGATATATTACTATTGATATATAGAATAATGTAACTTATGGTTATGATATAGAAATAGAATCAAATGAAACTTGTTAAGACTCACATTCTATTTGCTTGCGACGCCATAGCTCGCAAAACACATACATAAATATTTTCTGGAATACATGTCGCTAAATTCTGATATTAAAGCAATAATAGCATTCATTAAGGACATACATTTGCAATTTTAAGATAACAACCGGTAAAGCACAATAAATTTGAACAGATCTCGCCTACATCGAACACCCCATAAAAAAGAACATTTAAAAATTTTTTCTATGTCGTATGCTCTGATTATTTTGCCTCCCTCATTATTTTGAGTCTATTCAATAGTAAGCAATATGTATATTCAAATTGTCGCGAATAACAACTTAAAAATCGGGAAAAGTTAGTCACGCACAAATTAAACCAATCGCAGTTAATTGAGTTCGTTTCAAGAAACTTATTAATGACCTATGCTTCACTGGAGAACACAAAATTGTAAAATTATTTATTTACCATATTATTTATTATTTATTTTACCAAATATTTTGTATGCATTTTTTTTTACGGAGAACCTATACAAGTTAATCTACACAATTTAAATATAAATTAATTAAAAAAATGTATGCAAAATTTCAGGCAGATACACTGAAGAAGACTATACATATATACAATATATACAAAATATTGAGGAAATATCAGCATAATCTTTAAAAAAAAAAAATATTTTAGTAAAATAAAATTAAATTGGAATTTTTATTAAATATAAGAATTTTACTAGAATCTCAAACAATAAATAATTACATACATACAGTTAATGTTATCTCTAAATATTCTAATCATTAACTTTCATAATTTGAATAAAATCTTTGAAATTTTTATTTTTAGGATTTATATTTTGAAATTTCAACAATTAAATCTGTTCAGTAATTGATGATATCAATTAATTTTTAATAATTATAAATGTATCAAAGTTTATTAACTTTAGATCCAAATTAAAAAATCTAATTTATTGAATACACTTATCATTGTCAACAGTCAATGACCGTGCAGACATATGTAATTTATATCCCTATTTTTATGTTTTCACTATCCCAAAATAATTTAATATAATTTTTTTAAATTACTTTTCAATTATTTTCAGCCAGATTCATAATGACTGCCTCAATATAAAAATTTGAGTGAATTTTCCCAATTTTATATACATTATAAGTTTTGTTATTTGTTTTTATAAACTTTAGATATTTTCTATTAAAAGTTTTCGAATTTTCATTGCGTTTAAATATAAATACTGATTGATAATATAAACTTTAAAATTAAGTAAAATTCTAAAAATATATTATTTTTAAAAATAAAAACAAAAATAAACAAATATAATGTGTATTAAAAAAAAATATATAGCCTAATTTCTAAAATTAACTTCTTTTACGTTATTGTGTTAATTTTTCCGTAAACAAATCATTATTTACTGCATAATTTATCACTGTTTGTGCAATAATCAAAACAAAAAAAAAATAACGGGATTAATACTGAAATTCTTTGTACACTTTATACATACATACGTGTACGTGTATACAAAGTTATTTTTGGGAAATTCTAAAAATATTAAAGGAAATTTAATAATATTATTTTGTTTATTGTCATTTCAATGGAATTATTATGTGGATGTTGTTATTGTTTTTATTGAAAAACAAAATTTCAATTGTTTTTCCAATACAATTAAAAAATAAACAAAAGGAAAAATTTAATAGAAAATATTTGAGTAAATAAAAAAGAAATTTAATAATTAAGTAGTATAAATACATTTATATATATATTGATAAATGTTATCCTTGAAGCTTATAGGTTCTTACATTATTCATACATTTTTCATCATACTTGCATTTTTGATAATAAAAGAAAAGTATGTAAAACATAATGATAAAAAAATATTAATGTATGTTAAAATGTTTAATGTTTTGTTTAACGTTAATAGATGCAATTGACTATACCTTAAATATTTCTAATACAGAGTTTTTTGGTTGATCTATCGCAAACGTATATGAACTATCAAAAAGTTAAAATTTAAACAACCTTCATATGCGTTTTCTTATTTTATCATTCAGTTTTTTTATAAACTAATGTAATTTCACTTCAAATGCCAGAAGCGGGTAAAAATTTGTTAAAGCATCAATGCATACAAAATCTACATTGAACTTTCGTCTTAATTCTGATTTGTATCACGACTTATATTTATTTATTTCAAGCTTAGATCAATCAGTTACAAATAATTTTTACAAATTTATTTAGATTAAGTTTCTTTTTAATTTGTGTATTGATGTAGTTGTATTTTTAAAGCAGCCTTTGAAAGGGATAAGTTAATTACGACCTTCTATTTATTTCCCAATATTAACATTCTGTTAACGGGTTCAAATCTACCATTAATTAGTTCTATGATGAACCAGACTAAAAAAATTTACGGACCTAAGTCGACAATTATTATTAATAATTATTTTAATATAAATAGATGGAGAAATAACATTACCTTTCACAATTTCAACAATAAAGATTACATTAGCAATATATCTTCTTTTTTGGCTAACCAATCGAATTTTTCCAAGATTAATTATTACGTAGAGAAAATCTTAAAAACTTCTTTTGAATGGATTCGGTTTTTCGTATGTGAACATCATAAAATGGGCCTTAACATACCTGACTGCCATATTCCAATTTAAGTCGAATCAAATTCGTATACAGTGCTTTTACAATATAGGGATCAGAAAATTGCTTAGACTAGCACTTTATAAAACCTAGCAAGGAATTAGATTTATTTATAATACAGTTAAAGTGTCATTTAAACGTTAAATTATCGTCGAAGGAGTGTACCAATTAAATATATAATTTAATAGGGTGGTAACGACGTATAGAGGTGTATAACACATTACAGCACATTTTTTAATATTAAGAAGTAAATTATTACTGTTAGTCCAAACACAGAAATTGTTCAGATCAGTTTGTAGTAGGATTGAGTCATCAATGTATTTTATTTATTTTTAAGATTTTCATACCATCTGCATAAATTTTAAGTTTACTATTCTTAATTACGAATGAATATCATTCACCGAAATAATGTATAGAACAGACCCCAAGTGACTGCCTCGGAGATTCCTGAGTTATATTTTTTATATGTGAGTTATAAAAACTAAAGAAAAATTGTATACTGATATCAAGTAGTGTTAACATTTATTTTAAAATTACGTTAACAATTTTAAATTTTAAATTAATATAAATTATTAAATAAACATTAATATTGTATGTTGTTGTTTATTATTAAAATTTATGTACTGAATGTTATTTAAAGAATACAGTAGGTCGATATGAATTTATAAAAGTCATGACGTAAATAAAAGAAAATTGATCCTTTTACTTTTAATACTTTTGTTTTATTTTTATTGTTGTTTTTTTTTTTTTTTTTGTTTACGTAATTTATTTGTTGTGGTATATTTTCATGTGAGAAATTTTTTTATAAAATGCAAGGCAATATAATACATATTTTTATTTTATAAATTTCAACCCCTACAGTTAACAAAAAAAAAAAATAAAAAATAATAAACATAAAACTTAAGAAAACTCACAAATTTTAATACAATTGAAGGTTTGAGAACAACTAAATTGGTTATGTTTTTAAAAAAAAACTATTCCTTATGAGTTCTTTATAAAAATTTTCTTCCCCCAAAGATATATGTTTTTTTATATTTAATTTTATTTTCTAGTTCATTCTAAATCGATACATCATGTTTACATACATATTAAAACAATAACAATAATAACATAGCTATTCCTGAATATTGTTTTATAATAAAAATATGAAAATGTAAAAATAAAAAAATATTGCATGAATTTTAAGGATATTCATAGAATTTTCATACCAAAATAAGAGACGATAGATAACATTTAAAATTATTTATTACGATTGAATCGTATTCTAACACAATACATTCTATTATCACTATGATATATTATTAGTGATTTAATAAAATAAATTTTTGTTTCCTGTCATTTTAATATACTTACATATATATATGTATGTAAGATTTTTTTTTTGTCAATTTTTAGTTTTTAGGGCACCCTTGTTTAGTAGGTTTTTTTTTTTTAATAGCGTTTAACATTAATTACAGGCAATATTTTGACATCGTTTTTCCATTTCATTGAAATTTATGGAAATGTTAAATATCTCATATCAAGAAAAGAAATTAAATTTAGGTATATATATATTATATGTGTGTAGAAACAAGTAAAAAAAATATATATATTAGGAATATTTTTATTGTATTTATATGTGTGACTTTGAAAACATCAAAATTGAAAATAATCTTAAATTATATACACTGTCATTATTATAATGTAATATGTATGAAAATTGTATATTTTGAAAACGTGTTATAAAGTTTACTACAATAACTCGTACAATTATGAAAATTGCACGATATATATATATATATATAATAAAATTTTCATTTGTCTTAAATCATGTCAGTATTTATCGCCGCACTAAACATCATAACTTGATGATATAAGCAAGGTGAGCCGAGATATAGGGTTTTTTTAACAGGTTTTGAAATGTAGAATATTGGTAGAATATAAATGTGCTGATGGCATTGAGAAAAATCAGGTGCATGTATAGCTCAAGATCTATACTTTCAATTGTAATAAAAAAACATGTAAGAAATATATATATATATATAAATATGTTTTTAATATGTTACAATTTGTTGTATATATATAAAAAAAAATATAATATTTAACATATTAAAAACATATATATTTATATATATATATACATCTTTTCATAAAGTCTTTGTATAGAAATCATTTCAATATCATCGTTTAGCTTCCTCAAAGTGTGCCATGATCCAACGCCATCTTCCTTTCTTGGATGTCTTCTGTATTTTGATTTATTCTTTTGCCATAAAAGGTGATTGGGGGTGTCATATAAAGTGATTGAGTAACGTGGCCAATGAATTTTCAAAATAAAACGAGAACCAACGACAATTAATGTACGTTTGCGGTTTCTTTGGTTTCAACTGACGGTAATTTTTCAAGCACAGGTTTCTTTTTTCATAGTTGCAAGACAATAGATTGAATAAAACTGCGTTTAAGCAGAAATCTGTCATACTCATTTACATACATTTTTTGATATAAAATGATAACTAAATTGTATTTCAAATTAAATTGAAATAATAATTAAAAAAAAACATTTTACAACAATTTTTACCGTGAACTGAGATTCGAACGTGAGAACTGGTTAAATTAGATAACCACTACACCATATCGGTAAGCTCAAGTATGGTTAGCTTATAATAAAAGATATTTCACATTAATTTTTTGGATTTATCTTTAAATTGCATGAATTTGTCTCTACAGATTTTGTTTTTGGGTATTTTGTCCGTATATCCCTCAATTATATTCATACTTTATTTTTTTTAATTATAACATGGGATAACTTTATCAGAATGGACCTCACTTGTATAACTGTATTGATGTATTGCCGGTAGCCACTACTACCTAATATTGAACAGCTTTAGGCTACGATCTATGCATTCATTTTAGTTTTAAATTAATGAAATATTATTTTAAAGTCAATTTATTGAAATAAATAAAATTAAATTTATTAAAATATATATATATATACCTATATTTTTTTTTATGGAACAAATGAGATTACTATTTCTTTTCTCTTTCTTTTTTTCTGTCTCCTTAATTTGATATTTCATTTAAGTAATTTTAACCGTTTCCGATATTTAATAAGTATTCACATTATTTACTCACTACCTAATTTTTATTTATTATTCTTATTTTAGTGCCGCCAATAATAATATTTCCATATAAAATAAAAGAAATAAATAAATTGAAAAAGACTTTCATGTTATTGCATTTTGATAAAAAGAAATCACGGATAGTTTTTTTTTTTTTTTGTTCTTAAAGTTCAATGTTCGTTGCATTTCTAATAAAATGCAAATTTAAACACAGAAAATATTCCCTCATTCTTATTTTTTTCTCTTTATTTTCTATTTTACTATGTATCTATCTATTCCATAGTGAAAAACGAATAAAAATTGCATACTCCTTGAAATCATTACCTGATGATGGATTTAATCAATTTTTAATTTGAAGTTATTTTTTACACTACCGCGAAAAAAAAAACAAAAAATTAAATAAATTTATCGTAACGAACATCGAATATTACTGTTGTTATTGTTCGAGTACAATACTAAAAAATATTTATGTATAGCGAATGGTAGTTATACACTCGTACTATAAATGAAATGAATATCAGTTAAGAACTTTCATAAACTTGACATGCTTACTGTTTACGCTTCAAAAATTTTTAATTATTTAAACATTTTTTTTTTGTTTTGTTTTTGTTTTTTTTATTCTATATTTTAATATTCTTAATTGCATATTTTAACTTCTTTATTGATATGTAGTATTAAAGGAAAAGTTATAAATGAGTTAAAAAATACAAAAAAAAAAAATTAAAAAATAATTGAAGAGCTCAATAAACTTATAAAAAAGTTAAACGAAATAATTAAGAAAATAAAAACAGAGAACCTGACAATTTTTGAAATAACGAATTTTAATATTTTAAATTAAAAATTTGGATTACCAAATTGAAATTCAATATTTAATATTTTATTAAATTTTTTTGTACTTAATACAATTTTGATTTATTAAAACTTAAAATTTATATATAAGTAAGCACTCAGAAAAAATTTCAAGTAATTTTATTTCTATAAATCACTAATACAAAGTCACACGTTGTCCGAGTCCAATACAAAATGTATAAAATTTACTTTATTAAAGTTTTATTCATAAACTAAATAATTTCTGAAACTAATTAAAATTATAATAAAAGTAAGCATTAGCTACCAAGGTTATCGGGTTAACATTGGACAAATTTCAAACTTGGAATAGATTCGATTTTTTCTTTGAATTTCTGACTTTATTATTGAAAAGATCTAAGTAGCGAATTTCCAGGTCTGTAACTTTTATAGTTTTTAAAATATTACAGCTACCCGAAACAGTTCGAATTTTGGAAAATGGTAAGAGACGTGTTTGTCTATATTTCAAAAACTACGCAATTACAAATATTCAGTTCTGGAGCACCCTTAGTTTTTGAAATATTCCTGATGGATGCTGATGGCAGGTACCCAAAACAGTTCGAATTTATGAAAACGGTAAAAGACGTGTTTTTCATTTTTGAGTTTCTCAACACAAATTTTCAGGTCTGTTAATCGTTTAGTGTATATTCCTAATGAGTTGTAAAAGTGTAGTTGTATGGCATCTACCCGAACCTGTCATCTGACAACATTCTAAAGTACTACGTTAATTCTCATTTTTGATCATGAATAGCTTTGCAAATTTCAGAGCTCTATCTTTTAACAGTGAACATATAGGGAACAAACTGGAAATTTTATAGATTAGTGCAAAACAATGTTGAAAGAAGTAAGGGGCTTTCTAAATATTGAGTTTTGACTAAAAGAAAGAAAAATACAAAACAAAAATTGATGTGAGAGAACATTTTAATTTAAAAATTTAGTTTTTGATTTGTTTGATATTTTTTATTTTTATTTTGATTTCTGTGAATTTGATAATTTAAATATTTAAACCTCGAATAATGAAATAAAAATAAATTTGATATATTGATAGTATTTTTAATTAAATTTATTATTTATTTATTTATTTATTGCCATGATACATATTCATATTTTTTTTAACAATTTTAAATTTTTTAGAGCTTATACTATTGTATTTACACATATGACTATTCTTAATTATTATTTAGGCTAGCTGACTAATTTTTTTATTAATTATGATTTAAATATAAATAATTTTAAAATGTCAATGCCTTGATAGATTTGTCTATATAGTAATAGTGAGCGTATATTTTATATACTTTTATATTAACTTGCCAGTTTCATTTGCTTATTTATTTACTTAATTATTTATATAGTTAAATACATACATTAAATGTTTTCGAGTTATTCTTCTACTGTCATATGATCTAAATTTTGTAATTGAAACCATCTTCCTCAACATCAATAGAAAACAATCCTCAACATCAATAGAAAACAATATTTTTTATTAAATAAGTGAACAAACTGAATTGTTCTTTAGAACGAACAATTACTTCTGTCCTTTAAAGCTTTAAACATTTCAATTCGTTTTGATTGGAGAGTATATACTACAACTTATTTCGGTTATAGATTCTTTAAATCTTTGCTATATTTTATCAGTAGAAATCAGAATTGCATCTTTACCACTAAATATCTTGACTGTTAGTTTTATTTGTTTTAAAGCTATATATTAAGTTTATTAAGCATTATAAAATTTATATTAATCAGTAAATCCACACAACTTAACTCGCAAAGAACTTCTATGGTATAAGATTTAACTCTCAAAAAAATTTCAATCATACTTTGCATAGAGCTCCATCGTGTTTTGACCTCGATTGTTAATTATGCAATCCATGTACAAAGTCAAGTTAAACTTTTCTTGCAAAATTCTGAGACTTCGAAATTATTTATAAAATAATCGATTTGCAAAAATTCGATTACTTTTAAACCTAATAACAGAATCGAGTCAAAATTCGTTCGAATTTGAATCTGAATTATTCATTTGTTTCACAAAGTGACGTTTTATTCATAAGTAGTATACAATTAACGAATAATTAAATTACATATTTTTTGAATTGAACTTTTAACCTATTAAATATAACAACAAAGTTTTATAATTTTAATAAATATTGATTTAAATTTTAAAATTAATCCTTGAATTATTTAAAAAAAAAAAAATAACGTTAATTAAAAAATAA
This sequence comes from Argyra leucocephala, assembly GCA_963942445.1. Classification (NCBI taxonomy): domain Eukaryota; kingdom Metazoa; phylum Arthropoda; class Insecta; order Diptera; family Dolichopodidae; genus Argyra; species Argyra leucocephala. The sequence continues at coordinate 107,326,555 of OZ012681.1, forward strand.
TGTTTTTTGTTCTTTATTTTATTATAAATGTAATAGAAATAGTTGCTTCAAAACCTTAATATTGACCTTTTTAATTAAAATTATGTATACTTCAGATACATATATGTATATAAAAACAACCTACGCAATTTTATTGATTTATTTATTAAATTTTATTATTCCATCATTTTCTCATCTTTTAATTATCCTACACAAAACAAATTAATAATAGGTATGTAGTTTAAATTATAAATTATATAATAGAGGATAATTACAAATTAAATATAAAATAATAATTTTCACTTAAATATATTTTAGAAAAAAAAAAAACTTATTAAATAACATAATTTTCTATTTTGTGGAACGAACCAAACCATTTTCTTTTACATTTTTATTTTACTAATTTTTACCTTGTTAACAACACATTGTTATTATTTTAATATTTCCGATCTCAAACTACCAAAATATTTAGTTACTTATAATTTATTTTTTCTATTTGATTTTTTTTTTTGTGAAAATATAATTAATCAACATTTGATTTCTAAATTAAGTTTGAGGTGCCACCGAATTAATATTGAATTGATTTAAATATTAATTTACATCAGAGATTTCCAAATTTGTATATATAGAAAAATATTATATACTTGAAAGCTAGTTTAATTTTTTTTTAATTATTGATAAAATTTGCTCTCTAATTGTAGATTTGAGGCGCTTATTTATTGTTTTCAACATTGTGAATGATTCTGTTTTGTATGAGTATAGTTCTTGCTGTTCTTTAGATTGTGTCCCCATCTACTTTTTAAACAAATACGATCTAGTTTTCTTAATAATTGAGAGCTCATTGTTCATATCCACATATAGAAATTCTTAGATAAAATTTGTTTTTTTAGATTTAACTCGAAAAGTAGTATTCTAGTTATAATCAAATTATCCGTTAGACCCGTTGAAATCAAATCAAAGATTTATAAATATTTTTAACTGAAATTGGAAAATTAATTGTATGTATTGATTTATTGTGTATACGTATTAATATATCAATTTTATAGATATATTTAGTGGTTATTAAGCTCATTTTAATGTTGCTCAATTGACCGAATTGATCAAATCTTGTTTATTTGAAAAAAAAAAAAATGCTTATTGCACATTAAATTTAAGTTTTTATTAAAAGCCTAAATTTATTTGCACATCTAAAATAAATCTATATATTTCAATTTCCATTTTAATTGTAATTTAAAAGAACACATAGCTAAGTCTAAGGCCGTAATTGATTTTTTTTTTTGTAATACTTAAATTTAGTTTTTTTTGTTTTAATAATTAGTAATAATTAACAAAATTGAATTTTTAGTTTTTAATGTTGAAGATAATAGAATAATTTATAATTATCTAAGGGCTTGAATAGATTAAGAAAAAAAAATAGACTTACAAAAAATATAAAAATTAGTTAATAAAAAAAAATTATATCTTAAAGTCCATATCTTGGCCTTTCTCAATCTCAGCCAAACAGTACGTAAGTATTAAAAGTCCTGTTCTAGTGTGTGGCTGTTTATATAAAAAAAAAGTAAATTAAAATACTTCAGTAGCTTATTTTAAGTATGAAGCTCATTCAAAGTAGCTCGTTTAAAGTTTTTTTATAAATCTAAAAATATATATTTGGTAATATGTATTAAAAATTATTTATAACTGACTACGTATATATATACCAGTTTAAGTTGTCTCTAATATTCCTTCGGATTCTTCTTAAATGTCTCTGAACTCCAGTTTTGGTGTCACTAGCACTACTATTCCATTCGTCATCATAATAGAAATCCCAACTTGTACTTATTTTTATTTGTTTAATAATTTTTATTTTAAATATATTTATTTGTTTATTAAATTAGCACAAAAAAAATGGTTTATTTGTTATCTATACTAATCAAAATATTAAATTTTCAATTGTTAAGTTAGCAACAACTTTTCCACCTGCGAATAAATTTAATCGCGAATTGTGATCACATTTGCGGGATCGTTCGACCAACATATTCGATTCGAAAATCAGGATCAGCATTAAGCTAGCTTAAATTAAATTGTTCAATAAATAAAATCAATCTAAATTTCAGTTGGTTTATTAAAAATCATATTTTTAAATTTTAATTAATTTTTTTTTTCGTAGACATAACCTTATTTAATTTTGAGAAATTCTGATTAATATTATGTAGATTAGATACTATAAAAAAATATTTACATTGTACTTGTACAGTACAATAATTTTATAAATCCTTGAAGTCACTAGTAATTTAAATATACATATATATTTTTTCTCTTTATAGTAATCTAATTTATTTAGTTGAGGTTAACATTTTATAACGTTCTACTTTTAAGGTTATTTTTTGTTTCCTTTTTTGTATATATTTGAAATCCCTTGAAAAACAAAAACAACAAAAAAGAAATAATTACCTTAAGAAACGCGTAGGTTTTTCTATTTCTTTTTGTAAATTGTGTAAAATATCATATAACTATATCTATATACTTAGATACGATATATATATATATTTTATTGATAAACTACTGTTTTATGTATACCAAGAAAGTAGACTACTATGAAAGTAGTAAAAAAAAAGAAAACCCTATAAACTATCCTCTTCAAAATGTTATATACTACAACTTCACACTATAAATAACAAAATTAATAATAAATAAGAAAAAAAAATATAATAAAAAAAAGAAAAACAAAAAAAGGAATTTTTGTTTTTCTTCCTTTGGATTTTCTTTTACAAACCAAGGTGAAAATGTTGAAAATTTATTGTTTTATATTGATTATAAGGTGTATAATCATCAGATTGTATTTTTTTGTTGTTGTTTTCGCTTCATATATCTTTAGATATTAATAAAACGAACATTTTTATTAATATTTTAATAATTTAGATTTTTTTTTATAATAGAAAAATAACAACAAAGTGACACCATAAAATTATGTCCTTTCCAATAATATAACTTTCACTTTATTATTATTTATTATTATGTATAGGTACTTAAGTATACCATAAGTTTTTTTTTTTTTTATTAAATTCATTATGAAAGTTAATAGTTACTTATATCTAATTTGATATTTTTAGATTTTATTTTTTCTCAAATTAAATATTATTATCGGAAATTATAACTAATCAAAGTTAATAATATAAATTATGTAGTTTTGTTTTTAATATTTAATTAAATCAAAAAAAAAAATCGGGTCAGGCCTATTTAATGATTTATTAAAAGTTTTGATGAGTGAAAGCAGAGGTTTGAGGAAAATTAGATGTATAGTATAATACCGAAATAAGGTTTGGATGCAATGTGATCTGTGGAAAACCAGTTCAACTTAACAGCTTAACAACTTTTTCATATTATTACTGTATTATTGTGAATATTCTTTACATTTATGTTGACATTTTTGTTATTGCCATATTCTGTTTTCTATTTGATTGTATTTAATGGTGCTATTACATAATTCACAATAGTTTTAAGTAGAGTTTTATATTAAATAAAAAAATCCAATGACAAAATATAAGAAGATTTTGGTATTATGAATAGTTTCTTATTTTAATTGTCAATTGGTTCTTCTGCCAAATTTCTACCAAAAGAGTTAATTTTTCTACCTACACTAAAAATTGACTTTAATGTGTTAAACATTGTCTCAAAGTGAAATGTAAAATTTTTAAATACGAAATTACATTTTTAATCATAAATTAATACAACTATAGTCTCAAGCAATTGTTCAAGTTGTATCACACAACTTCAACAGAAAATGTTATTCCAATAATAATAGCAACATATCCCAGCAACAGAACTTAAACAATATGTTGTATAATTTTGACAGATCATTAGATTGTGTTGTCATCAATCATAATTGATATTTTACAATTAGATTGTAAATTCATCATTATCTTCGTCCTGTAACCCCATTCGTGAGGCATGAAGGACTATATAAAGGTCCACATTCCGAAAAGGAACTATAGTTGGCCAACAGATTTATCAATAGATTCACTGTTTAAATAAATAAATAATAGTATCATTTTCAAGCAACACAACAACAATATGTTGTATAGTTTTAGCAGATGTTTTGACAGATAATTCGGTTGTATTGTTAATCATAATATACATATTTTTCTTACACATCAGATTTCGTATTTGTTGTTACAGTTTTTTTCGTTATTTTATTGCTATTGTCATAGACAATATCACACTCTAAATGAACTGAGAAAAGTACATTATCCATAAAATTCGATGGTATTCTTATATGAATTAAAAAATAGAACCCATATCTAAATTGATCAAATATTTTTGCTCATGAAAACTTATCATCGTGTTGTAAAGTACAAACAAAGTTTTTTCCATTGATTTTGATATCTTTAAAATATTCAAATGTTAATAAAAAAACAAAATTATTTACCTGAAATAAAATATTATTCAAATTCTTATCAATATCTCTAAAGCTTTAATAACAGTAAACTTTTGTTACAACAGCAAAAAAAAAACAATAAAAAATTATCAAGCAATCATTTATGTACTATACTAAAATTTAATATTCTAAATGTTTACTTTCTAAAAATACATATATGTATGTATAATGTATGTACTTCTAAACATAAAATAAATGTACTCATTATGTACTGTAACACAATGTATATAAAAACAATACATATTATGTTTTAAAATGTACATACATACTATATAATTGTTTATGTTATTTTTTTTTTTTTTTAATTAATTATTTTTAAGTTATTTTTCTATCTGTTGTTAATTTTTCCTTCTATCGCTCTCTTTCTCAATTTTCAAACATTATTTTTAATTTCTATGATAGTAAATAAGCTTTTCAAAGTTTTATAATAAATCTCTGAAAATATCGCTAAAAATTTATTAATAATTTATATCAACTTATTAACACGTACGTACTAATTATAATTTATAATATTTACAATATTTTTATACATATATTTACATACACACATATTCATTCGTACTAAATCAAGTTACAAACATTCATACTCATTCATTTTTAAATATTGACAGGGTATATTATAAAAAAAAAACTAAAATAGTGATCGAGTAATTTTTTAATCTATGTTGTGAAAGCTTTTATTATTCAAAATAAAACTTAATTTAAAAAATATATTGATATCACCTTCGATAGCTCAGTTGGTAGAGCGGTGGACTGTAGAAGTAAAAATTTATAATTAACAGAAATCCATAGGTCACTGGTTCAAATCCGGTTCGAAGGAATAATTTTTTTTTTTTTAATTAGTTTTAAATAACATTTTTTTATTTAAATTTCTATTTAATAATATTAGATTAAGTAGTTAAAATCATAATATATAAAAATTATTTTTAATGATCAGATTGGTTTTTACAGTGAAAATATTAAATTTAACAATTATTAAAGTGAAATAAATTAATTTGTATTTGGAAAATATCGATATTTTGGAAGCAGCTTACTTCTGATTAAGTGGAATTGCGATTAATTTTTTATTTGTTAAAACGACACAGTTCGGATTCAGGGAAGATCAAGAATACACTTCCCTAGAAAATTTAGAATTAATATTATTGTTTAATGTATACATGATGGCCGATATATGTTACTATATTATGTCAAAAATCATTAATTTTTAGATTTTTGGATGATTCAACCACATACGTAATGTAACTTGTAATCAAATATTTTTGGTTAATTTTTATTTTAAGCTTACAAATAAAAAAAAATAAAATAAAAAATTATAAAAAAATAAATATAAACTATAGTTCATAATTTTACAAACAAACTATAAGAACAAATATTAAAAAAATATATAGAATACTCCATAATTTCACAAACAAAATTGATTTGCAACAAATAATACAAATAATCTATTCATTACACCCAATTTCATATAAAAAATTTATAATTATATGCGAGAGGGTTAAATATAATATTTTCTAATATTATTTATTTATATACATTTATTAGTTATATCGCAAACATTTATCTAGTATACAAAATTTAATTATAATATCAAATTTATTAAATAACTCTACAGGATATAACATTAATACATATATACCACCCAGAGAGTTCTGGAATTCTTATTATCTACTATATAATAGATAATTTCCAATAATTTGTAAATTTCGATTACAGATTTATTTAAACATCTGTCTTACTGTACACAAAACTAAACTTAACCACATGATACAAAATACGAATCTTATTAAAAATTTCTTTATAATATTTTTTCTATACAGTTTAATTTCAATTTATAATGAATGTCTCTATGTTGGATGCATTTTAAATAAGAGTAAATACAAAAAAAATAATTTTTTTTTTATTATTATTAACAAAAATAATGAATGAAATGACCATAACGTGCTAAACGTCACATAACAATGGTTCATCACCCACAGAAAAAATTTATTCTTAACTTGCTCTAAATGTAATATTATTATAATATTATTTAGTATATATCTAAATAAAATTGCATTGTCAGAGGCATGCAAGTTAACAAATTAAAAACAAAAATATATAAACAAATAAAAATAAAAATCTTCAAAAGAAAAACCGAATAAACCCAGAAATTTTTTTTTTTTTATATTTTGTTTTTTAATTTTGCATTTTTTCACAACTTGCATGATGCCAGAAATTTTCAGTAAAAATTTTCCGTCTTTGACTTAATAGTTCACCAGTGATTGGGTTATATTATATTGTGTTATTATAATAATATTCTTGTGTTTCTAGTGTCCAACTTTCCAAAAAAATGTATGTATATATGTACATATATACATATTTAAGGTTCATATACTTAAATTCAAAAAAACATTTCTCAAATAAATAATATTACATTTGTCAGAGAGGGAGGGAGGGAGAGAGAAATACACAAAATTTACAATAACTTAAAAACCTTCTCGTTTTTGCAGACCAAATTTTTTTGTTATTTTGTTTTTCTTATATTTTTTTTTTTTTATTATTATTCTTCTTTTAACTTGTCTTACATTTTGGCATTTATAATTTTTGGGTTATCGGTTTATGTTTTACTTTTATTTTAATTTTAATTATTTTGTAAATTTCCCTAAGTAGTTTCATTTATATATATATATATATATAAATTTATATATATATACAATATACTAAAATAGTTAAAAATAAAAAAATTTAACCTGTAATCTTAGTACTTTGTATTTACCGTAAGTTACCTTTTAAATATACGCTAATAAATGTAACGGAGACAATTTTTCCATCAGATGAATTTTCCACATTGCTTTTCAAAGAGAAAAAATTAAAACAATAAAAAAAAGAGAATAAGAAAGTCATTATAATATTATAAGTATATATTATTTATTATCATTATATTTTTGAGCCAGTTGATTAAAATGAGAAGAGATTATAATAATAAAAGAAAAATTAAAGAAATGAAAAACTAAAGATAATGGTAAAAAGAATAACAAAAAAAAAAAAAATTTAAAATTTTAGGAAAATAAACAAAAAAAAATTTTTTTTAAATTAAGTTTATTCATTGTCTTTAATACAATTTTTTTTTTAAATAGTGCTGGAAACTGATCCATATTATAATTTCATTTTCTTTTATGAATTATGTATTATTTAATGGTATCACAAAAAAGTTATAAACTGTATATTATACATAGTTATTATGGTTTAAAAATTATAAAAAGTTAATTTAGATAAGAAGATAATATTAAGCTTTAATTAAAGTTTACCAATGAAGATAATTTAAAGCTTTAATTAAAGATATAGAAATGAATGATTCTAATAAAAAGTGGTACGAGCGATAGTGAACACACCCATGGTATAACACACTTTCGGTTACGGAAACAATAGGTATCCCAGGTACTTACTTACAAAGGTGGCCAACAGATCTTCTTCTTCATTTGAAAATACGAATTTTTTTCATGTTTTTCGTTATTATAACAATTGTTTGATCTGTTCAAGCCACTATATTCTCTTTAGTTTAATTTTCAGGACTACGTTCAGTTAATTATACAGTTTATATGGAGAGCATCAGACATCAAAAATACTTTATAGTTAAGATTATACAAAAAATTGGTGTTACAAGTCAAAAATACTTTATTTATTAGATTTTTGTTACATTGTAATTTAATAGTACTAAAATTCTAATCCAATAGCACTGAAATTGAAAAATACAAATACAAACGATAGAAAAAAAAATAGATAAAACAATAAAAAAATAAATTAAATACAATTAATATCTAATAGTAGTGAAACAGTAAAATACAAAAAAATAAACATGCAGGTGAATTTAGTTGAGTTCTTTCCGACAAATATCCAACGATTTCTAAATAGAAAGAGACTTTTTCGATGATTTTCTTTTAACTATAAAAATAAAATTTGATTTTATAAAATAACAAAATTAAAAATAATTTCGCATCTACTTATATTTTAATAATTTTTTATATAAATATTAATTTTATTAAATATTTATTAAATTTTTATTTTTTATTTTATTTCAGGTATGTTGCTTCTTCTCATAACACACAATTTTTTATGAATTCTTGAACAAAAAATCACTTGAACTCTGTAAGTAAATTATAAATTATAATTTTTTATATTTAATTTGTAAATATGAATGATATTTCAATTAAATTTCGATAGGGTGTATATTATATACATATTAATGAGCGGTTTATATCGTGCTTAACCTATTAAGGTATGCCAACACGAATGAGTTAAATTTTGTGTTGTTTTTTTGCAACATATTAACGTAAAACAATTTTCTTTTGATTTAATCTTATTATTCTAAGTTTAAAAAAATTATATTATTATGTATAATTTCTAGATTAATTGTAGTTTGTCCAGATTGATCCAAATAATGTTATTAAATTTTTTTTTTAATATGAAAAGTAAGACCACTCTTTCTTTTTAAATATTTATTCTGTTACTAGTCTACATCCACGACAGTGTGCTTATATTGAAATTTTAATAAACGATAATAGCAGTGATAATAACTAGTGAAACTGAAGGGTCAATGGCTGAAGTCTATTGATATTCAATAGAATCGACTCTAATAGAGTTTATCAAAAAACATTTTGGCATTGCGAAAGGCTATTGAAACTAATAAACTTGGCCAAGAAAGTTGCTACATGTATTAAAAAGTTAATACATCGTCAACTTTAAAAGTCTATTAATAGAAAAGTTTCCGGTCTAATAGGCTTCCGCGATTATGTCCAATATACTTTTTTCTATTGTAGACTTTCTATTGTAGGACAAATTCCATTCCAATAGGCTTTGTATTGTAGAAAAAATTCTATTCCAATAGGCTTTCTATTGTAGAAAAATTCTATTCCGATGGACAATCTATTGTAGAAAAAAATCTATCTCCAAGTGATTTTCGCGGACAACTTCTGAATAATTTTGAAATTAATTCCAAAGTAAGATACAATTTATTTAAAATTTTCTGGTTTATAGAATCAAAAATAGGGAACAAAATGTACATTATTACCGCTTTTTCATTTATCTTTTATAAGCCTCTTATAACATCCTCATATTCTAATCTAATATAAACATTACAATAGTAAATATGATTTTAATTGTCTTTAATTTACTAATACCAGTGCCATTATCATTTAGAAAACAAAAATTTGTTGGTATTGAATTTTACGTATTGATATAATTGAAAGGACCATTTATAGCTCAGATATCTTCTTTATTTTGTAAATTTTCAGTAGGGCACAGGACAAAACTAAACTTCTTCCACAGTCTTTTATCTACGGTTCTTAAATTGCGATTACATTCATTATTAAGATTTTTTTAATTTTAATTTTATTTTTTATATAATTAATGAAATTGAATAGATCCAAATTTATATAAAAAAACTAATTATTTACTAGTAAATTTTACAGAGTGTCACATAATTATTTTTTCATAAATTTAAAATTAAACATTTTTATTTAACAAAAAAAAAATATACTTCCTGAATGTATTATTAATAATAATAAAAAAAAAATCTACAGCCAAATGTTTCATTTTTTATCTGTTAAATAAATTAAATATTAAATAAAACGCAAAATCAATTGAAAAAAATTAAAAAATACTCTAAAATGAAATTCATTTTATTCTTTACTGAAAAATTAAAAAAAAAAAACAACAACAAAACCAACAATACGAAAAATCAAATCCCAGAAATGACTTTTCTTTTATTACAATTCATCATCACTTTTTAAAATTTTTAAAGTACTTAAATATAGGTTTTCTATACACAAATACCTAAAAAAAAGTTTAAGCTACTTGTTGTATTTCTTATTTTTCTTCTTATCTTCAGAATCGGCACTAAACGAAAGCTGATTTTAAACTAAAGAAAAACAAAAAACAAATACTATTTCGTATTTTCAATTTTTATTTAATGATTTACAAAAAATAAGACAATAAAATAATAATAAGATAATAAAAAACACACGCAAATCTTTTATTTTTTTTTTTTTTTTTTTGTTAAAGAAAGCATCTACAAAATACAAAAAGTATCTAACAAATACAATTTAATAGTATAGAGCAAAAATGATACTCTCTAAATACATAAAAAAAAAAAAAACAACTACCTTAGAAAAGAATTATTGTTTAGTATTGGCGGCGGTGACGACGGGGCATTTAAGCATCAAAATAGTACAATTTCATATAATTATAAAGTCAGTTTCAGTAGTCAGTCATTTACACCAGTTTTTAAGAGTAATACAAAAAAAAATAAAATAATAAGAAATTAGAAAATCATTCCACCTTAAATTTTTTTATGAAAGTAGTTTTTTTTTTTTTTAATTATACTGTAACGTCTTTTTATAATGGAAATTTATTTAATATTCATTGGTTACCGTTGAATTTAAAAACTTAAAAAAAAAAATATTTCTTACACTGTTATTTTGCTTTTTTTTTGTTTAGTGTCGTTTTGTTGTTTTTATTTTTTGTTAATCCAGCATTGCTCCAGTTTCATTTGAATTTTTTATTTTATTGATAATAAAATTATTATTTATTGTTATCGATATTAATGATGGCTACTTACTATCATTTCACTATTATATGTATGTAAAATATTATATTACAGTGGAATTAATCTATATAGAAAAGAAAATGTGATTTTCATTTAAGTAGATTAAAATTGTTTCTTCAATAATTCTCAAATATTTGTTTTATTTTTAATTTAAAAAAATGAATGATTATTCATTTTAGAAATGATAATAATTTTTTTATTTACTTTTCATATATGTATAATTGCATATAAAAAAAATTAATAAATACTTAATTGAACTATAAATTATTTTGTTTCTATTTGATATGTCAAAGTATCAGTTTTACATTTTGTAGTTATTTGTTCATATTATTCAGATAGAGATTTATTCAAATAGAAGAAATTCTATTTAATTCAATGAAAAGTAAAGTGTCTTCAATTAGTTAAATTGAAATATCAAAGATAACATATGTGGTAATAAACCATAACCGCTTAAGTCTGAAATTAATGTTTCGAATAAAAATAAATTTTAAAATTAAAATAATAGTTTAAAAATATAGTAACGGGAATGTATACCAAGTTGTGTTTTTTTTTTAATCGCTTAAATTATGTAATGCATTTGAAATATAAAAACTTTACTATATAAAAATACGTTTACGTTATTGTAAGATGTTAGTATTAATAAATAAAATTTAGTATAAATTGCCGTTAAGCACTCAATAAATTTGAAAATTTAATAATGATATTCCAAATTTGTAAAAACAAACTTATCAATTTATAAGTTTCTGTGAAATTAATTGTAAAAATATATTTCAAATATTTATAAAGTTAAAAAGGGATTATAACAAATAACATTTTTAAGTCATATTAATATAAGCGATTATATCAATAGCGTGACATATAGTTGTCAGAATAAAACCAAATTTTGACAGAAAATACGATCAAAAATTCTAAATATGGTGCTGATTTTATTTCAGATTTTTCTTATGTTTACAAAAGCGATTATAATTTCTTGGCACATACATAATATACTATGGAAAGGAAGATAGAATTCATAGTATTAAAAATAACGGTGACATTAAGACTCCGAGACCAACCGTCATTTAAAAATTAATCTAATCTAATCGAATTTAATTTAGGATTTGTATAATTTAGTTATTGGGTATCATTAATTTAGTTTTTAATCAAAAATGGAAATTATTGCAGCGAAATTAATAAAAAATTTACATTTACAAAAGGTTTAAATCAGAATACAGATAAGTTGATTAAATCGCTTGCAGTTTTAATTTAAAACTAAAATTGAAGTTAAATTTTATAACTACACAGCATAAAGAGCGCTAGATATTTTGATTAGTAGACCTAGACAGATGGTATAATAATTATTACATAATAGGTCTGCTTAACTTATACCATAAAAAAATAAATGAAGGATGAAGAACTGTATCAAACCATAAATGTTACACAATATATAATTGAGAGTATAATTTGGTAACATTGTACATAGAATGGAGCTATGCTATATTTAAGAAGGTTTAGTTCCTGATAATAGCATTATTTTCCACATTTACTGCGTTGATAAGACAGAAATTTGATAAATAAATACTCGACAAATACGTAGAAGAATGTAGTAAAAATTGCAGTACCGTAGTACTTAATGTACGAAAAGGTGATTATATTTTAATTATTATCAACAAGTTCTTGCTTGGAAAAATACAATTTTTAACTCCATATGCATAAGGTGTCCATGTCCAGATTTATAATGAAGTCGAGTGGGATATGATAAAAAAAAATATACAAAATATTTTGAGAAGCTCTGAACAGCTTTAAAAAAATTTCATTTTTCTTTATAATCTGAATGAAATATTTGCAATCACAGTGGTTTAAGTTAATAAGGGATGTTAATATAGCATATTGATTTTAGAAATATCTAATCGATTAAATTTGCAATTTCATTAGATCACTTTGGAATAGATTTTTAATCTACTTTACGAAATCGTATTGGTCCAAATATTTAATTCATTTTTCTAAATATTCTTTACAACGTTGGTAACACTTAATAATTTCTGATTACATATACATATAGTTAAAATAAAATAATTTCTGTTTAAAAAATGCTCATTACTATAATTTTCATTGTTCTATAATGTTCTATTAGTGGGATTTAGGGTTAATTTTTATGGAAAAACTAATTTATTATGCTTTAGCTTAGTAAATTAATTGAAAAAATGGAATTTTTAAGTTAAAGTGGGACTTTTAGTTATCCTACTGATTGTCTTTTTAAAAATGGGACAGTATGAAAGAAAATTGGAATATTTTTCACTTAAATAAGACGAATGGATACTATGATATCCTTTAAAGGTTTGTTTATTGGTTTTTTGTTTTTTCAATATAAATCAATACGAAATTTTGTTTTTTTTTATTGAGAATCAACTTTTTTTCATTTATTTACAATAACAAATCACAATACATAACTATACAAAAAATGAAAAAAAAAAAAAAAAAAAAAATGAAAAATTCATGGTTTATGATTTAAGAAATGGTGTGCAACTAACTAGATACACATACCTGCATTTTATATTCTTATTTATTAAATTCCAAAAAAAAAAAAACAAACAAACAAAAAAAAAATCTTTTCAACACGGTTTTTGTTATACTTTTGATTTTTTGCAATAAATTTTAATTAATTCAATATTTCTATTCTAAAGTTTGTGTTTTATTCATTTTTTAGTGTCTTAAGAATTTTACTATCACCTGCTATTTTTTTTTTATTTTTTTTTCGTACATACATACATTTTTTTGTCTGTATAATAATTCTCTCCTTTCTATGAGTATTGAATGACACTTGTATTGATATAAATTCTTCTAACATCACAAAATAAGAATCTTTAGGAATTTATACATGAGGGTTATTTATAATGTACGTATACGTTTATATACGAATTATATAATCGTATAGATTCAATTGTTGAAATAACAAAAAAAATCTTCAACATTGCTAATGGTTAATTTATAAATGTATAACAAAAACAAAAATATTTATTTAAACTCATAGTCTTCAAGCTTCTTGGATTTCTGTATAGATACATATTTATTAGAGACACTAGCTAGATAAAGAAAACTAGAATATAAAAGAACCAAATCTGTCAAATCTTCAAATTCTTTCTGCAGTTATATTGTAAACTTTCATCCATATTCTATGGGTATGCATTAATGTATATCCAAAAGAATCTAAAAAAAACATTTTTATTATTTTTTTTTTTATTCATTTCCAATTCATTGTTATTTAGTTTTCTTCTGGTTTTTCAATTCACTTATTTTAGAATTTAACTTGATAATTTTTTTTTGGTTTTTTTTTTTGACGTCATTTGATGTCTTAACCTTCCTTTTTTTGTTATTGTTTTTTTTTTTTTAATAACATTTTCTACCGCCGCCGTTAATACATTTTTTATGTAAAGATTTCAACAAAATGTGTAGTTCCCAAGAAATAAAACAACGACCACACCATAAGCTAAAATGAACTGAATTTCAACACAATAAAATGAAAATGTCTTTGTCAAAAGTCGGAAAGAGCTTTTCTAAATTTTTTTTTATTATTTTTCTTTTTTGTATATTTTTTTTTTTTTTTAAATTTTTAACACTGTTCACCGCACTTTACAATAGAACAGAGAATTATATAGACGAATGCATTCAACAGCATTCTACTCTTTGGAATTCTTTAAAATCACTGCGTTTTTTATATTTGTTTTTTTTTATTTTTTTATTTTTCTATTTTTTTGTATTTCACCTGGTGTGTATTTCTTCTAGTGTTTGTCGATGTAGTATAAATGTATAATATTCATATGTTCTCTTATAATCTATCTTTTATAATGATAACTACTATTATTATTATCTTTATGTTCATCGTTGTCAAGATCATCAAGAATCAGTCAACATCAAAAATAGTTTAAAGTTGTGATAGAGAGAGAGAAAGAAAGAGATAGAGAGTGAAATTATTATATAGATAGTTGATATAGATTTAAATTTTAAGATTTTGAATTGCATTAGAAAAGACAGGTCTAAATACTATTCATATATGTTTATTTGTCTAAGCTAAACAGCATTGTTTTAAAAAAATTTAGAACCCACTCGATTCAAAATTTTGAATTCTGAAAACAATGAAAAATATATATAATATATTAATTAATTAGAAATTCTATTCTAAAACTTAATGAAAATTTTATTAAACTTATGTTTTTGTTTTTTAAATAAATTAAAGTATAAATTTTTATTACCTCTTACTCAGGTGTGTTTTAAAACGAGAAAAAATTTTTAGTTATTCTTTAAAACTCTTAAATTAAATTAAAAACAGTAAGTGCCTTAAATGAATTTTTTTTTTAATTAAATATAACTGTACCTATGTTATAAGAATTTGCTTATTCATTTAGACAATAATTTCATGATACTCTTTCTATTTTATTTTTTTTTAATTAAAATTCAGGTAAAACACGGTTTTTGAAGTTTAGTTTTTTTTTCTTAAATAGTGCGTGAGCTTTAAATTAATTTTGTTAAAAAAACAAAAAAAAAAAAAAAACAATAAACTTAGAATTATAATATAACACTTTTAAATAAAATTTTTGGGAACGGAAAAACATGAAAATTTTATTTTTTTTTGTTTTTATTTCCAGAATGGATGAGACAAACCTACAAAATTGTTAAAATTTTAAATATAATGTTTGTACTCATTATTATAACACCTGTAAAGGTGTTCTTTTTTATTACTATTACTATACGTATATATATTTAAAAAAAAAAACGTTAAAATCATGGGAAAATTTTTCCATATTTATTTAATTTTTCATTCAATTAAAATGTTAGTTTTTCTATGCTTTTTTAATAGCATAATATTTACATAATATTTTATTTTATCTCTTTCTATCAAATTTTTTTAAAACTAGATATTATACTATGATACACTTTTTATTATTAGTTTTTTTTTGGAATTTCACCTTTACATATATCACTTTCTTTTAATATTTAAAATTAAAAAAAAGAAAGAAAAATCTCCGGTTCTAATAAAAAAAAAAAAGTTGAAATACATTTGTTTATATAAATATCAACAAACATAAAAAATAAATACACTTGTGAAAACACAATTAAAGACACTAAATTAGAAATATTTTTAATTTTTTGATCAATTTTTAAATACCGGCTTTTATCAACACAATAATATTTGATCAACATCTGACACTAAATTTCAGTATCTAGTATCCTCTTATAACATATCTTTTTGCCACTTTAGTCTCCAATATAGTAATCATTTGTTTCTATATGATATGGAATAGAATGATCTCCACATATGGAGATCTAAAATTATTTTATGACCATTTTATTTCATTTCTCTAGACAAAGTTTAGTCTAGTATTCCAGAATACACTTGTATTTTGACTGATACATGTTTATTTGCCTTTAACAATGTGCCTGATTCTGATCCGGAGAATTGAGAATTTCAAATCTCAAATCAAATTTAAATTTAAATTAAAAATTAAATATAATTTATTAATTAATTAGCTATTAAATTAATATTCAGATAAAGTAGTGAGAACAAGCAATATTGGCAATATTGCCTATATTGACAAGTATTTTGATCATAAGCAAAATGTTGCAAATGAAGTTTGTTCATAAACATTTCTGCCTTAACAGGAAAACTGCAAAATTATAGTAGATAGCACATGACAACCAGTTGTGTTGCTATTTTTATTTTATTTTTTTTTTTTATTATTTTTTTTAAATTTAATACAGTTAATAATATAAATTACGTTTTTATTTGTACTCTTTTTATGAACTATTGTTTTATTTTTAAATAATAAAACAAATTTTATTGCTTAAACGAGAGAAATCTAATCCGCAACAAACGAAAGAAATCATTTAAGACATTTTATTGTTATTAATAAATATCCAAAATTTAAAAAAAAATTGATTGTGTAGTTGCTAGGTTGTATCCATCGTATTCGTATATTCATATGGTCTTGGTTACTATAATAGTGAGAACTATTGAATTGAATTGTATAATATTTATTGAAATATAACCTGCCGCTAAGTCACTTATATAGACTTCAATGTATTCATTTTGTCAAATCTATTTTGAAGTTTTTCAATTCTTTTCAACAAAATGAATTTATTATCTTAAAGTAGCTTTTATTAATCAAATTGCCAAATTTTGGATGTATTGATTAAATTCTTACATATCTTGCTTTAAAAATTCTATTAAAAAATGCAATTATACTGTTTTTGTACTCTTGTATAAAAATTTGCCATGTTTTTATGTTTTATCTTAAACATGTTTTTGTGTCGATTGATTGGCGACACAAATCACGCGCATGCATATTTATATACTTTTATATTACCTTGCCAGTGTTTATATATTTATTTATAATTTATTTATTTATATATATATTTATAGGTTTACTTGGTAGGTTGGAATTAATTTAATATTCCATTTATTTCGAAATGAGATGTGTTGCTCGCCAGATGAAGCTGCGAAATCGTTTTACGACTGTTTTATTTCGTTTCCCCACACACAAGGTTTGGTCTAGTAGATAATCCATGGTCACTTACCCTGAACAATGTTATAATTCTAATATGAAGAGATTTCAATTCATTAAAAAAAAATAATCATGAAGCATTATAATCTGTAAGTGTAAACACTAACAGTATAGATTATCAACAAATCAATTAACCGAAGAAGTTGTTGCAGGACATTAAAAATAATAAAAATAAAGAATTATAGTTCTAAACACTATCAGTAATCAATAATCACTATATACTCAACAAATCCAAGAAAAAGACGAAAAATTTATTCGACAATTGAAGAGAAGCCAATGTTAACAAATAAAAAAAACTTACATCAAAAATGAAAAAAATCGAATAAATTAAATTTCAAAGAAAAATACAAAAATCGTATAGTAGTGTCTTTAATTAAATTTTCATTAGTGTATTTATTTATACATACATGAATGAAATACATTTCAATTCGATTTGCACGTATCTAACAAAAAAAGAGATTATGGTAATTTTAAATTTGATTTTTATTAGCATTTGATAAGCAATGATCATGTTTTTGTTGTTATTGTTGATATTGTTGTTTTTCTGATTATAAAATTGTGATAATTTCTATAATATAATAATAATATTGAATCCGAAAGTATTTCTTTTGATGATATTATTATAATTATATTATTATTATTATTATTGTTGTATAATCTTATAGATATATTTTGTTTTTTCTACTTTTGAATTTTTATAGATCAATTTTTTGTTCTTTAGTGGGAAAACATATTTAAAAAAAAATCAATTCAACAAAAATAATTTCCTCATCTTTCTCATATTTGATATTATTAAACATGTATATATATATGTAAATATATATAATAATTTTTTCCTCAGTTTTCAGATTATAATCATCATTAAATTTTCTGTTTTACATGGAATGAATACTAGTTTTGTGAAGTTTTTCATTTCGGATTCATTCATTCTATTGTTGGTTTATTCGGTTATTATATGTATTATTTTCTTTTATTTTTCTTTTATTTTTATTTATATTTTTCTTTTTATTATTATTATTCTAAGTTAATTTTCAATTTTTAAAATTTGATGATTTTTAAGCTTTATTTTATTGTATATAATTTGAAATTTTAATTAAATGTATTATCGAAATGACATCAGAGTCGGGTTTTGTTAGTGTTTTCATCGTTTTCATAATTTTGATGTTTTTGTTGTTGTGATTTTAAAGAAGGGATTTAATTTTTCTCACAAGGATTTTTAATAGAATGTGGTTAATTTTTATTTTCTAATTTTTTTTTTTTATTAAAATCCACATTTCTTTAGATTTACATTTTAAAAAAGAATTTAATTTAATGATTTAATTCTTATACATTTAAAAATTAAATTTATAATTGAATAATTTTAAATTGAAGATTTGTTGTTTTTTTTTTTACAACAGATTATGTAATAAATTACGTTGTGTAGGAAGTTAAACTTTTATTATTAGATATTTTAATTCTAAAAATTATTAAATTTAAAATTAAAAAAAAAAAATTTATAGATATACACTGATTTAAGCTGATTTATAAATATTTGAAAATTATTTTATATTGTAAGATACAAATTATATAAATTAAAATTAATATTACGTAGTTTGTATATTTAATTACATGCAATTGTTTCAATTAAAATTTAATTAGTTATATAGTTACAGTATAATTATTTTAAATGAGAATAATTTTAAGTTAAGCATTTTTTAAAATTTTTTGAAATTCTACTCTGTACGAACAATTGAGTTTTATTCCGATCAAAAATGATAATTTTAATTTTTTTTTATATTATTGCCAGTAGGCAAGTAGTATGCAATATATGTACGGTTCGGAGTATATTAGATTCAGTTTTGCCATTAATAACTATTTCTTGATCCGAAAAGATATGAGGTTTGATATACAAGTGGTGAAGGTTTTATATGGGTATATGTCACAGTAATGAAGAGGATATTAAATACGTTACTACAATTTATTTGTGAAAACTGATAAGTATTTACAAAATAATACATTAATTTTTTGATATACATATTGAATAATTTGAATGTGAAAATCAAATGTTTTTTAGTATATAGCACTTCCTTAATATTAGCATATTCCACATATTATTTTTCAGTAGAGTTGTCTATCTCTGCTAAATAGAGCTGTATATAATTCAAGTAATAGTATTTAAAAATATTATCTTTGAGTACAAGTATTTGATTAATTTTTTTAAGTACAGGTAAAGGATTTAAATTTGATCTAAATTGTCCTAGTAAATTATTCAAATACTTGAAATATTAATTATTAGTATAGTGTATATTTGCATTTTACCCAGCTCTGTTACTAAATTACACTGTAAAACCGCTTTTTATGAATTCTAGAGAAAAAAAATTCATTACAATGAGCTGGATTGGATTTTTCAATTAAATGACATTTAATCATTGACATTTTAGTTGTGTTTATTATTTGGATCATTAAAAAAATGACTAGGAGAAATTTTTTATATTTTGTTTTGAGTTAAATTTTTTAAGAGATTTAAGAGTGATAAAATATCACTGTAAAAAAAGGGAAATTTATAAATTTCCCATAAACTGTAAACAAAACTGGATTACGATTGGTATGTAAATTCAAGAAGTTTTGTTGTCGTACTGTCAAATAATTTGACAATTTTGATTTGTGATTGACATTTGGGTTTTTGATCAAATAATATTTTACCATTGACATTTTGTCAAATGAAATTTTAATTTTTGATAAAATGACATTTGGGTTTTCGATCAACTGACATTTTAATTTTTTTTGATCAAATAACATTTAGTCAGTGACATTTTATCAAATGACATTTTGATTTTTGGTAACATTTTACATAATTAATGTCATACAATATACATTTGGCATATGATCAATTGGAACTTAATTTGTTAGGAGTTGTATGATGCTGATTTGAAAAAAGCCCTACATTTTGGTGGACTCCAAATCAAAGGATAAGTTTAATTAAAATAGTCATAATACTCATAATTAAGTAATAGTATGCTTTCAAATCGTTTTTTTTTTTTTCAACAATCGCGTTGTATGTGCTTTAGAAAGATCCTTTTGGAGTTTTGTCATATTCTTTTTTCTCCTTCATCAACTTATCAATTAGTTGCAATTGACTGTCAAATTTTCAAAATTTTCTCGTCTCTGGTTCCAAATTATCTGTTTTTCAAATATTATCGGTTGTTTCCGCTTACACCAAGTAGGTGGTAGTTTACCTATATAAAGTTAATTTCACACAACTTAATCCTTTAATTTGAATCGATTCTCTAGTTTTTCAATTTCCAAAATCTTCTCTCTAGTGTTGTCTATTTATTTTAAATTTACTGTTTTCAGAGACATCAATTACTTAAGACGCTTATACAAACAATTGGGTGATGATTTATCTCTACTACATTTATTTCACACGATTTTATCCCTTCGAATAAACTATTTTGTTGGAAACAATTTTGTTGGAATCGACTTTGAAGTTTTAAAATTTAAAAAATCTTGTAACTTAGGTAGAATAAGTTTTCCGCGCTTAATTAAGTACGATATTACAAGTTTATACTACAATGTTTATGCATTTATTTATCAAATCACTGGCTAATCACTTCATTAAATATTTTTGAATAGTTGTTTACGCTTAACTTAAAACTGGGTGGCGATTTCATTATACCTATATAAAATTTATTTCACACAATTTTGTCTATTCCACTAAAAACAAAACTTTACTTTCTAAATAAACGTGAAAAACTTGATATGTTACGTGAAAAAGAAAATCGATATACCAAAATGATACACCTTTTTTCTTTTAACTAATTACAGTCTAATTGGAACAAAATAAATATAACCTCATCTGATTAATTCCATCTCAAAATTGTATATATATATAACTTTTTTTTTTTTTTTATTTTCAAAACAAGGTTAAACATTTTCATTTTGTTGAAATGTTTATACTAAATACAACTACTCTAACTTAGGGTTGTTAAAGTACACAATATTTATTTTATAATGCGTTATATAAATTGTGTGTGTGTGCTTAAATAATGGTTATTTAGTTTTTCATATTAAAAAGATTAAAATGAAAGTTCTTAAACTAAATTAAACGATATTTCTAATAATTAATTACTTCGCGACGTACATTATTTACATAATAAAATACATATAAAACTATAGAGAGGGCAATGACCTTTATATTACATTTAATTTTTATACTAAAAAAAGCACAAAAACGAAGCAAAAAAAAAACATAATAATTGTTTTCAAAAAATTAATCAATTATTCAATTCTAGTTATTAAGCTATTTTCACCTTTTGACACGCAACTATACTAACTATGTAACTTATTTTATATTTTTATATTTTATGTGTGTTATTTTACTTTTTCGCAATTGCTACTAAAAAACTAATTTTTTTTTTTACAAAGTTTCTATTTTTTTTTTGCTACCCCTTTGCTACCACCCCAAAAAAACTCACCTTTTGTATATTATACTATGTATATGTACAAAAGTTTAAAAAGTTTACCACATACTGGTTTTTTATGTTTTTTTTTCACTTATTATACGTTACTTATTTAACTTTTTTTTTAACATTGTTGTGTAAATTTTGTTTAAAACAAGACGGCAAAGTATAGTACATAGTTATGAGTTAAGAAAGTAAAAAAAAAAAAAAAACTCATTGTAAGATTCTTAAACTGTTCATTATATTTAGTAAAATGATTTTTTATTGATAAATTTTATTGAAGCATAAAATCGGCTTACTAATTATTACACAGTATGTTAGTAGTATAGACTATTTAATAGCTTTTATCAGGTCCAGTAAGTAATCATGTTAAAAAATATAATTTACAGAAATGATAATAACTAGGGTAAAGAAAACTAACTGTTGTTATATTGAAAATAATCGGTAGTAAAAAAAAAACTATTATGAGTGTAAAATCTTGAAAAAGAAACAACAGTAAGGCGCCATTAAACAAGAAAGGGCAGATTTTCTCACCTTACTTGTCTTTACAAAATTATTTTTCATTTTTTCAATTATTTAATTTTAACATGTCTTAAGATTATGACAAGGTAATTAAAATGAAGAAGATAATTTATAATTTGATTGTAAATTTTTAGTACAGACAATACCTACCCGACTTATTTGCCACCTTTTCACATTATATATGTACATATATATGTACATATATATGTAATGTTGAAGTGATTATGCAATAAAGGTGGAAGCGATTGTTTATTTTTGTTTGCAAAATTAATAAAAAAAAAAATTTCTCACATAATGTTGAAGTCGATTCAAATGATTATGTTGATTACTAATTTTAGAGTGTTAAAATATTTTAATTTTAATTTTATTTTAAGTAATTTTTTGAATTCTATTATTTCAAAAAAAAAAAAAAATGGATGATGGTAGGATGTTATTTATCTTTTCATTTATCTTTTTGTTCTTTTTTTTTTCATTGTTTTTATTAAAAGTGAAAGGGTGTTACAAGAAATACAATTTTTTAAATACAAATTATTTTAATAAATAAAATAAATATTATGTAGCCATATTGAGTTGTAGTTGAGTATCGAAGAAAATTTTGTAGAAAATTAATAATAATTTTCAATTAAAATTTAATTAAAAAATTGAATAATTTTCATTGCATTGTATAGTAGTTATCACTTATATTGTATAAAATATTAATTAATGAGAATTACAACTCTAATTTATTCAAAATGTAAATGTATATGTATAAAAGTATTTTGTAAAAATAAATTATGAAAAAGTGTTAATGACATTTGACCAAACTATGAAAATTTATATAATATGTAGTTAGCTACTTGTTGTACTTAATAAAATAATTAAAACAAAATTGTAAACTATTGTAATTTTTAGCATGAAAGCACATATTTAAATTCTTCGTCTTCATTAATTGTTGTAAATATTCAATTATTTTCAAAAATTAAACAAATTATACTCTAACAGAATAAATCCATTTTTCTAATGACTTCATTGGAAGAAAACAATCTTCTTCAATTGTTTTTATATACGGGTAGTCTGTAATTATATTAAAACAAATGTTCACTCAAAAACATGTCGTGGTTAATAGTTGTTATCCCCAAACAACAAAAGTTCAAATTTACAAAATGATCATACTCTTCGTTGTGCTTTATGGATCAGTAGCAAAGACACAAACCCAAAGCAAGTAATTTCTTTGTAGATAACCTATTAGGTTAATTTGGTATCTGGTTTTATGTGAAAAAAAAGAATTGAGGATTGATTATTGATTATTGTAACATTTTTATTTTATTAGTCAAAATTATTAAAATTAATGAATTTTATTTTATTTGAAAATGTAAACTCATATAGAGTGACTCTATTTTGCAAATTAGTTTTTAAATCAAAAAATTATAAATAAATCGTTATTTTTATTTCGAATTTTTACGTATACTATCTTTTGGTTTTTGATACAACATTAGAAAATGTTTGTAACCAACAAAGTTTTAAGATATACATTCGAGGCATCTACTTGTATACGCTTGAAGTGTTTTGGTGAAGTTAAGGAAAAATTTCCATGTATCGTAAGATGATAGGTAGTTTCACATTTAACTCTATTCAGTGTGGTCAATTTGACACTAATTATTAAAAGGAACTATTTTTTTTCTCTTGTTAAGACTAATTATTAACATTTGAATTGTCTATCTGGCCTAAATAAGATATAATAATATTATTATTTTTACTGTTATTATTATTATTATTTTATTTTTAATATATTTGTAACTACAATATGCTTAATTTTTTAATTTTATATTTTAAGAGCTTATATACTAGAATATTTATACCTTTGATTTGTACTTTTTAGGTTTTTCTTATCCTGACTTAATTATTTAGAATAAATTTAATTTGTAAAGGAAAAAATTTTTATGCTGATATAAAGCCCAATTTAAACTTAACCTAAAGCTTAATTAACGCCTATTAGAATATAAGATTTAATTTTTTTTGATTCTATTTGAGATTTTTTTTAAATTGGTTTTTTACGTCTTCGAAAACTCTTAATTATCTTATTTTTCTTATGTATTCAAATTGATAGATAGGTTTTTGAATTGTCGTATTTATCTTAACCGTGAATTAAGTTATGTGAATTTATACTTTTTATTACAAATAATCAAATTATATATATCACATAATAATTCTCATATTACATCTTTATAGATTACATACACATTTTTGTGTTTAATCACACTAGTAATCATATTATAATCTTTGACACGCTTTTTTGATTCTGTTTATAAGAATATCAATGAATATTTCTAAAAGTACATATAAGTAGTTATGAAAATTTGTTTTATTAAAAAATCTTTTTTACCAGCTTATCTCACGAATTCTAATTTTAATATCGAAAATTATTTTAAGTTTTTGTATACCATTTTCTTTATAATAATGTAATGTGAAATATGACCTAACAAGTTGATAATTAAAATTTAAAATTAATTCTTTGTAACTCTATTTTAAATTTGGATATATTTTACATACATATATTAAATATGACAAAAAACGTGTTCGCGCGAAAAAGAATTATTCTATCCAGACCACCATGAAATGTAAATATCAAACGACATGCTTATGCGCCTTCCAAAACAAAAGAGGAAATATAAAGAGTGGGTACTTAAATATTGCAAACAGATCAAAATTCAATAAAAACGAAAAACAACTTAACCTAAAATAATATTGTTTGCGGTATAACATCATATTGTAATATATATGTGTACATATTAATAATATAAATCTTCATCCGCACTTGTTCCATAAAAATTATTATTCAAATTATTTATTTATAATATATATAAATATATTGTAATGCACATTCTTTTAAGCACATCCAGAGACCTTTTACATGATTTTATTCTCTAATTTATAAATACATATAATATGTATATCCTATATATATATATATTTATTTTAAATGCTATTAAGTCATCTATCCATCCATCCATCAAATAATAAAATCAAGGGAATCATCCGTCAAGATTTAAGTGTATTACCTAAAAACATACATGTTACATAATATGTTTATGTACATATACAAGAGTTATAATAAATAATATAGGTATAAACGATTTAAAAAGAATATTATAATTTATATAATTTAAGCTGTATACATGAACACGTATACATGATAATATACTACTTGAGTACAACAGTACATATATATTTTAATAAGTGATTCAATTATATAATATATATATGGGGGAAATATATAGGGAAATAACAATATTGTTGCACTTCTAAACTATTATTTTGTTACTTTTTTATGTTTTTGGCATCATTACTTAATTTTATACCCAACCAACAATTTGGGATAAAGGAAATTGCTGAACAGAAAATATATTTTTAAAAAAATATATAATTTCCATAATACATAAAAATGTATAAAATTAAATTCTACTTAAGTATATAAAATAAATTTTATTTTTATAAATTTAAATCATTGCAAAAAAAATAATAATCAGTTCAATTATTTGGTTTTTTTTTTTTTTTTTAGTAAAATAATTAAATTTTCTGCAAATTCATATATATTTTCATTTATTTATAGAGCTTGGATTGGAATTTTTTTTTTTTAATTAACTTAGTAAGGCTACTTAAAAGAAATATACAGTCAATTCAATAACAAATAACAATATATATACATTTTTATACTTATACATACTGCGTATCTCGAATATGAAATCATATTTCATTTAATGTGCTCCGAAAATCAAACAATCTACTAACCTATAATCCAACAAAATCTTTACTAACCGTATTAAAAATTTTCTATTCTCAATCCTCCCCGCTAACTAAAAATGTGACAGTGGTTAAATACAAAAACATGTATACTTCTTTTTCCATTAGATGCAGTAAATCACATTTTTAAGATCTAACCGTAGTATCATAACATACTATTCATAATACATAATCACATATTTAAAACATTTAATTTCAACTTAAGATGAGCCTCTAATTTGTTTTAAAAAACTGTATATCATACCTAAATTCCGATTTTTCGACATTTTTTCTCTAATTTTTATTATAGTTATTGAAAAAGGTAACTATACATTTCGTAGATGGTTCTAAGATAAAAAAAAAAAAAAAAACGAGATTTTAATTTTCAAGATTTTGTAAAACAAGATAACATACCGAACTCAACATTTAAACTTGATGAAAATATATATGGTTTCCATGGGTCAAATCCCTGAAAAGATTCCATACAAACAAAATTGATATATATATATATTTAATTGTATCAGAAAAATTTGTGTCTCACTTTTTAAAAATACCTACATAATAAAAATAAAAAAAATGATTTCAATTGACAATCATCATTAAAAATCGTTACATTTTCTTGATTCATATTTTGTATACTAAAATATTACTCATAAATTATACATTTACATACTTTTAAATAAATTTCATAAAAAAATTTGTATAACCTTTGAAAATATTCAATCATATTATCATATCCACATTTATGTATTGTATAAATTTAAAGAAAAAATTAAATAAATAACAAACAACTAATATTATCATTGTTATTGAGAGTTACTTGTGCAATAATTAAAGATAAAGGTCGATCAATTTTCATGTATCAAAAGCAAAAAATCTATAGAATAATGAGACCTAATAACGCCGGTCACCTAATATTGGATGAATGCACTTTTGCGCTTATATTTATATACATATATACATTCGTATATACACATATTATGTATTATAAGAGTGTACTGTTAATAACATAAATGATATTAAAGAAAATGTAATGTACACTTAAATAAAACAAAAAAAAAAAAACGAATAATGATAACCTCGACTAATTTTAGTAGTATGTATTTATAAAATTTCTATGTATTCCGACGACATAATAATGTTATATATATATACTAAATATAAGGAATCCCCCATATTGATTGAAAGGTAATTCTAGATTTAATGATATTCTAAAGGTTTTATTGGTTTTTATATTAAATACATACGGAAATTCGAATTTTTCTTTTTTGTTTTTATTTTTGTTTTTGTTTTTTTATAATTCAATAAGTATTGAGAATTAATTGAAAATGTATTTTATACACAATGAGAGGGCGTTTATTTTAAGCCCCTGATTTTGAATTAAGATAATAATTTATAAGGTTATATTAAGTAGTTGTTTTATTGTTGTTATTTTTTTGAAATTATTTATAAAAAATAAAAATAATTTTAAATATGGTTCATATATATCAAAAAAGGATATCTATAGATTTTTTTATTATTTGTGTACTATTTATTCGCATAGATTTTTTTATTTTATTGATTAACAATATAATAAACTCAAGGAAAAAAAATAAATTGTAATTTTGTTCTAAAGAGTCCTATACACCATTAATTATTATGAATAGTTTTATATTGAAAATTAAAAATTGTGCAGACTAACGTATTTGTATACCTAAATTGACAATAAAGAATTATTAATTTAATGAATTTAGTTGTAAAATGCAGTATATGAATATACATATCGTCAGTATACTGCAAAAAAATCTTAAGTTTAATTTTTGTCATATAGAGTTATTCATACAGAGCAATTTAAGTTTTTCCAAGATTCCACAAATTTATAATGCCGGGTTTAGCTGATGTTTCATTATGACAGCGGTCTAAAATACTGTAATAATGAAAAACTTAAAGACCCTTGAGGCTTTTATACTATTTACGAATTTGAGATATTTTAGCAATAACCGACGAATATGTATGTGCATAAACATAAAGTATTTTACAACTAAATTAATTAGATTAATAATTTTATAAGTAAGATATATGTATTTATTATTTTTACCTATATAGATTTCTGACGATATTCCATAAATATTTTTTTTATTAACATTTAGAAAACTTTTGTAAAATATCAGTAGATCTGAAAGCTCTTTATCATCATTCTCATCGTGTTCTAAAACCCTATTATCGAAGGAAAAAGGCTGAACTGAAATGTCTCAGTTTCCAGATTTTTTAAATTTTTATTTCGATACTAATTTGGAACACAATTTTGTTATCACTGTAAATAAAATGCAACTGCTGCTGTGATGAAGAAGAACTTATTCTATAATATACATCCACATGTGATCTGGTGTAGTAGTAGATTGCTGTAACTGCTACTACCTTTTAAACTAAGTCTACAATATTATGTACTACGCTATTGCAAAAAAGTTGGCCCACATCTTGATCGCATTTCAAATTTCAGTACTATTCATTTTTAAAAAATAATTTTCAAAAAATAAGAAATAAAATCAAAATTTTTATAGATAACTGCATATACCACATTTTTTATTGTAATAAGTTAAAAGATGAATATGCAATAGAGTTAGTGGTTAGTATAGCTCTAAAACATCAATATCTAATTATAGAGACTATTATGAAACCCTGGTTTGCAGAAAACAGATTGATTTCTGTTTAAAATTTTTAAATGATTTCTTTGATTCAATATTTTGACTTAATATTTATGTTAATGTTCGGCTTAATACTATAGAGATTTAAATAGTTTGATTAAGTGACGAACAGTACTGAATCCAGTGTTGTCCCTACGGACTTGGGTGGTTCTTTATTTTATCATTCCTCACAATTTTAACCTAGATATGGTTTTTGTATCATAATTATAATAATTTTTAGCAGCCATAAGCAGCCATAGCAGCTAAACATAAACCCAAAATCTTACATTTCCTATTTTTTTTTATAATAATTTTATTATATCATTTCCAGTAACTGGAATACATTTTAGTATCAACAATATTGAAAACATATTTGAAAATCTCATGCGACGTGATAACAAATTCATATTTCACATTGCAATATAAATGGAATATGTATGGGTACCTTTATTTCATTTCACTTATAGTCATTCATGTCCTTGTATATTTCATGTAATATGTTGTTTTGAAATTTTTAAAGTAAGGGGGAGTTTTAATTCTACAGTACATAAAAAAAATATTTGACTATACTTTAATAACTATATAATACTTAATTTAGAATATATTGATGGGGATTCTCTACTACTTGACGTACACATATTTTTTTTTTATTTAGTAGTAATATTCCTTATACCATTTTAAATCCTTAGTAAAACATGATTTTTTGGTGTGATCACAGAAAATATGTTTTTTTATTTATTTGTTTTTTTTTATTTTTTTTTTGCCAGAATATTATTGCATAAATCAAATATTAAATAAGTAGTTTATCGAAAACATGATTATTAATGAATTCAATATATTAAGTTTTTGTATATTATATATATATATATATATATATTTGGATAAGTATAAAACAAAGGGAAGGGGAAAGATGGCTTTAAATTCATATATATATATATAAAAAAGTCATTTATTATAGAATTCGTGTCTTATTCACGTGCTTAATAAAATTTGAAAAAGAAAAAAAAAACGAAAAATTTTGTTGTTCAAAAAATAAGGTTATGTTATGCTGTATTAATTCTGAATGAAAACAAAATAAAAATTTATGAACTATACAAAAATCAAAAAGTATAAATCGACTCATATAATATACTTTATGCACATAAAACTAAAACCTTCAGTTATATAAATTTATGAAAATAATTAAATTTGTTAAATTATTGAAATTTTGCACAAAAAAATAATTTAATAATAATAATAATAATAAAAACATTAAAAATACTAGTGATTTATTTATTAGGTATGATATAAGCACACTCAGCTTTTCTACCGCTGATTTCGAACATCTATGACTTTAAGTTAATGTGAAAATGGCACAACAATCTATAAAAACTGATTACTACTAACAAAATACCTCTTTCCAATTTATTTATGACATAAATTTTATGACCCAGCTCTCCTTTTCTAGCTTTTTTAAACTGAATTTATAGAACCATCAGAATCTCTTATAAATATTCAAACCGATTTTTGTGTTTAATAAAAGTATTAGTATAACTAAGATACAGTAATACGACAATACAGCAATGGTCTGGTGATGTTCCAAAGAATTTAGGTGCCTTAAAGATTTTTAAAACAACAGTTTTTGAATTTCTTTTCTCTAATTTCACCTTAAAATGATTAGAATAACCAATAGTCGAATATTTAATTAACTGAGAACGTGCTTTGATGATTCTGAGTATTAAGAGTTTATTATACTACCTCTGTCAGATCAAATAAAAATAAAAATTTAAAACAATTAAAGGCGCATTAAGACTAATATAAAAAAAATATAAATTCAATTAGTTATTTTTTCTTGTAATAAATAAATAATAAAATATTTAATTTAAATGCTTTCATTGTACAATATTATTATATTGTTATCTTTTAAAGGCAGTAGGTGGACAGTATCGGTGAATTGAATATTCTGCCTTTTGTCACCATTGTCACTAAATTTATATTACTATTACTGATAGATAGCCTTTGAAACATAATTCAAAAATTGACATTAACTCACAAAAAACAAAAAATATTTTATACATTATATATACATATATATAATTATACATTATATATAAGTTAAACTTATCACTTACAACAGTCCTTTACCACAATGCTGACAATTTTCTAATAACAATTTTAGAAAAGAAAAAAATTGTTTTATGTAAATGTTACTGACCTTATTTGTTTTTATTATTATTATTATTTTTATTTTTTGTAAATCAACTCTTCTTTTTATTTTAGAGTTATGAATAAAAACAATACAAGTGTGTAACTATGACATACCAAGCGTTAAATTGTTTTACAACTGAGAGGTCATTGTTTGTTGTTGTTATTGTGTTGTGTATGACGTATTACAATATCGCATTGTCATAATAAGAAATTACATACTATTTTGTTGATTTTTTTTTTTTTTTACGTCAACAATTTCTAATAACTATCAAATATACATACTTTAATCTAATAAAAATATAAATTTAGAAAATTTTAAATAAATTGAACAAAAAAAAACAAATAAAAATAACAAAAATTAAAAATTAAAAACAACAACTCATTGGGAAGAGTGTGGTTTAATAAAGAAAAACGCATTTTTAATTCTTTTCTCACACTCCGTCGTAAATAATGAAAATTCTGAAAATAAATAACAATCAAAATGATAGTAATATTAATAATGACTACTAAATATAACTAACTGACTATTTTTTAACTTAAATACTGACTTACTTTCATCACTTTTTATAATAACCATTTTTTAATGGTGTTTCATTAGTTTTTTGATTTTTTTGTTTTTATTATTTTTTTTAATCAGTTTTCATCATCATTGGTCATCATTATTTTTGGTTTTTTTTTATCGCGCCTCGCTGCGTTATACCGCCAACATAGCTATATAATCTTAACATTAGTACAATATACTGTATATAATAATAACTGCTGGTTCTGCTGCTGTTTTTCTTCCAACTGTATCTTTTCTTAAAGAATCTAATAATTTCACATTGCTTTAAAATGGAAAACAATTCGAGAAATTTTTTTGATATTTATGTACATATATATATATAAGATTTTCAATTTTTTTGTTTTTTGCTGTTTCACTATCGTTTCTTATTCGGCTCTGTACTATTTTTTTTTTTCCCAAAAACTAGTACAAAAATAAAATAAATTTCCACGATCTCATCTTTCTTTTTTAATTCAAATGTATGTATGTATGTATATAAAATGAAAAATCAAACGACTCTGAATTGCATTATGAAATCAGTCAAAAATAATAATAATAAAAAAAAAATAAAAAAAAAAAATATTAACCGTGATGTTTCCGTTCCAAAACGATGAATTTTCAACATTAACTGATCATCAGGCCCGAACGATTTAATTTGCGCGTGCGCTTACCCGAAAATCTTTGCCGCTGATTTTAACTTAATTTTTATTTATTATTTTTTTTGTTTTTCTTATATTTTTTTATATTGTATTTTTTTTTTTAAATTCTCATCTGATTACTGATGAGATGATTACAAAGAGCTGCGCGCTGAAATTTAGAGTATACCGAACAAAATAAAACTGATCTACCACTACAACACACTATTGACTATACTACTATTTTGTTAAATTGGGTTTTGTTTTTGTGGTATTATAAAATGCGCGCGTTTTTCTTTTCATTTCATCGAATTTTTTATTCCTTTTTTTATTTTTGTTTTTTTTTCGGCTTCCCTTTTTTTCATACTTAATAATTTTATGATTCCAATTTGTACTTTCATTCTTTCTTTTATATTATTTTACTATGCCTTACTATATGTAACAAAACAATAAATATATACTAAAGGGTTTTCCATTTACAAGAGATAATTTTGGAAGACAAACAAGGAAAAGCGTAAAGTTGATATTTTTAAAATAATGAAAGAGATTTCAAGGTGTATGCAATACAAAGTGAATGTATGCAATTGTTGCATGGAAATTTGATGTTTATTAAATTAAATTAAATATAAGTAAATATTTTGAAGATATTTATTAAATATAAAAGAATATTAATAATTTTAAAATAGTTATTTACGCATTTAATTGGGATGATTCGGTTAAAAAGAATGAAAAAAAAACGTGACCGTAAAAAAAAAACAATTTTTATTTTTATTTATTTACCTTCATTTAAGACGGTATTTTGTTTTTGTTTTTTATTTAATATTTTATTATTTTTATAATAAATGTTGAAACGAAAATGAACTGAGTTTACTGAATTGGAAAAGGAAAAATTAAGTTATAGATATTTTCCATAAAAAAAAAAAAATTACGTCAACATAAAATAAAAATAATTTGTAAAGGTTTGTAAGTGTTAAAATGATAGATAGGAAATTAAAATATGAATTTGTTTGTAATTGATTATAAGAGTAGAGCGATAAATTAAAAATATGTGTATATTTATATATATATATATATATATATATTATATATTCATATACGTATATTTATATAATAAATGTCACACGATAATAACAAAATGGCTCGAGGGACGCTAGTTTTGATCAGATACGCATTTTTCAGTTAACATAAATTTTCCACCGTTTTACTTACATACCTACTTCTTACTGAAGTGGCTCAACAAAGAAGAGTCTCTGATTCTAAAAAACAAAAATTAAATTAGTTCGTTTTTGCTGTTTTCAGTCTTGGAATATCTGTTTTCAATATTAAATTTAATTTACTGAATAGTCATTGAGACTATTTTTTTTTTCTTATGTCCCAAATCTGTGGAATGAGCTGCTTTTACCCAGAAATTTGGCATACATAATAACATACTTAATAGTTTTTTTTCATAATAAAATAATTCCAATTTATTACTCGTATAATTTATTTATATCCCATTGACACAGAGTACTGGACCTTATCAAAAAACCCATAAAGCATTTTTTTTTTTGCAAATTCGTATTCTATGTCAAAAAATAAGAAAAAAAACTGATACACATGCTGTGGAACACCCGGTACAATACTATATAATATAATGTCAATAAGTGATAACAAATTATAAATATAAAAGTACTGCATTCTTATGCTATTGAAGCACAAATTTCAAACTTTCTACAGATTTTGAATTGGACCCACCACCATGTGTTAGAATATCTACTGTTACTTCTATAGAATATTTTTCATAAATCATTTTGTTTTTTTAATTCTATCGGTAAATAAAATTTTATTGGAGTAAATTGTATACACTTTGTTTTTGACATCCGGATACGACAACATCGGATGACTTACCTACTTTCAACATCAATTTTTGCTTCCGAAATATTTATATCGATATTTGCAATCGAATATAGTTTATTAGTGAAAGGAAATCCGATTTCAATAAAAATATAATTTATATTCGTTTTGAATTCTTTATTGTACTCGTATATCTGTATTAAGTTATCTGTTCAGTTTTAATTGAAACACAAATTTTAAATAATAATAGTTAAGTATAATAATTTTCAAATAAATTACATTTATGACATTCGATATTATTTTCAATGCAAAATCAAAATTAATCCATTTTTAAAATTTATTTTCGGATATAAGATTCATTTATATAATATATACGTATATATATACAATGTAATATGGGTCATTTGTTTATTACAATTAAATTTCAACAAAAACCAGCATAATTTGTATATAAAATAGTTTTAAAAATCTGAATATAGTTGATACGAAAATCTATATATATTTAAAATTTAAAAAATAGTAAAAAAAATTGCCATTTTTTTTTTTTTTTTTAATTTTAAAAACCCTCGTTTCTAATTAAATTTCATTTAATCACAATCAATAAACGATGCGCGTATTCTATATGTATACAAATTCAATTCGTTATTATGTATATACAAAAAAAAAAAAAATAATAATAAGACAAGCTTCAAAAGGTCAGTATCAAATTATAAATATCATTTTGATGAATTTATAAAATTAAATAACAGAGAGTTCAAGATGGAAACTAAAAATAAATAAATTGATTTTAAATTCAATTAAAAAAAGAAATTGTCATATGACAATTGTATTATGTTTTAATTTTTCTAAAATTTTGTGATATATCTTTATTAATTTATTTGAATATATTTTTTTTATCTTTGCAGAGGCATGTTCAGCAAGAACGACACCTAAGCCAAGACCACCACCAACTCCAACACCTCGACCAAATATAACATTCCATACATACAAGTGTCCGGCAACATATGCTGAATGGTATTGTTTAAATGATGCAACATGCTTTTCTGTTAAAATTGGTGATGAAATACTTTATAGTTGTTGGTATGTAAAATTTAATATATATATAAATATGTACATAATTTGTATTTTATTCATGTTTATTGAAAAAAAAAAAACAAAAAATTAAATACGTGTTGGTGAACGATAGAATTTTTTTTTAAACAAGGTTATGACGTTATTCAAACTATATGTACTTGAATGTCAAAGTGACTGAAAAAGTAAATTGAATTGTTTTCGTTCAATCTTATTAGTATAAAATGGTCGTTTATGATTTTTTTTCTTAAATAAAATTAATTAATTAATTATATTTCTTTAATATTTATCATTCTTTTAGTTTTCATTCAATTAAATTTGATTCGATTTGTTTATTAAATTATTACATAAATCTAAAAACTTAATTCGAATCGTAGTATTTATTAACGATTTGCTAAAACTATATTCAATCTAATTTACAGCTTTGCAGATAACTATAGTGACATAGTATTTTTTTTTAAATAAATCTACCGCTGTCTCAACCAAAAGAAACATTATGGCTAGTTGGCTTAACAATGATTTGGTTGAAATAGCTAACTGGGATTAAAAAAACAAAGTCGAGTTTAATCCTTCTAAAATTCAAAAGCTGTATTATTTCTGAAAAAAAATTGTAATCCAGATTTTTCGATTCAAAAAGATAAAATACAGCGGTTATCATTCAAATCAGAAAATAATCTGGAATGATCTAATATTCGATCTTTGCAACCAAATATTTGGGTTTTTGTCGCTGTAGGGTCTACCTTTCCCCCTGTTATCTCTTGAAAATCTTTAAGCTTTCATATAACCCAAAATGAACTACAATTCCCACATACGGAAACATATTCAAAGTTTTCTGAGCGATTGATTTTTCTTAGGAAAAATTGGGCTAGCTCAACCCAACAAAATTGTTATTACAGCAGGTGTTTCACAAGGCTCTACGGTTTCTTCTATATTGTATTTGTATAACATTTTCCCAGCAGATCTATTCAATATTCCAAATTGTTACACTAGTTTGTAAGTGGATTATACTGCGTTATTATCTGTCTAAATGAAATCATAAATAACATTGAAAATAATTCAAAACCACTATATTAAATGGAAAATCAAAATTAACGGAGAAAAAACTAGTCAAATCGATTTTCTTTATAGAAAGAAGAAAATCTTGTTTTCTGCTGAACAGAACCCTATATCATGTGGAAATTTAGAAATAATTTAGAGAAGCGATAATATAAAATACATACCTGGATCTTGACCTAGATAAAAAACATATCTTTTTCAAAACGCATCTAATTAAAACCGTTAATAATATAAATTTTCATATAAAAATGTTATAGGTATCCAGTCACAAATAAAAAATCTAGTTTAACTGTTTAACAAATTATTAGCACTTAAATCCATTTTTCGAAGCATTTTGTTATATGACTTCCCCGGTATGGATGAGTACTCTCAAAACTAATTTGAATTTGCTTCAGAGGAAACAAAACGCTATCCCTGAGTTAATTCTAAGTAAGCCTTTTTACTTCTCTATACCAGCAGATTGCACTTATTAGCAAACACCAACACTATTTTCAAACAAATATAAATATAATACCTGCGTTTTTGAAAAGCTGTTACAATTCCGAAAATCCGTTTATAAGAGCGATATATAGTAGATTAAGGTTTAGTATTAAGATAATTTTAGTAAATAGATGTTCGTTAGGCTTTAGGCTTTAGGTTTAAATTAGGTGTTATATTAGCATCAAAATAATTAATTAAAGGTTTTTGCTTGCCATTTTTTCCTTTACAAATAAAATTTATTCTAAATAATTAAGTCCAAATAAGTACAAATCAAAGGTGTAAATTAATATTCAAGTAATATGAGCTCTTAAAATATGGAATTAAAATATATGAAATTAAACATAAATATTGTACAAATACATTAAGGCAATAAAAATAAAATAATAATAAATTAATTAATTGAAATTAAAAGAGTATAATTTTATGATCACAATGGATATGTATTCAGTTTGAAGAGTTTTATCCTTCAAACATGATTTCACCAACAATTTGTGTAGAGCCATACTATAAACATTTGAAAATTAAAGCAAACACTTAATATACCATATTAGTTCTCAATCAATCCTAATACTTCATTATGTTTTATATATAATTAAAATTAATATATATATATATATTTTTTTTCTCTTAAATTTAAGGTGTGCGGATGGCTATATGGGTCCCAGATGTGAATACAAAGAAATTGATGGCTCATTTTTACGTAAGTAGTCTTCATATAATGTATACCTAACTATATATTAAATGCATATGCAAAATTTGTAAATTGAAAATTTAAATATATTTTTAATTTATTAATGTTTTTTTTATTTGTAAATGATTTTTTTTTTTTAAATTTTGTTTTTGTTTTTTTTTTTTTTGTTTTTTAAATTTAATTTTTAAAGCATGAAATTAATTTACATTAAACATCATGTTTTTCACGTTTAACCTAAACCTTTTTTCAAATAATATATATATATTTTTTTTATTTCTTTTCATGTAAATAAGTGTTGTTGTACTCATAAAACAAAAATATAAATTCAATTTCATAGAATTATTAAAAGTGTTTTGTCACAAAAAAAAAAAAAAAACTCCTTTATGTAAAATATTTCCAATCAACAGGCATTTTAATTATGTATACTTCCGATTTCTTCCAGATCTGAATTCTCATTTATATTGGTCCTACAAGAGAAGATTTAAATTTTAAAATAAACTAAATGTATATATATATATGTATGTATGTATATTTGTACATATTCTGGTACACATATATATTGGAGTGTTTCTAAAAATTAATAATAGTAGAAAAATGAAAAAAAATATAGATAAAAATAAAAATAAAGGTCTGTTAAATATGAAATATGTATATTTCCCTTAAAAATCATCATTAACAAATTTTTGTTTTAATTAACTCTTAACCAATTTTAATAACACTTTTTTAAAGGAAATTTTTTTTATACTTAATATCGATTTTTTAAAATAAAATAATGTTAATTTAAGTTATTTAAAAACTACCATTGCTTATTAACGTTTTTTTTTTTTATTTA
This sequence comes from Argyra leucocephala, assembly GCA_963942445.1. Taxonomy (NCBI): domain Eukaryota; kingdom Metazoa; phylum Arthropoda; class Insecta; order Diptera; family Dolichopodidae; genus Argyra; species Argyra leucocephala. The sequence continues at coordinate 107,364,779 of OZ012681.1, forward strand.
ATATGGCTTATAAGGAAAATTATAGCTTATTAAAGGAAAAAATATTTTTTAAGGATTTAATTAAATTTATGCCAATAATTCCGAACAGCTGCACGTGTCCAATTTTTTTGAAATTTTTCACAAAGAAATTTAGAATATAATGAACATTTGTGAGCAATTAATTTAAAGTAAATTTTAAGTCTTTTTTTTATTCTAATATTGTTTTAAGACATTTAACCTTTAATTTAACGCAAATATCATAATTTTGGCGTCATGAAATAACACCACAAAAAAATGTTTAAATATCGTCGCAAATTCAAATTTCTTTTTTTTTGCAGCATTATTTCATCTTGTTGGGATATTATTTCATACTTGTATTCAAAAATGAAATAAAGCCGGAAATAAACATTTTTACAAAATAAACCACTAAATATAGAAAACTAAAATTTTGTGAGACAAGGGTATCACTAAATGGTTTTGTTTTTTTTCTTTTCTAGTACAAAGCACTAGTTTTCAAGCGCGACGTTTACACAGTGTATATAAATAAAAAATATGCAAATGTTAATTGTCTATTTACTGAAAAGTGTCAATTTTGAAAATGTCCATTTGCGAAGTGGAATTTTTAAAATGTACTGTACCTCGACTAAAAGATAAATTAGATCTTTAAAAAATTAAGACAATTTTATTTTAGTCGAGGCTGTAAATACTCTGCCAAAAAAAAAAGTAAAACAGACTGAAAAATTTAAAGAAAAACAAATAATTGTAATTGTTCAAAGTAATGAAATCATATACTTTAAAAGTGACATAACGCCGGACAGAAATGAAATAATACTTCAATTTTTACAATGTTATTTAATTTTTTTTTTGCGTTATTTTTTATACAAAATTAATTTTGCAACGTTATTTCATTCTACCTAAAAATTTCACTACATTTTATCACCCATGCCTATTGTTTTTAGCAGTAAAGAATGACTTAATGACTTCTACTGTGAATGTAAATGAGAGTAATCAGTGGTATCTAGTGGTGTCATTTCGAATGTATCATCCACTTGGATTACACCGACAATGAGTATTTATTGTCACATATGAATGAAAGTTAAAATAATATGTGCCAAAAACTGTATGTAAATATATGCATATTGATTTAATAGGTGTTCATCATATTCTCACTTGTGTGCAAGATTTGATGAAAATTGGTAGCGAAATTTTTTCGAAACTATTTTTAAATTTAATGATATATATTATATATATAACAGCCAATTTAAATACATATTATGTTTACATGTCTTGTAACCCGGATGTGGGCCAATATTTACTAAAAATTATTTTTATCTCATTAAACTAAATTTTAATATTATTACCCTCCTAAAATAAAACCGAAAGAGTACTTTTTTTTTCAAAAAAACAACTAAAATTTTATTTTTTATTTACAAAGTTTCAAATTATATATTTATATTTAACAAAAAGGTTGGTTCAATTAAAATAGTTTAAACAAAATTATTTTACACATTTAATTAAATAAATAATGGCAAAAAAATGTATAATAACAAGAATTTTCAAAAATTAGAAAATATTTATTAATTTGATAATTATAAATTTAATATGACGCAAAATTACTATTTAAATTGCTACACTAATGTAAATTGAAAATTATAATCAAATTTAAATGTATAATTATCACCTTATATGATTGTGAGGCGTTGACAAACAAAATACAACTTTGTTTTTCGATCTCTGTACTCTCTATTCCTATTAATATATATCAAGAGTGGTAGTGATTAGTTAATTTCACTTGGCCGATATGACGCCACACTGCAAAACTGTTCAGTTCCATTCAACACCTATTTTCGCAGCTGAAATAAAGAAGATGAGACAAAACATTTTGAATACTTTCTTTGCAGCTGACCAGTGTTAGTTAGGGCCAGATTTTGAACTTTAGGTGAGGCTTTCCCTAATAATATAGTAAATACCGAAAATCAAAATAAGTGATTTAATTGACATCTCCAGTTACAGAGGATGGCTCTAGTACTGAGTTCTTTGAACGAGTACTTGCCTATAAATTTCAACAACAACAGCAAATGAGTCACTCAAGTCATGACAATAATTAGACATAACTAAGTGCTAATTGGTTTCCCAGAATCAACTGAAATGATCACTTTGATCTACCTATACCTACTTCATTTTATACAAACATTTATTTAACAAACAGCCACTGAAAAATATCTCCAATTTCATATGGTAGTCCTAAAGGCGATATTTAAACCAACTCTCACCTTTAATTTAATCGAATCAAATTTATTTGATTAAGATTTTATCCTTTTTTCACTCCACTTAGGAATATAAAATTACGGTATATATATAGTTCAAATATTTTATTTGTTAGGCTGGACTGTGTTCTTCTGTTTTCATTTTTCAATCATTATTTTCACAAAGTTAGTCATCATATAGTAAAAGATAGTTAGCTGTCATCATATACTAAAAGAATTTTATCTCCTCAGAAGACTTGAAACCATGTTTGTCACATCGTTATATTTCAGCCATCTTATACCGATTATGCTATAGAAGATTAAATTATATTCGTATTAAAAACTCTATAGTTATTGAAAATTCTTGTAATTACAATGTAATTAATAATGCTTTATAAATTAATTATTGTACATATATATATATATATATTTTTTAATTTAAATATATTTTTTTTTTGCTAAATTAATAAAATATATATTTTTAATTTAATTTTTGTTTTTCTTTTTTATTTATTTAAATAATTACAGCAACGAGACCTCGAATTATGATGGAAACAGCTAGTATAGCAAGTGGTGCAACATTAGCATTAATTGTTGTTCTAATATTATGTTTCGTATTATATATACGTTATCAACAAAAGCAAAAACAAAAATTAGCTGAACAAAGTAATGGACATACAAATGGTGGTATTGATACAGTTGATGGTTTTCCACCATCAGCAATACAATTTCAAGAAAAAAGACCATTTGGTCCACATCATTCTATACCAATTCCAATGGCAGCAACGCTCAAAAGATAAAAGCAACTTGAAATGATTTATAATATTAAATTATATAACTTATATAATAGAATTAAACATAAATACATACATATACAAATATTTATATATAAATTTATACATATATATGTATAAAAAAAAAATCAATTTATGTGTTTATTTTAATTTAAATTTTTTTTTTTTTTTAATAATTAAATTAAAGAGAATACAATTTTAATTTATGTAACAAAAAGAAAATTAATTATGATAATAAAATAATATATTTATAATATATAAATAGATGTATGTATAAAGATGAGCAAAAATAATATAATTTTATTTTATTTAAACAAGAAAAAAAAAACAAAAATTATTGTATTATTATTAATTAATCATAATAATATAAAACTATTAATTAATTTTTACGATATTATAATTTTGAATTTGTTTAATTATTAAAAAAAAACTAAAAAGAACCTACTATTAGTTAATTTAGAAAATATAATAATAATAATAATATTAATTATGTATTAATATTATGTAAAATGTAATTTTAAAAGTAATGTGAAATGAAATTTGGTAATTAACTTGTTCTTTTGTTTTTTTTTATAAATCAAAATTAAGGGTCAATTTCAAATTAAAAAAATAATATATACAAATCAAACGTCAAATATGTCAAAAATTTGAATATTGTGTTTTTTTATTTTTTTTTATTTTTTTAAATAAAGTCAAATACATTTCTGTGCTTATTATTTATTAGTATTACCTAGTGCCTCGATTTGCAAGATACTTGCTGTTAGTAGAGTTCATATATAGATTTTATAGTATGTGACATAGGTGGTGTGTTTACATGGTTGATAACTTTCAGTAAACTGAATAATTTCAATATAATGACAAATATAAAATATTAATTTATTAAAAATTGTTTTTTTCTTTTTAAAAAATCTGAAAAGTAATTGAAATAAAAAAAAATATTTATTTTAAAATTATATTTTATTTATTAAAAAAAAAACCAATTTAAGAACTAGCTATTTTTTTTTTTTTTTAATTTTAATTTTTATTTTGTTTGATACGAAATGTCATATTACTTGAAAGCTACTTGCAATTTTACTGGCTTCAAAAAAATCATGCCAGTAGAACTGATAGTTAAGAAAGTATATGATAGTGAAAATATTTGAATGTGTTTGTATTTTTGTTGCAAGTCGAGGCATAAATAAATTAATATATGTATATATGTATATATATAAATTGTTTTTTTAATTAATTAATTGAATAATACTTAATTTTGACATTTAAATGAAAATTTCGTTAATTTTCTTTATTAAACACAAAAATCAAAAAATAATAAAAATAGCATTAAAATCAAACTGTTTCGTCCTAATAACTGCTAATTTATACATTTAAGTAAGGATATATTTATTTTGTAGCTTTGATAAATGATAAAAATCGAAAATTTAAATTATATTTACTATTTTAGTTATCACACAATGGACTTCTATAATCTAAGTGTGTTTGGTTCATGCTGATCAACCACTATTAACTACTATTCTAGTGTTTATATCGAAGAAAAAATGCGGATCTCCTCTTATCATTTATCAAAGCTTCAATAATGTATCCCAAGACTTTTTAGTTGAAATATTGTAATTCGTAATTCGATATCGAAATTGGTCGAAATTTTTTATAATTTTTTATTAAAAACAATTGTGACTGAAAAGTTTTAAATAACAAACAAAAAAAAAAACAAATTAAAAATAAATTATTTAATTAAATAAAAAAAAAAAATAGACAAATTGTTCTGAAAGACAAAAAAATTAAACAAAAAATATTTAATTCCTATTAATAAATAAACAAAAACAGAAAAATTGAAAGCATTACAAAAAAAGACTAAGCATAATTTTAAAAACAAAATTATTTACATTTTAATATAAATATTATAAAAAATTTAAAAAATAACTATGTACTTTTAAAAACACCTGTTAAACTTAAAAAAAAAAATAAAATAAATAAAAATTGTATCTTTTAAATAAAATTTTTAATTTAATTGAGTTGAATGAAACTTGTAAAAAATAAATTTTTTTTTTTTTGTTTTCTCAAAATTCTATTTCAATTTATTTGTTAGATCTGAATTACACACATCTATACTTATGTTATATATTTACTAAATATAATTATAAATTATATATTTTATCGAATATATACTGATTTTAGGTGAAACATTTTAAGATACATCATAATAGGTTTATTTCAATACATTTTTATTGAATTTGTTTTATCGACTCCAAACAATTATACAACACATGTATATATATATATAAAATGCCTAATAAAAAATAATATTTCGAAAATAAAAGTTTTATGTAAAAATTTTTATTCTGAGGCATAAAATGTACTAACCTAAAATTACTCTGATAGATATTCCTTCAATGAAATTTGACAGTTCTCGATCGAATGATCCTTCTTTTTCATTGTCTTGCAGCTGCAAACTATTTATTCTGAATTCTTAAATAGTAATCTGTAACATTTAAAAAAAAATTTAAATTAAAAATTTAATTTTTTCATTTTTGTGTTTTTTTTTTTTAAAAAATAGCAAAGCATTAAGTTCTTAGTAAACTGATGTAAGATGTTATTTTTAGAATAAAGTTATTAAAAGAATTAGTTACTTGAATGTGACAATGAGACAAATCAGAAGAATATGGTTCCCCATTCATGAAGTCCGGACTATAAACGAATTTTTATTAATACCATATTTTGATATTTCTAATGTGTAGAGAGGTTGGTATCTGATAACTGGCTTCTCTTATTTCGCTTTGGAAATATTTAAGAGAAGGAAATATAGTTATTTTATTTATACTGAACATGTGTCCACAGAGAAAGTATTCCAAAACAATGTCCAAGGAGACGGAAGTTGCAATTGGGTCGCAATAAAAAATATATACATTTTTTTTTTGTGAAATATGTAGTTTTAATTTATTTATCAAACATTTTTTTTTTTACATATTTAATATTCGACCAGTTTCGTCCTCTTAGAAGAATTTACCTTTCTATTTATATGTATGTACATTTATATGCATGTACATTATTTCACAAAAAGATTGTGTGTTTATAAAAAGCAATTTGTACAATAAAAAATGATTTTTTTTTATAATCTATAAGAATTAAAATCATTAACAATATATCATCGAATTTGACATTACGGGAAAATATGTAGTAAAATCCTAAAAACTTCAATTTTAACACCTTATTGTTTTTTCATAAGGTTATAAGTTTTTTTATTCAATATACTTGACAAAATAACACACATTTGTTACCAAAAAATGTATATATTTACATATATTTTCCTGCCCTATGCCCCATGGATGCGGTTGGAATTAAAAAAATTATTGGATGCGGTTGGATGAAAAAAAAAAAATGACAGATAGACCTTGATGAGTCCTTACAAAAAAAAAAATTCAATGACGTGAATTCTATAGAGCCCACGGTGCCATTCAATTTTACTCCTTCATCCGATCCATTGTTTCAGCAGATTTTCGTGAAAATAAGCTCTCATTACGATGATAGTAATAATAATAATAAAATACTTTATTTCATCAGAACCAAAAGCTAACTTACATAGACTTAAATTCAAAATTTATAAAAAACAAAAAAATATCAAATAGGTAGGTAGGACATATTGCCGAAAATAATAGTTCTCTTCATTTTAAAACTGCTCACGAAAACTTGGCGCATGACTATTTATTTTTTTTGGAACACTCGGTATTATTACCCACTATCATTTAAGTGATTTTATCTTATAAACTTAAAAAAAAAAATAGAATTTTGAAAAAAAATGTCTCATGAATAAAAAAAAAAAATTTCAAAACCTAGTTATGTTTCTAAATTCTCTAAACAGTTAAATTAAAAACTTTTTTTAACTTATAAATGCACTGGCTTTACTTTAAAAATATTTTTAAAAAAAATAATTATCCAAAAACATAAAAAACAAAAATAAATAAAATTATTGTGCTTATTAAAATAATTTTCATTAAAAAGAAAGAAAAACAAAAATTAGTTATATGAAAATAAAAAATGAAAAGCAATTAAATTTTAAAATAACAAAAATAATTATTATGAAAAGCTACATATATATATATGTATATAATAAAAATATCTGGAAAATTATGGAGATAATAAAATTTCAAAAATATTCTTAAAATAATAAATATTGTCTATTAAATTTTATATATATGTATATACTATATATATGTATATAAATTATCATTTTTTTTTTTAGATTACACCAAAGATGTTCATAATCTGTTTAATCAAAAATTAATAATAAATTAAATTGAAATATTATATAGAATTTGCTCCTATAATTTACCGTGAGAATAGAAATACATAAAATCTAATATTTATAAAAAAAATAATTAATTAATTAATTAATTATTAAAATATAATATAATTAAACATTTTAAATTCAGATTATATTCAAAATATCAAAATAATCATTAAAGTAATACCTCCGGACGTTTTTTGAAAATTTTATAAAATAATTAAGAAAATACATGAATAGTGTATAAAAATTAAAAATGTCCTTCTACTCCTTTTAGGATTATTTTTTACGTTTGTTTTTTTTTTTTAATATAGCTAGCTATATACTTTATGAAGTTTTAAAAGCTAACATAAATTATTATTATTTTATATTTCATATAATTTATATTGTATTTATATTTTATATTATTTTTAACTAGCTGCCTGAGCTATCGACTTTTAACATAAATTAGGAACTCATAATAATTTAAGTAATTCGTTTCGATTTTCTGTACAAAAGTGAAAAATTTAATAGAGTATCTGTACAATAAAAAAATGTATTATTTGAAATGAAAACCTGGGTAACCAGTGCTTAAATATTGTTTATAATTTGAAATTGTAATTCATTAAATTTATAATAATAGTATAAATTATTAAAAATTAATTTCAAAATTTGATTTTTTTATTTTTTTCAAATCTAATCAAATTAAAATTAATTTATTTCAAATTGGTAATTTAACATTTGATGAATTCAACTCTTGACAAGTAAAATATTTGTTCAATTAACTATCCCAAAAGTTTTTTTATTTATATAAACTATATCAAGAAATCTCTTATTATGCTTTTTGATATTATACATAATTGAGATTAGCATACAAAATTCAATGAGTTGTTTCTGAAATATCGATATTAAAAATTTTCAGGTAGGATTCCAGGTAGGATTAAAAAAAAATAAAAAATAATATTCAAGTGAAAGAAAATTAAACCGCTATTAAATCCATACAACATTTATATATGCTTGTATTCTTTAATTCTTATGATTCAATTTTCTACGACGCATTCTCAACCTTATGTGAGGTTGGTATAAAGTAGAGGCAACTTTTATATAAATATACAATATTATTATTGTCTTCATTAATTTATCCAGATATTTTTATTCAAATATATATTTCGTTTTATATTTTAGTTAGACCATATAAAATAATTCATACATATTTATGTAAGAATGTAGTTTCGAAAGACCAATTAGCAATATTGCAGTAAAGTTAGAAGAAAATACAGAATTAGTTTAAAAAAACGGAAGCTTTAATTCGTACATGTTAATAAACAACTGCAATATTTTTCACATGTCATTCGATATTATATTATAACATATATAAATATATCTTATAAATCTTTTAATTATATATTAAAAATAAAGTAAGTACATAATGTATTAATTTAAAAATAATTCAAACTCGCTACCTAAATTTCCTGTAATTTATTCCAATTTACATATTTTATTTGTCATTCTTTTAAAATATAAGTAATATTATTTAAACAAAACAAAAAAAACAAAAAAAACAAACAAACATTAACTACATACAATTTAATATAATTATAATAATAAAATAAAAATAAGAAAAACTAAATTAATTAATTAATATATATATATATATAAATTATAATAAAATAAAATAATTTTAAAATAAATATTTTTATTTATTTCATTTTGTGGAAAAAAATTAAATAAACATTATACATTATTATATACACAAAAAATTACTGTAAAATGTAATTAAAAAAAAAAACATTATTGTAGCAAAAAAAAATGTAAACATTTGAAGCAAAAAAAATATTCAAATTAATGCCTAAAATAAAATCCTGTTGTTATAAGTCTATTAAATAATAATTAAATTTGTTTGTTTATTTTTTCTTTGTTTTTTTCATAAGAAAAAAATTCAAATATTAATTTTAAAAAAATTTCCTTTGTAAATATATTTTAAAACTAATAATAGTAATAAAAATAATAATTATAATAATAGTAAAATAATAATAATATTAATTAATTTAATAACAACAATAAAAGTAATAATAAAAATAATATTAATAATTATTATAATAATAATAATAATAAAAATAAACGTATTATTTTAAAAACATTAAAATTGAATTTTATTTGAAATATTTATAAAATTAAATAATTCCAATATTTAAACATTCTAATTCATTACTCTGAGTTTTTAAAATTAAACTTGCAATTTTTACCATGATTTTTTTAGTTTGAATTGAAAATGTAAATCTTGTAAAAAGGTTCAGAATTATGTTTAAAAGTAGGTATTTTTATCAAATTAGTATCTATAGTTACTTGATTTCACTAAAAATAAAGATTGAAGAGTATTTACTATTCAGCTTCACTCTTCAGTTTTCTGCATCAATTTTCATACTAATTTTCCACTAAGTATAAAAACCTTATAAAATATAAAATATACTGGCAATTTTGTGTCTCAGCCTGTTAATTAGTGTTAGTCTTCCTATATAAATATGATAACAGTTTTAGGGCCGAAATATACTCATCATCAGAGTCCATTTCATAATATTATGATACCTCTTTAAGATACTAAACTAGCAGAAAATTAATTTTTTAAGTTTATTTTTTTGCCTTTAAATATTCTAGAAATAGGTATGTTGTACATACAATTCATACAAATTCTGCTATCATTCTTATTATACGAGTATTTGATATATTTTGTAAGAAATTTTAATTTTACACTATCGCAAATTTTGGTCAAAATTATTTAGCAACTTAGATCAGCTTTTTAAATCTTTAACGTCAAATTTATAAAAGATTGAATATTTTAGAAAATAATGTTGTTAGAAAAATAAAATGTACCATTATAATGCATATTTTCAATAAATTTGAAGTTAAACAAAAAAATTGGTTGTTTTACCACTCTGTAAGTAAATAAGGATCTACAAAATTCTCAATTGATGGGGTCTTTCTTTTACAGTTTTTTTAACAATAACTTCGAAAGCTTTAGAAGATCAAAAGCTATCTAATTTTATATTCTAGAAAATTTTCGAAGAAGCATTTTTACCCGCTAATAACAAATGTTCATACAGGACAGGAACCCCACAGTAGTTCATTATTGAGGATTGAGGAAGTAGTTCATTATGAAACTATTGTCTAAATATTTACCTATAGTTGTTATGGCTTTTTTTACAATATTCAAACATCGTTGTCAGAGTAGAAATTTTATATTTTACCTACATTCTATTCTATTCTACATACAATAATCATACATATTTCAAAAAATGAAACTACAAACTGAAACAAGAAACAATTGCTATTTGCCAGATGCATAAATTTCCATCCAATCCACATGTATTTTAGTTGTCGAGTCGATGCCTTGCTACAAATTAATATTATTCGTACAGCGGCATCCAGTGAGTAAAATCGTAGTCATTACAAAATTTACCGCATCATATATTGACATATACGATATACTAAAACAGATGTCAAATATGACAGTATTAAAAAATATTACCGATACAAAAAAAAAGTAATTTTCCTTTGGTATCTAATTTAATTGGATATATCGAAAATCGAAAAATCAATAGAATATTTTTACGTTTCGTATATATTTTTCTTTAATAAAAAGTACAAAAAAAAAATTTATAAAAATGGCAGAAATATCAATACCAAACAATACAAATGATAAATTAACTAGTTTAATAAAAGAAGCAGAAACTTTAAAAACAAAACTTGAAGAAGAACGACAAAAATTAAATGATATGAATCGTATGAAAAGATTCTTTAATTGACAAAATATTTTAGTTCATATTATTATTTAATTTTTAGTTACAACTGTCGCTGAAAGACTAGAAATGATAACATATATTAATATTAAACCAAGACGTGTTTTGAAAGGTCATCAAGCAAAGGTATTATGTTCAGATTGGTCACCTGATAAACGACACATTGTATCTTCTTCGCAAGGTATTTTTTTGTTTTTTTTTGTAAAACTAAGATTACTAATAATTTTTGATAATCAAATTTGTTTTTAGTGATACATTTAGTTTATGGAATAAAAGTCGAGTTTTCTTTCACTAATTATTTATATTTATTTAGCAAATATCGATATTTCGGAAGCAACTTACTTCCTTCATCAGTACTTGTGACTATTTTCGATGAAAGGAAACTCGACTTTTATTCCATAAATTAAAAATACTAAATATTTGCTATATTATATGTACATATTTTTTGTAGATGGAAAACTTATTATTTGGGATGCATTTACATGTAATAAAGAACATGCAATTACAATGCCTACAACATGGGTGATGTCATGTGCATATGCTCCTTCTGGAAATTTAGTTGCTTGCGGGTAGGGTAAAAAATTATATTCATGAAATATATAAATAATAATATTTCAATTTATTTCTAATGAAATCAGTGGTTTGGACAATAAAGTTACAGTTTATCCAATATTAAGCGATGAAGATATGTCAACAAAAAAGCGCACTGTTGGTACACACACAAGCTATATGTCTTGCTGTATATTTCCAAATTCTGATCAACAAATATTAACTGGTAGTGGTGATTCTACCTGTGCGTTATGGGATGTTGAATCTGGTCAACTTCTACAAAGTTTTCATGGACATACTGGAGATGTAATGTCAATAGACTTAGCACCAAATGAAACTGGAAACACTTTTGTCTCAGGGGTAATTTACATTCTTCTATATGTAAATGTAATTTTAAATGTTTATAAAAATTGTTTTAGAGTTGTGACAAAATGGCTTTTATATGGGATATGCGCTCAGGACAAGTAGTTCAGTCTTTTGAAGGTCATCAATCAGATGTAAATAGTGTAAAATTTCATCCTTCGGGTGATGCAATTGCTACAGGATCTGATGATAGTACTGTAAATGATATTAAAAAAATGTTTTACAATATAAATTAAATTATGATTTTTTTTTGTTAGTGTCGTCTATTTGACATGAGAGCTGACAAAGAAATAGCTATTTATGCAAAAGAAAGTATTATTTTTGGAGTTAATTCTGTAGATTTCTCAGTAAGTGGTCGCCTTTTATTTGCTGGATATAATGATTACACAGTTAATATATGGGATTCTTTAAAATCACAAAGGTAAAATTTTAAATAAAAAGGTAAGAAATATTTTAATTGTTATCAATTTGAATTTTTAGAGTTTGTTTGTTGTATGGTCATGAAAATAAAGTTTCATGCGTTCAAGTTTCGCCAGATGGAACAGCATTATCCACCGGTAGCTGGGATTATACAATTAGAGTAACTTTAATTATAATAAATTAGACTTTTTTATTAATTATTATATTTAGGTTTGGGCTTAAATTCTGTTGGATAAAACAAGTGATAAATATTACGCGCACAACAATTTCAAATATACAAAAACTTTGAAGTATTTCATAAAATCAAAATAAATATACAAAGTAATTGATAAAAGAGAATGGATTGCGAAAGGTTATTCCTAAATGGAATTAAAACTACAAAAATTTGTTAATATATTACATACTTAATTAAAAACAATATTAAAGTAAACTAAAATAATTCCTATGAATATGAATTGATGTTGTCTAGTCATTTTTTTTTTTTAATATTAGTTTTAGAAAGATTTTATTCGTGATATTTTTTCTTCATTAATTTGTAAAATCTTTGTAGTCAAAGTGATAATAGCAAGTATTATGTTACTAATTGCATTTTTTATATTATACATTTTTTTTATTGTTTCGAATTATTTATTTTTGTTAAATTTAATATAAAATTAAATGTGTATTGTACAAAAGTTCATTTTGTTATTTGTGGAAAAATATATTAAGACTTAAAAATGAAAATCAAATACATACGTAAAACTTGTTTTTTTTTATATATATTATTTTATTTATTTTTTTCAATTAAATAATAAAAAATATATTAATTTTTCAGAATTTGAATAAAATATAATGATAAATCGCTTTTAAAATAATTTCTAATATTTACTTATTTAAAAATCCCAATATTGAACACTTTTTATCTTATATACTATCCTAAACATACAAGGAATGGATATTTTAAATGAGATTTAATGTTATAAAATTAAAATTCTTCTTTCTTTTTTTTAACTTTTAATATAACCTTTTTATCACAAAAATCTTCCACATCACCAAGAGATTTTCGTTTTTTATTATGTTGTTTCAATTTTGTTGAATATATTTGATCAGTTTCCTTAATTTGTTCCATTCGAATTGTCCATTCAATTGTTTCATTCAACTTTTTTGTAGGATCGTCTTCAATATTGTAATCAGGAATTTCTATTCCAAGCCTCTTACAAACCTTACTCATTATCGTATCTACATAGCTAGATATAATCATATCAGCTTTTTTATCGTGTTTTGTTGGCTGTAGATTGCATATAATTAGTTTTCCACCAAATTTTTTATTTTTTAATGGTAAGTTTCCACTAGGAACTAAAATTATTCATCATTGAATATATCCAAATTTTATTTATTTCAATATTATGTAAAATAATTTAAATAAGAATGAATATATAATATATTTACCTATTTGTAAAGTGCTTCCAAGACAAACATTTAAATCGGCTATACCTGAATGCATAAATGACAATTCTAAGTCCCGATCAGGTAAATCTGCTTCCCAATCTAAAATGTTATCAATTAATTGACCACCACGACAAGCTCTTGTATTTACTCCTCCTAAAAGATATTTACATAATTAAAATATAAAGTAGTCAAAGACATATAATTTTTACCTCGGCATACACCTCCAATTAATTTCTGACCAACTGTAGTTGTACAATTATTTCTTACAAATTGCCTCTTACATTTATTACACTGTTCTATGAACTAAAAAATTGTAATTTAATTTTAACAAACATATTTATAATATTTAAAAACTTACCATATTTCCATGCAACTCTGCTAGAAATTTTCTGTCCAAACCAGACTTTAAATGTAAGCCGTCTATATTTTGACTAACTACATAATGTATATAACCTTTATCAACCAATGATTTAATAGCCATATGTGTTTTAGAAGGTTTTGCATCATTAAAAGAAACATTCATACTAGGCTTCTCTCCTTTTTGCTCTAATGTCCATACTCCTTTAGGACCCCGAAAATCTGGAATACCGACTGAAGTACTGAAATATTTAGCAAACTATTAATTTAATTAGCTGTAAAAACAAGTAGTAAAAAAATGTACCTAATGCCAGCTCCAGTATGAAAAACAACATGTTTTGAGCTAAAATTAAAACCTTTTATTTTTCGTAAATTTGCAAAAACACAATTTATTTACCTTTCCAATAATTTAACAAGTGATTCACATTTTTCGTTCAGAACATCCTCTTCATCAAATTTTTCCGGTAAACCAAGAATACCCTTATTTTCATAAGGCGACAAGCCTTCGGCGTAGTTACAAGACATTCACAAATAATTCAAAAAACAGCACTTTTAAATTAATATATAAACATTTAATTTCAACTAGTATCAAAAAGCAATCAATTATACTTATACATGCTACGCTATATTTAAAATTAATCTTTTATTGAGGGGAATGAGAAAAATGACAATTATGGCATTTTTATGTTGATAAATATTTACAAAATTAGTTATATTTTAAATACTAAAGATGTCGGTATACAATAAAAACAATCTGGAAACTACCACACGGATTAAAATATCAACATGAAAAATTAAGAAATAGATACGCTTTCATACTTCATAATACAAAATAACGTTTGTTTTTTTGGTTTGCTTCTACTTAGGCTAGGCATATCTTGAAGACAGATGACAGTTTAGTGTAATGTAACTCTTCAATTGTACTATTAAAATCTAAATACGCCTACATGTCAGTTAAAATGGAAAATTATTTAGTTGTTGATATTTGTTATCATATCTCTTTGTACTTTGCTCAACAATGAGTGTTCTGGGTTTTTGACTCAAAATCGTTCAACAGAATTATGACAGACAAGACAATTGACAAATCTTATACGACATTTAGCCAAAGAAAAGATTGTTAAAAATTCGTTCAGCTGAATTTTACATTTTGTTTGCAAGAAGGTTGTTTTAATAAAATTGGAGGATTAGCCAAATTTATGATCTAATTAACAACTTTCGAATATCTATATAAGAAATAATTTTATAGATATCGGAATTATACATTTTCACACCATCTGTAATGTTCTGAGAATTAAGGGCAGCCACACAAACTGAAATAATTTTGTTGTCGTGTAATTTTTCACGTCGTGTCCGCATCATCAAGCTGCATTTAAGAATTAATGGGTTTTGGATCCTGGATCCTTGACTTTCGTTTGATAAATCATTTCTATTTCCAAATTTAACTGAATCTCTTTCTAAATGCTTAACCTAAATAAGAACTTATAACGTCTGTCAAAATGTGTTCACGTACGCAACTTTTAAATGAAGGCCACCGAAATACGTGACGTATTATTTAGGTTGGGCAGTAAGAATAAGCTTTGAAATTTTCCCACTTAGAACCATATTGGCGCTTACTTAAAAAGTCAATTGCTTCAATTTCCATTAAACCATACCAATTCCAAAAATCCAAAAGGATTTAAAGGAAGGAAGGAAAAATAAGAAAAGTAAAGTTTTATAGGCTGTTTTGCTTATTTTATTTAATTTATGTAAGAAAAATCAATTTTTGCATAAAATCGAGATTTTTTGAAAAAATATACAGGTTTATAATGGTTGTATAATGAAATTTAAGTTAACATTAATAATATCAAGAAAATATTTGCATATTTTATTTTAATAAACGCAGAAAAACCGGTCAATATACTTTGCTTTGTTAAATGACAACAAACGTATTTGCTTTTAAATATAACTAAATAAACTATTTATTTGTTGTGTTTATAAGTTGATATTTTATTTAAAAGTTGCGTTAATAAATTTTTATTTACAATGGTTATTTTTAAGTTATTTATCTGATTGAAAAAATAAGTTTAAACCAAGAAACAACACGAGCAATTCTAAAATTATTAAAGATTAACTAAAATTTCAAAACAGAAGTACATTATGAATGATTTTTATTTATTTTCAATAAAAATAGAATTTACCTTTTAAAATTTTAAATTTATTTTCAGATTATTTAAATCACATTTGCTAACTTGTTTATTAACCTTAAATGACTTGCTAAAGTTATATTTTTTTATTACAAGAGACAACGACAACTGTAAGTCAAAAATTTATATATTTATTTATTATTGTGTACACATCAATATTTGTATACAAAAGAAAAATAAATTTAAAAAGTAGGTTGAAATTATAAAAATATTAATATATTCTTAAAAAAGCTTATTTCCCTCCCGTAGGTTCTTTATATGCAGTAATATCACTAAAACGTGTATGATAAATTTAACAACAATCAGCATTTTATCTATAAAATGAGAGCTTTTTATAAAATAATTTTATTGGTATTTTTCTCATATGAACATGTATCAGTCAGTAGTTCAAAATCGTCGATCACTTCCACATCTTATTGCACAAAAGAAGATCGCTCGTGTAGAAAAAATATTCAAAACAATAAAATGAATCAAGCTCGTTATGATTTTTATCGCGTTTATTATGTTCATATAGATAATGAGCAGCACGTTAAAGTTTTTCAAGCCTTAGAAACAAAGAGTGATAGTCATACATTTTACGGCCATCCAAGATATCCAGGTCAAAATCTTACAATTATGGTTGCAGCACATAAAGTTGCTGATTTTGTTGATTTATTAGAACACTATAAAGTAGAAAATCGAGTTTTGGTAATTAAATGACGATTAGATATTAATTTTTTAATTTTCAATTTATATTTTTTTAGACTTACAATTTTCAAGAAAAAATTGATCGTGAAATTCTTGATATACAACCAAAAGATATATCATCAGAAAAATTTGATTGGAATCATTATTTTCACCTTGAAACTATTTATGATTGGCTTGAAAAACAAGCCAAAAATCATAAATTAGAACTTTTAGATATGGGGAATAGTCATGAAGGTATTCCAATTAAAGGTGTTAAACTTGTAAGTAATCCAAATAATCCAACTGTTTTTATTGAAAGTGGAATACATGCACGTGAATGGATAGCTCCAGCTACAGCAACTTTCCTTCTAAACGAACTATTAACATCCACAGATGAAAGAATAAAAAAATATTCAAAATTATTAAATTGGGTTATTTTTCCTGTTGTCAATCCCGATGGATATAAATACACATTTGAAAAAGATCGCATGTGGCGTAAAAATCGACGTTTTTTTGATTTATGTCGTGGTGTTGATTTAAATAGAAATTTTCCATTTCACTGGAATGAAACTGGTTCTAGTGATGATACATGTGCATATGACTATGCTGGGCCAGAAGGAGGTAGTGAAGATGAGACAAAAAATATTATAAAATTTCTTGAACAAAATATTCAAAAATTAAATATTAAAAGTTATATTGCATTACATTCGTTTTCTCAATTGATTATGTTTCCATACGGTTATACTCCTGATAAAGTTGATATTTATGATGACTTAAAAGAAATTGGTGATAAGGCAGCTGATTCTATTAAACAATTAACCGGAAAAATTTATAAAAGTGGAAGCTTATATGAAACTATTTATCCATCAAGGTAAGTAATAAAATCAATTTTAATCAAACAAAAAAAAATCTAATCTTTAAATATGTTTTTGAAGGGGTAAGTAAATTAAGTTTATTTATTTAAAATTAGATATGAAAGTATGTATTACAAATATACTAATTATATTATGTTATATATGTTGTTTTGTAGAGAATTTTCCTTTTTTTTTTAGTGGAGGTAGTAAAGATTGGGCACATGCTGTTGGTAAAATTCCAATTACATATACTTTTGAATTAAGAGGTGCACCAGATAGCGAAGATTTATTTATTTTACCAGCGAATGAGATTCATGATACAGGAAGAGAAGCTGTTGCTGCTATAATGACAATTGTTGAAGAAGCAGATAAAAAAGGATACTACAAATAACTAAAACATAAAAAAAAATATAGCTTGTGCCTTAATTCAATAAAAAAGCAATTTTTTTAAAAATTATATTCAAGTGAAATAAAATAGAAATTAAATAAAAAATTTAATTAGAAAGCGTTTAAATAGAACTGAAATTAAAAGGATTGGGTACAAAACACTATAACGGATTAGAAAAGACTATAAAACGATTTTTTATCATCACATTTTTCAGATACATATATTTTTATGACTATTCATCAAGTATAATTTGAAATGAGTTCCTACATACATGTTTTCAGAATAAAGGAAAATTTAATTTTCAAATAAATTGGCCCAAAAGAAATAAATCAAACGAATTCGTTCAAATCCAATTAAATAACCAATATATTGTTCTTAAATAGGTTTAGGATGTAGGAACAAGATACGACACGAAATTAAGCTTAAAAATTTAAGAAACATTGACCATAATGAAACACCTTTTTTTTCTACATGTCAAAATAGACACTGAAAACCTGAAAATGATTGTCCCTTTAATATTTTGTCTAACTAGCAGTAAAAAAATATGGAAGGGCTATTGTGAATTTTTCATTATACATCTGTAAAATAGCTTGTGTTTGGGTATATAAATTTGAACCCTGAAATAATAATATGGAATTTTGAAAAACAATTGTGCAAAATGCTGTGAAATTATTTTTTCTATTTGCACGATTTACCTACATAGTAAATCTTTTGAACATAGTGTATTTTGTAATACTACTTTACACTATTTATATTATATATATACTGAATACCAAATTATAATCGAAATTTCATACGAAAAAAAAAAAATATTATTCTTGTGATAATTTATTTTAATTTCATTTTTAAATTATTATTTTTTTCATTAAAAAACATAATGAAAAGTACAAAAATTAACAAAAATTGAAATAAAAAACTTTCTTTTACATAATAATATTTTTAATTAATATTATCAAATTAAATAATTTCTCTAATTCATTTTTATTATTAATTTAATTTAAAATTAAATAATTTCTATTTTAGCCTATTTTTTTTTTTAAATATCAAAATTTATTTAAGTTTTTCTCATCCATAAAACGGATAAAAACAAAACTTCCAATTTAATTTTAAATACACTTCCGAAATAAATATATAAAAATCTAACTAGAATATTAAGTATGTATTGTATATATATATATATATATATATATATAAATATATTACAAAATTTATTATAATTTATTTTGGAACTTTAATTAAGAGGCAAAGACAAAATATAATATAACTTATTTACAATTTTTTTTTTTTTTTAAGAATTATTAAATTTCGAGTGTTCTTTATTTTAAATAATGCGCTATAGAATTTAAAATTTTAACAAATAATTTTTTTTTATTTAATTTAATTAATTAATGGTGGACTATTTCTATTTTTAGTCCATAACTTTTTATTTTTATTTAACTTTGGATAAAAAATAATAAAATCAAATGGTAACTTTTCTTTTTATGTTTACAAAAATATATTAATTATAATAAATTTCATTTTTAATATAACACGAACTTAAAAATCGGAAATATTTAACTTATATGTATTTCATTTAACATCAATTCTCTTTCATTGTTTTTTCATAATGTTAATTGTTTTTTTGTTTAATGTCTATTTAATAATTTCTAAAAAGTATTAATTGTTTATTAAATATTTTTAAATATATACATTTAATAACTATCTTCGAAATAAATATTGATTAATTATAATTTAAGCTACGTATTAACATATATGACAAATATATATGCTATTTATATTAATTTGTAATTATATTACATTATTTTTACTCTCTTTAAATCTAATAATAAAGTTTTCAAATTTCAAATTACATTAAGTTTTTTTTAAAGTTCACATTTTGAATTTCAGTCCATACATATTTATTTTCCCATCGTTAATTAATTTCTAAACTATAGTAAGTTAATGTAATTTAATTATTTGTATTTAATTTAAACTGTATAATTTTGTTCGTTTTGAATAATTAATATATTTTTAAAAATACACATTTTAGTAAGGTATTTATGGAATAATTCAATTTTCATTTTTATATTTGATTCATTTTTTTTTAAACAAATAATTTAAGTTTTTTAGTTTTTATTTTATTTATTTTACTAAAATTATATGAAAAAATTGACCTGAATTTTGTAGTTGAAATTCTAAAATAAAATTTATATCTAAATCGATAATCCGGTATGAGAGTTTTAACTGCATCTAGTATGATCCATAACGTACTTATATACACAATAATTAATTTTAAAATGTTTATATTCTGTTTCTTTCTGCGCAGTTAAGGAAGTATGCAAGCATTTTGAAACTATCTACGTTGTATATAGTTCGGGATGCAACAAGATATACAAGATTGTAGTTAAAACCCTAATATTGTCTTCGATGTCACTCGATTTAACATACATAAATGATAAAAGTTTAAATTGTAAAAAAGCAACAATAAAATATGAAGTATCACAAATTTTAAATTAAATACGAAAAGGTTCTTCATTAATTTATAAATTTTGAAAAGTTCTTTATATTTAATTTTCTCAAATATAATAATCATTCATTTTACAATTTATAATTATATTTAAATACCGACAAATGTGAAATACTTTTTTTTTTTAAATTTTTATAAGAAAATGAGATAATTTTAAAACACCGATATTTCAATTATTTTGATTTTAAAATTTTAATTTACGAACATTAATTATTATGAGTCTATAATTTATATGTGAATGATTAATTTTTGTTTTAAAAAAAATTATTTTTTATTCATTTTTTTTTCTTGTTCAAAATGTATCTCCAGTATACCATGGATGAATCCATGGCGCTGATGGTGGTGGTGTTGGTGGATATATCGTTGGTGATGGTAAACCATGTCCTCCTTGCACAGCTGCTGCTGCTGCAGCAACTGCCGCCATATGATATGGAGTTGCTGGTCCAGCTGGAGATGAAAAATGTGAATTATACAATGGTGTTCCAGCTGTACCTGGACCATTATTTGATGATGATGATGATATAGACAGAGAACCCGTAGTAGATGATGATGAACTTGAATGATAACCACTACTATTACTATGATTGTTACTTGCTCTCGAGCTTATATTATGTATAGATTCAGTACTTCCACCAAAAATGGATGATGGTGTTGTGGAATCCGCATATATAGCTGAACTATGTCTTTCAATACTATTTTGATTAGTCTTTCTATTTATTGCATGGGATTGATTCAATACTGCTTCTGCACTCAAACCGTTAAACATAGAGAAAAAATCTGGGGTTGTTGATTTATGGCTTATATTATTCAATATATTAGAAGCCGAATTTGATGAATTATTTGTATAACGGCAGGATGATAATCTGTCGGAATTACGTTCTTTGGAATTTTCTTGAGTGGTATAATTACTGTTATGATTGCTATTATTATTATTATGCAAATGGCTAATACTACTACTGCTACTAACACGATTATTTTTATCTAAATTAAAAGAAGATGAGGAACTTTGATTTCCAGATGCTAAAGAACTTGTAGTTGATTGCGATGAAGTAGTTAACGCCGCTGCAGCAGCGGCAGCTGCAGCTGCTGCAGCTGGTGATGTCATCCAATCAAATGTACTAAAAGGATTACCGCCAAATGATGGAGATAACATAGATGATGTTGCTCCACTTAAATTGTGTCCAGCTAAAAATGAACTTGCATATGGATTATGATGATCAAAATATGACTGGGCAGCTAAAGCTGCTGCTAATGCAGCTTTTTCCCGTTCATGTTTAGATGATGATGTACCGGTGGTAGATGATATTGATCCTGAAGATGGTGTAGAAACTAAATTCTCTTTGCTAGTATTTTTGTTTACACTATGATGATGGTTACTGATGCTGTTACTGTTATTGCTATTCGAATTATTTTTTGTTGCAGAAACAGATTGATGGCTTTGAGAGCACATCATATTTTCTAAGTGATGACTTCCTCCCGACATGTGGTGATGATGTGCTCCCCATCCCAATTCCTAGCTGATACGAGAACGTTTTTGTGGCGGTTGTTCTTGACTTCTCATCATATATCGAAGTTGTGGCATATATTTAATAACATCTCGAACTAAAATTAATGGAATATTTTCGGAATGTGGCTTTCCATTTTCTATTAATGTTTGAATTTGCCGCCTATAAACACAAACAAAAAAAAATTGATGAATTTTGTTATATTTTGAAATTAAAATTTTGTATATATATACCTATTTCCTTTGTACATTTCAACCCCTAAAGCTTCAATTAACCTTTTACAATGATCCAATTGAACATTTGGAAAGAAATGTTCACGAAAATCTGCTAAGGTCATTAATTGGTCCGTATCATTGTAGGCTTTCATATTAATACAAGCAATCATTGTGTTATCAAAAACTAAAACTTTCTGCACCTTATAGGGTGGTGATTGCGAATTTGACGGTATTTCTGGAATAACTCTTAACATTTGATTATGAGGATCTGTTCCAAGCGAATTCGCTACATTCGCTCGTTGTTGTTGTTGTTGCTGTTGTTGCTGTGCAAGTAATTGTTGTTGTAACGCAACCGTATTTGCGGCTGCCATTGCATTTTGTCTTGCCTGCATTTGTAATTGATTGTAAGTTTGTTGTTGTTGTTGCTGTCTCTGTTGTTGCTGCTGTTGTTGGGCTGCTTGTAATTGATTTGCAGTTGCTGAATTCAAAGACCTTCGAGAAGGAGGAGACAAATCAGTTACTTCCAGTGTTCCATTTAATAAACTTGTAGAAGTAGTGGTAGGTACTTGTAGTAATGGTAGTTGTGATGCAGGAGAGAGCGGTTCTATGCTTGTACTAGAAATGGTCGAACATATAACGCTCTTTTGTCTTGCATTTATAGGATTTAAATTGGATGGGGATGAATTATATTTGGTGGTATTATTTGAATTTGCAAAGGATATACTAATTTCCGGATTTTGAGGAAACACATTTGAAAATCCGGTGAAGTTTTTATTATTATTACTATTTTTATTTAAGTAATTTTGAGATTGATTTGATAAAACATTTGATTGAGTTGAATTTGAAAATGTATTTGATGTGTTTTTTGAAGAAATATTTTGTGTTATATAAGTGGACATTGCTGGATTTAACAATACTTTACGAACAAGTTCATCTAAATGAGAGTTTTCTAGTAATAAATCCAAATTACTACTATTATTATTATTTGTATTATTATTTCCGCCAATAATATTATTGTTATTATTATTTATATAATTGTTATTATTATGATTATTATTATTATTATTTATATAATTGTTATTATTATTTATATAATTGCTATTATTATTGTTAATATTATTCTTATTATTATTATTATTGTTATTATTATTGTTATTATTATTGTTATTATTACTATTGTTATTATTATTATTGTTATTATTATCACCATTACTTACACTGCTTGTACTACTTGCACTGCTACTTCTACTATTGCCAGAGCTATTATAATTAATTACATATGTCAGATGATGTGGTCGTTTAACAGGTAGTAATGATGGTATATTATCCAATTTATTTTTATTCAATATATTTTGTACATTTTCATTTTCATTATATTTAGTATAGTTTATGTTGTTATTGTTAATATTATTATTATTATTATTTACAAGATCATTGTTTAAAATGAAGTGTTTCTTTTGTAATTCTGTTGTAATAGGTGGTGAAATTAAAGCTGGATTTGATACAATTGTTGAAATTGAATTATTTTCGTTATTATTGAAAAAAGGATTTTTTAAGGAAGGATTATTTTCACTTGAAAAAGTATTTGTTGTTGCTGACAAAGAGCGTTGTAGAGTTGCCATACTAGTATTATCAGTAGAATTCGACCTAGAAACATTATAACGCAAAATTGGAGAAATACAATTTTTCTCATTGATAGTATATTTGATTAATATAAACTTTTATTTACAAAAGGTCTTTTTGACAAATAGATAAACTACCATTTCATTTAATTGATATGAAAATCAACTTAGCTTTCCGTTTGACCTTCAATAATTATCTGAGCGTTAAATTTACTTTTCCGAAATTAAATTTCATCAGGCATACTAAATAAGTAAATATGTATATATGTATAAAAATTGTATGTATGCACACGTGTGCAAACGAACATTAAATTAGTAGCCATAAAACATGAATAAATAATTATATAATTCTTAATTGATTGCACACGCATAATGTATCTAGGTAATTAGAGATTTAGTACATAGAACTTCTCCAAATTTTAATTTAAGAAATATTTTTAAGTTTATTATACTACTTTCATTTTGATTATCAAAAATAAAATTTAAGAAATTATAAGGATATAATAAAGTCACAACATATTATATACAATATATTTTTAGTTTAAAGTTACATCAATTTAATTTTTAATTATTTAGTTAAAATACTGAACTAATTACTTTGTTTCTACTACTTTAATATTGTAAATTAATTAGTTAAATTAATTAAA
This sequence comes from Argyra leucocephala, assembly GCA_963942445.1. Classification (NCBI taxonomy): domain Eukaryota; kingdom Metazoa; phylum Arthropoda; class Insecta; order Diptera; family Dolichopodidae; genus Argyra; species Argyra leucocephala. The sequence goes on from OZ012681.1 coordinate 107,389,553, forward strand.
TAAGCATTTCAAAACCATTAAATATGCGTGCACGAAAACAAAAATATAAAACAATAAGAGTAAATAAAGAAAGACTATTAAATATATGAAATAAAAAATGTTCAATAGATTTTAGAAGATAAATTATAAAATTATAATTCAATTTAAAAAAAAAACTCATGCATAGTTTTGCAAGGTATAATAACTTTTTTATCAAAAAATAAAAATTTAAATCGACAAAGTAAATTTAACAGCATACTATAATGACAAATATTATAGTAAAAACTTATAATATGAAATTTAAATTTTAGGAGAGAGCAAAAATAAAAAAAAAATATAATTAAAAAGAAGATAGAAATAATTCGTAAACTACACAAAATATAATGCTTAAATAAATTAAGACTAAATTTACCATATCAAAATAAAAATTTTAATGTACAAAATTATAAAATATAAATAAATTAGGATAAAATACATGTAAATACTAGGACCAAATAAAATATGTACATACATATTAATATATACTTAATAAAGCTATATTATATAGGTGTATATATATAATTATCCGAAATAATTTATTTTTAATTTTTGATAATCGGATTTACTTGTAATGTAATTAGTTTTTGTTCAAATCATAAGCTAACATTTTTTTTAATTTTCTTTTAAGTAGAAACAATAACTATAGTGAAAATAAATTTGACTTTTTTCAATTAAAACTAATAGATTACTCAACATAATAACAACAGATATATAATGAAAAATGTATCTTTCTATTACAAAAAATGATGTAGGTCAAATATGCACCAAATTTGAATTCTTATACAATTTCTTACTTTATTTTTATATGAGTTTAAAAAAAATAATTTGAGTTTCAATAATGTACTCAACCATGCAATCAGAATTGAATTTGAAAATTTGAATCCAACAACAATTTCAGGTCAGGTAGTACAGGTTCTTTTTATTATTTATCAAAAATTGGTCATTACAACAATTATTGTTATAAAAATAAGAGACCTTAATTGGAAAATAAGAAAATGTTATTTATGAATTTGTCTTGCCGATGGATAAATTCATCCACAAATTTAAATCAAATCAGTTCAAAAATCAAAATAAAAAAATCAGACCAAAAATATAAATAGTTACATATTTAAATTAAAACAATTTTTTATTATTTTTTTTTGTATTATTTTTCTATAAATGATGTGGTAAATTCAGTTGTTCATTATGGATTTATTTTATATTCAGGGCAACTCTACAATATTTCAATTATTTAATTACCTCCACCAAATGATATTTTATTTATATCCGTAAATCAATTTTTTATTTAAATAATCTGGTCTAGGAAACTAGCGTGGCTCATAAAAAATTATTACATATTTGAAAATAAAATGCAACAGTATTCACGAATATTTGAGTCGTTAATTCAAAATTTAATTTGAAAAAAATTAATAAATTTGATACACATATCATTTGTCATTTGAAGGGATTACAGGATAATGAAAAATAATAATTTTAAAAATGTATTAAAACTGTTTTGTGTAAATTGTATAAAAAATTAATTACTATTTTTTAATATACATTTATGATTAATATAAAGTAACTAACAACATAAATTTACTTTTATATGATCATTTCTTTAATATATCGTATTTGTTTTATATTTTTTTATGCAAATACTCATACTACATATATTGTTAAATAAAAAGTGTTAAATATATGCGAAATAAAAGAATATTTCTTGTTTATGTGAAAATACATAAGTTTTAGAATCTAAATAATGAAATATAATAATACATAATAACAATAAATTATTAGTTTCGTTCGAACAAGTTTAAAGTATAAGACGTATAACGATATAAAAAAAATTAATTATGAATCTCTCTCTCCTAAACATCACCTAAATTGGGTGTATTATAATAAAATATTATAATGTATAACCGAATTTTTTTTTGAAATAATCAATTTAGTTTGACTACTTATACATACACTTCTTTCTTCTTTCTTTTAATTTTTTAACTTACATGTTATGAGCTTGACTTTGTGATCTAACCAAAGGTGGAGGTTGTTGCTGTTGTGGATGTTGCATTCCTGCCATTTGTAATCCATTAGCATAGTTATATTGTTGTCGATTTGATAACAGACTTTGCATTGTTTGATTACGTCCTGCAGCATATCCTCGTTGATTTTGTTGTTGTTGTGCCTAAAATTTTTATTATGAAAATAAAGTTATATCTAGATTTCAAAATTATTTGAATTTAAACAAATTAATAGATAACTAAATTAAAAAAAAGTTATTGCTAAAGTTTTGATTTTAAATTACGTTTATTTAAAAATTTCATTTATATTGAAGAATTAAATACAGGTAAAATCAAAATATATTTATTATATATATACAAATACCTATGTATTTTTTTTATAGTATGTTCGTAAGTTGCTAGGATAACGTAATCTTAACATTATTAACAAATAACTTATTTTAATTTAAAACACCGTAAATGTATTTCAAATACGCGTACCATTAATTAAATATCATAATTTATAATAAAATATAAATTTTAAAATTCTTTTGCATACCTGGGCAGCCAGCAGTTGAGCAGTTTGTGCCTGCGATACTTGCGATAATAAAGCTGGATTAAGGCCCCAACCGTTTGTTAATGCCTAAAATCAATTTTAAGATAAATTTAAACTCAGTTTGTGACAAAAAAAAAGTTTACCAATAACATTGAATTCGATTTTAAGTTAAACTAAAGTTAAGCTTGAAAGCAAAAAAGTTTTTTTTCTGTTTATTTACTAGATTCAACACCAATAAATTTTAAAATTGAAACATATTTTAAAATCAAAGCATGATCAAACATTTTTGTATGTAAATGATTAAGATAATTAGCTATTTAAATGAGAAATTAACATTGTGTTCCCAAAATTAACAATCATTCAGTTCTGGTTTAAAAAATCTTTTAGAAAACAAAATTTTAAATTAAAGAAAAGAAAACGTATGCTTATAAATTTAAATAAATTTTTAAATAATTTTGTTCAAGTACATAAATTTCTAAATATTATTAGCATAAAAAAATAAAAATAACATTTACCTGTACTGCTGCTGCAGCACTCTGTTGAGCTGCAAATGCTGTTGCTGTATTTAGTCGCTGTTGTGCAGCAACTGCGTTAGGATTTTGTAATGCAGCTGCATTTTGATATGCTTTATTACGTATTTGATGCGCTAAATTATTTGCTGCTTGTGCTTGCTGTTGCTTTGCCAAATTTGGCATTACAGGAGCTTGTGTTATTTTTGGAGGTGGTCCAGATGGTTGTCTTGTCCAATTTACTGAATTACCAGGATTTTTCGAGGCAATCAATAAATTTGAATCTACAACTTTACTTGGCCAATAATCTTCAAACTCAGTTCCATTTGGGAAATAACTTTTAATATCTTTTAAACTAATAACAGCTACTGATTCACTTGAAAATAACTCGTTTCGTATACCTTGCACCTTACAACAAAACTTTAAATATGCTAAATCCCATCCAGATAAACAATCAGCTTTTTGTCTTAAATTATCAGTTTCACCTTCAAAATAAAATAGTGGTACAACTTGCTCATTATTTCTCACAGTGTATGGTACAACAGACTCTTTATTTATTCTAATAAAACCACAACGATCTGAAGGGCTTTTACTCCCTGATAATAATTTTCTATAACATATATCTAAGAATTGATAAAATTTTGTAGCATCACTTAATCGTACAACTAAATCCTTTAGAGTGAATAAATCTCGACCGAATTGAGCATCACAGTGTTTATGATTGATTTCATTTAACAAGCGACTTTCAGCCTCTGTTATAAAATAACTACGAACATAGGTACAACTACTATAAATATCCGGATGTAAGTAGGATAAATATTTGTTAAGTAATTTCATTTCAACCATTCTAACAGCACAATACTTTTCTCCTGATCTCGTTACATATGGTATGTAAATTTTTCCAAAAGTCGCCCAACCAAAATGTCCTTTTTGAGATTCTTCATCATTACATAATTTTTTGTCTGGATCTGGGCTAGTTGAAGAACTGTTTGTTGAATTAGTATTTACATTGTTTCCATTGGTGTTTGATGTTTGTGTGTTGCTTCCTGATGTTATTCCTGATGCTGAACTGTTGCCATTTTGATGTTGACTATTTTGCAAGCTTGGTATCGTTGGTGTTGTTGGGGTTCCTGGGTTATTAAATGGAATTTTACCATTTGATATTAGAGATCTCGTTGTTTTTCTTATTAAATAATTTAATATATTAGTTTGATTACCAGATAGTCCAGATATATTTTGTCCAGATGAAAGAGCAGCTGTGGCCATCTGTTGACGATTCACTGAAATTGTTTTTGAAATTAATAGTTGAAATAATTTGAATTGCATTGAAATGTATCAATAAAGATTTCAAAATTTTTACAATAGCTTCAAAAATATAAATAAACATTATTTTGCTTATTGTGCCAATTTGAAAATATATATATACCACGTGTATATGCACACATATTATATAAACTATACATCATTATGTATTTGATTATGCAGAATCAGTTTTTTATCAGAGTATGTCCACCTGCCTAACAATACATGATAATTCTAAGAATATGGCAAAATTACACATACAAAATTTCCATGAAAGAGTTTAGATAGTGTAGTGGGAGAACAACAAAAATTTTCTGTAATATATTTTAATTTAACTTTATGAAGGCCTTATGTTTAGTGCAGTCCACTTTCACTTTGATTCAGATTTTCATTTTTTTTTTCTCTTCTACATAGATGGCCACATATGTTGTCTGACTTGACCCTCCAAATTGATCTTACAGACCCACACAGTATATCTCAGAATGGTTTATTAAAAAAATAATGGAATAAGAATAAGAATATATAAAAGGACATTATTGTATTTTATTTTTGTACTGGTTGCTGGGAAAGAGATAGTTTGAGTTCACTAGTCTGACCACTTTTCCGTTCCGAAGCATATGAATGTATGTTACTTTTCCGTTCCGAAGCATATGAATGTAAATTATACTCAATCTTGGATCGTATGTAGACCTATAGAGACTAAACAGATTTTTACATGAGAAGTATGCTTTACAGTGACTTAACAAACCCAAAAATTTACGAACTTTTCACAATACCGAAAATGTAATGATTTCAAAGGACAGTTTGATTTATTCACATTTCTAGAATGTTTAGGTGTTCCAGTCCTGTATTTATATAGTTTTCTTGTTGAAACTGCTAAACAAGACAACTTTGAGTTTTGGGAGTATTACACTCGACTCTGTTCGGTTTACCTCATCAAAAGATGTTACCAGAGTACTATCATCCGAGAAGCTGTGGATTGGATTGAAAATAATTTGAATTGAATTGAATAAAATAAATTTCGGGCCGCTAAACCTTATTAGGTTTTTTAGGCAATATACCTTTTTTTTTAACAAGCATGTACATGAAACAATAAATTTAACAAATTACTTATAAATAAAAATTACAGAAACTTAAAAAAGAGTGAAAAGGAAGTAACAATAATGAATAACCAAAAAAAAAATGTAATTATTAAAAATACTTAAAAGGTTAATTATATGACTTAATGTAAAAAATAAACAAATAGTTATAGTAAATGTAAGAAAATAAAGGAAACATATAGGGAAAAAAAGAATAATATAAATAACAAACTACTATTTAGATTTGACCGAATATGTTGATGTGTTTGGTGAATTGAGTAATACGATCCAGTGACTGCGCAGTGTCCTCCGCGAGAGTGTTTAACCTCCGGATACCATGTAAACTCCTTGCATTTCAGTAACGCGGACAGGCCTCGAAAATGTGCTGAACACTGACTGACGTCCGGCCTACACAGGAACATGTAGGTAGAGTTCTGGTTGGTCTGTCAAATATGTACTTATGCGTCAGTCGCGGATGTCCTATTCTCAGTCTTGTAATTATACATCCGTTCTTTCGGTTTACAGAATCAATGCTTTTACAGTCTATACAGCAAATTTATTAGTCGTGGGTTCGTTATTCCATCTATCTTCATATGCGTGTGAAACATTTTTTTAATCAATCCTCTATCTGGATCAGCATCCATATCTGTAGCATTTTAACAAGTTTATCAGCTTGCTCATTGCCAGTGATATTGGTGTGGCCTGGTAGCCAAAAAATAACGGTGCATAAGCTTTTGGATCCTTAGAATAGTTGAATGTATTACGGTGAGTGATGAAAAACCTTATATACTACTCTGGGAATCGGTACAAATTATGTACTTTCCCTTTGGTTGAGTTAACGACACTTTCACTATTGCATACAGTTCTGCTGAGAAGATATTGGTTTCGTCCTTTACTAGAAAGGAGAATTTGTCTTGCCTGCATTTAAAGGCGCATCCACATTTATAATTAATGTTCGAGACGAGTATTTTAGATCTGTCTGTGTATATTTGCGTATAGTTTTTGTATTTGGAGAAGATCATTAATAGAAATTAGAAATAGAGTTGAGGGATGAATAGAGCCTTGATAAAACACCAGCACTGAATTGTCAACTGAAACTCAAATTATAAATTATATTTAGTATGAAATTTTTATAATACAGCACTATACTGAAGCCCATAAAAGTCAAAGACTTTGAAATATCGAAAACGACAACAGCAGCCTTACCAGATTGGTTACAAAATACATTTAGCTTTGGCAGGGCAAGTTATGACATCACCATTGAGACGACAGACTCAACTAAAAATTACTATCACACAACAATGTGTATTTCGTCTATTACTTGCAGACATCTAATTTCTTATACTCAACTTAGAAAGATTTCATAAGTTCTTGTTCAAACAAAAGGTTTGTTGTTAAATATAGTTATAGGACAGGTCTATAGGCCTACAAATATATTTGTAGAAAAAAAAATGTGCTAATGAGTGACGTAGACAATTTCTAGTTTTCTCTAACTGGGCATTCGCCGGTTTGTACTCTGTTTCATTTTTGGCATCTCTATTCATTTTGAATAAATTACAATAACATATAACATGTAACATGAAAATGTTAGGCGAACATATTTCTGCGCCTATTTGGGTCTGGAGAGGTTAATTTATTATTTATTTACTATTCCAATTCTAAATTTTAAAATTATCATTTAAAAACTTAACTTTGCTTATATGAATATTCATACATACTCATATGTAAGAAAACACGAAAAAAAAAACTTGTCTTTTTCTATATTTCTATTCATTAACAAAAAAAAGTTTATAAGCATATACCTATGTATGTATGAGTTATAATCAGTAAAATAAAAGTTTAAAAAATATGTACATTTGAATGTATGCATGTATTTTAAGGTAAATATTGTATTTATAATATGTATATAAATACACATCAGTTATTATACCGCTATATATAATATCAACCAAGTACCTACTTATTAAAATCTTATGAAGAGGCCCCGATTAAATAGTTTGCCTCACTTATAAACTGTCTGTGAATTTGAGGTTATTTTTAGTAATTTTGGTTTAGATATAGAAAATAAATTGGATTTTTTTTTTGTTCAATAAACGACCAACATTATGTTTGTCAGAATGTTAATTAAAAAATAAATATATAATTAGAAAATTTTCTCCTTGTGTTAGAAAAATAATTTGGTTTACCTGAAGATCCTGCATTAGCTTGAAAATTTTTATAAAAAATTCTAGTAGAGGTTTTGCATTAAAATTAAATTTATAAAATATAACATTTTTATTTTGAAACTTACCAATTTGTTGTTGTTGCGCAGCTTGTTTTGCCAATGCTAATCTCTGTTGTTCAAGCATTTTGGCCGCCATTTCTGCAATTTCGGCCTCATCATGTCGTTCTTGTTTAATAGTAGTATTATTTCCACCATTGGATGTTGTATTATTTCCATTACTATTGGATGCTGCTGGGATTGTAGATAATGTTGTACCTGGTGGTAACTGATGACCATCCGCTCCCGTCACTGATGTTATTGTCAGAGTAGGAACTGCTATTGCCGAAGACATTTTATAAACTTATCTACAGCTATTTTGTTTATATTTACTTAAATAATTATGTTAATTATTTATTTTTTTATATATATTATTTATTAATAAAAATGTAGCTTATGATTGTTTTGATTCTAATTTATAAGCACTTGACACTTGACAGTAGAATTTCAGTTAACTTTGATAATATGAACATCATAACTACTGTTTTGTATATTATTTATATTTTAATATAAATTTTTCTTTTTATTTATTAGTAGTTATGGAAATTTTTCTATCCATGGTGAAAAATTTCCCCAGTCACTGCTCTGCTGTATTAAAATTCCGTTATAAAATTTATATCACAATTAATAAAAATTATTTTATTATAGGTTATGATGTTTGGTTGAGCTTAAAATATGTACATATATTTAGTTTAGTTGGCTTGAAAACACTGATATCCAAAAAACAAATTTTTTATTTGTTTTGTTTTAAACTCAAGAATTTATTTTTTTAATTTTGGAATTAATAAACAAGAGATCCACATATATATATATGTATGTAAATATATTTATTTGAATAAAATGAAAATTCACTTCAGCTTCATTATTTTTTCTTTTATTTTAGCATTAAATATTAGTAATTCAGAGATAATCTTAAAATCTTTTAAAACATAAACATTTATACATACATATATGTACGTATATTTATATAATAAAATTGATACAAAATTTCAGTATTAATATTTCAAAATTTAATTTTACATTAAAATACAATTTAAAAAAAAAATAGAAGAAATCTAATTATATTAGGTTTTTAATTATATCGTTAGACTGCGCCCGATATTTATTAACACTAAAGAAATGGATTTAAACTGATTCACTGATATTCACACACTAAAAAAAGAAATCACAAATGCATATTAAAAGGCCCCTTTCAAAGCAAAAATATAAGGCAAAAAAAAACAAAAAGAAAATTTATGTATACAGAAAAAATAAAAATATTCCCCTCTTTTTTTCTGTATGAGTGTGAAAATCTTGTATATAAATATTATATACTTCTATTTTTATAGTAAAAAAAATAAAGTATATAGGTATTATTACAGCTCCAGCTACAGATCTGGTATTTAGTTGTGTTTGTTTTATATATGTGCATGCAAATAAAATTAACTTAAAATTTTTTTTCTTTATTTATATTTAGTAAAATGCCTCCAAAAGCAAAAATTTTGTTATTTTGTAAAACAAAAATATGTTTTTGTTTACTTTTTTTTTTTCTATATATCCATCCGTGTATAATTCTCTCAAAACAAATACTCTTATAATTTTATATGCATCCATTCATACAAATCCAGAAATCTTTTCAAAATGTCAAAATAGGTACACCCGTACAATGTACAAAACACATATTTAAATCTACACTACATTCAATCATTTCATCTAGTATATAAAAACAAGGTTTATATACAAAAGAGAAAAATCCTATGATATTTTACTCTTTTATCTTTTGTAAATATATACAACTACACATTAAATTAATAAATACAAAACAATTAATTAATTACAATTTTTATTATATAAGTAACTTAGTAACATATGGAATTTGTAGTAAATAAACTTGTGTTTTTATTTTTTGTTTTCATTTATATAAATAGGTACCTAACTAAGCTTGCATTAAAATCTCAATAATCACATGGTTGATTGTGAAGTGACATATGTATGTACATATATATAGAAATATCATTCTCGCAGTAATTATAGTATATATACCTATCTATCTTTGTTCTTATATGTTTCGTATTATTATTATAATTTAGTAAATAAATAATAATATATATGTACCTATGTATGTAGAAAGGTAGGAAGGCAGTCATACACCTGTGCTCATTTCTTGTACATTTACTTTGTTTATCTCTTCTTTCATTTCTAAAATATAATTTATAAAAATAAAAATCAAAAATGAAATAACATAAAAATGTCAAACTATTATAATAAATATGGTTTATATTATTGCAGTAATTGTTGTGATAAAGCTAATGCATATAATATTTATTATTAATATGTAATAATGAATTTATAATGTTAATAACATTTTAAAGATGAAGAATTTTTTAAGGGAATCCAATTATTACATTTAATTAATAAACTCCCTCAGGACAGGACATAAATTCTTTTATATATAATATATGTACATATGTATGTACCTACATACTTTTTCAATCCTTATTAAATATACATAAGAGGTACGTACGTATATGATGTATGTAGGTATTGCATATGAAAACAATATTCCAATCCGATTCCATAAAACTATAATATATATATGTATATGGATATTCACATTATATATTTTTTGAATTTTTCCTTTAGATTATATTCTAATGCAAGGCCCTAACTTTTAGGTACAAGAATATTATTTTCTTGAAGCAAAATGCTGCTTACTTACTCTTTCCTACCCAAAAAGCAAAAATGTTAATACACACAGCCATCGATGCATATGGTAATACGTATATATGTATATGCATTTATTCTCCTTAAATAATATTATTTTAATATATATTCGAATAAGATAAGAAGGGTACACTTTTCTTTATTTATATACACGCCTGTGGATGGGTCTAAAAGTTTTACTTTAAAGGTTTTTTACTTTAAAAGAACCTGTCTGTATATATGTACATAAATAAATAATTGTAGGTATGTAATATTTATTATCATTTAAAATTAAAATTATTTTATAAAAAAAAAAAAATTATACACATATACATATGTATATAAGTACCTATAAATAAATAAATCCATGTATTCTTTTGGCACTAAAATATCCCAATGCACATTCCTATATATTTATTTATATTTTTAATTAACCGCATTGTTTTGTATAATAAATAATATGCATGAATGTAACCATATATGCATAACATAAGTAAAATATATACAGTACCTACCTAGGTAATTTTAACAATACATATTTTGAAAACATAGATAATAATTAAATTGAAATTAATAGACTTGATGCGATTTTAAGAAATTTAAATTTTTCAGTTAATTCATTTGAAGAAATGTTTATGTTTTTATTTCAAAAAACATTATACAATATACATAGGTACATACATATTAATACATATAATTGTGTATCATATTTTTTCAATTATTTATATTTTACTATTTAGGTACCTACTATATATATATTATGTATTATATTTAAATAGCAATTAACAATTAAGTTTTTATCTTTTCCTCTATTTGACGATTTTCAAAATTTTTACTATTTCAAAAACAAGTGCCATTATAACTATGTATAGATAATATTATGTATGGATGATGTACATATATAAACCTTATATAGAATAATTTTATTTTCTTATATGGATTAAAACAATATTCCTAGTGGAAACAAAAATAGTAAATTTTATAAAACAAAATTACGTTACGTCAAATTATACATATAGATATAATGTAGTTATGTATCTAAATATATGAAATATATGTATGTTTATATAAAAAAAATAATGCAATGTTCATCATAGCAACTAAAAAAAAAAAAAAAAAAATTATTTTAATTTCAATTTCGTCAAAGTAGAAGAAGCATAGTACAATCCATGAATCCAAATTCCAAACCAGTTTATGCCATGATAATATTATAGATATAGCATGTGGCATGGAATTGTGGCAATATTAAATGAAAATATTATATTTATGCGGGGCCTTTCTTTAGCCTGAAGTTTCTACCATGTTTTTTTTTTTTTTTTTATTGTTCTTTTGTACATTTTTAATGGGAATTTCCGTTGAATATTTTATTATTCCAATATATATATGTATGTAGTAAAATGTATTTAATATATGTATGAGTGAGTGTAAATAAATCCACGTATGTCTATTGGTATTAGTTTTATCTTTTATATACCTTTTGAATCCATATATTATATATTTACATAAATCTAAGAGAAATTTTTCGATATATGTATATAGATTAATAAATCATACACTTTTTGAAGTTTTATGCAGATGGGTAAGTACCTACATAATATTTAGAATTAAATTTTAAATTAGCAATGGATAAATAATTATTATTGTACGTATTATTAAACATTCGAGAAACTATTATTATATGCCGTAATAAAGTTACTATGCAACTACGTACATGGACGTCGTAATAAAGTAATTAACTGCGCGTACTGATTCTCATTTAGAGTAGAATTGATAATAATACAATACAATGGACTCTGCAGAAACTGTATACTTTATATCTGCGCTCGCATCGAATTTCATAATATGTACTTCGTGTTAACATTATAAACATCAAACTATTTATTTAGATTTTATGGTATTGAACTGATACATATATAAATAACTTTGAGATAGTTTAGGAATTTATCTATGATGTATGTATGTACCTTGAAATAAAAATCAACCGTACAAATAACATTGATGTTGAAATAAGGCGTTGGGTTACCCTCGAAAACTGCTATATGGTTCGAACGCGAGAACAAAACCAAAAAAAGTAAACATTCGCTTTGTATTTTCGAAAGAAAAGTTCTTCATCAAATTTATGATCCTGTGTCTGATGTTGGGTTTCGGAGAAGCAGATATAAGGCCAAATTACATGAACTATTCAACGATATGGGCTTAACTAAAAAGGTTTAACTAAGACGCCTTCACTTGCTAGGCCATATAAGAGTGTAAGAAAGAAAATATTTCTGCTAAAAAAAATACAAGCCTTGACGAACGTCTCGTCAAGAGATATTACAACTTCATTGGGTAAATGAAATATATAATATTATATTTCCAAAACTATATCATATTTGCAATACATCATAACATAACTACTATTACGCAAATTTGGCTACTCCTGGGAATTGAATTTTGAATGAAAGATTTAACTAGGCAATATGATGCTGTACTACTAGTAGGGAATGAAGATGATATGCAAAGATTATTATTTAGGTTTAGCGAAACTGGTAAATTGTACAACATATGGAGGTATCTACAATAAAAACCAAATCTATGACTATTTCGAAGGATCCCAACAGATGTAAATTATCCATTAACAATCATATAGTTGAGCAAGTGCTTAATTCTAAATATCTGGACGTAAATATCACAGAAACAAAAGCCCAAGCAGGAAATCCGCAGCCATTTCAGCCATCTCCGAGATGGAGAAACAAATACATGCTAATAAAAGCCAAACACGATTATACAAAAGCTGTATTCGACCCATACTAACATACGCTATTGAAACAACCGCGGGCACATCTAAATCAAAACAGAAAATGCGAACTTTAGGCAAATATGTGAATACAAATTAAGAGATAAGAAACGTAGCAACTATATCAGAACCGCATGCGAAAAATATTGTCCATTGGAGTCGAAATAAACGACGAAACTGGAGAGACTATGTAAATAAAATGGCAGAAGATCGACTGGTGAAGGTAGTAATGAATGGCCAAATCAATGTCACACGTCTGCCAGGAAGACCTAAAAAAGATGGTATGAATGCTGGACATCACCATAACAAAATTGAAGAGAAAAATATTTATATTGAAAAAATCAGGCTCTAAATGCCTATATTTAATGAAGAAGAAGAAGGCATAGCTCCGAGTTATGTTATTTTCTCCTCCAATACATTATAGAAATATATTACATATTTACATATCCATAATATGTCCAATATTCCAATGTAATTTTAAATATAACAAAAACACTATAACTACCTACATCTTTTCATCATTTCTAAAATTTTAATTATCACAAACTAGCTCGACTTTGAAATTTATATGTAAGAAGTCTTAGGTACTCAAATAATAAAATATATAGGTACATATGTAAATCGACAAGGCAAACATATGGGATTGTCAATTCTGTGTATAGTATAGAGTACATCTAGTTCATACATATTCTATCCAAAATTTTACTACCACATTATTTGAATAAAATTTTTGTTTCTGTGTTAGAGAAAAGTTTTTTTTTTGTTTTTGTAAAGATATATTTTTATTTATAAATTCAATGGATAGTGTAATACGAATTAAAATGAGTATATGTACATATATATAATTCTTAAACAATATGTTTACATATATTATAAAATGTTCATATTATAATGATCTACAATGACTGTACGTATAAATAAATTTCATATGAAGATATATAATTTCAATATTCAATATATATATAAATGTAATGTAGGTATGTATACATATAATATATTCATGCAAAAAAATTAACGTTGGCATTTGGTACATTCTTCAATATGATGAGGAGAGAGTGGGAGGGGGGGGGGGGGTGACATACGATAACACGTATCTTATTAATATTAGAAGTAGATATCACGTTTTGTGCTCGGTGCTGACATTCAATTTTAAATTAACCGAAAAAAAATAAATTCTATGTACAAAACAAAGTAGATGGACATATATTGACCAAACCGACTGCAATTTTGAATTCGTATATAAACATATATTTAATAATAGTTAGCGTTGGAAAAAATTTAGTTCAACATATTAGATTCAATATGCACCAAACTCTCAGGTAAATAAATATATTACTTATATACATAATAGGTTTGTTCAGTAAACTGTTCTAGATCGATCAGAGTTAAAGAACAACACTTTTTTGTGTTTAGTTAATTGAACTTTTTTGTCCATAGTTTCTGATTGATGCTCAGTAGATTGTCCCAGAACAGTTCTGGACGATTCTGTTTTCAACCTAGTGAACAAACATAATTGTGTTAACTATTTTTTTTTTAATAAAAAAAAAGTTGAAATTCTGCCTTTGTTTTCAGCCAACTAACTGAAATACAGCTACGTGTGTTTTAGAACTGCCATTACCGACAACATATATGACATATTATATATTTATTATACATATATCTAATATAATTTAAATACATATATTTGATTTTATTATTTTATTTAATGCTTCATTTAAATCTTTATATCAGTAAAATATATTATAAAAATATATTTTATAATTAATTGAATTAGATTTACGTACCTACACACCCGCAATATATTTGTTTTTACAGAACATTTCAAAAATTAAATTCAAACCGATACTTTAAAACCCGTTTTTTTTGCTCAAATAAATTACATATAATTTTATTCATAAATTTACTTTTTTTTATCAGCAGCGTCTGTAATTAATTTTTATTGTCAGGACGAAAATTTTATGTACATACATATAATATAGGTTCCTCTATTTGTATTTATATACATTACCTTATTTATTTATTTTTTATAAATAATAAAGATATATTAATGACTAAACCTTTTAGATTGACTTCTTTCAATATGGTATCTTTTGAAATGATTTTGTTGAACTAAAAATCGATTAGATTTTCATGTTTATTTATGATGTTAAAGATAATGTTTAAATTTCAGGACGATATCTATTAGCTTTTAAAATACCTTTTTAATATTTATACTTATCTACATATTATCTGGTATCTCTTTATCTGTGAATGCAGGACGTTTAGAATTAGAAAGCATTTATGTCAAAAGAAAGATTAGTATCATTTTACATACATATTACATATATATACCTATGTAACGTCCATACAAAATAACATTATGTACATCAAATATTTTACCGGTACACAAAAATAATGTACGTAAGTACGTTAGGAAAATTTTAGATACCAACCAAGCCATTTTATATATTTATACTGCATATTTTAGTAGATAGGTACATAAATGTATGAACAGATGCATCGTGATCTGAATCTTATATTGTTATACATAGGATTTAACCACCACGCAAGCATAGATATTGTATCGATATTTTGTTTTTTGTTTTGTTCCTCTATAATATATAAAACTAAATATGTATCTAGTATGTACATACCTAATTCTAATTAGATTTTTGAATTTTAAATAAAGAAAGTTTACTTTAGTTGTTCGTTCACAAAATTATTATATCCCAAGATCTTTTGAATTTTACAAAATTATAATGTATAGAAGGAGAAATAATTCCTCAGCAAAAATGTAAAAAGCTGGGCAATAACTGAAAAGGAGGTTTTTGCAAAAAAAAAAATATATATATATATTTATATATAAATATACATAATATTGAAAAGGTATATTATAGTTTACTTTGCATGTATGTATGTATTATATATAAAATATATATATTATATAGGGTTTATATTCTAAGGGTTGAAAGAAGTGTGTCTAAGGGTAGAGAGAACACAGTGATGGACCTTTAGCTATGATTCAATGTGTTTGATAAAGTAAAAATAACTTATTTATTCATACATGCGTACTCCATTGAATTATTCAAAAAAATAAAAATATTATTGAATATTAGATATAAGTAGGAAGAATCCTTTGACATAACCTAAGAATCAATAAGGAAAAATCTTTGCTGTTAA
Organism: Argyra leucocephala; assembly: GCA_963942445.1. Taxonomy (NCBI): domain Eukaryota; kingdom Metazoa; phylum Arthropoda; class Insecta; order Diptera; family Dolichopodidae; genus Argyra; species Argyra leucocephala. Next base: position 107,405,870 of record OZ012681.1, read on the forward strand.
AAACCCGGTATTTCGGAATAGCTGTAAAATTTTTTGATTTTCTAATCAAATTTTTAATTAAGGTATTAACTATATGTATTGTTTTATTTTGAATTTGTTAAGCAATCAACAGAATAAAGACTGGTGACGTATGCTCTTACCTCAGTAATGTACATTACCACATGCCAATAAGGTATGAAGTGCCGTATATTATTATATTTACATACAGACTATAGTATTATTTCAGAAAATTGTTTTAAGTTTATATAATACTAAGAAATGGCCGACGTACATGATAATATAACTTATTATCATGTTATATAACTTATGATTATGTTATTTACACCCGAGTAATTCGACCCGGTTGCTAACAAGAACACAAAAAGAAATTTTCTAAAACTTATTAAAAATAACTTTTATATTATATTATATATTAAAACTAAAATTCAATTCAATTCAATTTAATATTGATTTTATAGAACAGAAATAACTATTTAATTACATAGAAGAATTATGTGTACACTGAATAATATAAGAGAATATACATAGGTATGTACATAAAATAAAATAAATAATTTTCTTCACAATATAAGTAGGTACAATTCGATTACGATTATTAAGAATCTGTAATTATTTATTTTTAAACATTTTAATAATAAAACAATTATTAAAAGGTTGTAGGCATGTACAATATATCTCTATATAGGTAGAGCATTACTGCATGGAACCTGTGAGCTTCTATAAAACTTTTAATGATTTAGAACTTTGAAAATTGCTTTTCATATATATGCCTATAAATGATATGTTCGATTCCTAATAAAATATAAATGTTCTATTGGTGTTTTTCGGCCTGGTCAATTTGTCATTGGCATAAAATAAATGACAAAAAATAATTTTAGATTAGGTATTATTTTTATAGGTATGGGTGTTACCGGGAGAAACCGATTTTAGTTTTATATTCAATTTAATTGAATAGAAGCTAGAATTACTTAGATTAGAGCTTACAATTTATTTTTGGCCTAGTGGCTTACATTTTTTTTTTAAAAATATCCTTGAAGCTTAACTTTTTTTTCGTTTTAAAATAACAATTGCCCATGCGTTTTGTATTTTCGTATGGGTTTGAAGGAGAAGATATAACGCTAAATTAAGTCAGTTGTTTAACGCGTGAACCTAGCCAATATCGACTACTTTATGAGTATGTAAAATAATAATTCAAAAACATATTAACAATCTATGATGTTCATTAAAATATGCAAAAAAAAAAAATTCAAAATGAATACAACATACTACAAAAGGTTGTATAATTCAAAACATACAATTCAATTTCTATATAATAGTTATAAATAGCGGGTTCAAGGTTGAAAGTATCCAACCATACCATATAAATCCAATCGTTGAAGTTGTAAAATTAATAATCCAACGATTGTTTAACGGTAGTACAATATATACAAATCGATGCAATCGCCACAAAACCTGATCATATCGTTTAATTGCCGCTAATAATATAGTTAATTTTTATAATGGTAAATAAGCAAAAATCCATAATAGTTAGATATGTGTAGACAAAATTGAAGTAACATATATATGTAACTTAAGTTGAACCAATCTCATTAATATGGTACCTATTCAGAATCTTTCATCTTCTTTTAATTTTCTGTTTTCTTTTTCTATAAATACGATATTTTACTTTCTTTTCCAATACTATCTATATATAGATCTGTCGGTATCAGAGAATATCATAAATATCTATGTTTTTTGTTTCGTATATGTTATTTTTTAAGTTGATAATATTGAAAATATCAAATGATTTTTACCTTGCTAAATTTCCGTATTTTAGAAAGGTTTCTTTAATTCGAATGTATTGATAATTCTTGTTTAAATTATTGATCCGGATTAGAGGGAACTTTACTGTATGCATAAATGTACATATTGGATATTATATTGTATGCTTAAAACAAAAACTATTTTCAAAATAAAATTTATGATATAATATATATACTTTTAATTTATTTGATAATAAATTTTGTTTTAGATTAGGTAATATCATTGATGTTACCGATAGAAGCCGATTTTAATTATATTCAATTTAATTGAAGAGAAACCAAATATTAGTTATATTGAAGTTTACAATTTAATTTTATTCCTAGTGGTTTATAGTTATAGTTTTATCTAACTTTTTATGTTAAATAATTATACTTAAGACGTAGATTATTACAATTTAGGTAAGATTAGGAATAATCTGTTTGGAAAGAAAGAACTATAATTAAGGTTAAGGAATCGCAAGGGCAACGCATTCTTTTTTTTAACAAATTCGTTTTTTTTACATACAATCAAGTAAAGTAAAAAAAATCAAAATAATTTATTTATCAATTTCAGAATGTTCCAAAAGTTAATATAAAATTTATAATATTATATACATATGTTTTCAAAGTTTTGTAATGATATGATGTATCATAAAATCATTTCATTTGCTCATTTTTCCGTCTACGCAATAAGATTTAATTAAATAAGTAAAACATGTTTACCAGCTACAGGTCATTAACAAATTTTTTTATAAACATTATCTTTATTATATTCATATGACAGAAAATTTAAATTATCTCTAATCAAAGTCGGCACAACTATAGTTCTTGGACAGAACTAGATAATCCTAAATACAGCTATTACCGGTAACATATATATTTTATATTTTATATACTGTGCAATGTACATGAATATGAAATTTCTGATAGTTGAATTTGGTTACTATGCATATATATAGTGCACATCGTATAATTTTTAGGCTATCTATTATTTGACTACATAGCTTATATTGAAAGACACTGAAAAATGAATGTTTTATGTTTTATATTGATAGCTTAGACAATGCATCCATATTCTATTCCATTCCAAAAATATAATATTACTTTATATCAAATCAGGTAATAAATTTTGTGTGTGGATATGTGTGTATGTATGAATGTATTTCTACTATAGTTTTCCATTTTGAATAATTTTTTTGTTTACTTATGCACAACACTATGGGTATTATAATACATACTATTTTTATATCAACAAAATATTGAAAGCGAGGCCTCGAATTAGGTTAATAGAAAAAAAAACAAAATAATGGAATTAATATTCGTTATTCTACTGCACGAAGGTTAGTATCGTATCGTATTGTTCATTTCATGTTGCTGCTCATTATAACATTATATTTTTGAAAAATGTTTTGATGATTGCCAGCTGTTTGTAATATTAAAATAATTTCAAATCAAAAACTTATTTTTAATGTTCAGAATAGCTATCTATAGAATTTAATTTTATAATAGTTTTTGTAAATTATCAATAGAAATTGTATGTATTTGTTTATATTCATCTACGTATATACATATGTATACTTATATAAATATTATAAAATTCTATTATTTAGTAATTATATTAGCTACAATATTATATACATATATACATAATTAATTCAATATTGTTATAATGAAGAAAATAATTACAATTACAACAACTATGTATATGAGTGTACGCCACAATTACGCCATATTGAAAGCGTTATATAACATTTTATTGTTTATAATTTAGACAAAATTTTAATATATATCTACCTATACATAATTTAATCCCAATGAAGGAACCGACACTACCTAATAACTTTTGTTCCGCTATTGTAAGAATATGGCATCCTTAACAGTTTCAAATATTTTTTCTCAACATCTAAAAATTGATGTACGTGTGTATATAGAATAGTGAACACCATCTTATCTCATAGCTACTATTGTAATTGTACCAAAATAAAATTTGTATATATATATAAATATATATTTATATATAATTTATATATAAATATATATATATGTACATATCTAAAGTTATAGGAACTTTGCAAAAATAAATTAAATTTTTGAAAATATATATGGTTAACATCACATATACATACATATATAAATAATAAATATGTATAATATATTTAATTTATATATGGGCTCGTATTACACACGCTTCTACACAACAAAAATTTTGTATGCGGGTATATATTCAATACAATATATTATATATAAAGTATATGTTTGCGGATTGTGGGATATTAAGTTCAATTATTAAGTTAGGGGCACTGTTTAAAAAGCACTAGAGATATAATTAGATTCATACATATTTCTATATAAATTAAGATTTTTTTTATTAAGATCCTGTTGAAATTTTTTAGAATAAAATCCAATCTATCTTATCGAATATCCATTATTAACAGCTTCTATACACATATGTTATTAATGAAAAATAGTTAGGTAACTTGAAGAATTTCGGAACTGAGATTGAGATGACAATTATTAAGAAACTCGATTATTTCGATTTGAATTTGATACAAAGTTTTCTTTTACTAATAATTTTCTTTGTTTGCAAATATAGATATTGCGGACACAATATAAATTCTATGTCAGTGCTTGCGAGACTAACTAAATGAATATCATTTATTCTTACATAATCTTTACAATTTAATTGTGTATAATTTTATCTGAACTTATATTAATTTCGTTAGTCTAGTAGATGTAGAGTGTATATCAAATCAATGTAAATAACGGTGAAGCACTCCACCCGTTTTCTAAGTAGGTTACATATTATATGTATATATATTCAAGGATGAAATACATAATATCATAATTATACAGTGTTTGATGTACCACAATGGATCTTTTTGGGCTAAGTATGTCGATTTTCTAGCAGCCAACTTATACATATGTTTAATGTTTAACATGCCACCAGTTCTAATAGCTTATTGACTCTTTATTGCAGTTTCTTTAAGTACTAAAAGAGTTGAATCCTCCATCCATCAATATCTAAGTTAGATTGGAACAGTCAGATGTAAATTGAAGTTTTTATGGGGTCTGAATTTTAACAAGTATGTATATCCAAGCAATGTATATGTATGTACGTATACAGATCTAATCATTGTATCTATACAATTCAATTTAGAAAAGCAAAATCAGAGGTATCAGCAAAATTATGAAACAAAAAAAGAAAAATAAAATTCATTACCTCTTTATACTTTTCTATCTATCTACAAATGAACATAGTAAAATAATAATAATATAATATATTTTCATTCATTATATGTATATATAGTATATATACATAAATAATATGTATCCATGATAGCTGAATATATGTATAAATTTTTTGCAAGAAAAAAAATAATAAAAATTTCTCAATAAACATAGATCTTAGATATAAGAAAAAATTTACAAATTAAATTCTTGTTTTAAAAGTTAAAAAAAAACTTTAGTGGGTAAGGTAGCCAGCCACATTACTTTGGTAACAGAGGGTGGGTTCTTTCAGTTACTTTAGGATTTTATATGTACATACATACTTTTAAAATGTAGGATGGTTTGATTCAGTCATCTTTCAGACTATATAGTATACTTTTAAATATATGAAATACATTACAAGTACTAATAAATGTATATACATATGTACATTGTACTTTTAAAATAAATTAATATTATATCTGAATATTGAATTATAAAAAATTATTTTATAGGTTTTTATAATTTTGTTAAATAAAAATCTATAATTAAATGTTTATTCCATGCATACATATACAATACATACAGTATATTTTATATAAATGAAATTGAAATGGATGTACAATATATAATATGCATGGAATCATTGGAAATATCGAAACTATCATGCTTCATCCTCATAAATATTTATGTATGTAAGTAAGTACCAATAAAATAAAGTATGTTTATGTGAACAACATTGGAAATGGAACCTGAAGATGATGTAGATATGTAGATACATATTTGCTTTCTTTAATTTTCTTTGAAGGATTCCAAAAAAATGTTAGACATGTATGTGTATGTATGGATGTACATTCTTCATTATACTTTTAATAAGTTTAAAAAGGGAGTCGGTCCTTCTTACTCTTACTTATTCTTACATTATTAACTATGTATAGGTACTTTAAATTATTAATTAATAAAGAATAGCCATCTACTAGGATTAACTTATCGATACTTAAATTTGAAAGTTCAATTTTCACACATTTTCAACTACTACGTCCTGATGTATTAATTTAATTTCAGCTTCTTTCTTAATTTGGGGATAATTTATAATTAGCAAATTATATACAACATATATATGTACATACTACATACATACAATATAATAATAATATGTGCTTAAAAATGGCCTTCACAATAAAAAACATTTTCACAAAAAAATTGAACAGCTCTAAAAAAAAAAAAAAAATTACTGGCTAAAATATACTTATAGATAGATACCCCGACCTCGATACTAATCAACAATCATTATACCATGTATATAAATATATATGCACCCATAATATATACACACATTTATACATACATCTGTAAATAAATTATTTATTTATTTATAGATATTCATATATATACATATTTATATATAAATAATATTATATATATATATCTTTACATATTTATATATACCGACAGACAAAAATTATAAATATATAAGTAAAATGTAAAAAAAAAAAAATTAAAAAGATTAATGTTCATGCTGTGTGAGATAGATAGTGTTGCGTCACTACTGTACGTACGGGTATATTGAAAAACAGAAAAGAGGCCCCGGTTATATTGCTTTTTATAGCATGCTAACAATAATTTTAATATTTGATACCGAGCGAACAACGAAACGAATGATGACTTATGAGTTTTTTTTCTTTCTTTCTTTCTTATTATTGTTGCTGGATTTTCAATAAAGTTTCGGAGAAACAAAAACACAAAACAAAAAAACAAAACAAAACAAAACCAAAAAAAAAAAAAAACGATGGCAAAAAATAATAATAAAATGTTCGATGTCGTGAGTTGAGTTTGATTGAGAAAAAAAAAAAAAAAAGAATTTCACAAATTTTTAAATGGGGGGTTTCGCGGTGTTATATAAAACTTTTTCTTTCAGATAGATTTTGTATTTAGCGAGAAGAAAAAGTGAAAAACTGGTTTTTTTTTTTGGCATGATTCAATGTTGAACATAGTATAGTATATTCATTCATTTAAAATTTTATGTACATAAATATAAGTATGTAGGTACATACTATGCATATATTTATAACAAATATTATTTATTTATATTTAAATACCTACATAAGTATATAATAATGAAAACTATCCATATTGGAGGTACCTAACTATGTATGTAAGATGAAATTTTTGAAAACTTAATATTAATTATTTATTTATATATGAAATTTATTCATATACATACATACATATGTTATGCAGACATAACTTTGTAAACGGACCATTCTGATGAACTCAATAAAATTAGCACAAACTTTTTTATTTTTTGATAATATACTTACATATACATACATACTAGTATTAATTATAATTTAATAAGTTGTAAAATATTTTAATTATATTTCTTTAGTTCATAGTTAAAAAAATATTTTATAGGTATACCTACATATAGAATAAACATACGAAATTGAGCTGCCTCTACCTACCAACTTATCTGATCATAATTTCGTTTTTCTACTGAATTTAATACATTGGATACTTTGTACACGTATAAACTATATATACAATTACCTCTAGTTGATATTTTTTATTTTCTGAAAATATAATTTGAAAATCATCAAACCAGTGCTCATTATAACGAGATATGTATATACAAACAAATATATTATACAGCCGAACCCGGATAAATCCAAATCTTATTTACTCTTATCCGGATTTTGAAGTTAACCGAACCCCGGCGAATAAAGGAAACTTTTTATTCAATTATTTGGGAACCGAATAAATGCACAACTTAGTGAATTTATTCGGGATCCAAATATATTAAAACAATATCATTAATTTGACAAGCATACAGATGTCAATGATATTTTCAGTGCCAGCAAGGAATTATCGGGGTGAAATTGTATATGTACAAAGATTCGAAAAAGATTTGGGGCATGAATTTGATGTGATCTAATAGAGATTATGCCTTTTGCAAGTATGCATTTAAAACGGGTTCAATTGTGTATAGTAGTCCAATCAACGAACCTTAAATATCACCCTTTAGTTCTTTTTAATCAGTTAGTAATGATAAAATGAATATGTACATTTATTTTCAAAATAATTTATAGACTCCCTAGAGAATCAGAAAAAAAAACAGTTCTATATAATATATGCATATTATGCATTAGATCTAATGGTTTTATTATTTTCAGTCATAAAATTGATACAAAATAAAGAAATAAAGATGTATTTTCTATCTCTGGTGTTCTTCTTAGCAGAAAACTGTAAAACAACGTTTATTTACTTTCACTTAATGTTCAAATGATATATATAGTAGGTACATATGTATGTAAACCTAAAAGAATAAGCCCTTATGGATGATTTTATTTATGTAATAAAACAATGTTTAAGAAGTTATGTATGTTAAGAAAATAAATAAAAAAAAATTTTTTTTTTAATTTTCTCTCATTTAGTTTAATTACCTACTGTTACTGTTACTGCCTTACTGGTGCATATTTCGATTTTTAACAAAAAACTAATTTAAATCTACTGAATATTAATAAAAATTAATACAAAATAATATAATACATAGAATTTTATATGTATATACATATATGTACTATATATACAGGGTATTTCCCACATCAGGGTACTGGTATATATGTCATTGTTTAAACTTTCATTTGTATAAGTACAACTTACCTATTAAACTTGGTTTAATACTCAAAATCGTTTCCGAGATATTGGGCTTAGATAAAACTTTCGACTTTTTATAAATTGAATCATAAAGAACGATAGAGATATGAAACAAAATCGAAGTTTAAAACAGCAGATTAATACCATATATATATGGAGCTAATAAAAAGAGCTTATAAGAGCCACCATAGCAAAAATCATTCAAGAAAAGATGACGATTGACTATGAGAATAAAAAGGTAATCAGAAATGAGAAAAAAGCCATCAGAGACATCAAGGCGAAACCAGTATACTTTGTCAAGGCAGATAAAGGCAACGCACTGGTAATTTTAAACAAAGAAGATCACCTTTAGAGGAAATTTCTACAAGCAATTGAAGGGGGCTCCAATGGGAAACCCCTTTTCTCCATTCATCAGTGAAATTTTCATGGCTAAACTGAAGTCAGATTTAGCAGCAGAAGAACGGTTACCAAGATTTTGGAAGAGATACGTAGATGATATTTTTGCTGTAATAAGGGAAAGGGACTTAGAATCAACCTTAACTACTCTTAACGGACTTCACAGGAATATACAGTTTACTGTCGAAGTAGAAAAAGAAGGTCAACTACCGTTCTTAGATCTACGGTTAAGTAAAACAGGAACGTCTCTAAAGCTAGAGATTTACAGGAAACCTACGGATACTGACAGGGTCATTCCGAATAGCTCCAACCACTTCTATCAACATAAGATGGCATCGTTCAACCACATGATCCATCGAATGTTAACACTTCCCATCTCCCAAAAAGGTTTAGTAAAAGAAACTAAACACATATTTGAAATTGCGAGAATAAACGGATATCCGGAAAAAACCATCACGGCCTTACTTAGTAAACAGAAAAAAAGTTTACAACGGAATTCCCTCACTAACGTACTCACTGATCAACAACCCATAAGAAGAGTAGCATTGGAGTTTAGCAAGATTTCTCTCCCACTCAGAGCGAAATTAAGAAAACACAGGTTAGATATCGTATATAGCAGCAGAACTAACCAACTCAAGTCTGTTCTAGGTTCAACTTAAGACCCAATCGAACAAATGGAAAAATCAGGTGTATATAAGGTAACTTGCAGTCATTGCAACAAAGTTTATATTGGGCAAACTAGGAGAAACATGCAAACACGACTCAATGAACACCTGAAAGAAGCAGAACTGGCTAAAAAGAAGAACTCAACAAAGTTCCGATCCAAAGTAGTTGTAATGGTAAATTACATTAGAGATTCCACGAAACTAGATTCAGCTGAAAGCATCGAGATCTACAAAACTAAAAATGACTCCTAAATAAAGACCAAGGCAACGGATATTCTTCTTTATTTAAAGTTTTAGCGAAATACAATAAAACGAATAACACCACCCACCTGTCACTCTAACTTCGGAAAAATTATTTCAAATACCAACAATAAAATAAATAAAAATATTTTTATTCAACCCCCTGTGCTATTTCATTGGATAATAAACAACCATACAACTACGAGAAACATCAAATTGGTACCTGTACGAATAAAATAAATAAGACAATTTTAGATTTCTTTCCTCAGTCGAGTACAAAACACTGAAGAAGTCTGCAAGTAGTAGACGAAATACGCGTATCTGTATGGTAAGCATATCAGTAAAATTAAAAGGAAAATATTCGACTATTTTCACTGTTATAGATTAATATCGTTACAGGATAAGGGTTCAAATACGTTTCTATCCATTTAGTGTCTGTAGTTAAGGGGCTTTAAAGTAAAAAAAAAATCAAATTTTTAATAATTTTACTTGTTTGAATTACGGTATTTTACGGAATGATGTCACACTGGTTATGATTTACAATTCTACGAGAATCAACTTTTGTACCCAAAGATATAAGTCTGTGCCCAAATAAATTCCCATCTTTAGGTACTGGTTTAAGAAAAATAGAGAAATTAATTACGCAAAATTGTTTTTTTTTTTAATTTCCTTAAAAAACAAATTTCATACAAAAAAATAATATGAAACCAAATGTTCTCACAGGGTCCAATTATGAAGAAAATTTGGCAAAAAATAATTTCTCTTATAATTGATTTCTTTGTATTTTCCAAATCAATACTAAATTACCCCATTGTAATGGTATACATATATCAAATTGAAGATTGATTCTAATAGATCTTGTACATTATATAAAAAAAGATCATTCGAAAAAATACCGTTATTCAAAAAAATATCGTTATTAAAAAAAAAAAAAATTCTCAGCTGAAACTGTTTAAAGCTTTTTAACTGAAGATAAATAATGAAAACTATAGAAACTTGGATTCAATTTATAAAAACCTTTTAAAACCTCCTTACATTTAATTTAAGTCCAAGAAACCGTTTGATCATGAATCCAATGAAGTTGTAAAAATTTTGCTTACTAACGAAGATCTAAATAAATAGCTGTACAATGATATGGGACAACCCCTGCATACAATATCTATATATACACATATAGGATGTTTCTTCATAATGGTATTTTTCATCAGTGAATAAGCATATATGGAGATGAATACATTTTGAATTTCGGGAGGGATTCAGTTCCAATATCACCGTAGCCGCAAATCAGTTTATTGTGATAACCCGGTTTTGCTATTAAGTCTCTGTGTCCTTAAGGATACCTGATTTTGTGGTCACACTCCGGATATTCATCAATAGTATGCTGGATAGCTACCATTGCTCCTAAGTGGCGAAGTCTGCTACGCGTGAGTTCTTCGCATTCAGAGAGCAGATGTTCAATAGATTCTTCCTCTATTTCACATATTCTGCATAAGTTGTTTTCGGTTAGACCCATTTTATAAAGGTGTTTCTTTATTAGGCAGTGGCCATTTTATTATCCCTGCCAATATACGTACCTGTTTCCTGTTGAAACTTAGAAGAGTTTTGGTTTTCTTGAGCGAGCGTTCAGACATGAGCATTTTTGCTTGACGATTTGCAGGAATTTTGGCCCAGAAATCCTCAGCTTTTTGCTCTACCTAAGCTTTTAATTACATCTCAGCTGTGCTCAGAGGAATTCCACAGCACGGACTTGGTGGTCCTATCAACGGACATGCGAAAGCGTATCATCCTTCTGGAGTACACATGAACTAGTTCTGAGTGTACCACTTTTTTAATTTGTGGATCATCACCAGTAATACATTTGTAGGTATGAACTATTGCTTCTTTTTGTATAAAGAGATGAAGGGCTCTGGGTGAAGCAGAGTCTCTAATGATGTGGTGGATGTTGTCCGCATGGCTCCACCTATCTACAAAGAAGCGGAATGATGTAGTTTGTTGAGTTTGTTTTGAACTGTGATTTGCTACATCATCAGCGTAGCCTTGTGCTTCTGCGCCAGATTCATTGAGTAAAAATTATTTAAGTTTTAATATCGAAGCTCAATATGGTTTAAAAATGATGGTGTACTAATTGCGAATTTGATTATTTTGAACTAATTTTATTTAAAATTGAGATATCTTCATTACTGTATGAACCGCAATCACGTTTAAGAATTAATCAAATTTTTAAGAAAGTATATCAATTTATGTTTAGTTTTTTCATTTTGCAAGTTTATAAAACTTTTAAATTCATAATTTTTTTTTATTATTAAATTTATGTGGTTTTTGAAAAACAACGGAAACAGTATCATGCATTTGTTTTTCTCCAGGTATATGGTACAATATTAGACCTTTTATCATTTCATCATAATCTGGCTTTGTTTAGTTTTTACTACCTTGTTGTGCTAGAAAAGATTTTTGACTCAGTTCAGTTCCACCTTCACCTTCCCATTCCCCCATCTTGTGATACCATCGTGAATATCAAAATACACCCTATTTATGAACAATGTGTATATGCATATACAATATATATAAATATATATATATATATATATATATATATATATATATATATTGATATACTTATTTATATACAAATATTTTATATATAAATTTGAAACTTTTCATGGGAAAAGAGGTTCAAAGGTTTTCAGGGTAGACCCTATTAAAATTGTAATAAAGAAAATATTTGAAAATACAAAATCTGTTTTTTTATTTTATTTTTAAAACTGGTAACTATGTAAACCATATTTTGTAAACATATATATATTATAGCAACTATATTTACAAAATATATACATATGTCAGTATGTATGCAATGAACTCTTATGAAAAATCACTAAAGAACATTCATTTTACAAGTTAATCATTTTCTTTTCCAGGGAAAATTCAATGACTAGATTAAAATATTTTGAAAATCGTAAGATCTGGGATAGTCTCAAATTCGAAAAGGATTATTTTTTCTTCTGAACTGAAAAATAAATTAAACAAAGTAATCAATACAAAACGAATATTATCAGCAACTACATAATATATACACAATATCATATTAGATTACAATAAATCTTAGTATCATATTTAGATTCAGTGAAATAATTTCTAAAAGATGACGAAATCAGTTTAATAATGCCGATAAAGTTTTTCTTTATTTATATTTGTAATACAAATCTTAGTTATTCCGTAAAGTATTAAATGGCAAATTTGTATAATCAAGTATGTATATACATATTAGAAATTTAATTTTATTTAACTTATTCATCAGTTGATGATACATATACATACATATGTATTATAAATATTTAAAAAAACAAAAATACATTTTCAAAGCTAACCTAAAGAGGAAAAGGGTTCAAACTTTTTGTCTATGTCAAAAATAAAATAAAATTAAAAATATATTTTTAACGACTAGAATTAATAATTTTGATGTATTATGTATATAATGGGGTATATATATGATATCAATTTATTTATATATATGTACATATACATATCTATTAGATATCGCAGTTATTAATATGCCACATTTTTTCAGTTTTCCCACATAGTTCCCACTGCAATTTGAATTTCAAATGAACATTTCATATCCGCATATACATAATAATATGTATTATTATATTCATCAATGCATTGCAAATCTATATGTATATTTTATATATACATATAATATATATTCTAAATAATCCATGAACATATTTCTTCTTTCAAGATAATTCCCGATTTCTCTGCCAACAAATATTTTTTTTTTCATTAAAAATTATATCAAAATATACTCATAATAATACAGGCTGTTATTAAAAAAAACGTATTATTGGGACAATAAGACAGACAGACAGACAGAGAGAGATTCATTGCGGGGAGTTCGAAACAACTAAATAAATTAATGGCAGGAACATATTATGGAACATTGAAATTCAATTTACGTGAGTATTATTTTAGGCTTTTAAAATCGCATTTCTAAAAGATGGGTAGGTACACAAAATAATTAGATCTCCTTTTCAATTTTCTAAATTTTATCAGTATGGTTTAATTATAATAACATTTAATCTGATAATTTAGCATAGAATAAAAACACAAAACATGAACAACAGATGCATAATATGTAGGTATTCATAATTAGAATTACAAGTTCTTTAGTCAATCGAGTTATTTATGGGGTTAGGATATTAATGTGTGTAGGTACAAAGAGTCTACATTCTTTCCCAAATGTTGACTTTAGTTTGCTCAGTTGCACCACATTAATACTGTCGAATATCTAAAAAATTATAATCACATGATAGGAAATATGGCCTGTAATAATGAATGTATGTATTGTGTGACATAAAATTGCAGTTTATATTTTATCAATTTAATCATTCGAGAAGTGCTTTAAAATAAATTTAGTAGTAACTACCTCTAAATACCTAACTATAATTTTTTTTTTTTGTATCTAACCGATATCTAAGTATGTGTATGGCCAATATTTAGCTAAATTTGGAAAGAGAAAATTAATCTTCACAGCTCCGAAATCGCTCGTTAATGACTCATTTAATATTTCGGATACGTACCTACATACAATTTCAATATCAATTCATATTCGATAGTTCATGATTCAAGTAAATTTTTTTATTATGACGTTATCTAACCTACATAATACAATATTTCCGAAAGTCAAACTAACTTTTAAAATATGTTAGTGATTTGGTATTGCTATATAGATAATAGGTAGGAAGGTGCCTATACAATATTCCTAGAAAAAAGTATGAATCAAAACAAGTAAAGCGAAATTAAGTAAATCGTACGTTTTTAAAATTTTACTTATACATATGTACATATATTTCATGTACATATATGTACCTACACATATCAATATGAAAATTAATTATATAATTAATTAAATTAAATTAATACACAACGAAAATTATACATAATTATTTTTTTTTACTATAAATACATTAATTATGTACATAATGTATATACCTACATTACATACCTATACATATCTATACCTTACACTGTGTTCGTAGTCATGCAAAAAATTAAATAAGTTAACAATATAAATAATAATGGGCGATCTCATTTAGATTACAGATTATCTATCTACCTACATTATATTCAGATGGAATATATGTAGGTATGTAATGTAATTTATTTATATGTTCGTTAATTATATTGTAAATAAAAAATTTTAAATTACGTTTGACAGTTATCTATCTGTAAATAAAAATTTTCTATATGTAAAATGTATATGGATATATATATATATATATAAATAATATCCATAATTTTTTTATTTATTTATCATACCTAATTGGAATAATATTCACATTTCATACAAACATATATAATATTTACTGAAATAATATTTACTTGCAGTAATATATAATTAAATTGCTGTGCTGGAGTCAAGCTAGGTATAATTAAAAAAAAAAAAAAAAGCAAAAACAATCTTTTTGTATTTTTATTTGCTGCTCATAGCAACAGAACATAAAATTGAAAATAGTCGAACATAAAATGAAAAAAAAAATCAAATAACAAAAAAAAACAAAGAAAACAGAACTTGTATACATACATAAGTATAAAATAACCTCAATATTACTAACCTAACCAAAGTATTCATTTTTTTTTAAATATTTAATCGGGGCCTTTCATTAAATTACAACATTCTCTGTGGGATTTTTATTTTTTCTATATTTTTCATTGACTGCACTTATCTATAGATATATACTTACATTATAGATACATTATATATTCAGTTATTTACACATAATAAAGTTATGTAGGTATACCTAAATAAATATTTGAATATATAATAATATATTATATTAGATTTGTTTCAATGCATTTATATATGTATACTATCCGAAAAAAAAGAAAATAAACTAATATATATATATATATATAAATATATGATTTATATATGTATATTGAAATAAACATTTGCAGTTATAAACAGATGTGTACAGATCTATATTACATATATAATATAATCTATATACATAAATGTATATATAAATATATTTAACTGTACATTTGTTCAGTTACTTTACGGTTACTTATTTATATATATATATATATATATTTTTTTTTGTTATTTTACAAGCCATATATGTATGGATCTATATAGTATTATCAAAAATGATTAAGCAAAAGAAAAATCGAAAATTTTTTATAATATGTATGTACTATATAGTAGATGTAAATGAGATGCGGCAGAAACTAGTGTGAGCAAAGAGGAAAGTTAAATAATATCGAAAACAGGAGAGTATGAGAAGAGTATAGTGCTAGTAAATGGTAAGATATGATACACCGTTATTCTATTGTTGTATTGTTGGTAAGTTTCGATCAGATTTGAAATCTTTTTTTGTTTGTTTTTGTTTTCCTTCTTTACGTTGTTTATTTTAAGGTTTTCGTTTTTCAATATACAAACATATAAGTATGTATTTGTTGTTGAATAAATGTATGAATACATACTTTAAGAATATTTGTTTTTGTTTTTTAATTTTAATTAGATTTAAATTGAATTACAAAAAATTAATATTTTTTCATAATAATTATTATTAACTTTACGCTTACAGTAATAATGTGTGTGTGCATGTGTGCATACATGTATGTATATACTATGTATGTATGTATTGTAAATTATAAATTTCCTTTAATTGTTTATTAACAACAAAGTAATATCAAGAAAATCAATAAGAAAATTCAGTTGAATATTGAAAATTTTTATTCAACGTATGATTTTTGTTGTTATTTAATTTAATTTCATTCTTCATCATTTTTGTAGTTGTAAAGGCTTCTCATACCTACGTGATATACATTATATACAAAGCGTTTCATCATCCGATGGTATTATTTTTCATGGGTGGATAGGTGAGGTTCCACTGATAAAAAAAATGTTCTAGGGTTAAGGTCTGTGTATATCGAAGAGTGTGGATGATGGGATTAAATTCTTGCAAATTTACAATTAAGGTTTTTTACAACTTTTTTCACGTTAATCTTGTTCTACATCATCTTACAGCTCTGAATGAGTTTTGCCTTTTATTATTATGATTGCTTCGAATTTGGGTTTCTCAAACTTTATACAACACCATTTTGAACGTGTGCCTCTTGTTCTTCCTCTAGCACGATCAGTATGGCTTTCTTATATAGTATCGAAGCTTGCATTCGACTTACGTTTTCAACTCATCTTAGTTTTTGGGCCTTGGCAATAGTTCATACCTCGTACCCATTACATCACTATGGTCGTAGAGCTTTATATATTGTTATTGGTTCAATAAATTACAATAACTTTATCATTGTATGGATTGTAATTATCAGTTTAGAAACTTATGAAGATAGCAGAAATAATTAAGCATGATTATGTAATTTATTTAAATTATTATAACTTTTGTACTTTTGGTGGTGAAAACTTTGAATTCTAAGAATTTTTGAAGAAAAGCCAGAGTTCTTTAAAAGTTTTGCAAAAATAAACTAGTAAGGATATAATGAACACCTGCAAGTGTTAAGAGTGCATATAAAATCGTCAAATTATAACAATGCGCTTGCTAGGATTCGCACAGAGGTTTATTTTATTCTAAGTAGTTTTTTCTTTGTGCAAAATAGCTAAGAATCAAAAATAATCTTTCATTTAAAAAACATTATTTTTAATATTGCACTAATGTATACAATATATTGAAAGTCGACTGTTTTCAAATAACTTAAAAACAATATCATTCAAATCGAAGGTACGATTTGAATCTTGAACTGTACCCCTCTGTCTAACTCGTGAAAAAAAATCACAACAATACTTTAGAACATAGTAATTTTAAAATCTAAATTGATATTTAACAAAAAGTAATTTAACTAAATTTTAGTATGAGCTTCTGTTGCTTAGATAAATATCGAATATGCTGTAGGCTCTAGGTGAATAATTTTTAATGATAAAAATTACAAACTCTATTGTATAACAAGTTGAATTAATATCTTGATCGATTGTGGTTATTACACCATCATCAGAAAACTAATCTTCTGACTCAGTTTTCCCTATAGTCTTCTGATGCTGCTGTACTAACATAAATCGATCAAGATATTAGGTAATTAAATTTGGTGAAAAATATACCTAGAGTTTCTAATTTTTATTATTTTAGATAAATAATTTTTTCGTGAATTGTAAATTTTGTATTTTTTTCATTCAAGTTCTAAACTGAATATAAACCGTTATAAGATTTTTTTTTAAATTTAAAAGATTTTGAAATGTTTACACATCAACTACAAACATGTAGACAACATATTTATACCCTATTCTACCTGTAAATTAGATACCCCCCGCTATTTTTTGGTCCAATCATTATTCTTTATACTTAAGACTGACTTAATCGATTTCTAGTCTTACCACATTGGATATTGATGGATAGCCAAATTTTTACTTTTTCTTTATTTTGTTTGCTACTTTATTTGTATAGAATAGAACCAATAATTAGAAAGTTTGGATAATTTACGTAGAATGGGAAAATGTTGTAGTCCTTTTTGTACATTAACCTGTTATTTCATATCATGTTAGGGAGTTTGGATAATTTACGTGGAGTGTCAAAATATCATTGCGCTTTATATACTTCAACATGTTGTTTGCTACGTTTGGTTTACGTATGTTTGGTTTAAGTAAATTGCCAAACTTCCTAAAAAACAAAAATAAAAACTTGTTTAAACATACAAGTTAGTTCATTGTAAATGTTTAGTTTTTTTCAATGGATTTATTTAGTTTGAAAACATATAAAAGGAATCAAACTGTTAAATTTGTAGGCAACCAAGGAAACTTTCACTTTTTCTATTATTTTTACTGTTCATAAATGTACACATACATACATAATACATATTCGTATATTTGCAAAGTTTTTATTTTAACTAACTTTACATTGACTTATATATATGTATTTATATTATGTATTAAACAACTAGTATACAACAATAATTTTTTTAAATATTTTTGTTTTTTTCATACTGAAAATATAATTTTCTATTTTCTATGTTTTTTTTTTTTTTTTGGTAATTTGTATAAAAATACCAAATGAATTGCTGATCATACTCTACGTACAATTAATAGAAACACAATAATCTATCTATATGTGCATTTAATGATAGTATATGTACATGCAGTGCACTAACGTATGTGTATATAGTGTATATTAATACAATTTTTTCTTATATCATTCATTGACTTTGATGCTTTTGAATGAGAGTGGGTGGAATACTGCAAGACTTTTTTTTACGATGCAGTCATTTTTTAAATTTATTTATAAAATTAACTTTTCTTTACAAAATTTCAAATTTTCTACATAATAATATGTAATATGTATGTATATGCAGATATTTAATTCTACACTTTATGCATGTTTAAGTTTATGTATTATTATTAACTATATGTATGTACATATATTATGCTGTTCTGTTATGTAATATAATATTTTAATTTTAAAATAAATATAAATATACAAAAATTAAAAATCAAAATTATTATTAATTTATAAATTTCGGTTTGTATTCCATATTTTTTTCAACTCGTTAATTTAATACCATTCAATATATAGAGTTATGGGATCTTTAGGAACTAGAGAAATTTCAAAGATAAGAAATGCTATTAAAATGACTTGGAGTTTGTTTAAATACTACTTTGCATTAAGTTAATAAATTCTAATTAGAAAAATTCAAAATAAAAAAAAAACACTAAGGGCCAGTTTTCAGGTGAGTACTTAAGTTACACTTAAGTTTAAGTATAATTCGACACTTAAGCTCCACTTAAAAAAAATTAAGTTTTCTAGTTAAAACTAGTTAAGTGTTGATTTTCAGCTATCATTTTCGGTTATTGGCAATGGCAGTACTTGTTAAAATGCAATACAAGTGACAAATAAAGTGTAATCGTAAGAAAAAAACTGACAATTGTCAAATCTATATGTCAAAATTGTAAGTGTAGCTTAAGCGGTCATTTTGTCAAGCTTAAGTGCCACTTAAGTATTGTTGTAAGTACCAACTGAAAAACACAACTTTTGATTTAAGTGTAGCTTAAGTTTGATTTGATACTCAAGTGTTCACCTGAAAACTGGCCCTAAGTCTAACAATCAAATTAGAATACACAGATAGGATTACATTAAACAATATACATAAAATTACATAATATACAACATTGTGTTTAGAATATAGAGTTGACTAATTTTAATTTTGACTGTAGTATATTCATGTACCTATAAATTAGAATTTGAATTAGAATTGAATATTTTGAAATTTCCGAGGTTTGTGTTAGGGTTAGTTAGTTCCGAGGTTTGTGTTAGGGTTGTGTAGGTAATAGTTATTTTGAAATTTCCGAGGTTGATAAAATTAATTTATATATTTTTAATCGATAATTTAAATTTTTTTATTGATATTATCAATTGAAATTGCCAAACAATTGCCAATTTGGTGTCTAGGGAATTAGAATTGTTGGATTAGGCACACATTGACACGCCTTTGAAGTCCTTTTCCTCTCACGTTTGTACGTTTAGAACACACTAAAATAAACATTTTAGTTCACTGATTTTAGAGTTAAATATTTTTTTAACCTTTGTCTGAAATCCGAAGTATAGATATAGAATTTATATAAATGTCGCAATTTTTTCAAATCATGTTTGAAACATTCGGAACTTAAGCGGAAAATATGATTTCTATTTTATATTTATTTAAATGTATTTTCTGTATACTTTTATAATTTAAAAATAAGTTGTTCGAGAGTTCGAACGTGAGAGGAAAATCACCATAACTGGGACAACTAAACACAATTGTACACTAATTTTCTTACGGGAAGTAGCAATTTTGAAAAATAATGACAAGACTCACTCGAAACTGTTGATCGAATTGAACAAAAAAATTAACGTTACTTTAAATATATTTTACTTTAAATATACATAATAAGGAATCATTATTAAATCTATTAGTATACTAATATAATAATATATTTAATTATTTAACTTACCCTACTTAACTTGATATCCAGATATTTCTCTACTGAGCAGTCAGTCCGTCTTCATTTGGTAATATCAAGTATTTATATAGATTTAATTGTGTTAAAACAATTCCTTTTATTTGAACTTTGATCGGCAATTCTTCTTGTGAAGTGCATCCGGTACCTATAACAGTGGTACTTGCTGACAAAAGGTAATATGTTTTGTCTTCATTCCCCATTAAACTCATTTTAGATGACTATTTTTTTATGTTACTGTTTTTCAATCGATAAAATTGATATCGTCGAAAAATTATGACATCATGATAATTTTATTGCCAAACAAACACTAGGTTTAATCATTATTTTTCCCATGATACTATAGAAAAATATTACATGATGATAAATTATCACTTTGCTTGAAACGCCTCTTTGTAGTTAGAATGGCGTTTATTTTATCAGAACAGCGCTTATCTAACAACAATATAAATAAATTTAATTAGAATTATTATTCTAAAATTAATTAAAAAAAAATTAAATAGTATTATAATAGAAAAGTATGGAAGTAAAAGTATAAAATTCGAAAAGGAAAGTCAAAAACTGTTACAAGGGCAAATAATTGCAAACAGAGACATTTTCCTTTAGACAAAAATATATTTCTTAGTTCGAGAGACGAAGTAGTTCATCAGGTATTTTTCGATGATTTACTGCTATACCTAAGAAAAAAAACGTTCTACAAGACCTACATATCTCTCATTATTCTTAGTATAACTTTAGGAATTTTATAACTATCCATTTGAGTAATATTAACACCAACAAAGCAATAAAAAGTATAAACATTTTTTATAAATAAAATAAAATTGAAGTATTATTAACATTTTTAAAACTAAAGCGGATATTAGATTATTTGAATAAAAAAAAAAATGCCATAAAAAACGCCTTTATCATAAATTATCACACTAGTTTGATTATTTAATTTTACTCACTATACAAATTGGCCAAACTGATAAGAATTTTCATTTTATGTCAAATATTATTTAACAAAAGAATACTAGTGATAAGAGATTTTGTTCTTAAACTATACAAGCCAATCTAGAGCTTTCAGTGTGTATGTGAGTATCAGTATATAAAAAATGTATACAGGGTGGTGTAACCAACTTAGTGGGTTACCTTACACACTTGCACCATAACTTTTATTATTTGCAAACTAGCAAGGATAAAATTGAAAGGAAAGAAGAATAAAAATCGAAATTAATATAAACAAATTCTCATAATACTGTTAATTTTTTAATTAAAAATAATTTGATGAATTAATCCTTAAAAAATCATTTTTTTGTTTTTTTCTTTATTTCAACCTTATAAACTAATGAATAATTCAATGTAACTTATAAGTAAAAATTAAAAATAAATGTATTACTTAGCTATTTAACTTATTATACTAAAGAACTAATTGTATTTAGGTAATTACGTAAAGACAAGATTTAACAAAAATAAAAGTATTTATGAAATTATAATTTGTACAATTCAGATTGCAAAATAAAAATAAATAGCATTAGTGATATTGTATTTAAAATTTGTATTTACAAGAAACATTGCCTGAAATTACTTAAATTATTTTTTTAAGACCTAGCCGAAGCTGTATGGTCACCATAATTTCTTAAGGTACTGGCATTTTGAATGCAAAATTCAATAATACATAATATTTCTTTTTAGGTCCTAATCAAAACTTCTGGTCATAGAGACAGATTGAAAATACTTTGTCCTTTATATTGAATTGCTTACATGTTGGTCCACTCTCACCAGAGAATCCTTTAATGGATTATTCTTTGGAATATTTTAGGAAGCAAATCGAAAGGTCTATTTATTAGACCATTTTAGACTATTTTTTTTATGCTAGTGAGAGTAAGTGTAAAGCTGTTAGTGTTTTTCGAAATCCCTTAAAGATTTTTCAAGTGGGAGTGAGCCACCATGTATATGCAATTCAATATAAAGTTTCAAACTATTTTCAATCTGCTTCTTCGATCAGAAGTTTTGATTAGGACCTATATGAGTCTTTGTATTTTAGGAAACAATTTTAAAGCGGGGTCTATTTTTTATTTTAGTCTGTGCTACACAGAGGGTTAAAGAAAATCGGATTAAAATAATGTCTAACAAATATCCACTACAGCTCCGAAGACACGCAAGCTGGAGTTGATATACAATTTATTGAACTTTTTTTTTTAATTGATTTACCTAGCTAACGGTACTGATTGGGAGGAAATCAAAACTTATGGTTTTCGAGTAATAATTCAAATAACTAAATGTAGAAAACAATATATTGCTATTGTTAGAACTGGACATATTCTTAAATAGCATAGTTTCACTTTATTAAATTAATACAAAATTTTATAAAATTTAATTATTTTTATGAATAATGAAAGAAACATTCAACTAAATTACCATGTCGAAAACAGGATTCGAACCAAGGACTTTGTGGTTAGTATAGTCAGATGACATAGTTAATCACTACACCGGAGATCGAATGATGATGTTGATGAAGAAGTGATATTATTTTCAATAAAAATTCTATCCATGAAATCAAATATTTTTTTCTTTCATATCTTTGCAGAATAGCCGTAGGTATAGGTACCTACCTAGATTTAAAAAAAAAGGTTCATACTCGCTCAATAGTTTTGTTATTTTTCCAAATAGGAAACGATATAAAATGATAAATACAAACATTTTGAAATGTATCTGTATATTTTAATATGTATTTCCTAAATTTATCTAATAAATTATTTAAAAGTTTTCTATTTTCAATATAAAATGTATATACTTAAATAAAATACGCAATAGTTATATAAAAATGCACATATACACGTACATTTTGTTAACTGCAAACAAAATAGAAACAATGTGAAAATAATCAAATATTTATAAATATTTAACAAACATATATATATATAAATATGTATATATATATATATATATATATATATATATAATTATGTATTGTACTATGTACATATATATAATATTATGTTTGCTTAGTTTGTAGATATTGTAATGTACAATTGAATTGCGCCGTTAAAATATCGTAATGAAAAAATGTAAAAACAAAAAGGAAAAACCAAGAAAAAAAAACAAATAAACCGGTTTTGGAAATTTTCAACCCAAAATAAGAACTTCCAAAATGATTTTATTTTGCACAATAAATCTTTAAAATATTATGTGCATACTTTTTTATTTTAACAATGTAGGTACCTACATAATCGAGAGAAAAATAAGCTTAATAAAACATTATTTAGTATTCTTAGTTGTAAGACAAAAATTATGTATTTAAGTATTGATACTAAAAAAAATTAAAAAGATTTCTTTAGCTTTTAGCACATATATAGATACATACATATCTATTTCCCCGCAAACACTTTTTGTATGCATATTTTCCAAATTTAATTATTAGATATTTATTTAAATGGTATTAAATTACTTAATTACTTAATATATTTAATTACTTCATATATTTTAATACTAAAAATTGTAGCTGAAGACATACTTAGGTAGGTGCATACATATTATGTACATATATTATATATGGATGTAAGCAATGTTTTTTTGATTTAGCAAATAGATGAAAATAATACATTACATACTTTTATAAATTGTAGATACTAATTCAAAATTAAATTTTAAAATATTTGAAGGTTATCAATTCTTCATTTTAGCTATAATAAATTAAAATACATAACTCATACATAAACAAAACCCATTAAACGATAAAACAATATTATACAAACTACATACATACATATACATAAATTATAAATAAAAAAATAATATAATAAAATCTATTCGTTGTAATTAAGTAATAAAAAAATAGGTCAAGGCTCTAAAAATAAATGACTCACTCGAAAGTTTTACTAAAAATAAATTAAATTTTAGCTAAAATAAGTTTTTAAATTAAATGTTAAAATAAAAATTAATAATTCTAAATTTTTTAAATTATTATTTTAATTTTTGTAATCAAATAATCAACTCTATTATTGGTATAGAAATTTAAAAAAAAAAATTATATTTTTTTTTATAATAAATCTTAAAACTTATAATTTTTCATGCCAAATATATTGGAAGCAATTAGGGTATATTAACCCGAGTTTCCAAAATTAATATTAGACAAGAAAGCAAGTCTTATATTGTTTGCGCTCTTTTTATAGAGAATTTTTTCCTACTTTGCCCTACTTATTCAAGATATCTTAAATGGATTCTTGTTTGATCAAAGATATCTGAAGAAAAGAATCAAATGTTAGTCTTAAAGACTAGTTTTAATTTTAACAAAAGAATGGGAGTTTTTAATGCGTTCAAAAGTCGGCACAGTCCTTCACTTGGTTCTTCCCTGGCAACTAGAATAGAAGCTGAAGGTTCTTTTAAAGATTTTCTTGTATCTGAAAAAAAAAACTTTGCCCTACATTCTAGCTCTTGAGAAAGAGTAGATGATGGAAATAAATACACCAACAACAAAAGATTTGTTTTTCTATTATCAACTACCTGCCACAAACTACTTAAACTACTAAATTTCAACAATATGTGTAAACAGAAAGCTATGTAGCTATTGTTCTTATAGTTTTGATTTGCAAAGAAAATTTGAGAGCATATACCGGGTTTTCCAGAGCATGCGTATCAGCTTTTTAAGAGAGGAAGGAGCCGTTATTTTATAAGTTTCTCATTTTTTGTCGTAGAATCCGAATTTGAAAAAAAATACCCCTTCCCATATGAAAATCTCGATTTAAGCCAATTTCGGCGAATTTCGAGCTTAAAAAACCTTTTTCCGGAAGTTGAAAATGTCAAATGTCACCAATCGATAGAGCACCCTCGATTTATTTAATAAATTTTTTTGAATAAATTTTAAAATAACTGCTCCTTCCTCTCTTAAAAAGCTGATACGCATGCTTTGGAACACCCGTTACATAGGTAAGAAAGTAGTGCAAAACTAAGGAAAGAGTTACATGAACTGTACTTGTCCAAATTCAAAAAATGATTGATATGAAAATAACCCTAGAAAATGATTATAATTAAGTTTAAATTCCTAGAAAGCTCAAAACTGGCTATTGAAATTTGTTTGTGGTAAAATTTCGAAGATTGAAGCATATTCCAACGAATATGTCTCTACAATGCAATAATATATACCAACTTAATCTTCAATATAGTTTAAGAAAAGTATTAACAATTTCATTCGAAATCTGATGCCCATCGATCATAAAGACATTTTTTCTTTCCCCAATCCTCAATTAGTTTATGTATGTTTGCTATGTATGTATGTATTCATGTATAAAGTTATCGTTTGAAATCTAATAATAAAATAGCTAAACATAAAATAAACAAGATTTGATAGAAACCTATTATAGGTATAGCTACTATAACCTATTATAGGTATACCTTTAGTAACTAATGTGAACTCCAAAAATACTACTTTTAAAACTAATTATTACAGAAAGGCCTAGCTAATCCCGTATTAGTTCATCAATAGTATTCAACTCGTTCTATCTATGTCTTACAAATCACAGCACTTATTTCCCCTGATAGATATTCTATTTCAGAACTTGAGAATCGCATATAAGAGATATAAGCA
Source organism: Argyra leucocephala (assembly GCA_963942445.1). Classification (NCBI taxonomy): domain Eukaryota; kingdom Metazoa; phylum Arthropoda; class Insecta; order Diptera; family Dolichopodidae; genus Argyra; species Argyra leucocephala. The sequence goes on from OZ012681.1 coordinate 107,432,378, forward strand.
TTAATAATACGTCTCTATCTGACCTCTATTTTATTATGTATTTTTAATAATTAACAAATTTAAAACAAAACCTACTTTTTTAAATATTATACAGTTAATTTAAATCCTCTAGTCATACTTTTAATTAAATAAATGTAATAGGCATTAAATAAATATTGTTATAAAAATATAGTTGAACAAATAGCACAAATCTGTTTGATCATTTGATTAAATCAAATATTTTTTTCAATAATAAGGTAATTGTATAACAGAATTGTATGGAATTAAGTTTTAAACTCTACTGGTCTTCTGGTAATTTATTAAGAATGTAATTTGTAATTGTAGATATCTCAAAGACTTTTGACCAAAATTGATTTCACATTTATTCTCGAGATTTTTATTTATTAAAGATTTAATATTTTCTACTTGAATCACTTTTACCAAACACTCTGACTATTATACCGATGTATATGCATGTATAGCCAGCCATACTACCTACATTATGTAGGTATGTAGTATACAAAATTTTTATTTAGTTTTTATAAAGCTAGCTTCATATAAACAATAGATCGCAATCAGTGAGTCATTATTAGCATTGCTAGTCTGGTTAAACCAAATCTATTTTATATGAAATAAAAAATTCAATTCACATAGCAACAATTGGAACTGAAATACATAGCAAGTACCTACCTATTTGAGTTATTTTTAAATTACAATTTGTGTAGGTGTACCTACATACACGTACTTATATGTAGATATCTACATAAATAAAGAAAAATAAATAGCTTAGAATGGACAAAGGCTTGAGTTTTGACCAGATTTTTCTATGGAAAATTTTAAAAATTTCAAATTAAAAAAAGAATTTTTGCAGATAGGAAGTACCCATATCAATACCCATTTTTATAAACTACAATGGAAGTAAGGTAAATATTTTACTATTAAGTAAGTATGAATCGAAGCTTTCAAGTAAACATGCTAAGATAATGTAAATTCCGATAAATTTCCAAAAAGTTATCTATGAATATATAATAAGTATATCTATGTATATATTGTATATATGTATATATATATATATATATATATATGCATAAGAATATATTATTATATACCTACATATTCCATAAAACAATAAAAATTTAATCGAAACAAATTAAAATCGATCAGAAATTTGGATTTTTATTTGCTTTCATGCGGAAAGCAAAATTATGATTCATAATAGCTTTAACTATATTTAAATTTTTTTTTTTTTAAAGTTATTATTATATTTTCACCTCGCAAGCATTCCGTACAAATTTCAATACATGTATATGTATTATATATCCGTTCCGTATATATATATATATAACTATCTACATATATGTCAAAACAACACAGATGTAAGCTTATTATATATAAGAAGGTAAATAAATATAACTACATGTTCCTTATAACTTTTCTATATATTATTATTATTATATATTCATACAAACAATGATATATATATATATATATATATATATATATGTGTATATTTATGAATATATGTACCTATTTGTTATAAAAATATATTCTTTAAGAAATTTTCAACTATTGAACAGGCGTCAATTTGTTTAACAAAGTTTTATTTATATAATATATACATATGAATGCATATTGTATATAAATTAATATATTTATATACCTACCTACTATAAAAATTCATATTATTATATAGATTATGTATATAATAAATACCATTCTTTCTTATTTATATGTTTATATAAATATATATCCATATATATAATTATTGTTTATAATAAATTCAAAATGTATATGTATTTACATAAAATGTACTATAATAAAAAAGAAAAATAACGTTACATATATATGTACATATGTACATATTTATTTATACAAAAATATCGTCTGAAAAATATACACAACAAACAACCAAGCAAACATGTTGAACATGATAAAAGCACTTAAAAATATCAAAATACAAAAAAAACATCACACGAAAGGGAAATTATCTAATACGAGGCCCCATAATGTATTTTCAGTATGCAAAGGTTCATACTTCATAAAACAACGATATTAATATTATAACGCTGCTCGGCTGCTGCCATTTTGTTGTTTAAAATAAAAATAAGTAAAGCAGCAATAATAAAAATAAACAAAAATTTCGTCTAAAATTTGGGTAGAGAGACATAAATATTAAAAAAAAAAAAAAAAAAATAACAAAGTTAACTTAAATATTTAGAAAGTTTCAATACAAAAATGTAAAAGAACTTTTATATTTACAAGATTTGGGCTTGATCATAATTGTATGCATGTATATGTTAAATGAAATATATGTAACTGAAAAGTCCATCTACAATTTACATATGTACATATGTATATTATTTTATATATTTATTAATATGTATGTACCTTTGTATTGCAGATTGAATAAAATTGGTTATACTATTTCGACTTGAACCGTAGATATGACCCAATTTCTTCGGCAATAAAATATAATAATTTTTGAAATATTTTATAGGATATATTTATATATATACAATCTATGTAGGTATATACTCTGTAACTGTTTACATATGTACACTATTTATTGAATAATCAATTATAGACATGAATATCAATAAAATCTTTAATTAATAAATTAATAGAATTGTAGAAATTTCATTGCAAAAATAGAATCGAAAGCGAAAGTCAGTGATATTCGTACAAAATTTTAAGCTGTGCAAAATAAGTTTAACTAAATCACAAATTTCATAGTTAAATTAAGTTTTCTGTTAATATCAGTATCATCTTAAATCAATATAAATATGTAATTGAGCTTTGATAATATTTTTTTCTTAAAAGGAAATCTCCACTCCAATTAAGAATGAATTTTTATAAAAAATTTTAAACATTGAAAATTTTTGTTTTCTAGTAAGAATGAAACTCCAGATAATTTCATTTCGAATTTCTGTTTATTATAAAAATACAACTTCTTCATGACTCATAAAATAAAAAAAGAACTAAATCGATTTATTTCAAAAGAAATATTAAAGAATAATACAAATTTCAGCTCTAAAAATTCTCTATAACGGTAAATTCAAAGAAAAGCTTGAAATATAACTTTCGTAAAATACAATCAGTAACAGTTACTTAGACCCACTTTTTCTTTTGACTTTTGCATATTTTTAATTTTGTCACCTACATTATCATTTTACATTGAAAAAAATTCTGTTTTCATAGTTTGAGAGTTTATAATTTATTTTGAAACTAACTTGAGTATAAAAATGTCCGATATGTATGAATATAATGTAGTTTAGTTTTATTTAATTTAATCTATTAATATTCCTAAAATAAGTAAAAAATTTCGCGAATTAAATTTTTAGAGTCAAACAAAACTCAAACTATTTAAAAAACAAATGTTAATCTACAAATCTATATATTTTTAATTTAATTAGTTATTGAAGCGCTTTTTATAAATTGAATAAAGCTAGGTAGTGGTAGACATCTTGATAGTCAAATAATTTATATTCGATGTACAATGTGGTTACAAGAACTAAAAATATGCAATAGAAAAACTGGCTTCAAATAACTGTCGCAGACTGTATACAAAAAAATAAAAAAAAATTGATAAATTACTTTTTCTTCGATTAGTTAAAAGAAATGAGGTTCTATAATCCGATTTTAAATTCATGAGTTAATTTTTTTAAATAATTTATTTTCATTTCAAATTGAATATTTCAAGAATATGTACACAACCCACTTGTATTTTTACTGCCTCTTCGAGTTGACACATTAACAGAGCACATATTTTTTTTGTATGGAATAAGAATTTAGTTTTTTTGTATGTTTAGTAAAAAAAAATTATAATACCAAAAATGTTAGTATTTTTTTTAGTAACACGAAAAGGGATAAATGTTTGAAGATGGAAGAGTGTGTGAGATTTATGAAATAGTTAAGTTAACAGAAAGTAAAAATACGGTGTACAAAGCCTCAATCATTTATGAAGAATTGATTCGTGCGAAAACAATGTTCACAAGGTTTATATCATTGATCGTTAATTTAAGAGAGCAAGGAAAAAAAATGATATGTATATATAAATTTGCAAAATTAAAAAGAAAATAATTTTTCTGACAAATTTCAAGGACAATACCGACTTTACCAGAAACAAATTGTAAAGGCTCATACAAACACACCTGTTATTGACTGTTTAAATAAATATCTTCAGAATAAATTTTATTATTAACAGAATACGTTATGTTTTTTATTTCAATTTAAAAATTTCAAAAAGTTGTATTACATCGGAAATTTTTAAACTTTTTAAAATTTAATTTTTTATCAAAATTGCAAATAGTAAGTTTATTTTAATATTAAGAAGTGAGGTGATGTGATAGCTTTTAATTCTACACATCGGTAACACCTTGTTTGACATAGATGTTACCGTTAACAAAAATTAATGAAATTAGGTGCGTTTCATTTTCCAATTTTATTAACGTCAATTTCATACTTTTTTATAGCAGCGTATTTGACATAATTTGTTTTTGTATGCGAATATGATTTTATTATATGAATTATGAATAGGTAGTGATAGTGATTCAGTTAAAAATTAACTAATAAAGCTCCAAAATTTTTGTATAGGAATAGGAATTGCGTTTAACTTATAAATTTGTTTATGCAAGAAATTAAAAAGGAATTAGTTTTGAAATTATTTTTAAAGAAATAAATATATTGAAAATAGTTTAATGTATTTGTTAAAATGAAAATAAAATTTAATTGCTGAAGTTATATCATTTTGTGAAACCAAATGGCACCCTTTATTTTTATTTGTGTTTTTGATTTGTAAATTGAATTTTAATTTAAAAATAAAAAAAGATTATCAATAAATTCATAGTGATTAATAAATGTTGAAACATTATTTGTAACTAATTTTTCATATGAAAATGGTTTTAAATATAGTTTTTTATTTTCCTTATGAATTTAAATATTATTAAAACATATTCAACTAGAAATTTCATCATATTTTTTAATGAAATTCTATGAAAAAAATGCCCTAACAATTTTAATACGAATTTCAAATAAAAAAAAATTGACAAGTTGTATACTTGTATGACATTTGTCATTGTTGGATTTTGCATTGAAATGAATGGAATTGATATATATAATTTTAATTGTTGGTGATTTTAAAATTTACTTTAAATTAATTGTTTAAAGCAGCCATAATTTTTTTTTTAAAGTGGTTACATTCCTTTAAATAAAATACAATTAAAAAATGTTCATTTTAAAATTGTGAATATACATAAATATATATATATATATATAAATATAACACAATTATTAGAAATAGTACACAGCACAGATATATAAACACACTTTTTTTTAACTCGATATTTCTGAAAATTTTAACTAAAAATCAGCTGGAGAACTTTATCCAAATGTTTTGCATATGATTTTCTTATTTGACATTTTATATCAATTTCACCAACCCATGAAAATTCCAATGTCAAATGTCAACATTTTGAAAGCTTTTAGCTTTATAAAATGATGTGAAAATGAAAACTATTAAATAAAATACCAAAACATAATTTCAATTTAATTACAATATTAGAAAAATATTAATATTAATGAAAATAAAAATTATTAGTATAAGATAAAATTAAAAAGTTTGAAATTTTATATGAAAGGTTTTATTGATATATTTAAATTTCGTTTTAGAAAAATTAAATGTCCACATATATTTATATAAAAATATGTTATCCAAGTTATATTTTTCTAAACTTAAATTATTTTTATACTGCATGAATTGTAGATAAAAAAAGAAATTTTAAACAAAGAAACGTGTGTGTATATTTGCAAATATAAAAAAATAAAAAAGAAATGTGAATTAAATTTATTTTTTTTCGAAATATAAAGATACTTACAAAAAGAAAAACAGAAAAGCTATTCTACTATATAAATTTATTACAAGGAAATTCAATATTTTTTTCAAATTGTTCTTGTTTTATTTCCCTTGATGAAAAATTAATTACATATTAGTACAATTAGAAATTTCCAATTGCTTATTTATTTAAATTCACACTTGCTTTATACACAGAAAAGAAATTAGTGTGTAAAACCAAAAGGAAAAATATTAAAAAAACAGAAAAGTACATAGTGATTTTAAATCAATCCAAAAAATGGACTCCGATGATGATAGCTTTGATAATAACGTTGATTCTGGAAATGTATCAACTGGTGATGATGAGGATTTTGCTATGGAAGTTGATGCACCAATTAGAGAACGAAATACCGAAGTTGAAGAATATCAGTATGAAGTTTTACCTACAGATCAAATTGTTCAGCTAATGAATGATCTTATATCTGAGGTTGTTAATGTGATTAATGTGAGTAAAATCATAATATATATTATGTACATATATATGTACAATCTTGTATAATTTCCATTTTAATTTATCTTTTTTATATAAACATAACTCGGTTTTTATTTTACATTTCTAAAGTGTAAAATAAATAATTACTTAAAACTTTGTTATAATGAAAATTTTTAAGGTCAAGTATAACCAAACCAAATTGCAAAATATATAAAATCAGATGATTTTTACCTATAGGTAGATTTATTTTTCATACATGATATTACATATATTATTTTTTATTTTGAATATTCAAGGTCAACTAATGAGGTCGAATATTTAAATGTTTTCTTATATTTTTAAATCAAATTTTTGTTTTTCAGTTTTAATTGTTTATTGTTGCAGAATTGCAATTTTGCTATATTGTACTTGTTAAAGGTTGATTGTTCAGTAAAGAAAGTATTTATAAAAATTACATTATACATATTTAATTATGTCATATATTCCTTAAAAGTAATAATATATACATTTTAAATATTAATTCTTAAAATTTATTTTTTTATTCGAATAACTACATATTAATAATTTCATTTGTATATTATGAATATAGGTCATATACATACATACCTAAGAATTTAAATATGTACATATAACAAGTTTCTTAGTTATTTTTAATTAGTTTTATTGTTATAAGAAATACATATTGCATTAATGACAATAGTTTTCCTATTAGTATAGAAAAATAAATGGAAATAAAAAATATAAAATCTAGTTTATCTATGAATTATGCAGATAAATAGTATGTAATTGAATCTTAATACTGCATTTGATTTCATAGCTTATATGAACATTTTAATATCTTGAAGTGAATAACAATGATTCACTTTCTCTGCTTTTCTCTATAGTTAAAAAAAATAAATAAGCAATGACGTTATTTATATTGATAGAGTTGAAACATTTTCTGTAAACTTTAATATTAGTTTGTAATATTATTGTTCTGCTGAAATAATGCCAAAAATACTGCCGATAATAAACTTTCGATAATTGCTTTTTTTTTTATATTCATTCATGCGCAGCACTTTTTTTATATTATTATCGAAAAGATTATTTTGTACCTTAGAAATGATTAGCACGCTATATTTATAGAGCAAATATAAAAAAAAGAAAACAAATAAAACTTAAAAACATTAATGTTAACAATAATAAAGTATACGAACAGATGCACATATGAACTTATATTATGAAAATCTCCCATATGCTAAATATTTTTAATATGTACGATGATTATTATAATATTTTGATATAAGTACCCACAAAATTAAAGAGTGTAGTTTTTTGTTTTTGCAATAAAAAAATTGCATATTAATTAATACAAAGCAAAAAATTGAAAGTTTATCTTAACAAAGTTAATTTCACTGTTGCAGTCTCACTGTTTAGAAACATGAAAAAGCTTTAAAAAATTGATTTTCATAAGATGATTTAGTCAAGGAGTTTCAATGTTTAAGAAAATATTTAATACATGTAGTATAATCAATTATTAAATTTTGTTTTTATTCGCAACATTCTAATAAAATAATCTATTGTTTTATATAAAAAATTTCTTGTCACGTTTTATTTTCTCATTCTATTTAATCTAATATTTAATATCAAGGACATGTTATTAGACTCGTAAGATTTTTTATACACAAGTATTTTTAATTAAAAATTGTTTGTTTATTTAACAACAATTGGTTAAAGAAAAATAACTAGATACAAAGAAATATTAATGAAAATAAAGTAATGTTTTTTTTTTTTTAAATTGAAGATTCCTGCAACAACAACACGAATACTTTTGCATCATTTTAAATGGGACAAAGAGAAATTAATGGAAAGATACTTTGATGATCATGAAGGAAAATTATTTATTGAAGCTCATGTTATAAATCCTAATAAAAAACCTAATTTAATTAATAAACCAAAGGTGCAGTTTAATCAATTTAATTAAAATATATGTTTTTATAAAAATAATTGTTTTTAGCAGTCAAACGCTGGAGCTGAGGAATGTGAAATATGTTTTTCAAAGTTTCCATCAAGTGTGAGTACATTCAAATTTGTGTAATGACTTATTGGTATTTTAAAACTATCATGTAACAATATAATTGTAGTGTAATATTGTTTTAAATCCATTTTTTATTTTAAATTTCAAATGAGATTTTTAAGAAAGCGTTTAAAGAAAGAAAACAAACAGTGAATCAAACAAAACTAAAATATGTATACACTTTTCTAAAACAATTATACATAATATTTCCATAAATAAAATAAATAACATACATAAAAATAGTTATATTGTAAGATATTTTGATGATTATTTTTAGTATATGACGGGATTAGAATGTGGTCATAAATTCTGTACACAATGTTATACTGAATATATAACTACAAAAATAATGGAGGAAGGTCTTGGCCAATCTATAGCTTGTGCAGCACATGGATGTGATATATTAGTAGATGATGTAACCGTTATGAAGCTTGTAACGGATCCAAAGGTTAAACTTAAATACCAACATTTAATAACAAACAGTTTTGTAGAGGTGAGTTTTTAAATTTATTATTTTTTAATTTTATCTCTACAATTAATAATTTTAATAATTATTTAATTTCAGTGTAACAGATTATTACGTTGGTGTCCATCAGTTGATTGCACATATGCCATTAAAGTTGCCTACGTGGATCCCCGTCCAGTACGTTGTAAATGTGGTCATTATTTTTGTTTTGAATGTGGTGAAAACTGGCATGATCCAGTGCATTGTAGGTTATTAAAAAAATGGATAAAAAAATGTGATGATGATTCGGAAACGTCCAATTGGATAGCAGCAAATACAAAGGAATGTCCTAAATGTAATGTTACTATAGAGAAAGATGGCGGTTGCAATCATATGGTATGTAAAAATCAAAATTGTAAATATGATTTTTGTTGGGTTTGTTTGGGTTCTTGGGAGCCACATGGCTCATCATGGTATAATTGTAATCGTTATGATGAAGATGAAGCAAAAGCAGCTAGAGATGCTCAAGAAAAATTAAGATCATCATTAGCAAGGTATATAAAATTCTAAATTAATACATGTACTTATTTTCAATGTTCGTATATTGAATTCGTATGTTTTATAGGTATTTACATTATTACAATCGTTATATGAATCATATGCAATCACTCAAATTTGAAAATAAATTGTATGCTTCAGTTAAGCATAAAATGGAGGAGATGCAACAAATGCAAATGTCATGGATTGAGGTAATATAAAATGAGATTTATAAACTTATTTTTTTTTTACTTTGTTTATTTTTTAATGAATTTCGAGAAAACATTTTTTATGAAACTCCAGAAATTTAATGTTTTTTTTTTATTAATATTAGGTTCAATTTTTAAAAAAAGCAGTTGATATATTATGTCAATGTCGTCAAACTTTGATGTGCACTTATGTGTTTGCATTTTATTTGCGTAAAAATAATCAGTCAATGATTTTTGAAGATAATCAGAAAGATTTAGAAACTGCTACAGAAAAATTATCCGAATATTTAGAAAGAGATATTACTTCAGAGAATTTAGCTGATATAAAACAGAAAGTACAGGATAAATATAGGTTAGTTATAACAATTCATTTTTCATTATTTATATAATATTTTTTATCTTTTAGATATTGTGAAAAACGTCGTAAAGTTTTATTAGACCATGTACATGAAGGTTATGAACAAGATTGGTGGCTTTATACCGAATGATAATTTTAATATTTAGAAAAACTGTTAATTATTATTAATACAAAACAAACAAATATATTAATAGATATATATATATATATATATATGTATATATATATAAATTGCTAACAAAAAGAAAAACAAATAAAATGCAAAATCAATTTAGTTTTGACATAAATTAGAATACAAGCAGAAATAGATAAAAATATTTTATCAGAAAAATCGAATATATACTTATTTTCAAGGGTCAATCTTGTTATATTATACAATAAAGTACTAATAAACAATGAAAAGTGCATATATACAATATCTAGACAAAACTTGTGACGACATAAAAGTTTTTATTTTAGTTAAGAACAAAATTTTTCTGATTTGTCAATATTTATAGACCCAAAAATACAACTAAACAATGTAATATTATTAAATATAAAATAGTGAAGCATATTTTAAAAAATTTTTGTTGAGAAATAAATTTTAAAAATTATAAAATAATGATTATTTAACAAGAAAATGCAATGCAAATATAATTATGTACCATTTATTGTTTTTCCTTCAGCAAACAAAAGAAAAAATTAATAAAAAAAATTTAAATACTATAAATAAATAGTTTTATTTTATTCTATGACAAACCGTAGTTTCAAATCCCGTTCTATCCTGTTCCATCAGTAAATTAAAATTTACTTTCGAGTTAGTACATTACATTTTTTTTTTTTTATTTCTTGTGAACGATTTAAAAAAGTCTTAATAGATTGCCACTTATTGAAAATAATTTAATAAATTAAAATCACGATATAAATTTTATTTAATATAAATTTCAACAGATAGTCTATTCAATACTAGTGATGCACTGATGCAACTGATGCATTAATGTGATATGTAACGATTTTTTAGCGCGAAATTTTTAAAGTTTTAAATGTTTATAAATTTGCACAAAACAGTGACATCTCCAGGAATGTAGCAAAAATACGATTAAGCAGGAATGATTGAATGAAAAATGACAAATCAAAAGAGAATTCCCAAATTTCTTTTTATTGTCTAAATTTGACAATGTATTATCACATTTTCTTTCCTCCCTCTGTAATCTGATTGAAATAAAATGCCAAAGTCAGCTGTAGGTCGAACCGAAAGTTTTTGCATTTTCAATTTCCTTTTTGCTTTAAAAAAGTAAATTTTACGCTGAGAATTATTTTTTAGTTTAATTTCGCCAAAAATTCTTTAAAATTAATCTGTAATATGTGCATTTAGAATTGGAAGTTAAAATTTAAATAATTTGATAGTCTTATAATTATTTTTTTTGATTAAGTTTATTTTTAACGAAATTTTGAAATATTTCGTAAACGAATTATTTTTACAGTCAAAATATTATTAACGCACATCTCATAACAAAGAATTCGAAAATGTTGGTACAGAAAAATATGAAAAGCAACATCAATTTGCTACAGTTTACTAAGAGGCAAATATGTGCCACAGCTAAAATGTCTGATTCGGAGTCATGGTTAAGTAAATTATTGGTAAGAAAAATTGAACCGACTAGTGAATCACATAGTCGAATGTTGAGCGATAAGGAAACCATTTATGCATTGCATACTCATAATGTTAAGGCAAATTCAATGTCAAAATATTTAACAAATTACAAAAATATTGTAAACTTAATTACCTCAACTGAAAATTTACAAAGCAACCTCATGGGATCATGGACTGTGCAAGTTGGTGATATGGATCAATGCCTTCATTTGTGGAGGCATACAGGAGGATTTGAAAAAATTGATCAATTTACTGAATTTCAAAATAAAAATAAAGACTATGAACTTTTGATGACAGAAGTTGGTCACAACTTGAGATCACGTCATTTGCAATACTTGTTGGCTTTCAGTTATTGGCCACAGATCGATTTCAGGGATGGAGATAATATTTATGAAATTCGTTCTTATCGTCTAAAACCAGGTACGATGATTGAATGGGGTAATAATTGGGCAAGAGCTATTAATTTCAGAAAAAATAATGATGAAGCCTTTGCTGGATTCTTTTCTCAAATTGGTAGACTTTATAATGTTCATCATATCTGGTGTTATAAAAATTTGCAAACACGTAAAGAAACTCGTGAGTCAGCATGGAGATCACCCGGCTGGGATCAGTGTGTTGCTTATACTGTTCCCTTAATTAAAGAAATGCATTGCCGAATTTTAAAACCTACAGGATTTTCACCAACTAAATAAGAAATTTGCACATTAGTGTTTAAAAAAAATCGAAGTTTGAAATTTATTTCATATATGTAAATCTATAAGATTCGCAGTGTTTCAAATATTTTTCATTTAAAACAAAAAAAAAAAAATTTTTTTCTTTTCTAAAGGTAGCAAAATTTTTAACTATTATTAAAATAAGGAAATAAAATACTAATATATATTAGTTGCCATTTATTCAATTTACATTATTTATGAACTTTTTTTTGTTTTGTATTTTGGCAAGTTTAAATTTGTAGTTTAAAACAAATGCCTATTTTGAAATATTAAAATAAAGAAAAAATGTTAAAAATGTTTTTTACTTATCTCAATTCTATTATTAGAAACCGACTTACTTTTAAGAATAAGTTTTGGTGAAGAAATAGATTATTCAGTTACATTTTTAATGTACAATTAAATTTACTTATACAAACCCTTAAACCTAAATTAGGTACATCTATTTTAATCTGTTATTTTAAGAATTTATTTATATATACTTGTGTAATATTCTTCTTCTAAATCATATAAATCCATTGCCATTTCATCACGCAATTGCATTAATTTTCTATCGCATTCTGCTTGAGTTGATCTAAATAATTGAGAATTGGCAGTTATAGCCTCATTTACTGAATGAAAGTCATTTAGTATTAAATATTGTTTGATATCAGATACTAATTTCATTAATGACTCTCCGGCACGTACTAAAATATGTCAATACGCGTTTATATTTGAAGTTATGTATTTAATTTTTGTATTTCATTACCTATATTTGCAGCTCTAACTTGCATCTCATATGTATCCTGCTCACATTGAGTTATTTTTGATAATTGTGAATCACTTTCTGCCCGAGCCAATTTTATGATTTCTACAAAAATTATTGTTAAATATTAATTGTATTGATATACAAAATATTTACCTTCAAAATTTTCTAACATGCTTTTAACATCTTCTTTCAAACGAAGATTATAAGATTTCAAAAGCGCTTCTTTAGATTGAGGGAAATTTCTTTGCGTCATCTTTTTGATTTCTTAATAATTTTTATTTACATTTGGTAAAAATTAAAAAAAACAAATGTTTTGTAATTTTAATTCAATTAGGAATGTTTTTAAATTTATTAAAGAACCTTAAGCTCTCCTTCTATTCCACCGGCAATTGCGAAATGAATGAAATTAATTGCGAAAGACGTACACTAAACGTCAGACTCTTTCCTCAGTTTTCATTCGAAATGTTGTTATGACTTATGAGTGTTATGATATTTTAATTGACAGTGGCTATTTATTTATTCAGATTTCAGGGGTAAGTAAAGGTAATTTTTATTTTGGATTATCCAATTTTATCTAAAAAATGTAGTAAAACACGAAATCAAATAATAAAAATTTTCGGCAAATTATTTTAAATTGTAAGATTTTCAGTAAATCAAGGACTTAGGTTCTTCCCTAAATGTTGCTAATTTAACTAATTTACGCTCATTTTTTTACAGATTTACTCATAATCTATCAGGTTGCAGATTATTGTTGAAATATGTAGTAAATAAAAATTTGATTTTTTCTACCATTTGGAAGATGGCTCTCCAATACTGATAATTATTTGAATTTAATTTTGAAAATTATAAAACGTTATGTTATAAATATCGTTATGTTCAAAATGAGTATATCAATACCATAGTGCACACATATGCTAAGTAGCAAAAATGAGATTTTACAGGAGAGCGTTTTCAAAGCTTACAGCAACCCAAAAACAATGCAATACTGTAGATGGACAAAACGTCTTTTATTTTGTTGCATATAATGTACTTTATCGTATTTAATTAAAATTTTAATGTTATATTACTTTGATGGTTGAAAATTTAGGTAGTTTCGAAAGTAAGTATGCACTTAGCATGTTTTACACTTAACTAAATGTACTTAGCATAATTGCGCACAAAATAAAACAAAGCAAAATATCGAAACTAATACTTCTAAAATTGAATTCCTTTATCTTCTATTCATTTTTGTTTGTCATTTTCTTTCATTTTCATTGACCCTATTTTTCTCTTTTGAAGTAAACACTAGTTATATCAATGTATTTACAAGTAACTGTTTTGTTAAGACACAGATAGGTTAAATGCACTTATCATATCTGTGTATTTAAGGTCTAACAAAATTGTAATTAATGGTCACTGTTATTATAAAAACCAGATAGGGTAAGCGCACTTAGCATATCTGTGCATTTTAGGTTTGACAAAACATGTACTTATCCTGTTTGTGAACTCATTATAACAGCCAAAATTTTTATTCTACCCTTTATACCGTAATATTTCTACACTAAAAAAAGAACAACTGGGAAAACTCAAAACTGTACTTAAGTCAATTTGAAAAAAAAATCACTTAGTAAAAGTGTGAACTATGGTATCGATATGGTGTATGTGGGAGAAAATGATATTCTTATATTTTTATAAATATGCTATCATTCAAAGCAAAGGTAAAATTGAAAGAGTGAGTTAAACAAGTCAAAATATATCATTCTCGAATTTGCATTAAAAACAGATATTTTCGTAATGTACTGATTACGCTCAGTAAGCAAGAAGTAAAATTGGATTAAATAGAAAGAAAATAACTATAAAGTATGAATTCAAAGCTTTATTCCCTATTTAGAACTTGTAATTGGATGATTTGACAATCTTAACATAATATTATTTCTTATAAGCTGTAATGTAACAGTATGTTCAGTTTTTTTAAGATAAGATTTTCGAATAAGATAATTGAGCTAAAAACGAGGTCTCATATTAGCTATATTAATTAATTTATAAAAACTATTTATTTCCCAAATTTTTCTTTCGAATTGTTGAGCTCTTAAAACTCAATTATTTACTACATAAGTTTTCACATTTTAGTTCCTAGAGAATTTTAATTTACTTGGTATATGAATTAATAGGTTTGTTGAAACTTCCCAACAGTACAGGATTAACTTCTTTCTATTTTTGATGCTGGGATTGATAAAATATTATTTTGAGTTTGAAAAACAATAACTTGTAATAAAAATTCTTACTACATAAGGAACAACTGTAATATAACAAACATCTGGTAATTGATTGTAAAACTTTTTTTTATTTTTTTTTTTTTTTTATTGTAACAACTAAATTTTAACTTTACACTTAATTTAATAATAATTTATAACATAAAGTTAATAAAATAATCTTCTTTGAGAACAGCTAAATAAATTATAATATATGTATATTTTTTAAAAAGTAATGTATGTAGGTACAAGTTAAACAATTCAAAAAAAAAATTTACAAAATTGTTTTATAAAAGGAGAAGCAAATATATATATTTAGTAATTTAATGTGATAAGGTTTTAAAATGTAATAAAAAAATAAAAATGATTATTAAAATTGAGCTTGAAAATATTTTGGTCTATCATGTATGTATATCATTTATTCATATTAGATTTATTTTTCTATAATTGCATATTAGATAAATTCGATCAATATTTTTAATTTAAATCTGTACGTGTTGTATTTGGTAATAAAAGGCACATTAAACCTCCTCCAATAAGTAATGCAGCAACAATAAATGTTGGAGCTGGACAATAAGTATCCAATAATGATGCAATTACAACGTTTCCAATAATTCCACCCATTCTTGCAGCTACCATTGAAATAGCAATACCAGTCGCTCTAAAAAGAGAGATATTCGGAATTTTTGATATATACAAACTACAATATAAACTAACAAAAAGAAAATGTGTTTGGAAAAAAAAACTTACCTTAAGTTTGTTGGGAAAACTTCTGTAATTAAGCAATCTAAAGCAGCATTACCACATGAAATAACTCCACTGAATACCGCCGAAACAATTAAATTGTGAAATTTATTAAAAACAAAATACATGGCAGCTGAACATAAGCCAGCTGACATTGTTGAAAATATCAAAAAGAATTTTCGTCCCAAACGATCCATAAATAATACAGCAATCACATTTGCTGGTAATGCTGAAGCCAAAGAAATCAATGATTCCATGAAAACAGCACTTGGAATCTCTGAGTTACAAATTCCATCTTCAGCATGATGCATACTTTTCTTAACCACATAATCAGTTACAGTACAAACACCTGCTTCTTCACCAGGATTAGCACGACTGTACTCATCAAAACGATGGAATAATTCTGGGAACCACATCATTAAACCATAATAACCAATATGGAATGTAAAATTAATTGTAATTGAAATTATTGTAAATTTCAAAATTGGTGATGTAAATAATTGTTTGCTATTCTCTATCATTCCTTCAAACATTTTCGAATATTTTCCTTGAACTGAATTCTTTGCTTCTTCTAATTCTTTTTGCAATTTATCATCAATAAGTAACTCTTTAACTGGATATAATTCTGCTGGTTTACCAGTATTTGTTACGAAAATACGACGGAAAATAGCTAATGCTTTATCATGTTTACCACACGATAATAAGAATTTTGGTGATTCAGGTAAATAAAATAATAGAAAAGCAACAATAAATGATGGTACTGAACAGAAAACAAGGAATACACGCCAGCTATTGTAAACAAAATATTGTGTTACAAATCCAATATGAGTCGGAATAATCAACCATGCCATACCAGCTACCAATAAATTACCAAATGTCCAAAAAGCTGCCATAAAACTTAACATGGAACCTCTTTTACTTTTAGGTTGAAATTCGGCAAAGTAGGACCAAATAACAGGTCCACTACCACCAAGTCTAAATTAAATTTAAAAAAAAACGAAAATATTATATTTGTATAACGTGTAGAGAAAATTTGTAAATTTACACTATGTGTAGTATTATAGAGTTTTGATTTTTTGAAATTATATTTTTAAATGTATATACATATGTACATATTTAATTTTAAATACATATATACATATACCTAAAATTTTTATAATCACTAAAAGTACTAAAAATCAATTTCATAAATAAAAAAAAAACCTATTGTTTGAATAAAGAAATCTACTGCTAATTAAATGTGACTCAGAGTGGAAACCCTGATTTAAATTGATTGAAATAAAATTTATTAACATATTCTGTCTAATTTCATAGGTTATTTGTCTACCTTTATTTTAGTAAACGTTAATAGAGTTTCAAATAATCACTGTAAACAACGATTTCGTAAATTTATCTCAAACTATGTACGTATATAAAAATATAACGTACGTATGTTTAATAGACTTTTTAGCTATATAAGTCAGTCCCATATAATAACCTATATTTTTGTTGTTGTAATGATAATGATAACATTAATTAAATAATAATATAATAAATAATTTATCTGTGATTTTAGTAATTTAATTGGATATTTTTAAGCTTTTGATATTTGATTTGATTTGAATCAGTTTGTATTTTATTCTATATATTTTCTTTAATTTGAGAGTTACTGGTCTTCTCTTTTGAATATATTATAACTGGATTCATATATAAAACATACTCTCTACTTATCTCAAATATAATTTCAAAACTTAATATTAAATTTAATATTATAAGAATGTTAAAACTATATACATATATATATATATACTTACGCAGCACCATTTAAAAATCGGAAAAACATAAACCATTCATAATTTTGTGAAAATGATGAGGCAACAATGCAAAAACCGTTCATAAACGAAATAACAATTAAAACTTTTCGACGACCTAATGAATCAGCTACACTACCCCAAAAGTAAGCACCAGCCATCATACCAATAAAAATAATTGAATTTAACCATCCTTTTGTTTGTGTATCTAAATTAAGATCACACTGAGCTGATGGTAAAATAAATGACATTGATATAACATCCATTTCTTCACTGGTACTAACCAAACCACATATTGCCAACAGTATATAATGAAAACGTCCATATTTTGTTAATTCAATGGCTTCCTCAAAATTAGCTCTTACTTTTCCAGCACCATGATATTCAGCATCATATTTTGGTGGTAAATCATCTCCTCCCCCTCCTCCTCCTCCACCATTACCACCACCAACTCCATTTATTGCATTATTTAGAGTAGCAATAACATCATTTTTATTTATTGAAACATTTTTTTCTTCAGATTCACCTAATTCATTTGTTGTAGATAAATATGGTGGAACATCTACACTATTCGAATTAAATTGATGATAATTTCCGTTTTGATTATTAACTATATAATCGTTGTTGAATTCAGAATTTTTTTCGTTACCAATCAGTTGTAACGATGTTAATTGTAGCGGAAGTTGAGATTTTTTTAATTCAGCAACTTCTTTGTCGCTCAATTGTAAATCACTTCTTACATTGGAATCTATATATATATAAGTATGTAATATAATTAAATTTATATAAAAATAAAAGTCATATTAAATAAAATATAATTATATATGGCAGTATGCATGTATTAATTTCACTTACTTTCTTTATTTTTATGATCAGAATCACCTTCTACCATTCTATGTAAACTACTTATGCTTGAAATAGTTCTCTTCTGATTTGGAGGAGATAAAAAGATTAAATGGGATATTTAAAATTAAAATGAAAAAATTGAAACGTAAACTTTTTTAAAACTATGTAGATTTAAGTTTTCTATTTTATATAATACTGATGTTTTTGATCTGAAAAGATATGCAAAAAAAAAGAAAAAAAAAAAAAGAAAATTAAATTTCAATGGTAAAATAGATATTTAAAAAATATATAAGTTTGTATGTATGTGTATGTTTGTATGAATACATATGTTAACTTTTAAGTAATTTAAAAACAGATCAATAAATACAAATAAAATATTTTTTTTTATAATCGATTATTAAATATACTAATTGATTAAAAAATAAAGAACTTAATATATATATTTATTTTATATATATACATACATATATATAATATTCATTTTATACTACAGTAAGTAACTCAATGTACTTAGAGTACTTAAAGTAGAACATGAAGCAATTATACGTTACTGCAACGTTTCAACTATTTTAAGAGTATTCTGATACTTCAACTAATTAAATGGAAAAATATATATACAAATAATTTTAATTAAAAAGATTTAGATCATTCTTAAATCAAACTGCCTACATGCTTAAAAGTTACAGGACACTTAAACCAAATCAAATCAATTAAAAACAACTAAAACAATTTAAAAGGAAATTCGCATAGAATAAAATTATTATTATTATACAAAAATATTTCTGGAAAAACAAACTAGAAAACCTTGTTTTTTTGGGTCTAAAATATATAGTCGAATTTTTTATCACATTTTTATCGTCAAATTGCAATAGCTGTAATTCAATAGCTTTAATGTATATAATGTAGATTATAATCCAATAGCAAATTACAATAGTTGAAATTGTATTTTTCACATGTCCTAATCAAATTTGGATATGGATTCAAAACAAATATTGTTCTGTATACAGCAGCTGTGATCTTATATAGACTGTATTTCCAATCTGGCAAGATATTTTGAGCTTCTTAATGCTACAGCTTCTTTAACTGATGGTATATTTAAGTACTTTCATTCGAATCATCAATTAATATATTTCAATATTGAAGTTACTTGTGGTATCCCAAATTTCTATTCTATAACATCAGATAGATGTTAAGATAGCTTTACAACAAGATATTGCATCCCATTAAAAACTGCGAATTATGTACAATTAGCTTATTATTTATCTTGAATAATTTTTAAAACAAATCTTAAAAATTTCATATGAATCAATTGAATGGTTTTGCAAATTTATTGTGGCTTAAATCTATGTTAAAGCTCTTGTTTAAATTATTCATATACATAAGTGTACATATACATTTAGTGTGTAAAATAATTATTCATATTGGCTAGAGTAGTTTTAAGCAAATTTTTGCAAAATTAATATTAAATTTTTATTTGTAACTATACATTATTAATTGAGAAGTATTGACAATATGTAAATATGTAAATTCTACATTATAGTTGTGAATGTTCTGGCTAACATTCAGAATTATGAATAAAAAAAAATATTTATACATTTGCAATAACACTTTACGAATCTCAGAATTAAGTTCTAGTTTTGTCTTTTGCAAAGACTAAATTTGAATATTTATTGAAAAATTAATTTATTGAAAAGGAGAGAGGTAAAATGACGTATCATGTATTTTGTACGATTTTTAATGTTCCATACACAAGACTTTAAAAAACCGCTACTGGTTAAATTTTTCTTTGCCTTTATTTATTTTAAATGAATTATTAAGTACAATTATTGTTTTCATCCAAATATTAATTAATTAATTATTTATAAGATAAAATTAAATTCAGATTTATTATAATAAATAATATAGTTATACTTTTCAGAAGTAAAAAACAGTATTTGACCACATTAAGCAAATTAGTTGGTTTTGTGATGGAATCTGGTAAAATGAGTGGATTAGTGGATACAAACATTTATCCAACCATAAAGCCAAAGCAAACAATCATCTTTATGAAAATTTTATTTATTATTTTATTTTTAAATAATTGATTTAAGTGAAGATTTTTATATATTATAAATATATAACCTACTTTCACTCTCAGAGTTAACATGTTTAAAATATTTTGATATTGTGCAAACTGACAAAACAAATTTACTATTGAAATGAAATGTTATTTACTTAAATAATATCACTTAGTTTCACTCTATAAACATTAACAAAATTTTTATAGTGTTTGATATTTATGAAAACAGGCAAACACTAAATATAGAAGTAATAATTTATGATTGCAAGCTAAACTAAACAATTGAATTCGATGTACAAGTAATTAATTTAATTTATATACTATAATAAATTATGAAACATTTAATATGCTTTTTTTAATTTCTTCTATTAGTCTAATTATACAAAATTATTCTATTTAATTAGATAGAAATTATAGATATTAGATTATGAAACAAACATAAATTGATTAAAACAGTTTTATTTTGTTTGTTTTGCATTAAATTAAAAATTAAGTAAATAAAAATTAAATAAATAAAATGTTATATTATGAATACATATAAACAATGGAAGATAGTTACACAAAATAAAGCAGATCGGTGAAAAGTTGCAAACAAGGTTAAGACGAGGCGATTGAGCTATTAGAACCATTAGATGGTGGTAATGTTAAATATAAACAGAACTCTTATTTAAACAGTAAATTCATAGATATAAATAATATAGTAAAATTTCTTAAAATTTTAAATTGCAAAAAAAAAAATTGTATAAAGAAGTGTTAAAGTATAATCAATTAATTAAAAAAATAATATAATTTATAATACAATAGAGCTAAAGACAAAAGAACAAATATTTAATTAATATTTTCTAATTTAAATTATTAAAACGTTTTACTTTTCTTTTTATCTTATTTATTTTTATTCTATACAGTATACAGTGTACCTGTACAGTATACCTGTAGTATATACTATCTATTGCTGCCGAATTTGAAAACTGTGACAAGTCACTTATAAACTATTTTTGGTAAATGTCGAAAAACTGATTGCAAAATTGCGCATGAAAGTTAATGAAATCCAGTTTGTATTTTAAATCTGAAATTCATTTGGAAGACTGACAAAATCCCCAAAGTGCCAAAAATAAAACCGCCGAAAAGTTATGTAGCCTCTGTTAAATAAAAAAAAGTAAATATCTTCATATCGAGCTTCTATTTTTGGGATTTTGTCTTTGAGGACTTAGTCTTTGGAGATTTTATCTTTGCCGATTTTGTTTTAGGGATTTTGGGATGAGAATTTCATAACCATTATTATAGTTTATACATATATATATTTGATACCCATCACAATGATAGTATAAGAACCAAAATTGATCAAGATATTGATTAAACCAATTAAACTTAAATAAATATCTTGATCGATTTCAGTTGTTACACTATCATTAAAAGACTGCGTTGATATATATTGATTATGGTTTAACAAACGAAATCGAGCAAGATCGAATGATTAAAGTTAGTGAAGCATACCCATAGAGTTTTTTATTTTTTATTATTTTGTTAAGCTTGTTTCCAAATTTTATTTTCATTCTGCATTAAATAACCAAACAAACAACGTCAGTCGAGTACAAAACACTCAAAAAGTCTGCAAGTTCTAAATGAAATGCGCATATTTGTATGATAAGCCTATTTAGTAAAACAAAAATATCCGACTGTTTTCAACAATGTATCCCATTTTACCAATAAATACAAAGAACTCCAATTTTATTTATACCGAATTAGATATAGAAGGACTTATCACATTTTGCAAGAAATCGTACTTCTTTGGGTTATATTTGGTTTGATACATTTTGTAACATATTATTTTGCAAAACGATAGAACTGTGAAATGCCTATAAAATTGTATAAATAGTTTATTATTTTTTGTCTTGTTTTTTTTTTGTCAAAAAGTGACTTATCCCCTTTTGCAAATGGGTGACAGTATAACAACACTATTTAATTTTTTTCCTTCTATAAAATTTTTCATCTAAATATTTATTATTTATTGAAAAGAGATGTTAAATAATGCTTTATTAATTTGAATAAAAATTTATTTATTATTTTTTTTTTTATTTTTTTATTAAGTATTACAAAAGACTTCCGTAAAATTTTCAAACATTTTTCGATTTGAATGACTCAAAGTAGGTAGTAGCATAACAAAAAGTATATTAATCTATATATTACGAGTATACTAACCGACTAAAATGGCTAATCAATTATAAGATACATAAAAGTATGTATTTTAAAATTTTTTTGCATGTAAATAACATTTAATCTCATTAATATAGGTATATATATATATATATTTTTTTTTTAAATCCATTTTATTTATATATATTTATTTACCAATTAAAATATGCTAAATATTTTTGATTGAAAAATAAAAATAAAAAAAAAACTTACAAAGAATAAAAAACGTTACTTTTGATTTGCATTTTTTTTTTTTTTTGTGAACAAAATAAACAATACAATTTGCAAATTCAAATAAATTGGAAAATGGAAATAAGAGAATATAATATATAAATAAAAAATGTATGTAATACAATATATAAATAAAAAATAATGTTAAAATATTACAAATACAAATTTTTGACGGGTATGGCTCGATATCTTAACATTAGAATTCTAAAATCAAAATCCCAAAAAAAAAGTTAATGAAAATTTTTTAAATTTTTATATTAATAAAAATAATTTTCTGGAAAGTGGAGATATTTACTTTTTTGTATTCCACAGTGGCTACGCTAACAAATATTTTTTTCAATTTTGGAGTATATTTCCGCTTTGCAAACAATTACAATTTTTTTTATTCTATTAAAAATAAAATTTGAATTTTGGGATTTTTTTCTTATCAGTTTTTTTTCTGAGATTCTTGTAGATTAGAGTTTTTTGTTTTGAAATTTATGATAGGATCCCATTTTTTACTCTAAACAAGTAATATTGACTTGATATATTTTAATTATGGATTAGTTTTTCCTGTTGCTATAGTATGTTATATATATAGAAACTGTTTAAAAACTGTAGCGATTCCCGAAAGGGAAGAATGGTCTCTAGTTGGTTCACAGATTTATTTGCAGACTTTCTGCTATAAATAAATAAATGAATAAACTTAACAATGGAATACAATGTAAATAAAATGTATATTGTTCAGATTTTGAACAATAAAGTCTGTAAAAACTAGAACGCACGGGTTGAATACAATATAAATAAATATTGTTAAAATTTATTTTTTAAAATTAAATAGTTGAATTATTAAAATTTTTAATATAATATAAAAAATTGGCAAACTAGTGATATTTAATTTTTGTTAAGATGTTGAGTATAAGTAAATGAGTAAGTGTATAGTTATTTATATACATAAAATGTAAAATTTGTTATTTAAATAAATATATTTATCTTTATTTTAAACACTCTGACAGAAATCTATATTTTAAAATTTTAAATCTGTAATATTTAAAAAATGCCAATTTAACTAATGAATTTATTAAATATTTATAATTTGCGAATAATATATATGTAATACATATATATGTCTTTGCCACATCGTTAGATTGTTAGATTGCATTTTTCTGCCACACTACCGATTAGTAGAATATAGAGAGATTAATCCTATAAAAACGATTTTAAATTATGAACTTCAATCTAATGATTATGTTTTGGAATCAGCTATTACAACATTTATGACTTAGCAATATTATACTTGTACTCCCAAATTTTAGATCACTTATGTACTTTGCCCATAATATCACATTAAAGAATCATTTTTTTTTTTTCGAAAAATGTAATTTAAATATTGAACGTTTATTAGGAAGTCTTAAGTAAATTAATTTGAAATTACATAAGCCTAAATAAACATATAATCTTAAGTTTATATACAATTTATTGATGCATAAAAAAATCGTGATTAGTAAAAAAAAAATAATCAAATCCTAATGCTATTAAAAAATATAGTTTATGTATATTTACAAATTTAAAAGTAAATAAACTATTAATTTTACTTACAAATTATATTAAATATTATTATTATATTTGTATTTACGTATATCACAGAGTTATTATCAAAATAAATTCTTAATCAATTTTTAATTTTAAAAAATATTAAATATTCTTTTTAAAATATAATTTTAATATGTATATACATATAGTTTTTGTCAAATAATTTGTGTTTTTGGAGTCCGTTGCTTATTAAATTTTTCAATTATAATACTTTTAATAATTTTATTTTTGGAAATCATCAATTTAAATTTATATTCTTTAAATTGATAACAATTTTTTTCTTTTCTTTTAATTTACTTAAATTTTCGAAATTAAAATAATAAAAATTTGTACATTTTCTATATGAAATCACTTTTCTTTTTTTTTTAATAATTAAATATGTTGGAAACAATTGATTATTTTATTTTTTAATTTTCTTATTTATTCTTATTAATAACAAAATTAATAACGATAAAATCGTTTCAAAAGCTCACAGTTAACTAAATCAAAATTATATCTTTAACTGACTTTAAAGTATTATTTCCTTACATATAATATTGTATGTTCTACTACTTGAGCTTTAATTTACATTAGCAGCTCCAAAACAGGTGATATACATTGTGGTATATATTATTTTGATAGCTGGTGTACAATCAATGATGCTGTAAATACTAAAATAATGTATAGTATAAATGGAACAAATTGATTTGGAGTTCAAGTTTTTCATTTCAAAACTGAAGAATTTTTATGCAAATTTAAGCCATGAATTAAAAAAAGATTTTACTGGTTTAATCTAGTAAAAGTTCAATTTAATTTCACCAGATTTTCGATTTACTTTTACGTTATTTGTATTTATTTATTATTATTATTTTGTTTTAAATATATTTTAATTCTGATTAGAAATATAAAACTTGTATTAAATTATATTGTATTTTATGGAAGATATAATTTAAAAAAAAAAATTAATTATAAATAAGTTTAAAAGTATTAAGTCTATAAGAACTTAGAAACATTTATTTTTTGTTATATTTTGTTGATTGGTCAATTAAGAAATTAAATACAACAAATAAATATTTGAGTCATTTGCTGACATAAAACCACAAATAAATAAACTTTATATAAAAGTTGTAAATATAATTTAATCGTTAAAATCTAAAATTTAATTTGAAATTAACTTAATGATATTTTAAGTAATCATTTTATTTGTTTTGCATTTTGTACTTGAATTTTAAACTATAGAAGATTTTTATTATTATAATAATAATAATAAACTAGTTTAATATTTATGAATTAATAATTTTACCTAAATATGTATTTTTAATTACTTTGAAAATAAATTTCTCAGTAAATTTAAAATTCTATACAATTTTTAAATACGTATAATAATTAAAATATATTAATTAATTATCTATTTTATTTACATTTATAATTATTTTATAAAAAAAAATTACAAATCTAATAAAAGTCTATTAAACTTATTGTTAATAATGTAGATAGAGATATAACTAACTACCTATATACTTTTTAAAAATGATTATCATTGTTTTTAAAAATTAACACGAGAAAAATTAAAATTGTTTTAATTTTTTAATTTATTCGAATTAAATTAACAAAAACTATAGCATTTTTAATGTCTTATATTTTACAAATATTATACGAATTAGAAAACTCTCATAGAAATAATTAATGATTCACTAGTATTATGTATATTATAAATTAATAAATGGATTTTATTTTGAAATAAGATTATTCAAATTTTGAATTAAGAATGATTGTTATAAATTATATTCTTAAAAATATAATTACTAAAATTTAAATGTAATTGATAAAAACAAACACTTAATATAATAATAATAATAAAAGCTGTTATAATATTTATTGCAGTCAAATAATAATTCAATAAAATATATATATATATATATATATATATATATACCTTAATAGCAGATATTATGTCTTTAATATATATAATTATATAAACAAACTTTAATAATATGCAATATTTTAATAAAAACTAAATACAAGTAATTAGTAATATATCGTTGTAAATGTAATACAACAAATTTTAATTTATAATAATTAAAATTCAATTTAATTAAATAGTATAATTAAGATATTTATAATTTCGTTTCAATGGAAAAACAAATTATTGCTAAAAAGCACTTTAAAATTTAAAGAAATTATTTTGGTATAACCACTTTTGACTTTAATTAACATAATTTAACTGAAATAAAATCACAATTTTAAAATCTAATCAAATTGTTTTAAAATTTCAAAACAAAGAATTAGAACTTAGAAGATTAATAATAATAATTCTTTTTAAATAAATAAAAAAATTTAAAACTATTTACAATTTTATATCACTTAAAATTTTGTATATGTATAAAAATATAATCAAAATTAAATAAAACGTTATCGAAAAAAAACTAACATGACACGAATAGTAACAAAATAAATAAAATAAATCTTTATTAATATTCAATTTATTTTTATTGATTTTTAAACTTTGTAAAAATTTAAATGCAGTTTGGGTTTTTTTTTTTATTTTTTAAAGAATGCACCCTTATTATCGCAATAATTATTATTGTATTTATATGTATGTATGCAGATTATAATTAAAAGATATTAAAATAAGTAGATATGTATTGTTGTAAGAGCTAAGTCTACGAAATTTCTTTGTAATACAAAAATGATTGTCTTTGGACGCCTGTTATGATTCGTTTTATCCTTTTCAAACCCACCACATTAAACGATTATGAGATGTAGTAGTTTGATATTTCGATTTAAAGTTTTGTGAATTCGAAGTAAAATTTTTGCCAAATAAATTTTAATTTTAGTTAATATCAATGTATTCGAAATGATTGGTAATCAAAATGAAAAATTCAATCGCGCATTTTTCTTGAAACCGTGTACAAAGAATATTCTGTGGGATATAATGTAAGCTTTTTCTATGGATTTGGTTTTAGACTGAATTTTCGATAAACTAGAAGATTATTGGATGGTTTTGTGGATCAAACTGATATCAACAAGTCTACACTACGAGTGCAATCTTCACATTACGGATATGTAAATAGATTCTTCTCCTCTACTAAGCATATTATATTACATAATCGTATATTGTATACCAGATACATTTCAAATTTGTATAGTTTTATTTGTTTCAGCAAATTGATTTGAACAAACAAAGATACATATATTATTTACTTTCTACAAAACTTATATTTATTTAAGAAAATCGGGTAGTTTTATATGTTAAATTTATGTCAAAAAAAAATTTAATTTTTTCAAACAGAATTTTCACCCACCACATTTTATTTAATAATATTTTTGCATAAAAAAGATTTTGTTCCGCATTAATATTGAAAGTAAAAATTTCTTTAAATCACCCTGTGTCAAAATAGTTTCATATTTTTTAATTGTTTCACAAAAAACATTGAATAAGTTTATTTTAAATCACCCTATACCAAAATTATTTCATACTTTTCAGCTGTTTTACAAAATAACATTTTATTAAGTCTCTTAAAGACCTCAAAAATTTTAATATTCCATTCTAAAATAGTTCCTGAAATATTTTTAATTAAATGAACCTATTTTCTAATATTCCAAATTACGCTAATCAAATTTTTGTTTTATTAGAACTATAGAAAGTTTATATAGACATTAATTAGAAAGAACAATATATAGGAATTTTTTTTAAAGTAGTATGTAGTAGTATCCTTGAAACCAGTAGCGATTACTGAGACTACCAAGTGCTTATGATATCCTCAATAGTTTATTTTTGAGTAAAATTAAACCATTCATTTGTTGAAAATCGGACGCGAGAGCTTTTTTAAACTATTGATTAAAATTACAATTAATCAAAATACTAAACCCATACATTTTGTGGACATATACTTAATATAGATGTATGAGGATCTTCCGAATATGTAATATTAAAAATCGGGCTCTATAGCACGCCATTTCAATGTACTTTGCTAAATTTCTGTAAAACTTGTATATAATAATAATAATAATTATTATAATTATACTCGAATCACTTGATGGATTTATATAAGTGCGTATTCATAAATACTGTTAATCAAAAAACCACTCGTGCAGTCGTAATGACTTTTCAGCAAAAAATTAATAAATTAATAATATGTACATACATATAATATAATATATGAAATCGTAATAAAATATTATTTTTAAATTTAAATGACGAGTTTAAGAAGAAGGATTTTTCTTTGAAAAATGAAAATATATTTCTCATTCAAAAAATGCAGATATTAAAAGCGTCTCTCAATATGATAAATTGTAATCGTTGAGTTTTTAATAACTTGCTATAGTCATTATAAATATTAATTATAATATATATATGTATATCAAAACAATCAAAACAACTAATGAATCTCTCCAAATCAGGGACAAATTGTATAATTTTGTATGGAATTAAAAAAAATATGCAGATAGAAAATACAGTTTTAACATTGATCCACAAAACTCGGTTGCAAGACTCAATAAGTATATATTAAAATAAATTCAAGTTTTGAGTTGATTGATTTTCAGTCTCAAATGTCACAATATTTCTCCACACAATTATCGTTTTAATAATAATTTTGGAATTTCAGTTGTTGAAATTAGATCAAAAAGTTTTTCGAACTTTATAACTGTAGCATATTAAACATCCGAAATGAATGTCATAGAGATTTAAATGTTATTCAGAATGCGATGTGAATTATTAAACTTCAAAACAAAAAAAAAAAAGCACGAAGGAAGAAATATAAGGCACGATAGAAACTCGAGAACAATTATTTTTAATTGTGTACAAATACATTTTATGTATAGATTTAGCACATTTAAGCCACTAATAAAAATTTAGATCAGTATGGTAATCTTATCATCACTATTAATAAAATTATTATAAATTAATAATTAAATTGTTATTTGTCCACATTGAATTCTATACAATTTTTTCATTAGTTATTTTATTTTATTAATTATGGATTATATATTTTGAAATTTTTATAAATTTAGAATTTTTTTTTTTTGCTTATTTTTATTTCAAATTTCACTTTTTCTATATTTTCACTTAATTAATTAATTAGTTTTATAAAAATTTACCTTTTTATTTAGTCTATATTAGTTATTTTACTTATTAATAAAAACTCGCGAATATATTAATTATTATTTTAGTCGTTGGTTTTCTGATTAATTTCAGAAACCGTATTAAAAATTTCTTCGGATTTACTACTACTTTTTATACGAAAATAAAAATAAAATAATTAAATAAGAAAGTTCTTTATTTTAATATTTGCATGATTTTTTTTTGATAACAAATTTAACTTTTGTAATTATTTAATTGTTTATTTATTTTATTTTAATTATTTTGACTACTGTCTTTCATATTATATGTATAACTGAAAACAGTAGTTAAAATTATTTATTTATATGTGTATCTCAACAGGTCCGGTTGGTGGGTTTTTTATTTTTCTATAGTGTGTGAGACGACTTGTTGACTTTGATTTTTGAAAAGTACTGCTATCCCTAAATAATGGGAGCAGAATATCATTGAGTATGATCATTAAATTAGGCATTATTAAGTACTCAGACGTTTAATTGTATTAACACGGGTACACTACACAGGTAACATCAGTAATTCCATTTATGGCTGCAGTGGGGGGTCAAACGTTGCCACTTGTATTTAAATCTAATGTAATCTAATGATTGTGACTAGAACTCACTAAAAATATATCTACAACTTGGTTATTATAGTTTAAACATATTTATACTCCTTTATATTTTATTTTTAAAAAAAATAGCGAATTTTTTATGCAAATCGTTTATCACGCTCTTTTGCAATGCTCAATTTAACGCCTTTGCCTTTTGGTAAGGAAATATAAGGTTTACTACCTTTATTACCAATAATAAATACATTTTTTGTTAATAACGGCCCAATATCAAATGAACCTGCATGTGTCACGATTGACAACTGTACATACATTACCTAAATTTCTACCCCCAGTGATCATACATAGATTACCAGAATCAAATTTAATGAAGTCAATAATTTTATTGCTGACAAAATCCAACTGAATGATATAATTAGTTTTAATTGATGGATTTTGATAGCGAATGGTGCGGACAATCATGTGTAATTATGAATGGAACTCCTTTGGTGCCACCTTGATTTTTACGTACTTTGTTCAACTTCCAACAATCCGAATTTGCATAAAAAAGTACCTCATCTCATTTAAAAATCTCGATTTCGTCCAATTTCGGCGAATTTTGAGCTTAAAAAACCCTTTTACGATACTTCTCGGAAGTTGAAAATATCACCAGTCGATAGAGCATCCTCGCTTTAGTTAATAATTTTTTTCAAAATTTTAAAATAACTGCTCCTTCCCCTCTTAAAAAGCTGATACGCATGCTCTAGAACACCCGGTATATTACATATGTTATTGATAATTCAATTATAGTTGTACGAGTATATTTATAATTATGCAAACCATAAAGACGCCATCACAGAATGTGGCTTTTGATGACAGCTTGGGTTTTTTCTTGCAAAAAAATTTTCTTGAAAGAATCTTTGAAAGTAGGTATACAAGTATACAAGAAAATTTATCTTAATTCAATGGGCCTCTGCACATTAGTATTTTCAGTGGCTGTTGCCTTTGCTATTCTTTCCCTCATACACCCTTCGATAACATAATACCATTTTTAAAATAAGAACTTTATTACATACTTAAAAACCCATATTTTAGTTCTCAATTTTCAAATTCACATAATAATAATAATAAAAAACATTTATGAAGCTGTTTAACCTGTCAGTACCCTTTTATATTTAGAAATAAAAATATCAATAAACCCTAACAACTTCTAGCCAAATACTGATCAGTGCCGATAACTGGCTGATATATGAGGTATTACTGCTAAGTTCAACCCCAATCATCGCATTGATGAAATAAAGGAGACGAAAACAAAACATATTATTTGCAGAAACCTCTTGAACATATTCTTTGCAGATGCCCAGCATTAGCTAGAGTTAGATTCCGAAATTTATAATGAGGTCTTAATTAACAATATAGAAATTATTACCGAAAACCAAATTTGTGATTTTATTGATTCTATCAATTGCACAATAATTCTTTAAAACAACCAACAGCACCCAATTGGTCACTTGGATCGTGTCATAAAAAATACATAATTAAATGCTAATTGATTTTCCATCATAAGCAACTGGAATGTTCACTTCCACCTACTTGCTACTCTTTTGTTACTGAAATAAAATAAATAATAAAAAACATAGAATCATATCCCGAAGGTAAAAAAAGACCTGAAATTTTGCCTATTAATTAATATGAAGGTAAAATAAAATAAAATAATTAATAAAAATTAAAAAAAATTAAAAATTAGAAATGTTAAATTGCAGAATGATTGTAATCAATTTTAATTTAACCAAAATGTACCTGATATCGATGTAACCTTTAGTGACGATAGTAAGAAATCTAGTATAATAGTTTTATTTTTTTTTATCTTCTAAATATTTTTCTTCTAAATGATGGTGCCTGTGTGTGACAAAGATGATACAAGCACCGGGTCTGTACATTTACATCTATTCAAGCTGAAGTATAGTAGAACAGTAAATTATTAAGGTTATATGCAGTGAACAATTTCTTATCTATATTTGAATACATTTTTCTTGAAATATTTTTGTCATGGATAATTTATTTATGATTCAAAATCAACAAATTTTTTTTAATTTAAGGTTTGATTCATTTCTTTTGAAATAAGCAAATTTATAATTTTTAAAATAGAATTAAATATTTACGTTTATAAGAGGTACACTTAAAATGTAATTAATTTGTAATATTATGTAGACCTTATATATAGTATAGCTAGTAATTTTTAAATATTTCACAACAATTTAAATTTTATTAAAGAAAAACAATCAAAAGAATGCTTTGAACAGCTCTAAAGTTTATCAATTGTTCTCTTCAATACTAGTAAATAAGCAAAAGAGGCTTCAGGGACTGCTTCCTATCAAATTTGGAGAGAGCATTTGAAGAACATTTGAAGAACTGTTGAATTTTCATCCACTAAAAACTTCTATCATTATTGCTAACTATAGTAGTCTTCCAAGCTAGTTATTATGTTTTTTATCCTACCAAAATTTAATAAGATTTTGGTAGATAAAAAGTTTTAATCTTACTCAAGTAGTCTTTTATTTCTTTATTACGTTTTTTATAAACGAGATCATCAGATCTCGATATATTACAGCATTGCACACATAAGTACTATTCTACACATTATCTTATTCTGGAACGTTTTAATGTATTGAATATGGGTTTGTTTAGTACATCTTCATATTTGAATAATGTATTCCCAGACTGACTTCAATATTTAATTTTATATTAAAACTTTGTTGTAGGTCCAGACCGTAGGTCCATCCAATTAGCCAATCTGTATTTCTAACGATGATTCTTATTTTTTTAATTTTCAACATTAAAGAGAATATGTTGAAAATTAGTTTCAGTTTTGTATCCGAGGTCATGCCAGTTTATTAGGCATTATGTTTTTACGGAATTGATAAATGACAGATACATTATTGAGTTTAACTGAGAGAGGACTTACTATATTATTATTTTTTTATAAATGAAGTCTACATGACTGAATTTATCTTCATTTAATTTAATTATCTATCATTTGGATAATTTGTATCATTTTGACAAATAAAAATATATTGAAGAAATGTTACACATGTTGATGAAATTCTTAATTAACATTATGTAAATAAATAAGTATGAGAAATTAAAGAAACTAATACCATCTATGGAATATAGTTGCCAAGGACAAGATAAAGATTCAAAATAAATACTATATCTTGCAAAACATCTGCCTATATAGAAATCAATAGGTACAGTGTTATGAATCAAGACGAAACGTAAATGATCTATTAGCCAGTAACGTTGGCTATACCTTAACCCTTATCACCACAAATTGCAAAATTAAAAATTTGTGTTGCTTTTGCTTATGAAACATTGATGCATTACTCCTTTGCAATGCAACAAGAGTTGCAGTGGTGAAAATCATCAACAATTTGCAATGAAAAATTCAAAGAAAAAATTGTACTGATGTGCATACTATAATGATACCAATAGCGTTTGCCAATAAATAAAATGCGATAGTTGTAGTAGTGTACTACAAGTGTATTGCGTGGATGAAATTTAGTAATTTCTTTTATTTACAAACATTTGCAAACCATTGAGAGTTAGTTAATAAATATTAAATAAATTATTTTATAATTATTGTCAAAATCATAATCAATGATGTACTAGTAATTCAATCCAATTCATTTATTTGCTTCAATATATATTTTTCTTTTTTAATACATATACACTGTTTTTTACAGAGTTTATAGAGAAAATGCTTTTTGAAAATGCTACTGAATTTTTTTTTATTAATTAATTACTTTTGATGCATCAACATACCTTTATCCACTTAATATACTTGTGCATGAGATGATTAGATCTACAATTATATATACGAGTATATATGAAATTATTTTGTTTTAGATGAACATAAATTAATTCTAATAACTCAAAAAAAAAAATTAAAACTTTAAACAATAAGAATTAATGTTATAATTATGAGCATTTGGCAAGCAAGTAATTAATTAATTTTATATCTTCCAAAAACAATTATTCTTCTTAGCGTTCCAAAAAAAAAAATAAAATTCATAAAATTAAATAAATAAAAACAAATAAATTAATCAATATTAAGTATGGCAGTTTTGATCTACTGCAAAACATCCCAAGTCCATAAATATAGTATAGAATATTCAAGTGAGTTTGGGCCTTTTTTTTACTATACATATGACATTTAAATATGTACCATCACATAAGGTATAAATACGATATATAATGTACATAATTGTACTTGATATGTTTTGCATATATCGACATAATTGGATAACTAAAATTTTTGTCTGAAATATTCTTAATAGTATTTCTTAAAATACAGTTGAGAGCATTTCACGCAATTATAAAAAGATAAACATGAAAATTAGCTGAATAAATTCACGGTATAAAGTTCCGGACCTAAAATTACATTCGGCAGAATATTCCAAAGTACTGAAGTTATATGGGATTACTCACACTATTTGGTAATCTGCCTATAGTTATTTTACCATTAAATACAATGGACCAGTTTTAATAATTATTTTCTTCATATATGCAAAGCAATGTTGATAATGAAACTGTCTAATTTGTAAACTGTAAAAACTAAAGGAAGATTGTAGAGATAATAGATTGCCGCATGAGCTTTATTGTACTAATACGTAAAAGGTAAAAATTGAATGATTAGTACGAATCTTAGATTAGATTCAATGTCACAATGTCAATCATAGGACATCACGGTCCTTTCAACAAAATTCTGTTCAATATTGGTAAACTAAGATTTGAACTGGAATCGAATTCCACATTCTAGTTGTTATGACTATGAACAAATTTCTATAACCATAGTCTTGGTATCTTAGTATTTCCATGGTATGGGCATTTACAGCCTTTCGCATTCCTTAACAGAATCACTTTAGAGTTGAAAGGAGTGTTTTTATACTTATAAACACTTATACAAAAATCACAAATACAACAATATTCAATACTTCCAATATTGAAGGAAACTTTGATCTAATCATAGGAATTAAGATATTGTAATTACAAGAAAGACATTTTAAGTCACTTCTATAATAAGCAGCTACTCCAACCAAAAGCAATAAAAGGTACTGTATGTTGCAATGAAAGAATAATTAAGAATATTGAAATCATTCATTTCATTTTCAAAAATCTAAATTTCAAATAAGCGAAAAACGTTGAATAATTTTCGTTAACGCTATGATTAACATTCATATCCAGTTTCAACAATTTAGTTATCCTAACACAATTAATGCATTTATATTCAACAGCCTGACAAGCTGTTTGTAGATGTTTTCCACCACATTTTTTACAATTAACTGAAGGAGCAGAACAATTTTTAGAATTATGATTATACCCAAGACATTTTCCATATCTTCTAACGTCATTGCTCTCGTAACTTTACATCTACTCCAACCTATTTTTAATTTTCCGTCGCTGAGTACATTCTTATAATCTTAAGTATTCATTTCTATAGCCGCATTAAATACTGAACATGTTATTTAATATAATTACGATATTATTCAAGTATTTAATATTAATTGTTAATTTTTATGGCTTATCAACTCATTAAATCTGGAAAAACTACTAGTGTTGTCAGGTGCTAAGCTTCCTTAAATATATAGAATAGCTCCATTTTATTTAAGTTGTTATCAGAATATATACTCAGAATATAATTAATATAATTTATTCCTTTATCCTTGCAAAAAAAGATGCGATGAGTCAATTCTTAGGACCAGAGCAAAACATTTCTTGTTCAAATGCCTTACATAGATATGAAAGATTAAAATTAAAAAAAAAATATATATGATATGTATGAAAAGAAAGTTTATGAAAAAACTTATAACTTTTATCTCGTAAATTATGATATGTAATTAAAAGAAATCAAGGTAATCACATATATACTTGTTCTGTTCAGTTCTAAAACGGAAAATTTTTATTTTTTTATTTTTGTTTAATTCACTAAAAATTGTGAAAAATATTATAAATCAATTTATTTGACTTTTTTGTTTTTCTTTTATTCATTTGTTGATTTTTATAACTGTGAAATCTACATTTTATGTACATAATATGCATAATTTTTTTCTTAATTTAATTTTAGTTTTTTATTTCTATCCAGATTAATATATTATTAGAGACGTAAAAAATGTTTTAAATAATCTTGTTATCTCTTATTATACACAACATGAATATAATAGTTTGTGTATATTTTTTATAAGAGTACATATACAGATTTATTGAATTACAAATAATTAACGTAAATTTAACACCTGCTTATGTAATTACAAAAATTAAAGAGAAATTGAAATATTAAATTGAGATTTTATATACTTAACTAACCGGAGCTAGTAGATTATTTTATTCTTATTTTATTTTAAAAAATAATTTAACCTTAACATTGAAATTATTTTTTTTTTAAATAGATATAGATAATATAGATATATTCTTGACGTATTAATTAATTATGTATATTGGAGTGGTTCTTTTAAGGAAAACAAAAATAAACAAATTAATGATTCAATGCAATTAATTTGTTAATATATGTATTAAATATATATGTATATACTTAAGAATTTTAAAATATAAAATATTATTCAAGCGTAAATATATTATATTATGTAGTGTTATGACGTAAATAAAATATTTGTTTACGAAAAATATATCTGGTTAAAAGCAGTTAAGTACACATAAAATAAATTTTTAATAATACAAAAAACAAAAACTATAAACAAAAAAATTTAAATTTTATAATTTAAAAGAAGTCAATAACTATAATTTAACTTTTAAATAAAACAAAATGGGTTTTATATTTCTGGACGTGTTAACAAAATTAAAAAACTTTGCATTATTCTTTTGCAGTTAAAAACCAAGCCTCTAAATTCATAATTATTTTTATTTTCCAAATATATAACTGAATATCGTACATATATAGAAAAAAATAAATTAGAATGATACGCAACTGGATCCCATCTTACCCCACTGGTAGAACGCAATATGCGAAGTTCCAGGGTATTCTATATCTAAAACAATTTTTGTACCTTGTAAAAGCTTACCAATCAACGGATGTTGCACCATATTTAAAAAACAAAACAAGTTAATGACTAATATATATTATAAATATATTACAATAATTAAGAATAACAAAATAAAATTTTGTATATAAAAAATTTTGATTACCCGTAATTTTATAAATTTATATACATTGTATATAATTTGAGAATAGCAAAGAAAATATGTGTATTGTTTATATACCATCTGTTTCGCAATATTTCGAAATTCACATTCAAAGCAAAATTACACCTAACCAACTCTTAATCTAAACTAATTAAAACCATGACCTTACACCAAATTCATACATAAAATTCATACACAATAAACTCTACTGATATACCTTATATAATTTATATCAATAAGTCAATGACTATATAGTTATAATAAATTACTGAATTCTATTTTTTATCAAATTAAAAAAACTTTAAATTTATAATTAAAAAAAATATATATATATTATTATTTTGATTAAATGTTTTTTTTTTTAATTGCAAATTGTACTCAACGTTTTTCATTTCAAATTTCACAAATATTTTATTTTCATAGTTAAATAAAAATAGTAAAATAGTAAGTAATATAATAATAATAATAATAATAATAATAATAAATAATAGTATAATAGTAAAAATTCACAATCACAAATTTTCTGTGCAATCTATATGATGGGGTCAGGATTCTGTATACTACGGCTAGGAAAATTATTTCATACTTTTCAATATAAATTTACTATATTAAAAAACATTTTCTTACTATTCACATAGTAAGTTTCTGAGATATGAACAACAACTATAAATACCAAATTCAGCGAGGACCAGACCCTTCATCAAGTTCTTACAAAAAGGGTTATCATTAGAAGCCAAGATGGGTACCAAATTTGAATCAAATTAGCTAATTTCTGAAATATGAATCTTGGTTTAAATAAGAGCTTTCGAGAGGACCAAGAACAAGTGAGAGCAGATCTATAAAAAATGTTTACACAAGTTATCATTTGAATTTCCTTTCCCAATAATTTCTTTTACTAATAAATTAATTTTTATTTGTCAAGACGTATCAGTATCGAAAATTCGCAAGCAGATTGATGAAGGAAGTAAGAGTTGATTTCGAAATATTAATATTGAAAAAAAAAAAATAAAATTAATTAATCAGTGACAGAAATTTCTATTTTTAATTAGTAAAACAACTATTGATTTTGAACGATTTTATAAGGTCTGTAATATGCTTATTTTTAAACCATTTGCGACATTTTCTAAAGTCTATGATCTCTCCCATTATTACTGATCAATTTCAAATCAATTTTATTAATTAAATTTGCAGGATATTGAAATGCATCAAAATTTGTAAATTAATTGCATATCAACAGGCGTTAATTGCATATTAACACGAATTTTATTTATTGTGCAATTAATTAATTATTTAAATCTTTTATCAAAGATAGTAAACATTTATTTACATTATAATAACAGAAATTATAATTTTTTGATTATAATGTACTATATTTACTTTTTAAAATCGTAGTTTTTTTTTGGTTCACTCATGAAATTTAATTTTTTTTTTTTAAATTTGTTACTGTCGAGAAATTTTATATTTACATACAAACATAAGAACTATGTATTAATCCCGTAGTTACTATATTTTAAAGTAGTTTGTTTACAAAATGCTGTCTTATATTTATCACATATTATTTTTTTTGTTTTGTTTTCAACACACGACTTACATTTTTAAATAAATTTTTGTTTAAAAAAAAAATATAAAATATTTTTAAGAGAAAATTCAACGTTTCATAGAAACTCAATATCTCAATTATTATGATAAATAACCAATTCGAGAATTTTTTTTGTTTTTGTTCTTTTTTTTTGTTTTGTACATTATATATTATGGTAAACATATCTGTTTTCTTTCTATTTAACTATTTTCATATAATATATATATGTATATATATATTATTTTTAATGTGACATCATAGGTTTGGAACCAGATAATGCAAATTTATCTGTGTTAAATAATGTCAGATACAACGATGAAAGTAAATAATATAATAACAGTATATATAAATTTAATTTTATATTCAAACAAAAGTACATATTCTAAATTATATAGACAAGACACATATTATATACATAAAATATATTATATTTTTAAATATTTTTAACCGGAAGATAAAAACTTTAACGATTAAAGAAAAGAAAAAAAAAAATATTGTAAGGAATTTTCCGTTAGCTTACTTAAGTCTATTTACGTGTCATAATTTTTTTTTAAATCTCCTTCCTGCTATGATATCTATTTGAATAGAAAGAAAAACAGGATTTTTTTTTATCTACAATTAAATATTTTCTTTTATTATTATTTTTTTTTTCTATATTAGCACTACAAACAATTTCTACTCTTAAATTTTTATCATAAATTCCAATTCCTATTATTTGCATATGTCATAAAATTTATATAAATATGAATAAATACTTATAAAAGTTATAAGAAATTTTTGTGGTTAATAAGCTGAATTATGTTAGGAATAACTTTTTTTTAAACAGTAGATCACTTAACTTAGGATTGGAGGGATGCAAGAGAGTAGAGTATTTAACTTAACTATATTAATATTATTATTTATTATCTTTATTTAGTTTTATTTAGTATTATTTGGAATTATCTACAACGATTAAAAGAAATATATAACTTTAATGTGAATATCAGATCAGAATATATGGGGATAGAACGAAAGAAAGATTGACTCAGAACAATTTCATTCAAACTAATTATATATCCTCAGTTAAATAATTCTATAGCTATTTTGGAGGATTCAAGTAGTGCTGAACTATAGATGAAACAGCAGGTTTGGATGAGCACTATGCTTCTTGCGATTTCACTAAATGCACCATAAAAGAATAATTGAGAGTATATATAATCTGGTAACAAATTAAATAAAATGAAACTATTCTATTTAAAAAGGCTTAGTTCCTGACAATAACAGTAGTTTTCCACATTTAATGAGTAGAGTCAGTAATTTGTTAAATAAATACTCGAAATATTGTACTGTCAAATTGCAGTACCGTACTTAATTAAGAACGAAAAGATGAACCTACCTAAGTTACTGTCAAGAGTGTAAAAAAAAAAAAAAATGGCAGATCATATGAAAGCAATAGTTATAATTGAGATAGATATAATTATGATTGGAATTATCACTGATATTTTATAATGATAGTTGGATTTTGTTATGGTGGACATACATTAAAAAGATATAATTCTAACAAATGCAAAGTAAAAAGCCCATGGGAAGATGATATTGCAACATAGATACATAAAAATGTAGATGAGATATGGTAATCCTAGAAAATCCCGATTCTCAAAATCTAAACCTTTTTATTTTGAAATTCATAAAATCCCAAAAGCAAGTAATTCAAAAATCACAAAGCAAATATAACAAAATCTTAACTTACATTGATCCAAATGTGGGACTGCGTTTGGGGGATTATTTTGAATGCTGTGTAGTTGAAATATGATATAAAAATAATTATTAAAAATCTTAAATCATGGTTATAGACTTTTACAGATTAATTTATGCGAGGTTGAGAAAAGTTTTTATAGTTAGGTACAAAAGTAAAGTTCGGATTTTATATGGGAACCGTGAGGTGTTTATCTCTCAGTTATATAGCTTAGTAAGTATACAGTATAGAATATAATAACTGTAGCAAGTAAATGAGAAAAAAAAATCATTGTCCCCCATTTACAAAAACTGCAATAAACTTTCATCAACTATAGAAACAATTACGTCACACTATTAAATATGACGTAAAAAATTCTCTCCAATTTTATAAATAAATAGACTAAGACGTGTATAGCCCAAAACATTCTAGGCCCTAGGTGATACAAAATGGATTTAGATCAAATACATCTACTATCGATCAAATATTTCTACTGAGACATAGCGTAGAAAAATTCTACGAGTTCAGTAAAATTTTCCATGATAAATACTCAATGATTGACTTCCGCCAGGCTTTCGGCTCAATAAAAACAAAGAGATATGGTAGAAGTCCTTTTACAGCATGGCAATAACACGAAAAGTGTCAAATTTAATTATGCTAACACTCAGTATTACACTAAAAGCAAGGTAAAATAACAGACGAATTTGAAATAAAAAGAGAAGTCAGATAAAGTGATGACAAATTGTAATGTTATGTCTCATGGCGCAATAAAAGATTTGAACAGAGAACCATATATATATATATATATAT
Source organism: Argyra leucocephala (assembly GCA_963942445.1). Taxonomy (NCBI): domain Eukaryota; kingdom Metazoa; phylum Arthropoda; class Insecta; order Diptera; family Dolichopodidae; genus Argyra; species Argyra leucocephala. The sequence continues at coordinate 107,473,969 of OZ012681.1, forward strand.
ATATATATATATTTATAAGATCATTCATAATAAGCGCGTATGATGAAAGCATAGAAATTGTAGCAACATACTTTGACGAATTAAAACAAATATTTATGATTCTTAGAAAAAGAATCAGCTAATTTAGTAAATAAAAACTAAAACGAAATATGATCCGACGAAAACGATCCGCCTAAAATACAACAAAAAATGACTACAATTTTAAGGGAGTAACGGTTTTAACTATAATAGTTGCAAAGACTGAACAATGACAATTAGTGACGAAAATAAATTCAAAAATACTGAGAAAAAAATATTTGCTCCCAAAATAAAATGATTAAAATGATTTAACAACAATGGTGAATATCAAATGAGATCAAAGGAGGAGCTAGAACTACTATCAATCATATTTGATAAACGTAATATTGTAAAATTTTCCCACCAAATATTAAAGATATGGGCAGATGGACATGTTATGAGGGTGAATGATCAAAGAATACCAAAAATAATTTTAAACTCAATAGCGTGTAAAATACTAGAGTAAGATGTAGACCAAGATCAAGATGGTTGGACGAAATAGAGGGTCGCAATATTTGAATTAACGGATGGAGGACAGTTGCACAAGATAGAGCAGAATGGGCAAAAGTTGTAGAAGAGAATAAGGAAAACCTAAACTGTAGAGCCAACAGATGATGATGTTGATGATGATTATGATGTTGTAAATTGAACAAGCATAGTTGTATATAATATTTTGCCTCATGTTCAAATATTCAAACTACAGAACAAACATTTTTAAAATGTTAAAAAAATATAAATTTTTTATTATAAGAATTCTCAAATTTTCAAAAGGATCTTCAGATTAAGGTATTTATATGATGCCGACCCAATATTATAAAATAATCAAAATTTATAAAGGACTTTTTTATTTTTTACATCTTACATAAATAACATATTATTAGTGCGAATTATAATTTCATTAATGCGTAATGCATATGGAAATGGAATAGTTAAATAACGATGCAATATATTAATTTATTTACATATTTTTGAAATTTTATTATAATAAAATACAAAAATGTAATTAGGTACATCGATCAAAATTATCACATTATTTTAATATACAAATACAATATAATATTCTATTATGACAAAAAGCAATTATTATTAAAATATAGATTGGAAATATGCATATTTTATTCTAATTGAATTTTCATGGAAATATTACAACAATTTATTGTAAACAATTTCTTTGTAAACAATCTTGTACATAATAACAACTTGCTTACTATTTTGTATTTATGTATGTAAGTATTGGATTAAAAAAAAATAAATACATGTACATTTTTTTAAATAACAATATTGTCAGTAAAGCAAATGCGTACAACTCGCCCATCACAAATTCCAACTCTCTATAAAGCAGCACAAATCATGGATTTGAGTAAATTCAATCACCTGGGCAACATCGTATCATCAGATGCAAATGCCAAACTGGATATTGAAGCCCGCGTCAGTAAAACTCGCATTGCTTTCGGAATGCTCTCAAAAACATGACAGTCAAAAATATATCTTTAAAATAAGACCATTTAAATTTAAAGTTCAATTTTTTTCGTGAACGTTTTATTTTGTTTAAAAAAAAAACCTATTTCCATGTATTTCCGGTATCATTTTGTTGTTAAGAAACCGTACCGTAGTAAAAAGAATATAGTATATATTAAGTCTAAATGTAGGATTGGTAATTTCGTGAACTAATGAACCAATTTTAGGAATATGTATAGCATTTATTAATAAAATACTCGTGGTGCGTTTTTTAAATATACACCCAATTATTTTTTTAATTTTTCTTAAAAATTATCAAATTGTTTTTTTTTAACAAATAAATTAGGAATTTCAGAAGATAAATAATTTATTTTTACTCTCGTGTATAAATAAACAAGAGATCAAAATCTAATTAAAATCAATTATTGTAATCTTTTCTGATTTTATCAAAAAATAAATACAAAACATCAAGTTTGATTTCGTTAATTCCTGTTAATCTTCTTTTTAATCCTCAATAAAGTAAATGACATTAAATATGTGGTCGAAATTTTTTGTTCTTTGGGTAAAAGGTCATCTGACTTTGTGATATTACTGATGTGACTGAATAATTTTTTGGTGTGATATTTTAAATAATTTTTAATCAATGTTATTAATAAATTTTTACAGAATGTTAATGGGTGTAAGTATTTTTTAATATAAAACAATAATAACCCATCCCTTTCTATACAATTTTATATGTCTTTTAACTTTTCCAATCACCTCTTCTGGCTCTATATGATTTATTGTCCTAAAGACCACCTGTATAAGTACATATTATATACATTTAAGAATCTCATATTTTATTTTTGATTTTGTTTTTAATTATTTTTTGATATTAATTTAATTTTTATTTTTTGTTTTTAATTTCATATTTTATTTTCAATCAATCAATTGCACCTGCAAAATTATTTTAAAAGTGATGCAATTAAACTGAACTATTTAGTTATATTAATTCAAAGTATGCAAAGCATACATATTACAATTTTCTTATAAGAATTAGTAAAATTTTAAATAATTAATTATAAAATAAATTCAATTTGATAGTTTTGCATCTTAAATATTTTTAATTTGTTTTCAATTAAATAAAATTATTAAAAATCTATCACTAATTAACAGTGCAATTATTTATTGTATGTATGTATATATGTACATACATTGAAATTATATAATTTGAAAATATTGTAATGAAAGTTTTTTTTGTGCTTATTTTCTAGAGAGTATTAAATATCAAAAGTTCACATGTAAGTAAATGAACAGGAATTGCGTTTTAATTAATAAACTTTAACTAGAGTATTTTGTAGTAATTTCAATAATAAATAATAGATTTTATTAATTAAATCGTATTTTTGTGTTTCCAATTAAAAACTGCGTATATGTAGCTTTTTTTTTTTAATAATTAAAAGAAATTACGTTGTTATGCAATGTGGCAAAACAAAATTTTTTAAAATATTTTTAAATAAACTTATAAAACTTATTTAATTAATCCATTTAATATTTGAAGACCTATCAATGATAAATTTTCTGTTAAAATTTATTTTATAACTTTTTAATTTTTATACTAGCTTGGTTGATATTTTAATAAATATCCTTTAATAATTTTATTTAATTGAAAAAAAATATTTCTTTTCGGAAGCATTGAACTTTAGCGACATTTTTTTTAAAAATATGTATAATTTCAATTCTATGGAGATACATCATTGCATACAATAGCTTTTGTTTAAAATTTTAATTTAAAATTCTATTGTAGAAATGTAGAGTAGAGTCTTCGCCTTCATAATAGCATAGTTCCATTTTATTATTTTATTATATTGATAACTAACTAGCACTGTCAGCTATTTTTTATAATTTATTTTATCCCAATGACAAAGGGTACCGGATCAAGTCGATCCAGAAAGCATTTTTTGCTTTCGTTGGGAATCGAACTTGGACCTTTTGGTTGTAAGGCAGGCGTCCTGCATACTGCGCCACCTAGTGTGTTGAAAATATCAAATATTGATATGAAAAGTTGAAATATGTTGATTCCGAAATATCGATATTTGCAATCTATTAAAGGATAATTAAAATTACCACTCTAAAATCAAGTTTAGATTGGTTGATTGGTTAGATGAGTCTTTATCCTTCAAACTTAAGTCTTGCAACCCGTTGTAGCCCTCTCAACCATTTTACTACTGATAATCTACGGGTACTCTTTAACCTGCCATAAAACGAAGTCAAGTAAGTCTTCATTAGGTTTCTTATACCTTTCTTTTGAGAAATTTTCCCGTAGTTTAGATTGATAATAAAAAACAAAAAAGTCATCACATAATTAATTTAAATTATTTTATGATTACAAATAAAAAAGGCGTTTACCATGAACTGTAATTAATTAAATTCGATCGCTAAAGAAGTACAAAAGTATATGACTAAGTCACTTATACCGGGTGTTCCAGAGCATGCGTATCAGCTTTTTAAGAGAGGAAGGAGCCGTTTTTTTAGAATTAAAAAACAAATTTATTAACTAAATCGGGGATGCTCTATCAATTGGTGATATTTTCAAGTTCCGGGAAGGACCGAAAAAAAATAAGAAACTTTTGTAAAGTTAATATTTTGTTTTCTTTTAATTTAAACTTTGTAGGAACAACATAAAAATGATTATTATTAATTTCAGTTTACCAAAGGAAATTCTCAGTACTTTGTTAACCTTAAGGAGAAATACGGAGAAAACCAAAAAAATCATTTAACATAAGTTTTTTATTTTTTATCGTAGAATCCAAATTTATAAAAAAATACCCCTTCCTATTTGAAAATCTCGATTTCGGCCAATTTTGACGATTTTTGGACTTAAAACCCGATTTTCCGGTCCTTGTCTGAACTTGAAAATATCACCAATCGATAAAGCATCCTGGATTTAGTTAATAGTTTTTTAAAATAACGGCTCCTTCCCCTCGTTAAAAGCTGATAAGCATGCTGTGGAACACCCGGTATATTCCACCCGATGCAAGCATTAGAAAACGAAGAGATAGTAATTTATTGTCCTTATAATACTGACGATGAATATTTATCAATTATCTACAAAGAACTAATACTTGTGAATTGATGACTTTCAAAATACAATCAAATATTCTATTCGAAAAATTAAATTAAAAATAAGAAGTAAAGTTAAAACTATTAATAAAATATTAAGTAATATTGTATCTGAAACTTTTTATTTTGTTTTGTATAAAATTAATTAAATTTTATTAATTAAATAATCCAAGGATATTCAGGAAACACTTTTAATTTTTTTTTTAATTAAATTTGATTCCACTTAATAAAAAAAATATATTTTACAGATTTCTCTTTTAAGTTTTGAAATTTAAAATATATCTAATAACAATTTTTTAAGATACATTTTACAATTATATATATTATATAATTAATTCTACTAAATAATTATTTTTCTTACGAATCAAACCAAAAAATATACATAGAAGTATTTTCATCCCATTGATAATTTATTATAATATTAAATTTAAAATCAAAAATATTATTTCAATAATATTTATTTAATTTAATTATTTATTTTTTATTCACGTATTACAACAAAATTTCAATAATGCGACAGTTGCATCGTCAAAAGTTCATAAAAAACTGAAAAAATATGTCCATCTAAAATTGTCTGTTTTTGTTTAGTTACTTTTTTCAATACAATTCAGAACTTTTCCAAATAATAATAAAATTTATGAAAAAAAAATTTAAATAAAATATTCTGAAAAACATAATCACAAACAATATTTAGTAGACCTAATAAACTTGAAATTCATTCAAATTTAATTTAGTTTTTATTATTACCAGAAGAGGGCGCTTAAAAATTAATTAACGGATGCGATTGGTAAATCAAATGACCACTTATTTAAATCTGAACAGTTTCGTTACTTTGTTTAAGGTACGTAGTTCTTTTTTTTTTTTAATTTAATTTATTATACAAATTTCATTCAATAGTATACAATCATTTGTAATAGTAGATGATCTATTCTATTATGTACTTGAAATGAATAGATTTACATATATACTTAAACATGAAAAGTTATTAAATTTTCAAATAAAACATGCAGTGGTGAATTTTCTTTGAAATCAAAATAAAAAAATTTATTACCCAGAACTGATTAAAAAAAAATTAATTTTAATAAAATAATGAATTAAAAACTAAAAATGCGTAAATATTATTATCGGTTAAAATAAAACAGTGATGCCTCCTTCAATACTGTTTCACTGAAATAACGCTTTCTCTTCATTTCAGTATATAAAAAAATTAATGAATAATAAATAAAAAAAAAGCAAATGAAATAAAAAAATGTAGTCATTAACCTTTTTTGTTTAATATATTTGAATTTAATTTTAAAACAATATGTGACAACCAAATATGTATTAACCAAATTTCTACTTTTAAAAACTTTAACTATGACTTATAAAATATTCTATTTTTTTAATTTGACTATGCAATTCCTATTTGGTTAGTTGGTTAGATTGGTGTGGTAAGTCTTTATCCCACACAATTAAACCTAACAGCCCGTTGTATCCTCCCCTAAACGATTTCACTTCTGGCAAACCCAAAACTCCTTTGTCAAGCCAGCTAACAGCTTTCATAAAACGAAATACATCTAGAAATTCTTCCAGATTTGATTTTCTATTTATTTTAATGTCAGGGTTATTTTATAAACGTTGGCACTTAATTATTTTACGGGAATACTAATACATTATCTACTTGATGTATTTCTTGCCACTTGTTTACTTCTTGTAAATAAAGTAAAAATTAAAGCAAAATATTTTTATAAATAAAAAATCCGACTCTGTGATTTATTAGAATAAAACTTTTCTTTTTTTACATAACTTTGTTTCGATAGCCAAATAAAATTCAGGTCTGGAAAGATTGTATGTACCAGTACAATATAATTTGACCATTTTAATTTACGTCACTCTGTGGTATAAAAAAAAAACTATGTTTTGTATTGTTATGATAAATATGCATTAATCTAATTTGAATTAAAAAAAAAGAAAACTTAAACGAAAATGTCAACTTTGTTATATATTTAACGGTCAACAGGAAAAGTATTATCATTGCTTATATGGAAAAAAATGTTATGTATGTACTTTTAAGCTTTCCTAAATACATTTCAATCAAAATAATGTAAAATAATGCAAACAAATGATACTATAGGAAATTGAACTTCGGGTAATTATTGAGTACATTATGATTGTTATTATCAGCGAATGTAATATAAAGTAACTTGTATTGTTAAAAATTCTGAAGGTTCTGAAACATCACAGCTGTGGGTATTTATCACTTTAAAAAGGTGTTATTTATTGAACAGAAAAATTCATTTTTCAAAAAAATTCTTTTAAGAGACATTAAACGCATGACAATTTCACAAATTATTTTTTTACATCATTTTAGGATACGCACATTATGTAATCTCGAATTTACCCAAATCTAAATTTTTTATTTTTGTGAATCTTCTTTGGTTGATGTTGTAGGTAGGATAAGTATCCCCGAATTTAGATCTCTCGGTCTGTAGTACACTCCCTCAGCTACCACACTTCTGAATTTTTCAGACTCAATCGCCCTTAATAAATTTCATTTTAGTTTATATCGAACAAAATAAATGTCTTCAACCTGTCTTCAACATGTATTTTATTATTTCCCAACAAATTTTTTATCATTTTTATCAAACAACTCGTCTTAATACAGAGAACTAATGAAAAGCTATCCCTAATCTAAAATAAATATACAGTTTAAATAAGCCATATTTTAAAAACACTCAACAGGCTTTCGGTATTTCATTTTAAGGAATTCAATCTGTATGAAGATCAAAATATGTTTTAAAAAAAAAATTAAATTATTTTTCTGAAAATTTGAATAATTTTTAATAAAACACCTAAAAAAATTACAATTTTAATATGTAAATTTAGTTTTTATTATTCACTTCTCATCATTTTTTCTTTTTGCCTTTGCATTTTTTTCTTAGATAATTTCTTTTTGGCAGGTTCATCTTCAGGTGCTTTTGCCACAGCTTCTTCCTTTTCTGTTAATATAACTTCAACATGGCATGGGGATGACATGTAAGGATTAATACGACCATGAGCACGATATGTGCGACGTCTTAAGCATTGGGCACGATTTACTAAAATATGATCAATAACTAAACGGTCAACATCTAAGCCTTTATAATCTGCATTCGCTTCAGCATTTCTTAATAATTGTAAAAGAAATTCAGCTGATTTTTTTGGCCAACGTCCTTGTGTTGTTTTCCATTGCTTAGCTTGCGCACAACGACCTGCACCACCATTAAAACGACGGAATGGTACACATTCCTTCTTTTCAATGACAGCTTTTAAAAAACGTTGAGCACGACGTAATGGCATGTGTTTAATAGCCTGAGCGGATTCATGTGTATTCTGAAATAGCATAAATTAAATTGTTATGTTTTTTCTTCAATCTTATGTAACTATGTATATTGTAAATATGTAAAACTAATATCTAGATGGTAACGACTACCAAAAATTAGTAAATGATTATTCGATCTGGCTATTCAATTTCTCTCTCGCACCGTAGCAAAACATTTATTTAAAAAGAAAAAATCTAAATATTACATTGTCGTGTAAGTTGCTGTATCAAATTTATAATTCTATTTTATAATTTTAGTATTTTAAACTGTGACTAAAATTTTAAAGTTAAAAAATTCAATTATCAGTTTTAACTGCTAATTTTCAAGTTTTTCTGCACAAAACGCTAGAACCAAGATAAATCACAAAATTGATTGAAGTATAAATTTTTGTACACAATTCTTGAATTTTAATTGTGGCTAAAATTCTAGAAGTTAAGAATTAATTTTTCATTCTCAACAGCTGATGATTCGCCCCTTCTGTTTGAAATTTTTCTGGCACTAACGCAAAAATGTTGAGATCAAGATAAATCTTAACACCGATTGTAGTGCAAATTTTAACAAACGATTCTTAAATTTTAATTGTGGCTAAAATTCTAGAAGTTAAGAATTATTTTTTCATTCTCAACAGCTGATGATTCGCCCCTTCTGTTTGAAGTTTTTCTGGCACTAACGCAAAAATGTTGAGATCAAGATAAATCTTAACACCGATTGTAGTGCAAATTTTAACAAACGATTCTTAAATTTTAATTGTGGCTAAAATTCTAGAAGTTAAGAATTATTTTTTCATTCTCAACAGCTGATGATTCGCCCCTTCTGTTTGAAATTTTTCTGGCACTAACGCAAAAATGTTGAGATCAAGATAAATCTTAACACCGATTGTAGTGCAAATTTTTATACACGATTCTTAAATTTTAATTGTGGCTAAAATTCTAGAAGTTGAGAATTAATTTTTCATTCTCAACAGCTGATGATTCGCCCCTTCTGTTTGAAATTTTTCTGGCACTAACGCAAAAATGTTGAGATCAAGATCAATCTTAACACCGATTGTAGTGCAAATTTTTATACACGATTCTTAAATTTTAATTGTGGCTAAAATTCTAGAAGTTAAGAATTAATTTTTCATTCTCAACAGCTGATGATTCGCCCCTTCTGTTTGAAATTTTTCTGGCACTAACGCAAAAATGTTGAGATCAAGATCAATCTTAACACCGATTGTAGTGCAAATTTTTATACACGATTCCTAAATTTTAATTGTGGCTAAAATTCTAGAAGTTAAGAATTAATTTTTCATTCTCAACAGCTGATGATTCGCCCCTTCTGTTTGAAATTTTTCTGGCACTAACGCAAAAATGTTGAGATCAAGATCAATCTTAACACCGATTGTAGTGCAAATTTTTATACACGATTCTTAAATTTTAATTGTGGCTAAAATTCTAGAAGTTAAGAATTAATTTTTCATTCTCAACAGCTGATGATTCGCCCCTTCTGTTGAAGTTTTTTTCTAGCACTATTGCAAAAATGTTTAGATCAAGATAAATCTAAACACTGATTTTAGTGCACATAATATTTGAGTAGCAATTTTCTATTTATGAAGTTTAAATCACTTCATCAAAACGTGGACCTTCATTGTTTTTCAACATTATTAAATCTAAAATTAAAAATTACTTTTAACAAATTTTTAAAGCTAGTGTTACACGACAATGGATTAATTCTATAAACATTTATTACCTAAATGATTCATTTCGTTGTCCAATTATTCTTTTTTGTTGATTTTGTCCGAAAATTTATTAAATAGAATGTTATACAGTCAAAATTTAAACCTTATTGTTTACTCAACTTTTTTTTTATTATTACTTTAAATAACTTATTTAAGTATAGTCTTACCTTAAAATGAACACGTAGATTTGGTCCACGGGCTTTACATGATTTTGTTGTATTATCGGGTTCTCTAGCGTACCGACCCATTGTTTAATTTCTGCAAAACAAAAAATTATTCAGTTGTATTATTTTTTTTATATTGATGAATGATGATCAAATTCCAAGTGAATAACATTTTAAACAAATAAAATAAAACGTTTGCAATAAATAAATGAGCCGAAATAGTTTAAAATATATTAAATATTATCGATGTTTTAAAATAATAACTTTGAAAAGAAAAATTATACCTTTTGCTTTACAAATTAAACCGGAAAAGAAATATTTCTCTGTTTGACAACTTTAAGTTTGACATAACAATACGAATACAGCGAGACATCTGTTTTTCATGTTCATAAAACTACGATTCGTTAAACTTTTTAAATTACTTTGGTAAGACTGAACATGGACTATCAAATCAATTTTATTTCAATTTTATTTCTATTGTGTGTGAAATTTAAATTGTAAACAAATAAAACTAAAACTATCATGTTTTGTTTATGTTTTTGTAAAAGGAAACATTTTTATCATATGTTGTATTATAAATAATTTAGTAAAATTCAAATAATACAATATGAATTCAAACGAAAAGTTCCTAAAACTTGAACAATTAAAAGATTATCTTAAAAATACGGAAAATCGAGTAGAAAAAATTTTCCAAAATTTTAAATGGTGCAAAAATTTTACACTAAAACTAAAAGTAAGTACATATGTACATAATAGATGATAACAGTCAATAATTTATGTGTGCATATTTATTAAATTAAATATAAAAATTAAATCATAAAAATAAAATTAAATATAAAATTAAAATTATATTTTAGAACTTCAATTGTAATTATCAAGAAAAAAGTGGCAAAGTAGAAAATGTTATAGACCCGAATTATCCAGAAACTTACACAGGGAAACATACATTCAATTTTGGTAATAAATTTTTCAAATTCTTAATTTATTATTTAATAGTATATTATGTGCTTACATATGTAGATGCTAATATGTATTGTTTTTAGATGAAAATGATTTTAATATTATTTTGAAAACTAAGGACGAAAATTCTACTATCTTAAAAAACCTTCCAAACAAATTTTCTGATATGCAAATTCAATTTAGTCGAGAACAGAAATTAAGAATTTATGATTATGTTATTGAAAAAACGGGTAAACTTACTGAAACTGAAATTGGTTTAATGTTAGTCTATTATACATTCAAAACAGACAATGGAAAATTATTTTAGTGCTTTTTCTGTTACAGCTCTGATACGAGACAAGGTGATAATTCAAATAAAACATTAATGACTTTTGCCGAAATTGTGGCACTACGTAAAAATATAAAACGTCGTCGTTTAAAACATAAGGTAGGTAAAAATCCACCTTTAACAGTCACAGAAGAGATTAAAAATTTAATTGAAATTCAAATGAACGCTCTGGAAGAATACCACTCCCAAAAATTTTCAAGTAAAAGTAGGACGAAAAATGAAAAGCTAAATAGACTGCAAAGTAATGAAATCATTGAAAAAAAACTATACGATAAACATTTGCAAAGGACAAAAGATTTTTTGGTAGATCGAAATTGTAAAAAGATTTCCTTGAAACCAAATAAAACAGAAAGAAACAATCAAAATTATATTATAATTCAAAATAAGTCGACAGAATATAACCAAATAGGAAGTTGCAGTTCCACGAAAAAGGAAGTATATAAAAGTTCTAAAGAAGAATATAAATCACAAGATAGAAAACCAAAACAAAAAACCAAAGATTCTTCGAGAGATCGAAATGGTAAAACGATTTCCTTGAGACCAAATAAAACAGAAAGAAACAATCAAAATTATAATATCATAATTAAAAATAAGTCGACAGAGTATAATCAAATAAGAAAACATTGCAGTTGCGGAAAACATGTAGTACATAGAAGAAATTCTAAAGAAAGAAATAAATCACGGGATAGAAAACTGAAAAAACTAAAAAAACTCAAAAAACTAAGAGAGAAATATAAAAGTAAAGAACGTGATTCAAGTAAAAAAAGAAAAAAAAAACAAAAAAAGTAAAAGCCAACTAATTTTTTAATTGTCTTAAATATCAATTTAAAATTATTGGACTTCTAATTTTTTATTCATACTGATTGTGTTATTGGTCACATAAAAATTGATAGGCATGATGTAGTTTTCTAATAATATCCGTATGTGTGTTCAAGATCATCAAAAACTCCTATATACAAATCCTTTGTGCTTTGATTAAAAATGTTATTAAAAAATAAATATTTAAAAATCACGGTTTTCTAAAATACAATACTTTTATTTGACTAGGGTTTTTTTTTTTTTTTTTGTAATACAATAAATTTTTTTTTTTTTTTCATTCTTCAAACATTATATATACGTGTATATATTATTATTATTAGTTTATATATATACTATACTTATGTTTATACATTTATAAATTATCTTTGGTTTCCTTATGGTATATTTTTAAGCTGATTTTTTTTTTTTTTTTTGTATAAAAGAGAAATAAAATTAAAATTGATCTAAAAAAACATTTTTCATGCTTTTTTTTAAATAAATACTTGATATAAATTAAAACTAAAAACGAATATAAACATTTCTTTACACAAAAAGACTAGATTTATACATTATAAATAATTTATACACAAATTCGTGTTTTCAATAAAAATAATAATGCGTTAAAGGCTTTTTAGGAACCTTGTTTGTACATATTTCTTTTAAAACAAAAAAAAATAGAACAAATAAAAATGACATTTTATCAATTAACTACAATAATACTAAAAATAAAAATAAAAATGACTATAATTTAAGGTATAGATATGAACGGCACACAATTAATATTATTCTGAACAAATTTTTAAATAAATTTTCTTAAATTTAAATACTTTATTTTCATCTTGATTTAAGATTACCTCTTCTTCATTATTACAATAATCTTTACCACTATTATCAATTTCATCAGAATCAAGGAAAACTCCCTTTTTTAAATTAAATTGTTTCTCCATTAACTAGCTTTGACTGTCGTTTTGTTTTACATTAGCCTCTGGTATATTATTATTAATATTATTATTATTAATATTATTATTATTATTATTATTATTATTGTTATTATTATTACTATTATTATTGTTAGGATTAGCTGGTGGCGTTGGTGAAACTGGATGATTACATGGACATGCACCGTTGCATAAACCAACAGATAAATCTGTATCATTCGTAGCTGACATTTTAATTTTTTTTGTTAAAGTTTTCCAATATTCTATTTGTGCATTTAATAATTCAATTTTACGTTTACGTTCTTCAATTGCTAATGCAAATAAAGATTCTGTTCCATTAGTATTTCTTCTAATTCCACCACTACCACCATCATCGCCATTAATACTAGCTGGACTATTTGATTGACTGTGAATATTATGCAATGGAGGACTTTTATTATGATTATCTCTTCGTCCAGTTGTTAATTGAATTGTTTGTAAACGTTCGTTATTAATATTATTTTGTGGATATGACGAACTATTATTTCTGTTACGATAATGAAGACGTTCATCGTTTGAATTATTAAAATTTAAGGGCTCTGGTGAATTACTTAGTTCACGTCTTAAAGACGGTGTTCTACTATCACGCAAATGTTTTTGCTGGTGATTTTGTGCACTTTCTTGTTGTCGCTGTTGATGTTGTTGTATAATTTGTTGTAATTGAATTTGTGGTGTTAATGCTTGCTGTGTTGGTTGTTGTTGTTGTTGGGGTAATTGTTGATGTTGATGATGATTATGATGATGATTTGAAGTTGGTTGTAAATTAAGGTACGAGGCCACAGGATTTATACAAGATGGATCAAATATCGCATCATCATCATCTTCTTCTAGGCATACTTCCGGTATATCTTTATTACTAAGTGAATCATCATCTAAATCATTTTTAAAAGATTGATCGTTATCGCTTAAATCTTCAGTTTTAATTATTACAACGTCACTTTCAATATTAGATGAATTATTATTATATGATTGTGATAAATTTAACTACAAAATAAAATTAAAAAATATTTATAACATTATATAATGTTATAATCGTACATTATTTACATACTTATTAATATAAAACAAATGTTAGAAATTATTTTATTTGATTTTTTTAAATATATTTTACCTTTTCATTATTATTTTGTTTTATTTTGCCATTCGCTCTGCCATCCGAATAATGATGTGCTAATGATGGAACAGTACCATTTTGGGTTTGTAAAGCTGTTAATATATCCATAAAGCTTTCTGATCGGCCATCGGTTGTGAGATCTTTTTTTAATAATAATTTCATATTTTTATATAGTTGACGCAATTGTTTTGCTGTTCTTTGGTGATAAACGCGTGAATTAAATTCTAAAAATAATTCAATGTTTATATTCATTGATTTACAATTAAATCTATAAAATATAATATTTTACCTTTGGCAATAGTTGTCCAAACTTCATCCTTTTTTCGATTTGATTCAGCATCAGTTCGTTTATTTTCAATTATGTCTTTATATTGAGCAGCATAACTCAATACCATATTTCTCTCACGCTGTGTATAACGTGGAGTTTTTTCCATAATCGTATTATTAGGATTTAATTTAAAAGATGCGAACTAAAGAAAAAAATATCAATTAAAAATTTATATATAAAATCAATATACATATGTAAATTTAAATGATAAAAATTATTTTTAGCAAATTCTTGACTATGTAGATTAAAAATTAGTGATATAAATCTACAATAATTTAATAAACAAAATACGGTACATATGTACATATATCTAAATTCGATTTAAAGCTGCCATTACGCTTCCACATTGTTGTTGCTATACATATATGTACATATGTTATTTCAACAAGTGCAATTTCAATGTTGGGTTATTGTATTCTACTCCATTCTATTGCTTCACCAATAATAACATTCATAGAATGATTAAAATCTCGTTACAATCAAAATATCAACTGAACATCAACAAATGTAAGACTTTTCATTATCTTATAAGTGCAGGAAAATTGAATTTGTACCTTATATATATATATATATATATATTTATATGTATGAATACATTTTTTAAGTTTTATTAAGATTTAAGAACAGTTTTATTACTTAATTCCGTTTTTCAATTTAATAAAAGTAGATTATCTAATAATTTCTCTCATCTTCAAATAAACCGATTAGATTAATTATGTATTTGGAATCATAGGCAAGAAGATTATAAGAAAACTTTTAAAGAATTTAATTCAATTGCTTGAAATTAAAAATAGATTTTCCAAAACACAAAAATAGACGAAACCAGATTCAAATTAAATATTTTTTTTTAGAAATTGAAAATAGGATATTATAATAAAATTAGACTAATGTAATTCTATTTAATTGGAAAAATCTATCTAAATATTTTTGAATATATGTACATGCATACATAAATTAATCTATGGGCATAATACTAATTTTTAATAAACAAAAAATAATAAACGAAGTTTTTCACGTGTTTTGTTTGTGTTAAAGAAAATTATTGTTAAGTGAGCAGTAAACTTATAATTATTCGATAGCTCAATACTACATAACATAAAATTTAAATAGTTAAAATAGGTATTTAACAATTTAATTATTAGGTACTTTATGTAAATATTATTCATAAATCTGTAGATAAATAATTCAGAATTATTTATACTACTGCAACATAATTATTTATTCTTAAGGAAAATTTTATTTAAATCTTTGAATAAAATTCAATTTTATAAGTGGGATAATAATATCGTACTTATTTGTACAAATACATTCATACATTTAAAGCTAAATTTAAATTATTTGTCTACAACACTAGAGCGTCTGTGCAACAATAAGTTTAGTCAATAATAAGTAAAATGTAATCTAATTACTAATAAATTCCAAAAATATACTTAAATTTTTATTATTTTTAAATACATACAATAATATGTAGATACTACAAAATTTTAAGGAATTTGATAGACTTATGGTGCACCACTTAATTAAAAAAAAATATGAATTTAAACTTAAAAATAAATATTTATGTACCTACCTACTAAACTTTTTATAAAACAAAAAAAAGCAAATAGAGAAAATAAATATTCATACCATTTTGAAATACTTAATTAAATAAAATCAGTCCTCTAATTACAATATATATATATATATAATATATATATATAATATATAATTTTTAAGCTTAAAAATTCAAAAATTCCTTCTATAATGACCGCAAGAAAATTGTAAACTGATGAATATTTTCATTTTTACGTTAAAAAAATTGGACCGTGCCGTGCGGTAGAAACAGAAGCATACACATAAAAATTAAAAAATAAATATTACAAAATATAATTTTATACATTTATAATATGTACATATATATAAATTTCTCCTCATTTTTCAAGCACGGCGTATATTTCGAAATTTTCATCTCAAAAAGAAAAATTTTCAAAAATAAAATTTACAAAACATTAAAAAAAAAAAAAAAAAACAACAAAAACAACTCACAAAGAATTATTTATAAAGTTTTGTTTTTCATCTATATAATTCTCTCAAGCTTTGATTATAAAAATAAACTCGCAACCATGGCTAAAAATAAACAAAATTTTCTAACCTGAGCCATACATACAAGATTTTATCATTTTTTCTCTTGGTTGGCTCTTTAGTTCCCGACATAATAGTCGGGATAATGCATACAAATTTTCCATTTTCTTTTTAAATTAGAGAAAAATTGTTTTGAATTTTAAAAATGTTTGTTCTTAATTTTGAAAAATGATTTTTAGTTAACGAAAATTAAGTTAACTAAATTAATTTATTTAAAAAAAAAAAAAAGTAGTTTGGAAAAATAAATTATGATAAGGTGAATTTTTTCTGTGAATTTAAAAAATTACAGGAAATATTTATAAGTTTATATCTGTTATAAAATAAATTTGAAATTTTCGTTCCCAGCTATAAAAAGTATTTAATCGAATATTTTTGTGAATAGGCAACTAAAAAGCAACAATAGTAAAATACATTTTGTGTAAAAAAAATCATTGTGTAATCATTTTGTACACTGGATTTAACAAATTCTTCTATTTTGAAATATGATTATTGTACTCTAGGAATCATATAGCCCTAAAAACATTTAAAAACAGTTTAAAGAAATTTAAGAATTATCTACAAATGTTAATAAATTAATGTTAACGATTATGGGAATAAAAATAAATAACGATTTTAAAAGTTCATCGATGCTAATTTCGGTAAAATATATTTCAGTTTTTTATATTACTTGTCGATCGATCGATATCTTTTAATAAAATATAATTTACAATAAAATTTTAGTATTTTATCTTGAAAGTTACAATATTAGAGATATGGGTATTATTTTTGGAATAAAATGCTTCTTTTTGTTTTTATTATGAAAATGTTTTTTTATTAGTTTCTTGCATTTGAACTTCTCTGTCATTTCTTTTTGCGAAACTTTTATATATAAAGAAGAAAGTTTCAAACACAATATATAAGTAATATCTCATATTACTATATTAGACATTTTTCTTGTCAATGTAAATTAATACAATTATTTTAATGATAATTCTTACATATGAGAATTATGTAGTTATATTTATAACGGGATGATGCAAGTTTGTAATAAGTACATAATATAAATTCAAGTTTTATTTTCAATTAATAAATCTTTCGTACGTATCTCTTGTTTTTAAATCAATTCTTATAATTTTTTTTTTATTTATTTAAATCAAAATAATATAAACATGCATTTTAAAAAAAAACTTAGGTATATTTACATACATACAGTACAGTACCTATATATATTTTCGAAACAGTCATATCCAGTTCTATAATGCATACGTATATATATAAAGCATTGAATAAAAATCTATTCATCTATCTAGAACTAGAATTTCAATATAATATGTAATTCTATTAATACAACCCTCCTGTTAAATGTGTATTCATACGTAAATATATATAAATAACCGAAAAACTATTTAACACCAAAATATGTTCCGAGTCTTAAGAAATCGTATTTACCTCATAATAACACTATACTTATACACCTACTTAGAAACTTGAAATATATAAAGAAATAATTTCTAATAAAATTAAAATTTGAAAAACAAAAATAGGAAAAAAAAAATAATTTTTTTTAATGAAAAAGCACATAATACAGAACAGAAAAAAAGAAAAATATTCTAAAATAACGATTTGCCTCAGTTTTTCTAATTTGTTCTCATTGAACAGAGCACGAAGTTCCTGTTCTTTTCTTAATGCATATCAACTCAAAGATACAGATTTACGTTATTATAGCTTTATACCCGATCCGAATCTCTGTGTCGAAGTTAAAAATAGAAATTAATAGTAGATATATTTCCCCAATTATAAATATAGATATAAATTTTATTTTTTTTATTTTTTTCGTTTCTTGATTTGTATCTTTAACTTGTACTCTATGTATAAAGAGCAGAGTTTTAGCTGTTTTTTTTTTTATTTTATTTGTATTTTTATATAAATAGCTATAATATACATTTACATAAATTTATACAAAAGTAAATTGTCGTCATAAAAATTAATCGATAAAATATATCGGAGGCATAGCTTTATAAAATGCTAGTAATACGCGTTTCGTTTATCAAAAGGAAACAAATATTATCAAAAAGACAAGCAAAACAAAGTATACTACTACTGCATAGCACACCAAATTAACAAAACCGTGAAAGCTAATTTTTGATCGAAACATTGTACTTGTAAATGTTTTATAATTTTTGTTATCTGCTGTAGTTAAGTAGCAGACATCAAAATATTAAATTATACTTTCAGATTATTAAAATCTAAATATGTATGAATCCATACATAATATAATATCAAATTCATAATCACATTATTTTCATCATAACTATTTATTTACAGAAATATTAAAATAATGTATATACATACAACGTACATCATTTAATTTCCAATATATAAACCTTCTTTATTACTCTTGAAATTTTGTTTGAGGATTTGTGCCCTTCCCTTTTTAAATTTCACCCCGCTTTCTGTTACTAACTAAACTACATAATTCTTAAGTCGTTTTTATGTATATTACATATATATATGTACGTACAAAATATCATCAATACATTTCAAATAATATCCTTTTCCCAACTATTCTCATCATCATAACCTCCGCTTATTAAAAAAATCAACCCTAGATGCAATATAATTTCATATACGAATAGATAGAAGTGTATTGTAGTTTGTGTAGTTAAATCAAAATTATACATATATCGTTAAAATATTTTAATATTCAGTCATCCAATTAAATACATAACATTGGCACACACTCAAAACTTAAACTTACTTGTTTTAATATGTAGTAATTATCAATTTTAATGAAATGATATTTGAAAAAGATGTCCTTTAGAAAGTTAAATTGACAAAAAAAAATATTTTACTTGAATATTTGTGTTATTTATTATTTTGTTTTCTTTGTTTATTTACATTTTTTTTTATAGCGGTTTATATTTTTTCATGTTATTTGTTATCATTTACCTGTTGCAAAATATTAATAAATTATTTAAAAAAAAAAAAATTAAATTACTACCGAAAAATTAAAAAATATTTTTTCTACTTAGATAATTATTATTAATACACCCATACAAGCAAGAATATTAGTTTTGAGCTTTAATCCACGTTCGATTACATCGCTAAAGGCAACCCTAAACTCCAACCCCATTCAACTTCAACAACCACATATCCCTTTTATTGGAAAATCTTGTTTTCCTTTCATCTTTTATTTGACATGTCGGATTTACTATGTGCAGATAATATGATTACCGCAATTAAATAATTTTAAATTTTTGAATTATAAAATTCCACTTCATATAATTAGTTACCTTTGATTTAATCATTCCTTGCATGTTTTTAATTTTTTAATCATCTATATATAATTAATTCACATTTAATTAATTTTATTCGCGTAACACTTCAGAAATAAACTCAACAACTTCAAGCCTTGGTAATGGTTTTTTTTTTATTTTTTTTGGAATGGCAGATGTCATTGTCAATTTTAAATTCTTATTGAAATGTAGGTATAAAAATTGTGAATATATGTTGAAATATAGATGGCATTGTGTAGCAACAACTATAGAATAATTATAAAAATTAGAACTACAAAGTATGTACTAAAAAATTTGAATTAAAAAAACCTAAATCATATATCTCGACTGAATTAACCTGGTTGTTATTTATTAGGGCTTAATAAATCACGATGCTAATTGAGAATTGTATTAAAAAGAAATGCTATATGAGTTGATTCATCATGTCGCCATATGGACTTTAGAAATCGTTATGAAGATATATATG
This sequence comes from Argyra leucocephala, assembly GCA_963942445.1. NCBI lineage: Eukaryota > Metazoa > Arthropoda > Insecta > Diptera > Dolichopodidae > Argyra > Argyra leucocephala. Next base: position 107,494,175 of record OZ012681.1, read on the forward strand.
GCAAGCAAAATAAAATATGACTACGATCATTTTGAAAGATATCCAATAGCATAAAGTATAATAGATATTCAATTTATAACAGGTGGACTAGGAATGTTCAATTAAATATGTATGTGTATATGACTTTATATCTGTTTAAGTAAAATTCTGCTTAAATTAAAATAGAGTTCGTTCATATTGAGAACAATTTATGGTGACTAGCAAGTTGTAACAAAATTAAGTACTTTTGCAAGATATGCATACATATAATTTAACATTGAATATAGAATTGATACCTAACGTAAAATGATTTTTATTTTGCAGAAAAACAATTCAGATTTTAATTGCAAAAACTTTACAAGAATTGAAGATAATATAAATTAAATAAGACAAGATTTAATATATATACAAAGTTTATTTTTTCTTTAAACGATTTATAGTTCATTGTTATTTTAATTAAATAAAAATTTTGTTTTACATTTTTATTTCATCCATAAAAGTTGAAAAAGAAATATACATTAAATGTGTACATATCTTTATTTTATGTACTTTTTCATTAGAAATAATTTTTAATATATTATTTTTTTTTTATCATTTTTATAAATAATAAAAAATGATAAACAAAAATGTCGGTATATATGTATCTCAAATCATTTTTTATATTGGTTAATGATAATTACATTTTAATTACCTAATATGTAATAAAAAAATAATAATAATATAAAATGAAGACGAATGGTGGAATTTAAAACACTCCAATTTTAAATAACTGTTTTATATCAAAGGATAAAATGGATTAAAATGTGTATTTATTTTTATAAGTTTAAAAATGAATGCCAAATTATAAAAACGTTAAAAAAAAAGAGTAATGCATATTATGAAAGAGGTAAATGTATATTATTTATATTTTAATTTAAATCAAAATTATTTATTAATATTAATGTGTTTAATATTTTAGATTAATATTCGTATGAAATATTTTCGTAAAATATTTTTTTTATTATGTGCACGTTACTTTTAAAATTTACTTAGGATATTTTATATTAATCTTGGATAAATTTTTAATTTATTTACAATTATAACAGAATTGGCCTTTATTTTACTTTTGAGATTCTACTTTTGAGATTTTATTTGTCAAAATATCAGTTTTAAATTTAATTTTTTTATTTTTGTTTTGAATCAAAAACAAAATCTATCAAACCAATGTTTAATTAACTAACAATTATGAAAGTGAGAATTACTATAAAATTTAGATATTCTCTATTATTTTAATAAAATATCTCAAATTTTATATTTCTTCTAATTATAAGTACTAAAATATATATATTTTTTAAATTGAAAATAAAAATAACTCTTGTTATCGGCTTAAAAATACAAAATGTTAGTATGTATAATAATTATTGAAATTTTACACATACATATTTTAGTTCTTAGTTTTATGATTTTGCTTTTACGTAATTTAAACTAAAATTATTTACGTATTTTGCTACTATTTAAATTTTTTAAGTATTATTTTTAAACAATATCATTAAAAGTATGAAATTAAAAAAAAAATATTATGTATTTATGTATAAGTTTACAAAATTATCATGTTGTATTCTTTATTTTTAACATGTCTTAGATTTCATTAAATTTTCGATGTTGATTTAAATAAAAATCGAACTAATTAACGAAAATTTAAAATTCAGTTTTGGAAGTTTTAATTTTATAAGAAATAAACAAAATTTTCTAAAAGTTAACAATATTTTAATAAATGAAAATAAAAAAAAAGTGCTTCAGCATTTCTATCGAATTATAGATTGCATCAAAAAAAAAATATGAAACTTGAATTGAAATTTATTTAACCTAAATAGCTAATAAGGTTCAAGATAATATTTTATGGTTTATTTAATTTCAATTAAGTCATGCTTTCCAAAATATTTCAAATTTAGGAAAGCTTAAGTGTTCAAAATATTGTGCATTGTTTTATATTTTTACACCTCGTTTTAACTTTGTTTAAATTTTGTAATATTTAAAGGATAAAGTCAAAAAACAAAATAAAAATAATTGCAAAAAAATTTAATTTTAAAATTGTATATATATATATTTTTTTTATTTTTGTTCCACTTTATTATTTATTTTTTAAAAATTAAAATATTTTTATTAACTAGGATGATATTTCTGCTTTTTTTTATTATTTTTATACAGATTTTTTATCTCTTAAATTCTATTTAATATATTTTACCCTTGATAAAACTTTCAATTTTTTCATATAATTGAAACTTATATAATTTTCTAATACCTATCAATAATATATTTTTGTGAATGTATAATATTTTTATTTATATTTATATCTTTTACATAGTTTTTATTTTATTATTAAAATTAAGTTTTTTTTTTTATTTTTATATTTTATTTTCTATAGATAAATAGTTATGGCGTAAAATAAAGTTCACAAAAGAATAATAAATTTGAAACTCAATTTTTCCCTTTTAGCCGTCTTCTTTTGGAGGTGTAAACCAGCCTAAAAATAAAGATTTTCCCCACTTTATAATAAACGACAGTAACTTTATACATAATTAATATTTTAAATTAAAATACATACCATTTTTTTCGTGGATTTGTACAAGCGATTTAAAGCTTTGTTGCGCCCTAGCAAGACTATACTGTCCCTGCGATAATACCTAAAATTAATTATTTTAAAAAATGTATTATGTAGTCAGAAATCAAGTTTATTCAAAAATGAAATTAATATGTTTTATCCAATCAAACAAAATTGTTATATTGATTGAAAAAATATTAATTTATATAATAAAAAAATATGTACCTTCTAGTACCTTTTAGTTTGAAATAATAGTAACCCAATGTACAAGAACACTTACTTTTGTTGCTCCAAATTGTATTCGAGCTTTTCCTTTGACTAGAGTAGCAGCTATTTGCATTATTACCGCCTCAACCGTATATGCCGAACTCCATCCTTGTTTTGTAAGCAATTCCATACAGATTGCTCCTCCCACTAACACATATCCACCTTGAATGTTAAAATTAAATATTTAAAAATATATGCACAAACATATACAGATGTGAAATATGTAAATTTTAAAATAAAACCTGAAATAATTGGGTGTACTACTCTAACAAAAGGTGGTTCAAATGGATAAGTTTCTTTAAACATAATATTAAGTAATATAGAATCTTTTCCTTCTTTTTCCTTAAGTAATATCAAATCGTTATGTAAGGGACTATCAGGATCAACAGATTTTAATCGTATATTCCATTCGTATATTGAATCATTTACCAATTCTATTGAATACATATTAGATTTAAATGAATCTGAACGATAAATATCACGTAGTTCTTTCATTAAACGATCAGTTGCTTGTACGGAACCAGAAACGGAACCCTAAAAAATAATTTTAAAATTAATTTTTTTCATTATTATTTATTGATATTGCAATGTTACCTTTAAGTAATCTTGTCTTTGTGATTGGCGCAGTCTTTCTAATGTGGCAAGGTGTTCTACTTCCATTTCATCTTTCTGAAATTATGTTTATATTTTGTAATTTATATATTTTTATAATTATGTATATTATGATTAACTAAAATTTAGACTTCGTACATTATATTGATTACAGTATTTAAGTATATTTTAATACTCTGAATACAGAGGAGTTTATAGTTATTTTGAAAATTTATGTTGTAAACTAGAAAAACTGTAATATGGGAATTTAGTCGTACTTTCAGTACATTTCTTCTTGTTCTTAAAGTGATATTTTTTTTTGGATTTTTTCATTATATTAAATACTTTTACATACTTTCATAGTACCGTAGTATATGAGCCAATAAATTTAGAATTAAGTATATATATATAAATTTGAATTTAATTTTCTGAAGTTATTAAGTTATATTTTCAAATATTTTGGACAAACTTAACTTGAGAGTCTGAAATAAAATTTCTGATTGATTTTATTATACTTCAAAAATAAGGCTTTTATATTTTAGTAATAAGGAATGTTTATTCCGAAATATATTAATGAAAACGAAATTTGCCTTTTATTTAATACAATAGTAAAAACATGGCGATTATTAATATAAATTATTGAATTTTGTGTTTTTTGACATAATTTGAACAGTTGATTTCTGATTTATAATCATTATAAGTTTTAAAACTTACGAATCTATACCTATCATGACAATATAAAATTTAAAACTAATATTTCTCACAATAAACAAAAGAAATAAAAAAAAAAGTGCTTAAAAAACACTCTTTTAAATAATAAATATTTAATTAATTGATTTCACCAATAATAATTTTACTCTAACGCTGAAAAACAAGTTTTTATAAAAACTCTTTCAAATTTTATATTCCATAGCCTGAAAATTTAAAATATATTTTTCAATTTCTAGTTTAAACTTACTTTATTTGTATTTCTTCCATCGTCCATTTCTAATGGCAGATCTTCATCACCGTCACTTTCTTGTTCACTGTCACCAACAGGATCTTCAATTTCATCTGGATCTGAATCAATTTCTTCGATTTGATGATTTTGTGAAGAAGAATTTACGGGAGATGCATTTGATGGAGGTAATTGAAATGGTATTGTTAAATTATCTAAATCGGGTGGTAAGGGTACATTGTGCAAACGACATAATTCCCGTAACAGTATTCCAACCTTAAAAAAATAAATTAAAATTTAAAATTTTAAGAAAAGACTACATTCGTAGAAATTCAGAGTATTAATTACTTGATTTATCACGTGATTATCACGACCATTTGTATTACTTAATATCTGTACCGCATTCGTAACACTTGTTTCTTCACTTTCAGCAAACCATACTGGAGGTGATGACGGGTATGTTTCCTAGATAAAAAAAATTAAAAATACTAATCAAAATTTTTCAAATTTAATTTATTACAGTAAACAATTTAAAAAAAAAACATTTAATTTTTTTTTGTAAAATAAAGAAAACTCGTAATATCACCTTATTAATCAAATTTCTTTTTTGAAAACAAATTGAAGGCCATCATAAATAAATATATAGGCTTATAACCTGCTGAATTCTTAACATATTGCAAATTTTCCATGAAGCAAATCAAAGGTAAACATGCTAACTCTAATTAATCAGAAACTCTAATTAATCCCGAAAACCCACAGTCCACAATACTTTAATATTACTTATACTTTGAGCAACTATGTAACTAACCAACCGAAGTAACTATGAAATTTTAAGAAAACATAGGGACAAAGTATATTACCTATGTAGGTGCATATTTTGCATTAAAAACATTTCGACAATAAATATAATAAATTTAATAATTTCGAAGTAGAAACATAATTCATATTTATACGAAAAGATTAATATGGTGCTCACACAATTAATAAAAGTGATAGAAGTATTCAAAAATCTGCCTGTACATACTACTTAAGTAAATCTAGTTAATCGAGTAAAGAAAGAATACTGCTTCCAAAATATCGTTATTTGTGATAAAACAAAATATTTAAGTTTTATTATTTATTATATGTAGTATAATTTAATTTCATATTTTAAATAAAAAAATTTAATTAAACAGATTTTAAACTTATAGATATAATAACAGTTGTTTTAACATTCTATTTTTAATATTTTTCGCATAAGTTCTTCACAATAAAAAATTATACCTAACTAAACTATGTATTATTAAATAATAATTACATGTATTTAAACTTAAATAAAAAGATGTAATACATGTATCTAAAAACATAAATAAAAAGATGTAATGTAATGATGCGATCAAATAAAAATTAAAGTAGTTAATTTAAAATAAAATAATAAAAAAATGTTTAGCAACATTTTCGACCTAAATTTGGTGTTCTATTTTTTTTTTTTTTTGTTTTACTTAACATTTTATTTTTTATATATAAATATAAAAGAAAGTGAAAATTCTTTGACTTTTTAATTTGTTAATATTGAAAAAAAAACAAAATAGCTAAACATTTAAATGACACATTGCAAATTTTATAAAATTTTACGATGAAAATTTTATTATTATGCATATGTTTATTTTTATAGATACATACTTACATTTCCATATGTGCAATTTACATAATATTTACTCTATTAAGATTTGAAGATTTTAAACAATAATAAAAAATTAATTAGCTATTTTTTGAGAACATTGTGAGTTAAAAATATTTAAAATAGAATTTTTTAAATATTTTTACTTGCATAATTATATATATGTATATTATGCACAACATATAATATATATATATATATATATATATATAATTTTGTTGTTTAAGAACGTTTTCGATAAAGATAAATAAAAATATAATAGAACCGTTCAATTTTTTATTTAAAAATATTATGAATGAAAATTTATTGAAATAAAAATTATTAAAAGCTGATGTTCTTTTCATGCAATACTTGCGTAACTAACTATAACCATAGTTATGAATAATAATGTATGTATTTTGAAATTTTTTACCAAAAAAAATTATCTTGCTGTAAAACAAAGAAAATAAAATCAATTTTAAAGAAGGTTGTCAATTGTTGATTGATATTTTAATTAATAAATGCAATTTTAAAATAACTATATAAAAATATTTGTACCAATTATATATATGCAGAAATATTATTAAAATATAAAAAACTTAAATTTAACTTGATTTTATTAAATTTTTATTTCGAATTGTGCTTTTTGTCTGAATGATCCGAAATTTTCTTTAAACGATTATTGTTACAAATAAAATTTAATTTAATATATGGTAGTTTTTTATTAAATTATAATAAACTTCTTTCTTTATTTAAATATGAATCACTATTTTGAATTTTAATGTTTTTCATTGAATTTGGTAAACAAAAAAATCATATTAACAAATTTAATAAATTCGGAAATAAATGTAAACCTGGAACGTGCACTAATCATTTGCCTATTTCAGAACGTACAATATTTTATTATTTTGCAATTGCAATCAAAGTACCTACATATTGATTTTGATAAAAAACTTCTACATTTTATTATGAACATTTTTATATCATTGATCCTATAACTGTATTAAACTTTTTTTTAATTTATTCATAACTATGACAAACTTTTGTTTTAAATTTAAAAATAGAAAAATAATTTATTTACTTACCGTAATATTAGCGTGAATATCATATTTTTTTCCATTTTTTCCTATAAATCTACAAGTCAATTCATCAACACTGGCATTTAAAATTTGAAAACGTTCATGATTTTTTGTGAATGTTTTTTCAAGTGTTTTTATTTCCATTTTTAAAGTATTTAAACAAGCCATTATGAATGTATATATATATATTTCTTTTTATTTACTTTATCCGAGACTAATCCAAATTAAATCTGGGATATGTAAATTTTTATTTTGTATATATATATATATATATATATATATATATATATATATTAAGTATGGCGCACTATAATAAATAAAATAATTGTGAAATATTTTAATTATCGTTTATCTAATTTATGTATGCAGTTGATTATTGAATAATTGATTTAAATTTTAGTGCGTTTATGTCTGCACTTTTCTTAATTTTCACTTTTTCATTTCGTAAGTATATTCCTTAAAATTCAAAAAATAGTTTTATTGTCAAGTTATTACAAGTTGTTTTTAGCTTTCTTTTTTTTTTGGGATTTTTACCTGCTCCAAATATTGAAGACGGGTAACGGGAACGTGAACAACTGATTTCTAGTTACTGTTTTCAGGGTGGTATTTTAAGCCATGAAACATATGAAGAAAGACATAATTTGATATATCAGGAGTTTCAAACAAAAAAAAAAATTGTTTTTATTGTCTGTCTACCTTGTTTCACTTTTAATTATTTAAATTTCACTGTTATAATTTATTAAAGCAACTAATATTTTACGCATAGGTACTATTACAACAAAATAACTTTACACCAAAAATTTATTGTTATAATCTATATTTTGCAAAAATAATAAGGAATCTTCCGTACAATCAACTCTCCGAAAAAAAACTCAAAACAATATGGCGGACTTAGATTATAAATTGACATTTTATCCTTAGCCAAGTTTCAAAATGACATTTAAAATGACAAATGGAGCAGGGTTTAATTTTTAGTATAAGATACAGTTTACATGTAACGCTAAAATTAAGTTTTTGATTACTTTTTCTACGAGCTCATACATTAAATAAACAGAAGGCAAAGAGATGCGCAATAATTAAAAATTTGGTGATCGCCTAAAGGTCCGAACATAATAGAATTTCAGTATCTAGCGATTTTACATAAATTATATTGAGGTTGACATGTTAGAACTTTTGTATTATGTATCGTAAATATTGACGTAGATTCCCGTTAAAAATAAAAGTATATACATACATACATAGTTTGATATAATTTCAAAACTTTCCTCATTTTTAAAAATAATTATGTACATAAAATCTTAAATTTAAAAAAATTTACTTTAGATTAAAATAACATATTTTTATACTAGAACGATAGTACTTCCTTCCTTGGCTTCTTCTGATTGCTTAATTTTACTTTTATCTTTGGTAAAATGAAAACACTCATCCTTATTTTGTGATACATTTGAAGCTAAGCTAATAATATCAAAAGCACCTTGAAGTTCTAATAAATCTAAACTAAGATCCACTTCTTGTTGTAATTTGTCTGCTAAATCTAAAAACATTCGTCCTAAATCACTAGTCATTTCTAAAAACTTTTCTTCATATACATCTAATAATGTGTGGGCAACATCAGTCAAAACCCTCATGAAACGACACTGTCCAATATTCTTGTTAATAAATTTTATAATTGCGGCAATCGAATTATGACTTCTTCCAGCTAAAGCACGAGCTAAACCTTTTCTATGGATTAATTCTTGCATTACACTGACAGTTATATGCGGTTTTTTATTGGCCACATATAATTTTAAAACTTCATCCAAAGCTTTTGAATATTCATAATGTCGTAACCACTTATTATATGCAGCCATCTTTTCTTTTTTATAATCTTCTACAACATGGTCAGTAGAGCTCATTACAGATAATACTTTGTTTCCTTTTTTTAAAGGTGTTTGAATTTGTTTTTCTGTATTCTGTATTGAAATTAATCCATCAATCATACCTACAGCTAATGTTTGATCATTTGGAGATATTCCCAAACTTAAAATGGAATTTGGAAAATCCAGATTGTGTACTACTTTATATGTTGAAACATCAAAAAATTTGACGTGCCGATCCAAGCCACCTGATATAATTCTCTTGCCATTGCTAGCTAACTTTAAGCATGTTACAGTTTTGTGATGTGGAGAAAGTCTGGCCAAAAGTTTTCCCCCAGCTATTGCATCCCAAACTTTTATTTCTGTTCCGCCAGCACTCACAAATATTCCACCAGTTGGCAAAAACAATAACGATTCTACAGGACATCCATGATCAACCTCAAATGAAACTCCATCTGCTCGTGAATCATACATTTTAATTAAATTATCATATCCACCAGACAATATTATATTTGATGAAATGGGATTTACACAACCAGCTCTTATATAATCACTATGCTCCTCAAAGGTTCGAAAAGACTTTTCTGTCGCAATATCCCACATTTTTACAGTTTTATCATCTGAAAAGCTGGCTATATGTAACATATCAGGTGTAAAAAATGTTCGATGTACTGCAGCCTTATGCCCTCGAAAAAGTCTTAATACATTTTTACTTGAAATATCAAATAATTTTACAAAGCCTTCCTCATCACCAACAACCAATAAACGACCATCTTGTCGGAAAGCTAAAATAATATTCAAATATTGGTTATTAATTTGAAATTTAAAAACTACTAATAAATTTACTTCCTCCATATGCACTTTTTTGGAATCTAGATAAATTTTTTGCTACGAGTTTTGTTATAGGATTATAAACTTGTACACGAACTGAACAAGTTGCTGCAAAGTAGTATGGTTCCACAGGGCAGAAATCTATGTAATCTATAGCACCAAATTCTTTCACTAATGTTGGAACCTAAAAACGACTTAAGTTTAGTTTTAAATTAAAATTTCTTCTTAAATTTTTACACTTAATCGTTTCCAATACAATGAATCTGGAGTTTTGGCGGCAGTGGACTCTCGATACTTTCGTATGTTTATATTTTTAAATTTAGACATTTTTTCTAAAATTTGAATGCGCTCTTATTTTATATGTATTCTTTAATTTATTTGTTTAAATTTTAAAAAAATTTAATTTCGTTCACGTGTTTAAAAATGTCAGTAAATTATAAATAGTAATAGTACAAGTAAAGTAAATACATGTTGTATGTGATTCACAATGAATGAAGTAAATAAAAAACAAAATATTCAAAATGGTAAAATTTCTTTGTAGTTCGTGTAAAGTTTTTTAAAAATGTAGTTGGTTGTATTGTAGTGTACTTCTAAAACATATAGTATACACCCAGCATACCTTTCTTCTATAAAAGTTGTAACTAAAAACAATAACAAAAAAAAGCAATTGCTTTTGACATTTAGTTTGTTTATTTTAAATCAAAAATAAATTTATTTTATTCAAATTGAAAAATACACGTTTCCTGTGGACGATCCCTGTAACATGCCCATAACCTGTAGTAAAACATCTGTTGACCATATGTCTAGTGTCACTATTTGTTGCATAGATATTAGATATGTCTGTTGAGTGTTGAAGTGTTTACTGATTATGAAATGAAGTAGAAAATATGAAGTGAGTCTGGATTTTTGGTAAAAAATAAAAAATTGATGTTAATATGAACACTAAAATGATATACGGGAAAAAAATAATAGATAGAGTTGCTAATTTAACAATAAAGTTAAGAGACTTGCAAATGCCGGAACGATTTAAAGGTATATTTTTTATTTATCCTGAAAGTAATATGTAATAATATATAAGACTCAAGGTACTATTATTGAGAAATGGGGTAAATATTGGAAACAGTTAGGTATTGACTACAAAGAAGCTGCAGTGAATTTTATTGAAGATGCGCAAAATAAACCATTTAAAACATTGATTTATGGTACATTATGTTCAACTGCTTACTTATGTGCGAAACGAAATCCTAGTGAAGTTGATTTTATTGAACGGGTTCGAACATACAACAACGACTTGATTTTAGTGCATGAAGCTTGTCATAATTCAGAATCTGCTCTTCATCTTAAAACTATTGAACGATGCTTTAATGAAGGAGTTTTAAGAAGATTATCTTTTGGTGTTGTATCATTTATGTGGGTCGCGGACTATAGTAAAGATGTATCTGTTTACAAAGGTAATACTTAAATAAAAATAAAAATATGTAGATTTTCAGATTTTTGTTTGTTTTAGCAATTTGCCCATATTTACAACCGGAATACAGCAAATTTTACAACAGAGTTATTGACATAGGATTTTGGAATAAATGGTGGAAAATAGAAAATAAAATGATGGATTATGATGTTAATATATAATATTATTTTTTAAAATAAAATATGAATAATTGAAACCTATTTATTAGATTTGATATTTCAATAAATTTATGAGAATAGAGTTAATAGAATTTCATATATGAATATTTAGCAATAGCATGAAATTATAGAATTAAGATCCTAATCTTCTCAATCATTGATTATCATTGCATCATTGTGCTTTGATTAAATACATTTTAAATTTTAACTAGATTTTGACAACTTCGGCAGAAAAACCAAATGTTTATGTCAAAAGCAATGACTTTTAACTACAATAGAAGTCTATTATATCAAATGACTTCACAACCATATGTCAAAATTTGCAAACAAAGGAAAGTAAACGAAAAATTTAAATTTGTTACGAAATATAAGTTTTATTGTATTTTTTAATAAAAAAAATAACAAATTAATTTAAAAAAAAATAATTGAAATTATTTTTAAAGCCAGGTAAGAAAAGAACACACTTTTTTTTATTTAAATTCATATTAATTTAACTTGAATTTTTTCTAATTACAGAAAGACTATCAAACTAAGTAAAAGCTTCGATTTATAAATGTAAGTTTTAATGAAATGTTTTGAATTGAAATTCCACAAAATTTATGTTTAAAACAAATTATTTTAAATTTATATAAATTTCATTAAATGTTATCTCAGTAGAAAGGTTTGAAAAAAGGAAATACACAATTTATGTATGTGTGTGTGCTGTACATGACCTTGGGTGATAAAATTTTGAAAATAAACACCTAAATGACGTTTCATTATGATCTTACGATGATAAATTTTAAATTTTTATAAAAAGAAAACATTATTTTGTAGTAACATTGATGAAAATATTTATAATATTGCATTTAAAAAGAAAAGGAGATTTTAAAATATCTTAGTTATTTAATTAATAATTTAAAATATAAAAATGGCTCAACAAGATGAAATAAAATATGATTCAATAAAAAATGATGTTAATCCATTTACCACATTCAAAGAAGAAAATGATTTTGAGGATTATAAAAATGAAGATTCACCAATGATACATGTTGTTCCTGACTCAAATAAACTAAGATGGAATCATATTGAAGATTTGGATTCTTTTTTTACGCGAATGTATTCTTATCATCAAAAACATGGGTTTGTGGTTATTATGTTTGACGAAATATTACAACAAATAGCATTTGTTTTTGTTGTGTGGATTGCTATTTTTACAACATATTGCATAAATTATACAGTATTATTTGGGGATGATACTACGAAAAATAAAGTTTATTTGAATGATGTGTTCTATCCGTTTTACGAATGTGTATCTGATTTTAGTACATTTACAATATTTTGTTTAATACTAGCTTCAGTATTTTTTATCTTCCGATTTGTGAGAATTTTATATCATGCAGGACAATATTGGGATATAAAAAAATTTTACAATACAGCACTAAAAATTGAAGATGACGAACTTGATAATTTAACATGGCATGAAGTACAAAAGAAAATTCGTGAAGTCCAGTCAGAGCAACAAATGTGCATTCATAAAGATAATTTAACTGAATTGGATATATATCATAGAATCTTGCGTTTTAATAATTATATGGTAGCTTTAATGAATAAAAATTTATTACCAACAAGATATACATTACCATTATTTGGGGAAAGGGTATCGTTGACAAGTGGTCTTCTTTACAATATAGAATTAATTTTATTTCGTGGACCATGGTCACTTTTTGAAAATAATTGGCAACTAAGGGGTGATTTAGCAGCTCGTAGCAATCGTCTAGAATTTTCTAAAAAATTATCCACACAAATTGTATGGTTAGCAATAGTTAATTTTTTGTTATTACCATTAATATTTTTGTGGCAGTTAGTGTATATTTCATTTAATTATGCAACAATACTTAAAAGAGAACCTGGATCTTTAGGAGCTAGAACATGGTCAAATTATGGTCGATTATGTTTGCGACATTTTAATGAATTAGATCATGAATTAGATGCACGTTTAAATCGAGCTTATGAACCAGCTGAAAGATATATGAGTTCATTTTCATCACCGTTAGTGATTGTTTTCGCTAAACACATATTATTTATATGCGGTGGACTATTAGTAGTAATTGTATCACTTGGTGTTTATGAAGAGCATGTTTTTCAAGTAGAACATATTTTAACAATTGTTACAGTTTTATCTGGTATCGGCGTTGTATGCCGAATTTCTCTACCTGATGAAAATTTAGTATGGTGTCCCGAACAACTTTTAACAGCTGTTCTAGCTCATGTTCATTATTTACCAACGAGTTGGAAAAATTTAGCACATACTACAGTAGTTAGAAAAGAATTTGAAAATTTTTTTCAATTTAAAGCAATATATTTATTAAACGAAATATTTAGTCCCATAACAACACCATTTATTTTATTATTTATATTTCGTCCTAGAGCTCTAGATATCGTTGATTTCTTCCGTAGTTTTACAGTATCAGTTGTTGGTGTAGGTAATGTTTGTTCATTTGCACAAATGGATGTTAGAAAACATGGTAATCCTGAGTGGCAACTTGCAAGCTCTTCCGAATGTAATATTTCGAATGAAAATCCAATTGATATAAATAATGAACAACAACATGAAATCATTAACCGGGGAGAAAATGGAAAAACCGAACTATCCTTAGTTCATTTCACATTAACCAATCCTGAATGGAAAATGCCACCAGAATCCAAACAATTTATGATAAATATTAAACATCAAGCTTTATTGGATTTGAAAGGCTTGGAAGTAGAACCAAAATGTAAATCTGCAATGGATGTCAGCTTGAATTCATTTGGCAGTATTGGTGATAAATATTCTTCAATTGCAAATTCAGTTTTTCAACACAAAAATCTATCTATTAATGGCTTAAATGATTCAATTGTGTTCCAAAGGCAACCATTTTCTGCTATAGATCCAGCTACTCCTAGTACATCATATCCATTCAGACAACAAATACAACAACAACAGCAAATTTCTAATCGTGCTGGAGATTTTGAGAAAATGCTTCATCAGAACTTATCTGATGGGACATCTTTACTTCGGCCATTAGAAAGTATTGAGGAATCACAAATTGATAACGAAACTTATTTTGATGATAAAAATCAACTTTCATTTAATAAAATTAAAACAAAGAAGATTAGAAAAGGTCTTAGACGCAACGAAGGTAGCAGTGACGGATCAAAAGAAGGTTTGCTTTACAGTTTGTATGCTTTTCATCCGGAATTATCTTCTATTCGTACGGATTTAACTACTGCTGACATGTGTTTAAGCACTTTATATTTACATGAATTACATCATAGACAAATGCAAAGGAAATGCCATCGTTTAGCCATAAATCAAAGTGCGTTATGGCAAAAGTCTCACATTATGACAAAAAGTAGTATTGTTAATGAAAAGTCGACGACTTCTAGCAAAGCAAATATTCAAAGTGAAACAACACCCTTGTTGCCAATAAAAAAATCTTAGTTTAAGTTTTACAAAAAGGAATTTTTTTATAAAAAAAAAAGAAATTATGTAATAATAAATTTGCGAAAATATGGAAAATGTAAATATGTAAGAACTTGAAATGTAAATAAGTTTTGTAAATATTTCTCTAGTCTAAAAAAAATCTTACATGATTTTAATATTAAAATTAATGCTTAATTTGAAAATCGACATAAATATTTATGAAATTAAGAAAAATCAAATTAAATTTTTGATTAAAATTAATTAATAAAGTACTTTAAATTAAATTTATAATACCTTACATTAAACAAATTTTAAGAATATACTTAGTTATTTCAGAACATTAATTTATAAAACTTTGAACAATTTAAAAAAAATTGAGTGTTTTGTATATTTTTTCATGAAAATTGCTTGTTCTTAAGAATAAATTTGCTTTACAATTTAAAACAATTTTTTAATACATTTTTTTTCCTATTTCCCCATCTTATATAACAATTTCTTAATTAGAATTCGATATAATGTAAATGTATTTTTATTATATTTGTACATATTTTTCTTTTTGTAATGAAAATTACATTTTAAATTTCAAATAAAATTAGTTATCCTTTTCTTCGTTGATTAATTGATCTATTAATCGTTTACGTTCCTCAGCTTGTCTCATTTGGCGTAACACCAGACTCTCAAAATCTAAATCTGATATTGTTGTTGAAGCATTATTTTGTGAGTATTTCTTCATGGGGGGATTGCCTATCCATTCTAATTGCAACGGATTCAGCATATTACCTTTTTCGTAAGCCACAGCCAATTCTCCAGCGTCTTGTGTTTTGAATTCAATCAAAGCGCTTCCATTCTTTTTCGAAACAACTATTCCAACTATATCACCATATTTTTTTAAATAATTTTTAAGGGATTCTTCTGTATAATTTAATTGAACATCTAAACTAGGTTTCCATTTAATTTTAATTCTATGTTGTGATGAATCATATTCTAAAAGGTATAAATGAGTATATTTTAAATAAAATAATTATGATATAAAAAATTGTATCTTACGACTTTCTACTTTAATTTTCTCTTCAAATAATTGTTTTTTCATTAATTCCTGTTCTTCTTTAACTAATTTAGATCCTTCTTTTCGCAATCTTTCAATTTCCTCTTGTAATATTTCTTCATTTGTTTTCGAAGTAAAATTATATTGGTGAAACTTCTGAAGATTTGATGAGTTTCGTTCTCTTTCTTCTAATTCGGATTTAAATTTTTGTCTCTTACTATCTAGTTGTTGATTCCTTATTGCAGTAGCTTTTCTTGCTTTTAATATTTTATCATAGGCTGATCTAGCTGATTTGTCAGATAGAATTTCTAGTACCTTAGATAGTTCTTGAAAATGTTCTGCTGCTTTAGGGTTGTCAGGATTTTTATCTGGATGACAATCTAGAGCCTTTTTACGATATGCTTTCCGAATTTCCTGCTCTGTAGCATTAATTTGCACCCCAATTACAGCATAGAGATCCTTTTCAGAATACTTTTTAATATCAACCATTATATTAATTTCAATATATATCGAATTTGTTTGTTTATAAATATAACGAATTTTAAACGTTGATTATTGAAGCGAATTGTAAAACCAAATTTTTCAAAAAAATCATCTTTTTGACAGTGTTATGTCAATAAAACATATGATTTTGACAATATGCTTTCTTATGGTGACATTTACATATATGTTTGTTTGTGTATATAAAA
Organism: Argyra leucocephala; assembly: GCA_963942445.1. Lineage (NCBI taxonomy): Eukaryota > Metazoa > Arthropoda > Insecta > Diptera > Dolichopodidae > Argyra > Argyra leucocephala. The sequence goes on from OZ012681.1 coordinate 107,510,740, forward strand.
TAAATAAATCAAAGTGGGGTTTTTAATTATAAATTGTATTTTGTAAATATTTTTATTAAAACATGTATTTATAAAAAACTGTAATGTGTAAATTTAATGCAAATAACTACAAAAGAATGTTACGACCAAAACAAAATTGAACATGCCATTAACACACACGCAACTGCGACATACGGTGATTTTCTTTCGCCGATTCTCGCTAATTTCCAAAATATTCCAAGCATTCTAAAAATATTTAACTTTGTTAATCATCTGGTAAGATCTCAATTATAAAAATGTTTCAAATTGAAAAGATATTTCTTACCCGCTCTTATTTCGGTCCATAATACTTGGAAATAGAGATCTTAAATAAGCACAAGTACATATTAGAAGCAGTATTACAGATAATAAGCTTTGAAAATTAAAAAGAGCACTCTAAAACGCGAAGTAAAAATTAAATATTTGAGAATTTTAATAAATTAAAACACTCACCATTTTATGTTTAAACAACTACAACTCACTGTAGTATTGTAATTTAGTTTTTTATTTACAGAAACTGTCCGCTTTTGTTTTGTATAATTTTTGTATGAAAAAATTAATAATTTATATTTATGTGACATGACAATTGTCTTACACGTCAATCAATAATCAGTGATCAGTGCTTACATTTCTCAAGTATTTCTGTAAATTTTACAGTGGGTGCAAAACCAACACTAATTATAAGGCTGAGACACCGTGTCACTCGAAGAGGAAAGCACAATAGTAGAGCTACTTCTATAAATAATAAAAAATAATAAAAAATAATAAAAAATAATAAAAATAATTCAAAAAAAAAAAAAAAATGGAAACTCGAAAACTACTTATTTTTTTATTCCATGAACGGTTAATGAAAATGGATCTGAAAAATTCTAGATATGTACATTTCATAGATATTTTTTATATATGTAAATACAACAAAAATTATGTTGAATGTTGTGGCATCGGCTGTAATAAAAATGAAATGTTTATATGTGAATAAAACTTAAATTAAGAGACTATTAGTTAGGCAATTTGGCGATTAAGAATTGATATCGCTCCGAAGCTGTTCAGAAGGGTCTAGGGGTCTAGTCGAGACTCGAGAGTATTAAAGTGTGTTTGATAAAAAATAATTTACATATTCTTACTTTTATCCAAATTCACCCATTAGACTAAAGCAACCTACCAACCAAATTTGCGTATTTTGACAGTAATTGATATTTTTTTCGTACTTGAAAACATACCCCAGACTCTAGGGCATCTTTTTTGTCATATTGCGATTTATTATATTCCATTTAAAATTAATAATTACGTAATGTTTACATTTGATTAGTTTTTAAAATAAGTTTTTCTTTCAAAATGCCAAATAAAATCAAATTAAACCACTTTTGTAACTGCGACTGCACAAAATTTGAGTTTATAAAACGTTAAAAATAATCCCAGTTAATTTAATACTAAAAACACTTGTCGGCTGTCGCGTCGATACGACAAAAATATCACTATTAAAAATTAGAATACGCAAACATACGTCACGAAACCACGAATTTTCGTACCGTCGTAACAAATGACAAGACAAAGTGTACTTACATTTGTAATTTTTATAAATTGTTCCGAGATGCAATTTTTGAAATTAATGAACTAAGTAGTTTTTATAAAATTATTAGATGAGGTAAAGGTAATAAAAATTAGTTAAAAATTATATATAAAATCAACATTCCTTTAATAGAAGTTAACTTAAAAGCAGTGTTAAATTTTTTTTCCAATGGTCTGTACACAAAATCTAAATAATGGATTATTATAAACAGTTTACGATTTTCTTCATGCTTTAATAAATAACTGTAATATACAAAAATGATGGTGTAATTTTAATAAAGTATACAATACCCTAATTTATTTAACACTTCAAAAATTAATCACTTAACGTAATATTAATCTATTATAAAAATATCAAAATATTAAGAAATATATGTAAACATTCACTAAGCAATTACTTATTTAGACATTGAAGAGTAAATTGAGATTAATACATACGTGCATACTACACATATGATTCATTATCAAAAACTATCTACATTGCATAAATATAAACATTTAGTAAGCATTTAAGCATTAAGGAATCATTTTTAATATTGCTGCAGAAATTACTTTAAACAGGTATTTAAATTAATTACTTAAATGTGAAAAAATATATATGTACATATACATATGAATGTATAACTAATTTATTGTTAATATTTTATTTACCAAACCAAATCAAAAGTATAATCAAATTATTTTATTTGTTTAAATATTTTTGTATTAAAGAAATAGATTCAGAATTTTGATAATTTTTATATATTCCAATAGAATATTTCCTTTGGGTGGGTTTAATTATAAAAAGTTATTGCTATTAAGCATGGCGTTTATTTTTTTTTTAAGAATTAGAAAGATTTCATTATATTATGTTAATATAAAATATAATGCATCTGCTCCTAAATATTGTAGAGTTAAATTTCCAAAAGAAAAGTAATGGCAAATCAAGAATTTTTGATGAGCAATACCAACCATGGTGGGTATATTCCTCCTGGATATGGAGCTCCAACTATTACTCAACAACCAAGCTCGCATCAATATGTACGTTTTTCTTCATCAAATTTGAAATTGATTAGAATAATGAATTGAATTGAAATTATTTTAATTTATTAAAATTTAAAGGGATTTCAAGTACCTCAGCAAGGAGGATATGCTCCAATAAATAACTCTTATCCACCACCAGGTGCGGTCGGTTATGCTGGACCACAATCAACATATGGTGCATCAATTAATGGGCAATATGCGCCTCAAATACCTTATTCAGCTCCTATACAATCGGCACCTTTCGGTTCGGGTGGTTATCAACCGGCCCAAAGTAGTTTTGGAGTTGGACAACAAGCTGTACCTCAACTTGGAGTAGCAAGTAAAAATATTATAGAATTTTTATTAATTAGAAAAATTTGTAAAGTACAAAAATAAAATTCAATAAGGTGAATGGATGAACGTACCAACTGGAATACCAAATTGTCCTCCTGGCTTAGAGTATCTCACAACAATTGATCAACTTTTAGTTAAACAAAAGGTTGAATTATTGGAAGCATTTACAGGATTTGAAACAAATAATAAGTAAAAGATGTCAAAATAAAAAGGAAAATTCAAAATTGTAAAATCATTTTCTATACATCTATATTTCTTTTAGGTTTACTATCAAAAATAGTTTAGGACAAAAAGTATATTATGCTGTTGAAGATAATGATTGTTGTACACGAAATTGTTGTGGACCCTTACGTCCATTTGATATGAAAATTTTGGATAACTATCAAAATGAAGTTATCCATTTATATCGTAAATTAGCTTGTGACTCATGTTGTTTCCCTTGTTGTTTACAAAATATGGAGATATCTTCTCCTCCAGGATCAGTGGTTGGTTCAGTTGAACAAGAATGGTCTATATGTAATCCTCAGTTTAGTATAAAAAACCATGTAGGAGACACAGTCTTACGAATTGAAGGACCTTTCTGTACATTTAGCTTATGTGGAGATGTTGAATTTAAAGTATGTACATAATCATACTCATATTCTTAATATTACACTACCAAATTATGATTACTCTAATCGATATTTTATTTTATTTCATTTTAGGTTGTTACTTTAACTGGAGAACAAGTTGGTAAAATATCAAAACAATGGTCTGGTTTTGCGCGAGAAATATTTACTGACGCAGATTTCTTTGGAATTACTTTTCCTATGGATTTAGATGTTAGAATGAAAGCAGTTTTACTAGGAGCATGCTTTTTAATTGTAAAAATTATTTAAAATTTTTAAATTAATTAAATATTAAAAATATTTTAATTTAAGGATGCAATGTTCTTTGAAAAATCTGGTAATCAAGAGAGAGATAGGCCTGGTATGTTTTAAGTTGATAAATACATCATGGGGTTATCATTGACTTTGAACGCACACTAGAAATTATTATACGTTGCTTAAAAATTTATTGAATTATTATTTTTTGTGCTTATTTGTTTATTACTTTTAAAATGTTTTGAATAATTTTAATTTAATTATTTTAATTATAATTTTATATGTAAATACTTATATTACATTTGCAAATGAAGTATGTATGTACAGACATACAGATATAATTTAGTTTTGAGATAATTATTTTTGCTTTTGCGGTTAAAAGATAATACTTAACTTCGCTATCGTTTAATTTTCATTTTTAATGTATATCCTTGTTATATTTTACAAATGTTTAGAATTATTATAATAACATGAATTAAAAACACTTATTATTTCATTATTCGGAAAAATAAAATTATAATATTTTGATACCATATTATATACAATAACTTTTTCATGTTTGTTATAAAATTACTTGCACAATCTGGTCAACTTCCAAAGATTATTCAAAATTTAAGTTTTATAAAAGTTATATTAAGATTTTTAAAATGTAGTTACTTATTTAATTTTGTACTTTTATTTGTATTGCTTAGAATTTTTAATTTTTCAGTTTTGAAATTTATATACAACGAAACTTAAGTTTACTTGAACTTGTTAAAATATTTTTTTTTTTGATAAATTTTTTTCATAGATAAGTAAATATTTTTGTAGAAATAAAATAGTAAAAATTCAAAGTAAATATTATTTTGTATACTTAATGTTAAATATTGGATCAGAATAATAACGTTGCTAATACTACATATTAAAACATCTTTTGTAAAGCTAAAATTTACTAAGAAATTATATTATTATTATTAACTGATTCCTCAATTTTATAAAGTATGTGTCCATTATACATTAATCAAAGTTTTTAAATATTTTGAAATTACTATTAATATGTATCTGTATATTTTAAAATATTTTAAACATTATTGATTTATATCATTTAGCTTTATTTATATTGTTGAAACGAATTGAACAATCCGTGGAAAGAAACACTGAAGAAACAGTTGAATTTTTATAATTGAAATGAATATAAATATATTTTTTTAAAAATATGTTGAAAGAAATATTATTTAACGTTATATATTTTATATTTGAGATTGAAATAAATGAGTGTATTATAAATACATACAAATAATTTTATTTTTATATTTTAATAATTAAACGTAGATATTTATGTTTTTTAATTAATACACTATTAAAAATAAATATTGCTACAGAAAAGAAAAGCTATTTTTAATAACTTTAAATTTTCGTAATTACTACTTGAAAATGATAAGGTAATCACAAATTTTAAAAGATAATTTGATAATCATTTTATGGATATCAGTAATTTTAGATAACCAGTTAGGGCTACAAATATAATATTAATTTGTGTTAAGCAACAAGTATGGTTTGTTATCATTTTTAAAAATTCAGTATGATTAAAAAGCAACAATAATAAAATAAATGCCAATTAATTTCGAAAAAAGCATCCTTATAATTCAAATGAGTTTAAAATTATTTACATCCAAAGCATTAATGCTTTGAACTTGTTATCATTTTCACTTATCTTAATTCTTAAGTAAATAAAGTACATAAAGGAAAATTTAAAACGATTCTTATATCATGATAAGACTTTTCTTTAAAATTTAATTTAAAACAAAAATATTTAGTAACCCCATTTAATAAGAGTTTATTTATTAATTACATTTCAATATATGTAATTGTACTTTAAAATAATGCCAGTTGATAATAAAAATAATGATGAAATTCACAAATGTGAACAAACAAACACAAAGGATTGTGGAAATTTTATAAAAAACCTTTGGAGTTATTTAAACGAAAAATTTTATAAAATAGTTGAAAATAGAAAAAGTAACGGTGATAATAACTTAAGCAAATTCACAAATAGTGTGTGGCAAAAAAAAATTAGAAGAACTTTACGTATAAATAAATCACCGAAAAGAAAAGGTTATGAAATGTTTTTAACAGAAGAGGAAAAAAGGTAAAATAAAAAAATAACGTTAAGAAAAATTATTATAAATAACAATACTTTTATTTTAAATTGCAATAAACAGCATTTCTTTTTTTTTAGATTTTTGGAGGAGTACAAATTGAGAACATTTAATAACGATATAGCACAAAGAATGGGTTACCCTGGTCCTTCATTTTATTAAACTAAAACCTACATGTTTATAATTAATGAATAATGATATATGATATTAAACAAATATTTTTTATTAAAAAACATTGCAGTCAACGAGATATGTATATTTATATACATATTTTATATTATTATTTTTTTAAGTCTACGTATATGTATATGCAATCATTATCGAAATATCAATTATTCAATATTTATCTATAATTAATTCTATCATTAATCATATTGTATATGAGGTTGAGATTTTGGAGCGAGGATAACCAAACAAAAGATTAAAAAGAAAAAAATCGTGCGAAATTCTCAAAATTTTTCGAAACAAAATGCACATAAATTTTCCACAATTTGATTTAAGCTAGTAATTTCTCTACCGTGTTTATCGGATGTGCGCATCATTTCTTTTTCACTTCTGTCATATAAATAAACTTAATTCATAGTATATAACCACAACACAATAGCAGTGCTAAAACGTAAAACCAAAAAAAGTACCATTGTAGCATTGAAACGTACCAGTCGAATAAAACAACACCAAAATTAATTCTCTGCTCTCAAATTTTCAGTTTTGACCTGAGATAATTTAAGAATAAAATAAAACAAGTTGAAATTTGTTTTTAATTCATTAAAGATATTTTTTTCAATTTTTTCCTTAAGCTTAAATGTACTCTAAGGTCTTTTTAGTTTTTTTTTTAGGATTAGTAAGTTTAATTTAAATTTGAATTTTCAATTGAATTTAAAAAAATTGTATTTCACAATATTTTAGTTTTTTAAAAATTTTTTAAATCCTTTAAAACCCTAGAGGTAAAGAACAAGGTGCGTTTTTTTTATGTGGTGTCCCAAGAGTCCACACAAAAAATTATTTCAATGTTAAATAAAATGGTTGATTCATATATTTAAAAATATAATCAATTGTTTTAGCTGAGATCAAAATACAAGTTTCATGTGTTTCGGTATAATAGTTTTAAATGTTTGAACTGGCTTTTCGTTAATACCCAAAAAACAAGTTACAATTAACTTTTGATCAAATTTGATTCTATACTTAAAATTACAACCGAAATAATTTTCACTTTCACTTTAATTCACACTCACAGTTATCTTTATATAAAAGTCAATCATTTAAATATTAATTTGTTTTTCAATTTCATTTACTAAATTACTATAATTGTAAATACAATTTGGATCACGGTGCGTGTTTTTTATTTCATTATCTATTATAGCTATCGGAAAAATGGGGAAAATACTAGGAATCGCATTAGGTGATAAACGTATTTTTTTTAAATTACTTGCGGAAAAGTATTCAGTGGTAAAATGTAATCTGAGATAATACTATATTTAGTTGGTTCCCAATCTGCTCCGGGAATTGCTGGGAATTTGCTCAAAGTTTTTCCTCTGGGAAACAAAAAGACGGGAACATATGCTTTGTTAGCTTAATAATTAGATTTACATCCCAAAATGCAACAACTTCGTACCATGATTTATATATTATTATAGTGTCACTACTGTAGCAAGTTAGTACGAAAAAAAATCTCATCCAAAAATTCCGCCAATTTTTTCAACTGCAATTATACTACGAAAAAAAACTTTAGCTTTATTTATAAATAAAATTAAAAACTTTAATTATAATATGATAGAATTATAATTATATGTAGATATAATTTGAATTATCTATATTTATCAATTATTATTGTAAAAGTATGTTAAAATTAAATTGCTACCTGTTTACAAAATACAAACTTTTTAATTAAAAAAACTTTTACAATAATGACAGATAAAAACAAAAATAAAGAACTAGAATACAATGATGCGTTCAGTTACACTAGCCAGTGGATCTAAAATCCACACATTTATCGATCAAAGCGAAATTTTGGTTATTCGTCATTCGTCACGATTACATATAATCTCATGTATTTGAAAGAGAAAAATTCGTCATTCGTCGTGATTGTGTTTTCGACATTAAAATGAGAGAGAAAAAATTATCACACACATACATAACATGTAAATAAATGGAACAGAAAATTTATTGGTACATTTCATAAATTCATGTGTATCCGCTGAACGTAACCATTAAATAATTTTCAGCCAAAAATTAACATATGTATTTCAATATATGTACAAGATTTTGTAAATTTGACAGTAATTTTTTATATTTGGAATTTGAATGGTTTTGTAGAACAGATTCTTTCCAATTTTTGATTCTATTGAATTAGTGTTTGGCCAGCGTTAGCAACTAAGCAAAAGTAGTAAGTACTGCTGGTCTGCTGTAGAGAATTAAACCCTCACATTGAATGGATAAACAAAAATTTTTATTTTCTTTTATTATTTTTCTAATCTGGTACGAGAAAACTGTTTCTATAATTAATAAACATAGCTAAAATGGAGACTGAAGCAAAAAAGATAAGAGTGAAGGTATTTTATTTTAATTTACTTGAAAGAAGAAGTTTTCAAATATATTATTTTAGGTTAAACCCAAATTAGTTCATAAACGTTTATCAGAAAGATTACAAAAGTTATCGCAAAATGGTGTTCAAAGATTTTATTATCACTACTTAGTTCCTGGATTTAATATGTCAGTCGAAGAAATTAAACCGGAAAATCTGGTGGTAACAACAACTGTTCAGTGTTCGATTCCAAGATCTTTGTGCGTATCTTCATACACAATGGATAAAATTGATTTGTGCCATCGCAGAGTCGCTGTTCATCATAGATTTATGTATAGGATGAGATATAATAGTGGCGTTTTTGAGAGTTATTCAAGTAAGATGAAATATCTATGTTCTCTTTAAATTGATGAAACAAATATTTTAGAAAACAAGAATTTTCGAAAAGCAATGAAAAGTTGTATATATCCACCATCCGTTGTTCGTGCTATAAATCTGATAAATGTAAATCCTTATCCATATTTTAGTGGAGAATATGATTGGTATTTTACTGGCGGCAACTTAGCGTGTTCTGAAAATTTACTTTTCAGAGCTTATGGAGAAAACATGGATATATTAAGTAATAACCGGCAGACTTTATGATATATTTTCAAAATTAATTTACATTTAATTCATTTGTAGATATTTCATCCATCAAATCTAAACGTTTAAAGAATATTTTAAACATTGATAGTGATCAAGCGCAAACATCAGAAATATTGGAAATTCAAGTATTAAACGACTTAAAAAATCGTTTTGTAGTTAGATATGAAAATAATTTATTGAAATATTTTTATGATGGTTATGAATCACAGCTTCTTTATAATATTGAAAAGCAAGAAGTCCCTTTTATAACATTTAGTGAAAGTCCTTTAAATGAAAATTTACTAATAACTGGAGATCTTAATAAACAAGTTTTTTTATGGGATGTGAGTAATTCTACAAAGACTCCACATTCCAAAATAATATCTCAGAAGACTGAAATATTCGGACGTGCTGATAATTGGAATTGCATTCGCCATTTAAAAAACCATTCCTTTGTATTCGCTGATTTTGAAAAATTAACTTTGATTGATGATCGAACACAAACGCTTGTAAATGAAATGAATTTTGCATTTTTGAAAGAAGAAATAAGTACATGTGAAAAAATTTCATCAGTAGCTATTAGTACTAAGTATAGAAATTTGATTTACGTAGGAACTACTCATAAATTATTTGCAATAGATGCTAGATATTTAAAGAATAGGTCAAAAAAACTAATGTTATTGAAGTGGACTCATCAAATGAACTATCCACCCATAATACTAAAAACTCATGATTGCGATGATTTTGAATTGATAGCAGCATCTAGTCCTTTAAGTGGAGAAATTCGTCTTTTTGAAGTTAAAAGCACACAAAATGAAAATTCGGAAAGAATCTACACATCTCCTTACTTGCCTATTTCACCGCCAGAATTTTTAAAAAGTTTTAATTTAGCTAAACTTCATGGTGAGTGTTTAAGTCCTTTAGTAAATCTCGAATCAAGAATTAAAAAATGTACAACAGGATTAGACTTTTTTGAAAAAAATAATAAACTGCAGCTGATAATAATGAATAGCCTTGGTATAAAAATAAATTTTTAAACATTATATTTTTTTTTAACGAAACAAAATATTTTAATTTTAGGAGACATTTTTGCATCAAAAATAACAATTAATGAAGAAATTGAATATACAAAAAAATATCACACCAATGTTGTTCAAAATTATTATAACGCTGTACAAGATATGTCGTATAAAAATCAAAAGCAATTACATGTTACTGATTTGCAAAATATGAATAAAATCAGTAAAATTCTGAGATGTAACAGATTGAGTTCCAAAGAAGATTTTCGAATTTCTGAAAATGAGAAAGAAGTCGATGAATTTCTAGTTTCAGATTTTCGAACAATAAAAAGAAAATTGTCAAAATGGGAGAAAACTCCCGCACAATATGCACAGTGTAAGGATATGTTGGCTTCTAACTTACTACAAATATGGGAATTTGATACTAATAAAGTTGATGAATTTGGTGAGATCCTATCATCGATAACTAAACAAAATACACAAGAATCAAATCAAAGTAGGATTCAGAATTGGATAGAAGATATTGAGAAAAACTATAAAGATATTCAGTTTGATGATAATTATATGACTGAAAATAAAAATTGTAACGAATATACTGAAGTAAATCAGAATGAATCTCAACAAACAGTATCACATAACAATATCAACATGTCATTACTAGATGAGCAATCAATTGATAACATATTGCTAAAAGATTTTTCTAATAAAACGCTAAACGCGATTCCAAATTATACTTTAACAATTTCAAATCAAGTCAATAATGATGAAATCAATAATATTTCCAATAACGGGTTAGAAAATGCAACACAAAATATCGATTGTTTGATAAGGCATTCAAATATAATTAATGACTCTAAAAAACTAAGTATAAATAAGAAAAAACAGCGTTACGTTAAAGGTTTCTGATTACCAATATATATCTTTGAAATGTATATTTTCATAATGAGTAAAGATTCCGATTAAAAATAAACTTTTTGAGTAAACAATAATGTATTTTGATATTTTAACAGCCCTGATAAAACTCCATTAGATACATACTTTATGCGAAAATTAAATATAAATCTAAATTGGGAACAAATCCGTGGAGCAATCAGTGTAGAAATGGGTAAGAACCTTGTAAATACTCTTAGGATGAGATATAATAGTGGCGTTTTTGAGAGTTATTCAAGTAAGATGAAATATCTATGTTCTCTTTAAATTGATGAAACAAATATTTTAGAAAACAAGAATTTTCGAAAAGCAATGAAAAGTTGTATATATCCACCATCCGTTGTTCGTGCTATAAATCTGATAAATGTAAATCCTTATCCATATTTTAGTGGAGAATATGATTGGTATTTTACTGGCGTATCAAAATGGGTCAAAATGGGTCAAAATGGGTAAGAACCTTGTAAATACTCTTAAACCGACGTTTAGAAGTTGTAATAGTGAGATAGTTATAAAATGTGACGCTACTCAGTTGTCACATACCATTTGTCAACCATTTTCACGAAGGGCCAATTTTTTTTATAAACGAAGTTAATAAGGAATAAATGTTTATTTATATTTTAAATGAATTAATTACAGAATAATGTTTATTGTTATTAGTAAAAATAATTTTGTGAAATTTATTGCATTTTTGTTTTTTTAAAATAGCCCTATTTTTATTAAACATATTTTGTTAATAAATAGTCTTTGATTGGGGTAAATTTTATGGAACTGAGCTTGTAACATTTTCAAAGTTTTCTAATTTTATCAAATTGGAATAAATAATGGAGAATCGATGGTAAAACCTTAAGCTCGATTAAATAAGATTTTCAGTCATTGTATAGTTTATGCTCACAAGGAGTAAATTCTTCATTTGTGTAAATAATTCTGTGATGGACTGTATGTTTATTTTTCACTTTTTGCAATAATGACGATACGTAAATTAATGTGTATTTTATCTCTACATGTATATAAATCTACATTACGGAAATTGTATACATATTAAAATATATGTTTTATATTTTTCATCACCGTTAAAAAAAGTTTACAACTGATATAAAACATATGTACTTGAATTAAATTTATTTATTAAGTTTAGTTGTTTTCTACATTTTGCACAATTTAACAATCTCTTTATTTAAAATTTTTTGTCAATAATTCTTATTCTGATTTCTTAAACTATTAAATATAATATTACACATTGTTTTTTTAAACCTTATTCTAAATGTAATTATAATAATTACTATATTATTTTTACTGCCTTCTTTTTTCAATAATTCTCTTTCAAAAATTTAATTATTAATTCTTAAAACTATAAATCTAAAATATAAAAAAAATCTTTCTTTTGCAAAGAAATAATAAGAGCACAAAATTTAAGTATTACAAAATACTATCATATATAGAATACTTTTATATATAAATATATATTTCTTTTTTATTCTTTAAATTGAAGCAAATTGCAACTATCCCTAATTAGTTAACCAATTAAATCATTCAATTTACGGAAAAATTAATTAATTTTAAGAGGGAATATAGACTTCTATATACAAACTTAAATAAATATTACTACTAAAAAATATTCTAAAAAAATTAAAATAATTTAAAAAAAAAAACTATTTTATTTTACACTATTAAAAAAAGAAAAGAAAAAAAATAGATAGAAAATAATATGATTTTTATCAAATATTTATCTAAAAAGAAAATAAAAGAAAATTGTAAATAAATTGCGATTCAATTAGCAAAAGAAAAAAATTAAATCAAATTTTGTTAAAATACAGTCAGTTTTAAAATCTTAAAGAGTTAATAATTTACATGTTTGTTATGGTTTATATTTTATTTATTGATACTTAGTTAGTTTGAAAACTTTGCTTCATTATTGAAGAAACTCAAATTTAAGAAAATTAAATTCAATGATCTTAGATTTTTAGCTTTGAACTTCTCATACAAATTCAAAATGAAATAATTAGTAACTAAAAAAAAAATGTTTTTAATTTTTATTATCAGAATAATTTTTTTGAATTAATCTAGTTTCCATTCAGAAAATTTACTATAAAAAATTGTATATTATTACATTATATACATTTTCAGAAACTCAATAAAAAAGTAAAGTAAAGTGTTATATTTATACAATGAGGAAAAAAAGAATCAAAATTTAATGTAACTTAAATTAATTTAAAAGAAAAAAATTTAGTGGATATTATCTATTTGGATCTTCAAAACTTAAACTACCAATTGTAGATTGGTTAGTAAAATCGTTAAGACCACTTTCCACACATACAATATCCTGTTTAGAATTTTCATTAAATTTTTCTATTTCAATGTTGCACGCAACATTATCACCGACAGTTCTCCTACTGTTATTACTTTTATTAATATTATTAGTAATGTTGTTATTATTACCAATTGAAGATGAAGATGTCGATGTAGTTGTAAATAACTCTAATTGTAATTCTGTGTCAGAATTTATTGAACTTACCAATTGTGGTGATATTTGACTGGATTCAACCATTAAATTTTTCGTATTAAATAAACCACCAAGTGGTGCTGTAGTTTTCGGTGGTGCTATTGCTGGATTTGTTACAGTTATAGGTAACTCTAATGATGATGGTACTGTTGATGATTGTGTCGATACTCCAATAAATGCAATACAATCTTCTAAATTCTGTGGTGTATTTAATATTCTTTCATTTGAATTATTTAAATGAACAGAACTACTCTCAATTATGTTGGTATTATTTCCAATATTATTGTTTCTTCTAATATCATTTTCATGGATAGATGCACTAGTTAAGCTGTTTAACAAAATTGTACGATTATCTAATTGTTTGCATATTTGTTTTCTTTTATTTGATGGTACTTCTAAAGTTGACATTATTGGAGGTTGTGTCAAAAGTGCATTTGTTTCACTTGTTTGAGCGGTAACTGGTGGTGTTAATGTTTGAAAAGCTGAACCTAATGTTTCTTCCGAAACAACACCAGCATTAACAGCATTTACTAATTGTACACCTTGACTTGTCTCAATTTGCAAAACATCATCAATTAAAGCGGATGTAAGAATGTCTGTGTTTGTAACGATTTCTTCATTAGTCGCTTGTAAGAGAATTTGATGTTCTTCTGTTCCTAGAACATGAAAAATTTTTTTTTTATAGAAAACATAAATTACCACGAAATTTTTAAATTTTAATTAAATGACATTGTGTTAATTTTCTGAAATTTTGTCTAATGAATTACCTAATAAATTCATTCTCATAAATGTATTTTATAATATAAAAAAAACTTTGTAAAGGATTCAACCAGTTGTTTAGGTAACGAAATAAATTTTTAGAAAAAGGATAAAAATTCTATTATTAATATGTAAAAACAAAAAATTAAAATAAAATCATTTTTGACAACGTACCCTTCCCTCAGTATTTCAGTTTCTAAAACTTAATGATTAGAAAATACAATAAATAATTTGATTTAAGAAATGGAGAGGAAAGAAATTTTTCAACTTAATGAAATAATTTCAAAATGTTCAGATTCAAGATTTATATTTCATAATACACATATGCATACATATATAATTATAACCTTAACATAATTTTTTTGTTTTTAAGTTAGTTAAAAATATCCCATTTTTTTATATTTAAAAATTAAGAATAAGAAACAAATAATAATAATCTTTTTTTCTTTTACTATATCTATTTTATTTGATCTAAAGTTTTTTAATTTTAGTTTAAGATTATTCAACGATTTAAAGAAAGTTTACTATACAAAAACTTAAATTACTTCTTAACTAACTTATCAAAATGTTTTAACTAAGACATTTACGAAATTTAAAATCTATTTAAATAACTTATATCTCAACTGACAATCAATTAATAAAATTTAAGATTTTCATTATGAACTTCTAATGGAAGTTTAAAATTTATTATTTGATATTAAAAAAAAAATTATATGCTTCTTTCTATTATCTTAAAAAATATATGCTTCTTTCTGATCTTAAAAATAAACGTTATTTAATTTTTTATATAAATTATTGAATTACATAATAATTTTATAATATAAAACTTTATGTGATGATTTTTTTTAATACTTAATAATAATCATGATAAAAATGATTAAATTTTGTGCTAACTCAAATTATATGAGAAACTGTCAAAAATTAAATTACCTGATGAATTTTCATCGCCACCACTTACATCACCATCAACTGTAGCAACATTTCCATTATTACTAACACCAATACCCAATGCAGCTAAAAATTCACTAGTTAATTGAAGAATTTGACCATCTTGGGTTTCAAGTTGAGTATTTTCTCCACCAGCGGCAACCAGCGCCAGAAAACTTTGTTGATCTAATATTAATTGCTGACCATCAATGTTTATGCAAATAGATTGATCTGGGCTCAATATACTTGATAATTCAGCTGCTGTTAAATTATTTGTTTGAATAAATTGTTGATCTACCTCAGCGTTAGACACATTATTCGCTGAATTAATGTTAGCATTGATATTTCCAACATTATTATTGCCTGATATATTTTCATTAACTTGTTTGTTAGGGTCGTTAATGTCCATACAAATAGAGGCGCCATCATTGGCATTTCCTTCTATCAAATTTAATTGATGATTACCATCTATTAATCCTGAATTATTTGCAGCTGCCACTACAGCTGCTGTCGTTTTTGCATTTAAAACAGACAGTGGTACTAATTGATTACTTTCTGGGTCTAGATATAGTTCTTGATTATCAATTGGCATATAATTTCCTTCATTATCTTGCGAACATAGATAATAGGCGTTTCCAGGTATACCAAAATGATTTGCTGGTACTGCCATAATTTTGTTTGTTGCAATTTCTTCTTCAATAATTATTTGTTTCTGCTGATGTGTTTGATGGCGTTGTTGGGATTGTTGTTGTTGTTGCTGTTTTTGCGGCAAAGGTTGTTGCTGTTGTTGTTGTTGAACACACTGCTGTTGTTGTTGTTGTTGTAGAAGTTGTTGTTGTTGTTCTTGTTGTATTTGTTGTTGTAATTGTTGTTGCTGTTGTTGTTGTTGCTGTTGTTGTTGCTGCTGCTGTTGTTGCTGCTTTTGATGTTGTTGCTGTTGCTGTTTTTGTTGTTGTTGCTGGTGTTGTTGTTGTTGTTGCTTTTGTTTTTGTTGATGTTGTTGTATTGACGATTGCTGTTGAGCTTGAGGTTGGTTGGTAATTGACGTTGTTGTTGAATCCAATTGTGCTAATATTTGGGACTTTGAGTTATCATAGGGTAATGTTGACGATGAAGAAGAGCTTTGATGATGTGAAGATGTTTTTGTTTGATTTAATTGCTGAGGTTTGGATTGACATAGTTTTTGTTGTTTATTTCGTTGTGAAACATTTATATTTGTATTTGATAATGTTACTGGCGGCTCGGGTTCTTTTCGCTTTCTACCACGTTGTGCTGAAAAAATATATTTTTGTGTTGTAAATTATTATCATAAAATTCTTTCAAGTTACACGTGTTTTAGTAAAACATACCTGCTATGTTAGTTACTTGTGGATTATGTTTTTGTTGCTGCTGATGTTTTTGCTGCTGTTGAATCTGTCTTATAATAATTTCGCTATTTTCTCCCCCTACGTATGTTGTTCTTTGCATATGCGATTTCTTGTTTTTATTATTTTGCGGTGGAGGTGGTTGAGGTGATTTTGTCACTGTTGGTGTTTTTTGAGCAGTTCCACTTTCATAAATTGGTGTTATAACAACTTCGTTTGGATTAGTAGATTTATTTCCAATATTTACAAACGTATTTCCTTGTTGTACAGTACTTGCAGGTGAAGTTATATTTTCAACTGATTGTGCAATTGTACCTACAAAATTATTAAGTACTTTGAAAAATAATTTTATTTTATAATTGTATTGTAAACATGGTCAGTCATCTTTGTTTTATTTAATTAAAATTTTATTCAATATTTAATTTACTCACCTTTATTTGGAAGTATTATTTGACCGCTTGTATGATGAGTAATACTTTTATTTTGAACTTGCTGCTTCTGTTGATGCTGCTGAATTTGTTTATGAGATTTTTCTAAATTTTTTACTCCTGTTTCTTTTGTAGATATTTTATTTTCTATTGATGGTGGCTGTATCTGTTCTGTCGATGTTTTTGGCAATTTCATTAATTTTTGGTTATTTCTTCCGTATTGAATTAATACAATACTATTACCAGAAGTATCAACACCCAATTCACGGCTGCTAGTGGGTTTTACATTATACGTTTGACTTGAGTTCTCTGCTGTTGAAACTTGTGATGGTGCTGGAGAATTAACTGGTTGTTGTGATTTTTTAATAAAACTTTTCTGATTCAATGTTGAATTCGATGTAGAAGTCGAATGAATTGTTTTTGAAGGAGTAGACGATATATTGGTATTTGAAGTTTGTATAAATCCAGTAGAAAGTGAGCCTGTGAGTTGAGGCAAGGATGGATCTGATTTTCGTGGTCTACCCCTAATTTTTTTAGCTAAAAATATTAATAATAATATTACCATAATATAACTAATTGAGGAAAGATGAAAATTTGAATATAGACATGTATTTTTTTTATATTTACCTGTTGGCACAACTATTTGCTCAACAACCGTAGGCAAAATACTATTTGTAGACGTTTGTGGATCTTCTTGTTGAAGTGGTAGTTGTTGAGTTATTACAAACTGAATGTTATCCTGTAACATTTCCTCATTGGACGTTAACAAAATCGGTAAATTAGTGATATCAAAAACATTCTCAGTTGCTACCGTATCTGTAGGTGCTGCTGACATTGCATTTGAGGAGCATAGATTTTCGTTCACTAATTCTTTTGTTTCTTTTATACTACTTTCAGAATTTATAGCAACTTCTCCTAAATTTGAAATTAATTCCTGTGATGATATTTCTTTTTCTTTTTCTGTTATATTTTGAGAAGTACGTAATAATGTTTCACCATCTTCTGTTTTACTGTTGTCAATAGCAGATTTGACCAAATTTAATTGATGTGTTATAGGATTATTATCACCTAATTCATCAACATCAGTTGGGGCAATATTAGAAGAACTTTTGTCGATAATAAATGTAGGAATATCCTCTTCAATTGATAACTTCCGTTTTTTCGTAACTGACGATATGTTAGTTGTAGTCAATTTTGATGAACTATTTGGCAATGCATCAAAACTGGAATTAGTAGCTAAGATATTTACGATTTCAGCAGAGAGTTGGGTATCGTTATTATCTTTAATTTTTGTATCTTCTGTTGAAGTAGAAAGTTCCGATTTTTCCATACTAGAATTTTGCTGCACTTCCACTTCTTGGTCAACAGTTTTGAAAATTTTGAAATCTGAACATGTTGGTAATAATTCACTATTATTATTTTCATTAATCGCACATTGTAATGACTTATGACTGATTTCATCACTTAATCTTTCTTCAAAGTTATTTGAAGTCTTGATATCAGAGATTTCTTCTGATGGCATTTGAACTGAATCTTTAGGTGATTGAGGTAATATAATTTCGTCTGTAAAATTTTCGGTTGTCATCGCAGATGATTGTTCACAAGTATTTTTCCGTTTTGGACGGAATGATCTAATGTCTGACAAAGATTGTACTGCATTTACTTTAGAAACTATAGCTTTAGCTTGTTCTAAAAGAGAAATTTCATCTGGATTTGATAAATTTAATTCCTCTTGAGGCGTTTTTAATAGTTCATCATCTTCAATTTGTTTTGTTTTTTTAATGATATCATTCTCAACTAAAGTTTTTTGCTCAACTGCTGAAATAGGGTCAGATATATTTTCTTTTATCGGTTCAGAGTTTTGTTGAAGATCTTTATTTAAAGGTTCTCCGTCAATATTTTCAGATAAATTTTCTAATTTACCTTGAGAAGGTGGTGATGGTAAATTAATTATTCCTGCATCCTTCATATATCTTTCAACAAAATTATCTTCATATTCTTCGGTAAAAGATTTTTCACTTAATTCATTTAATTCTTTATTTGAAAGAGAAACAGATTCTAATTGCGTTGAAGAGTCATTTAATATATTACTTTGATTTTTTTGTTCGTTCTTATTTTGTTTGTCCTGATTTTCTTCTTCATTCGTAGTATTAGATATAATTTTTTGAACATCATCTTCGTTACTTGTGATTTTTGTTTGAAGAATGGGAATTTGATCTACATTTTTATCTTCTATCGCGGTTTTAGTTGTATTAGTTATATTAATAATCTGATGTTGATTGCTTTCATCGATATTACTTTCAATCGATTTAAGATCTTTCAAGGTTTCATCTTTTGGAGTATTCATTTTTTTTTCGGAGTTATCAGTAAACTCCTTAGTAGTTACCAAATTTTTTTCCTCAGCAATATCTTGCAATGGTGGTTGATTTTGATTTTCAGTTTGAAAACTTTCGCTTTCATATGAGAAAGTTTCTGTAGGATTTTCAGCGTTTTGTGTCTCATCTTCATTATTTAATTGAACTGTTCCTAATTTTGTATTATTTTGTTCGTTTTCATTTTTCTCAAATATCCCTTCTTCCAGCTTAGCTATTTTAGATTTAGCCTCTTCTGATATTTTTTCTATATTAACAATATTTTCTTCGGGTATGTTCCTTTTTCTAGGTGTAACTTTTAAATGAGAACGTCTTCGTCGTGTGATATTGTTACCCGACGTTGAATACAAATCATTTTGAAACGGTTTGTTTTCAGATTGAAGGGATAATGAACTTTTATCATCCATATTAATATGTTCCAGATTAATAAGAGAGGCTTCATGTGCTTCGAGTTTATCTTTAGGAAGTGACGCACCTGAAGCTACTTTAATGGGTGGCGCTAACATTAATTCAGTAGTTTCATATACGTTAGTATCTTTTTTAGTTGCAGTTATTTTATTGGAGTTTAAAGAAGTTTCAGATATTAATTCTATTAATGGAATATTTTCGCTTTTATTTTTATCTTCTTCTATTATGTTTGATTTCTTGATTTGATTTTCATTTTGGTTTATGTCTTCTTTTTTATTAGATTCTGAATCTTTTAACATTTGATCTGTTTCCAAAGTTACTTTTACTTTAATTTTATCTAATGGAAGTTCTTTCAAAACATCATTGTCTCTTTCTGATAAATCTGTTTCTGAATAAATATTTGAACATTTTTCTATATCTGTTATTGAACTTAAAGATTCTACAGCTGTTTCACGTTGCTGCTGTTTAGAATCTTTCATGATTTTTTCATTTGCCATTTTAGGATCTTTTACCTCATCTGTTTTTGAAACTTCTAAACTCAATTCTGTATTTAAATTAAAAACTTCACCAATATTAGATTTGTCTAAATAAGGTATGATAGATAAAGTAGAAGATGAAATAGATTGATTGTGAGAATCTTCGTTACGTGAGACATTTCTAGATTTAAAAAATCTTTTTCCCCGTTCTTTTATTGGTAAAGTTTTAACCTCTTCATTTAATGAGGGATTTTGTATGTTATCAAAAGCTGTAACATTGTTTTCTGTTATAGGTTTATTCACAGGAATATCCTTAATTTTTGTATCGTTTAACAAATTTTCTATTTCAGCCTAAAAATATATTTTTTAATGTTTAAAACTATACGATAAATGAAATTCTTACCTTAAGTTTTTCATCTTCTTTCTCAATTTCTTTCAGTTTTTCATTGTCCACAAGTGGAACGAAATCTAAATCTTTCAATTTATCAGGAGACATGTATTTTTTTTTTAATTTTGATAAAGAGGTTAGTACAAGTTCAGTGTCATCTTCTTCTTGGAAATCAAATACAGCAGCTGACGTATCCTCCCTATTAATTTTATCCGGCTTTTGTATTTCAACAGAATCTTTTTTAAATAATTTTCTTTCACTCATTTTTTGTTTCGAGTACGATTTCTTCGGTGATTTTTTAGGAGATTTTGGTGACTGTTTTCCACTATTTTTTTGCACTTCCTTTTCAGAAGTTGATTGTCCATCGGTTAACGTTATTTCATTAATCGCCTTTTGTGTTGGTACAGACATTACTTTTAATGTACCCTCTTTACCTGATTCTTTAGACGATTTTATAATTAATTTTGGTATTATTTCCCTTCCCTCGTCCAAGTTAAAACTTTTAAATTCAGAAACTAAGGCTTTAGAAGTCTTGATATGCTTTGATTGGGATTTTTTTGATTTCATTCCAGATTTTGCTAAGGCAATTATTTCACCACTTTCCTTATTTTGATCAATTTTGACATCTTGTTTTGAATAATTTAAATGAATATCAAGTTTTTGATAATCCATATTTTCCTCTGCAGATAGACAATCTTCGTCAAATTCAGTGTACTCCTTCCTAATTTTGCGTTCTCTTAAAGTTCTACCGACTGGTTTATCTTGAGTTAATAAATTTTCTGAATCTACATCAGATTTTTCCGATTCAGTGATTGTATTTTCACTTTGTTGAAAATTATTAACTTCCTCCACAGATGATTTACAAGGTGTTGCTTTAATTTCATTTTCTAAAAATTCTATAAATTTGTCTGGTTCTGTACACCGTTTCAATTCAATATTTTCAGTTTTAGCTTTTTTCCTGTTTTTACGCGATAGTTTTGCCTCAGTAATGTATTTTTCGTCAGTTTCAATATTATCCAAAGTTGAATTTTCACAATCCTTATCTAAATCTTCTTCCATATTAGAAACCTGATTTAATAAACTTTTACTTAAATGAATAGTTATTCTTGGTATTTCAAAAGCACTTCTTTCTTTTAATTCAACTGAAGTAATTTCATCACATTCTTCCTTTGTAAAGTCTGTTGGCGTTTCTACTTTTTCATATATTGGCGAACTCGATTTTATAATTGGAGAAGGGGTTGTTGTTTCTCGACCTAAATATTTGTAAATATTATCTGATTTCCGAGAAGATTTTCTAATTTTTTGACCCAAGTTTTTGTTTATCTGCAAAATTGAACGCTTTGAGCGTCCCTGTTGTTTTTGTGTATCAATAAATTCGTCTTCCATCGAACTTTCCTTCGCTTCTTCATTAATATTATCTTCTGTTAAAGTACTGTTCTCGTGTGATTCTTCACTTGCTGTTTCAGTTATTTCCTTTATATCATTTTGAGTTTTTTGAATAATTTTCTCTGTCAGATCTTTAACCTCTTCAATTAATTCATTAGTATTTAGAATTTCCTCTTCTGTTGTTACTTTTTCGTTTGTATTTAATGTATTTTTATCTTCCGATATTTTTTCTGAAGTAAATATGTCTAACTGATTTAATTCTACTGCTTGATTTTCAGGTTCTTGATTAATTTTTGTTTCTTTTTCATAAATTTGAATTTTCTCATGATCGTTGAAAGAAGCCGCAGCATTATCTTTTTCTTGTGTAGTTTTACTTTTATCTTCAAATAATTCATTTACAGTAAGTAAAATATCATTCGATGGATCATCGGTTTTCGTTTGATAGAATTTTGCGGAATTTTCATTTTCTATCTGTGTTCTTAAATTTTCATCGTCGTTTGAGGTCAAATCGTTTAATAGTAAATTTTCAGTTATAGGCAATTCATTTCCATCTATAGGCTCAAATGCAGGACTTTCAATTTGGTCGTTTTCACTAATTTTTTCGACAGGTATTTCAGTATTATCTGAATTTTCTTTTGGGATAGAAATATTTTTAACTAAAGTTTTATTTTCATCATCATTTTCTATTATTTTTTTATTATCTTTTTCAGGTTGTTCTTCTGTGAAATCTTGAATAGCATTTTCTGTGTTCTTAATAATAGGAGTCTGTTGTATATCTTCAATTTCACCAGATATGTTTTCTTCAATTAAAATAGTTGGTTCATTAATATCTTCATTTTCAAAATGTTTTTCTATTGGAACTTCTTCGGTTAGAATTTGTTCATCGGTTAGAATTTGAATATTTTCAATTGAAACATTTTTTGAATTTTTTGATTC
Organism: Argyra leucocephala; assembly: GCA_963942445.1. NCBI lineage: Eukaryota > Metazoa > Arthropoda > Insecta > Diptera > Dolichopodidae > Argyra > Argyra leucocephala. The sequence continues at coordinate 107,533,722 of OZ012681.1, forward strand.
AGAAAAACTTCCGTCTTTATTGAGAGTTCGATCAGTTTCTCCATCTAAAGCTTCAATATTTATTTTATTTGTAGTTTCTGTATTATCTTTGTTTAAAATATTTATATCAATATTGTTATCTACTACTGTTTCAACATTTATTGTAGGATTTGATGATGTTTTCTCCTAAAATATTTAAAATGAAAATGTGCAATGTTTTTTAAAAATTTTTAATGCATTATATTACATTTAATACAAAGTAAAGGACTTAATTAAAATGAAAAATTTCTTCTATGGAACAAACATTTATTTTTATATAGAATAAAGATTTTTTTGTGGTGTTAAAAAGATATATTTTAATATATGATAATTTAAATCATTATAAACAAGGTGTTATACAATATAAATAAATTAAATTGTTACTTACGAGACTCTCATGTATTATATTTGTGCTAGGAGTAATATTTGATGACGAATCACTGTAATCTTCGAGAACAATATTACGTTGTCTATCTTTTTTCGGTATATTTCTAATCTTCTGCGTCGTTAGTGGACTTTTACTTTTGTCGTCACTTTCTGAACATTGTAAACTTTTTAAAACTTGCACATCTGATTCTTCTACTCTACTACAACCTAATCCTTCAAAAGAATTCTCTTGGTTTGCATTCTCATTGGCAGGTAATTTACTTGTGTCATCTTTATTAGCTATAATTTTTGTATTGTTGTGTGATGTTGAATCATCATCGCTCCAATCTTCAAAAATATCTTTTAATATTCCTTTACGAAATTGTTTTTTAGGCGGTTTTATTAAGGGAATATGATCATTTTCAGGCTTTGTTATTTCACTGTATTCTCTAGTTTCATTTAAATTATTCGTTTTTATAGGTGTACTAACAGCAAAATTATTATTGACACTTTTATTTCCTCTTGCTTTTTTCTTTTTATCAATACTACCACTACTTACTCTAAATGGTAAACTTTTTTCATGGGATGTCATTTTGATCCCGGATGATGATGATGAGGATGATTCTTGTGGTGATAGGGATACATCTATAATTTGTGAATCTGATGATGTATCAATCGTTGTAACCACGGTTTGCGGGGTTTGAGTTCTGCTTAAATTATCACTGTCGGAATCATCATCAATGACAATTACAGATGTATCTTTGGGAATACTAGAAACAGAAGGTGGAACAGAAAATCTAGAAGAGGACAACCGAGCTGATCCTGATTGATTTAAATGTGATTTTGAATGCAAAATAATAACATTTTGTCGTTTACTAGTGAAGGAACACAAATGACATTTATATGATCCACTTGATGGATTTGAAGCGGATGTTGTTATGGACTGTTTTTGATTTGAAATATCATCACTATTAGACATCGATGTTAAAGGTTTTATAATATTTTTTACTGTCACAATACTTCGACCTTTTAAATTACTCAACATTTTCGTTTTTTCAGTTATGTTAGACTTTGGATTTTTTTGTTGCTGTTGTGGTTTCTTTTGGTTTGAAGAAGTTGTGTCTCCAAATATCATTTTAACAATATTGGAACGCCTTGACGCAGGCGATTGCTTTTCGAAGATATTATTTTCTAATATATTAATATTACCACTAGTTAACCTTTCGGCTGTTACAACATCTTCCCGAAATTTTTGTGAAAAAGTGTTATTTGAAGCACGATTTAATTCTGTAAATAAATAGATAGTAAAAATATATTTATTTTTTACTCAATTCTTATACCTAATCCCTTTTTAATGAAATCATTTTTTCTGTGACAATTATACTCATATATGGAACTGATATTTTTAACGTATTCGCTAGAAATAAATTATATGTATTATATGTATTAAATTTAGTCGAATCTCTATACAACTGGCGTAAAAAAATAATATTCCCGGTACTTACTAAGAATCTTCCTTGAAGAACTTAACGACTGCAATTGGTTTTTTTTTTAATGAACTCAAATCATCAGGAACTTTATCCTGATCCCATACTTCTCCCGGCCACCAGCTGTTACTTAATTTAACCCAGACTATATCTCCGGGCTCATATATATTCGACGTCATTTTTAATATTTTAATTAAATGTCTTTTATTTTAATAGTTTGATTTCTTACATTTCACTAAAATTGAAACATTATTTAATTTTAATTAATGCACTTCAGGTTTTTTTTTTGGTAATTATAACTAATAAAAAATAATATTATTATTTCAAAACATTATGAACAAACCTTTAAATTTGAAATTAAAATATAAATTTAACTTAAAATTGTTTATACTTAAAAATATTCGTAACAATTTCTAAAAATATAAGTTCTGAAAATTTAGGTTGTATGTACTATTGTTAAGTTTTACAATGGCGCTTTGACAATTCTATTTGACCAAACAAGAATTTTGTTAAAAGGTTGTTAAATTTTTATTATTAAGAGCGTACACGAATGCAACATTTTAATTAATATTTACCTAAGAATTTAAACATTAATATTCAATATATAAGTTTTTGTTTTATAAATTTATTTAAAAAATTTTAATTTTATTTTCTTAATAAACAGAATTTAAGAAATATTTTTCAGACATCTTCTCATTCTATGAAAAGAAAATATAAAAAAAGCTTTATTGAATTTCTCTTTCAGTTGTAAAGAATAGACGATATAATAAAAAGAGATAAATATATAAAGCAAAAACGCGTCAAGTAGTATGTTTTACTGTCAGGATAATAAACGAAACGAATTCTGAACGATTCATGCAGCCAGCCATGCAGGATATTGACAGTTTGTCACATTCAATTGTACAATGCATTGCATATGCCCAGGTTTATACGAGGCAGAAATCTGCTGCATATTTGCCGCAAAAAACCTCCATCATATTTATACGTAAAAAAAATCGGGAGATTTCAGCCATTTCGCTGTCAGATTATTGAAATATCAAGATGGCCGGAATTGAAATTATTGCAAAAAATAAATAAATAAATATTTATTATTATTCTAGTGTCAATCCAACATTATTATAATTTGTATAATTTATATTCTTTAATTTGATTAATATTCGATCCGAAAATTACGTTGTCAACAACAATTTCCTGGTTTTTTGTGAATAAAAAATAATAAGAATATTTTGACACTGACATAATCCCAGAAAAAAAATGTAAACGTCAAAAATCTACCAGAAATTTAAAATTTTGTTTTGCTGCTGAAGATACTCCGATCGGAGTATTGTACTCCGCTCCAACTAGTGGTACTCCGATACTCTTATGCACTGAATTATACTCCTTTCCTTTAGAATTTCAGTCTGAATATCCTCGAATACATGTTTTACTCCCACTGCTGAAAACTTATCCTGAACAAAACGATCATGAACAAATTCATCAAATCAGAGTTTATAGATGACAATAATTTCAATAAAATTAACTGAGAAAACTCCGATTGCCTAAAGAATATAAATAACGTTTACCTTGGAGCAAAGTCGGAATTACTCATTCAAAGCGGTTGTCTTTCTAATGATGATATTTTAGATGTCAGAAAATATTGTTTGTCTTACTTAAATTTTGTGAAGACATTTTTAAACGAATTAACTTTAATGATAGAGTATTAATTGGATTGCAAGGTCTTGGTCCCAATAATTTAGCTCCCACGTTAGTACCCTTCATTAGTTTATTTCCTAATTTGACTTAAAGTTTAGATCCGAATGTATTAGATGATGAATATAGAACCTTAGCTATGCTACCAAATTTGAAAACAGATGATTTAAAATGTTTTTGGAATAAAATTTTTGAAATGAAAAATGGATTAAGAGAACAAATGTTTCCACAAGTAACACAATTTATAATGTCGTTACTATGTTTGCCACACAGTAGTGCTACTGTTGAAAGAATTTTCTCACAGGTAAATTTAATAAAAAATAAAAAAATAATCTGTTTAGAAACCGAAACTGTAGCTGCTTTAGTGACTGCCAAAGAACTATTATCAGCAAACGATGCCTCTTGGCTACCTTCTCAAAATTTGCTAAAAAACTATCATAAATATTGAAAATGTTATTCATTTGCTTTTTCGATTTTTTTTTGTCAAGCTACTATTATAGAATAATTTTATAACATTTCCAGTACACCAAGTGTCTGTCTTTTCACTAAAGACGAAGACACTTTGAAGGCAACTCAAAAAAATTCCAATATTGAACACTTGGTGGCGACACCAAGTATCTCCGTCTGTAGGCTAATCAATAAATAGATCTGACGCAACTACTGTAATAGAAAAGTTAAATTTTTTTTTTTGTAATTTTTGGATATCCATCTGAAATTTTAACTGATAATAAATCACCGTTTAATTCATATTTATTTTCAAAAATGTGTTTCTTCATAAGATCAAGCTTTCACATAGTCCAGTGTAGCATTAGCTTGGTATAAAAACCATAAGATTGAACTTAGGAAATGGTTACCTCGTATAATTTGTAAAAAACATAGCTATGCAAGATATAAAATCAAAGTAAAGAATGATTTCAAAGAAGTTCATGTAAATCAATTAAGGAAAAGTCAAAATAGTGATTATTATAAAGTAATACCGAAACCTGAAGAGATTAAACAAAATGTAAATACTAGAAAGGAAAACTATCAAAATGTAAGCGTAAGGACGCCTAGGAGATCCAACCGTATTTTAGATCAGAAAATGAAGAGATAGTATTAGATCATGAAAATTAGTATTAGTTTGAATTATGAATTGAAATGAATTATAAAGATATGAATGTTATATATAAAAAAAAAAAAATTAATTTCTTAAATTAAAGTGGGAAGATGTATCAAAGATTACAAGTCCGAGCACTAGATTAGATAAATGTCAATTATGCAAACGCTTGTATAAGTGTCAATTAAGGCAATAATAAAAAGTGAGACGTGAACGTGACCGTGATAACCAACGAATTAGAATTAAATGGAAGTGGCTATCCATACAAAAAAGTGTCCAATGTTTTGGGTATATTCCTCTCTTTCTTTGGTATTTCCGATTGTCAAAAAACACAAATAGACGAATATATTCGTTCAATATATTTTCTCTCTTTTTAATGGAAATTATTTTGATAAATAAACAGGATAGTGCACAGAATTTAATATGCCTCAATTTGTATGTATTTTGACTTAAATTTTTTTTAAAAATATGATGAGTAAAAATATCTAACAATAATGGATAAATTAATCAAAATTTATTATTAATACATATATGAAAAAAATATGAGAAATACAGCGCTTTCTAGTTTTGAATTTTAAAATATTTATTCTTTTTTTTAGATTTTAAATTCTTTTCTATAAGTTTTTTCAACAGATTGATTATAAAATTTTTTACATATTTGATATTTATTATATAAAATTATATAAACTTATTATTGCCGATTGTCTATCCTATACTTATAAATATGTAAATAATATGTTATTAATATATTTGTATCAAAACATTTTCTTTTTTCCACACCACCATTGAGGTAAAGAAATAGGAGCGTTTTTTTTTAAAATGGTTTCCCCAAGAGGCTTATTCCACTTCATTTTACAATATGGACTATGTGCAATCATTTTTTACACTTTTAAAGTTTCTTTTAGAAAATATAGATTAGTGCCCTTTGAAATGGATTAATTTTGTTAGTTTATTTCTTACACTGTTTCTTTCATTATGTAGTTTTAAGGAATAATGTATTCGTGTATTAAAATAAATTTCTGCAATACTTTTTATTAATAAACAAGCAGTTTGAATTCCTTCAATCCATCGTTGTTTCAAACCATCGTCTTTTGGGAAACTAAAACATATATATACATTTTTTAAAATTATATCAAATATATTCAAATATATATATAGTCCAATATATTCAAAATAAATATTTAAAATGATATTCAAAAAAAAAATTTCTTTGTCCGGATATTTAAATTATCCTAATACTACACTGTTTTGTTTAGAAGTTTTTAAAAATTCAAAAGATGTAAAATATAATACTTAAATATGTAAAGACACGTAATTTTCTTTTTCCAAATGAGACTTACAGCCTGGAATGATACAAATCTTCCTTTTACGTTCCATTTTTCCTTAAAATTTGTAATTTTTTAACAATTTATAATAAAAATCAAAAATTTTATTTACTTTTTTTAATATTTATTTGACAATAACAAATTTTATTTTTGCCTACTTCATTGCTAGTGTTCGTACTTTTTGAAAATTTCATATATCCATATATTACACACTACTGCTACATTTTCAATATTTCAGAAACATGAATGATTTTTTTTTTTTCAAATAATTTAACAGCAATACTTTTCTGTGTAATAATAGAATACGGTAATAAAGTAAAAGAAAGTTTAAATTGAAAAAACATTGTTATTTTTATTAAGATTATATTTTGATACCTTTTATTTTATTCATACTCAAAGATTTTACTAATTTTCTACTTAAAAAAACTATATTGGCCTAACACTGAAAAAATTTTTTTTTTGACAATTGGAAACCAAACAGAAAGAGAAGTACTAAAAAAATATGGACAAAATGTTTGTATTTTTGTATGGGATAGCCACTTCCATTTAATTCTAATTCGTTGGTGATAACTGAGTTGAGTAGTAGTAGAGTACAATACAAGTACTGCTACTGCACTGTACGGCAATAACAATCAAGGAAAGAACCGGAGATTGTATAATAATTAAAATAAATATAATTATAATATAAATAAATATAATTATAATATAAATAAATATAACTATTTGTATTATTAATAAATATGTTAGGTATTCCGTTCAATCCCCATTTTTTTTATGCTTTTGACAGCATTAGTTAGAATTACCTTTTCGTGCTTAATTAAGTACGGTACTGCAAATTTATATTACATTATTTCTAGCATTTATCAAATTACTGGCTTAAATTATTAAATGTGGAAAACTACTGCTATTGTCACGAACTAAGCCTTCTTAAATACAATAGCTCCGTTTTATTTAGTTCGTTACCAGATTATACTCTCAATAATTTTTTGTCATTTATTTTATCCCAATAAAAAAGCGTACTGGACCAGGTCGAAAATCCCGGAAAGCTTTTTTTTGCTTCATCGGGAATCCAACCTGGGGATCTTTCGGTTGCAAGGCAGACGTTCTACCTACTGCGCCACCCAGCGTGTCATAGTCGCAGCTGCAAAATAAAAAACGAGACAGAAAGTCTTGAACACTTTTATTCAGGTGCCCATCAGCATTAGTTAGAGTCAAATTCAGAACATTTTTTTTAATTAGTTGAAAGTGTGATTTCACAATATGTACATACTTTATATTCAAAAAAATATAAAACCGAAAATAGTTGATGAATTATTTTCTTTAAGTCCGAAATGCTTTACTAGGGTTTCTGAACTTTAAGTAAATAAATAAAGTATTATGAATTGAGGGTATCAAAAAATTTATTAAATAGAATAATGAAAACCCTATCTAGGTATGCATATATTAAATTTTTCTTTTGCAATTTTATAATTTAGATTTATAAGTGAAAGTTGGTCTTTTAATCCTTATTTAATTATTTGCCGTAACTATATACTATCTTAATAAGTCTAGCTTATATCCCAATAGTATATAGTGTTATATCCCAAGATACTGGTAAATGATACTGGAGATACTTTACATTGAATTTGAACGGGACCTTTCTGCTTCAATAAATTACTTTTCAGAAGTAGTACATAGTTATATATAGTAGTATATAGTTGCACATAGTGGTTATAGTAAAAGTGTTTATTAACAAGTGACCGTTATGTGACGAACAAATTTTCTTCCCATTTCACACAAACAGAAAAGATTTGGTTTGTAAGCAACTTTTGTTTTGAAGCCAGTTCCTTTTAGCTTTATTTTAGCTATAGACAATGGAATATCACAAAAAGGTAGTACATAGCTGTGAAATTAACTTTAGCTATTTTTTTTGTGTTAGACTGTTCCTAAATGATAAACCAGCCCTAAGCAAGCCTAGATTTTATTTAAGTGGCTTGTTGTAAGCATGTAAAATAATGTAATTTTTATGGTTTCTATAGTTCTTTATTTTCTCGGACATAGTTCAGTTATATTTATTTTTGTTTGAAATACTTTATAATAATGGTCCAAGCTGGAATTAATTTTTTTTATTTTGGAGAAAGCTTGTTCTAAAAATAAAATGTGCTTTAATTCAAATTTCCAAAAATCTATCAGAAAATAATGTGTTTTGTTTTAATATATTTTTTGTTCTAAAACCTAGTACCTATATACATAATCATATATATTATATACATATTATTATGTACATACTTATATATATTTAAATTTTCACATATTAATAAAAATAATTGTAAAGATATAAAGTGAAAGAAATGTGTATGGAAAGTGTTAAGTTAGTACAAATAAATTTGATTTATAACGCATGCTCAAATTTGATATTTTTGGTGGTCCCAGCACATGGTGGAAGTTACGAAAATCTATATATTAAAAAAGTGGATTGTAAAAATGAAAATTCTCTCAATCTCAGATGTTTATGAGAAAATCATCATTTTAGTTATGTATTTCAATACATACACACATATATAGTAAATTTCTTATATATTATATATTATGCATAAGTAACTACAATTTTATTTTTGTTTGTAGAAAATATCAAATTTTTAATTTTAGTGAGTATCAAGTCAGTATGGTATATTATGTATATAAGTAAAAAATTCCAATAAAATCTTTAATGTAAATTAAAAACAAAATTATTTTAAATGAATTTTATTATTTTATTGAAACACTTAGATAGATAAAACTATATGCATATTGTGTATTTTATATTTATCAAAGGAAATAAACATAAACGTAACAATTTTTTAAGCACAAAATAACTTGTTTTTATGAACATTTTCTTCTGCTAGGTATATCCTTATTTTCATATCCTTATTTTGATAAATAAATGAAATCTAAATAATATAATTTTTTTTGTTCTATTCAAAGTGCTTTCGTTATTCCTTTTTCTCTTTCTTGTTAAAAGTTAGTACATAATTTAAATTAAATAGCGGTCTGTTGTTATATATAGTATAATGATTGTCAACCACGTAGTTGTGGAATGCAAAAATAAAAACCAATTAATTTTAATAAATTAATTAAAAACTAAACTAAAAATTTCAAATTTTAAGGTCGCAGATGCAAGTAAGTCATTTGACTACACTTTGTAAAAAAATAATATATAATAACTATCAATGTTTAAGAAATTATATTAAGTAAAATGAAATAAAGATAAATTAAAAAAAAAGATATATAAACAACTAGTCACAAATATATATTATTTATTTAATTATCTTTATTGGTAAATTTTAGGAGATTCTAATTGTATGTGATAAAATTATAATTTTCATCGAAATACAATTGCAAAATACAATTTGTTGTACATATATTACATTTTATCTTTTAAGGATCAGCTGGTAAATAATTTTTAAAAACATACATATACATATATAATACACATATAAAGCAAAAGAAAGAAAAACCGAAAAGCGAAATGACTGTCATATCTTTCTCTTTTTTCTATGACTATCTTTTTCTTTAATATACTCTCAAATTCCTTTTCATTTTTTTTAGTATACCTTTTACCGTAATACATTTCTATGAATTTTTAAGCTTTTTGATTCAAAACTTTTTATTTATCTTTTTTTTCAATATTTCCTCATTTTGTTGAATATTCCTTACCCGATAAAGATAGAAAGTGGTACTTTTGTTTAAATGAGTACAAAAAACATCAAGAAAAAATTGAATTTTTGTGAATGAAAATTCAATTAAATTGTAAAAATTAAGTTAACATTTAAATAATAATTGCAAAAAATGTTAATTTCTAAAATATGATTGAAAAATATAAAATAAAAATTAAAAATTTACTAAAAATTTGTTCCTAAAAAAGTTAAGTGAAAAGTTAACAAAATTGATGCGGAAAATTTTGTAACTGAAAATAGTTTTTTTTTATTGTTTTTTTGCTTTTTTTTTTTTATATTTTTACTGTGAAAATTTTTGTATACGGCGCGATTTGACAATTTTTATAGATATATTATATATATAGTTCGTATGTATTGTATTTGTTATATATTAACATACAATAATTTATATAGGGAATATACAATGCTTTAGGGGTATGTGAAAGAAAGTTGTAAAATTTCGTGCTTTGCTTAGGCAACATAATAAATATGTTGATATATTTATATTTATATATGTTTATATACATATAGCTATATGTATTTATTGCGGAATAGTAATTCAGGATGAAAAATAAATTCTAATATTATTTACAAATATAATTTACGAGTATTTTATTCATTTTTTCTAATTTATGAATAAACCGAAAATTAAAAGAGAAAGGGAATCATATAAAAACGGAACAGCTTAAAATTTTAGTTGATACATACAATACAATATTTATTATTTGTTATTTTTATAATGAATTAATATATATTATTTTTAAAATAACTATTTAAAATTGAAATACAAAATTAATTGAATATATAAATAAAAAAATTAATTAAATTATAGATTACCTACTTATGTAAATAAATATATTTAATTGTACGAAAATATAAGAAATAATCTAAGATAATTTACCAATAACATATTAAAAGAACAAAACTTTAATCTAATCAATATAAAATATATATATGTGTGTATGCATATGATATGTCATTGGTATAGTTACTATATATAGTGGAGTGTATTTAAAAGTAACTGTATTGTTTGTTAATTAATAAAATACAAGAGAGTAAATGTCCTAATCAAATATAAAATTACTTCAACAACTTAATAGTATATAATTTAATTAAACATAAATATACAAAATAAAAATACATATATAATATGTATGTTGAAAATAGTAAAGAAACCTGCTTAAATAAGTTAGAACCAAATTATTTTGCTTAATACCCACAAATTCAAATAAATTGTTTTTTTTTAATGATTTTATATCTTTTTTGTTAAAGAAGATGAAAAATTTGTAAAACTATTCAACAGACGACAAAAAATCAATGACTTTTGTCTGCTTTAGAACATTTTATATATGTATATAGTTTTATATATACATAGTTGTATTTGTTTTGATATCAAATTTAAATTATTTTTGATTTTTTTAAGTTTTTTTTAAATAAAAGTTTAATCAGTTTATATACCTACACGTATATAATATTATATAGACAATCAAAAAATAATACAAATTTGCATCCTTATAGTTATAAAAATTATACGTACTGTATACGTGTGTCTATGAAGAGTGAATCATATGATATTGAAGAAATTTTAAAATAGAAAACTTTCTTATAGAGAACATCTTTTTAAATAATAAAAATTAGGACTCTGTAGAAGTTATGTTTCAATAAGTGTTATTAATATCTTGATCGATTTCGACTGTTATAGAATCATCAGAATACTGGATTAGGATGGTGCATAACAACCTTAATCAGTCAATATATTAATTAAACTTATTTAAGCCGAACTCTAGACATTCTTATTTTTTATTATTTAAAAACGATTTACCATCAAGAGTTTCCATATTCGCCAAAAAATAATTTTTTTTCTATTAAGTGTACTTATGTGTATTTATATGTACATACATATGTATATCAGTATTAAAAACCATTGATAACAAATAGTTCGCTTTTGGTTTTAGCTGTTTACCGAAAATGGTTTTGATTTGGTTTCGGATATTTAAAAAAATAAATCAAGTGTTAGTTCGGTTTTGGTTCTAAAAAGTTGAAATGAAAGACTTTTAATTTTTATTTATTTTGCATTTTCTTTATATGGCAAAAATAAAACCAGAAATCAAAATTGGATAATTAACAATTAATGACAACCTTGTTAAAAGTAGTCGAATATTTTACTTTTGATTTTACTAAATATGCTTACCTATCATATACAGATTTTAGCTTAAATTCTATAATTTCCGAGCTAGTTCAAGACCAAGTTAATTAACATGAATTTATAGTGTTTAACTCAACTTTGATGTTGATCAGAATTTCAGTTGAGTGTGAGTTGAGGCTAACTCAAATAAGCTTAAATTTAAATTTAAAGTTTTTTTTAAAATTGTGTAAAGAAAACTATTCCTCATTTCTTTATAACAAATACATATTTAAAAATATTTTTTCTTTGAATTTGAGCTTATTTGAATTAAGCTCAACTCAAGCTTAACTCAAGTTTTTTAGCTAACTATTACTTGAGCTAACCAAAATTTTGAGCTTTTTTGAGTTTGGCTCAACTTTATGCAAAATGTGAGCTGAGTTTTGAGTTGACCTTGCCATTTGAGTTAACTCTTTTACAACCCCAATATTTTTAAAATCTATTTTTTCGATTCAAATATGTGTTCTTATACCAACTTATGTATTATTCTCATTATAATGCTCTATTTTCTAATACATATATATAAAATTTATTTTGTCTCTGAAAATAAATATACTAACTCAATGCTAATTACATATTAAACGATTTTATTAACTCGCCGATTCATGTTTGTTCTGTATAAATTTTTAAATCGATTTTATACTAACTTCCCGACGAGCTACATATACTTCAAATTTTGGGTAAAGCTTGTATCTCTGTGCGAACACTTCTTGTTAAAATATGGAGTAGGAAGTAGCTGTCGCTGAGAAAACTCACAATTCTGTTTATATCATTCATATTAAGTATTTTTATAGCAGTTAAAAATTCACAATCAAAAAAATTTCAGGACAATCTGTTTAGGGTCAGGAATCTGTTAAGAGAAATATTATTTTATACTTATTAGTCTATTTTAAAAATATAGTAGGTATATTCAAAGTATTTTTTTTATTTAAATATTATTTTATACTCTATAGTTACGCAGAATACAATTAAAGAATAGAATTTAATCAGATTTGTGTTGTCATTTAAATTTCAGCTGTATGTATATAAATTATATAATTAATTTATTAACAAAAATAGTTGTCAAATAATAATAAAGAAGTTTATTGAATAGACTGAAGTATAATTATATAAAAATTAGAAATTTACTCAAATACAAAATTTAGTTTGTGCTCTAATAAAAATGTTTCAATACATTCACAAAATTAACTAAATAAATAAATGTTATATAAAATACATATATTATATAATTTTTAAGTGTATTTATTTAATTATAGTATATATAATTACAAGAAATTAATTAATTAATTTTTATAATAATTATTGAAATAATCTATAAAAAATAAATTTAAATAAATAAATATCTAAAGTTCAAATTAATATGAATAGAAATAAATAAATTTATAAATTAATTAATTGAAATGTGCCAAAGTATATGCAATAAAAGTGCTGAAAAAAAATAAATATATATATATATATATATCTTACAAAAATTAAATAATCTTTTTGTTTTTGATTAAAATCAATTTAAATGATTTAAAAAATAATTCTAAAAAAAAATATATAAAAATTAAATAAAAAAATAATAAATAAAATGGAAAGAATGTGGCGTAAAGTTGGTGGTTTTACTGGTCGTACATCAAAATCATCAACGACTATTCAATCAGATACAGCTAGTGCAGCTGGATTTGGTGGTGATAATCAAGTTCAAGTTGTTGCTGTTTCTGGTAATACTGGTGTTCCTAGCTCTAGTTCTTCAGCAACTGGTCGACGTTTAGCTGAACAACAATTAACAGTTGGTGGTATATCAAGTTCCTTTAGTCAACATGTTCTACATCAAAGTACAGCATCTTCAGAACGTCGTAGACGACGTAGAAGAAAAAGTCGTCAACGAACAAATAGGGAAAGGTATGATCAATGATATATATATAAATAAATAATAATAAATTATATTATAAATGATGTGCAGATAAAAAATCAAACACTAATTATATTTGCCACTTATCTTTATTAATATGCCGGAATACTCTCAGGCTTGCTTAAACTTATTTCTCTTTCGGAATGTGGTCCCATACTTATTTTTATTTTAAACATTTATGACGGGTCCTTGTTTTTGGATATTATTTCCACATTCAACCTAAGTTTGTGTTAAGAACATACAAAAAATCGAGTTTCAGATATCTGATATATGATGTTGTTTTGGTTCTGAGGTATTTCAATTGAAATATTTTTTAGATAGGCTTGTCATGGATGACAATCTTAGATCTAATTGATTTTTTTGATTTTTTTGATGAAACTAGACATTTTGAATTTAATAATACTTTTTAATAGTGCTTTTAATAGTGGTTAATCATAGCTTTTTTCTCCACCCAAGCTTTTAATTGCATCTTAGTTGTGCTTAGGGGAATTCCACAGAACGGACTTGGACAGAATACTCTGGTACCCACATTATTCTGAACTGCGTTTCTGGAGTTTATACTTGAATAAATTTCAGCTCTGAGGCTTTCTTCATATACTCCCGATCCTACTTGATTCATTAGAGCCATCAGTATACTATACCAATGATCCTTTGTCGAATGAGGGTGGGCAAAAGTCCCACGTCTCTCTGTTTGGCATGATTATATTGAAAAGTTTCTTAAAATTATTTCTTGACAAACAGGTAGTCGGATAGTGTTATCGAAAGCGTATCATCCTTCTGGAGTACACGAATTAGTTTTGAGTGTACCAAATTTTTAATTTGTGCCAGTAATAAATTTGTAGCCAATTTTACCTTAATTGACAATCAAAACTTTGTTAAAAGATTGAACAAAACCAATTGAATTAAGTTAAAACTTTTTATTATAAAGTAAGTATGTTTGTGTTTTGAATTAAAACAAATGAATGGTTAGTTTGTGTAAGATTAAGTTTTGATAGGATTTTTTAATGAGTTAAGGACACACTGTTCTTTAGTTTTTTAGTCATTCAGAAGCAATTCTTTAATTAATAATATAAAAAAATCCAGAATACAGAAATTCATAAATTTTTTGAATTTTAGCCATAAAAAGTATGTTAGAAATTAATTTTTGTTGTTTTGCTTTTTTTTATCTTTTTCGTTGTTTAATTAAATTATATTTTTTTTTAATGTATCTGTAAACACTTTTCACTTATTTATGTAGTAGTAGAAATAATTAAAATTTACTGAATTTAATAAAAAAAGGAAATTTTGTGAAAAATTTTCATTACTTTTACATGTTTTATTACTGAGCAACAATTAAAAAAAAAATGAAGAAAACGGTTTCATTTAATTTCAAGTTCGAAAAAAGGTAGTTAGGTTTATGTTAGGTTGTTTTATTTCTTGTGAATTTTTTAATTTATTTGAATCTTATAAATAACAAAAAAAAGTTTTTAATACTATATATATATATATATATATATATATATATGTATATTTTGTATAAATACACAATTTTAAACATTTTTTATAAAATTTTTACAATAGCAGCTACATTGAAGTATTATGAAAGTCAATAAGTTTAAAGGAATTTAAAATGTAGTTAAATAAATTTGGTCTATAATTTGGTTGAAAGATTTATCAAAGAAAGATCAATTTATACAATAATGATTGTAGATTATACAAGTTTTATAATTTTCTAATTCCTATACAGCATCTAAGAATTCAAAAATAATAATTTAGTCTTATTATTCTTGCTATTTATCCTATGTTAAAAATGTAAGTGAATTGCAAATGATGTTGATGATTATGGTAATTTAAGTTTAAGACTTCCATAAAAACTACTTCCTGATATTCCTAAAGAGAATATATTTTAAGGTATTTAAATGGGATTTATTGGAAACTCTGGACTCTGGAAATTTATATGGAATGAATTCAACAACATCTTAAACAACAATATTCTATATTACTCTTGATACTTTTCATGCGACAATGTATGAATTTTGAACAGTATACATTTCTGCTAACTTAGTCTATCAAGGTTCTAGAATGAAAAAAAAATTAAAACAATTTTATAAATATTATTTTAAGTTTTTTTTTTAAATTATAGAATAATATAAATATTTTCATTAATTTAAGAAAATCTATATATTTTAATGTTAACCTATATATTTTTATACATATTTTTAAATGCCATCATGGTGCAATAAATTAAAATAATTGATAACATCGAAGTGTTTCAAAATTTTCTCGATATTGTTTGGAATTGAGATATAGAAAAAAATAACATTTTAATGAACGAAAAACTAAATGAAAAATATATATGTGTAATGTGTATATATATATATATATACAGCTGTGAACAAAAATAATAATTAATTATTATTATTATTACTTTGTTTACTAAAATCTATAATAACAGTAAGCACTATAGCCGGCACGGATTAGCGGCTTAATAATTAATTTAAATATATATAGATATACAAAACAAAAATTTTGCTTTTAATATCTTGGGACTTCTCACTTAAATTTTTTTTTGTTTTTGCAACAGTCATTTCAAGCAATAATGGTACATTTTAGTTGTAATTTTTAATACATAATCTAATACTTTGACACCATTAATGATTTTGGCACCTAAAGCCTAACTTCTATAAAATATATTAAAAGTTCATTTGATTTGTTTGACACCAGGTTGAAGCTGAAATCATTCACCATGTTTTTTAAATCAACTTTCAGTTTTTGAAAATTTTCAACTTCATAAATAGAAATAGGAAATGGTCCCGACTAATATTTTTTTCATTCTTTTCTCACTCGTGTTAATTATGTAACTTTTAATAGTACTTCTATAGTATTATGAATTTTAGAATGACTGTTTGATCTTCTCCTTCTTCAAAATTAACATTTGTTGTATGTTTTAAGCGTTTTACCAGGACTCGCCTTTGTATGATTATAATCATAAATTTTTTTATTTTTACATTTTGAAAAGTACTTGTTACTGTGATAATGTTTTTAATGTCAGACGGACAAAATAAAAATTGAAGACAAGTGTACAAATACCGAATATGTCAAATATTTAATAATAAGTTTGTTCAGTAGATTTATAATAGAATCGGACAGAACAGTTTTGCGCAATGACAATTAACTCTCAAACACTTTAAAACCACTTAGAACAGAAAAATCTATTAAACACCTTCCTTGATATTTTTTTAAACTTTTTTTAACATTACTCTCAAATTTCTTGTTTGACTGTCAAAATTTAAAGAAAAAGCAACAACAAAAAAAGTTGTCCAAAACTGTTCAGAACAATTCAAAAAATGCAGAACAAAAAATATCAATTTAGAACTGTTTTGCACAATCTAATGAACACCAATGAGAACACCTTTGGACAAATAAGTTCAATTAACGGAAACTACTGAGCACAAAAACGTTCTAGTTTAGTAAATAAACCTAATGACCACAAGATTTCATCGGCTGCGAAAAAATGTTACTTCATCTATTAATTAGTTGGAGTGAGAAGTAAAATGATAATTAATTGTGTTAGATAAATGACAGTTAATAATTTTGTATAATAACTAGTTTAGTTCTAGTTTTCGTAAAGCTCGTACATTTTCATCCGGCTTGTGGTGTTTTAAAAATAAAAATAATAATTTATATTCTTAAATTTGGAAAAAAAAACTAACTAACCTCATACAATTTAATCGTAATATACATTTTTTATACGGTTTTGAATGAAAATTTTAAAATTATTAAAATAAGAAAAACAAAAAAAAAACCAAAAAAAAAAAGGAAAAATAACTTTAAATTCTAACGATAGAAAACAATTACCAGCATAACGGTAATTTTTCAAAATATATTGTTTCTTTCTGCAGATAATTTTGTTAACCACATTTGTGTTTGTGTGTATATAAGTGTTTTCGTAAAAAAAAGTATACAAAAGTTATAAATAAACTCACTTAACAAAAAAAAAAAAAAGAAAAAAAAACAAAATTATTTTCATAAGCCACAAGATTTTATGAGTTTCTAGAGACGATCAACCACAATTTTCTTTTCTTCAACAAAATCTCTTTTAGTCTCGTTTTTTATTTTGTTTTTGTAATAAAATTTTTTCTGTTGTTCTGTTATCATGTCACATATAATTTTGTCTTCACAGATTTTCGTTCATTTTGAATAACAAAATATTCATTTTCATCATAACAAACAAGGTAAATTTTTTAGCCTATTTTTATTTCTTTTATTCTTTTTGTACTTTTTTAGGAATAGGTAGGTGAATACGATGTTTTTCATTTTTTATTAAAAATATCGACCAATTTAATATGTTTTTCTTTTATTATTATTATTATTATTTTTTTTTGTTTTATTTTTATATCCTTCTACAGATGATTTGATTCATAGAAAATGTTTTCTTTAAGTTTTTACCAGTTTTCAACACTCTTAGTTTTGTTTAGGGAGGAGAATATATCTATTTTTTTATTTTGTTTATTTTATATTTTTTATTTGGCCCCTTTACCATATCTCTGACACAAATAAAACATTAAAAAAGAATGGTATCAGAATAAAGTGTTAGTAACACCTTCTAGTGTTAAACTATGAAAAGATAAAAATATTTTGTATCCTTTTCCTATTAAGAATAAATAAAATATTTTCTACCATAATGTGTATAGATTTACAGATAGAAAAACAGAAGAAAAGAAATAAATTCACCAGGTAGTATTATTTTTATTTAATTATATGTATATATATATATAAATATAATATGTGAAAGGATATAATATTATATATTATGTATATTGTACATCCAAATAGAATATTATTTTTGAACAGAGTTGGATTAAAAAATCATATTCATATATATAATGAGAGGATTGAATTGATAAAATGTATACAGGAACTTGTTTGAACATAAATTTTAATCTCATAGAGATGATCAATCAATGATAATATTTTAATAGGAGGATTTTCATATGTCTGATATAAAATAAACAGAATAGAACCGGGTTTGAATAAATTTTGAACTCTTCTTAAAAGCTAATAAAAACTAATTTAATTTAAGCTGTATAACGTCATCGTTTTGTAAAATTTCACTAAGTCCTTTTTCATAAACACGTTAGTTAGTTTTCGTTCTTAAAAAATTCTGTAGTAATGAACTAAAATGATTTTAACGTTTAATAACTTTTAAACTAATAAAAATGGGACTAACGATGTTTTAATACATAAACTTTGGACTACTCATATTTTTATACCATATTAAACACACACATTTTTGCAAAAAAAAGGACTTAGTGAGTTTTCATAGAACAACGACGGTAATTTTTTTGAAACTATTGATTAACATCCTTTTGAACCTATATGTTCGGTACAAAAATTTTATCAACTAATCACTGTTTAATAAAATGGTATATAGCAGTTTACTGAAACATCCTGTATAAATTTAGGTTCTCATTCAATTGAATATCACATTATATTACATAGATTTATATTCAATGTGTAAATTCAATATAATTATATAGTAACAAAATATAGTAGTTTAATTAAGATTGATTTAATTTTAATAATAAAAATATACAGTAAGCTTGTTTCACAAAAAAATGTTCATTATATTCATTAGATTCCAATTATTCATATTAAAAATGTTTCACACAAATTTAACAGCTTATTTAGTCAAAAAAATTGATTTATTTTCCTATTGTAAGACGATGATATTATTTTGTTATTATTATGTGATACTTGTAATCATTTAAATATTATATTTAATTTTTTTTTTGTTTGGTTTTTTAAGTTTATCTCATAAAAGTCGATTAAGTCAGGTGTCTTTGAAAGAGTATATTTTTTATTTAATTGAAAATATTCATGTTTTGAAAGCAAAATATTTTTTTCATCAGTGTTTTGGACTAACTAAATTAAAAATTTAGAAAATTGAAATGGCTTCTACATTTGAGCTATTTTCAATATATACCCTCATACCCAATACTTGAATTTAATTATATTAATATTAAATAAATATTTGCATAGAATTAGTAAATGCTTAACAATACATATATAATATATATATTATACGTTATTTTAAAATTAAAAAAAAAAAATATTGATAAAATCCAGGATCTATATTTCACCAGCTCTGTCGATTGGTGATGTTTTCCATTTTCCGGAAAGGATCGGAAATAGTTTAAACCAGAAATCCACCGAAATCGAGATTTTTAAATGGAAAGACATAGTTTTTTATGCAAATTCGGATTCTATATCAAAATTTAAGAAACTCTGCATGCTCTGGAACATACGGTATATATAGATATATCCGGTATATAAATTTATTCGATTATTGCTTGTGTAAAATGTGACTTATTCAATATTTGCAAATTAAATGATATATCAAACCGGGTCCAAAATCTTGCTTTTCAAAATATTGTTTTTCAAAATCTTGCTTTTTTTTGTTAAATTTGCTTTTTAAATTTTATAATTTTAAATTCTTGTATCCAATTTAAAGACGACGTTTTCAACTATCACCCGAAAACTATTGAACTTAGATCTCAAATGTTAGAACAAATCATCCCACCTATGTTATATACTCACTAGTAAAAATTAATGCCATTATTAAAATACCTCCTGGAATTGTAAAAATATAATATTTAATATAATTTTAATATTTGATCCTTCTCTGAATTTCATTTATTAATAATATTTTACCAACTCTGTTCTGTAAAATATATTTTTTCACTTATTACTAAGAAAATTGAAAGTACAATTATATATCACATATTATATTATATATACATCATATATAAGTAAAAACGTGATATTATACAGATCCCGTCTAAAAAATAAAGGACCTCTTTTATAAATTAAAAAACAAAAACAAATTTTCTTTATTCACGTAAAGTCTATCCATTACTAATGAAATAAAAATGAAAAAAAAAAAACAAAAACAATAAAATGAATCTAACTATACATATTAATTCAAAAATGTATGTATGACACTAAATAGGATATGATTTTTGTATATAAAATACTTAAAAAAAAGTGAGATATGTACATAATATAAACATATATAATTATATAATATCCATATTAAAATAATATGTAACTTTAACCATCATATTATATAGTTTAGGTGATATTGAATATGCGAGCACGTTTATGTTATCTTTGAGACAAACTTTATGACTTTTGGTTAGTGTTTTCATATATATGTTTTTATTTTTAGTCCATGTTTTTTTTAATCTTTTGTTGTTGTTGTTATTGTTCTTATTGTTATATTATACCATTAAACCATTTTGAAGTAAATTTGTTTTGTTATTTGTTATTGTTTTTTTGTTGTTTTTATTTGTTTTGAAAGGACATTTAAAGCTAAAACTTATAGAATGATCATTAAATTGTGAAAAAAAATATTCAAGTTTTTATTATTTATTTTCTTGTTGTGTTGTTTTTTTTTATACGTATAAAAATGTTTTTTTGCTTTTTAATATTTATCTTATTATTGTATTTGTATAATATATACTATGTATACATATATTAATATCCTTTTTTTGTTTTTACCTTATTTATTTTCCATAATAATAATATTAATAATTTTTTACTTTCATATTATAATGTCATATTGAATATAAAGTAATAATACTAATAAAAATATTTTAACTGAGTCTGTTGTTTATATTATAAATTGTCTTATATTGGATTTATATATTATTTAAAATAAGGATACGTGTGGGTTGTGATAAATTAATTGAGAAATTTTTTTTTTTTAATTCAGTCTTTGTTAAAGAATTGAATATTTGAAATAGAAGATAGAAAAGCTTATTTTATAGGGTTAGAGAATTTTTTGTTGAATTACTGAAAAAAAGACGTAAAACCAACTCTTAAGGCGCATTTTATTTTTCTTTATTAAAAAAATTCATGTTTATACATATATTTGTATAACAAAATTTTATCCATTGATATGTATATATTTATTATTAGAAAAAAATTAAAATAGTTTAATAGAATGATTAAGATCTTAGCATAAGCTGTCCGACCGAATACATATAAAAAGTTATCAAAAACAAATTTTAATTTAAAATAATAACGAGTAGAATTTATCAAATTATTCCATAAAATAAAGATTTCCAAAATATTCATTAAATATAAGCATTCCAAAATTTTTGTTCTTTTTTTTATATTAATAATTACTATTTTTTAACAAATACTATTTTTTTTTTACTTGAATCAAATTTTTAAAGCTTCAGCTCTGGTTTGATTTTTTTCTTTCCTTCCAAACTTTATTAATAAATTTTATGCTTTAATTTTATGCTGGAAGTAAATTTTCAATTTTTCTTTTAAATGAACTACATATTATATGAAAACCAGGTAAACCATCAACGGATCCTAACAATTTTTGACCCATAAGCTTAATATAAATATAAGTAAAATTTTTGAAACCCATATTAATGACTTATAGCTCGAAAGTGAAAGAAAAGAGATAGTACCATTAAATCAGTTTTACATATAAACATTTATCAATTCAACAAAACTGCCTTCGGATATTTGCTGGTACATAAACGGAAAAAATGCATAGGAGCATATTTAGTTGACCTTGAAAAATCTTTTGACTCAATTTGGTCAAATCGTCTTATATATAAAATAATTAAATACAATATTTTTCATAATTTAATACAAATAGCAGATAAGTAATAAAACCTTTGTAATTTTTTAAAGCTACCGTTCACCCTTGTTATTTAATATATATATATAAGCGATCTATTAAAAAAATTAAATCTCATTAAAAGGATTTAAGAACAATGCTGTGCTTTTGTGGATGATTTAATTATTTATGTGGCAAATAAAACTGCAACCAACTGCCAAATAGAGCTTCAAGAGATATTCGACGCTATAATTAACTATACTAATTTTTGGAAATTAAAAGTTAAATATAACATTATATTATTTCGGAATATGTATGTTGATAAAGTCCATTTAGACGTTCGAAAAAATTGGAAAAAAATTTTCTATACGAGCGCTTAATGGAAATGTCAGCCAAGGGCAAAAAAAAGTTAAATATTTCGGAATTCATCTACATCAAAATTTAAGATTTAGCGTTTACGTAAACAATCAGATCACCAAAGCTGATGTGTCAAAAAACTATTTTAATCAAAAAATCTTTTGGTTAAGTTAAAATTATTTCATACACAACCTTAAATAAAACCATTATTAACATACGCTTCGGCAATATGGTATAACATCATCTAATCATTGATGGAAAAATTGAAAGGAAGGAAGTGCATAAGACTATGTTTAAATAAAAATCGTAAAGCTGATACGAATTACCAGCATTATTACTCAAATAAATTTATTTATAGCTTAGCTAATAGTAACAGAAAAATTGACATATTTACAGTAATAATAAGTAGAAAACATTTTATTAGTCACATTTACTACAAAAATGACAACTATATAGCTTTTTCGCTTCAAAGTGGTTTTGTACCACCAGAAGGATTTTTCTTTTTAGAGACAAAGGGTTATATTCAAAAGTTGAGTATAATCTACATATCATTTATCATATTAGCCGAAGAAAGAACCAATAACAACGAATTAATATATAATCCAAATAATATTGCCAACAATTTACAATTTGATGTTAACATAACAAAAAATTATCAAATATAAAATAAAATTATTGGTGGTGTTTAGAAGATTACGAGAAGTCCAGGAATCCTTCATCTATCCCTTGTCCCTGCTTATCCTCCTTTGTTAGTTATTAAAGATTTTGTACTAGATATAAGTTTAGCTGAAAATAATTTTTTTTCTTTTTAATTGTTTCATAAATTTTTTCATTCAAACTAATTTTGTAGAGGGGTTTTTTGTATACAAAGGGGTATCAAACGTATATATGCTAACCATGTCGTTAGCAATTTTCGTAGAATATAGCATATTAAATTTTTTTAATTTTTTTTAAGTTGATTAATAGTTTTTGAATTTTATTTAATACAATTAAGTATTAAGTATCCGGTCGTTAAACAACTTTTTCCTAACTTAATTTTGATAACAATGTATTTAATGATGTACAATGCACATTTATCAGTTCACTTGTCAGTTGATATCGTGTATATCAACTTTTGAATGATAAACTGCTACTGTACCTGATCAATTTAATATATTAGTATTCTCGTGATGGTGTAACAACCGAAATTGATTAAAATATTAATTAAAATTAATAAAACATACCTATAGAGTTTTTGATCTTAAATATGATAAATTTGAATTGATGGTCAAAGTTTTTGAATTAAGGTTAAATTATACTATCAACAAACTAACGACTGAACTGATAATGTATACTGCACATAATAATTTTTTTTTTTTAAATTCTATCTTGAAAATTGTATTTAAAAAAAATGTTGATAAAAAAAGTATAATATTTTTTGAATTTAAGTTTTTAAAATAAAATGAATAAATTGCATATTGTAATGCAGCAGGATCCTACGTCACAGTTTTAAAATGAAAAATTGTGGCAGTTTTTTTTTTTCGTTTTTGTAAATTTTTTTTTTGATTATAGCACTTACAAAATTTGCAATTTACTTTTTGTTTTTAAATTTTCTTTTATTATTTTCGTAAAATACATTAATCAGAAAATGTTATTTTTATTTTTTTTTTTGCAATTTTAAAATGGTATTTATTAAATTATTCAAAAAATAAAGTCGAAATCAAAAAAAAAGTTAGTTTTACTTAAAAAAAGGACTTTAAACTTTTCTACTTTTTTTATATAAAATTGTTATTTTATATACGTAAATATATTTATGTTATATTATAATATATTCTTATTTATATGTATATGTTTTGAATTATTTACATTTATTTTATATATTATATTCTTTAATGGTTGAGTTAAGATTAGCTTCTCAATTTTAATAAAGAATGCAATTTGAAATTTTATTTTGTTGAATTGAAACCGAAATTAGTAATAAAATGCACGTTTTAAGTTAAAAAATTTATCATCTTTTGAATTTTTTGAAGCATTTTAAAGTTTTATATATTATAAATATAAAGATTTTAATATATGTATATTTAATATATGTATTTTAATATATGTATATAATAGATTTTGAGATTGATGAATAACTAAAAAGATTTTAAAGTGGTTTTCACATTTTCCTTTAAAAATATACATATTAGAGATATAAAAATCTTATAGAATTGAAAAATGTAGTGATATTTCAGTTTTATAAATTTGCTAGTATAAGATTTGATCTTTGTAAAAATTTATCATTTACATCTAGACAAATATGCAGTGTAAATGTATATAAATATTTTGGTAAATTAATGAATTGAGTTGAGGTTGATAAAAATAAC
This sequence comes from Argyra leucocephala, assembly GCA_963942445.1. Classification (NCBI taxonomy): domain Eukaryota; kingdom Metazoa; phylum Arthropoda; class Insecta; order Diptera; family Dolichopodidae; genus Argyra; species Argyra leucocephala. Next base: position 107,558,781 of record OZ012681.1, read on the forward strand.
TTTATTGAAAATTCAGTATTAAAATTTTCAGTTTTCTGCCATATTTTTTTAAGTGTGTATTATCAAAGAACATATAAAAACTATTTATATATTCTTCGGTATTATTCAGTGTGACAACAGAGTTAAAAGGTCTATGACACTTTTCTAAAAAAATTATCGTAAACTAAAATTTTTCAATTTGAGTTTGGAAAAAATCCCGAATGGTATAAAATTTTGAAAAAAAATATCCTGCAGTGGAATCTGTAAGGTGATAATATTGATAGTGATTGTGACAAAAAGTAAAAGCGATCAGAAATATTGGTAAAATTATATCAAAAAACATATAGATAGATACTTTCGAGATTGTTTTTTAAATAGTTTATGTAGAATTTCGGAAAAAAAAATGTTATTTCAAGAGATGTTTATAGAAAAATGAATAGTTTTTGTATGTTCTTTGATAATACACACTTAAAAAAATATGGCAGAAAACTGAAAATTTTAATATTGTAAACATTTTGGAAAAAGTCATATATTATTTTCTAGAAATACATAAACTATATTATAGTTCTACATAAACTATTAGAAAAAATTCCAAAAGTATCTACATATATGTTGTTGGTATAAATTCAAAAGGCCCTCTGAATATTACTATCATTAATTTTTTGATGAATGTATCATTCACTTTTGGTGTCATGATTCAAAAATGATACGTAAAAAAATGTTGCCATTGTGTATTGTATTTTTATATGGAAATTATCTAGGTGTCATAAATTAAAAAAAAAATGATCCATACAGCTGTTTATCATTAACTTACTTTTTATTTGGTTATAGAAAAAAACTTTATTTTTGAAAATTTCTAAATTGAAAGCTCAAAAAATTCATAAAAAAAATAGATGGGTCGTTTAAGTAATTTTTTTTGAAAATTTTTAACTTGAAAGTTTATAAAAATAAGTTCATAAATAAATTAAAAAATTTAAAAAATGAATATAGACTTTTATTTTACTGAAAGGGGCAGTAGTGATGAGGAAAATAGATATGAAATACATTTTTCTGGGCTATTAATATTGTTAAACTTTGAAAAATTTAACTGACAGCAAAAGTACATTCCTGACATCGATTTGTCTTTATCATTCATTTTGGCTTTCATTAACACTTTAGTGATAATGGTGATAGGGGCTAAGATTTTTTTTTATAGAATTTTATACTATTCAGTTCTCAGACATATTCGTGATCTTTTTTTATTGAGATTTTAAGACATTTAAAAAATTTTTCTGTCTTTTTTCGTTCGATCTTTTTTTTAGTAAAGTGTCATAGACTCAAGTTAAAAAATGTGTAGCTTAATTCATTTGAATAGAATATCATTAAGAAGTTGATTTAATGATATATTACTAAGCTGTTTTAAATGTAAAATGTCTAAATTTTAATTTAAAATTTATTATTTACTTACTGATTTATTTTATTTGATTGTTTTTTTTTTTTTTTAAACTTTATTTTACCCATTGTTCAATCTTATAATTACTTAGCCTAGATAAAGTTTACAAAAAATAGCTTTTGTGATAATTATTATTAACATGTAAAGTAATAGTGTGCTTTTTATGTTAATTTATGTTATATAATTATTCCTATTATTATTGTTATTATTTAGTTTTAATTTACTTGAGTTCTTATATAAATCTATTGGAAAAAAACCTGGGATGTAAAAACCAATATATTCTCGTATTATTCAAGATAAAACTTAACCTAACTAAACCTACTAACCTAACTAAACCTAACTAAAACAGCTTAAGCCTAGTTAAAACGAGAAAAATATGTATTTGTAATACTTACTATTTTACGTTACCTTTATTATATTACCTAATTTTTCAATTTACGTATCTGTATCAGATCATCTGTATCGTACCTAAGACTTTGGCTATTAGAAATGGACCACTTTCAAATTGAATCTGTTCTTAATATATGATTTAGTTTTTAACTATAATTTTTAATAATAAAAATCTAATCTAATATTTTCTAATTATTTTTTATATTTTTTATTTTTGTTTTTATTTGTACTTAATTCTGCATACTCTATTTTATTATTTAAATTTTATTTTAATATTAATTTTATGTTTTGTTATTTCTGTTTCATAACAAACTTTAGTGATATTTACTACTTTACTATGTATGCATACCCAACAATATTTTATAATTTTATATGCTGTAGGTATTGTATTTTTTTTTAAGCTCATTCATCACATGTTCTCTGAATGATCCTATATTTATTCTTATTATTTGTTGTTTATTATATATTTATATTTTTAATTGTATTTTATTATAATATGAATAAATGAATCATAAATCTATCTAATCTAAAGCTATAGTAGCATAATACGTGCTATATAATAATGTAGTAGTAAATAAGACTTTTGAGTATAGGTGACTTCATTATTGATCTTATAGTCATTCAAAGCTTTTCACGTAATATCCAAATATAAGTAATTGTAAATATAAAAAATATCCAAATATAGTATCTAAATATAAGTAATCTGTTTTGTTGATACTGGCCATTTTTCTTGCTCTAATCACAGCAAATGCTCTCAGCAGATTTTAATTCACTCAAGTTTGCATTCAGCAGAGAAATATATTCCGATCTCTGCTACTCTGAATTAATAAAAAAGTGTTCAGAGTTAAATTATTTTTTTTTTATTTATTTATATTTTATTTTCTTACTTTTTAGTATAGAGTTATACGATTGCGTTTTGAATTAAAACATTGTTTGTATGCATACTAATTTCCTAGCTGAGACATATTTAACAGAACATTATGTATTCTGAAATCTATTCAAGATACTTGCAGTTTTGATAGTAACTCATTTAAAATTTCTATTACGATAAAAATATTATAGTTTTGTAGTAATAAAAATAAGTCTTTGTGACCTAAATAACAACTGAATGATTAAGATATTACCTTATAAAATCTGTTAAACGAGGGAGTGCAGGTTCAAATCTCACATAATTGCAATTCAGTCAATTATTTGTGATATTTGTCATGTTATAGAACCACATTCGGACCATCGGAACATACAACCTTAGACAAGTTCGTTATTTATAGTTCATCTTGACAATTATTAACCTGAAATTGTAATATATTGTAGAATTTTATTGTTTACGGACTACTGAAAAATATGAAATAAATATGTGAGAGTTATTCCAAAATTTAAGATGATCTTAATTACATTTAGAATTTAAAAACTATTAATCATAAGTTTAATTTTGATTTATTTGTGTTTTTTTATATCCTTATTCTGTACAACTATTGTAATCATAAACAAAGATATTGAGTATACAATATTTGAGAGTCGGCAATATGTACCTGTCAACTATGTTTCTATAAGGAAAATGTCAAAGGATTCTTAATATAAATTAAATTTTGGTTATATATGAAGAATCAAGTAAAACTGATTTTTAAATCCAGTGGTATAAAACGTTTTAGTCTACGCTCGTTTCCTGCTTCGTTATTAATTAATTGAGGCGCAATTGTGAATTTGAGGTGAATTTCTAGGCCATATGAATATTTTCCAGAACTTAACTCTTAACTGTTTATTTTTACTGATAATGTGAGTTATCCAAGGCGTCTACTCAAGTGCATACTTAAGTTTTTTTACCGACTCACACTACATCAAATCTCTGTTGTTGAATTGAACAGGTTGGTAAAACTAATATAGAGTGATTTGGATTCATTTTGGCTTAGATTCTTCAAGTCAGATTTGTATATTTAACAGGTAATTCTGAAGTATTTCAGAAGTTTAACGTGGATCGGAATGCAAAACCAGAAGAGCTGTAACATCGGAAAAAATAGCAGTGTGAATGTATATCAATGAAGTATATTAAATGTCCCTCTAGGAGACACTTCCCTGTGGAATTTGTTTTAGTGTAGTTTGCTCAACATTGTACTTAACAAACAATCTTCTCTTTGACAAATATGATGACAAAAGGTGATGTGAGTAGCAGTGAGGGAGAAGCTTTTGCAGAAGTAGTAAGCTTTGTCGAAGGCTTGATTAATATTCAGAAAAGCTGCTTATCTGATTAATTATCCTATGAGTTTGCTTGGTTTTCCTATGTTTGTGGCAAAAGCCAAACTGATGAACAGTAGAATATTTCTTTTTTCAGGAACCCTGTTCAATCTGCTGGCTATTAACTCCAATTATTTTGGCTGTGAGAATTGGTAAAAATTTTCACAAGCTAATCTATCTTGTCTGAGCATAAAAAATAAGGCACAAAATAGAAAAAGTGGATGATCTGAACATAAAAACGAACACAATTGTTTTTTTAACGATTTGACAAATCGATTAGGCTTTGCTCTCTAATTAGAAAAAGAAAAACGACCACTATAATCCACTTATATATTACGAAAGTATTATTTCATATTTATATATTTTTTTATTTTAATATTAAATCATTAGCTTCGAGAGATCTATTATCGCCAGCACGTTAGATTCGTTTTTATTAAGAATAAAATAAAAACTCAATTTATTACCAAAACTATAATATAGTGAATTCATTTGTAAAGAGTTGTACAAAATAATTTATTTATTTACAAATTAAAATAAAAAATTCAAATTCAAACCAATTTTTATTTATATAAGACAATTTGTATAAACTGAAAATCAAAACACCAAAAAAGGAAGTACTTTTGTTCATAATGAAAATATAATTGCTAGTCTAAACCACAACTTTTTAAATTAAATAAATAAAATAAGTGCTGTATTTTTTAAGTTTTTGTCACTCTTTCTTTTATTTATTTTGAGATTTTTATTTTCTTCTTTGAAACAAGGACTGTATATATCTAAAGGACTTTAATTAATTTTATTTCGTTTTTTTTTTCTTTTTACTTTATGTCTATACAAACAACTTTATGATATTTTTCTATTTTCTACTATGCGTCTTTACTGTTTTTTTTTTTCGTTTTTAAATTACATCTCTTGTTTTTGTTGTCTTTTGTTTTTGTTGCCTTTTGTTTTTATGAAAAAAGTTTTCTTAAGAAAATATCTCCACAATAATATAAATCAGACGTCTAAAATATAAAAAATCACGTCTCATATAAATAAAAAAAAAATGTCACTTATATTATTTTTATATTCCTTTCAACAATATTTCTTTACTTTGAATGTCCTGCAAGCTCTTTAGTGGGTATAGGGCGGAATAAGATACTTAGATTCCGTCGTTTTTAATATATTCAGTTGCGACCACGTTCTTTATTGGTGGATTCGACAATATTTACACAACAAAAAATGTCCATAATTCAACAAAGCAAAAATTGTCTTTTTTTTATTATTTTTTTAAATCTAGTAATATCCTAACCTTTCTCATTTTCCTACTTCTTGTCTTGGCTTGAAAAATCCACAGTAAAAAAAAAAAGATAGATAAAAATTAATCTATATTATTATTATTATTATTCACAATTCACGAAATAATAGAAAATGCAATTCAATTTTATTTTTTATTCATATTTCATATTTCTTTTTTTTTTTTGTATTTCAGAATATTCGGGGGATTTAGAAATGAATCATCATCAAATCAAATAAATGATAATAATGGTGGTGCTGAATTTGATGCTGATAATATTATAGATGGTAATGAAAGAAATGGAAATCGTACCACAAGAGATATTTCGTTACGACAACGTGCTGTAGCAAAATTACGTATGTTTAATTTTCATTTGAATTGGGATCTTCATATGACTCAGTGTAAACCGTGTGTGTAAGTTTAAATTAATATGTTATACAAAAAATAATATAAACTATATAGTAGTATATAATATACAGTTTATGTTATTTTTGATAATACATACATAAATTATGTGTTAATATATTGTTATAATATATAAATTTTTGAATTTTTTTTTGGAAAAAATAAATATATATTATGTGTATATATGTATAGTCTGTAAATTATAAAAATGTTAAAAATTATATTTTTATTATTTATTTTATGTAGTACATAACAGACCTATAATCTGTATTGATTACTTAAGTCAGTAGGGTAAAGCTTTTAGAGATGAAGAAATTTTTGACTGAGCACTTGCTCTTACGAACTGTTTAATCTTGGGAATTTAGAAAATATTTAAATATAAATATAGATATATTAAAAATTATATCAGTAGATGAGTTTCCTATGCTTTACAAATTTTAATTTTTGAATGAAATTTCTTAGTTGGAAGTCTTTAATATTTAAAATTTTATAATTAATTTGAAAAACTGTTTTTGAACCACGCTAGTACTTACCACACCACTAAACAGTTTGCTTTTAAAAGTTGTTCAACAAATTATTAACTTTTTTTTAAATAACTTCGTAATTTATTTACAAATTTTATAATTTTAAATTATCTAATCTTAATATTATAATCTTAAGAACTATAAATTTTAATTTTTTTCTATCTCAGATGAGACTCATATAACTATCTTAGTATTACTGTTGAAAATTTGGCTTATACATAAAAAAAACGAAGTTTGTTTTCAAATACTTTAATTATCTGATGGTTTGACTGCTATTCAGTCAAACCATCAGTTCAGTTTCCGTACTAAATATGCCATAGAATTTAAGCTAGTAAATCGTAGCATATTTGGTACAAAAAATATATGGTATAAAATTCAAATTGATTTTAAATAATTGAGAGTCAAGTCTCTTTAATAGTATATTATTTTGTAAATAGATTTGAAAAAGCTGAAAGGAGGCTATTTAAAATAGAAGTATTTGTTAAGTGTACAAGTTTTTTTTTTTTTTAAATATACATTAAATTTATTCGACAAAATTATCAAACTTTTCCTGATAAAAATACATACAACAATTTTAGTTATAGCACTCACTTTTTTTTACAACAATATAAATTTTTTTTAATTTTTTGACAAATATATAAAAGTAGTTATTTTATTTCCGTTATAAAATAAAATATAATAAAATAAAAAAATTACAACAATATTGTGAGTTTATTATCTACATCAGTTGGTTACAGAGTAAAATTAAGCAAAAAAAAAAAGAACAAAAAAACAAAAAATAAAAGGAAAATATATAAAAAGGAAAAGTCAAATTCAACATGTGTAATTTTTACAAGCATCCTTTTCAACTAATGTGTATATCCTTTAAAACTCAATATACTGTTATTATAATATCTGTATATTTATATGGTATACCTATATATTTTCTTATATGTAAATATGTGTATATATATATATAGTGTTAAAGAATGTAATTTTTATAGGCGCATTGCTTATAAAGTTGATAGTTGATTCAGTCTTAATAATATATTATATCTACCTCGTTTACATGAAGAAGCAACACCATATTCTTATTATTATGATAACACATTCTTTTTACTTTTACATTATTATTTTTTTTTATAATATGTATTTATATACTAATATGTATATAAAATAATGTACATAAAATTATATGATGTGTATAATATGTTACGAGGATTACGATAATTCTGGTAATTATATTACGCTACTCATTGGTGGCTGTGTGATAATCCATGTGTTCAAACTACGCAGCAGTAATCGTCATCACACTTATTTTGTACAGCTGTATCAGACCAGCATTAGATCATTTTCGCTTTCAGAACGTGGGCTTTTTTAAATTTAAAATTAGGTATATATTTCATTTGTATAAATAAATATTAATATAGGTCTTAACATCTAACTTATATACTACAAAGAGACAAATGTATCCATAACAAATCTTGTTAAAGATGTATATGAGCTCATTTGAACTGACTTATGTTCTGTTAAATTAAAAATATGTATGCATTTCAGATCTTATACTAATAGTATGCTAATAGTATTAAAAAAAAAAATTGAAGAAGGAAATTAAGTTAATTCATTTTTAAAATTGTAATCTACATCTATATAGTTTATGTGGATATTATTATAAGTCAAAATTGAGATCTAAAAATTAGAAAGCTGTATCAATATAGGTTCAATATTTGTGTTGGTTTTTTAACTTACTATAACTTATTATTATATTTTACATTATGTGAGCTTGATCAAGATATTGAATTATTATACAATAAGGTATTACAATAAGATATTAACCTATATTCTTGAAGACTCATCATGCCAATGATGAAAAATTTGTCTTGGATCCACGTCTGAATAAATTTGTTTTTCTACGATTCCAGACGTCTTCTAGAAATACAAAATTTTTCTCGATTAAATATGATTATATGATGGGCAATGATTTAATGTAGGACAATTGAGGACAATGATTAAGTGTAGAGAGGTAGGGGGGGGATCTTGTATAGGTGTTTGTGGGTTGTGATTTTATACCCTTTTTTTAAATTAGGCCAAAATAATGGGATGGGAAAATACCATAGATTGGTAATATATGGATGGGAAATGCTTTCGCAGAATTTAAGCCATATAAAAATGAAGGAAAGAAAAAGAAGGATGCTAAAGGAAAATAATATAAGAGAATTAGAATAGAATAGAAGCGTACTTGTGTGAGTTTGATGCCTAGACCACGAAATGCTATTTTTATTGAGCCAGGAATATTAGCGTTGTTGTTATGGGATCTGGCAAAGCGATTGTAAGAATTCCAGGCTGTTTGGTGTATGTGAGCTTCATATACCGAAATTAACACCTTTTGGAATGGGTGTAAGACATTATTGAACATCTTTTCAAAGGGTGCTTAACCGTTATATTTATACCTCTAGGTCTACTTTGGTGTTTTTTTAAATTTTATTTTAAATTATTTACAATTTATTTATATAAATCGGAAGACTATTTCAGAGCTTTAGGTTTGACTATTTCAACTTACAAATGGGAATTATTGTACTAAGATATATGATGAGTGTTTTATTTGCAATAAAATCGTACGATCTTTTATTATTTATTTTGTTTGTATTTATGTAAATCTAATTAGAGAATTTGTATAAATATTTATTAATTTCCAATTTAACGAAGCCTCCGTAACATATATGTACACATACGATGTATAAAAAATTTATATTAAGAAATGTCATTCGATGTTTTTATTTTGTTTTTTTGTTTTTTTTTGACGTATCCTAATTTTTTTTTTTTTGGTTTTTTTTCATTTAAAACATTTTTATTCTTTGGTATCAAGAATATGGCGCCCGTTCGTGTCACATAAATCATGAATCAGTATCTTTCTAATATTTAAAATTCTTCCTCTATAATTTGAACTTGGATTATTATTTTTATTTTCATTTTCTTCCTTTTTTGTTTTGTTTGAATGCCTCTTATCCTTAAATTTCAGACTTTTAATATAATATTTGTATATTCTTGTAGACGTTTGTTATATATATATATATTATATAAAATATAACACTTTCTATATATATAATATATATATATATATATATAGAAAGTGAATGTATTTGTATTTTTAGGAGATTTAAAATTTTAAGGATGTTTTTTTTTTTTTTTAATATTTACTATATAAAGGATATACTCAATAATATTCTGTAAACGTTTTATGTATGTATATAAAATTTTACTAATGTAAATATATAAGTAAAAAAAAATGTTTTTTTTTTTTTTTATATTAGGTTAAAGAAAATTTATTATTCTTTTGCACTCACTATAAAATAAAGTGATAAAGTTGTTTTCATATGGAATCCTGAATCATTTCTATTTTATACAATTCAACTACAAGTAGTAAAAGTTGTTATTTTTCATTCTATTATTGTTCGATGAGTTGAATAGTATTTTTTTTGTGTTCCTTGATGTATTTTCCTATGATTCAGTGACTATATATTGTTGTTAAGAGTTTAGAAATCAGGAAGGAAATAAAAAAACAACAAAATAAAAAAATATATTTTGAATATAAAAGTTAATATCAAACTCCTGTTTCAGTTGAGGTATTGTAGGCAAATTGATTTTTCCTTGTTTTTTTTTTTTTTGAAGAATTTATTGAAATATTTTAGAATTTTAATTTTTTATGAATTTAATTTTTATTATTCTGATTTTGCTTTTCTTAATAAAATACTATCAATTGTAATGTATTTGCATATTTATTTATATGAGTGTATGTATCACATATGAAATTGTGACTTGATAAGCAAAAATTTGATATTTAAAAAAATTATAATATATCCTTGTATATGTTGAAAAAAGGAATTAGGATAAAAATATTCAAAGGCAACATAATATATAAAAATATCTATAAAAAATATGCATGCATTAAAGTGAATTTAAAATTATTTCATTTAATTGAAATTTTTGAAAGAATTAATTTATTTTGGATATTTTGTGTTGATGAAGAAATTTTAAGGACATTTAAGAGAAACTTTTTTTTTTTTACTAGATTTTATAAAATTGATTTTTGAAGTTTTATTAAATTCTGTACTAGCACAACTCTTGATTTTTGATTATGTTTATAGGTGTATATATTTGTGTGTGTACATTCATTAGCATTATTAGCAATAAGTTAAGTCTTTGACAGAAAATTTCTATATTTAATGAAAAAAAAATTCTTGTATATTGAGAAAAAAAATATAAATTCACGTATACACAATAAATCTATCAAATGGGATTTTTTTGATGAAATAAATTTAACTCAATGGTATTCACATGAAAGGTTAATTTTTTTTTTCTTGAGTCATTTACAAATTCAAATTCATTACTTAATATATATTATTTTTCTTATTATACTTAAAGCAAATTTTTTTTATTTATTGAGTTAGTTAATTTATTTACAAAATTTATTTGACTTGTTAATAGTGTGACAAGTCTTGTGCTTTTTTAAATTTTTTATTGTTGTTTTATGTCGTAATGTAATTAGTTATTTGTTTCTTTGTTAATATATTTTTGATTGTTTTTTCTGACAATCAACTTAACAATCTAATGGTAGATGAGTAGTCATGTATCAATGGCAATCATACGTTTCATACCCCGTTTACATAGAAATACAAAATTAGTTTGCTTAAATGAGTATTCATGCATTAATGGTAAGCATTAGGGATGTTCCGAATATTTGTATTCGCGAATATTACCCAAATTTCAATATTCGCCAAAATGTATACTTGAATATGTTCATTTCCATTATTCAATGATAGAGATAACTATATATAGATTTATTTGCTTTCAAACCAGCTCTGATAACAAATTGTAAAGAATAGATAGTGCAATCAATATCCTTTGATTCCAAAATATACGTTGTTTTATATTTGAAGCATTATATTTGGAATATTGTAAAAATCTAGCATTTCGTTGAATTTATTTGAAATGTAAGATCCAGTATGACGTTCTTCTACTAATTCATCAGCCCAAGCATAATGGTTGAACATATCAAATTTTTAGTCATACCGTGATTTCACTGGTAAATTATATATATTCAAAGTAAACGTTCACTTTACTAAGTACTTTTTCAAATTAGTACACAGAAAATTTTTAAAATATTTTTTAGTCCTTTTTGTGTATATTATGGAGATTATTTACTACAATAAGACATCATTAATAACAATAAAAGACAAGTTTTTCGTTATTATAATGTTTAATTTTATATTTTTATCACATAAAATAGCTATTTATTGATATATTCCATCTATTTGTATTCTCATTTAAACTCATTATTCGTATTCGCGAATACCAATTTTCTTATATACATCCTGAGTATATACATACGTGTCATACCCTGTCGTTATGAATGTTTTTTTCATTATTACTTGAAATTGGATAATTGAAAATATAATTTGTTTAGATGAGTACTCATGCATTAATAGTAAGCATATAAGTGACATACCCATTTACCTACAAACACAAAATTAGTTTGTATAGGTAAAGGGGTATGAAACGTATGCAATGAGTATAATCTAATCACAGATTGTAGATTGTACTGGTTATGTGCACATATAACTTTTACTACATAACATGAAAATCTTGTGCTCTAAATCCAGCTTTTGGCAACGATGTTATGATAAATATTTTTTTTTAATTATTTTGGATAGTTGGAAATATAATTTGGTAATTATTAAAATAAAATAGATCTACACTTATTATGAAGACAAAGTTATTCAAAATCATGTGTATATAATTTTTCAAATTTAAATTAATAGAAAGTTATTTTTTCTGATTGTTGGGTATGGCAAATTTTTACGTAAGCATATAGACTACTCTAACAGCTAGAGTATATATCCTATTTTCTTAGAAATTGTAAAAAGGTAATTGTCTCGAAATCCGATAATTAGTAATTAATTTACTTTTAATTTATATAATGTAACTTAGATTTCTTGATACCGAAGAATAAAGATGTTTTAAATCGTCTATTAATTATCTTATTTCTATTTTGTAATTTATAGGGTCAAACCAATATAATATTGATGTTTCAATATATAGATTTGATAATGCAGTATTTTAGTATTGTTGATAAATTTGTTTTGTTTTGCTTTATTTCGGGCTTAGTAAATTTATTAGTGAATTTTATTAAACTTCGTAGGTAAGAAATTAAAGAAGAAATCAAATAAAATATTGCTTCAAATCATAATAAAAAGTATTATAATGTTAATTATTCAGAATTGGATGACTTATATGCAAATTGTAGATGGTATCATGATTATTGAATTTGAATTTAGGCGAAATTATTATAATATTATCAGCTGTTCTAGTATTATAGTAGTGGTAATCATTAATTGATTGTGGTGTGATGATTGTGTTATTGATTTTTTTTTTTAAATTATCAAGTGTGCTTGGGTTGCCAGCTAACATTTAACGAGAATGTTAATTGATAGCAGTCTATGGTGGCAGTGTATAGCTTTAGTAGAGGTTCTTAATTTGTACTCGAATAAGTTTTTTATTTTTTTATTTTGTATTTCTTGTATACTTTTTATAGATTCTTTTTATAATTAATCTTTTTTGGCTTTGTGGGACTCTTTGATTTATCCGTCTAAAAATTCCCTTTTTTGATTTGTTCAGCAATTTGTGGACCCAGTTTAAGTTGCTGTCGATCATAACCCCTATATATTTATGTTGATCAACTAATTCAATATTGTATAATTATCATATTTAATGCTTATTCTGTTTTATTTTAAGTGACATATATTTGGTTTTATTTATTGTTTGGTAATTGTTAATTTATATTTATTCATTCAATTATTTAGAGTGTGTCTTACGAAATAACTATGGTTAAGTCATCCAGTCATCCAGTAAACTACTAATGTAACACAGTGTTGGACCTAAACAGCTTTCTTGTATATTTTACACTTAAGGTTTTGCTTTTAAAATTTTTGACATTCCGCATATTGTGAGCTATCCGAAAGATATCTTTGAAACCAGTTGGATTTGATACCTGTAACTTCACATTCATAGAGTATTCGGAGTATGGTATCTTCCTATCAATAGAATCAAATGATTTTTTAAAATCGAAAAATATTGTTTTATTTTTGTCTAATCCTTACTGGATTTCAGAAACCATATCAAATATGGTCGCTTGAGTATTACATTTCTTTTTAATCCATATTAACTCACGTGGGATAGGTCATTATAAAATTTTTAAAATTATGGTAAATATCATCGCTCTAGTTTTCAGTAATATAATCTTTGTTCAATATAAAAACTCTGTTCATTTTTGGAAACACTTAGATCGGCTGAAATTTATTCTGAATGATTAGAGAATTTGAAATCATTTTTTCTTAGAGCAATAAAATTTTTTATAAGTAAACAAGTATATTATATATAAGTCTTTATTCAAAGTGTATATGTTTTACTTAATGTATATATATATATATATATATACACATTTCAATTTATTTAAATATTTTAATTATATTTTAATTGTTTAAATGTTTGCTTAAAACAAATATTTTTCAAATTTCCAGTTTTATGAATTTTAAATTAAAACTGAATCAACAATTTCTATATTATTACACTAAAATAAAATTTAATCCTTTTTGAAATACCTATATTTAGATACACACAACGTATATCTACTTCTATTTAACTTAATTGCTTTAAGGATGAATTCGTTTAAATTAATTTTTTTAGTTTTTATTTAATTTTTTATTTGTATGTATCAGTGTGATGTGTATATCTAGGTCGTCGGTTAAAAAGTTTTAAATTATTCATTGTTTTTGACACATATGTATATACATATATATATTAACATATGTGTTTGATAGCTGAATTAAATATTTTATAAGTACTAAATGACCTGACCATTGACTCGCTACTAACAACTAATCAATACGAAATGTATAAAATGCCAAATAATTTTGTAGTGGGCACATCATCACATTCCTTTTTGTTTGCATATGAATTAATTTTATATTATGTACATATATTATAAATAGTACATTCCTGTGGATATGAACAAGATGAATGATGAACATGCAGTGAATTTAGCATATTTTTGATTTCAATAGAAATTTCGAAATTAAAATTAATAAAATAAGATGTTTGACCTTTAGAACTAGTTTTTCAGATGTGAACAAAGGAATGTAGAATAATCATTTCATAAAAATTAAATCATCATCACCATTATCATTATCATCATTATCATTAAACTTTATCAGTGGCGCATGTGGTATTTAAAAGTAGGTACCACTTTAAATACTTTGCTTATTGAAGGATGTGTGTGCACAAGTGAAGGCAAAAAATTTTGATTTAAAATTTCCAACACTTGATATTAAAAAAGATGAGGCAAACGAAATAAAAGTATCTCAACGGAATATAATAATTACACTAAGCGCTTAAAACAAAACTTGAACTATATGAATAAGAAATATGTACATTATGAATCTGGAGAAAAGGAAATAAAATGAAAATGGGAACAAACGATTAGATAATTTTTTTTTCTCAATAGTATAATTAGAATATGTATATACAAAATTAGATAGAAATAAAAGTAAAATTTGCATTTATGTAGAATGTGTGTGTCTACTAAAAATATTAATATTCAAAAAGAAAATTTACAAAACAATTAATAATTTCATACAATTTTTTTTTTAATCTATCATAAAGGTACCTTTAAATTAACGACCTGAAAAAATTATTCTCAATTATAACAAAAAAAATTAAAATAAAGTGATTTTTTGAGTGATTTTTCATTTTATATATATATTAAAGTATATTTGTACTTGTATATATATGTAAAAATGATTCAAAATGAATTTTCACACTTATCAAATTTACATAGATCTCTCTTTTATATTTGATATTGTACAGAAGGTGATAAACTGAAAATAAAATTATTTTATCCTTCTTAATAGGTTTTTCTATATATGCAAACACATATAAATATATATATGTATATATATATATATATACTATATCAATATAAATATTTACATACATGCATAAATAAATAGGGAATGGTCATTAATGTTTTGAATTCCACAGTGAAAAACCAATATTGATTTAATAGCTTGTCTGGTGATCATAATACATTACCATAATATACATATATATATTTATATATTTGGCTACAGATATTTATTTTATTTAGATAAATATTTAAAAATACAAAAAAAAGAATTGTATATATTACGTATATATTTAAGTATGTAAATGTGTGAATGAATATCCTTGAATTTTCATTAATTTGTGTATACGAATATGAAGTATACTGAATGTACATATTAATGTATTTTTTCTACTCAATATAATATTTGTTAGTTTTAGTATTGGTACACATGATTGATTTCATTTCAAGATGAATTAGTTAGTATGTTCTGATAGACATTTTATTTTTCTAACTGAAATTTTAATGTACATATTAGGATAAATTAGGTAATTTTTTGTACAAGTCATTCCATTGATGAAAAATGTATATAGTTAAATCTCTTTAAACAGTTTTTTTTTATACATAAGCATTTATTATATATTTTTGGGGCAAACATTTAAAATTTTTCTATTCGTTGATACACATATATTATATAGGGTTTAGTTAAACAAACATATTTTTATTTTTATTTTATTATTTATTAGATATAATTTTTATCAGATTTATGCCTAGAGAAAGCTCATCAGATGTCTTCTAGTAGACAAATAAATTCTTATATTGATAATCGGATTCAATCATTGTTCAATTTATGCTTAGGTGTCTTCTAGTAGACAAATAAATTCTTATATTGATAATCGAATTAAATTATTGTTCCATTTGTTTTTAGAGAAAGCATATCAGATGCTTTTTGTTTTAGCAAACAAAGGTTTTTTTATTGACAATCGGATTTTATTTTTAGTGATATTTTCAATAATTTAATAAATGGAAGTCTTGTTTTCCTTTCACTAAATTTTATTTATATATATTTTAAATACATATATTAATATTTCGGAAGCAATATAAATCCTTCATCATTGCTTGTGTGTGGACAGATTAAATTTATTAAAACCAAGACGGTTATTTAATAAAAAATAAAATATTGCTACATTTTTTGAGTATTATCCATCACTGGGGTTTGTAAGCTAAAGCACTGACACAATTAATAAATTAATATTAATAAATTAATCTTAGTCATATCAAAAATTAAGTAAATTAAATTGAACTTCAAAACGATACAATTAAGTGTCAATTGGTTTTCTAGTAACAACTGTAATGGTGACTTCCACCTAAATTAAATTAGTTTAGTTAAAAACTGTTATCTATTAAACTATGTAATCTACTTTTGGCTCTACTCTTACTTAATATGCAATGTGCAGGTATATATTTAAAATGTATTTCACAAACCAATACAGTAACTGGTCCAAATCTATCTAATGATCTATAGTGCATATACAGTCGGTTTCACCAATATATAATGCATATATATATTATAAGGCGCAGCGACCTGTTTATTACGATGGTTTGATCAAGAAGGAGAGAATTTATATTTTATATTCTATTTATAATAATAATTATCTTATTTTGAGTGTAATACTCTGAGTGTGAAGGTATTATTAAGAATAGAATACACTCATTATTTGGCAATGGGCAATTTACTTCTATGTGACAAACACAAATATGACAATGACAATAAAAATATAAGTCAATAGGTCTTAGATTGGGTTTTATTTTAACTACAGCTAGGTAGCTAGGTCTTAATTTTTAAATCTGTTAATTATTACATTAGAAATTTGTTAAAATCTTTTTTATTTAAATAATTTAATATAAAACATGTTCTTAGTTAGTTTTTAAGTAATAGTTGAAAAATAAAGAAACAAACTGTAATAATGCCTATAATCAAAGATAATTTCCCTAAATTCTAAATTAAATTTTAATGTATAAAAATACAATAAAAAATAAAAAAAGGGGATGACATTAAGTTGGAAAAATGGAAAAGTTAATTTTTAACAAATTCCAAACAATTAATGTCGGTTCCAAACAAATACTAATCGGACATGTTGAAGAGTAAAACATTTTCGATAATATTCGGGCAAATATGATTTTTGCAAAATTTAATTTAATTTGTTTTTTGTTTTTTTTTTTTTCAAATTATTGCCACATCATTGACAACTGCATAGAAATAATCAGCAGCCGAATGAAAATTTTATTAATCTAATTATTAAATTATAAAAAAATTTAAGATAATTTAAAAATAGTTCCACATATGTACATAGTTCAATTGTTCTGTGTGTTTTGGACTCTAGAAATGCTGCAAGATTATGACTATATATTAGACACAGACAATAAAAGGGTTAAAAGTTTAATTTTTTAAATTGAATCAATTTCTAACCATCTTTCAATATTCGAACAGATACTATTGTGAATGAATAACAATTCAAAAATTAAGTCAAATTTCTTTCTCTTTTGGTAGACGTAGACGTAGGCAATTAAAAGGTACAAAATTTTAATTTCTCTAGAACCTACTAAAACCTACTTTCTGTACCCAAAGAGAAATAAATTAAACTTAAATTTTGATTTATTATACATTTATATGTATTCGAATAAGTAAAGTTGATTATAAATAGATTCCACTTAAAAAATTAAACCTCTTAACCCTTTCATTACCTATGTCTTATATCTAGTGCAAGAAAGTTTGAGTACAATTTCTATAATATTTTATTTATATTCATTCCACAAACTAAGACAGTAACGTCAGTAACTTGAAATTTATCCTTTAAAAAAGGGTTTAATATTGAAAAAAAGTTAATAAAAAATTATTAATGAAAAATAAAAGAACGAAAATCAATTTCATAATTTATGGGACAATAATTATGAATATAAAAAAATTAATAAAAAACGGAAATAAAAAATATATTCAGAATGTGGTATATTTTTTAAGTTAAACATTAGGTTTCAAACAATACCTTTACGCACGAATGCACAGCTTGAACTAATTAAGGATTGTAGAAAAATCTACCTTTGTTCAGTAGGGATATTTTGAATAAATTTTGAAGAACTTTTGTACATTGTGCGTAGGTATATTTTTGCATTGGGGAAACACGTTTGTTGGAATATGGTTCCAAATTCAAAAATTTTTTACTATTGATGGGCACTTGATGCATCTCTTGTTCCTCGGCGGAAATGTTTAAGGGATGGCATTAGGGTTTTTGTTTATCACAATAAACTCATTTGCGGCTGCGGTGATATAGAGAACATATTTTCTACCGAAATTCACAATCTATAGGGCTTTTGTTTCGTCTGAATAAAATACTGAGAAAGTGCTTCAACAATATGACGATTTTGAAGACGAATTAAACTAGCGTGCACGCTTTTGAATGAAAAAGTCTTGTCTAGAAAATTTAATGCAGTTCGTAATGCACCGGCCCATATGTGCGAATCGTATTCCAACTTGGATCGTATGTATGATATTATATCTAGGATATTTAAAATCTCCTAAGTAGAAAAATATGTTTTGCAGCGACTCAAAAAACCCAAACTTCTCACGCCATTTTAGGCAATGTCAAAGATATGATCATTCTAAAGCATTTTCTTGTTGGCCTGCATACCCAGGATAATCAAGTGTTCGGTTCACTGAATACGTACACCCCCGAATAATAGAGTGGGATAAAATGGAATAGTTTTACTCGAGATTAGGCAGCTTTGAGTTTTGGAGGTGTTAAACTCAACTCTATTACGTTTTCCTCAGCCGAAAATATTGGCTAAGTCATGGTTGAGCGTGCTGACTATCATGTTACGTTTTGTATCAGTAAAAGGTATTGTTGAATATTATTTTCGAAGCGAATCGATGGATGCGATGGATGCTACTAGAGAGTGCTATCGTTTGCAAAACTATGAATAAGATTGAAAGTTGATTGGAGCGAAGATCATTGATAAATATCAAAATGAGAGTCGGCGGGAAAGTGATATTTGCCGGATGTAAATTCGTCAATTAAGAAAAGAATCGAACCAGTCGAGAGGAAATTTTCAATCTATTTTATGAAAACAGAACCCAGATCCTTAAATAATTGTTTATTAATTAAGCATTGTTAAAAAAAATGGAATTAACTACAAAAAAAAAATTATCAATAGTTATAATAGAAAGATTGATGCAAGAAAATTTGCCGTAAATGCAAAATTGTAGAAAAACCACAGTAAAAATAAAATTAATTAGTCAAATATCATCACTTTCAAGTTAATTGAATTGGATAACTTATTTTTCATCGTCATCATCATTGTCCTACTGAAAGAGTTGTTAGGGTGGTAGGGGGCATAATTTAAGCATAACTCACCCATAATAAAATTTAATTTTATTTTGGGAACAATTGAATTTCTGACTAGCTTGTTGATTTCATTCAATTCAATTGAATTTACGATTATTAAAAAATAATGGATTGATCAATATAGGAAAAATTTTGCTTTTCTTTTAAATTTTAATCCTCCTTTAAAACTTTTTCTTATATTCGAATACATATATATTCTTAATAGAATCCATCTTATATAATCCATCTTAAATGCACATTTATTTTTGTTTTTCCAATTCATTAAATTTGTGAATTCTGAAAAAAGGACCTTTTTGAATGCTTCAATTCGTTTATTATATTTGAGTATTTTGTTTTTTTTTTGTTTCTCCAAATTATATTGGGAGCTCTCTTATAATACATGAAATATTTTTTTGGGCCCAAAAGTTATCAATTTTTATTTTTTCTTTTTGTATAATATGTCACGACCTAAATACGATCCGCAAATTTTTTTGTTTTGTTTTTGGATAAAAATCTTATCATAATATCACAAAAATAGGAAATATATATATAAAATAATTGGCAACAAATACATATAAAGAACACAAAATAAAAAAAATTTTTTTTTATTTTTTGCTTAAATTCTTAGAGGTCTTGAGTGTAAAGATAGACTTTAATTAGAGATTTTGTATTTTTGTTTTTAGGGTAAATATTTGTACCATAAAATTTGTTTTTTTTTTTGTTTTGTTTTTTATTTTTTGATTATATTTTCCACAAATTCATTTCTTTCTTTAAATTATGATATATATGTACTTACATACATACGTACTCATATTAATATCGTTATATAGTAATGTATTTTTAAAGAGGTCTATATTTGAATCCTTTTGAATGAGATTTCAAAATTGAAAATGTAATGAGAATATTAAATTTTTGGGAAACCATAAATAGTTTCAAGGATATTTTTCAATTTAATTTTTGTAATTGTGTAAAGATGTTCTATAATCGTATAAATTCTATTATTAATATTATTATTGTTGAGGAATTGAATTTTATTTATTATTTATTTCTTTTTGTGTTGAATATCGAAATATATTAGATTCAAACCTTATATGTATATATCATAGTAATAGTAATTTTTTGTTGTATATGGAAGTAGCTAGATAGACATTGTTATGAAGCTGGCACAGCTGGCAACAAATAAAATATTGGATATAAAGCAAATCAACGAAAGTTTACAATTACGTGAAGATAAAAACTTGAGTAGGCCAACATATGATGTGATTGACATAGAAGAAAGATAGAAAATCAACAAATGTATAGAAGTATGTACATTTGAGGTCGACTTTTAGAAAAAAACATTTATTTCCCTTAAAATTTTTTTTTGCCAAATATTTTCAGAAATTAGTTAGTGTATTCTACTCTTTATTAGATATTACTTGTTAATATAATAGAATACAACATGCTTGTCGTATTCTATTATTAACAAGTGTTAGTAACAGGAATGTGTTGAAAAACTAAATCTGGTACAAGTAGTTTTTTTATACAGAAATAAAATATTGGTTGGGAGACCTTATATATCGGTTGTTACGGAAAGAAATTTAAGCAAGTAGAAGGAGGTGATAGGATAGGAAGGCAAATATGAACGAAAGGGTTAACTTTAATTTTGAATTTGTCCATATTATAAGTAAAGAACACATATATCTTGTTTGACGAACACATAATGATAGAATTAGGTTTTACATTAGCGATGTTCTAATTGTAAACCAATATTTGTAATCTGTATTTAGACAAAATTATGAAAAGCAAGATTATGCAAGACAAAATTTTGTTTCTCTTCCATCCTCAATATTTTCAGTTGTTGTTGTTTATTTTTCTGGATTGAAAGATCAGGATTGTATTATTTATTTGTTTGAATATTTTAGAAAGGAAAAATTATAATTATTTTGAATAAGGATAATTTAATTTTATATTAGGGTTCTTATAACATAGGATTTAGTTTTGGTAATAAATTTACATCATTAACTTCGTGGGCACCTATGTCATCATTGGCTAACACAAATAAGAGCTTGCGTAAAAGAACAACGCATTATATCCATTGGGCATCAGTTAACTCCTTCAATAATTGATCGCCCTGCATCACCAAGTCCTGTAAATAACTCAGGCAGTGAATTGTTTACCAGCAAACTTGTAATATCTGCCAATACTCAACCATCTTCATCGAGAAATTCCTCACCCAATTTCGTTAATCCACTTATTCCGCCAATTGTTAGATTAACTCAAATTTCTGTTGAAGAAGAGGAGGGCAAATATGTTCCCGGTCGACTGAGTGATCCTAGAATCTATGAAAACGTTAGGTTATATTTGGCCAAGATAATCATGTTTGTATTGATGGGAAGACCAAAACTCGCACAAAAGCCTTAATTCATCAACAAGGTTTGCCAACAGGGCCTAATTCAGGGCCTCCTCTTCTTCAACAGAAATTTCGTTAATCCACTTATTCCGCCAATTGTTAGATTAACTCAAATTTCTGTTGAAGAAGAGGAGGGCAAATATGTTCTCGGTCGACTGAGTGATCCTAGAATCTATGAAAACGTTAGGTTATATTTGGCCAAGATAATCATGTTTGTATTGATGGGAAGACCAAAACTCGCATAAAAGCCTTAATTCATCAACAAGGTTTGCCAACAGGGCCTAACGACTTAAAAAAATTATTTATCAGGTATCACGAAGGCCTTGGAATATCGCAAAAAGAGTTGATGGTAGATTTTGCAACATACCGCATCCACGTTGCAAGTAATAGAGTAAACCATCTTCAAAGATCGCGGGAAAACCATAATAGACTTTATCGTTCTGAATCTCTCTGCACTCCTTTATCAATTTTATTTAAACTTTCACATTCTCAAGAAATCTTTCCTGATCGATCGAAAATCGTTTATTAGACTAGTTCATAAAAAATATTCTAAGAATGATATAAAAAACTATCGCCCAATTGCAAAACTTTCAAGTATTCCGAACCTATTTGAATTAATAGTATTTGACTCTATTTATGATCATTGTTCAAACTTGCTGTCCCCTAACCAGCATGGTTTTATGGTTTATGGTTTTATGGTGCTCATCATTATTTAGATTAATTTCAAATTTCAGGCATAATCATAAGTTAGTCTATAATTAATTGCGTAATAACCCTTTTATACTAGTATTTGATAATACCTAGTATTTGATTATGCCTAAAATTTGAAATTAATCTAAATAATGATTTATAAAATAAAATAAAAAAATAAAAAAATTGTAGACCAGATAACACCATTAAGAAATTATTATTGTACACAAAATTAACATATTAAAGGTTCAAATCAAATAAGTATAAGTGAACATTTTAATTCCGAAATATCAATACTTGCACAATAAAAATAAGTGATTAGTTCGACTTTTAATAAAATAAATCAAATTAAATCAATTTTATATAATATTTTTTATATATAATTTTTTAATTTTATTTAGTTTTATTTAGTTATTTCTTTGGATTTTTTATTCATGCTTTAATATTACAGCCTCATTACAAAATGTATTATTGATATTGATTTTGATAACTCAATAACGTTTGGTATCTCATTTAAATACTCTATAATTTTTTTTATTGGTGTATGAAACAATTCATTTACTGGTCTGTTCGGTAATTGTTCAATTTCTGGTATTTTTAACCAAGAGGTGTTTTTTAAAAAAAATTTCATTCTGAATAATGTAACTGCAACAGGTGATATTTTTAATTACACATCACATAACCAAGGTAGCATATTTTTCTGTTTCATGGTTATAGTTTTTATATTATTTAACTACTAATCATAAGCTTTCAGGTTCGAATTCTATTCAGAATAATATGTAGGTATTGTTCTGTGTCGAAAGTAATTATACTAATATGACAGGTTTCGGTTTAAGTAATTAAGTAATTAATTAAGATAAATAAAATTTAAGTAATTATACTAATTATACTAATGTAACAGGTTTCGAGGTTATAGTAACTTAAATAAAAAGAAATTATGTTATTTGAGAAATCAAATACTTCCTGATAATAGTAGTAGTTTTTCGACACATTGAATTACTGACAATAACATAAAACAAAAAATTATGATATATTCGCAACCTTCAAAGAATTTCAACATTTGTGATTTTACCTATACACATGTATTTTGAATAAATATCGATCAGTTAACATTTAAAATGATTATAATTTTGTCATCAGCTACCATATAAATCCAATATCTCAACCCCGTGTAATACCAACGAGTATACATTGCCTTTTAAGGTGGGTTTTAAGCTTCTAAACATTTAAGTGTGAAAATTTTTTGTTGGCTCTAAAGAGGTAAAATAGTTTATTGAATTTTTAAATAAGAAAAAAGTAAATCGCTGCAAAAAATTTCCTAAATTTTTATTTAAGAAATTTATTTTATATATAAAAAAATATTGTTATAAAATCATCTGTTGAAAAAAATTATTTTATTTACTTAAAAAAATGTTAAAAAAAAGTTTTGTTGGTATAAAGAAACTTCTGATATTTTAAAAATATACTTCATCAAAGTATATAATATCCCAAACTAGTGTGAAAAATATCCCAATGTCAGTTATAATACATCCCTGGCAAATGATAAAATAAAATCATTTCATGTCATTTTTAGATTCTACAAAATATTATCACACTTAAGAAGTTTACCGGCTAAAATCGACCTTAAGATGAAAGCTCAAGTTTGTTTTGTGTTTATTATTATTTATAATAATTTCACTTATATACACATTTTTCTACATTTAATTTTACATAATTTAGATTTTATACAATCTACTCAATTGAAATATATTTTATTTATTTCTTTAATTTATGAATATTTGGTTTTAATATTATAATTTTGAGAGAAAAAGGACCATATGTATATATATAAATCTCGCCATATAATTTTTATTGTGGTTTTGAAATATTGTTAAACAATCACTGTAAATCTGCTAGGTTGTACAGGTATTAAAGTAGTGTCGTCTTTATATCTATAATGCTACTATATGTAAACACCATTAATCTAAATGCCACAGTTCTTATAATTAAATTGAAAATTACTAATTATAACAACTCAAAATGTATGTAAATAATAAGGATAATGAAAAAATTTCATTATCTAAGATCAATGTTTTAAATGTAATAGTTCAAACCTAGAATTTTTGCGTTAGAAGTTAGAATAACCACTATAAATATCATTTCGATTTGTGGTTTAACAAAGTATAGTTGTCCAAAAACAATAGATTGACATATGTATAATTTTTATAAACTTGAACCTATAAACTCATTCAATTTTAATGTGCTGAACTTGGTTATTACACATTCATTATTTATAGTACTATTTGTCAGTAATTGTAACTCTGTAATTATAACACTCTTTTGTGGTAGCCTTAAAAGTATAGCCTTTTTTATAATTTAATTTACTATGTATATACATTCCACTCTAATGCTAAATTCATTTTAATAATAGTACTTTACCATGAAGTTTAAATTTTTTCCTTTTTTAAATAAATTAGTGAATATCATTATAATTCATAGAAATATCATAGAAATTCTCTAAATTGTTAATATCACAATAAAATGAAAGTTAGTAGGTCTACCATGTAAGTGAGGTCTACTTGTAGGTTTCAATTACGTATATAAATTATATTTTGTATATAAAATTAAACTTATTTTAAAATTATTTAAAATTGAATTAAAAATAATTATAATAATATTAAAATGTCCTTGAGCTGAAATTAATGTATGTATAAAACAAAGTTAATTAACTTTGTTTTGTTTATTTATTTTTTTTTTTGTATAAAAAATTTAATTTAAAGGTGTAAATAATTTTTATATTTAATTTAAAAAATATTTTCCTTCATTATATGTACATGTACATATATATACATCAGTAATCATTTATTCTCAGTTCATATTCTTTACTTCATAAATATAATAGTGATGGTGTTCTATTAAAGGATTTTAACATTTTTTTTTTTTTGATTTTTTTTTGTTTTTTGTTTTTCTTTTTCTACTATTCACTATAGAGAATAATTTATGCATTTTAACACAGTAAACCAATTTAATACAAAAGGAAGTCCTGTCTTTTTCAATCCATTCATTCCTTCGTCCTTGTTTTTGTTTGGATGCATTTGTTTTTTTACTTTTATTTTTTTTTTTTATTGCATAGATTTTAGAAAAATGGCATTTTTTTTTTTGTAATTTTTGAATGAAGACTTTTATGTCAAGTAGCAAAAATGAATAGAAAGCAAAAAAAAAGAAAAGAAAAATATTATAAGAGGCATTCATTCACCTTAAAATCCGGAGAATTTAAAGATAAATTTTTTAATATACACATATCGTAT
This sequence comes from Argyra leucocephala, assembly GCA_963942445.1. Lineage (NCBI taxonomy): Eukaryota > Metazoa > Arthropoda > Insecta > Diptera > Dolichopodidae > Argyra > Argyra leucocephala. Next base: position 107,584,678 of record OZ012681.1, read on the forward strand.
TTACATACATATTTACATATTTACATAATTTAAAGTATATTTTTGTGTAGGAATTTGCATGGGCGGATTTCTATGAACAAATAAAAATTTTGTTGTTTAAATAAAAGGATATGTGTAGTGATAAAAGGATAGTAGAAATATGTGAACCAATTACTTGTAGAATTTCACATGTTTGTAAGTGTTGCTTTTAAATATTGAAAGTTACCATGACAAGGTATATATATATAGTAAAATATTTATTTAAAAATCTGATGAAGAGTTAGTTAGAGATTTGCTGATATTTTGTTTCTTCTAAAGCAATTTCATTAATCGGCTCTGGCTTTCGAATGTTCTTAATATTTAAATTTGTACTTCACATAACTGATTTTTAGTATTTTACGAAATTCGCTGTGCAATGTGCGAATGTTATTGAAATAAATCTTAACATTTTAATTTTAGTTATTTTGGTATAACACGATCTGTTCTCGTTGTCATTTCTATAGGATTATTATTGTCCACAAAGAATTCTATTTTGAAAACAAATGATAATATGCTGATCATACATGACACTGCATTGAAATCCATCATAGGTAGTTTCTTTATACAAATATATACCTACCATTTGTATAAAGAAACTACCTGTTGTGTACTTCATCACTTTGAAACATAAGCTATAGTTTAGTAAGAAAGTCAAATATACTTACCATAGTTGATATTTTTCATACTTCTTATTACTATGACAAGCTTGAATTAAGTTTATACAGGAATGGTTCAGAAGTATTAAATCATATAGAGACATGGAGGATTCAAAATTGGAGAGATCGAAACAAACAAAACATTTGATGGCTTATCATAAAATGAATAAATGTGCCTATTACAGGTATCACTTTTTTTGTCGGATCCGAGTAATTTCAGGTGACAACACTAATTACTATTACAACTGTCACGCGCCGACTAAAAAATCCGACTCAATTGTCACTTGCAATTTATATGTGACAGGATTCCGTTTGTCTGTAATGATGTAATTTTTTGTGTCTATATAAATTTAAATAATAGATTGTGAAAAGAAAGGGTATGTAAGTATTTACGAATTTATTGAAACAATTTATATATATAATATATATTTGAATTTGAATTTATATTATATAATATTATTATTGTCTTGCTTTAAATAGAAAGTTAAGGATTTATGAAATAAAAACAAATTTTAATTTATTTCGAATTTTTAAATTTTCCCTTCAAATCCTCAAACAAACCAATAAAAGCGTCTTTATTTAATCGGAAATATTTAACGAAGCTAAAAACAAATCGTTTTGTTATATTTCACATATTTGTACATTAATTATTTTACAAATTGTTTTACTTACTTTTCATTATCAATTTCCAACGGATTTGAACAATTTCTAAGAGCCTTTCTCTTTATACTTAGATTCTCTGTTTCTTCTTCTGAATCACTATCACTAAAATATTGGTCCACATTTGTAAATAAAAACATTTTTATTTTTTAAATATTAAAAACTTTAAAAAATTTATAAAAAAACACATCAACCAATTTAGTATTCTTATAAAAATATTTTTTTCTCAAATGTTAAATGAGTTTTTCTGCCAAAGTACATTAAAAATACGTTCAGAAATTTGTTGTTGTCGGATGAGATTTGTAATACGAAAATAAATTTCATTCGGGTGACTGGTAAAAATTACTGGAAAAGTGGTGTGACACCTGTAATAAGCACAAAAATAAATAGTTTTTAACCTTTTAGGAGTTATGAGGTTCTTAAGATTCAAAGTACTTTGGTTTACTTTGGTTTATCATCGAAATAAAAATGTATAAAATTAAAAAAAAAATTAAATAAGGGCCCCTTCGCGTATTCCGATTTTCGTAAAACGAATTTCGTGTTCGAAAGATTGTTACTATGTAATACGAAATTCGAGTTAAAATAAGTTTGACAACTCGAAAATCGTATATACGAATCCGAATGCAAATTTTCGTACCATATTTTTTAACATATTTTATCCGAATGGTTTTTTGTTATTGAATGGAGGTAAAACTTTGTTTGTTTTAAAATTAAGTGAGTTATTTAAAAATATAATTGTACTTAATATTATAAATACTTAATACATTTATATTTAATTTAGTATTTAAAAAAAATGATATTATTTCATATTTGTTTGATACATTAGGTTTAAACAAAAAACAACACCATCTCTCAATTTAAAATATATATGGAGTTTCAAAACGAAGTACAAATACAATAAAATTGATATAATTTGAATTAAAAAATAAAAAATAATACTTTTCAAAATAATAAACACACATTTAAAGTATACAAAAACATTACTGACAATTAGAAATTCGGAAACTTACGTTACCGACTTAAATGACGTTTATTTCCTTTCGAATTTGATACGCGGTACCAATTAATTTTACATTCGAATCGCAAATTCGGATAATCGTTCGAATCCGAATTTCATACACGATAGGGGACAAAATTTCTTGAAGTTGACTTTCCTGGATACTTTTACATTGTTAATCATTTACTGCGTATACATGATAGCTTGAGTACTTGACTTGAATTCTTCTTGAAATTTCAAGCTGTGTATTTGATTAATCATCTTGAGTGGCTGTCAGCTTGAAAATAGCCTGAGTTTGACATATGTATTTTTGGTGACATAAATTTTGACGTCTATGATATGTTTTTCAAATTCATTATAAACCAAAACTTCTTAAATTTTTGACATTAAATGTCAAATCAGGCTTTTATGCTGCGTATTTGTTTAAAATTTTCAAGTCAAGTAAGTAAATTTTTTCCATTGAGATTGAAAAAAGCTGATTTCAAGAAATTAGTGTACACATGATGTTGAAGTATATAGATAAGGAGTTGTATTATAGTTTTAGTGCTTTATATTTGTAATATTTTAATTTTAGATTACGGTTTAATTTAATATGTAATAGCGGATATACAGGGTGGTCCCGTTTAGACCAAAAATATTTTAAGGAGTGGTTTCATGGAGTATTTTAAGAAAAAAAATTTTCTAGACGAGGAGTTTTATTTAAATTTAACTTGGGCTACAGAGGGTTAAAGAAAATCGGATTAGAAAAATTATGTCTAAGCAATATCCACTACAGATCCGAAAGATCCGAAGGAAACTAGAGCAACATCATCTTCATAATTTTTTTGTTTTAAATTAATACATCTAATTAACGGTATGTGTTTGATGAGTATCAGACTTATCGTTTTTGAATAATAGCTGTACAAACTTTTAATTTTGCTTTTAAGAACTGAGAATTTTGTAAAAAACGTTGATTATCTCGAAAAAAAATTCGCTGAGATTCAACAACCATGAAATAGTTTACAATACAGCAAAACATTTTATTCACTACCATCCTGAAACATTTAATTCACCACCATCTGGATATAAAGAAATCACAGCACGTTAATCAATTTAAGAAGAGGAGTGAAGTGAATACTTCTATAGTCAAATTTTTGTTATAATAGTTCAAATAGTTAAAATTTAAAAATCTATGTAGTTCTTTAACCATTCGCTAACACTTCTTGATTTTTTTTACACTCGTGACAATAACTTAGGTTGAATCACCTTTTCGTGCTTAATTAAGTACGGTACTGCAATTTTACACTACAATTAATATCTACAATATTTCGAGTATTTATTTAACAAATTACTGGCTTATCTACTCATTAAATGTGGAAAACGTATGGATAAATCAAATTGCAAGTTAAAATGCGAGTCGTAAAAAGCATACTGGCCTTATTGTTTATGGCGGTACTGCACAGCGCACTAAATAACTTCGGATATTGTAAATTCTTATTTTACTACATTCTTCGTCTCAAATTCTTTTCCATATTACATTTGATACCTATAAACACGATTTTTTTTTTAAATTATCTAAATTTATCTAATATCCTTCTTAGAAATTTAATTTTTCATTCCAGAAGGTTCAAGATCATATTTATATTAAAATTATGTATTAAATATTTACTAAAAACCTTTTGTATTCGATTACTGTCTGAATTAAGCTGGAAAAATATAAGTAAAAAAATTTTATGAAAAGAAAAATGTATTGAAATTAATTTAAGATTATAAATTTAAAGATTAGAGAAAATGTCCTTGAAAACCATTTTCTAAAATTTTCAATTTAATTTATTCTTTTCCTATCCTTAATTTTATTTCTATTTACTGTCCCTGTTTTTTATTATTTTTTTATTATCAATTACTTGGGGTACAACAGTATGCATAAAAGATAGAAAAAGCTTTTCTTAGGTTATATATATATATATATATGTGTATATATATATATATATATCTGCACATATATAAATAAAAATATTTATTTATTATTTTCTTTTTCTATTTTTATAAAAAATGAAAACTAAAAAAACTAATAGCAAGTTGAAGGCTCTGTGAAGTGCATAAGATTTTAGTTTTTTTTTAATGTATGTATATATATATATATATAATATTTATATTTACAAAATATGTTTTGATCCTTTTTGTGTTTTTTATTATATACCCAGAATATATATTCATATTTGTTTGTTTAAAGTGAAAAATTAGCATAACTTAAAGGCATAATAAAAAGTGTGAACATACGGTCTTTGGACTTTTAAATAATATAGTATGTAAATGTGTATAAGAGAAGACGATCATATTTGCTTTTGAATGCAAATATACACGAGTACGTATACAAAAGCAAAAAAAAAAATTATATATGAAATTTCAAGACTTTTGGTGAATATGTCATATTCTTTTAAAATAAAACTTTTAAATAATATATTTTAGGAAAATTAACATAAAAAAATTGTTTGTTATCTTCTCCGAAGAGTATATATTTTTATCCATTCATGACTTAGCGCCACCAGAAGAATTAAAACTTAATTATCTACTTAAGCAGTTCACCTTTCATTTTTAATTAAAAGTTTTTCAACTAAGGTCTTTGAGAAATTTTTAAAAAACTTTATGATATTTGACTACACAAATTAAAGGTCTCTCCGGGCATGGATATTTTAATGAAAGTTTTTGAATTTTTTGTTTTGTGAAATAAAAAAAGACCTACTATTATGGTTCTTATATATTTTGAATACGATAATATATTGGAGAAAGTGATTAAATTAGTAGAACATTATAGTAAATATGAGAAATACTTCTCATTACTATTGAGGCTTTCGACTCAATAAAAAAAGGTTGAAGTTATTTTGCATACAACCGCTCTTAATCTATATAGCTGGGAATCCTGGACTATGACAATTAGTGATGAAAATGAATTAAAAGTATTCGAAAGCATAACACTGAAAAAAAAATTTTTATCCTAAAATAAATTACGATGGTGAATACTGAATAAAATAAAACTAGAGGAGCTAGTTGGACACTAATTGATGGAAGCACTAATTGATGCACAAAGACAAAAATGGGTAGGACATGTAATGAGATTATTGGCCTTCGTAACACCAAAGATACGGCAGGAAATTTTGTTTCACCAATCGTCTGACATCATTAGCCATACTGGAAATTAAATTATGTGGCGAATATATAAATATTAAATATAACAATAATTCACAATAGTAATCTTATAAATTGTAAAAATAGTATTCACAATAGTAATCATATAAATTGTAATAATATTAATATAGCAATTACATAACTCTTGTAGTCTTCACATTCAAATTCTCAGTAAGCAATGACCCATTAGTATATTTAATAATATTAGTATGTAGAAATAAGTTTTAGTTAGTAAATAGTGAATAGTAAAATTACTCTTTAAGCAACATTATAATAAAGAGCTTTAAAGTAGAAAATAATTGGTGTATTATTAATAAATATGCCAAAAGACGCAGTACCATACAGTACTAGAGCGAGAGGTGGACTAAGATCAAAATGGCTTGGCAAAATCGCGGGTAACTGTCGAGTTAATGGATGAAGGCAGTTGTGCGACATAGAGCAGAAGAGAGGAAAAGTCATAAATGAGGTTAAGGCTCACCTAGAGCTATAAAACAAACAGATGATGATGATGATCATGAAAATGTTGATATCTACATGAATTTATACTCCAAATCGCCAAGAGAAGTACAATAAAGATGAATATTTATTATAAGAATTAGACAGGAAAACAATAAAATGTTGTTTAGGTGATATAAAGTATCAATTTGTATGTTAATTAACTGTACTCAAAGATGAAATACTACAGCTTTAAAATTGAATTTTCTTAAAAAAAAAAAATTAATACCAAATGGGACAGTTGCCAATACCTTTTGCAGTTTGAAACTTTTTTCAAATTTAAAACTAATCGTTTAAATCAGGTAATCAGAGAAAGAGTATGTATAACTGTCAAAAACTGTCAAAACATTGACATTGTTTGTCACAGGATGCGGGTCTATTCATCAAATCCCTCTTAAAGATTGATAAGTCCAACACAGACAGATTTAAATTTAGCTTACAAGAAGAGGAATAAAATAGAAAAGAAGTAGCCTCTTCTCCCCTTCCATTTAAATGCAATGTCATAGGTAGCAAAAGATAATATAAATATTTCTTGATTCTGTGGATTAAGGCCAATGACATAGGCCTGCAATTTCAAACAAACAAACAGTGAAGTACAATAGATGTGAAAACGTCATGCTTACACAAAACACTTAAACACAAACTGAATGAGTACGAATATTGACTAAACCCCCGTTAAAAAACTCCTTTTTGAGTGGGGGTCTGAAAGCTATTCTCTGTAAGTAATAGATTTGATTTAAAAAACATTTCAGAAAGATCTGTGCTGGAATATGCCATAGGTTTATTATATGTAGAGATCATCTGTATTCATTTATAATTTTTGCTTTTTATTAATTTTATTATAAATTTATTAATTTAGTTCAGAAATATCGATTAAAATATGTTCAGGCTGATGGTTTGATTGAAGAATATTTTCAGAAGATTATAAAATTAAATTTATAAAGATCTATTGTATACCTGTAGACCTGTATTCAATTTTGATTATTACTTATTTTCCTATAAATGGTCTATTTAGATTATAGAGTGGTGAAAAAAAATATGTTCATGATTGAAGAAATTTTAGAAGGATATAAAATTGAATGTATTATGAAACTATTGTATACACCCCTGTATTCAAATTTGATTTTTGCTTTTTTTTTTTTAAAATTAAATAAAATCTATTTATTTAGTTCGGTTGTAATGGAAGATGTGAATAATATAATAAATTTATTCTATATATATAATTTTGTTGACATAATATAATAATTAAAAACTTAACAATAGAATTTTTCTATCTATATTTCGAATACATATATATATATGTATATATATATATTTGTGTAATTACTATAATTTATTGTATTTTAAAATTTCTATTCTTTGTAAGCAATTTTATATACTGGTAAATTTCGCGTATATTTACGTCCATTTAAATGCTTATTAACACGTACGTACTCGTGTATAGCACTTCGTTTTCGTATTCTTTTCTTTTGTACTTCTGAATTACAATTTTGTATCAAATATACAAATCTAACGGTTACTAAATGAACAATATATGTATGTATGTATTTAAAAAGGATTAAAGGAATATCATACATTTTTTTCATATTATATATAAATATAAATCCACACATATATATTTTTTGAATAGAAGAATAATAACGAATCCGAAAGAAATGTCTATTATTCGCCTTACAGGAAAATTGTTTTTCTTCTGTTTTTCTTTTTTGCAACAACCGGTTCTAAATCCATATATAAATATTATACATGCATATATCGTATAAGCTTCCTTTCTATTTTGTATTTATGTATTTTTTTTTATGTGTGCATGCATATGTACATGCATAAATAAAATGTATTAACGTAAATATGACGGTGCATTTACTAGAGCTAAAGTAAATATAACGGTATACCAAAAGGCTGATAGGCACTCATAAAATATAGAGTTTATTTGAAAGCCGGCAGAAAAATGCATGTTTATTTATTCTTTTGATATAGTAATACAATGTATATGATATATATATATATATATATATATATATATATGTGTATTATATTTATGTACTTATATGCACTTAAGTTGGTTAATATTCTTAACAAAAGGATTAACTTCATTCATTCATTGTGTAGGTAAACTAGTTTTAAAAATTGAAAAGATAGAAAAAAAAATGCAAAATTCCTAAAAAATAATTTTGTTTTTTTTTTTTTTTAAATGCAGTAATGAAGTAAATTGAAGGAATTTTAAATGTATATTTTCCTACATAGTTTTTTTTTTACTCTAGGGAAATTTTCAAGAATTTTCTTTGTATACTAGTACATAATATAATGGATAAAGAAAATGTTATATAGATAAATTTATTTTAATAATTTAATATAATTTTGAAAGTTATCCAATTTAGAAAATTAAGGAAGTATTATATCTTATATGTGTATGGATTTGTGTACATATTTTACTTGTATCGTATGTATATATGTTATTATTATTTAGTTAAAAAATACAGGATGTATAAGTCCTTTTGTTATCTGATGTTGATGTATGTTTTTTCAGAAGATTATTTTTTATTTTAAATTTATAACCTTGAATCAATTTTATATACTCAAAATTTATGAATTTTCGTTTTATTATGCCATATTGATTTATGATAATTTAACCCTTGTTGCCTTAATATACAAATTTTGTTTTTATCATAAACATGAATATCAAAATTGATTGAAAAATTATTTAATACACATCTCTCTGTCGAATCTCTCTTATTATACAAAATTATTTTGATAATTTAACCCTTATTGAGGGCATGGGGACTTATTATACAAATTTTGTTTTTATCATAAACATGAATATCAAAATTTAATTGGAAATTAATTTAATACATATCTCTTCTTCGAATCTCTCTTATTATACCAAATTTATTTTTGATAATTCAACCCTTGCTTAGGTCATAGGGGCTTGTTATACAAATTTAGTATATTATCATAAACATGAATATCAAAATTAATTAAAAATTAATTTAATATCTCTGCGTAGCCGATTTGGTAGGATTGTACTATCTAACGAAGTGGCAAGCACGGGTTCAAATTCTCTATAGGACATCAAATTAGCCTATTCTAGTAGACATAGGACACAAGTAACATTAGAATAGCTTGTAGAAGTAAACTAATCAATTAGACTATACTAAAGTAGTAAAACAGTAGACTATAATCAGCTAATAGACAAAAAATAATTGAGGGTATAATTTGATAACAATTTAAATAATATGGCGCTTTACGATATTTAAGAAGGCTAAGGTTCTAGTTAATCAGTAAATAAATACCTCGAAAATACCATAGATGTAAAACATGTTGTAATGCACGAAAACGTATTTCTATTTAAGTTACTGGCAAGAATATTAATCCAAAAAAAATACTTTGTACAAATAATGATTTTTTTTTGTTTTTTTTTTTTTTTTTACACTCTACAGTAACTTAGGGAGAATCACTTTTTCGTGCTCAATTAAGTACGGTACTGCAATTTTACACTACAATCTACAATATTTCAAGTATTTTTTATTTAACAAATTACTGGCTTATCAACTCATTAAATGTGGAAAACTACTGCTATTGTCAGGAACTAAACCTTCTTAAATAGAATAGTTTCATTTTTATTTAATTTGTTACCAGATTATACTCTCAATTATTTTTCGCCATTTATTATCCCAATGACAAAGGGTACTGGACCAGGTCGAAAAATCCATAAAGCATTTTTTTTTTTTTTGCTTAATCGGGAATCGAAGCTGGGACCTTTCGGTTGAAATCTGTACCTACTGGGCCACCCAGCGTGTAATTGAAAATTGAAGCACAAAATCTCAGCTCAGAACAACAATGTCTGAGTTGTGCAAAATGCTATACTCTCAGCCAAAGCATTCGCAGCACACCTTAAATAACTATGTAAACCATTTCCTTCCGAAAGCACAAACGTAGATACAGAAATATACAACTTCATCAGAACTCCACTTCAAATGGACCTACCAATTAAAAATTTTACAATGGCAGAAATAACCAAAATGATTAGAAATAACACTAAAACAAAAAAAGCCCCAGGTTATGATGTAATTAGTGGTAGAATATTGAAAGAACTGCTGGAATTAGGTTACAAAATACGTACATTATAAATGCTCTTCTAAGATCTGGTTACTTTCCAGTATAGTGGAAAATTGCTGAAGCAATTATTATACCAAAACCAGGCAAGCCGATTGAAAAAATTACATTCTACAAACCGATTATCCTACTACCGTGCCTATCTTAACTATTTGAAAGGCTATTCTTGGAAAAACTAAAACCGATTTTGGAAAAAAGAACAAAATAGTTCCAGAGCATCAATTCGGCTTCAGAAAGACTAAAAAATGGGTACATAATTACAAAGAAAAAATTTAACATGCAACTATTGAGCAAATACACCTCAGAATAGCAGATGTAATCAAATTAAGCCTAGACCAAAATAAATATTGTTCAGCGGTTTTTTTTTTGGTTAATTTAAAGAATTTCTTCCACTTCGCAGTAATAAATAATATGTAGTTATTTATTACTGCGGTCATACCTCGTACCGAAAGTCTCTTTTTACTGAAGCATCAAGGTGTTTATACGCATACACCAATGAAATTGTGTTAGCCGTATCACAGGATAGCTCCTGTTTTATACCTCATCTATACTGCTGACTTACTAACAACAGATGAGACAACCACCGCCACTTTCGCTGATGATACGGCCATATTGGCACCCCATAGTAATCCAGTACATGCTACACAGATAATGCAACACAGCATAAATAAAACTTTAGCCATTGCTGAAGAAGCGAAAAATCAGAGTGAATTGAGCAAAATCAACTCATGTAAAATTTAAATTGAAGAGAAAAACTTTTAGTCCGATATAGTAGTGCTAAATAGCGAAGTAGACCCACGAAAAGAAACCGTAAAGTACCTGAGCATGCATTTGGATAGAAGAATAACATTGAAAATCCATATACAAAGCAAAAGAAAACAATTAGGATTGAAATTAAATAAAATGTATTGGATGATTAGCCGCAACTCACCAATGTCACTGAAAAACAAGTTTCTAATTTATAAAGCTATTTTAAAGCCGATATGGACCAATATGAACCACAGAATCCAACTGTGGACAGTAGTCTATCAGAGTAACCTTCAAGTAGCCTATCATCAGTAACCTTCAATTCTAATATTGAAATATTACAGCGATTCCAATCAAAAGTATTAAGACTAATAGCACACGCACTATAGTTCGTAAATAATGATATTTTACATCAAGACCTTTAGAGAAGAAAACCATAAAGGAGGAAACAAAAGAAAACGATAAAGGAGGAAAGTAGAAGTGCAAACTGTAAACACCAAACAAGATTAGATTCTCATCCAAATACCATAGCAAACGGGAAAAAGTCTACACGGGAAATAAAACAAAAAACAAAAAAAATATAAAATATATATATACCAGTGTTTTAGAGAATGCGTATCAGCTTTTTAAAAGAGGAAGGAGCCGTTATTTTAAAATTTAAAAAAAAAAACATTTTATTATCTAAATCGAGGATGCTCTATCGATTGGAGATCCGTTTCAACTTCCAAGAAGGACCGAAAAAGGGTTTTTTAAGCCCCAAATTCGCCGAAATCGAGATTTTAAAATGGGAAGAGAGTAAAATAATTTCATCTATGAGTTATAAAAAATAAAATAAAATTTCAACTTGGTCAACTAACCTCCTTGTTTTTCATTTTTCAAATTCAATTGAAACATTTTTTTGTGTCTATTGTCTGTTTACATACTGATAAAAATGTGTCTGGAATTGGCAACCGACATAAAGAACCCTTTGTATTTATAATATACTATATATATATATAGATTTGATATTTTCGTTGGTTTTGTATAAATAGCCATCTTATAGCGTGTAATTTTTATAACGTGTAGAATATTTTTTACCCAACATGTTATGAATATCCGGTATCAGAAAAATTAGGATATAAAAGGAGGCGAAAGGACTATGGGTAATAGAAAAAATCACAAATTTAGTTTAAATATGAGAAAATATCACCCACTATATAATTTTATTTTATTTTTAAAAATCTTATCACCCTGATGGTATAAAAGTCCTGTAAGACTTATCAGCCATGTTATGATTGTTTGAAGTAAAATATAGATCAAGTCAACACTCATCTAATAATAGTGTAATGGCAATTGAAGATGATTATGTAATAATGACGATGTTGAATATCATGAAGATGATAACCACTATTGATGATGATAATGCTGATGATGATGATGAAATAAAAAACTGAATTCTAATATTTAATATAAAATGAAATGAAAATATTTTACATATTATATTGTTGATATTTTATCCTAAATCCATTTAAAACTTTAACTTGTTTTTCTTCGTAGAAAATATGATAAAAAATGTATAGAAAAAATGGTAAAAAAGGGATCTTCTTCATAATTTAAATTCAAATTACCATATAGCTTTTCTATTGTGAATTGCTATTCGAAAAATTATATAAGTGGTTTTTTTTTTCAAAAATTACAAAACCAAATGACAAAATATCCTTATAGAAATTTTTATTTAAATTTTTTTTTTGTTAAAGGAAATCCCTATTGCCATGCCTAATTGTTTCGTGATCTTTTCTTTTTTTATCCTTAAATAGAAAAAAAATTTGTTTTAAAAAATAAATGTTTTTTTTTTTTTCTCTTGTATATTGTTATATTTTTGCATAATCATGAAAGTTAATTTAAAGCTTCAAAGTCCCTTTGTTGTAAATGGAACTTCATATATTTACAATGAATGAAAAATGAAATTTTTTTTTGTTTTGTTATGAGGGCGATTCTCAGTATGTTAAGGATTGGTTTCTACAATTTTTATTTTTTTTTTAAATTTTATTTTAATTTAATATTTGGTACAATTTAATATCACTACATAACCTCTTTAATTAGAATGAAAAAAATAATAATAACAAAAAAAAAAACTATTGTGTTAGTAAAATAAAAAGAATATTTTGAAAGGATGTTCTGTTTACAGATTTCTTTTATTTATAGTGTTGTTATTTTATTTTTATTTTGTTGTTTTTGTTTTTTTTTTACTTAAATTCAATTTCCTAAATTAAAAATCGATTTTTTACTTTTTATTTTGTGTTTTTTTTTTGTTTTTTTTTTGTATATTGTCTTTAACTAATTTTTGATATATATATTTTGATTTAGGCCTCGTTCTGGAAATATTTTAACAAGACGACTGTGTCGAAATCGACGTGGTGAGGATAATGAACTTTATCGTTCGAATAGTTTTAAATTTGAACGATTTGAAAGAAAGGAGGTGAATGAAAGTGGTGAAACACTTCATAGAAAGGTAAGTGGTATTTCATTTTTAATATAAAATTTACATATATATATATATATATATATATATACATACATACATTTATATATATATGTAATGTGTATTAATATATAATTAATGCATTAATATTTATTTTGAAATTAATGGTGATGATGTTGAATTGAGGACATACAATTAAAAGAGTGTACTCTTCAGCTTTTGATGTTTTTCATTGATTAGGGTACAGATTTGTATAACCTATAACGAGGTTGAAATATAAAAAATCATTTTTATTGTTTTAGAAATAAAATATTTTTTTTTTATTAAATGTGTAAAAAGAATTTCGAGGATGAATTTATCCCTCTTTTACATTTAACTTAACTTAAGTAAATTTGATTTGTTTTTGTGCTTTGAAGAGTGAAATAAATCTGTTATACATACATCTGTCTTTGATGTCTATTCATTATTGGATGTTTTAACACTCATCTACTTTGGATGTTGAATTAAATCATCATCATCATATGGCGTTATTTTTCTATCTTTGGCAACCGTTTCCCAATTTTCAACTTGTAACTTTCCCGCTTCATTTTCCACATTATTGGCCCATCGTTCTTATTTCTATCTATCATTATATTGAATTGTATATATCAGTGAAAGTTCTACTATATTCATTGTGGTCTATTAAGGACACCGATATTTGGCATTAATTCCTAATGTTATGCAAATATTACATTTGCTTACTATGCCAATTATTTTTCTGCATTTGATTTTACTCTGCACTGTGGTAGTAATAAATTGTGGTAGTTAGACTATATTTATCTAAAGAAAAATTGAGGTAGGTCATAATTTTTGATTCCACATATATCCAAAATATTAAATATAATATTACCAAAATATTCATATATCCAAAATATTAAATTTTTTTATGTTTTATGTTTGAAAAATCTCACATTATCATCATTGTCCTGTAACCATACCAGATGGGGCATAGGGTGGAAAAAAATCTCACGGTTTTATTTAATTTGCACACAGTATATGTATAGTTGTTTGCTTTTAAATCGAAATATTCCAAGTTCGATTGTTGATGAAAGGAAAAATGCTTTATGGGTTTTTCGGTGGGGTTCAAAAAATAATTGAAGCTGTAATTTGATAACTACTAATAGAAAATAACAATGATCTTGTATCGCGAGAATCTTTCTTTACAAACATTTCTGAAATAGCATTAATTTATTATGGTGGGTTGTTTTTAAGGTTCAAGACTCACTAAAATATTATAGACCTACTCATAATACATTTCATTAAACGCAGACGACAATCTAAAATCAACATGTCAATTGTGAACAGGTCACAAATTTTATTTATATCTAATTTAATTTTTATTCACTCTAAAATATAGTTAATATATACTGACATTATTAACTTACTAGCTTGGTAACCCACCATAAATGACGGAAGCAAAATAAATTCTAGCATTTCTTTCCTTCATTAGAGTTTTTACTTCAAGTTTAAGAAAAATATACGTATTTGCTTACTAATTTATCGTACCTTTATTTTTGTATTATAACGCTTTTAATTACCATATAAACAGAATATTTGTAGTAAGGTGCAAAATTTTCTATTCCCTAAGGGTCATTTACTCGATCATTTTAGCGACATCCTTTTTGCCAACATTGAAAATTTATCGTATAATTCAGAATTAAGTTAATCCTGTTAACATTTAATAACATTCGCTGCGTAAGCTTAGCGTCAAAGTTTATAGCAAACAAATAATATTTTATAATGAGCCACAACTTTGAACGAAAACAATTTTAAAAACAAAAATAAATAAAATTATAAATATAAAAAAACAATAATATTGTAAGTACACATAATATTTATTTTGATGAATAAAATAAAACCTCGTTTTGGAGAAAAAATTAAAATAAAAAAATTTACTGCAAATAAATAGGTATTTACAAAACTGTTCAATAAAATTTCATTTAATTTCAAAAAATTTACTATGAACAGTTCATGTTAAAATTCATACATAATTATTATTTATAACATACATTAATAAGAAGAACAACAATCAATATGTTTTAACCGATACCTATATAAATACCTACTAACTATATTAAAAAAAATCATCACTCTCTATGTCCCTACAACAAACATTTCTACACACTTGAAGAAAACAAATATACCTAAAAATTATAAATTTACAAAGATAAGAAATAATAGTACAAAATTTCATTTAATTTCTTTAAAAATGTATAGGTTGTTATTGTTTTTATATGTAAATCAGCAGAACAACTAAAATCTAACCCCATAATATATACTAAATATTATATACGATCATATATTTATATATCATATAGATATATATATATATATATATATATATATATATATATATTACAAAAAAAAAACAATAAGCAAAAAAATAAAAATAAATAACAATTTTAGCTCATCATCGCATCACATTTCTGGCTAGAGTATATGTATATACTTATAGTACTATAGCACAGGCAATGCATACGGTAGCAAAACTATGATGCTATGATCGTTATCATAACAACAACAAAAAAAAAAAAAAAAAAAAAAATATGTAGACACATATGCATATTGTGTATAATTTTAAGTAATAAGAATAACCTTTAAGTGCATTATATTTTTTTTGTGTTAAATGCTGTTTGCCTTTTGGTTATTACACCATATTAAACTATTGATAAAATTTCTATTAGTCCTTCTTATTATAAATCAAAAAAATTGTTTGTCTTATTTATATTATTATTATAATTTTTTATTTTTCCTTATTATTTGCAAAGAAGACTAACATTAAATTAAAAAAACAATATTTCATACAGTGGTATTTTTTCCTGCAAAAGTTCAGCATGCAGAAAGGGGTTAAAAAAAGAGTACCAAAGCAACTTGTATACATATTGCAATTTGTATATGTGTTGGAGTATTCCGTCGAACTTACGAACATCCAGATAAATGCAGAATAATATACATATATAATATTAATTAAGAGATTAGATTAAATAATCTTATCAGCTACAATTTACATTTGTTTTTACATTGCCTACTTAATTATAGATTACAAAACGCTTTTACTTGGACAAAAGGAAAATTGGAGAAGAAAACCCAATGATTATTTTGATTTTAATTAAAAAAAAAAAACTTGGAATTGAAACTAAAAAAACTTAAGAAACTATAACTTAGAAAGCGAACGGTGCAAAAAGTAAAATTAGACAAGCACAGCCTACCAATGATCTATAATTAACCAGACTCCGAACTAAGTAATTACTTGAGTATTCGCACTTGTTGTTGAATTTTGTTTGCCTATTTGTAATTTTATCAGCTATCGGTAGACTTTTTGATTTCAAATGTACATCAGTCGTGCTGTGCTACCATGGAAGATTTAAGATTTCAATTTGTAATTTTTTTTTGTGGCAATTGGCACAAATTTCCCATATTGGAGATCCATATAAGTATAAACTTTGAAATATTGATTTAAAAATTAATATTTTATTTTGCTTTGATAGGGTAGATCTTATGTTTATTAAACCATAGAGAGATTTTATTAAAATTAGGTTTTTTTTTTATTTTATCATCAATAAGGAGTCCGAAAGTAAGTTTAGGATTTAGGATAATTCCTAGATATTTAATCCTGGAACTTCATTCGATAATATAGTATCATTTAGGTTAAGATTTCTGCTTGGCAAGTTGTATGATTTTCTTTTTTCCTTGAGAAGAAGCTGGCTGCCGTTTTAGAAGGGTTGATTTTAATTTTTCATTTGTAATAGTATTGGTAAAGAGTATATTGAATCCGTTTTTCAAATTTTATATAAAAATTGCAGGATTTGCATCAGTATGTAACATGAGTGTGGATGATAATGTCTGTATTAAACAAAATTGTACAGGAGAGGACTTAAAATTGATCTTTGGGATATGCCTTCAGGCAACTGGAACAACAGACTTAAAATTTCTTTTCTTAAAATTTTTCTCTGATATATTTGGTTTTTCGTACTAGTTGGTGATCAGCAGAGTGTTCAGGTCGAAAACCGAATTATTCATTGGGTAAAACTTGATTGTTTTAGACAAAGTTTTACATCCTAATTTGAGGTCCCTTTTCAAAAGTCATTCGATCGAAGATAGTAGGCTAATTGGGCGGTAACTACTAGTCTCATTTATAGGTTTTTTGGTTTTTGGAACACATATAACTGTAGCATCGTTCCATTGAATTGAATTAAATTGGATTAAATTCAAAGATAGCGATTATTTTCGCAATCAAATCACAGTTAATAAATATTAACTAGTTCTCGTATTTAAAAATTTAATCTTTTCAATGGGATTAATAAAAGCTTAAATTTTGAATTTTATTTTCTAATAACGTATTTCAGCTTAATTTTCTAACTGTTTCGCTCAACACTTTTATTTCTTTAAATGCTAATAGAACTTAATTCAAAGTAATTGGATTAGAATAAGTTAGTGTAAAAGAAAGAAAACTCTGTATTTCATATATCCTTTATATATTTTTGAATATAAAATGAACGTTAATTTGAATTCTCTTATTTCGAAATTAACAATTTAAATATTAACTAAGGTCAGGTCACTCATATTCTCTTATTTTTATTTGTTTATTTTTTTGAGATATGAAATTCTCTTAAAATATTGAAATCTATGCATTTTTATTTGATAAATGATTTAGAATTATGCGACCATTGACTAGAGATAATTAACTATTATAGGATGTAACAGTTAGTACTTACGTACCCTTTGGTTGGGATAGGGTAGATAGAAAGTAGTTGAAAGAATTAGCAGGATGAGGTTACTTATGTTTTTCTTGAATTTCTGATACACTATATGGTTTTGTTTGAATGTGGAAACACACCAAAAATGGTATGATTTCACATTCGTGAACTCCAGTCTTATAAACAAATTTTCGTAACCTGTTTTATGCCATTTAGGTATTTCTATTATGTATAGGAATGTGCATCGGCGGAACCTCTTGTTTCAAACTTTTTAAGATGAGGTTCTTTGATTTATAATCGGCACGTGGCCATACTTACGAAATAAAAACTATAAACCAGAGAAAGCGCTCATACTATATACGACAATGTCCAAGCGAAGTTAAGGATTGCTGATTAGACGAATTCCATGATTTTGAACGCACTCAAGGTAGCCTAAGACCCAAAGGGAATTGCCAGCCAAAATTAGTGAGTTGTATTCCATTTTGGATCGTCTAAATGATTAATAGATATATTAAGAAATTCCCAAGGTGAAAAGAGAGTTTTACATACACAGTATCCCAAACCATGTCCAAATTATAATCGTTCCGTGCATACCTGATGGAGTACCTATATTCCATCCATACAAAAATACAAACTTTTTGATCAACTTTTTCTTAATTCTACATTTTTGCTTTTATATTTATATCAAAAATTCATTTTAGACAGTGTTAGGCCAATATAGTTTTTTAGCTTGCTTATATTTTGTAACACTCATTTAAGTCCAACACTTTATCATTTTAAAATTTTCCTTCAAAAATAAAAGGTATAAAAATAACAATGTTTTTTTTCAATTTTAATTTTTTTTTTTCGAGGACTTTTTTTTAAATTTAACACTAGAAAAATATGTTAAAATTGTTAAAAAAATATATATATTAATGTTGATTAATTGAAAATATACAAGTTTGTGTGTAACATATTGATTTATTAAATTTTCAAACTTAGTATGAAAACACAAAAAAAATACTAACACTATGAAGTACAAAAAACAAATGTTTAGTTGTTAAATAAAACAATCAATGAGAAAGAGAAAATAAAGAGAAAAATATATTCCAATAGCAAAGAAAGTACCGAAAATATTTGCCAATGCAATGGTCACTTTTTTGTATGAATATTGAATAGTGTCTTCCGCTTCCATTGTATTTTGTATTCTAAAATGTAGTTATCTAGTTCCTTGCAAAATATAAAACTAGAATTTTTAAATTTTGTTTCAGTAAGCACTGATTTTTTTTTTCAACAAATCCTCCATTTTTTTTATAAACAAATTTTTAAATTTCAAAATGTTGCCAATTCAAAATATTTTACATTTTTAAAATTTAAATTCAAATAAAAAAATTTTTAAATTAAGTTTTTTAAAATTTTTGCTCCATTTTTTTTATAAACAAATTTTGAAATTTTAAAAACACAAAAATTTGTTCGTCGCGAATAGTTCGTCGTGTTTGTGTCTCTAAGCGCGAAATTTGGTTATTCGTCACTCGTCATTCGTCGTGATCGTGATCGATTCTGTTTTCAACATTAAAGTTATTTTTTTTTTCTTTTATTAAAAAATTGGTGATTTTATAGTCGAAATTATTTTTCAAAATGGAAAATTACATAATTAGAATGTGAAGAAAATTTTTCAAAATAAGTTGGACCTAAATAAGTGTTATATATATATATGTAAATAGGATGGATTTATTCGAGAAAATTATTTGCTTAAAAATAATTTGGGAATTTTGCTTTTTTGGAAATCCGTTATCCTAATTTTTATTTAGAAAACTGCATATGTATGTATGTATTTACTGTATATGTAATTAAATACAGTATAAATATTATGTATAGAAAATAATCGATTAGTGGGGTTATGTAATTTTTTATACAAGGTATTTTATTTTCAAAAGTTTTTCAAAATATAAAAATTATTAACACAGTAAGTAGTAGGCTAGAAAAATATTAAAATAATAAAAAAAATTAAAAGTGTTATATTTATATTGTAAAAAAATTGTGTGTACTAAGTTTTATATTTAAGAAGCTTGGATTCATTCGAGAAAATTATTTGATTAAAAAGAATTTATAAATTTTTTTTTTTTTGGAAATCAGTTGTTAATTTTATTTAGAAAATTGCATATGGGTTTGTAAATTACATATGTATTCAAAAATATTATGCGATAGAAAATAGTCGATTTAAAGGGATTAATGTATTTAATTTTTTTTTTATAATTAGGTACTTCACTTCCATTTTGATTTTTGTTTAATAAGATTATTTTTTTTTTATTGTGTATTGAAATTTAATTAGTTTGCATTATTTTCATTTTTAAAAATTTTAATGTTAAAATTAATAGACATAAATTTGTTTACAAGTATATAAAGTATAAAGTGTTTAAAAATTGTAGTTCGATATAAATTAAAACAAAATAAGCTACAAGTGCAGTGGTACGTAAGTGCGAAAGAGAAAGAAAAATGTTCTCATTCAAATTGGAATTTAATATGATCACAAGCACAAGGATATCATGTATGAGTATGACATTTAATGCAAATGAATGCCAAAAAATTTATTAAAGAATTAGATACAGTGGTCCTTTTATGCAAGGTAAGTCTTTTTTTGCGTTATAGGTACTTAATTTTGAAAACGATTATTTTTATTTGAAATTTTTAATTTTTAAATTTTATTTTATAAATTTAACTATATAAAATAAATTTTGCATAATTTATTTATTTATTCAATTCTTAATGTTAGTATACATAAGACGATTAGTCTTTATAAGAGTATTCAAATAAAAATTATTAAAAGAAAATATTAATTTAAATACCTACATACTTAACTTACAACTAAACCAGCCAAATAATTTACAGATGATAAAGCAATTAATTCAATTAGACTAAATTAAACAAACTTAAAAAGAACAAAAAAGTAAAAAAAAAAAATAAAATAAAAAGAAAAACAATAAAAATATTTAATTCAATTAAAGTAAATTCAATTCAAAGTAACTTATCAAAAACATGTAAGTAAAAACATGAGAAAGAAAGAAAAAAAAAAAAATTAAAAAAGAAAAAAATTTATATAATTTTTTATATTATTTATATAAGTTAAGTTTAAACACGTAATTTGTTTTTTAAAAACGAAGGTTCTCCGTTTATTAGAATCAAATCAAGACTGTTGTTTTTAATTAATTTTAAGTTAGAACCTTTTACTTTTACAAAGGTAATCAGACTTAATTCTAATAGGATTTTTTCTTGCTATTTATACAAATTTAAACAAAGAACAATAATTGAAATTTAGAGCACGATTACAAAATCAATAAGAATTCATTAATTGGGTTTTTTTTATAAAAAAAAAAAACAATTTCATAATTTCTGATAACATAGAAAAGTATTAAAAACATTATTACAATAACAAAACATCAGAAACATAATTTAAAATTTTGAACTCTAGATTATTATTTTACTTAAAAGAATTTAGTTGTTACAATGATGAGCAATAACATTTTTTTATAATATGTTACAAAGTGCATTGCATTGTATTTTTATAAAAGTGCATTGCTTACAATTTTATTAATCATAATTTATGATTATGATTCTTGTTTATGAATTTCGTTTATAATAAAATTTATGAAATTCATTTGTGATTACAATTTATTAGAAGTAATTAGTTTTAAGATTTATGATAAAAAAAATATTTAATAGTTAAACATTATTTAGGGTTTAAATATTACAATTTCATAATTTGGAATTTTAAGTGTTTTGTATGATTTTTTTTAATATTAACTACTTAGTTAGTTTATCCTATTGTTTGTGTTTTAATAAATTTTTTTTGTTTTGAAATTTAATATATTTTTTTATGATTTGAACTTACAAAGTAAATAAAAAATATTTTATGAAATTTAGGGTATTTAATTTTGTAATTAAAAATACATTCTTTAAGTTATTTAATTTGTAAGTAAATTATTTTAGTTTGTAAGTAGATTATTAGCCTGAGTTAATTTATATCCTTGCTAAAGTAATTGTGGAAAATAAATCCAAAGCTAAGTTAATTACTTAAAAAAAAAAACTACAAACGAATTATTTAATGGACAAAATATTGTAAAAATAATTAGATATAGGTAGGTACTTCTAATTATAATAATATTTATATAATATAAAATAGTATAATTATTTATTATAAAAATAATATTATTAAAAACACACACACACAAACAAAACTGTTAAAAATGCAGCGAACGTGATCATGATGGATGAATATGATTGCCGTATGAATATATTGAACGATTGGAGTCAATTTGATTCTGAAAAGCTGTAGCTGTTCTTTAAAAATGTTGTGTGTGATAAAGAGAGTTTGAAGCTAATTATATTTAATTGAATGTGTGTTTCTACAAAATTTTGCAAATAATTATTTTAACCCGGTTGTCGGTACTGTCAAGGTCCATTACTGGGACTCTAACAGATGTCCAATATATATTCAAAATAGATTGTTTGTATAAAATTTCAAGAAAATATCTAATTATTCCTGTGTACGACTAGCTATCCATTGCAAATAATATGAACAATATTCTAAATGTATACTACTAACAAAACTTTCACTTTACAAACTTATCTCTGATATAGATAAAAATCTCTTATATAGATAAATTTTAATAGAAATATAAAATTGAAAAAAAGAGAAAGTGATGAAGAAAAAATATAAGGCATGTAAAATCAAATGTAAATATGAATTTCTCTTTAATTTTATTTATTTGAAGTAAAATTTTTCCTATCAATTCAATTCATTTATTTCCTTCAATAAACTTACATGTACATGATATACATATCTATATAGGTATATAATAAATTTTCTATCAATTCAATTCAATATTCAATTAATTTATTTCCTTCAATAAACTTTTATTTTCATTCTTTTTTACAGAGTTTAGAGACTAGAGTTATTCTCTTTATTTGAACCATTTTAAATTTTCAAATAAAAACAGAAATTAGCTAATTCAAATGGCTATACATATGCATATATATATATATAATTTCTGGTGTCTTTTTGATATTAACATTTTTAAGATTAAGAATTTATTAAATTGTATTGGAAAAACCGGATAGTAAAAATTTTATCCAAATAAAATTTCATATCAATAAATTCAAAATTCATAATAAATATTTAGTTTGGACACAATCCATTTAGCTTTACAGTTTTAGATTTGGATAACGGTAGATGTCACTGAAATAGCTAAAAATATATTTTGTACTAAAAAGAGAAATTCTCATTAGATATTAACGGATATTAAAAACAGGTAAATTTTGTAAAATTATTTATTTCTCTTATATCAGTATAAATGAAAATGATAGTAAAACGGTAAAACTCTTTATTAATTTAACTTAAGAGAAAATAATAATGCTAATTGAAATTTTTTTTTCAGGATAATTT
The DNA here is from genome assembly GCA_963942445.1 of Argyra leucocephala. Lineage (NCBI taxonomy): Eukaryota > Metazoa > Arthropoda > Insecta > Diptera > Dolichopodidae > Argyra > Argyra leucocephala. Next base: position 107,608,148 of record OZ012681.1, read on the forward strand.
ATATATCCTTGCTAAAGTAATTAATTTTATTTATTTTAATTTTCTTATACAATATTAATTTATATTATTGTTGTGAAACATATCATACAAAGAAAAAAAAAATTGAAGGTGTACATATATAATACAGGTATAAATTGAGTATATTTATATAAATATCCTTTTGGTATAAATTTCAATTTAAAGTGATTGATTGCAGAAAGAAAGAAAGCATTTCTTTTGTGATTTTATTGTATCATTTAAATTTAATATTATTTTTTTTTATTTGTTTTTATTATTATTTTTGTTATTATTTTGATAATATATTTTTAGTTATATTAAGACTTCAAAAATATTTAATAATATTAATTTTATATTCTTTTGATGTTTACAATTATGAAAATTATGATAAAAAGGATATTTTTGCTATATTTATAAAAGAAAAAAAATAATTTTAAAATTTAATATTGTTTTTGGTCTTCATTTTTATGAAAATTAATTAATAATATTAAAATTGATGCTGAAAAACATAATCCTTAATATGTTTTGTTCTTGTTATGTTCTTGTTTTGGTTTTTATTCTGTTCTATAAATGGTTTTTGAACTCCAACCAACAAGTCATGGACAACACAATTATATGCATAATATCAGACAATGAATATATATATATATATATATATATATATATATATATATATATATATATATATATATATATATATATATATATATATATATTTTTTAAATAGGATATTATTAGTATAATAAGATAATCGTTATAAACAGGTGTATTAAATGGATGCATATAATATAATTTTTATTTTTATTATTTACTTCATTATCCTGTTATAATTTTTTTTGTTTTAGTTGGTAATGTCCTGGAAAATGAACATTATAATTTTGAATAAATTCTATGATGTACTTTCAAAGGTCGTAAGTTTTTTTTTTCTTTTATTGTGGTTGTTTTTGATGTTGTACATTTTTAAAATATTCTAAAAAGTCAGAGGGTTTTTGAAGTTCTTTAGTGTTTTTACAACAAAAAAAAAAAACAAAAAAAGAAACTAAAGAACCAAAAAGGTTTCATTGTTAAAGACGGATTTAATAATGAGTCCAATAATTTGTATATGTATATTTTGGTTTTTTATGTTTATGAAATGTCTGGAAGGATGTTTACTTGTTGGTTATTTTGAAGTGGATTTCTTTTTGTAATTATTGAAAACAAGATGAATAGCTTGTAGTGTAAAAAAACGAATTTTTTTTATTAATCTATTTTGTATTATTAAAAAAAAAAATAGGTGAAAGTTTTAACAGACAGTGTTTGTGATTTCTTTTTAGTGATAGTATGAAATATATTTTATTTTTTATATTTTTTAATCGGATTTTTATTATTATTTTTAGGGATAATTTAAATTAAATAATTTAATTGTTGTCAGGTTTCCGTTCACTAATAATTTTTAATATTTGATTGCAAATATCGATATTTCGGAACCAACATACTTCCTTCATCAGTGCTTGTGACTAACTGTATATATTAATTCATTTTTTCCCTTTTTATTGAATTGAATTCTGCCCGAATTTCCAATAACACTCGACTCCGATCACCTAATATTTTCACACTTGTATTTCATAGTACCAACTATGGTATGAATGAGCCTATCAACAGAATGATGATAATAGGGAACAAATATATGAACGTGATTGACTTATCATTCTCAAAAGATGTGTCAAGGAATCGGATATACCTCTGTAATCAGAACCATTCTAACTAACCACTCTAACCATTAGGTAGTTAACTTTTGTAAATTTTTATTGTTTTTTAAAATTTTGATTCTGTTAAATTTTAATCTTATATTAAAAGAAAAAGGAATATAATTATTTTAATTTGTTTAAATTAAATGAAATAAATAAATAAATTAAATTTTTAGAGTTTTTTTATTTCTTCTTACGGAGATGGTTCTAATATGTCAGGGTCGGCTGTTAGGTTTTGACAGTTAAAAAGAAATTTGAGAGTAAACAAAAATTAGAACAAAAAAGTTAAAAAAAGATGAAAAAAAGGTGTTTAGTAGATTTTTCTGTTCGAAGTGGTTCTAAAGTGTATGACAAAAATTGTCATTGTCCAAAACTGTTGTGTCCGATTCTGTTCTAGGTCTACTGAACAAACTTAATATTTCATATAGCTGCTATAGATCATTTTATAAATAATATATCTAATATAAAAATTTACTTTGTAGATAAAAATTGTGGTGTGACTTTAAAATTTAGAAGATAAATTCATATTTCTAAAACTGTAGCGTCTAAGCAAACTTTTGAGATGTTAAAAGAAATCTAATAAATTTCTGTTTTTTAAAGATTTCAAAACACTTTAGGTACAGCTTTAGAAAAATTTGATTTCTATACCCTTTCAAACCCTGTGTGCATAATTATGCACAAAACTTTAAAGTCCGATATCTTTTAGAATGCAAAGTAAACTAAAAAAGTTTTATTGAAACACTTTGAAATGAAATAGTTGTTGAAAAAATTAGTATTATATGCATTTAATTCTGCAAATTCTTGAATGACGTTTGAAAACTAAAGGTAAGTTTTTTCTAAATTATTATTTAAATTAAATTAATTACTTGTTTCTCATAAAAAAGTGAAAAAATGTTAAATAATATGTTAAAATATGATATTTATATAAAATTAAAATTTTAAAAGTAAATGAAATGTGTATAAAAAGTAAATAAATTATGGTGTGCATAATTATGCACATTTTGTCTAAATGGTACCTATCCATTATTATAAATAGTATAATAATTATAATTTTTCGCTCCTTGTAAAGAATTGGATATAAATAACTACTATATATTATAGGCACAAATGAATAATCCAAATATAGAAAACGATATTGAAAACAATATTGGCAGAAGGTTCGGATGCTGATTTAAGCGATGATGATGATGAAAGTTCTGACATTATATTGAACAATCAAGAACCTTTTGACGAATATATTGAAGAAGAACAATTGGAAATAGCAGTAACTAAAAAAATTAAAAATCATAAAGCGGCGACGAAAAAGCTTTGAAAGTAATATTAGTACCTTTGAAAGTCCTGAAGAAACTTTTATTGGTCCATTACAAAATCCTTTATATTATTTTGAAAAGTATTTATCGAATGAAATTTTTGAAGAGATGGCTATATATAAATATGCTAGTCAAAGTTGCAACGAAAGATTCAAAGATACAGACTCTGCTGAACTGAAAACATTATTTGGGTTACATATAGCCATGGGAACCATAAAATATCCTAGAGTACGGATGTATTGGCACAACTCGTTTGGTATTGCTATTTTTCGGGAAAATATGACTAAAGATAGATTTTTTCAGCTAAGAAGTAATCTACACATAGTTAATAATTTGGAAAATAGAACATCAAGCGATCGTTTATACAAGGTTCGGCCACAATATAACTCAACTAGAAAACGATGCCTTGATGAAAACTTATCTATTGATGAGCAAATGGTACCTTTTCGAGACCAGTTAGCATTTAAACAGTACATCAAAGGGATTACATCAATTTCCTGGGGGATTAAAATATTTGTTCTTTGTAGCTCTTCTGGACAAATGTATGATTTTGTAATATATCAAGGCTCTACAACAGGTTTTAGTGAAGAAAATTTAAAAAAATATGGCTTTGCAGCTGCAGTTGTGTTGCATTTGAGTAAAAATATTACAACAAATGGGCATAAGCTTTTTTATGATAATTATTTTTCTTCATACCAACTTTTACAAATTTTGAAACAAAAAAGTATTTCTGCCGCAGGAACGATAAGAACAAATAGATTTTCAAATCCACCACTATTATCCGATAAAGAAATTAAAAAAATGGTAAAGGGGCTATTGATGAAGTTGTAAGCCTGGATTAGGACGTAGTTTTGTAAAATGGATGGACAGTCGATCAGTTACTCTAGCTTCCAATTTCGTTGGAAAAGGGAATGTAGACCATGTACAAAGATGGGATAAAAATTATAAGAAATTTGTAAGTGTTGATCGACCAGAAGTTTTAAAATTATACAATATGCAGATGGGAGGAGTCGATTTGTTAGATCAGATGATTTCAAACTATAGAATTTATATAAAATCAAAATATATATAAGACTTTATTTTTGTTGAATTAGTTGTTGTTTTTAATTTATTTTATTTTAATTTTTTTTTTTTTAATTTCGTTATGGATTTGTAAACTAATATAATTTGAATATATAAATATGAAAAGATAAAAACACTGAATATGTTTTATTTTAATTAGGAACTATTTGCAACGCTTGAGACTGAATGTGCATAATTATGCATATCCTGGAAAAGTCGGAAAATTTAGTGGAAAATCCTTCCCATCAATGTAGATGTTTTTATTAACTCTTTTTTATCAATGATCAAAAGGCAGATCATTTTTTTTCGCTTCAGGAATAAATCAGGTTTGAAAGGGTAATATAAAAATTAAAATTTAATGCACATTAACATTTTTGTGTAAAAACTGTGTAAAAACTTACCCTATTATGTTTTCAAAATGTCATCAATACTTACCATAGTTGTAATAGATCATGATGAGTTATTAAATAAAACATAATGAAAATTCTGATTAAAGATAAAAGCAAGAAATTGCAATCTTAAAAAGGCTCTAAAAATAAATCCTAACGAAATTTCCTTTTATTTTGAATTTCAAAATTATTAAAAATAATAAAATATACTCACTTTATTTTTGAAGAAATTATATCACACAAGCCAATCAGCTTACTTCCAGTGCTCTCAAAACTTTTTGAGAAATTATTGCTTAAAAGACTATCTCCTATAATAGAAAGTCGTAAGTTGATACCAGAATGCCAATTCGGATTTAGAGCCCAGAACAACACAATAGAGCAAGTACATCGAATTGTCAACACCATAAATAATGCTTTCGAAAAGAAGGAATACGTATCAGCTGCCTTTATAGACATAAGCCAAGCATTTGATAAAGTCTGGCATGTAAGACTCCTGTACAAACTGAAAAAAATGTTGCCATCTGAGTATTAGGAAATTTTTAAAAGATATTTGGAAAATAGAACGTATTATATAAAACAAAAAGACAAATATAGTCAACTATATGATATTCAGTCCGGAGTTCCTCAAGGTAGTGTCCTTGGACCTATCTTATACTTATTGTACACAGCAGACCTCCCACTAACAGCAGGAGTTCAACTTTCAACTTTTGCCGATGATACTGCCATAATAGCTACACATAATGACGCAAACGTGGCATCATCCACTACAAAAGTGTGCCTGAATAAAATCCAAATATGGCTAGATAAATGGAAAATTAAAGCAAATCAACAAAAATCAGTACACGTTACATTTACGCTGAGAAAGGATACTTGCCCACGAGTCTCCTTAAACAATATTCCTATACCTCAAAAAGAAGAAGTAAAATATCTAGGAATACATTTAGATAGAAAATTGAACTGGAGAAAGCACATTGAAAGCAAACGAAAGCAGCTTGGAATAAAATTAAGAAATATGTATTGGCTACTAGGAAATAAATCACAATTATCTCTAAAAAACAAGATATTGGTATATAACTCGCTATTCAAACTTGTATGGACATACGGAATACAGATGTGGGGTACAGCTGCAAAAACAAATATTCAAGTACTTCAGAGACATCTTTTTGCGGAAAATCGTAAACGCACCCTGGTACGTTCCAAATAACTTAATTACAAAAGACTTGGGAATTTCTTCAGTGCAAGACGAAATAAAAAAAATCATAAATAACTATAAAAAGAAAGTGGAAGACCATCCAAACAACCTAGGTTGACTGCTATTTGTTATGCGAAACACAAGGAGATTAAAAAGAAGAATGCCAAGCGACTTAATATAAAATAAATAATTAACTAAATTAACTGTAAAATAAACTAGAGATTAGATTTTGTAAATTAGTGTAGCTTATCACTGGATAGGCTACTTCAAGTCATATTTTTATCATAAATATTTGCTTATTGCATATAGAAATGAAAATACAGATTGTAAATAATAAAGGAAGTAAAAAAAAAAAAAGAAAAAAAACTTTATTTTGGTGACCAGACATTTTCATAATACTCCATTTTCTTTCGGTAGGGGCGGCTTCTCTCCAGTTGAAGATACAAAATTGTTTTATATCTGCCAACACTTCGTCTCTCCAACTAAGGTTTGGTCTGCCCCGATGTCCTTTACATTCGGGTCTCGATTTTAAGATTCGAGCCAAGCGACTGTAGTCTCTTCACTTTAATTTTCATAACTATACGTACACCTTATTATACAGCTTATACAGTTCGGCAATATATCTTCTTCTCCAGACCACATCGTTGTTTTCCAGACCATATATCCGGCGAAGAATTTTTGTATCGGAAACTAGTTTTAGGCAGTGTCTATGAGTCTGATCTGTAGAGCAGAACCGGGAGTATAAGCGTTTTGTAGATTTGTACTTTGGTGCTTCTAGGAGGTTTGACATGAGATGTTTTGACAAACAAAAGCAACAACATTGTGCAAGGCTTATTCTTCGTCGTACCTTCCATTGATGTTATTTGTGGTTTCAAGGTATGACAGTGATGTTTGGATTAATATGATGTTGAGAAGCCTTTTTATTTGTCACCAACATGCATTTTATTTTTTAATAGTTTATTTTGAGACTTATTTGTTCAGTTTCAATCTGGGTAAAAGTCTCAACGAAAGCCCAATGCAATTTATTTGTATAAAAAATATTTTTTATCAAAATATAATGAATTCAGGTATCTAACAAAAATTTGTAGAATAATTTACAAAAAATAAAAATTTAAAGAATATTTACTAAATAAGTCATACTTATGCTAAAGGCGATTTCGAACCTTGATACTCGCACTAAACCTGTGAAATCGCACTAAATTATTTTTTTATTTTCAGTTTTAATAAACTTAGTTTTGCGATATTTAGTGTATTTGAGACTACACTAAAATTTTTACAACAAATCAAGTGCGGTTTGACAGGTTTAGGGCGAGTATCGAGTACAAGTGCGAGAGGTTCGGAAACGCCCTTATTACCTAAAAATAATTTGGAAGTGTTAAAAATTTAATATTTATTATTTATTTATATTAATTTTCCATAATTCAAATTATGATTAATTATAAGGACTAGCTGCAAAGGCTTTCGGCCTGTATGTTTGTACATAATGTATTTTTTGTACATACTTACAAATTCAATATTTAAAAACATTCAGTTGTAAAAATGTAAAAGTCTCTAAATATAGGCTTTAAATCATTTAAAACATCTAAATCAAATACATCTAAATGTATGCGGTACAATCACTCATTAATATCCTTGTTATTCACATACTTATATAAATGACTCCTTTAAAACTTAAATTATTGTCTCAATTATTTTTTATTGTGCAATACGATTATTTAATCACGATTAAAATTCCGGGTATATCTATTTTAATGTTAATTTTTAGTTAGATAAAATATAGGAATTAAATTTAGAATTCAGGCAAGAAAGATGTATGAGCAGTGAGTTTAAAATTTTTATTTACGAGTATTTTAATCTATAAAGAAAATGTATTATAACATTTACAACCTCTTTAAAACTGCTATCATTAAATCATTTTTTTTTTCTAGACATAAAAAACACGAAATAGAATTCACAAGTAATGTTAAATTTATAACATGTTTTTTTTTTGTTGTGTTTTTTTTTAAATACTTTTAAAAGAAAATACTGTGAATACTTTTTTTTTTTTTAAAGAAAATTCAAATCGATGTAAAGTAATAGACGTCAGGTGTTTAAAATCCCATTGAAATATCCTTGTTTTATTTCTTTAGAAATAGCAATGAACAATTTTATTTAAAAATAGAAAAACAAGAAAATAAAAAACTTTCAAAGGAATTTAAATTTCTTACAAAGAAATTTAATATACATACATGTATAAAATTAAGGATAATATTTATATTTTTCTATCTCTCAAACACCTATATGCGACGATAATTTAATAAAAATTATTTATTTTTACTTTTTTTTATCGTTTTTTAAAATTGAGAAATTTTCCGTTTTATAATTGTTTTTTTAAATTTTACATTTTACATAGTTATTTTATTTTCACATTTTAATAAAAAAAAATATATATATTTTCAATGGGAATACTCGTATATGTATGTATTTTATTTACGAATTATCTTTGTGTGCGTAATTCGTATTTTGTTTTTTGTTGTTGTTTCAAATTTTCATTCAAAATTTAAAATATTTTTTTGTATTTTTGGTATGGTATGAAGGGAGTTTGATAAGTTTTATAAAATTTCTAGTTAAGTCCATCGACGTTGTCCGGGTCCAACACAAAATTATTAAAATTTAATTCTATAAAGGAAATATTTATGAACCGAATTTAAGTTGGTTTTAGAAAAATTTTGGGATAAATTTTGGAAAAAGGGGCAAATATTTACTTCCTTACTAAATTCAAGCTATTGTCTGAATCCATTTATAATTCCTACCTTAGTAATATTAAAACCAATATATTTACTAATCCAAAAAAGTTCTTTGATTTCATCAACAGCAAAAGTAAGACCGATGGTTATCCACCTGTTTTTAAGCTTGATAGTGATGTTTCTAATGATCCATCTACAATATCCAACTTATTTGCTTCCTACTTCTCTCGCTCATTTGTTAACAATAGTAATTTTACTATCAACAAACTCTTACGTAAAACCGATGGTTATCCACCTGTTTTTAAGCTTGATAGTGATGTTTCGAATGACCCATCTACAATATCCAACTTATTTGCTTCCTACTTCTCTCGCTCATTTGTTAACAATAGTAATTTCGTTATACTCATATCCCCCTAGTTTCAAAATTAATGAAATGTTAATTGACTTTGATAAAGTTTTATCACAGTTACTATCTCTCAAACAGGATTATTCTTGTGGGCCAGACGAGACTCCTCCCATAGGTTTGCGCAATTGCACCTATAACCTATATCCGCTTCAAAAAATGTTCAATCTGTGTTTGCAAACTGGTGTTTTCCCTGAGTTCTGAAAGAAATCTTATATTATTCCAGTTTATAAAAAGGAGTCACGTTCTGAGGTTTCCAATTATAGGCCCATTGCTAAAATTTCTTGAATCCAAAGCTTCTTGAATGCAACCTAATTAATCATTTTTATTCTTATTCTAAATCATTCATTTCTATAGACCAACATGGTTTTCAGAAAGAAAGGTCAACTTTTACCAATTTAATAGAATTCGTTTTTGAAACTCTGAATGCTATGGAATCTGGGCAACAAGTTGACGTCCTATTTACGTATATTAGCAAGGCATTTGACAAAATTGCTCATGATTTAATACTAATGAAGCATAAAGCAATAGCTTTTTCTGATCACAGTCTTAAATGGATGGGGTCATACTTATCTAATAGGGAAAATCAGGTCTGTTTCCATTATTCACTTTCTCAACCCTCATCTGAGGTACCCCAGGGAAGCCACTGGGGTCCATTCTTCTTTATTATTCCAACCAATGATGCCTCACAATTTATGGTATCAGCTAAGTTAAGTTGTTTTGCTGATGACTCCAAAATTAGTAAAACCATTATGTCTGTTGATGATTGTGCTCCACCAACAACTTTGAATTAAATGCATCGAAGTGTTAAGTAGTTAGTTTTAGTAGAAAGCCCAAAGCTCTATTATTGAATTTGATTACCATCTTGGGAATCAAACCTTAAATCGTTCTGAGTTAACTCGTGATCTAGGTGTTATTCTGGATCACAGGCTCAATTTCAAAGCACATTTTAATTCCATTACTAATAAAGCTAACTCTATGCTAGGATTTATGCGCTGGACCAAAGAGTTTACAGATCATACATAACAAAACATTTATATATCACATATGTTAGACCGACACTTGAATATGCTTCGCAAGTTTTGTCTCCATATCGTAATGTTGATATTTCACGTATTGCTACAGTATGGAATTGATATTTGCTCTTTTTCTATTTTCTTTTTGTATTTGTTTTGTTTTTTATATATTTTTAACATTCTACTAAATATAGCATGTTAGATATTTATTTTTCTTCTAAATATAGCATGTTTATTTATTTTTATCTCTTACTGACATTAGTTACTAACGGTGATGGATACCAACCCACTGGATGATGATGTCACCGCTTAGAAATATAATGCACGCTTTCGTCTATAATAGACGTCTGATTTGCTTGCTCTAAGAAATATCTGACAGTAATAAAATAAAAATATTTAATATTCATAAAAACTTCCAAAAGGCCAATTTGACCTTTAAATGACCTTATCTGAACTAGTTTGAATTTTGAAAAATTATAATAGTTGGGTTTGTTTATTTTAGATGTAGAGTATTTAATTACAAATTTTCAGTTCTGTAACACCTTTAGTTTTTGAAATATTCTTGGAGGGCGCTAAGAGTTGAAGAGTTGTATGACAGCCACCCGAATCAATTTTACTTTTATTGAATTCAAGATTGATAAAGACGTATTTATTTATTTTGGAGAGAGAGAGAGTACCTAAGTATCAATTTTCGGGTTTTTTTTCTTTATTGATTATGAATAACTATATTCAAGTCTTGAGAACTCTATTTCTAAAGTTCTGAATGTGTATAGTGAACAAATAATCAAACTTTTCCTTTTTAAAATAAAAACTTTTCCTCGTATACTTAGTATAGAATATTAAATATAGCAAATAAAAGTCGAATTTTCTTTCACTTATTTTTCAAATTTAAAATTAATTTATTTGTGAAAGTAAATTCAACTTTTAATATTGTGTCGTTCAAATGCAAACACCGATAAATACATCTTAAGCCATACTGAAAAAAACGTGAAAAAGTTATAACATATTTTTTAAACATAGTTTTCAGATTTTTTTTTTTTAATTTATAATGGCTAGCATATTTAACAATAATAAAAACAAAAAAATAGCATAATTCAATGGGTTTTAATATTAATTTAATTTTAAAATATTTGGTTTGAAATTTGTAAATATCCGGTTTTGAAATTGAACATGTTTGTATCGGGATTTGCATTTTATATATTGTAATTTATCGGGGTCGGAAGTATATTTCAAAATAAACGGTGACATCGTAAATGTCTTAAAAAACTTCAACTTGATATAATGTAAAAAAACTACGTTGTTAATGCTATCTGTAAAATAAGTTGGTAACATTGTAAAATTAGAGCTTTCTGAGACATTGTGTTTTAATTCATTTGTGATCAAGCAAAATGAACAGACAGTTATTATTAAATCTATACAAGTACAACATTGGGTTTTTAAAAAATTTTGTAAACCAAAATACCTATCAAACCGGTCGCGGAGACATCGTCAACAACAATTTTGATCATGGAGACAATGTCTCAAGCTTTTGTGAGCTTTTGTGGCCATTTAAGATCAAAAGAACGTGTATTCAACTTTGGATTGAAACATTTACGATGGATTACAAGGAAGCTGATCTTGTTCTTATGTGAAAAGTAAAATGCTTGACAAATCTCATAGCATCTTGTGCCTTAACAATGTTGCATTTTAAACTTTTGTCTTTTTGCTGAACACAATTTGGAATCACTGGAGGACTTATCTGTTTATATCTTGCAGACAAATTTTAAAATTTAATAATTCCACAGTTTATTGAAAAAATAATATAAATATTTACCTGAGCAACTTAGCTTGTTCTCGTTTTGTTACATTTTCCGCCTGCTTTTTATGTTTTTCTCCTTTTGAAATTCGAATTGGATGATTTTCACTCATCATTTTCTAACATGATTTTAGGGAAATTATTGTATAGATGACATTGATAATATTTAAAAAAATTTAAGTCACCTTTATCTTTCAATGAAAAATAACTTTGCATTAACATTTATTTAAATTTTCAAAAATATTATTTGTCAAATTTTGGCGCCAAAGTATTTATTTTAATCATATCGGCTTTTGCAAAAAACCAGTTAAAATATACTTCATTATATCGGTTTTTGCTATGGAACCATTTCAACATGTAAATATCGAGTTTTGAATTTATTTTTTTTTGCAAATATCGACTTTTACAATAAGTTTCAATTTTAAAAAAGAAAAGGCTTTAAAATATCAAGATTTGATTCAGTTTTTATAAATAAGGTTATAGATCTACAAATCACGCGTTTTTTGATATGCATATGTCAACATTTTTGTCAAGTGTAGTTATCGGTGTTTGCATTTGAACGACACAATTGTTAAATTCAATATATCACTAAAAATAAATCTGATTAGCAAAAATATTTATTAAATTTAATAATTAAAATATGGATGTATACGCAGTGTCGAAACGCTGCAATTTGAAATGATTTATTATTCGCGCAGTCAAACAAAAATATCAAAATAGATTCAGACAGGCGTTATTCATATACTAAATTTCTACTATAGTACTAACAAACAGTAGTCAGATAGATTCCAGAAGTCAACCACTAAAATCATTAAGTATAGATTTTAAAATTGTAGATCACTATAGAGCTATCTATATATAAACATAAATTCATACATATAAATGCTGAGCAATACAGATGAGTCAGGATTGCATTTTGTATTAATTGAGTAAAAGAGATAGATTTTCCTTAAAAGATGGAATAAAAAAAAATATCTTAGAATAGGTTTTCAACCTAATGCAAATCTCAATTACTATACAGGTATATAAAACTATTAAAATTAATTTTATGGAATTAATGGAAATTCTACAAACAAAATCTTGATTTTAATATAAAATTAATTTTTAAATATTGTATTCAGTATAATGGAGATTATGTATATAGTAGTTAAACAAATTAGTTTTAAATAGAAAATAAGTATTAAAAAAAAAATATTTAGTAAGTTTTTATTTTAATTTATTAACCGGATTGTGATTTTTAATTGATTGAATGGAATTTTATTGATATTTTAAATTAATTAATTAAACATGTTCATCTCATTGTTCAAATTTGTTATCGTTCATCCGTCGCGCAAATCCAGAACATAGGAAGCGTTTTAACTTAGCAAATATATAGATAATAATTTTGTTCTTTGTATATTTGAAGTAGATTTTTTATGATTATATCGAATATATAGATTTTGACAAGATGCCAATTCAAAACATTTTCAATTATCTGTATTTTCCACCATGCTTAACTCACATACATCACTATTGTTCTGATAATGATTTTGAATAATTTAGTTAAGTAATAAAAACCGAAAGCCTGAATTCGATTAGAAACATTTTTATTCAAATCAATATTTGTACAAGGACTCAAAGATAAATAGAATCGAATCAATTTTATGATATATCAGATTTATCTCGTTTTCTAATCTCGTTTTTAAACATGGAGCCCAAAATACTCCAGAAAATGGTTTATTATCTCATATTTTTTTACCACAATGAGGAGTACATAAAAAAGTTTGCTTTTTTTTTATAAATTGGGTAGTTCTAAGTAACCGCGACCTCTTAAGATCTATTGTACTTCCCCGTCCATTTCAGAATTACAGGTCTATGTCCTTGATAAACGCTATTATTGCTTTGATACAATTTCAGAATCAGGCAATTTGTATCCCTGTAAGTGTTTGTATCTTTCCGAGCTATAGCGTCGCAATCAAATAGAATATGAGAGGAGGATTTCTCTTCGTCTAAGCAGAATGTGCATCTGTCTGTGCTCCATCTACAAATCTTGAAGAGATGCTTGTTGAATGGGCCATGACCTGTGATAAACCATGTCAGCATTCTGACATTGAATCTAGTCTCTCTGATTATCTGATTCAATTTATGAATACTTAGTCTGAAAAAGAATTTATACTGCGTAAGTCCTTGGCAGCTATCCCATATGTTTTGAGTTTTTGTGGTTTCTTACTTGGAAAAAATTCCTTGTAGGTAGGCGATTGAATGAGCAATATTTGGCTCTGATTCCAAGAATTGACTCTTCGAACCTGTTTTTGCAAGGACATCTGCCTCTTCATTGCATTCCTGTATTCCTTCATGTCCAGGAGTCTCCATAAGAGTAACTCTAACTTTCGTTCGGCTAGCTTTATTAAGCTTCTATAACAGCTATAGATAAGTTTTGATTTAAAAATTGGGGACGTCAGAGGTTTTAAGGCAGCTTGGCTGTCTGAAATTATGTAATTTTCGCACTTTTGTGCCCCATTTTACTGCACTGTAATGCCGATAATCCGATGGCATAGGTTTGAGCTTGAAAGACAGTGGGATATGTACCAAGTGCCGCACTAAACTTGAACATTGGTCCAAATACCCCGGCACTGGTTTTCTCCCCGATTTTTGAGCCATCAGTATACCATACTGAAGCTCCTGGAGAACGGGTACTGGACTTATAAGCCCCTGGAGCATTTTATATTTGTTGAGCAAAATGGTTTTATCTAAAACCAAAATCATATTCCCAATAATATATCATTATATCCTGTGCCACATATAAACCACGGGCCACATAACGGGCCACATAGAATGTGAACTGGGCAATAGCAACGGAGATAATCTTCAATTTGATATGTCCATATTAGATAGAGATAAAAACATTAATAGAGTATATTGGTGGTTAGAAAGCGCACATTCAATTAGTATTAGGTATTAAACATGTACATTGCAGGATTAAGAATTAAGTTAATTATTAGGTTAAGTTAGGTTAGTTAGATATAGGTTTTATTTAAAATAACAAGATATATAAAATCGATTTTTTAGCATTATTTTTGCAATATATTATATAAAAAAGTAGTAAGTAAGCATATACAATAAACATTATGAATGAACAAAACACAATTTAATAAGCAATTAAAATTAACATATAAAAAATTAAAATTACTTTAAATGTTAATAGTAGCTAGTTTTCTTAAAGCCGTTTTTCTTAAACTTTTTATAGGCTAAGATAGTTTTTTTTTTACTTTATTTTTTTTTTTTTATTTCTAAACTCAAAATTTACAATACTTTTTACTTTTTACCTAACCAATTTTTAATAAATAATTTTAATTACATTTGACGAATTTTGAAATAATATTCTATTCAGAGCCTTAGCCGTAGCTGTCTGGCTGTATATTTTATTTTGAAAGTGTCTTTTAAATATGTGACTTATAAACTTAATAGTTATACTATATAAATAGATGCATTCTAAAAATTTTATACAATAAACAACAATTATTTTACTATGATTTTAACTTTGTACACTTACTGTAAGAATTTATTTTTAAGTTTGCATTTTAAAGGCAACCTGCGTACCCTTCACCACATCACAATACGACCTAAACCTCGAATAATTTCGATATATTTTATATACCTCCTAATATTTTTTAATTATCCTTCGTAAAAATTTTTATATCAATAATGGAAAACGATTTAAGTAGCTTAATATTAAAATGTTTGGTTGTTAGTTTTTTTTTTTGTTTTATTTTGTGTAAAAAATAAAAAATAAGAAATGAAAACAAAACAAACGTATACGAAACCAACTTAAATCCTTCCGCTTATTTAAACCGCAAATAAATAAATATAAAATAAAAAAAAAAATAATTTCAAAAATGGTTGAGTTTTTCAAAAAAAAAAAAAAAACAAAATTTAAACGTTTTTTAATAAAACGGAAATTTTTTCGATTTTGCTGTTTTCATTGTTTTTTTTTTTTTATTTTAGTACTGTATAATGGATTTTAGGTGTTTTGAAAATAAATTTTCATTTCTGACAGTTATGATTGAAAACACAAAAAAAAAAACAAAAAAATAAAAAGTAAATATAAATGTTTGGCATAACATAAAAGTCTAACATTTCAGGTGAGAAAAACATCATAACATAAAATTGCGTATTGTTTAAAAGGATTTTCTAAGGATTAAAATGAAAATGTTTATATTTCATGATTAAGGACTACGAAGGTGTAGATTTAAAAAAAAAAAAATAAAAACAAAATTGCAATAACTGAATTTTATCACTTGTATTTGAATTATATTCATTTAGGATGTGCAAAGGATATCACTTTGTTTAAATAACCGTTATGTAGAATATTTTTTATTTAATTTCATTTATAATTTATGATTTATTGTGTGAGTAAAAGTGTAATTTTGGAATCTTTAATTTAATACGGAAATACAGAAGAATACAGTGTAGGTACACATAAATTTCAATTTATATATATATAAGAAACGCGTCATCATAGTTTAATTAAAAATTTAAAATCCATTTAATGGTATTTACACAGGGATTTGAATTGATTGTCAGGTGGTGGTCGATCATATATACAATGACATTAAAAAATCTAAAACACTTAAAAATAACCACCATTTAAGCTTCTTAGTTTGGAAAATTTTAAAAGCTTTTTTGCTCATTCCTTATAATAAAACAAAAATAAGAAATTATTTCTATTGGTCGTGGGCCTTTATTCATATAAATTATTCAAAGGATATGCAAAAAAATATATTTTGCTGTACTATATATATATATATATATATATATATATATATATATACAATTTCAATTTCAGACTTTAGATACTAACATTTTTATATCATTAACAAGATTTGAATGCAAAATGAAATTTTATTTGAATTTCTTAAATTAGAAACTGTATAGTGTTGGTTCCAGTGGAAATCAGTGATAAAAACAAAAATTGTTTATTTTTTTATTCTCTTCAGATTTGTTTTAAAAAAAAAATTTCCGCCTCTCTATTTCAATTCATATAATATTATGGTTTCTCGACCTAATACATATAAACATTTTGAATTATTTTTTTATTTTTTTTCTATGTCCTTTTTTTATATTCAATTTTTTTTTTTATTTTTGGACTTACTTTTATCATAACCTTTAGCTGTATAGGTATACATTTTTTTTCTTGATTCATTTTCACAAAGTATAAAAATGAAAATGAAAAAAAAGGTAAAGAAAGATGATAACTTTTTCGAACAAAAAAAGTTCAGCAATCCTTTAATTCTGATATTGACTCATTCCTCTATCGTGAAGTTTTCTATATTAAAGTATAAATTTTAATAATGATAGCCGCTTAGGGAGAAGTTATTTACAACAAGAAAAAAAAAGCCAACTGATACAGGAAAGCCCAACCAACATAACAACATGATGGTCACGTGTAAATAACAATTTGGCAATAAGCCCAATTGGTGGACTAAAAAAACAAAAAAAAAAAAAAAATAAAACAAAGAAAGTGAAAATATAAAAATCTTGTTATTTTAATCCTTTGGTACAGTTTGTTGAGTTATAATTTAATAGACTGTTGAACTTTGGAAGTTGTTTTTTTATTTTTGTTTTT
Source organism: Argyra leucocephala (assembly GCA_963942445.1). Lineage (NCBI taxonomy): Eukaryota > Metazoa > Arthropoda > Insecta > Diptera > Dolichopodidae > Argyra > Argyra leucocephala. The sequence goes on from OZ012681.1 coordinate 107,625,370, forward strand.
GTATTGTTTTTTTTCTGATAAGATTTTTTATTAAAAAATATACCTTTAATGGTAAGGATAATTTTGGTTAATTTTATAAGTGAATGTATTCATGAAAGTTGACAATCTTCTCACTTATAATTTACAAGAGTTCTTATGTACGTGAATTAACAGCTTTGCTTGTCGAATTTTCTCGAAACTATCACTTTTTAGCATTTTATTTTCTAAGGATAGGAGTTGTAAAATTGTATAAATATAGATTTCTATGCATATGTAAAGTCAGACCGATTGGTGTAGAGTTAGGATCTGAAAGACATTCAATCGGCCATGACCGGACACTGGTATGAAAAAAAGTAAAAAATTTAATTGAAGTAAGAACATTAATGGGTATTATTAGGGATATATAGGTAGGTCTGTTTTTGTTTAATTTTTTTTCATTTTCAAGCAAATAACGAGCTGTAGTACAACAGTTACCATTATCCTGTGTAAAAGTAGTATTGGTAACAGATATAAAAGTCTTAAAGGCATATTGTTCGGCTATTAAAACAATGTATTTAAGTACAAGAATTACAAATACGGGTATGAGAACTATATACGGAAATATGACTGTGTGAAGGTGTAAGAGAAATTACTAGGGGTATTGGAACAATTTTCGGAGATATGACAGTCAATGCATAAAAGCGCGGGAGCTACAAATATAAGCACAAGAACTTTACAGAGATTTGGCTGTATGAAGGAGAAACTACTAGGGGTATGTTAAACTCTTTTTGGAGATATGATAGTCACACATATAAAGGCGTGCAAGCTGTTATGGCAATATGGGAATTCTATACTCCATTTTAATTTATTTATTTGTCTTATTTATTATTATTATTAATTATCCTTTATCTTAAATTACAAAAACCCCTTTTTTACCATCAACTTGGATTCAAATGATTGGTTTTTGATCTATAGATATTCATCTAGAGGACTACTTGAATAGTTTTGTTGTTACCATAAAAAATAATGTAGTTTAAAAGAAATGAGATTCAGCCTGTGAGCGCCGACTTGTATGTAATATAACCGAGTGATATATATTTTATCTTAAAGAGTTGTACTAGAACTTAGCAACGAATATCATAGATATAATCAAGCAATCGATTAAATTTTAATATTATTAGGTGTAGTAAACGATATATATAATAATATAAATAATATAAATAAATTGTAATAATAAATTAATATAAATTCTTTTGTTTTAACTATCATTTTGTGATGGCAACGGTGCTGAAATATCAATTCAGCACCGTTGCTGAAATGACAATTCGGTGCTGAAATGACAATTTTGTGCGTGTTTTTAAGTTCAAAAATGTATAGAAAACGTCTGAGACTTGTCAGTATATGGTATATAAAAAGACATCAATCAAATACTCGGGCCTAATTAGAATTAAATTTTGATTGGTTTAGAGAACATATCGCACCGTTGCAAAACTATAGTAGCTTAAATAACGATTTTTCTGATATTAAAGAAATACAAATCAAAAAACGATACCCGATCAACTCTCTAAAACGTAATAATTAAGCATATTGACTTAGCTTTATTATTTATCCGGCAAATACTGATTCAGTCATTTTATCAAATGAAGAAATAACGAAATTTTCAAACACATAATTTTGTAAAACAAAAATCTTAACATTACGTCGGAAACAATTATTTTTTTCATGTTACTACAGTTTTGTTGCTAAGATGCGATATGTTTGATAACTTAGTTGAAATTTCTAAGGTTTTGTTATGAATGTATATATCTATAGTTTTGCAGCTTTATAAAATCGGCCTAACCGAAAACAACTTGTGTAGATTATGTGAAAAAAAATCTATTGAAAATATGTTCCGGTAATACAAAGGGCTCAGTCATCTGGCAACAGTGTTCTTCGAACAATGTAAGCTATCCAGCATATCACTGAAGAATATTCTGAGTACGATCATTGAATTAGGCATCCTTAAGGACTCAGATGATGCTTAATTGCATTAGTACGGGTAATCACAACAAGCCCATTTATGGCTGCGGTGATAGAGAGGCCATTTCAAGTATTGTGGCATATTCAACATATCAATAACTGAAGAATATTCTGAGTATAATCATTAAATCAGACATCCTTAAGATTTCTGATACTTAATTGCAATAATACGAGTAATTACAATCAATCCATTTGCGGCTGCGGTAATGCACGGTTCTCACTCGTAATATCTAATCTAATCTATCTATATTTTATATTTAATCGTGAATTAGATATAACGAACCAGTTTTTTATTGTAGGTAATAGTTTGCTATATGGACACACTAGACACCACATAGTGTTGTGATTGCTACAAAATATTGTGCCAGTTCCCTCATTTTTAACTAAATCAAACTACATTCGGTTATTGATAGTAAGAGAGCAAAAAATATAACTCAATTAAAAAAGATTACAAATTATTTCAATTTAATGGTAATTTTATTCCAGAATTTTTAATTATTCAAATTTTTTTTCATTATATAAAATGTACATACAGTTTTTTGGAATTGTCATTTTTTAAACATTTTTCCTTTGTTTTTTGTTTATGAACTAGATTTAGTTTTGTAGCATGAAACACCTACATTAATAAAAATGCTATATTGTAGAAAAATTTAAAATTTAAAATTATAAAAATAATTTATTCAACTAAATTTAAAAAGTCTTTGAATGTTTTCAAGTATGTAAATTCCACCAAAAAAAATGTTCACAAATTTTCTAATTTAATAAGACTCTTGACTCTCTTGACTTGAAACTCTTGCTTGAAGTAGGAGTTTTTGTGGTTAGAAAAAAAAAGATATTTTATTATTAAATGTAAATGTCCTTTTGTTATATATATATACCTAAATGTAAAACTTCAATATATATATATATATATACATATGTATAAATGTAAAACTTCAATATATATATACATATATATATTCACTATTCTATATTCTATATTGTAATATTAAAATTTTCATTGTAAGTAATTGTGTTTTCTTGCTTTCAAGAAAACTTACAACAGAAAAATATTTCTATTCTTTTTAGGCCTTTTTTTTTAATGATAATAAAAAAAAAAAAGGAAATGTCAATAAAATTATTAAAGGATTCATAATGGTGTATAAAAGGTTTCAAATTTAACCTCTTTTTATTTTTTAGCACTTCATTTTTAAATTGATAGGATGAAAATCGGTTGGGACCTGTTTGTTTAATTTCAATTCTTTTGAAATTCAAATCAACTGTGTATATAGTTTTCTGTTCCAGGACATTTCAAAACAACTAAAAAAATATGAAGTGAACTATGAATGATTTTAATATACGTTACAAAGTTATGCTTATCTTTTTTTGTTTTTTTTTTTTTATTGTTAGAGGACTAAAATCAAATAATTCATTTATATAAATGTATGTATATATATTATTTTCTATATAGAATAAATTGACCACAGTGGGTGGTAATGGTTACCCTCAAATTCTAAAATTAAGATTGTAAAATTCTATTGTGTCTCATTTAAGAGAAAAATAAAAATAGGAAAATTTGATGCAGTAGGTATTGGGAATTTATTTATTTTTTTTTTTTGGTTAGTTGACCCCCAGGAGAATTATATTTTGCGGAACAAGAAATACAACATATTAAGATGGCCTTTTTGCTTTTTTTCGTACATTATTCATTTAAGAGAGTATGACATTGTAAACAAGATAAAAAATAAATATATACGGGGTGTTCTTGTCATGTTCATGTCATATCGTCGACTCAGTATTGGTATGCCTGCCGTATACACTAAAAAACTACATGTTGGAAAATCAATGTTAAAGCTTGAATGATTGAAAAAGAAACTGATCGATGGATATTGTAAATTTACTAGAAGAAACCCCCGGGTATATACCCGGCCGAGCAAAAGAAAGGAATTTTTCTGTGAAACGGCACAATAATATAATTTTTTATAAAATTATACATTTGGCATGTTGAAAGTATCTGCCAACAATATATAGAATAGTAATATTAATAGCAAACCACAAAAAATAAAAAAAATCAAACTTTAAAGTTAATATTAATTTTAAAATAAAATAAAAAAAATATCAGACAGCATTAAGCTTTTTTTGTAAGATTTAATTTGTTTTTATTATATTACCTATTATACCTATTTATTATACCTATATTAATAATATTATCCTACTTATTAACTTTTTTTTCCTACTAAAAGTGCAAAAACCCAAATGGAATAAATAAAAAAAAATAAAAAGAATTTAACTCAAAATGGAATCGACAAAAATTTCTGATATTAAATGATGCTTTACCAACTTACCTAATATCTTATAAAAATTGTTTACCCAAAATATACACAAAATAAAAATTGATTTTGATCGCCACGACCTGCATCATTATTCATTGATTGAATAAAAAAAAGACGAAGCACACGAAAAACGACGAAAAGTGTGCCTTCAAAATCGTGCTCTTGTGTATTATAATATAGATATAATGGACAACTGAAAATACTACTGTATATGTAAAATATATATTTTCACATAGCGCGTTCAATAAAAACTAGAGTTATTTATTATTTATTGTAATATATGTTTGCCGTATAGGTCAATGAAAAATTTAAATGGATAAACATACCGCAAAAATGACTAACGTACAATGATGGTAAGAAAACATGCAAAATATATGAATTTTTCGTCGTATGTACAGGTACTAATGAATATATGGCATACCAAAACTTACAAAAGTAATTGAAAATTGAAGATATGGCAATACTGGATATCTCGAAAACTAATTGAGATACTTAAAAACTGATTACAGATTTGAAAAGATTTCATTTAAAATTCTAAGAATCCGTCATTAAGTTCGAAAGTACAAAAATGGCGGATACGGCATACCAATACTCAGTTGACGATATGTCATTGCTATATAAGTCATATGACATCGTTTAGTCCCTTAATTTGTAAAATTCGTATGGAAATCAGGTTTCGAAGTGGGACTACATTCTCCGAATGGCTAGTTTTACGATGTATTAGACAATTTAGGCTTTAGACTCAATTTTATTATTATTATTCCAATTGAAGATGTTGGTCAAGTCATTATTAAGCATGCTGACATCCATATTTCGTTTAATATCAATTGCTGGAATATATATATATATATATATATATATTTAATAATTGATGGGATTTTTAATATCAATTGCTGGGATGTGTAATATCAGTAGAAAATTGAAGGATGTCACTAGAGTGGTATTGTGTTTAAAACTATGGATTAGAATTGAAAAACACTTGGAAAAAATTGTGGATATGATGATGCGTATTGTTTTAGAGCTTATACTTTTCACGTTTAACAGGTCGTAAAAATGACATTGGATTTGAGAGTTTTTATATTAAATTTAATTATGAATTAACTTCGTAGAAAGTGTAACAGCCTTCATACAGGTTATGTGATTTTTCAAGAGCATCTGTGCTACATTATTTTATGCTAATTAATCTTTTGTAATTCACCACGATTTCTTTTTTGCTGACAATATTAATTTGATAACGTAGACAGGTAGTTTAACGTAGAACGTTGTATTTGATGTTGTAAAAACGTTTTAAAATTTTTTTCAGTTTTAATTCATTGATGCAGAAAATTAATTTGCTCATCAACTAATTAGAAATGAAACATCAAACGAATTGAAAAATTTCAGACCACTGGAACTTAAAACTATAGGCTTATTAGAGTCTTTATAAATATGTAATTTGTACTGAGGCCGATAGTCTTTTGACAGTTGTACATAACAAAGATACAAAAAAAAAACAAAAACAAAATATATATTTTATAAATTTGTTTTAGAAGGTATTAAAATTTAACTCAAATCACAATTTATGGTAGACTAAAGAAATATAAGAGAGTACTCGTAGATAAAATAAAAGACTAATTTTATTTGAATGAAGGTCTAAACAAGTACATATTCTCACGTTCTACCTATAAATAAAAAAAAAATTATCTTCTAATGAAAGTTTATACAATTGTATAAGTGCAATGACATTGGAAACACCCTGTTTATCAATCATTTCTATATACATACACATATATATGGCTATCTACATAATGTGCACATAAACATGGTAGAAAATTCATTTTTCTATTCTTTATTGTCTAAATTGATTCAATTTAATGGTATAAATTGTTTGTTCAAATTTTTGGAACATAGCAGGGGGGGGGGGGGGGGCAAGTAGAAATGAGAGTCATTGAATTAAAAATCAGTTTCCTTTTCTCTTTCTATTAATTTTGTTGGACCTTTTGTAGTTTTTTTTTTTGTTGAAATTAAATTAGTTTTTATTTTTGTCATGTTGTGTCAACCGCTCAAAATACGAGTAGTGTATTGAAGGGGACCAATATACACAAACTGTATGATATAAAAGTTTTTATTATTTTTTTTAGTGTCCTGCTGTTTATCATTTTCAAAAAAAAAAAACATTTTTTTTTGTAGTTTTCTTGTTTGACTATGAAAATTTTTTCTTTTCTGATTTAAAATAGAATTTTTTACTTATATTTTAGTAAAATTTGAAAATTTTACATAAAGGTGGAAAATTTTTTTTTTAATAATAGAAAAATAATGTAGAAAGTTGTTGTTGACTTGCGGATATTTATTTTATAGTTTTTAAAAGTTTGACACCATTTTTATAATCTAAAATTAATTATTTAGTTTTGATTCAAATTTTTTAAAAATTTGATCTTCATTTATTTTTTGAATTAATATTTCTATTACAGTAGTGTTTATGAAATTTTTTTTATATGTAACCATTATATACTGGTTACCGAATGAAAGATCCCAATGATGAACCTTCCATAATGATTACATTATACTCAATTGTATTGACACACCGTTTACCCCGTTGTTCCTACGTTCTATTGGGTAGTTGCAGAATACTGTGGCGCTTAAAACGACTCACATCATTTGCAGCTAACAAACTGTTTGTTAGTCTGTTTGATATTTGTTGCTGAAGCTATTAATTTCCTCCTTAATGGTTTTTACCTGAAGCTGATCACAATGTATATAATATCATTATTATCGAACCACGGTGCCCCATAGTTATTAATCGTACTAATTTTTGATTGGAGTTGCTACAATATTTCAATATTTGAATTGCTGGCTACTTCCGACCGTTGGATTCCGTATATCAGCTTTAAAATAGTTTTATAAATCAGGAGTTTGTCCTCGACATTGGTGAGTTGCGGCTAATCGTCCAATACATTTTATTTAATTTCAACCCTAATTGTTTTCTTTTGCTTTGGATATGGATTTTCCATGTAAGTTTTCTATCCAAATGTATGCCCAGGTACTTTACGGTTTCTTTTTTTAGAACTACTTCATTATTTAGCACTGCCATCGGACAAGTTTTTCTCTTCAGGGTTAGTGTGAGATGTGTTGATTCCACTTCTTTAGTCATTTCTGCTGTGTTGCAGCATCTTTGTAGCATGTACTGGGTTATTATGCGATGCCAATATGGCTGTGTCATCAGCGAAAGTGTCGGTGGTTGTCTCATATGTTGTTGGTAAGTCCGAATGGAATATAAAGCAGCTAACTATTAAACATTTATGTGTTACAGAAATTCGTCTTAGGAAACGGTTTTGGTAGTTCTTCAAGTTTAATATTTGTAATTTTTTTGTCGACTATGAAGTCGTGTGTGGTTTAAAAATTCGTTAAGCCAATTTTTGTATGTGTAATGTTTCGGTTTAATTACTTGAATTTCAAATAAAACTGGTAACTTCAAAATTAATATGTATAAGGGGTTGAATACGAAATATTGAAGACAAAATGCCAAAGACAAATATTTTGTATGGATGAAGACAAATTTTGTTTTACTGTCGATTTTATCTCAATCTATATTTTAAATACAAATAATAATAATAAGGGCAACAGATCTGGTTGATGTCACTGTACAATAATTACCTCAAGCAAGATTGGTTTATGTAGAGGTTATATAATTTACAATAAATTACTCTTAAGAACCTCTTTTCCTATGCTATTGATTGCATGGCTTGTCTATGCCAAAATCAACCAATCACGGTTTTTAAAAACTACAGAACATCGACAACCATTTTTGAGATTTTATTCTCAAATAGAGATGATAAAGCTTTAAGCTCAAATCTCGCCTTTCAGAATCAGATACATTTCACTGTCTTGTATGTTGTTCCGGCACAAATTTGCTAGGTGAATAGTTGAACACTATTTGAAGGTGGGAGTAGGATATTAAAGTGCATTAGCCATGCACGATAACCAATTGTGGCAACGAATAAATCAAAATGCTCTAGAAGATGGGATTCGAAAATAAAAATTATGTATAGAATCGGACATACCCTGAGATAGGAAAATGATAATATTTGCAAAAGGAAATCATTGAATTGAATGCTCAGATAGCTCGTTATGTAAAACGGAAAAATTGACTTGAGGAAATCTTTGTTAGAAAAATAACCATGTATTCATTACTGTACAATTTGATTCCCTATAAGATTATGAAATTATTAAAAATCATTGATAAATTTGCTTTAAAAAATTAACCAATATAGCCTTGTCAGCTTTTGTCCCAATTGAGCGCGCTTACAAATTATGTGCTTTTTCCTATGTGCCTATCAAGATGAATCCCCAAATATCTGTCAAAATACTCATGTGGTATGACTGTACTGTTTACTGTTACTGTAAGTTACTGGAGGGCAGTTACCTTTCCTCAGTGTAAATGTCATAAGGGTTGACTTTTTTCATTGACTATTATTTTCCAACTATGAAGACAACTTTGAATTTGATTGAATTTGAGGTTCATAACTGATCGATGTCTGAAGCTATAACTGCTGTATCATCAGTAAAAGTTGCTACTTCCACATCTGGTGTCGTTGGAATATCGGTCGTATAGATGAGGTATACAGTGGGTCCAAAACGCTACGTTGGGACACGTCAGACTGAACATCGAAAGGTTTTGTGTGAAAATTTTGCTGTCTGACATAAAACGTACGATTTTTTGTATAACTTCTCAGCAGTTTGTAGAAATCGTATGGCAGTTCTTTTCAGCTTATACCAGAAGTATCACAGCATGCGTATCAGATTTTTAAGAAGGGACTAATTTTAAAATTAAAAAAAAAACTTATTAAATGAATTGAGGGTGTTATATCGATTGGTGATATTTTCAACTTCCGATAAAGATCGGAAAAGGGGTTTTTAAGTTCGAAATTCGCCAAAATTTTACGAAATCGAGATTTTCAAATGGGAAGAGTACTTTTTTATGCAAATTCGGTTTCTACGTCAAAACATAAGTAACTTTTGTTAAGTAAATTTCTAAATTGTTAAGTCTATACTTGCTAGAGAGGGCACTATATTAGAAATCCTTCCGGAAAGGAGCAATCTGGGTGCACCTCTTGCCACCTGTAATTTATTGCTTCGCAATGATGCAATAAAAGCTTCAAACTTCAGATGGTCAGTTAGACCAGACTGCAACATCACCAAGCAAATCTGGCTTATGTTGAACCTGAAGCGATCCCTTAACCTGCTAACTATGAAAAGGTGTGACATTAGCACTATGGTAGGGGTCATTACGGGTCATTGTCTGATTGGTAAACATCCCAGAAGACTGGGGCTCCCCTCAAACAACTTCTGCAGAACGTGTAGATAGGTGTAGGAGGATGAAATTGTCCAACACCTACTCTGTTCTTGCCCTGGTCTCTACCATAAAAGGAAATCCCATTTAGGAGCCTTCTTTCTCGTGATCATGAAAACACTGGTATAAAAAACCTCCGCCGCTTCGTTAAAAGCTCAAATTGGTTCAACGAGTAGGGTACTACCCGAGGAATGTTTCCGTGGTATCATAATGGACCTCACCGGTCTAAGCGTGTCAGCGTACTGTCGGCAGCGTCACTACTACCTACCTACCTACCTAAGTAAATTTTGTTTTTGTTTTGTGTTTTTTAAGTGAATTTTATTAAAAATAGTTTTTCAGGTAGCTTGGACAGTATTGATATTAAACTGATTGACCTGTAATATTATGGTTATTCTGGTATTTTTACGACTTTAAAAAAATTAAATTGAAAAAATGTATCAATTAATAATTTAAAAAAAATCAAAATTAAATAAATCAAATTAACATAATTACCTTCTTTTCCATTTAACTTTCTATTTAGCCATTTTACTACATTCCCCCCCAAATGGGAGCAGAATATTTTCTTGATGTCATTTTGATTTTGATTTTTAAAATGATAGAAAAACAAATTACCTGTTACAAAGCATATATAAAATAAATGATTCTCAAATTAAATTTACTTTTTTGATCTTAAAAAGTTTTTTATTTTTTTTTTTTATTATTATTATTTCAATAAATAGGAAGAATCCCAATTTATTCCATTACGAAAATTTTTCAAAACTTTTTTTTTTATGTATTATTTTTATTTTGTTTTTATTTTTTTTATTTTTCACATTAAATTTACTTTATATCACAATTGGCAAACCTTCATTATCTGACCACTTATATTATCATTATTTATCATCATCAACATCATCAACATCATCATCATCATCATCATCATCAGTATTATCATTATCATCATTATCATTATATTCATCATTCACATTTTATTCATTGACCGAAAAAAATAAGCTCCCCTTCTTTTTTGGATTTTTTTCATTCTCTAATGTGGATACATATAGAAAAATAATAAAATGGGAGTAAATGGGAATAAAATAGAGTTACTCTAGTTTTTATTTCTTTGAAATGAACCTATCAAATTCAATTTATTTGTCCTAATTTTTTAATCTGAATTTTGATAATATTTTATTTTTTTTTTGTTTAGAAGTTCTAAAAATTCGGTATGTTGTGCTTTTTGATCTGTTTGTAAAAAAAAAAAAAAAATGTTAGGGTTTTTGAGCAGAGAATTAATTTTTTTTTTAAAAGAATCACATCTTCTTTAATTGTTAAGGAACGAAAATGTCACTTTTATTTTATTATTATTTATTAAATTTTTTTAGATTGATAAGATCTTGGGGAATATTAGTTGTAGTATTATTATTTAAATGTATTTCGGTATTAACCGGGTGTTTCAAAAATAAATGATTGTGCTAAAAATTTATGTGTTCATTTATATTTGTGTGTCATGTGTCAGTTGTATAAACATTTGTATTTAATTATTTTATATTGTCATATTCTGGATGACAGGTACACGAATCAGTCACAATTTCGAAAAACGCTAATAAACATATGTATATTTTGGAGAGAATGTTTTCAAATCTGTAACACTTTTGGCTTTCGAAGAAATCTTAGTGGGTCCTTGAATTTGTATGACAGCTATCCGAACAAGATATAATTTTGGAAAATGTCAAAACAAATATTAAACATTAATATCAAACTTATACCACGCCAGTACTATTATTATGAACAACATGTAATATGAAGCCCCTTCTTTTAAAGATATTATGGTATTTTGCTTCTTTCATTTAGCTCTATTCAGGATGCAGTGACAATCAGTACATAATGGTATTAAAATAGAAATTAAAAAGGGTGGCAAGCCTTTTAATAAGCCTTAACAGTGTGGTATTATACAAATAATTTAAAAAAAAGTTTACAAATAATTTAAAAAAAAAATAGCTTACAAATTTACACAATTAGCACAAATAAATAGCTATATACAGATGTCGCATGGCCATATAACAAAATGATTGAATTATTTTCTGTAGTCGACATATCTCCAGCTGACAAAAAGCTTTAATAAAAAAAACAACGTAAAAAAATAAGAATAGTAGACATGAAGAACCATGGTATGGTACAAATAGTGGTACAAACAAACAATAAATTGTATATGTATATATAGATAATATTACGCCAAAAATAAATAACATATAGTTATTTATTTGTGATTATTCTTTATACCTTTCTATCTTTGATTATTACTTCTAATATTCAATATTTTTTATCTAAGCTTAAATAAAAATTTAAAAAAAAATACAAAAACATTTTCATTAATAATTTTCAATTTAAAAATTATTTTTTCATAATTATACGTCGTGCAATCGTTTTATTAAGTTCTAATGAACAGTGAAAATAAAATTGGTGGATACAACAAAATTTTTAAGACGAAATTAAAATCGTATGTAAATTATTGTTTATTATTTTTTATCCGAGCAAAACATTTGATAGGGTTTGTATTTAATTTTTGGTATTAAATTTTTTAGAATATTCTTGTTTGGGTTAGTTGTGTTTTTGTCAAATTTTATTTTTATCAAAAAAAATTTATAAACAGAACAAAAAAAATTAAGAAAAAAATCGTAATTTGATATAAGTAAGTATTCTGGAAAAATCATCGTGTGACTTGGCTAGAAGATATAGAGACAACTTATACATATTTAATTTTAAGGTACCCAAAATAACAAATCCAGCACCAAGAAAGCGCTTCAATCATATTTGTTTTTGTTCATGATCGGTTCAATTTTATTTTCACTGTTCATTAGAACTTAATAAAACGATTGCACGACGTATAATTATAAAAAATAATTTTTAAATTCAAAATTATTAATGAAAATGTTTTTGTATTTTTTTTTAAATTTTTATTTAAGCTTAGATAAAAAATATTGAATATTCTTTTAAAAAGTATATCTTCATAACAGGTTATTCAAATATTAAAATAAGATGCCAAATCAAAAGACAAAATTTATATGAAAATAAGATTCCATTTTTAAAGTTGCACTCCCAGAGGCCAATCTAGAACATATAGACGCATTGGTCAATTGATCAGTTAAATGTATAGATTGCATATGAACATATATATATTTATTACATTTTTTGTTGATATATTTATAAAGAAGTCTAAGGTAATTTATAAAAAGTAATATTTATAAAAAATTAAAGGTAAATAATAATTAACATAATATGGGTTGCATATATTGAACAATTAATAATGTAAATAATATAAAATAAAAAAATTTGAGATGTGGTGTGTCGATAAATTTTTTGCAGTAAATTAAATATTTACCCAGGTTACGAGGAATCTCAAAGGGCTAGATTCGTGTAAAATGATAAAATGATAACAATTGTAAAAAAAAGTCATATTCTAATGAAAATATTGTTAATTTATATAGGGACAGAATATTTTGAGAAGTTAGCATATTTATTTTATTTTTAGCACATTAATTATTTTTTGAATTTACAAAAAGTTCTTGAACCTGCAAAAAAAAAATTACATTTGTGAAGCGCATAAGATTTTGGTAATTCTCCACCTTATTATTATTTTCTTTTCTTTTTAGTGTGTAGCCAATGTGATGATAATTTACTTTTTGGTAGAAAGTTTTTCTTTTGAACCATGTTATGATTTCTATAGTCGTTGATTTTATATTTTTTTCTAAAGCTTTTATTATTGTTGTTTTTATTCTATTGTGAGCTTTACTCATAGAACATTATTTTCTTATATGGGCATACGACATCTGTATATAGTTATTTATTTGTGCAATTAGTTTTGGCTTTATGATTTGATGCTTTTGAGACTTACCTGTTAAAAATTAAAAATTATTACATATAAGTATAGGTATATGTAGGTAGGTATGTATACGCGTCTTAATCACTTAAATAAATTCTATTTGAAAAATTAATTATTCTGAAATTAAGTTAATAAAAATCATCTTGATTACGATATTTTAATTATCCTGTCAATCTAATTCGACTAATCCAACCACTGGGGTTAATCCAAATCTTCTTTAAAGAAATTAATATTTCATAAGAGAAAAACTGACCCAACTGATCGTGATGTCAATGATGGTATTTAATTATTATAATTCAAGAAATTAAAAATAATTTAAAAAAAGTAGAACTATATATTGGTAGAACCTACAGGGCTGCAAATAAGATTTTAGATTAAAATTTTCGTAATTTATTTATTTATAATAAAGATAAAACGATAAATCTGAAGATAAGTCATAATGTTTGGCATCAATTCGTATGACCTATATAAAAAAATGATTAATTTTTTTTTTATTAAAAATTGACAGTTTTTTTTTTTTTTAATTTAATTTTCAAAAAGTAACATAAAGTAATGTTCTTTTTGAAACATTCTGTAATTTTAGTAAATATATCGTATTTACACTTACACACATATACACTAAGTATATAAAAATGTACTCAATCAAGAAAATTAGTTGCAGCATCAAATTTTCATTGTTTTATTTCTATTTATTTTCACTTTTCCATAATTTTGAAGAGAACATTTTAAGTTTATTGAAAAGGACGATAATGTCCTTTTTAATATTCGTTTTATGGTTACAAAAATAAAAATAGTCTACTTTATATTTTTTTCTTTTGTATTTAGTTTTAAAGTTGAAGTGAGTGAGACATTTTGATCATTTATCACTTTTTGACATATTCAGGTTCTCCTACTCTTTTTTTTGTTATAATACGAGTAGTTATGTTTTAAAGGTCGTTGAATATGGTTTGTGGTTTTATGTTGCAGCAACATATTTCATATTTAACAAATGTTTCTAGACATTTTTTTTGTAATATTTTTTTTTTAATTTATAAAAAAAAATTAGTGAATTTTTTAAGTTATTTACAAGAGTATTGAATTTGGAAGTGGAAAATTAAAGTATTTTCTAAATTGTTTACCGTAATATTTTTGTAGATGTTCATATACTTCTGTATGAATGTTTTTAAACATTTCTTAACAATAAATTAATTTAAATTAAAATTAATTGTACTGTTAAAATGTTGGTTAGTCACGTGCATACGATGTGATCTTTTGCAAAATCAAACTGACTATAATAAGTGACTGCGTGAAACTATGTGGTTTTATATCGCATCAGTTCAGTTTAATTTGTATAGTAATTTATCAAACAAACTTAAACCAAAATGTACGGAATGAATAATAGATAATTTAGATAGGAATGTTTATTTTATTATTTAAGATTTGATTTTTAATTTCAATGTGTTTTCCATGAATTAAGACTTATTTATTTTTGATTTGTTTTAAATATGTTTTGAATTGATTTTAATGTGTTACTCATGAGTTAATGTCTCATTGGGTTTGGAAAATCTATACAAAAATAGAAGAAACCAAAATATGCCCAAGACTATATAATAGAGGACAAATATATAAAAAATAAAAAGAAGACAACGGGAGAACATTTTTTTTTGTTTTTGACCTATGCATTTGTGATTGCAAAGTGTTACCAATTTTTTTTTTCAAAATTTCAACATAAAGTTAAGACTTTCATTAGCTATTTTTTTGCTTTAAAAAAGATATTAAAGACTGTTTAAAAAATACTGACAATTATAATAAAATAATATATATATATAGTTTATCTTAATATTCAAAGTTTGCGAAAGTTAAATAGTTTGGGAATATAAATCATGTCATATATAGCTGTTAAATTCGATATTATTTCTGCTACCGAAATGTGGATGACAAAATACAATAATTATCATTTCAATATTCCTGAATATTAGATATTTTATTTTAAATGTTGACATCAAAGGTCTCGTGGAAACTCACATAAATATTTGTCAGCGCTTTCAATTCAATCGGAAGCCCTTATTGTTGAATCAATACACGGTGAGAGGTTTTAGTCTTACCCTCGTCACAGAGAGAGTCCGTCTTATCATGCAGGTAAGCCAAGTACAATCTCACATTTTCGAGCAGTTTGGTATCCCTAAGACGTACGAGAACATAACGACCGTTATTATTATAAAGGTAGTTTTTAGTAATTTTCACAATAGGGGGAATAAAAGGGTAAAAATAGAAGGAATTGAGCTGTAGTGTAGGCGGAACTTGCGTGGCGTCGTCTTACCACGTATGCGCAGATAAAGTTATTAAAGTGATCTTGTAACAGTAGGTCAATCCCCTACTTATACAGTACAAACAGATTAAAAAAGAAATTAGACACTGCCTCGGAAATACACGTGAAAGTAGCCAAGTGGAATATAATGTCAAGTGGAATACCTATGCTCTCCAGAGGAGTACGGAAAAAAAAAAATTGGCGGCATTAAAGTAGGAATGGAAGATGAAGTTACAGCAGTTGTAATTGAACTAGGTACTGGCGGCGGTACTGAAGTGGGGATCGAAAATGAAGTTATGGCTACTGTAATTGGTGTTGTAATGGTACTAGTGCTGTTATTTTGGCATTGTGTCGAATCAGTTACCTTGTTTATGGTAGTAGTATTCTTTCACATTTGGTTCGTAATTACAGGTGGAGTGTACTCGGTTGAATGAATAAAATTAGTGTATTTATTAGTAGAGTTTTATGAATTGTTTGGAGTAAAGGGTGAACAATTGATGTTTCAGTTTGACGTAGCTCGTGTATTTTTGGTTCTATTTGAATGTAGAGATGAAGGGTTTGTAGTTTTTGTTTTAGTATTTGTAGTCTTAGTTTTTGTGATATATATGTTTAGATAATGAATTTTGTTGGTTATTATTATTATTACTATACCGCTTTTTAATAACATTTTTGTTGTTATTATTACGATTAATATTTTTAATAATTTTATTAGTGTTTTTATTGTTATTTTTGTTGTTGTTAACATTTTTATTTAGTTTATTTTTTTTAGAATTTATTTATTTTCTTACTAATATTATTACTTGCCCTAATTTTTAAATCTTTCATCCTTCCATTTTAAAACTGTTGCATTAATACTATTCCATTTGTACTGGCTACCTTCAGTGGTTTAACATTCTGTCAATATGTAGACATCACAAGATGCGTATTGGAGAGTTTATCAATAAATTTGATGAACTAATCCAAAAATATCACCAACGTATCATCCATGTAAGGGATTTTAATATTAATCTATGAAATATTCTGCAACAAACCAAATATTGAGTGTGAAACAACTAACTTTCATATCAAAATTTTAATTTAAGTGAAATCAGTATATGGTCTATATAATATAGAATATAATATAGAATATAATTATATATAGAATATAAATATTCTGGTCTTTGTTATAAATGGAGATTAAGAAACATTGCAAAAAAATTATTCTTCTCTCTTTTATAAAATCTACTGTATATATAACTGAATTTATATATATGTTTGTCTATATATTTTCGCAGTAAATAAAAATGAAATTCGCTGTATAAATAGACAATAATTTCTATTTTCGTATTAAAACAAACCACAAGATATGAATGTGAAAAAAAAAATGTAACATACTGAAGAAAAAGATAATAAAAAAAAAACAAACTTGATTCCGGAAACAGAAATGAAGATGAAAAAAGTAAAAAAAAAAAAAAAAAAAATGTTTTAAGGTGTGGGTCTATTATATCCAGTCAGTATACGAAATTATTCTACATTATATCCTTACAGGACTTATTTTTTTGTATGTTATTAAAGGCTTTATTTTTTTTTTGTGTTGCTTTACCTTTCTTTTAATGTGAATTGGGGTTTTTTTCTTCTTTTCGTATGTTTGTTTGTTATTTTTACCTTCTGATGGTGTAAAGTTGAAAATTATTTTATGTAGACAAATTGAGAACAGATTATAGAGGGGAAATTCATCATTCTAGACTAATTTTTTTTTTTTATTTATTTGTATGTATGTTTTTTTGTTGTTCGAAATCCAAAAAAAAAAAAAACATTAAGTCTTTAGTTCTAGAAATTAAACATGGTACCCTAAAACAAATAATGTATATTTATCAAGTTTTACAAACAATATGATGTTAAAACTTGAATTTTATACTAGTGTAAATTCATATTTTGTGGTTTAATATTGAATCATTTGCTACAGTGAGTGTGGTTATATAAATGAGAGGGTGGGTGGGATAGCAGTGATGAAGTTGAGAGTTGAAAAAAAAAATTTGGCTTGAATAATAAAGAAAAGTGGATTTATAAAATAAATAATTTAACAATGAATATGTACATTATATTATGTAAGTAAAAATTCAACTTGTCTTAAATTCACTTTCAATTATCGTTCCTTTTTCGTGAAACGTTTTGTATATAAAATTCGCTTTTATGTCTTATTTAGTTTAAGAAAATTTTGAATACTTGGGAATTAAATAATTTTTTTTTTTATACTACATACAATATACAAAATTGAGGCAAATAACTTCTATTTAAATTAATGGTAAAAATACTTGAGATAATAAACATTTGTATTATTAATTACAATTATTGTAATTAAGAATTCTTAATGTGTATATATTTATGATAATATTATACACTAATGATTATTATAAGTGATTCAACTTTAATTCTTTTTCGTTAAATCTAAATTATTGAGGTAAAGATTGTTTACAGATTAGTTCTTTTATTGAAATTACTTTTTTTTTTTAATTATTTAAAGTAATGGTATAGATTAACACTACTGTAATACATATAATGATATATATATATATATATATATATATGAAATATCTTGTATTTCGTATTAAGTCAGTCATTAGACTAATTGATTTTCATATTTACTGTTTTGAAATTGAATGATAAATTAAATTGAAAAATGAAATTTAAAATATGAATATTATATTTTAAATAATAAATTACTCAATACAGCTACTGTCGTTATTTTTTATAGGAACAAATGCCAGAAATGCTTTATTATGCTCCTAAATGCTTCTAATGCAAACCGTATAATTGAATAAACTGAATTGTATACAATATGTATATAATTTTTATGTGTATATTATCAATACAGTATGCAGCATGCACTTATAGACTTCTAAAATGAATTTAATCAGCAATAATAAAGACAGTGTTGTGGGTTATTAGTTTAAACATATTAACAACAACAAAAAAAATTATTATAAATTTACCTAGAAATTATTAAAATTTGAATCGGATTTTACTTTTTAATAAATAAACATGTTCATTTTAATGGGGCTTATGATTGAAAACGAAAACGTTCAATCGTTTTCCGAATATCACTGACGTTTGTCATTTGGTATGACAGAAAACGAAAACGGAAAACGTTAATTTCGAAAATAATTTTTCATATGATTGAAAACGATCGGAAAACGTTTGTAGTGCAAAAACAAAAGTTCAGTTGTGTTGATAAAAGTGTATGGAAAAAGTTTATAAAGTGTATGGAAAAAGTTTATAAACATAAACAAAATGCAAGTAGTTTTTTTTATATAACTAATTTACGTGTTTATATTTGTATTTTTGTAAATAAAAAATTAGAATATAAACTTAGAATTATTTGTAAAATAAAACATTTAATTTGTAAATACAAATAAATACATATAAAATACAAAAAAAAGTGAAATTTTAACCTGTATTGCATTTAAAAAAAATTCTTTTCTACATAAAAGAAGAATTGTTTGTTTCTTTTTTTTTAGTTTTTAAATTTTTTTTTTCTTTATTTTTCTATATTTAACTATTTCTTTCAATTTATAATTTATGACACTACACTCTACTCTACACTATTCTTTTTTGTTTTGTTATTCTATTAAAATTTATGTAATTGTTTATTAAATTTTAATTCAATTTTTAATTATAATTTTGTTTTATAAAATGTTTGTATAAACTGCGAAGGAGTAGAAATAAAAAAATTAATCAAAATAAACAGAAACACAACCACAAAAAATTGAAACATATGTTTTTGACAACTGTCAGTTAAGTTTCGAAAATTTGCGAAAATGTTTTTATTCACACGTCTTCAATCATATCAAAATGTGAAGAAGGTGATAGTGATGATCGTTTCGTTTCGTTTTCCATTTCTTTTTCAATCACAAGCCCCATTATAAAGTAAAATTCGATAGAAATATTAATAATTTCTAGTTAAATTTATAATTATACTAGCAAAGTTAGCCAACGTTGTCCGGTCGAACACAAAATGTATGCTTCAATAAAATAAAAAAAAAAATTAATTTATTAAAAATATTCTAATATATTTTTTTCACTATACGATAACAAAATAATGCACAATACCACAATTTGAACTACAGCCTTTTTTGTAAACACTATTTCCGGTTCTTCAGTATATACAAACATGTTCTTTGCTGGTACTACCCGGGATGTATATATAACTGTCCATGAGAGAAACAATCTTCTTTCAGTTACAGACCCAAAAGATTTACCATTTATTGCTATGATTTGTTAATAAACATGGCAAAACTTAACCTCACCGAAAATATTAAGCGTTTAGCTCGAATGACATTTCTATAATGATATTAACGGCATTCTAGGAATAAAGTTTAACCAACTTTGTGACAAATAATACGGATAGTGGAAAATTTGTTGCAATTATATCTTTGGATTTTCGAAAAGCATTCAACTGTGTAGACTGTAGACCATGACATTCTCTTGTCGAAAATGGATAACCTTAACTTTGATCCTAATGATGTGAATTTTTTCAAAACATATTTAACTGGTAGAATACAAAAAGTCAAAGTAGGATCGTTCTTCAGCAACACCTTAATAATAAAAAAAGGAGTTCCACAGGGATCAATTTTAGAACCACATACATATTTTCAAAATATATATTGACGACATATCGACGCTTAGATCTTGCAGGATCTATTCAACTATATGCCGACGATGCTATGGTAAGGTATGCTGCGCCAACAGAAACTTCATTGAGGAATTCCATAGAAAATGATTTATATAAAATAGAACAATGGATTAAGTATCATAAACTGCAACTAAACGTTAAAAAAAACAAATAATTTGTTACTTGACAATAAAATTTATAGATCCTTGATTTTCTCGCATAATTCTACAACCTTATGCACTGTTGACAATCTATGTTATTTAGGATTGATAATTGATAAGAAGGTGAAATGGATGATATTCAAAAAATTATCCGCAAAATTTCGCCATACCTTTTTATTCTTCGTCGTGTTCGTAAATTTATTTCCAGAAACGCTTTATATACCATATATTCTTCCTTTATATTATCGCACATAACTTATCTGAACCCAATATGGAGTGGAATCAGCAATTATTACTTCAATTAAATATCTTACATAATAAAGCTATCAAAATAATTCACTTTTATCCAAATACATTTCCTACAGATATGCTCTATTCAGAAAAATATATTAGCCTTCACAATATTTGCATACGTGAACTATATTTTATGGCCTTTAAAATTATAAAAAATAACATTAAACATAATTTTATTCTAAATAGAATGATAAATATACACAGTCATAACACTAGAAATTGTTCTAATTTTTACTTATCATTATTTAGAACAAACCAACAAAAGAATAATTGTTTGTTTAAATGCTTGAAGTTATATAATGATTTTCCGACAAAATTGAAACAAATTGATTCAAAATAGTCAAAATTGAAATAAAAATATATATATTAAATCAAAACCCAATAAATCAAAATCAATAGGGAATAATAAAGTATGTTATAATTATAATAATGTAATGGTAATGATTATGATTTATGATAAAAATTGTATGGAAACAATATTGTTGTTGTAATTGGGTTAGCAGGTTTGCAAAAAATTAAAGACTTATATGTAATAATTAAAAAAAAAAAAAAAAAAAAAAACAGGAAAAAATGAAACTATTTAACTTGGCAATTATAAATTTGTTTACAAATTTGGTTTTTTTTTTTTATATTAATTTGTTATTAATTTTATATAATTTTCCTTTTCGTCTTCTTAATAAATGCTTATTTAAATTAAATTGAATTATATACAAAAAACAATAAGATCAGACAGCTTAAACCTAAGTTATGATCAATAAAACTAAATTTGATTATCTATTACGTATTTGATATACATGAATTATAAAACAAAATGTATTATTGCAAACCAAATAAAGAAAAAAAAAATATGAATTTGAATTTATGTTTCAATACAATGATGATGTAAAGTTCTTTGTTAATCTAGTACCATAGTTTTGGCTGTTTCAAATTTCGTAGCTAAGCACTATTGTAGCTGATAATTTTAATTTCAATTGATGGTGTAGGAAACCCTTTTCAAATTCAACTTGTTCAAATTGAAACTTCGTTGGGCATTTAATTTTTATTGGTAACTGTATCTATCGATTTGTGAATTCACGGACCCACTGGAATACTCTGCAGTAGTTTCTGATTTGTAAAACGAACAATTTAATTGTTTTTATTTATGTATTTATTTTTTTAATTTTTAATTAACATACATTTTATTTTGTGAAACGAAAAATGTAATTTTTTTTATTAGGTACATTCCAATTGGAAGTTTCAGGTCTCTAACATCTTTAAATTTAGAGATTTTATTCATTGGTGTACTATTGGTACACAGTTGTATCTCAGATGTCTGTACTTGTAATCAGAACTTGATATATGAAGCCCATAACACTTTTGACTTTGAAAATATTTGTTATATGTTTTAGGAGTTGTTTGTTACTTACTTGAACCAGCCAGAACATTGGAAAACTGTAAAATATATATTTGTTTATTTTTGATAGATTAGCTATGTACCTGCACATTTTTATGTCTGTAACACAATTATTTTTTAAAACATTCCTGATGAGTGCTAGGAGTTGTATGACAGCGATCCGAACCAGTATAAATTTTCGAAATTGGTAGAAGTCGTATTTCTTTATTTTTGAAAGAGTATTTGAGTGTAAGGTCTTATGTATGTAACACAATTGGTTTTTGAAATATTCCTGATAGGTGCTATGAGTTGTATGGCAGCTACATGAACCTGTCATTTGACAGCATTGGAAAGTAGGGCGAAAAAAATTAGAGCTATATTTTTAAATGTATGAAGGCCCGGAAGTCCTACCATTGTGTGAAAATTTCAAATCTCCAGGTCAACTGGAAGTGGGAAATACTTATTGCGTATAAACTAACATACATTCAATTTTATATATAGTATCTATAATTATAATTGAGAAGCATTTAAGGACCTGCGCAGTAGACACCTTTTCATTTTATCTCTCTTCTCCATAATGAACTTTTAATATATAATAAGTAAGTTGTAAATAAAACAATAATGCGCACACAGTTGAAATTTTTTTAATCATATGGTTTTATTATTCACCAAATACATTAAGAAATAGGTAGAAACGAAACAGAAAATGAGAAGTAAGGTATTTATGTTTTTTAACGAAAACATACTAATTTCAAAGCTTTTCATTAAAACATGAGTGTTTTCTATTTTGCAATGAGATACTGTTATTTTAAAATTTTAAATTTGGCTTTTAATTGAATTATAATTACTCAACAGGGGCCCCTAGTAGATAAATTTAATTTGATAGTTATAATTGATTTTGTGTTGACATTTTTGTTGATTTTTATAACTCACAGATGTATTAATAACATATTTTAATAAGTTATAAAATAAAATAAAAAATAAAAAGTAGATAGTCTAAACTATAAATACCTACTTACCTATTGATGAGTTCAAGTAGTGTTATGCTGAACGAAACAACTCCTAAAAATAATTTGTTATATTAACAATAGGTTGTATACATTATATGACATTTACTTTATTATTAAACTTACTAATTTACATAACATAATAGGAATTAGAACAGTAGGTATTTTTATTTTTATTTAACTGATGGTCAAAACATTAGGAGGTAGTTATTCTGTTGAAGCATGTGCATTTTTTTAGTGTTTACACCCATAATAGTCTGAATTATAAGCTGTTTTTGTTTTACTACGATTAATAATGGAGTTATAAAATATCCAATAGGACAGACATCATTTTCCTTATAACAATCTAAAAGTGTTTTATTATCTCATAATTAACCAAAAATTTTAATGAAAATTTTAAAATCATAAATTTCAGATTTTCTACCAATCCATTTTAATATATTAAAGTTTTCTAAAAAAATTTCAAAAATTTTCCAATTCTTTTAAAAGATTAAAAAAATAAAAAAGGAAAACATTTTCTTGTAAATTTTAGTCATAAGTATTGATTCCCATCTGTACAATTGAATGTATGATGATTGCTGAAAAACAAATGATGCTCATTCTATTCTAAATTTGACATACCTATACCTCACACATGAAATTTATTGCATTTCACATTTTTTGTACGCTATCCCCCACCATTTTTAAAAAAAAATCATATCATATTTATTTTTTATATTGTATATTGCAAGTCAAAAGTCATCAAAACCCTTAGGAATTTCAGATATGTACAATAACGATTATGATGATTTCTACTAAAAAAAAACAAAAAAAAAAAAACAAAAACAAGGAAATTTTCTTCTGTTGCGTTTTTGTTTGGTCCTAATTTATTTATTTTATTTATAATAATATTTTGGAATGTCTGGAACATCATAGATAAACTTTGTATAACATACAAAAGTAGCTTCAACTAAGGAAGGAGTATAGATATATATATATATATATATATATATATATATATATATAAATTGATATTAAAGTTTGGATTTCCAAGAACTCTCATAAATAATTTTTTCTTCTTTGAGGTGCAATTTCAGGTAGATTTTCATTCTTCTATTCCATTCAATGTTTTCTTAGCATTTTTGCATTCGCATGTAATGTGTTGTTCGATGGAGAGTTATGAAATTGAATTTTCGTCTTTGATATACTTTAAACTATTAGATTAGATTAGATTAGATTTTTGCAAACAGGTAGGGATGTGCTCCAAATCACAGCAGCCGCAAATTGGGCTTATTATGATTATCTTTACTAATTCAAATTAAACATCTGAATTCCTAAGGAACCTTGTTTTTATTATTAGCCAAAACTTAGGTCAGAGAAACCTTTATTTCTACCATTTTTGGAATTTTCGATAGTCTTATACTTTTGTACCGTCGGCTTTTGGAAAAGAGAACTGATAGCTAGAGAAAAAAAGAGAAAGAAGTAATAGAAAAGCTCGGAGGGGAGTTGCGAACTATGTTATTGATGTTCATTTTGCATTTTTCTAAATCAAAAACATAAAATCTACCCCTTCTTGGGGATGCTTGTGTAGTGGTCTGCGATTCCGCATTCTAGAAGTTTTGATTATAAACCAATTTCCATAACCAGTCTTGAACCATCCGGGTATATTCCTACGATGTAAGGGTGAGCATTTGCAACCTCTCCTGATCCTAGACGGAATTGATTAAGAGGCGGAAGTAGCGTTTTTAGTCCTTATGAGCATGTGGCTACTCTCACAAGATGTCTATAAAATAGAGTTAGTGTTCCAACGAAGCGACGATGACATTTACATCATCTATGAGGCGGTTTAGTAATTACACTCAGTCAAGACGTTGTTCAGTGTTATAAAAGAGTTAAATTTTTTTTTTTAATTATTAGAAGAATCTTAATTCCTTATCTTGTAAGTTTGAGATCTTGTTTTGGATTTAAATCACAGTTGATTTCCATTAATACCATGTAATATCAAGCTATATTGCTATACAGTTAGATTTGATTTGATTGGAAATTTATATCATTTGTTTATGTTCAATGTTTTGTTTCTGTGGGAGGAATTTTATGTAAGCGCGATCTCTTCAGATCTATTGTACTTCCCCGTTTATTATCTTAGAATTGTAGGTCTATGTCCTTGATGAACGCTATTATTGTTTTGATGTCAATTTCAGAATTAGGTGAAATCAGAATCTGCACCTATTTTGTTCGATCTACCAATCTTGAACAGATGTTTATTAAATGGATTATGGATTAATGGATTCTTACATTGGATCTAGTATACCTAATTACCTGATTCAATCGTTGGATAACAACGTTAACATAGCTAAATATTTTAATTTTGAATTTTTAGATTTAGCAATACTTTTATTATTTTCTAAGTTTCTTCCAGGATAACCGTAATATACCTGGTTTTTTTTGCAATTTTAACTTTAATTTTGATTTATTATACAACGTTTCAATCACTTAACTTCATCTTCTTCTACTTTAGTATATCCTCTATTTTCAAAGTATAATTGGATATTTTAAAATTGTCTATGTAATCTAATGAAGCTGGCCAAATTAATATGGTTTATCGCTTTCGGTGAAAATTTCGTAACCACAGGATAAGCTATATATAAGGTATCACACCAGCAATGTTGGATAGAACTCAATATTCTGGTTTGGTAGCTTTCTAATTTTCCTGTATAAAATATTTAATTTTCTTTAATTAAGATTTTCGAATGCGTGAGACCTACAATGAACAGTTTACTGAGTGCTTCCATTAAAAAATTCACTTTTAAATTATGAGAAATACACCTCAGATAATTAAAATTTTATTTTTAGTACTTTAGATTTTTATTTTGTTAGTTTGCGATATTTTTCAGAGCTGTTTTGACTGTTTTTAATTTGAGAAAGTATTTATTATCACTAATAGACATCTTGTATCTATTGTTAGTAAAATTAATAAGTACAACATTTTATTTGGCTTAGTTTCTGTATTTATGTTTTTTAATCCCTGTAACTGTTTTTAAGTTTAGTGCTAATCACAACTTACTATGAAATAAAGAAAACGTTTTTTTTTTTAGAAATATTTGCCTTCAATTTAAGCGTACTAAAATTACAAAAATAAACTTTAGAATCGTAGCTTGATATAAAGTTTTCAAAGCAAGTGATGATTGTAATTACGAAAAAAGCAAATTAGCCGAAATATTTACCAAATCTCTTAATGAAATGATATCAAGACTTTATAGAATTTCGTTTAATCTGCTTTTAAGGCAAATATAATAAGCAATACAGTGTTAAAAATTTGATAATATATACATGAGAGAGAGATATTCCAAATGATAGCATTAAGTCCTTTTTTACACTACTGTCATTTTATTGCTGTAGCTTTTCTTTGTAGCTCGAATACTGTGTTATGATACTTGCTATCAAGTTCGCTTAACTTTTCTAAGTTATTTTTATACAAGCAGACTCTCAACGATTGCACAAGCCTGACCATAACTAGATTTAGGTATTTGGGAAAGTATATACATATATATATATATAAAGTATATATAGGAGAGATATCTCAAGTATACCTATTGTATATATTTAAATATTTATCATATAACAAACTTACTGGTCGGACAAATAACATACCAGTGTATGTTGTAAGAGATTGTTATGACCTGTGATGTAGCTTAATGATGTTACAGCGACAGTTGACTTGGTAGTTTCTTTTACAAGCCAATTATATTAAACTTATATATAGCTTTGGTCCTTTAGTCTCAATGAACAAAAAAGTATATCAAACAAACTTCGTGTAGCTATGTTAAGATTATTAATTCAAGTTGAATTCTACGCTATTTTCACATACTTCTAAAATGATAAATTTCAAGTGATTCAAAAGAATTTTGTTTT
This sequence comes from Argyra leucocephala, assembly GCA_963942445.1. Taxonomy (NCBI): domain Eukaryota; kingdom Metazoa; phylum Arthropoda; class Insecta; order Diptera; family Dolichopodidae; genus Argyra; species Argyra leucocephala. Next base: position 107,652,510 of record OZ012681.1, read on the forward strand.
TGCTTTTTGTTTTTCTTTTGCATTCTTAAAATTTTATTTGAAAGTTTTCTGCAAGATGTAATCCTCAAGTGGTTGAAAAGAAAAACTCTAATATGAACAGGTAATTTTTTATTCCTCATACCCTTTCATTAAAAAATAAAAAAATAAAAAAAAAAAATCTAAAGAAAAAAGTAATGGTATTAAAGTACTTCAAGAGAACGAGGGTGGTTTAATAAATATAGAAAAGGGAGGTGTGAGGTGAAATCATGTTAACAGCACATACCAGAATGTAATATGATAAGTTAAAATACACAATTGATATACAAAATATATTTTTTTAAAATTTTCTATGGTTTGAGATGACATTTCCTAGAGATTTTTTGAAATTTAATATTTGATAAAAGGACATACATAGTATGTACATAATTATTAAGGATTTCATGTACATACTACAAAAGATGAATTTGTAATGAACGACAATAAATTTTTTTTTAAAATGATTTTGAAAAGTTAAATAAGTTTTTTTTTTTGATAAGATGTTACGAGAATGATTAATTACCAATTGTGGTTGAATTGCTACATTAGAAATACATGAGATGTAATGTCCTTAAAGAGTTTGGTGAACGATTAAATCTTAAAAAATTTTGTATAAGAGAAAATGTTATATTTTGTTGCTTTTTAAATAAATATTGTTAAGATTTTAATCATATACATTGAGTGTATTCAAATCAAACATTTAAAAATACTTGAAATATCTTGTGAATATTAAATTGTAGTTATACAGTATAATAGTGTATATATGTGCTTATCTAGATATCACAGTTACTTTTTTCTGAATGAATAATGTCAAAATTTTGGAAATTTAATAGCTTTAGAGTTTAATTACAGGCATCTTTTTGTAAAATTTTATAAATGTTTGAAAAAAAAAATTTAGGCTAAGTATTGAGGAGGTAAATTCAACTACAAGTCCATTAACGTATTTTGCTATAATTTAAAAATAAATATTTGCGAATATTAAAGAAATGGAGGCCATGGAAAATCATCTGGAAAATGCATAATTGAAATTAACATTGCTTATAATTTGATTTGAATACAATTTGTATTTGCACATTTTAGCTCCACTTAAAAACGAATTAAAATAAAAAATTCCTTTATTCATTTCATAATAATTCGGTATTGAAACTGTTTAAACTCACTAGACAAAATTTGAATGTATTTTATTGTTTTTTGTTTTTAATAACAAGTTTATGGATTTTGTAAAATTTCAAATATTTAATGCCTAATTTATATCAAAATTTTTTATATTTTATTATTTCTGTAGATTAATGCTTTTGGAGCAAGCATATCAGACTATTACCATAGAGTAATCATATAAGTAGAGTATTCACGTAGAACAAAATTTGCTAGTCACTTTTTCAAATATCAAAATTCTGTATTCACTCAAAATAATATTACTCAATTTTTAACTGCTTATAAGTTAAGCGCAATTGTATTTTGTACTCATAAATAAAAAAATTTTGTGTACCTACTATCTATGAACATATTTATTTGTAATTATGCTGCCAACAGTGTCAACGATATAAAAGTTGTATGTATAAGTACTCAAAAATGTATATTTGCGAATGTGCATGCTACAGTATACACATCCTTCTTTATTTCGCTGCTCGCATTTCTACTTTACTTATGTGATAAAAATTAAAAATTACACAATGTGTATAAAAAAATATACATGTATTTAAAGTCCTTTCAATAGACCACAAATAATATTACAAATCAAAGTATTGAATTTTTTTTTAGAAATTGAAAGAATTCAAGATTATTGCTGTATTTTATGTTCTATTGCTTTAATTTTTAAAATTTGAAGAATTAATATTTGTCAAGGTGATTTATGAAATTTGAGATTTCAAACTTTATAGAAGAAAGGGACAAAAAAATTAATCTTGGTTTTGTAAAATTGTTCAAATTGATTTCTATTGAAAAGTAGGTACCTACATGTATTTTTAAATTTTCAGCAATTTTGATTTTGTTAATTTTGTCTGTTTCTTACCGTAAATAATAATATGAATAGTATATATATATGAATACATAATATAATTATGAATACAAACAAACAAACAAGCTATCAAAATTTTAAAATTTAAGTAAAAAAAATAAAACTGGACATTTTATTCTTCATATGGATTGTTGGCTGTTTTTATTTCTTCAGAAATTATTTCATCTGAAATAGAAATACGGTTTTTAACCAACTTCTGAGAAAAGAAAACAAAACGGTATTCCGTACAAAGTTCACGATTTGTAATGCATTACTAATAAATTTTATTCTTTTATTAGCATTATTTTTAAAAAAAATTTCTGGATTATGTGATGCTATCATTGACCTATTATTGTATGGATACAATTTCATTCATTATCTTTGCGATTAATTGTGTTTTTTTGTTTACATTTTTCTATATACATATATTTTTTGTATTGAATTAAATATGTAAATTTATGGTGAACACATATACGATATACACTCATCATATAAATCAAAAATACATACGTATGTAAATACTTTTCAAATATCAAACAATGCCTCTATACTCCTAGCCTAGTCACTGGGAGAACAAAACTTTATACACAAAACTAAAACAAAACTTAAAACGAAATTGTAATTCGATAAAATTCCGAAAAAATCATTCTGTGAATAGGTTAGAAGTATAGAGGCATTGTATGAAATATTCTCCTCAATAAATAAAAAAATGTGAGTAAAAATAATTGAGTTTCGATAATTATATTTGAGTGTTTTGAGGTATTTAGTGAAAATGGGACGGCATTTTCGAGTTTTGAGTAAAAATGGGACGGCATTTTTAGAAGAAAATGATTAACAAATATTGTTCTACGTGAATACTCTACTTATATCATTACTCTATGCTATTACTATACGAAAGCTTGCTACATTTTATTGTGGCAATATATTCAGTAGGGTTAGTAAAACACCACCATCTTTGATTGAAAAATGTCAAAATAAACTAAACCAGATAAATGCTGTTAGTAGGAAAACCTGCTGTAGGTTAGTAGGATACTACATAACATACAGAATTAAGTTGGAACTGTTAGAAGTGAAACTCATGGGTTAATACATTTGTTAATAATTATACGTGATTTGTTTGAACCTACCATATTCTGTAGTATAGAAGCACTGCTGGTTATTACAGGCACTATCATAATTTGATTTTTGACGGAAATTTTATTCGGGTCTAATTCATTTTATTCTCTCATTTTAACGAAGATATTTCCCATATTTCTATTTATTTCTGTTTTATTTTTTTGAATTTCTAATTAGTATGTCAGTAAGTTTTCGTCAGTATATTTTTTAGTAAAACAAAATAGGGTAACTGCCAAGATATTTTTTAGTAAAGTGAATATTTTTTATTATTATTTTCTGTTTAAAAAACTACATTATATGAAATTTTTTTACCGAAAAGATTTTCTTCTGAACGTCTTACAAAACTTTTGAGTATAATGGATCTTTTTATGTATGCAGCTTTTTGAATAGCGAAAAAAATAAATTGCAATGTTTGTAAACTATTAATTATGTAAAGCCAAAAAAATTGAAATAGTTGCTTAAAAATAATAATTATTATTTTAATCTGATTCATCGTGGTGGTTTAGTATTATCTTCTATATATGTACAAAATATACTATTTCATATGAACGCTATTTCAAACAGTTTAATTATTTTAATAAAATATAAATTTCTGCCTGATAGCAATCTAAAAGGTATTATGTGTCCTTTAATTTATCAAAGTGTAACATCTGGTGACTTTGATGTACCATTAGACACAATTTGTACATGTGGAAAACGTTCTTTCGAAATTTTTACACCCATTTTTTATGTGTATTATATTGTATTATCTAATATTATATGAGATGGAAAATAATAAAGTATGTGAAAATAAAAAGCCATCATTAATTTTTAATATGTTAAAATTTAAATTAAATTTAATATTTTTACACGTTATAACTAAAACTTGTTTTAACTATATAATTTTGTTGTTGTTTTTAATTGAATTGTTTTTTGTTTTATTTATTTGGAAAATAATATTATGTATTTTATTATTTTGATAAAAGATCTTACTTTGGTTTTATTCAAAATATATTTTCAATTTCAAAAATTGTGGCAACAAAATCAATGTGTACTACACTTGGTAACGCTTACCCTATTTTAAATTTATTTAAAAAAAATTATGTAGCTATTTATAAAATTTATTTTAATTTTATGTTAGTGTGCTTCAGCACTTCAATGAAGGTAGATTGTGTTACTTTTTATGATGAATGTTCTTTTAAAACCTTATTTTTTGAATGAAAATAAAAGATAATCAAATATTTTTCTTTTACAACTGTAAGTTAAAATTTCAAATTTTTTTTCTTTAAAATTTTTTTAATTTGTTTAACTGTAACTACGCAACCAATTTTTTGCTTTTCTTCGCTGAAAAATACTGATTTTTCATACAAAATTATGAAAAAAGGGATTTATATTCCAATAAATTGAGAGTCGCTCTCTCTTCGCTATTGCCTGTGATTAGGTGTGATAGAAAGGAATGCCTATGCCTGTGATCCCTCAGTGATAGAAGGTAATGTAGAATAACTCAATGGTTCTGAGATTATTCCGATTGGTTGTTTTAACCAAATAATTTGAAATATTAGGGGATAACGTCTTGCCGGAAAGGATCTGGTGATGTATGCAATTACTCGATGATCAGGAAATGGCTGTAAGTCAAAGAGTTGGAATAATTTGGCTATTCCAATGGATCATACCCCGAAAAATTACTTAAACTTAATTAAAGTGTAAATATATTGTAAAAGTATTTGTGCAATCAGAAACGGAGACAAAAAAAAAACTAAGCTTAAAAATTAGCGAAAACACAAAGAAACACTTAAAAATGACATGAAATGAGCAAATGAGAAATAAACGGAATATAACATTGTGTATAGCACAATTTCGAAGTAGTTATAACCTTTACATATACCTTGGAGCAACAATAAGTAGCGATAGTAGTGCTCAGTACTGCATTCATAACAGAATCCAGGCCGAATATTGACTCTGCTATGCAAATAGAAGCTATCATCAAGAAAAGCCAAAATGTATGGAAGTGAGAAAGCCCGAGATAAATCGTGGTAGAACAAACGTTAAAATGATGCTCAAACTGAAAACAAGCAGCGCAAAATAAACCTTTTTAGCGGAGTACAGTTATGAAAATCAAAGCTTAATCAGAGCTGTAGCGCTATAATATGACAATGGATATGTTTCAATTAATTGAAATTTATTTATATTTTTTATAGCTTCTAATACCAAGTATGAAAATCTACAGATCTTTTAGCTAGATCATTGATGGTAGCAGCTTATTTAAAAAAAAAAAACAGTTATTATTTATAGAAATTTTTTAATGGAAACATTTTAATTCTTAACTTTTATTTTAATAAAACAATGTAGATACATGTTATTACATAATATTACATAAGACTTAAAATTTTAAAGTTTTTGTATTTTAAAAATTTAAATTAAAAAAAGAACAATGAAATAATAAAAAAAAAGGAAAATTTCTATTACATACAAATAAAATTCTCACTCTCATAATAATTTAAACTTCTTAACATTTTTTTATTTTTGTCATATTTTTATGGAACCTTATTTTTAATGTCAATAATAAGCACTTTTTGTTATATATTTTTTTTTTCATTTTTGTCTTTTATGTAAGACTATAAAAACTTTAAAGTTTTCCTTTTTATTTTATAATTTAATTCATAAAATTTTGAATTATTTGTTGTTTATTCGTTTATAATACTTTATTGAAAATTTATATAGAAATACGAATTGATTTGCAAGTTTTTATGTATGTGTGATCGAATTGGCCGAAGAAAAATGTTGCCAATTGCAGATCGGCTAAAAAATTTGTTTACATAATTTTTTTTGTTCTTGTTCAATATCTGAGGTGGCCCAAAAAGTTAAAAGTCCAATATTTTTCATATAAATCTTGTAGACCTATGCAATTGTTTTTAAAAGTAGGGTAAGATTTGACGTGTGTACTAAGCTTTTAAATATAAATAATATCGAAGTTGTTGATTTTTAAGATTCTTTCATATGATTGAAATCCATATGAGATTTTTGATTTTGCAATGCATGAGGAAATAATTTTCATGATTGATGAAAAACAAAACATTGGAGTTCGTTAAGATTGCCTCTCTTTGCTATTTTTGATTTATGTTTCTCTAATGCTATCTAGCTTTCAAAGATTATGATTTTGTTATTATTTTGTGGGGTTCCCGAATCCCTGAATCCCTAATGGACTTCTGTTGACGGTGTCATTTAGTTAGTTTTTTAAGTTTTAAAACTATTTATTCCCATATTTTAAATTAAAAGTTAAAAAGATTACAAATATAGACATTTTTTATGTATATTTATATATGAAAATATGTTCGTAATGCATACGAACAAAAATGTAAGGCATTCATTGAATCAATAAGCCAATATATCAGGAGACTATATACAACATACACTGCGAAAACCCACGCAAAACCCAAATTACCTCGAATGGCACAATGTCGAGATAATCTATGATCTACTCGGAATGAAAATGCCAAATAATAATAGTTTTTTTTATAATTCTCAATAAACGTTTTTCTAACTAATTTGACAGTCGCCATGCTATCTTTTAAAATTCTATAATTTAATTTTTAAAATTTTATAGACTCCAAATCGAATATCTTTAAGTTGATCAAAACAACTATGAATATACCTTTTAATTTTTTTTTTTGATTATTTAAAAACAAAAAGTTTTAAAAAAGAAAAGAATTAAAAAAAAAAAAAAAAAAAATAACATCTAAGAAACAAAAAAATTAAGAAAACAAAACACTGAAAAGGATTTAAAGTTAAGACAAAAAGTTCTGGTTTTTAGTCCTTAAAAAATGAAAACAAACAAAGTTTTCCGACAAAAAAAAAATTTTATTACAAAAACAAAGAAAATGAATCCTTTGCAAGTCCTGTTCAAAAATTAAAATTAAATAAGTACATAATGTAAAAATGTGTTTTTGTTTTTCAATTATGTAAATGGCTTCAAACATCTATTTATATATATATATATAGTTTTATAACGATGATTTTGAATTTTAAAGTTATTTTTACTATTCTTAAATTTCATTGTTTATTTTCAATTGGAATATAGGAAATAATAAATCTATCTATATAGTTGCTGCTAAAGTATTTTGAGAAAGTCATAATTCAAAATTTAAGGACATTTTTTGTAAAAAATTTTTTTTGCAAATAAAGAAGGTTATGTATTTGTATATAAATGTATTTGTTTTGATTTACATCTATTATATAAACGATTCTAAATTGATCAAAAATATTTTAGATTTTTTTTTTAAATTAATATTTATTTTTTTAAGAAATTTTTTATTTATTTTTATTTCAAACATATCTCAAAAAAAGCTAGGTAGCTCGTACAGAGTTTATAATTTATAAAATAGTTTATCTTTCAAAATGAGCAATGAATAATTTGAATGTCAGTGAGAAAAAAAAATTATAAATAAAAACAAGGCAAATATAAGCAGTTACAAAATCAAAAATTAGTATAAAGTAATTAAGTTTATACAATGGTAAAAAAATAGAAACAAAACAGTATAAAGCTCACAATGCCAATTAATTAACAATAAATATAAAAGAGAAAAAAAAAAGAAAAAAAAAATGTTTAATCATCTGAGTTATACTTAAACAACATTAATTTTTGAAGCTGTTTCTTAAAGAACATATCCAGGAATTTCGCAGAGAGGTTGTTTAAAGTCATGATTCCTGTATTCATGATAGGTTTTAGTCCATTTAAGTGTGCCCCAGCACCATATCGCAGTTGATTTGCTCGTCTCGTTAATAGCTCTTATAATAGTTAATAGCACGTATTAGTTTAGAAAATCGATATATCAGGAAATTATCAAAAATTACATAACATAGGAGGAAGCAATTGCTTCAAATAGAGTACGATAAACTTTTCAAATAGAATTCTGAAAAGCAGAAAGAAAAAAAAATTCTTAATACATCGTATATCATATTGAGTGCCATGTCATACTTATTCGAATGACGGTAAGGTTTCCCAACAGGCCATGTCATTTAAGTGTGTATGACGGTAATTAAGAAAGTAAAAACACTGTCATTCGAACACATCTGTATGATTTTAGATAAGAATTTCCAATATAAAAAATATTGTGTGGCACCCAGAGTATAGTAATTATTTTAGGAAATATCTGGAATGTATGAAAATTAGAAAGAAAAAGCCTTGAAAATTTATTTTTTATCATGTTTTTTTAATGATTTTAATGATAACATCATGTTAAACATTTATTTCTTCATATTGAAACAATCCAAGCACATTGGGAGGAAGCCAGGGCACTGCTCACAAAAAGTTTACACCATTTTAGAACTACTCTCGTATGCTCTAGCTCTTTTTCCTGGTTTTAGTTTCCCGTAATATCCAGCAAATTTTCTTCGTGAAGGCTTTCCAGTGAAAACCATTTTATTTGCAAATTAGTGTTTATTAATATTTAGTTCTTTGCTTGTTTGTTTCTTATTTTCAATGTTTAATAATTCTACTACCAGGTTTCATAGTTCTGCCACCAACATCGAAAGATCTGAATCTGATTTTTTTTTGTTACTTCTTTGTAAATAATCAAAGCATTTACTACTGTTGTTTCTAACAAAAGTTTAGTTGTAAGTTTATGGTACCACTTGATTCCCTTTCGCAAAATTATAGCGCGTATGAGGTCATTTGATTCATTTGAAAGTCTTTCACTGAGTGCGAGACATACCGACTTTATTAATCCCATTTCACATTTTCTAGACTCTGATTTTCCCGCATAAACTTTTATGGGCCATGCATTAACTTGAGCATAATTTGAATATTTAAATAGCTTTATATGGTAATGAAGAGCTTTTGCAAGTTTTAATGAAATTAAAAAAAAAGACAAAAAAGTGTTCTTGGCATTGCAAAGAAAAATGTATGCGAAAATATCATCATAGGCAGCGTTAGACAGTTTTGTATGATTCATTTTTACTTTGGCCTGATGTATGAAAATTTTGTAAAAATTCACTTGACTGTCAAGATATGAGATATATAGTGATATTTATTTGTATAGGTAGGTAGTTGGAGATTACCTTTACAAGTGCTTCTGGAAAACCAAATATACCGTTTAATGCCATAACTCAAGTGACCTTCTTGTTGTTGTTGGTTCTTTATCTCACTCTCCCAAGCAACTCTGTATAAGAGTCAACCTGCGCGATTAAAAAATTCAATCAGTTCACCCATTTTTCGATATTCATTAATTCTTGAATTGTTAACAACTTCAAATAGCCAAATAAAAAATTTCGGTTGTTATGTTTAAAGTTCAGTCATTGTAAAGGGTTAAAAAATGCTAAAATATTTGTAGATAAATTATTTTATAAGCCCTTATGTTGAAGTTTACACTCAATAGACAATTGTGTAGATTGTGGAATATATACATAATTTATAATGGGTTGTAAAATATATGATACCAAAAGTTGGGTTTGCAAAAGTTATGATCTTTGCAGCTTCTATAATTTGAAAATGGAAATAGCCGAGTACTGGTACTGTGAAATAATTCTGTTATTTTTATTTTTTGTTTTATATACAAAAATAGGCATATAAACATCCTAACGGTATAATATGGTACAGATTTGTAGGTTAATAAATATTTCAAATTTACCTTAATGTCAATTTTGCTTTGCAGTGCCAAGGAGTTCATTTACGAATGACACTGCATATGATTTATTTTTAACTTTAATGTCAATTTGTATACGGGTCTGTTGTAAAGATTTCAAAACTTAATTTTGTTTTCGAATGTATGGAAGTAAGACAGTCTTGAAGAAGTTGCCATCATCAAGTTTTCGGAGTCTAATAAGAATGATGAACAAAACAATACAGTCTGTGCTAATATCAATGAAAAAATGAAAAATGTTAAATATCACTCTTCTACTTCTATTTGTTTATAACCTCAGAATACAATACTATGCGGTTAGTAACTAATTGTTTTTTAAGCTAAATGGTTCACTATACAAGAAGATTAGAAGGCAGAAATTGGATAGAAGAATTTAAATAGTTATGAAAAACTTAAATTGTGGTGCCTATTATATATTTCGATCGACTTTCATCGAATCGTTCATCGTTATCGTTAGAGTTATTCGATTGTAATAGTTAGTGCCATTATGTATTTCGATGAAAAAATGCTGTCATTGTAAAATTCAAATCTACGATAAAAATGACATGAAAATGACGTTGAAAATGACGCAGTTTATACTAATGTCCAAAATGGATCAAATTCCATTACGCACTAGAAGAAAAAAGTCAGACAAACATTATTTTTATGATTAAAGTAGAATTACTGAAATAATTTATTTTCACTAACACTAACTTTCATATTGCAGTTTATTTGTAACTGGCCTTTTATTCCTATTAAAATTTATTTCAATACAAAATAATTATAAAGAATAAAGTAAAATACCTACTAACATTTCAACTTTTAAATTTATTTTTATTTAAAAAAATATCGCAAATATAAAACAAACACCAGGTGTCCAAGCGTCACTCTTTTATTTTATCTTTTATAAAGCCTGAGGATCTTTAAGATTCTAGTATACCAAAAATAAATATATTAATTTATATATTTTATTTATTTATCATTTATTTATCTTATCAGCGGGCTTACAGATAAATCTACTGGTCAACTATAGGTTTTTTCCCTTTCGGAATGTCGGCCTTTATGATTTTATCATTTGGAAATATATAAGTAAATAAATAAATTATAAATATTTCTTAATTATTTTATTTATTTAATTAATTTACTATTCTGAGAACAGATAGTAACGTATATCAAAATCAACATATTGTATATACATATATACATGATTCATATTTAACAGATAAAATTTCAACTCTTCATATCTAAACTGATGAAAATTTACAAAAAATAAATTTAATTTAATATTTTACCAAGTCATTAACTCATATACAAAATATTAAATATTAAAATTTAATGAATATATAAAATATTTTATTTACTCATAAATAATTTATAATATTGAAAAACATATTTAAATAAAATATTTTATATTAAATTAAAAAAGCGAGTTGAAAATAAAATATATAGATTAAGACGATAATAATTTAAACTACCGGAAGGAAAATAATAAAATGTAAAGAGTCTAGGAAATGAGAAAATATTACAGAGAACACATTGAAATTAAATGAAAAAGTAAAAGTGTAGATATGTATGCATATATATTGTAAGAAGGGATAAATAAATTCTGAACAGAAAAAAATAAACTAAAATAAAAAAAAAAATACAAAAACAACAAAAACAAGGAAAATCCATTTAGTAATAATATAAAAACAAAAAACAACAAAATTTATATTTTCACACATCTTAATTTGTTTCTAAGTTCCTTGTAGTGTATATGAAGTGTATGGATTGTATGAAGTGTACACAAGTGCACAAGGAAATTTTCGACTTTGATACCCTAATGCAATTTTTTATTTTTGTTTTTTATTTGTTTTTCAAATGATTTTTAATGATTTTCAGGATGTTTAAGACATAATGATTGGGATGAGAAACATCTATTTATGATGAAATAATAAGAGTTGGGTGATCCTTTCGTCATCTTTTATTGTTATTTCATTGCTGAAGCTTATATATTTGATTACATAGTAATGAGTGAGTAATAATGGAAATATTTACATTGTTAAACAACATCACTTACATTACTACAAATAAATATATATATATATATACATATATATATTATAATACTATGTAGATAATATGTATATATATATACATATATGTATATATAGTTAAATGGAAATTCTATTAAGAGATTAAGCAACTGAATATGAATGGTCATTATTCATTTTTAAGGATGCTCTTCTTTGATTGTCCTTTTGATATTATATTATAATGAGTATATAAAAATATATCTATATGAAATGACTGACTGTTCTAAGGATAATCTTTTATGAAATTTCTAGAAAATGTTTTAAGTGCTTTCTAAAGTTTTTTCTTCTATTTTTTGACTTATTTTTTTTATGTGTTTTTTTATGCCATTGTTTTGACGGCATTTAAAGAATCTATGATTTTATTTATCATAGAAATATCATAAATTGTATTTTTAAAATGTAGTAAAATTGTTATTTTTTTTTCTTTCTAAATTTTAATTTAGAAAATTTTTATATTTAAAGGTATATAAAAATTAAAAGGTATATCTATATAAAAATTAAAGAGTTTTTTTTAAAGGTAAATTTGTATTTTTCAATTTTTTTTTAATGATTTACTAAGTGTTTGATAGTTAAATGTACATAAAATTTTAAGTATTTGCGGGTTTTGAATTTTGTGAGATGCTTAAAATTGTAATGATGTTAGATTTAATGATTCTGTGAAGTACAGGGTGGTATAGAAATTTTGGAATATATTTTTAAATGCTGTAGTTTTCCATATTTAGAAATTAGAATACATTTAGGGTCAATTTCACCAATGCTGGTTTAAATGTAAGATCTGGTTTAAATCTTAAAATCTTGGAAATGTTGATATTTTACGTAATTCAGGAATTTTAATAATATTTGGCTACCTAGTAAGAATAGTAAAAATTATAGTTCGATAAAATTGTCGAGCAGATGTCGCTATGATTTTTTTGTTAATTCTATTTTTTTCGGAAAAATTATTATATGTACTGACATTTCACTGTCCTTTTTCTAGTAAGGCCATTCGCCAATACTGGCGTTAACTGATAACCTCAATTTTTGTCAGTGTCAGTGAATTTATGAATTTTAGAATTTATTTCATTGATATTATTTGATTTTCAATTTGAAAAAAAAAAAAAAAAGTAAAATAAAATTAAATTGTAATGGGTATGGATGATCAAGAATTGAGAAGAAAAATTAATATAATGATTTAAATGTATATTGCATATAAAATGGATACCAAATTATACCCTGTTAGATGGTCTTGGGTCCGTAAGTTGTAAAACCTGACAAATAGTTCAGCGTTAAGCTTTCACCTTTGAATATTGCTCGATTTTATATTTAAAAAAATTTCACGCTTACCGTCGACGCTGACATTAGAGAATGTTACATTACTTTTCATATGTTCCAACTTTTTGAAGTTAAAATTACAAGTCGACGCCAGCATTGTAGAATGGCCTTTAAGTTTGTCCCACATATCGGTTCAGTTTCATGATGGATTTCACCTTCATGGACGAACGTCCGGACAATTTTATTTTACACTATACTTGAAACACAAATCCCATTAAAGAAAATTTTATGATTTCCTCTCAATGCGCGAAAGACTGACATTTGTTATGTAGTAAAAAAAGGTTGACGTTTGAAAATATGTTTACATGCGTTGATATTACTTTTATTAAAAAAATTTAAAATTTTGTTAAGAGTAATAATGGATAATAACATTGTAATATTCGAAAAAAAATAAAATATAGGGCTTTGCTTTTATCCTTAAATATAAATAATTTGTTAGAAATAAAATAATCTTATACTAAAAAACAAAAAACAAAAAAATTACACTTCATATCTTTTTTTTAAAAAACATTTGAAATTCTATATGTGAATCAGTTCATTCATAAATCGAGATGGTATTTTTATTCATAATATTTATCAAATAATTATATATCTATCCTTTTCTTTTAATTCGTCCTTCAGCCAAAAGTTAAAAATGTTTTAACTAAGAAATTGGATGAAGAAAATGCCCGGAGAGGATTTTTTGTGTATGTGTTGGTAAAATAAATTTTTTTGATTGGTTAAAAAATTTGTCCGGACGTTCGTCCATTAAGAGGAAATCCACCTTCAGTCTCAGCTCAGTTAGCTCAGTCTCACATATTTATATATACACATTTCAGTTCAGTGTCAGTGGAGGAACAGGGAGGACAGTGTCTTCTTCTTAGTATTTTAGTAAAACAAATATGGGTGATTTTTAGTAGAACAATAAATTAATTGTTTTTACACTTTTATTATATGAAGAATATGGAAGAGAATCTAAAACATGTAAATTGGAAGCTTGGGAGAGCTGAAATATTGAAGTAGAATTAAGTACTTTATATAAATAACTTAAAAATGATTAGACGAAGTTTTTTTGTATATTTTAGAATGTCAAAGGGTTCTTTTCATTTTCTACTAAATAAAATCAAGCTTAGTTTATAAAAAAAAGATACTCATTGGAGAAAATCTACCACACCAAAATAATAATTGGCTGTTTGTTTGCGTAATTCATATATTTTTTATTAGATAAATCATATAAAACTAAATTTTCTTACACTAATTCAAATAATTTTTCGTCACTTGCCATTTCAAAAATAATAAAATTTTAAAAAAGAATCGGGTAGGAATATTAAAATAAAAACAACTCTTAGTCAGGTCCCGTACTTATATATCAAGAGTAGTAGTCATCAGTATAGGTTATTGGCCGATAGGAAGCCACGCTGCCAAGCTAGGTATTCCGTTCAATTCCCATTGTCGCAGCTGTTTTTGAAACTTTTGAACACTTCCTTTGCAGTGGCCCAGCATTAGCTAGAGTCAGACTCCGGTCTTTAGGTGAGGCTTTCACCAACAATATAGGTTTTATCGCGAAAGAAAAATCGGAGATCTCATCAACTTTCTCAATCACACAGAGTGGCTCTAGTACATGGTCCCTGGGGAATGTAAAAATGAAAAAATGATTCCCTATAACAACCAATAACAACAAATAGATCAGTCGAGACGTGGTATAAAAAAGGCACAATTAACCTATTTAACCACCGTACCGTAATTTACATATTACATACAATAACTTAACAAGGAACTACCGATCGTACTGTAAATTTATTTTCGCAAGATGTAGTTTTGAAAATTCACATACTTTTCTTTGTTCGCAAATCAATTAATATTTAGGTTTTCCACTTTAAAAAAATGTTGCTTAAAAAATTGATTTATAAAAATATATAGTCTTCATATACATATGTACTATAATTTGTTAACAAATAGTTTTTCCAAGTGAAATTTTGTTTAGTTTTTATAACTCACATATGTTTTTTTTTTTTAAATCTATATATATGAGTAGTGAAACTAATCAAAATTAAAATAAGAAGTTGTCTATGTAGTTCAATACTACAATATCTACTGATGAACTCCAGTTGTATTATTAAATGAAATACTTCTTTAATTATAGTTAAAATTAATGTGTTACATAAAATAAACAATAGAAAATAAATCATTATGACGCTACAAGTTTAGTACATGAATTCGAATTGAATGATTGGAATCAAACCCAGGCAAATCTAAAGTTAATTATATTTTTTTTTGTTTTTATGTTCTTGACAGTAACTTAGGTAGAATCACCTTTTCGTGTTTAATTAAGTACGGTACTACAACTTTATACTACAATATCTAGTTGAAGTTAATTTACGTTATAATTTTCTATAGATTTTAAAATTTTGCTTAAATATAATTTCTTATGCTATGTGTTACAATTTTTTTTAATAGAATCCCAATAACATTGTTGAATTTAATTGAATTGAACTTAAATTGAATTAAAAATTTATTTCGGACCCTTGAACTTTACTAATTTTGTCTTCAAGCAACATTTTGTTTTAAAAATCAATCGAGATTTTTTTTAGTTTGTTTTATATCATAGATATATAAAAATATAGTTACACAATTCTTCATTATTTAAGCCGAGAATTGGCATATGTATTTATTATAGATTTCAATTCAAGATTTCTATTGATGGTAAATTTATTTGTTTGCTTTACACCGTGGACTGGTCTTTTTTACGGCACACATTATTATAGTGAATAGAATATAAGTTCTAATTTTGAATTTTTTCAACAATATTTAAAACGAAATTTAAAATATAAGTTAAAAAAAAGTTCAAATTTTAGTTACAACGAAAGAGTTAGAATTAGACTCATTATAAACTAATGGTTTTCGTTGAAAAACTTAGAAGTGAAAAAGTGAATATTTTAAATTTTTTTCCATAAATTGTTTTCCTTTACTTTTTTAGAAATTATAAAACTCACTTTCATTCAATATTTTCATATATTTAATTTCGTATCATATCGTACTCATAATTATAGAAATAATTTATAAAATATTTTAATATTTTGAAGTATTTGCAAATATGTATTGAAAAATTTAAATAAGAAAAAAATACCTGCCACCCCCATCTACCACCTTTACTATAAGTATTAATTCCGGAAATATTCAAAATAAATTTTCATAACTGAAATGCTATAAATTTTAAATAAAAATGTGATTTGAAAGAATTTTCAAAAAAATTTCAATAAAATTTTAATTTTTTTTGGAAGGGTTAAATTTAAATACGTACAAACATAATATATATTTATTTTTTAATATATATATATAAATAATCATTTATATTTGATAAAAAAAATATATATCATCATTTATATATAAATCATTTAAATGATTTTATTTTATATACAAAATATGTATATATATATATATATATATATATAATATTTTCAAACAATAGTGTATAAAAATTATTTTAAAATTTCATTTAAAATTCAATTATTCATTTTCTGTACCAGACATTCAAAGAAATTAGAAAATTAAGAATGGGTTAAAGGCAGAAGAGAATAGAAATTGGAGATGTTAATAAATTTGGCACCATTTGTTAATATTAATCGAAGTGGAAGTAAATGAAAAAAAAAATAAAAATTTAATTTTCAGTCCAATAACACTACTACTCTGCTTCGAAACTTTTACAAAATGACAATTATGAAAAATATTTTAAAGTTTGAGAACGGGAGAATAATCAAATTTTATACTATGTATTTGAAAGTAGCTTGATAAAATTTATTTATAGGGTTATTTAATTTTAAATTTTAAATTGAACTAAAATTAAATTTTGTTGTATCACAAAAAAACAAAAAGAGTAAATTTAATTTTTCAATTTCAAATTTTTTTTTTTGTTTACGTTCTTGACAGTAACTTAGGTAATTAAGTAGGTAATTAAGTACGGTACTGCAATTTTAAACTACAATATCTACAATATTTCGAGTATTTATTTAACAAATTACTAGCTCTACTCATTAAATGTGGAAAACTACTGCTATTGTCAGAAACTAAGCCTTCTTAAATGCAAAATTTTTCAATATTTGGAATACTTGTGAGCTTTAAGTGATTTTGGTTTAACAGTCTCAATGTCAGTGCTGGCTTTGAAACATTATTCATTATATATAAAAGAATATACTATCAATCAAACATGGTAAGCAACGAAGTAACTTAATAGCAAAATCGAAGACTTGTAATTGTCTACCCCTATATTATCAACTAATCAGACTTTGGACAATTTTGCCAATATCAGACTGTAATTACTACTTTCATAAACCATATTTATTTTTATTTATTTATTTCAACCAAAATATGCCTTGTATCATAATTCATATTTTCCAAATAGTTTGCTAAGTGGTGGGGTATTATTTTTCACTTTAAAAATAAATACCAAAATACTGAAATTTAATCATTGGTCTACCGAAATTTTTTTTTTGTATATAATTTCAAATCTATGGGATGAACATTCTAGCTGCTTTTACATAGAGATTTGACATAAATACATAATCACCTACAATAATTTTTCTTTAGAAGTTTTATGATGTATCTACTACATCATTTGTAGAATAGCCTTGCCTTCATAATCAGAGTTCCATTTTTGTTTTTTCTCTATTAACAAAAAATAATGTTTACATTATATACATACATATGTATTTGTATAACAAAATTTTATCCATTGATAAAATATTAATATACATATAGAAAGATTCAGAACTTAGCCTAACTTGTATGGTCGTATATTCACTTTATACGTATGATCACTTTATTTTTAGTGATAACCGAATTATTTATACATACTCACAACATCATTTATTTTATCCCAATGACAAAGGATACTGGTCGAAAAAGCGATAAAGTATTTTGTTTTTACCTTCTTCGGGAATCGAACCTGGGAAAGACTTCGGTTCGGTTGACCTACTGTTCCATTTTAATTGTCCTAATATTTGACATTTTATATTCTATTTTCTTTAAGATTATTTGTAGAGCCTTGTTCTGTAGCATTTTCAGTCTGTCTTTCCCTACTTCACTACAACAACAATGATGAACAGTAGGCCAAATAGTGTCAGTCAAATCATCGTATTATTCATCAATATTGCACAATTCTGTAAAATTTGATTTCGAATTCTTCCTAAGTCACCTAATTTTTTTTGGGTATTTGTATATGGACCGTTTTTTTTTTTTTTTTTTTATTTGTAATTTTAAAGTTGATATACAATTCAGAGTATTAATGCAATGCTTAATTCTATAAATGTATTTAAATTTGTGTTATAAATTTTCTTTTAAGTGTGACCGTAGCATAGGTTGTCTGGTCTTATAATTTTTAAAATTGGTTTTTTTTTTTTTTTTTTTGACATTCATATGTTTCAAGTTTATTAATTTATTAAATAAAATAAGTTTACCTTGTAAAATAATGAATCTAGTATTCTGCCTATGGATATCAATCCTTCTATTTAAAATAAAATTGTGTTTTATTAGGTTGTTAACAATTTTAAAAGCCATCATAAAAACAATTTTAAAGCAAGCTTTATATCTCGTGTTTGCAAATGTTAGAAAAACTTAAATATTTTCCGGAGTATAATAAACTAGTTGGGTGTAACCTTGGACTTTATCCTGACAATCTGCAAAATGTAATTTAATTATGACTAAGTTCGCGAATTATTTAACCATCATTATTTAAACACAGTTTTACATTTTTATAGAAAAAAAAATTATTTAGTGAAAATTCAACAATCAAAAACAATAATCACATTATCAGTTTGTTCCCAAAATGTTCTTAATAAATACTAAAGTCTTAAGGTCAAAAACAAAAAAAAATTATTAAAAATATTTAAATAACAAATTTTTACAATTTTCAAAACAATTTTCATGAAAAAGGAATTTTTTTTTTTTTAAATTTCAATCAAAACTTTGTTTTTAGCAATAAATTAGAACAAAATTGAAAAAAAAAAAAATAATAAAATAACATAAATAAATTTTCGCAATGGAATTTTGTGGGAAACAATTAAAGTATACTCAAGAATTTTCTCTAATTGTTCTCTTTGTTTTGATTTTGTTTTGTTTGTTTTTATCTTTAAAAATTGTTTAAAGTTTTTATTTAGAATTTAGAGACAATGACAATTACACAAAAAAACAAACAAAACATAAAAAAATATAAAAACCTAAATGTTTGTGTAAGAAAAAAAATGTATTTATTAGCTATAATTTAAATAAAACAAAAAGGATACAATTATTTAGGATACCCCACTCTTTTTGCTTTGAAAGAAGAACAAAAAAATTTCAAGAGAAAGAGAAACTGGTAATAAATATTTCAATTTAAATACTTACCCTCATGAAATGTAATAATTTAACCAAAATCAACTTGGAAAACCTCAAAAAGTAAATATTTTCTTATTTTAAATACCTTCTCCAAAATAAAAAAAAATAAAACAAAAAAAAAAACAATGATCAAAAAAATTTCTAAGACATTCGAAAATATTATTTTACTTTAATGCAATTTAGAGATTTAAAAAAGGATTTCCAGAAGTCCTTGATATTATTTCGTTTACTCTGTTTTCAATTGTTTTTCTATATGAAATAATAACTAAATAAGGATTTATAACCAGTAAATTTATATGTTTGTATACATATATACATAACCTAAAATCATATAAGTTAGCATGGGGTCGATATCAAAAACCGAATATAGTAGTAAAATAAATTGGAAGTACAAAAAAAAAAAAATGTTCGATACATTTTATTTCCTATAAAGGATTTAATTTCGTCAAGTAAATATTATACAAACAAAATAACAATCTTTAAAGAATATCGGAAGTCCTGTCTGTATATTATAAATACAAAAATGGGTTGTATATTATTTTTAACTTCAATATGGAATGAGATGTAGAATGAGATGGAGCTTAAAAAAAATAAAAATAAAAGAAAAACTTTTATTTATTTTTCGGTATAGAGTGATTTATTTTCAGTAACTGGAAATGATTTTAATAGGGTAAGACTGTATAATATTTTTGAAAATATTTTTTTTTTTTTTTGCTTTTAATTTCTTATAAAGGTGAATTTAATATATATATGTACAATATATATATATGTATACAGATATATAATTTTTATGATTAATGCACCTTTAAATGAATAAATGTGCGTAGTCATGCTTAAAGATTTTTTTTTTTTGTTGTATCAAAATTTATAATATGATATATTGCGAAAGTAAACAATTGTTATGATTTTATTTTTTGTTTCTGTATTAAAATAACGGTATATATTGTAATTCTAATGGGAAATTTTTTTTTTTGAGGAAATGAAAAAAAAAATAGAAGAAAATAAAAGTTTCTCACACCTTTATATTGTGCGAAGAATGAAAATATTTGTTAAGGAGGGTGGGAGGGGTTTGAAATTGAAATGATTTATTTTATTTTTGTTTAAGTAAAATTTGAACTTTTTATTAGTAAATTTAATTTTCTAAATTATTTTTATTTTTATAATAAAATAAGTATAAATAAATATTGACATATTGGTTTTTCAGAATTGTTGTTTTTATTTAATTTTAAGTGATTATGTTGAAAATTATGATTATACTTTAAAGTTGTTATTGAATTGGTCCTTTTTTTCTTCTTTTTTAATTTACCTTATTTATATATAATGTCAGATTTAATGCTTAGAGCAAGCAATATGATAGAGCGAGAGATGAAAGCTTGTATATTTTTGTACAATATTTAATAATCACTTATTTATTTATTTAGTTAGTTTAACTATTTATAATTAAGAATTGAACAATTTTATTACATAAATTTATGTTTAACATATTATATTAATTTATTTTTAAACTTATGTTAGTTTGAGTACCTACTTATTTCATATTCAAAGAGGTTAGCAGAATCCAACGTTAAATAAAAAATTTAAAAATATTCTGTTAGTAGAGTATAGATGCAACATACTGTTAGTATAGATTACAAAAACTTTATTATTCTATATCTATAATTATAATTGACAAGCATTTAAGGTCCTGCGCAGTAGACACCTTTTCATTTTATTTCGATTCTCCTACTCCTTAATGAACTTCTAATATACATAATATATAAGATTATATATAAAACAAAAATGCGCACACAGTTAAAAATTTTTTTACTCATATGACTTTATTATTCAGCAAATACATTATGCATATGTGAGATCTTATTAAAATAATAAACAAAAGCAAAATCAGTTATTATAATTTATATATGTACTTGCAAATGAATTTATGTATATATGCCAAATAAAAACAAAAAAACAAATTCATCTCAAATAAAAAATATGAAAAAACAAAAACAAAAAAAAATCATTTGAATTCTTCATAGGACGGGTAATTTCATCTTTACATATTAGAGTTAAAGTAGCTATCTATAATTATAATAGACAACCATTTAAGGACATGCGCAGTAAGCACCTTCTTACATTATCGCGCTTCTGCTTAATGAACGTTTTATATATAAATAAGTTTTATATACAACAGAAATGCGCATACGGGTTGAAAAAATTTCTATTTAGCTTTATAATATTCAAACTTTTAAATAAAATATATCCATTTTGTGTCATTCAACATCTCATTATTTGTATACATAATTAAATGGAAATTTATTCTATTAATTTTTTTAAGTAACTGTCTCGAATTTTTGTGTTATATATTTTGGTCATTTGTAGTAATCATATGGTTTTGATTAAAAATATGTATAATGTATATAACCTCTTTAATTACAAAAATATTTTATTTTTAGGAATTTTATCCATTAAATGCCACTGACTGTAGGGAATATATCGTAAACTAATCAGTATATGAGGGAAGTGTATTTATGTGTCCAAAATAAAACTTACTAACCTCAAAGCTTTATATTAAACATTAGTGGTTTGTGCCTTATCGTGAGAAGTCTATGTCAGTACGTAAACTATTGTTTTTTTTAAATTATAACTTTAATTATTATTACTCAACAGGGGCCCCTAGTTTCTACTATATTGAAAAATTAACTTAATACTAATTATAAAATTTGAAAAAGAAAAAGAAAACAAAAAAAAATTAATTTCGTTAGTTAACATTATGTATTATTAGGCAGTCTAACTTTAACAGTCCCAACACTTGTGGCGTTAAAAAAAATTGAATTATAATTTACTTCACGAAATTCATTCTTTTAGCTTTTTATTCATAATAAATTTATTTAATACTATACAGATTTAAGCAAGAATATGTTTTTGGAAACTTGCATTTTGCGTTTTCTGATTTTAGTTAAAAGTTATATCAGTAGATAAGTTGACACAATTGTTATGTAGTAGATAAATATTGCACTACATCCATCCATCTATTTACAAAGTAATCTGTTTTATAACATGTTATCGTATTTTCAGCACTGATTGGTTTATTATAGCCATTTTTAGTGGTATTCGAATATTGAAATAGTGCAATAGTTTCAGCTGAAAGTATTAAAGCTGATAATAGGAGACTAATAACGTGAATAATGATATTTTACGTTAACGAGACATACACAGGAAAAAAGTATAGGAAATCAGAAGTACAAGCTGCAAATATCAAGCAAGATTAGTTTCTCTTAAAAATAGCTTAGAAAACGGCTAAAGTATAACTTTAGATCATCATTTACAATTGGGTTGATTTTATCCATTATTATATTGCTCACATATAAATACCGACTACTTACTAGCTACTGAATGTCTCCATTACATTTTTATCGGAAAATAAAAAAAAATTCGTTTCCATAGCTAAAATATGTTTTCAGTTTTGCCAGAAGATTTCTAGTCCTTGTTAGTTTTATTAAGAACAACATTAGAGTTCCAATTAGTTATTCAGTAATAGCTATTAGCCATATGCAATAATCTACATGCAATGGTAGAGTTCACTCTTATTTTACCAAAGTCAGTTATGGAATTATAAATACTTATATTTTGGGTAAATTTCACTCTATTTATTCTTAGTAGTCTTTTAATTTTGACTTAATTTGATTAAGTTGACTGTAATTCTTTGATAGTTGTTTTACACCATTTATTTCGAATCTTCATCTTTTTGTGTTTTCTTGTTTAGGTTATAGCTTCCGTTTTCATATTGTCTTTTATAACTTCCCTAATGCATCTTTCTTTAAAGCACATTTTATGAATATTATAATTTTGTTTTATTTCAAATTTGCTTCAGTTTTTGGCCAAGAAATTCTATATATTGTCTTTAGACATCCTGTTGATGATGGATGATGATACAACAAAATTTTTATTTATTTTGAACTAATTTTTTGGTTTCATATAAAACAAAAAAAAAACATTATTAATTTTATTTTAAATATATAAATTTATTAATTTCTTTATTTTTACTTTCAGGTAAGTGGCCAATCTATATTATGTGAATTAAAAATAATCAATTTAATCAATTTCATGGTATGTTGTATTAAATAATTTTGTTATAATTAAAATTAAGACAATCTGTTATTTAAAAATAATTTGTTATAGGTTTTTCACTTCTAATTCAAGTTTATTTATTTCAAATTCAATTTTATTTATTTCAAATTGAAATTTTTTCATTTCAAATTCAATATTTGTAAATTTTGTAATTTTTATTTTTAAATTTTTGAAAGAAAACAATCTAAATATACAAATAAAAATAGATTTTTTAAACAAACAACATTTAAAGAAGTTTTAGCAATTGCAGTAGTATTGTTAATCTAAACACTTCGTCCATAGAATCGACTCCTTCGATCAGTCCCAATGGACGGAATTATATATTGACTAATAATATCCTCTGATGATAGCATAGCATAGGGAACCATACAGTAAAACTAGTTTAGACAAAAAGCAGATCTTAATAAAATACTATGAAGAAGGCAAAACCATAATTGAGTCAATCAATAAAAATACTGCCATGTCTATAATAAATCGTTACAAAAAACTGCTATAACTGATAATAAATCGTTACTGCTTCTCATATCATATTACCAACTGTAAAAGGGCGACATGTTTCATTAATAGCAGCTATGAATTTATATGGAATAATATATAGTCAAATATTAGCAAAGTCATCTGTTAATTGAAACAATTTTTATTACATTCTTTGATGAGTTATTTGTTAAACTGGCTGAAGCTAACATAACAGAAAGTTTTGGCTGGTTTTGGACAATTGCACAATCCAAAAAACTCTAGAAGTGCGTGAAAGCTAGTTCGACAAGTCATACTTTAATTTTATTAAATTAGTATTTTAAAAAATAAAATTATCAGCGAGAGATTTTTTGGTGGATCGACAAACTAATATAAATTTTAGTAAATGTTATAGAACCATCCGTGGCAACTGTTATCTCAGCCGATTGCAAAAATTATTACGTGGATATGGCAATGAAATTACCATTGGCTCTAGTTGGGCAACCATTACATTAACATTTACATTTAATACACTATAACTAAAGTTTGTTTTGTTTAAAAAATCTATTTTTGTTTGTTTAAAAAATTTAATTTTTAAAAATTTAAAAATAAAAATAACAAAATTTACAAATATTGAATTTGAAATGAAAAAAAATTTAATTTGAAATAAATAAAATTGAATTTGAAATAAATAAAATTGAATTTGAAATAAAAAAACTTGAATTAGAAGTTAAAAATCTATATTTTAAAATAATCATAGCCTATTTTTAAATGTATGAATAATTTCAGAACAGAATTTTTAATAATTAAAAGCACCAGATATTGTACGACATATCGATTCGTCATAATGTCTATAGTTTGTTGAGTATTGTAAATCATTCATTCACGATTGTTTCTCTTTCTTAAAGGCCACTTGCTTCATTGTGGCTCATGATTTACCAGTTTAATTGAATTTCCATGTATTTTCGATGTATTATTTTGTTATATTCGAATATTTAAAGAATCGATTCAGTTTACAGTAAAGGCAGCAGGAACTGTAAATATATATTATGCGAGTTCAAAACATATATTAATAGAAAAAAAAATAAGAATATCAACAGGATATAAACCTGTACACATATAATCATAAAATTTATATTTTTTTTATTTTAACATTCCAAAAGTCTAATCATGACGATTAATTTCAATTTTCAGAAAAAAACAAAAACAACAATAAAAATGATAAAATTACCCTCAAACGCACTATTATTATTCGTCTTTCACTTCACTAATAAATTTATTATCACATTATTTAATATAATATATCTTTTTTTTTTTATTTTTTTTTTTTTTTATAGAAAATAATAATGTTATCCTTTAAAACATATCATCCTTTCTTAAATCATTTAACTCTCAAACCTTTTTCAAAAAATATATTTTTGAAAGTTTTACGTTCAAAGTTTGCGTGTCATCTTCCATAAAGATATATTTTATATTCTTGTATAGATAATTTCTAAGTGTTCTAAGTATAAATTTTATTTGGTAAAGAAAATGATATGAAAATATTTTTTTATTTATAGAAATACATACCAAATTATCACACATTTATAATATTATCTAAAAATAAAGTTCTTAGCATTAAAGACAAACATTTTATTTAAATAGATATACTTATTATGGTTTTAGTATAATTTAATTATTAACAAATTAAGGATATTGTTAAGTATCTAAGAGTTATAAATAAAAAAAAAAAAAAACAAAATCATTATCACAAAATAATTCAGTATTCAAAACAAGAATTTGTTGCATATTTTCTATTTTCAAACAAAAACTTTATTTATTTATAGTGGCATATAGTTTGCATGATAATTTTGAAAATAAAATAACTTTCGTTAATTGAATTCTACGTCTTCTTCTTGAATTTTTTTTTTGTCCAAAAAAGCCAAAAAACGTCAATATTAAATTATTGGATACCAGATTTTTTCGGGTAGTAACACAGTAGCTCAAGAAATTTCATAAGAAGGACTGTATAGTATTCTATATTGTAACTTCTAGCCAGGCAAACCAACATCTTCTATTTTCATCATCTTGCTATATTACTAATATCCTATTCCATTACGTTACATATTTATTTTTGTACTGCGATTGATACCTCTTGGAACTGGAATATTCATCAATTTGGTCATTTTAAAAATGAATTAGAAGTTGTCGTTTAATCTATTGATCGTAGTAAAGCGCTAATATTTGATATTTGTAAATAATGTTATTTCAAACTGTACATTTTTATTTTTGCATTGGGATTGATATCTCTATGGACTGTGACTTACAACATTAGATCTATTAAGTCAATTCAAAAATGATTTACAAGTCATCAATATCGCCTATTGATAGTACAACCCTGATATACAAGTATTTGATATTTGTAAATAATGTTATTACAAACTGTACATTTTTATTTTTGCATTGGGATTGATATCTCTTTGGACTGGGACTTCCAACATTAGATCTATTATGTCAATTCAAAAATAATTTACAAATCATAAATATCGCCTATTGATAGTACAACCCTGATATACAAGTATTTGATATTATGTTATCAGCTACTTTACACTTTATTTTTGGATTTGGATTACCTCTTGGAATTGCAGCTTGCAACATTACAATAATTTAGCCAATTCCAAAATTATTTATTGGTTAACATAATCGCCTATTGACAGTATAGTTCTGTTATACAAGTATTTGGTATGTTTAAATAAGATTATTATAGTCAGAAAGGGATTTTTAATACCAAAAAATTATTTTTAGGTTTAAGAAAATGGTAAAATAGAAAAAAAACGGAAGAGTTAACAGTTATTGTATTATTATAAAAGTTTAATTTTCGTCTTAAATTGTAGTCGGAAAAATCTGATTGTATAATATTGTATAATCTAGATAAATGAATTTAAATATTTCTACTCTAAATATGAACCGATAACGTACCACATTCTTTTCTGTCGATAATTTTCTGCAATGGCGTATTTCATCATTATTCTGAAGCTTAGAAAGTAGGTACAGAGTGGAAACAAACTTCTCTAATCATCTTCTGTCTGCGGTTAGTTTACAGTTATGGCCGCATTCGTTTAAGTCATCCATATAGGTTAATTCAAAAATGAATCGTTTAAAAATAGGTAGTTTAGATTGTAACCATATCAATGTCACGACACCCTGACAGGTACGAGTATTTATAAGTCAGACAATTTCATAGAGAATTGAAAATTTTTTATTAAATAAATATTTTCATTAGAAAAACTGTTTATAAAGTTGGACGGCTGTCAAGGACAGTTGCCCAAGATAGAGCCGAATAGAGAAAAGTTGTAAAGGAGGTTTACAAAGCTACAAAGGCTTACATTGACCTATTATAGACCTATTATAAACCTAAAAGATGATAATAACGTGGAAAACAACATCCGTGTGGACAAAGTGCACAGAAAAACAATTTATAATTCTAAAATTATTATGTGTGAAGACAGGATAAATGAACAAATTGAATTTGATAAACCATTTTCATTAATATATCCTGCACAAATATCCTTTAAACTTTATAATATATATGAGGGTATTATTTAATGTAGTAACAAGATAATATATATATATATATAAGATTAAAAAAATTTTTATCTTAAAAGTCACGAAATTATTAATATTTTGTTACGCACACGTAAAAAACCCATCCCCCCTTTAAATTTATTTTCATTCTCATGCAATTACAACAAAAAATAAAGGATATTTTCATTCTTTTATTTTAAAATACAATGTAATTTAAATGTAAACTAATTTAAAGGATGATTCTTCAAAATTGTTATTATCATCATTATAATTTTTAATTATTTTAATCTTAATTGTTTTTATAATATTTTCTTTAAATATTTTTTGAATAATTTTCTATTTACATATACATTGTGTGTAGAGTATAGTAGTAGTAGTAGGTATGTTATAATAATTAGTATATTACAAAGTGAACAAAATGAGGATAAAAATTTGAAAATATTTTTGAATAAGAAATTTTAAAATTTAATATAAAGATTTTAATCCTGTTAAAGGACTATAACCAAATTATAAAAATATGTTAATTGTAATTTTAATGATTTTATATTGTTTTTTCTTTAAAACTATTTTGTTTTTTTATTATTATTGTTATATTTGAGAGTTTTTAAATTAAATTTAAAGGACAATAATATAATGGTTGAATGTATGCATTAGGCTTAGTTGATATACAAAAAATTGTTTTTATTGATTTCGGAATTTTTGCATATTTGCTTATAATGTTGTTTAAGAATTAAATTCTATTGGTAAATTTCAAATTGTAAGGATATTTTTGATATTTTTGGAATAAAAATTTAAATATTTAGATTTGATTTTGATTTAAAAATTAAGAACTGTTATAGCTGTTCTATAAATAGATGTTTTATTTGTTATTTATTATAATTTAAGAGAGTTTACGGTATACATATATAAAAATCAATTTATGTCTGTCTGTTTGTCCTTTATGGATTACTACACAACATTCATAGAATCGCAATGATTAAAAAGTTCTTGAGTACCCTCCTACGAAGCTTTCTGACATTTTTTTTAATATCGGACAGGTTCGGGTAGCTACCATACCCCAGCACTCATCAAGAATATATAAAGAACCAATAGTCTTGTAGAGCTAAAAATTGGTACATGGGTAATTCTGTACTGTATGTGGCCGAAAGCTCACGAGTCGGAAAACCTTCTGATTTATTCGTGTAAGCACCAGATGGAAAAACAATCGTGCTTCAACATCGTTCCAAAATATTGTGTATTCACAAGCACTCGCATAAATAAATAGAATTAAAATCACACTTTGAAATATTTACCATATTAAACAAACTTAACTTTAGCGGGTTTTGGGAGTTGTATGGCAGCTACCCGACCGAAGTTTTCGGAAATGGTAAAATACATGTTTGTTTATTCCTGAGAGAATACCTAAATACCCATGTTCAAGTCTGTAACGGCTTTGGTTTATGAAATATTATTGGAGAGTGCTTATATGATCGCTATCAGAACCAGAATAGCAAAGCAAATCGAAGTTACCAGATAAATAAAGATGAATTGTTTTTGGAAGGGGAATAGCAACGCGAACGGGGTACAGCTAGTGGATATATAATTTTAGAACCTTAATAATAGTTTTAGTTTGAATTTCTATTAAAATATTTCTAATAAAATTTATGTATTTCTATACTTTAACATTCTATCTTAGTTAACTTCATTTGCGATTGTCTTTATTAATTCGTTTAGTATACAGTTTGCCGCTAATTGGTTTGATTGTATTTGAGTAATTGAGTTTTTTTTTTCTAAATGCTTGTTGAATATAATTATGATAAGAAATGGATGGATGGATGAGGCATGTCATAAGTCCCATCAAAAAAGAGTCAAAAATCCTATGGGAGTTTTAATAATATTTTAATAATATGTAAATGAATGGAAAAACTTGTAAACGAAATAGTTAAAGAATAGAAGTGCAAAAATATGTGTGCGTAAACGAAGATGGGAATCGCAGGAAATTACGCATGTCGCTTTACGGACACTATAGCTTACTAATTTTCAAGTTTAGTCACGTGTTTTGCATGGGTAGTATAAAAAATAATTAATAGTGTGTACTTGCATTTTGGATCTAGTAAATAGTGATGATTTTCTTCATTTATTTTTTTGTTTTTTTAATTTTGAAATTTTTGACGAATTACAAAATTAATAACAGTTAATGAATGGGACCTATGATTCCGTTGTTTTGGTATCTTTTACCATATTACTGGGTGAAAGTGAGACAAAACTTCAATGTGAATTTTGACTCACTTTAGTGGGACATAAATCGAAATGGGACTTATGACTCTGGGAATTATGACATGCCTTTTATAAGTCTATCTTAATAGTTTTAATTACATAGTGTAGTTTTTTTCAGAGCAGGGCGTTGCTTAAAGTATTTATTAGTATAAAGCATCTAATCTTTACCTGGAATCATTCAAATTTGTATCTGTGTCAGAGTTAACCTCTTTATCCTCCACACGGGTTAGTAGTAGATATCACATGCATAGAAGTGTGTTAATTTGATTTGATTAAATTTGGTGGATATTTACTGATAGAATTTGATAGACAAATCTGGTAGATTTTTGGTTACGAGATTTTGTTTAATGCCTCTACCAAATGACATTAATCAAAATCTAGTAAAAAAATAACTAAATGTTTCTAATTTAATGTTAATGTAAATGTTCAAAATTGGTAGTATTTTTCTTTTGTACTATTTTGATTTTGTCTTCAGCTCAGGCTTTCTTTATTCAACAGTAGAAACTTCTGTTCTTTTTTTCCTTTAACTATTTAACATTTTAGAACTGGAGAATGTTAGTAAAATGTGTGCATTTGATAAAAAAAAATCTGTTCTGTGAGCGTTATTAAGTTAGCTGAATTACATTCCACTGTTTGCACCATTAATTTTACTTACAACCTTGCGTATCTGAATAGGCATAGTTTTGGCATTTAAAAATTTTCAAATTATATATTTTGACATTTCGAAATTGAAAATAAATTTTTCGAATACCGAAGAATGCTGGAACACCATTTTTGGATTCCACAGAATGTAAATTCTTATTCCCATTCACATTCTAGAGAATTCTGGAACATTATGTGACTTATCATAGCACCATAAAACTAGTAGTTAGTAGAGTAGTAGAGTATATTGTAGTTTTTAGAAAAATTATTCTTTAACTTTAAAGTAAAATTTCAGTATCTTAAATGGTCCTTTTTAATTTAATTACATAGCTTCAGATATCTTTATGTTTTGTAATATGTTACAAACAATGGTTCTATTATTATGGTGTGCAGTTTCAAGTTTTCGTTATAGTAAACTTGTGAAAGTAAAATCTCACTTTTAAGTATAGATGATAATATTTTGTAAACAAACTGAAATTCTATTTTTATTGTTAGCCTTCGAATAAAAACATTAAATCGTTTCAAAGGCCAGTAGACAAATATTTAATAAAAAATGAACAAAATTAACTCACTTAGTTCAGTATTAAACACAAACAAAATAATTTTCTCTTCTTATTGTAAGATCAGTTTTTGTAATTGGCTTTAATATATGTATATATATTTTTTTATTTAATTAAATAAAAAATAATAATAAAAATAATAACAATAAATCCAATTAACTTTCAAAACATATTTTAATCCATAAAAGTTTTATTTAACTTTTCATATCTTCGTTCATTGGCTTATTTTCTTTTGCTACCACATAAAAAACAAAATAACAAAGATGTTAATTTTCTTAAATTAGTACAAAACCACCATCATCTTTTCTACAATTCTAAATTCAACTCCCCCATGTTTTATCAAAAAAAAAAAAAAAAAAAAAAATTATTATAGAAATAAAGCGCTCAAATGAATTGGAACCCTTTACATTATGTTTTTTTTTTACGTACAATAATCAAATAACTAAAGATAGTCATCATCATCATCATCATAGTCCTCCACCTCCTTCTCAAAATACTACCAGTCAATTTCACGATTTTATGTTTAAGAATATAACTGTGTACATAAAAATTAAACCGTAAACTCTTTAAATGTAATTGTTATTTCCACACTCCACAAAATAATGATTGCATGTATGAAAGAAGTTTAATTTTTGTGTTTTTTTTTTTTTTTTTTTGGTGAACGTAACTCACATCACAATAATCCATGCTAACAATATATACATAGTATGTATATTTCTGGCTTAGAAAGGAGACGAAAATAATAAAAAATTCAGGATATTGTTTTCTCTATAAGGATATAAGATTTTTTTTTTTTTTGGAACTGACATGAATATATGTGGTGGCCGTTTTCTTGATTCTTACTTCAAATTTGCTCACGCATTTGCTAACTCTTGTTGTTATGAGGTTATAGAAATAAAATCGCATTTTAAAGATTAAGAAAGATATTAGATATAACTATATATTGTGTATGTATATAGAAAAGGATCATAAGTTGAGAGGAAGTTTTTGTTATTTTTGTTTTTATAATATCCTTAATATTTTCATTACTTTCTTTTTTTTTTTTTGTTTCAATAACTATTGTTATAATTTTTGTTCATGTTAGTTCGATACTGACTTGCACGCAAAAGATAATCCAAAAAAAAAAAAAAAACAATTTGTAATAAAGTAATAAAATTTGTTGGAAATTTTATATGTATTACGTATATACATACTATATTTATTATTAATACAGTTATATTGTATAATACAACCGTTTAATAGTTGATGTTGCAATTTTCTGGTTGCTGGACTTGAATTGAATGGAATCGAACAAAAAAAAAATAAATTTTGCACTTTATTTTTGTTCGTTTCGTTTCACGTTTAAAGGATAATAGAAAGGAATTTGTAATTTCATATTAAAAAAAAAAAGGTTATTTTAAAAATATAAATGTATAGTTGAATTTTATTGTTAAATAAAATTTGGATGTAATATGTTTGTATATATATCAGTGACGGGGCGTGGAGTTTTCAACTGGGGAAGCACTATAAAAGGAAACATCAGTTTGCTTTGGCTTTCCTTTTCTATTGAAATTTATGCTAAATTCGACAGTTAAAACTGTTCACATCTATTTTTCAAAGTAGTTTTAATTCTGTTTAGGCAGAAAAACGATCGCTCAACTGAAATAGTTGTTATAGAGGAAGTGTTATTATCAATTGACAAAGTTTAGACTATTCATTAAAAGAGTTGTTTAATTCTGTTTCAATTAAAAATGTTAATATTTCGCAAATACTGTTTTTGTTATTAAAATTTTCATTTGAAAATATAACTTTAATTTAAGTTCTGTCTTTAAGAAAACAATGAAAAAAAGTGTGAATTTTCTATATCAATGTTGGAAAATACCTCATGTACGAATTATAAGATTTTATTGGAAAATGCTGATTACACCGTTTTATTGTTGTTGTTATTAGTAGATCAAGCATTGGTTTACCATCCTTAACAATTAATAATTTTTTCTCAAAACGTCTAGCAGAAAATGATTTTTTATTAAGCTTTCAATAACACAATTACAATTTTCTATTTTAATTATTTATAAATAATAAAAAAAAAAATGTTTTAAATTTTTACATTTGCTAATAAATTAATTGTTTCAAAACTGCATAAAACAAAATTATGGCTGAAAATGAACAATGTAGCATTCAATAACAAAAAACTACATAATTACTTAACACTACTAAATACTACTCTCTAAAATATAAATATTAAATTTGGTTTAAGTCAACAACCACAATAATGTACAAAATTAATTCATTCCTTGCTACTTTTTTTGTTTGCAAATTCATTTTATGTCATGCGATATTTTGGTGTTGTTTCCCTAATAATCTATTTTCTATCAGATATTTTCTAATTATATCAGGTAGATTTGGAATGAATATCAGCGACTCATTCAATTTTTTTTCCTTGTAAGATTTTATTTTATTGTCGCTTCATTTATTATTTTGTTGCGGTTGCTAGGAAACTAAATAGAGACAATGTGTTTGATTGTATGTATATTGTAAATGAGGAGAGTAATATTTAATTTGTCATTATATTTTTATGCAATGTATTTATTATAGCTATTTGGTAAGAGAATAATGATTTTTAATAGGCATTATTTTCAAATAGTTTAAATTTGTGGTTGTTGAATATCGCTTGTTGTCTTGTATGATTGAAAGAATATTAGAAAATAATGATGTTTATATGTACGCATTATTTTCTAAACATACATACATAATGTAATTAATATCTATGTATATGATTTTTGCTTGAAATTTTTTTTCATTCGATTTGAATTTTTGTAGTTAAGTATTTTTTATATTAAATTAAATATATATTTTATATTAAGTTGTAAAAAATAATAAATGATATTTTATTTGGGGAAGCACTCATTCAACTCAATATATGGACGCTTCGTGCCTGATATATACATATATACCATAGGAATGTTTCGATTTTTATTATTCTATTAATAATATGGTTAAATTGTGGCTCGTAAGTATTTATTGAATTCGAATGCTGATATATTTTATTCAAAGGATAACGAAATAATTAAAAATAATTTTAAATTTGATTTTGCAAAAATTCAAAAATTTATTTTTATGGGTTTGTTAAGTACTTTCGCGTGAACTAAATTTCGTAAACTAAAATCTCGTATATTAAAATTTTGCGATTTAAGATTTCTGGTTTAAAAACTCGTGTTTTTCTGGATTATGTTGTGCTATACTGTAAAATGCGTATGCACTTGTGTTTTTGTAAGCGACACGAAAACGCATGTGGCAATGGTTATAGGACCAAATTTAAATATGTAATTTTGTCTATAAGAAATTTTGTCCATATGTATGTAATATTTTGTCCATACACAGTTGAAAATTTAGGTATAAAAATTAATAGGTTTTTTCATATAAAATTAATATATCCTCTAATTATAAATCACTTTGATCTGATTATTCTTATATATCTAATATGAAATTCGTATGCAATGTAAAGTAATAAGCTAGTTTATATAAAACTAATAAATAATATTAATATTTATATTTGAAATATATTAATTTTGACAAGTAAAATTTATAAATTGTGTGCATAATATAGAAATATTATTATAATATGGAAAAAGTTATAAAATAGTATATTTTATTATTGTTTTTTATAAATTTCATAAAGTAAGTTTATAAAAAAATATTCTAAAATTAATTTATAAAATAATCTTATAAATTTGAATAGTCTTTCTTTATTACATTTAAATTTTATTCAGTATTAATTTAATAAGTTGCTCATATTAAATAGTTAATTACAAGCGATACTTTCTCAATTCTGACGGAAAGCGAAGAGCTAAATATAATGTACTTATTAGAATGATACAATTTCTTATTTGTTTTATAAACTTATAATATTAAATTAATATTATTTAGTTATTAATATTGTTCGATTAATACATTTCTCCTATCAATTTAATAATTATGTACATTATTATAAAGTTTAAAGTTTATGTAAGGTAAAACAAATTAGATGATGCAGTTTTCGGAAAGAAATTGAAGCTTAAGTTCTGTTATTGTGAAGTATTTTAAAAAAATTAAAGTAATTTATTTACAATAAATTAAAATGTCTGGAGTATTTTTAACAATAAACACTGGCAATAATTTTAAATTTGTGGAAGTAGTGACTTTGTTGTAATTAATAGGCTTGAAAAATTAATTGAGGAACATTTATTTAATCTTGTAAATACTTTTAATATTAAACTCATTCCTAAACACCCTATTCTTATTCATTATCCGAATGTTATGGAAAAAAATGGGCTCATTAAGTCAATACTCTGCAATGAGGTATAAATCGAAGCATCAATATTTTAAGCAATTATTCAGAAATTTAAAAAATTATATAAAATTTACCCAAAACCTTATCTCTAAGACATCAAAAGGGCTTTTCTTTTACTTGGGAAAACTTTAACAATATGCATATATTTATAAATGTAAAGTTTGATAATTTTCATAATTCTTTTGAAGTCGAACAAGACTTAAATTTACCAAATTTGATTGAAAAATTGTGGTTTCTAGAAGAAATAATAAAACATGTATTTTAAAAAAGTATTAAAAACATTAGTTTATAAGACTTAATCTATATAATAAAATTATATTGCAAAATATAATATATAATGTAATAATACATAATAATATAAATACATTTTGGTAAATTGTTACTTGAAAGAAATTTAAAAATAAATAAATTTAAATACATACAATTATTTTTTACTGATTTTTATGAGATTAACCTCGGACAATGCTTTTCGTAAGTTTATGATACTTAAGTATTATATATTAGTTTATATATTAGTATTATGATCCCATCTGAGGACTACTTTGTATGCCCCATAAAGGGTATATACTTTTATAAATTATAATATGAAAAATAAGACCTTTTTCTTATTATTTTAATATAATTTTGGTATAAAATCAAATAAATTCTTCATTATTATTTTAATAAGTTATTCTTATAAATATTAATATGAAATTAACTTATTAAATTAATAAGATGGGTATATCCAATTCTAATACCTACCTACAGTCTATAAACTTAATATAAAATGACTATAAACTTGATTCATACTTATAACAATATTAAATTAAAATATTACAAGATATAAAAACATCTAATATATTAAATTAATATATTGCTAAATATTAAATAATTTTATCTTTATAAAATATTAAATTAATCTATATAGTATTCTACTTATTGATCTAAATACGTTTTCTAGTTATTAGTTTAATATGATTTTAATCTGGTTTTATATGAATAGGAAAAATTTATTAGTTTTGTACCTAAATTTTCAACCGTGTTTGTAATTTTGTCCACATCGCGGTAAAGTAGCAAAAAAAATTTAAAAAATAAGAAAAAATATTTTATTTTTAGTTGTTAAGGGCGACCTCTGCACAAATTTTTTTTATTGAAACACTGTTTTTGCTTTTTATTAAAACACTGATTGTAATGAAAGTAGTTTTTATATATCTTGTGTTTGCGGACTACCCATTTTATTCAGTTAAAGGCGTATGTACGTGCTTTTGAAAAAATACGTTAGGTAAATGCAAATGGCAAAGTTTTAGTCAAAAATAATTTTATTTTTAGTTTGTCAAGGTATGGCGCTACCAACCCTCTGTATAACATTTTAATAATTGATTGAAACCATGATTTTTCACGACGGCAGTAAAATGAAGATGACAAGATTTTAACATTTAAATATTGTTTAGATAAATATTTTTTAAATAGTCGGGGGCTTCGGCGACCAAATCCCTTTCATAAATTTATTGGAACCGTGTTTGTTGATATTTAAATGTACGAGAATTTAACACTTTGAATTTCAAAACGTGAGCTTTATAACAATATGATATTTAAAAAATTGAGAATTTTTATGAATATTTTTTGCTTAAAAAGAGGAATTAAAAGGTGTTAACTTCTCTATATAGTCTTCGTATTTTGATTCGCAGACCATAAATCGAATTGAAATATTTCTTTTAATCTGATTAAATAAATTGTAGTCAAGACAGCGATACAACCAAAAGCTTGAGTTAACAGAACTATTGAAAACATTGTTGAAAATATTTGAATATTTCCCTTTAAATTTAAAAAGTTTGCTTTTAATATGACAGAATCTTGTACAGTTTTAATTAAAATTGGTTGTTTTAAGTATAAAAAAATATATTTCTAATTTCTATAGTTTTTTTTAAAAATATATATATATATATATATTTAAATAAAATAATAGTTTTTAAACTAGATTTTAGGATTTAGTCAATAATATTGATTTTATATTGGAAAATTGATTTCCTGAAACAAGACTATAAAAATTACCATTTATAGTTTAACGATTGTGGCTAATGAACGGAATCATATTTGTAAGCATCTATTTTGAAGCAATTATAGAGTTCTTTTTAACGATGAAATTACTTATTTTTTATATAGTTGATAAGTAGTTCGAGTTTAGTTGAGCAAAATTAAATATTATTTTAACGTTTAAAGTTAGGTAAAATAGTGTGAATGGGTACATAATATTTTTATAGTTTTATTATCTTGAACTTCTTTTACTTAAATTATGATATCATCAATACCGGCAGTACCGCATACATTATAACCATCGTTCTAAATCCAAATAAAGCTGAAAAAAGCTTGAGCATTTGATATTTGATGCTTGAAAGCATGTAATACTAACGTTCCATTAAGCTGTATAAACTACACATGGTAGATTGTAAAAGGCTAGCTCATTTTATATTCATGAGCAAAACATAACCTAAAAATATTTTGAAAATAATAGTTTGACTTTATTGTTCTACTTTGACGTTGGTTTGTTTTTGTTTTGAAAATTTATTTAACCGGTATTTAAATTTTTTCTTGCTGAAACAAATGTAGGCATACTAAATTTTTGTTGCAAAAAAAATTGATTAAGCCCCTAACGAAAAGTAGCTCGTTACTA
Organism: Argyra leucocephala; assembly: GCA_963942445.1. NCBI lineage: Eukaryota > Metazoa > Arthropoda > Insecta > Diptera > Dolichopodidae > Argyra > Argyra leucocephala. Next base: position 107,690,511 of record OZ012681.1, read on the forward strand.
ATCAATGTATGTATCCATTAAAAATAGTAGTAGTATTTGTAGTTGTGCGCAGAAATGTGTGAAAATTGTAACATTACACAGCATCATAAAACGCTATTAATACGAAAATTATTTTTGTGGTTGTTATTTCTATCTTAGATCCACCAGATATTCTCGCACTAAAATATTGTATAGAAAATCATCATTATCAACTCTGTTGCCTATTGTGGGTGCATATGGTAACAACAAACTTCCTTCAACAAACTAAATTTTGATTTAGCGCTTTGGACTTATCTCAAGTTTTTACAAATGCGCGAAAGGTTAGAAATTATTAGAAATGCACAAGCGAAACAATTGTTACTGTCCATCGCCACATTTTTTGCCTACATTCGTCGTTTGTGCTTTCTGTGATTTTACGGATTCAATTCAAGAGCTTCTTTTGTTCTCATACAGGTCTGCGAAGTCCATTTTTTACAATTAATCATTTTTCTGATTTCTTCAATTCTTGTTGGAAATTTTTTCTGGTCCGAATCATTATAGAATCTATCTCAGACATTTGTCAACAAATACCTAGATGTGTGAAATTATGTTTCATGCTAATTTTCATATTTCGCATCCGTAAAAAAAAATGAGTAAGCATTGAAAATAGTTTTATTTTAATCTGTCTGTGTTTAATTGTTCTTAAGTTCATTGATTGTTTAAGTGAAAAACCTGTGCAACTCTGCCTACTATATAATTTGAAATTACTTCTCACACTTCAAAAATTCATTTCATTTTCATTCCCTGAATACATTAATCATATAATTATTAAATAATTTATACTTCATTTGTTTGTTCTTCAAAAAGTTAAATTTTTTTTATAAAAATTAAGCTTTTCCAAATTTGCTTAATAAAAAAAATTCCATCAAAAAATTTCAAATAATTAAGATAATCTTTTTAAAATAAATAAATTAAATTTAACAAAACAAGTATATTAAAGTGTTATAATATTAAATACAATATCCACCTACAGACCTATTGAATAAACGATGTCATTCTATAGAAAGAATAAAATTAATTTAATTAATTTATAATATTCAATTATGATCACCTCTGTGAATACGAAAAAAAAAAATCAAAATTAGCTTTAAAAAAAAAACAAAAACAATAAAATGACTAATTTTAGAATTAACTAACATTTAAAAAAAAAAACTTATACAGATCAATAACACCGAAATAAATAAATGATGATACCGAATTTTAAAGAATATGTTGTTGTTAAATTAACAAGATCATTAACAGCTGTTTTATGTAATAGACAACAGCTTAAAATGATTTGTATTGCGTAACGTGATTTATGTTACTTAACGTTACGTGATTTATTTTAGGTTTATTAAAATAGATTGCATGAAAAACTTAGACAACATAATTCAAAAATTTATTGGAATGTATATTTTCAGATAGAGATGTAGAGTTTAGATGTGGTTATTTTAAATTGCCAATACCGTTAGTTTTAATGTTTTGGCTACTGAATTTAATTTTTTTTTATTTAACAAAAGTTTAGTTTTTTCTTCGCTAAATGGCTTTATAGAAATTTAAAAAGTAAGCAATTAGTTGTATTATAAAATAAAATTAAATGAAGTTAAAATAAATTATAATGTTTAAATAACAATTTAATAATGTGAAAAAATAGAATTTTCAAATTTAAATAATTTTTGTACACGAAAAATTTATCAAACGTCACAAATTTCTTCAAAAAATATTTTCCGGATAAAAAATAGTGCGGAAATTAATGCTATCCTTTTCGGGACTTTCATAAAGTAGATGTGTAAAATGTCATAAACGTTATAAAGGTTCTGAAACGTTCTAAATATATTGGTTGTTCTGTTTTGGGCGTCTTAGGGAACATAAAATTGTCTTGCGAGGTTTATTTCAACCCCTATAGAGTTGTAAGCTCTTATTTGTTGATTTATCTGTTCTTGTACCTTGATTCATATCTCGTAAATGTCTGACTCTAGAGTGTTGAAAATGGTCTTGATGAAAAGCTAATATATACTCACTAGAAGAAAACCCCGGGTACATACCCGGCCGATCAAAAGAAAGGAATTTTTCTGTGAAACGGCACAATAATATAATTTTTTATAAAATTATACATTTGACACCTTGAAAGTATCTGAAAACAATATATAGAATAGTAATATTAATGGCAAACCACAAAAAAATAAAAAATGCTTAAAATTTTAAGTTAATATTAATTTTAAAATAAAATAAAAAAAAATATCAGAAAGCATTAAATTTTTTTTGTAAGATTTGTTTTATTATTTTTTTATTTCTCGAGAGTAAAAGCCTCGAAAAATACTTAGCGTACGTAGTTACTTAGCTATGTGGAACTCAAACCCACTAAAATCACCAAGACCCTTTACCATAACCGATGTTATTAACCGATTTATTGATTGTCGGAATGTTATTAAAAAATAGTTTCCGATAATTTTATTAAACCATTAATCATACCTATGGGCTAGCTACCGTTTCCCAATTATATGAGTGAGTTATAAAATTCATCATATAGGAAACAATTGGATAAAATGAAATATTCTAGACCTGGTATGCAACATTGTCATATTGTTAACCTCCTGGTATGCAACATTGTCAGTTACAGTGTCGTTGTCAGTAGTTTTCCCTGTCTTGGTCCTGCTAAAATTTTAATATTTAGAGTAGTGGATTATGTAGAGCTGACCATGGGTGAAGGAAGGTTGAGGGAGATAAATTCCGACTCTTTGAAATATTTGACCTTGTGATTTATTGATTGATATTGCATATGCAAGACTTACTGGAAATTGATGTTTAATAAATTCTTATAAAATAATTTTCATTCTATATCTGATATTTTTTTTTTATTTTATAAATAAAAACATTAATTTTACAAAGATTAACTTAAAACTTTGAGCAATTTTTATTTTTTTGTGGTTTGCTATTAATATTATTATTCTATACATTGTTTTCAGATAATTTAAACATGTAAAATGTTCAAAATTTTCTTGACTTGACAATTCAGATGCTCAAATTAAAAAAAATATACCTACAAAATTTTTGCACAAACAAAATCAGAACAAAACAGATCAATTTAGAACTATTTTAAGCAATCTACTCAAACGATCAGAGGACCTTTGGGGCAAAAAAGTTAAATTAACGGAAACTACTGAGCACAACAAATTTGTTTACTCTAGATCGTTCTAGTTCGTTCTTGAACAGTTTATTGAATAAAACTAATATTTTAATGAAATATTAACAATTTAGGGAATGAATATATTTTATTTTTTTATTGCGGTACTTTAAATTTTACTTTTCTATTTGCCGACAGATGGATTTTTATGTAGATTTTAATAAATATTGTATTTTTGTTCTTATAAAAAAAATAATTGTCACAAAATAATTGTTTTAAAAAAATGCAATCATTCATTCCATTTTCGAAGTATTTCAAATTACTTCGAAATAATTTTAAAATGAAAAAGGAATACAACTAATGAAATTATATAGATATACCTCAGATTTGCTATACGGTTTAATGGAAAATCAGCTTCATTATGAATTGTATCCATCATTTCAATTTATCCGTGGTAGGTAAGTACCATTTTTTATTTTTGTATTGATTTTACTTAGAAAATAACCGTATACGTAAATAATTATAAATTATTTAATAAAAAAAAATGTTTGTAGGTATGTTAAAATGTCTTACATGGGGTGAAATTTTAAATGAAAATTTCTATAATTAATAATTAAAAAAATGTAAAAAATATATAATTTTGCTTAGTCTACTTTTAAATATCTATTATTTTAAAAAATAATAATGAACATCGGTTGTTAGATGGTTCAGATTTGAGCTGTAGTTTTTCAATCTATAAATTAAGCATAAATTATGTATTTTCAAATGACTATGTCTATATATTACTATCTGGAACGGTTACTGAATAAACCTAATATTTTACTATTTTTCAATTGAAGTATGTACTTTGAATTTTAGTTTGATTATTGGCCGGCAGATGGTATTTTATGTAGATTTTAATAAATATATAATTTTGCTCCTAGTTTTTTTTAAAAATAGTTAATTTTATTGTTTGTTTAAATAAAAAAAGGTGCCTATTTAAAACTTTTTTTTTATTATTTACTTTTAATTCATAAATTAAAATATGTTTCATTTTATCAAAATTAAATATTATAAAATCTGTAAAATAGTTTTGAATAGTAAAATTTTAACATAGGTTCGATATACATAACATTTCACCAATAAACTAATAAGACGTCCAAAATACAGTACAAATTGTATTATATTTATTGTACCTACATTTTAGCTGTATACATATATAGGTAGGATAAATGCTAATTAGTATAATTTCTATTATATACACGACCTGCATAATCACTGATTGATTGAATGAAAAAAAAATTAAGCACACGAAAACCATGAAAAGTGTGCCTTCAAAATCGTGCTCTTATGTGTTATAACATAGATAACATAAAAATTGATTTTGATCGCCACGGCCTCCATCATCGGCAATTGATTGAATGAAAAAAAATGAAGCACACGAAAAACCACGAAAAGTGTTTTACTAGATTAACAATGGAATTATCCTGGTATTATACCAGGTGTTCCAAAGCATGCGTATCAGCTTATTAAAAAGAGAAGAAGCCGTTATTTTAAAATTAAAAACAAATTTATTCATTTAATCAAGGAGGCTCTATCGATTGGTGATATTTTTAATTTCCGGGAAGTTTTTAAAACCAAAAATCGCCGAAATTGGCAGAAATCGAGATTATTAAATGGGAAGGGGTACTTTTTTATGCAAATTATCCCGATAAATATTTAAAAAAAAAAAGGATTTTTGACTCTATTTGAGTCCAAAGTTTATTATTCTTATAAAAAATATATTTTGACTCAAGAATTATAAAGTTCTTTGAAAACAACTTCAAAACGTATCCAATTACCATAATTTTACACGTTGAAAGATGATATTTATGCATCATTTATGTAGGAGTAAGTTAAGGTCTTCGAAATGATGCAATAAAAGCTTCAAACTTCAGATGGTCAGCTAGACCAGACTGCAACATCACCAAGCAAATCTGGCCTATGTTGAATCTGAAGCGATCCCTTAACCTACTAAACATGAAAAGATGTGACATTAGCACTATGGTAGGGGTCATTACGGGTCATTGTCTGATTGGTAAACATGCCAGAAGACTGGGACTCTCCTCAAACGACTTCTGCAGAACTTGTAGAGAGGTGGAGGAGGATGAAACCGTCCAACATCTACTCTGTTTCTGCCCTGGTCTCTACCATAAAAGTAAAACCCATTTAGGAGCCTTCCTTCTGGACTCGCTGGGTGATCTTGAAAGCACTGGTATTAGAAACCTCCGCGGTTTCGTTAAAAGCTCAAATTGGTTCAACGAGTAGGGTATTACGCGAGGAAAGTTCCCGTGGTATCACAATGAACCTCACCGGTCTAAGTGTGTCGAAGTTTTCGGCAACCACTACTACCTACCTACCTACATATTTAAGGTCTAACTGCTAAAATGTCATATTATATGCACCGTCATTAAATATGCAATGTTATTAAATATGCTTTCTATCTTGCTTAACGTCCAAATACAGCATGGAAAGTGGCAAAAGTAATAATGCTAAAAAAACCAGGCAAAGATCCTACTAAGCCCAACAGTTATAGACCCATAAGTTTTCTACGAAACATTAGCAAACTGTATGAAACTATAATTAACGATAAAGTGATATAATTTGTGAACGATAAAGAATTACTACCTGAAAACCAATTTGGCTTCAGGTATAAGCATAGTACAGTTCATGCTATCAACAAACTAACTTCGGATGTTCTTTGGTACATAAATAAAAAGATTGCGTTGGTGTTTGTCTTATCGACCTCAAAAAAGCTTTCAATAGCGTTTGGGTAGATGGCCTGATCTATAAAATAATAGAATTAAAATTCCCAATTATATTAATCAGGTTAATATTAGACCTGATTACAGAAAATAAATTTTTAATTTCAAATGAATCAAATACTGAGAAAATATTCAAAATTAATAGTGGTTTACAATAAGGAATAGTTAATTATCCAATACTATTTTCTCTTTACACAATGGATTTCTTAAATATGCTAAATAACATCAAGCGCGATAACTATGCAATTGCTTTTGCTGACGATCTTATAGTATATTCAGCCGCAAACAACATAAAAGAGGTACAAAAGAATGTTCAAAAAACAATTTAACCTTATCGCAGATTTCTGTAACGTCTGGTTACTAAAAATTAACATAGATAAATGCGAACGATACTATTCCGTGATACTGTAGATAAAGTTAACAATAACATAAAAACGCATTGGAAGGAATTCGAAATTAAATCTTCATCTGATATCAAAATTAATAAAAGTAAGGTAGTTAAATATCTGGGTGTATATTTGCACCAAAATCTTAATTTTACCTCCCATGTTCAAAAAAACATTAGAAAAAGAAACAAAAGCTTTCATGGCATGTCACAAATTGTTTTACAACCAAACGCTTAATGAAAGAGTAAAACTTTTAGCCTACCAAGCCTATATTTGGTTCAATATAGCGCAAGCCTATATTTGGTTCAATATTAGCGCAAGCCAAATGAAGCAAATTAGGAACTTTGAACGTAAATGTATAAGAGCCTGGCGTAAACCTACATATGAAACTAGAAACGGATTACAAGCACTTTTACTCCATAAATGCTTGTACCGCAAAGCAAATATAATAAGATTCGATAATTTTTTAATAAAAATTATTCGCAATCATTTTGAAAGATCTCTAAACACTTCATTCAAAATTTCGGTCATGTCCCTCTATTATATCACTATAATAGAAAGGCTACATGCAAGTGTATTGAGGCTACTTTGCTAAAGTATGATATGTTTATTCCTGAAAAGGAAAAACGATTAAGAAATAATTATTGGTGGCTAAATAATTCGTAATTTAATTAAAACCAGATACGGTTAGTAACTCTAGATTAAGTTAGATTAGGTTTAGATTGAGATTAAGTTAGTTAAGCTTAGATTAGAGTTAATTAAGTTAGGATTTGAGAAGGTGTAAATTAGATTTTAAATAGTATAAGTGAATATAATTTAGTGAATAAAAAAGAAAATTAATTTTCAACTCAAAATATCCCAACAGCTTAGAAATATTAATTTCATCCGACCAAAACTAAATAAATAAAATATAGTTTTAAGATATTTAGTTAAGTATCGTTAAGAATCAATATTATAGTTTTTTGCTAATTGTAATACATATGAAACAAATAAAACGAAAAAAAAGTTATTAAAAAAAAAAAAAAAAAGTCCAAATACAATCAGTTTTTTATTCTAAATATTAGTCTATACTCTTTAAACTGTCATTATATCACTTCAAGTTTTTCATTATCAACGCATTAAATTGCCTGTAAAAATTATAACTCATTTCAAAAATATTTTTTCCAATTCCTTTTATGGAAATCTGAAATTCCTTATAGAAAATTAACTTTTTATAACAAACCAATCCACAATCAAAAATCAAATTTAATACAAATGTCATTATTATCATTATGATAATATTAAAAACGAGTATCGCGATAAAAAAAATTATTTCAATCCATTTATTATTCTTATAATATTCATATTTACAATTCCATTATACAGATGTTGATGTATATATATATATAATATATATATGTATGTGCATATTCAATATCAATATTAAATTTTTAAAATAAAATCTCATGTTTCAATCTATTTTCAAAATTATGATGACAAAAAATAATAGTTATTTTTTTATTAAGAGAGTATATCCTTAAAAGTGAAAATATTATCATGTTTTTATTATTAAATTTTCTTCTTAAATGTATTATTACTAGATTTCTTAAAATTTTACTTCAAAATCAAATGAAATTTCTGAATAGAGAGATATGCAATAACAATATTAACAAAAATTTTCCAAGGACATCAATTCATGTGAATATCCTGATTTTATGATTATTATTATTTTTTTTTCTTCATATTTTTTCCTTTATTGCATTCATAATTCCCATTTACTGTTCAAATAACTGATTTTGTTAAATCAAAATCCTTAATATCCTTTTATATGTTTGACAATTGCTGAGGCAATGATTTTTTTTTTATTTTTATATTTTCTATCCTTTTCTTGTACATTATATTAAATTAAGTGAAATATTTATATAAGAATTTTTAAAATAAAATACAAATAGGAAGTTCAAGAGTACTATCTTCAAATTGAATGAGATTCCTATAACCTTGTTCTCTATATCTTTCTCTTTCACACTTAAAACCTTGAAATTTAAAAATATTTGTTTATAATTTTTTTTTTTTTTGTTTTTAATTCTGAATTTTTTATTTAAAGAAAAAAACCCATTCTTTTTCTTAAATTAAAACTTAAAAAAATCCATATACACACATTCATACACAAAAATATAGAAAATTTTGTAAGAGCTACCAGCGACAAGAATCAATGACAATTTTTAGTGAACTTTTTGAATAAGCATCGTCCCCATGAGAAAAGCAAAAAAAAATGAAATTTGAAAAATCCGAACCGACATTGCACAGACAGTAAAAATAAAAACCAAAAAAATAAAAATAAAAAAAAAAAACACAAAAAAATAAAAATCTCAGATCTTTTAAGCTCAACTGAAAGACTTAAAACGATAAACGAAAAGGACTTCAATATATACTTCAAGGAAGAAAAATATGTCATATAAAGAATAAAAATTTTCATTTCTTCATCAAGACTATAATAATACTTGTGTGATTGTGATTTTTGCATTTATATATATATACATATATATATATATATATGTATGTGTACATAATAAAGAGTCATTGGCATTAAAACCAAAAAATATTTTTTTGGTCTGACGCCGCAGGAGGTGCGGAAGTTGCCATAAATACCTAAAGTTTTACTATTAAAAAAAAAAGACAATTTTGCTTAACAAAATTCACAATTGAAAGGAGAGCGCAAAGACAACTATTGCGGCGGCGGCAGCGATAGTTATATATAATAATTTTCTAGTGATAATTTAGATATGAAATAAAAAAAAATTCACTAAAGCTCAAAAATATCCTTTTGAATTTGAACAAGAATTGGAAAAAAAATTGTGTATGATTATTTTTTTTGTATTTATTTGTTATAAAAGAATTGCGCGCAACAAAAAAAGGACATAAATTTTGAACTTGCCCTTTTATTAGTTTTTTTTAAAAACCAAATAAAAACAAGAAACATAATTTTTATATTTACTATCAGAAAATTATTTGCTAATCAAAATTTATTTATTTCTAATACTCTTCTTCATCTTCTTCTTTCGCTGTGATTTGACTTTGAAATTCCGTTCAAAATTTCATTTGTTGTTATGTGTCAATCCAACTTGAATCTTTAAAATTTGTATATGTCAGCTGAAGCAAGATGAAGAATTTCGAATGATTGTTTTTAGAAGCTTATTGATTTCGCGCCTGAACATATGCAAGCGATAATGGATGCATATAAGGAAGTAACATAATATCAGAGTTGCAAACCAGTTCTTGAACCGAACCAAAAAACCACTAAACCTTTCATATTTTTGCAAACCAAAAACCAAACCAAAACCGAACCAGTTCTTAAAATAATTCTGAAATCGAACCACAAACCAACAAAATATATGGTGGCTTACGGTTTGGTTCATTTTTAATTTAATTTAAAATATTCAATAAAATAGTAGAAATGTAGGGCAATTTTACTAAATTTTATATAATATTTTATAGAAAATATCTTTTTTAAGTCCTAAGTGTTTATTATGAACGATATTAATGATTGATATTAATTTATAAATTGTGAACGGCCAATACAATTTTCTAAAAGTAATATGTTGTGCTGCACACACGCTGCAATTAGCAGTTTGTGATATTTTGAGAGATAGCTCGTTCAAAGGCACAATCGAGAAAGCAAGACAAGTTCAAAAACTCCGAACGAATACAGTGCTAAATTTACTGAAACTACTTATATAAAAATACAAAAAACAAATTTTGGATTGTACTACCAGGTGGAACTATTCGGTCGCAATGTGCTTGAGGTTGCTTGAGTTACAGTAATTTTGTAGAACATTTTCGAGTGATTTCGAGGAATTACACTTGAATCCCGATATATTTAGAGCAATATAGAAAAAATTATGAATGTACTGAAGCCAGCCAAAAAATTGACAATGGTGGGTTTTTACAGTGCATGAACTATTTTGAAGCTAAAATCCAAAAAAATAAAAAATGATTTATCGAACATTTTTGTAATTGCGCTGGATAAACGTAGTGAAAAAATTATGAACAGTGATCCAATGCTGATGTGTATTTATTTGGATCCGAGATACCAAATTCTGCTTAATAATTTTCAAAGTACAAAAGCAAAATGCTTTTTTACAAAAGCAAAATGCCCAAATTGCCCGCTTAAAATTTATTTATACGCGTCGCAGTATTTGAATGATGAACATGAAGCTAATAAAACTAATGATATTGTAGCTGTACCTGTAAATTCCAATATAAATAATAATTCAATGAGCTGGAAGAAATGATATGAAAGTATTGAAGAAGACAAACAGAAAAATCATCCAGAAATAAATCAAGAAAATTGAAATGTTAGTACCAATACCAAATCTCAAAATAAACTTTTTTGAAAATGTTAAACGAGTTTCTCTTTCAGAAACGAGTTTCGATGCAATACAATTTTGGGAAAACTGTAACGAGAAACATAAAGAATTAAGTGAAATTGCGAAAATTGTGTTCGCTATAGCAGCGACCCAGGTGACAATGGAAATGGCAAACTTGTTAATATAGAAGATGTTGTTCTGGAAGATATTTTATTAATTAATTTAAACTAGTTGTTCACTTTTTTTTATTATTTTTATTGTATGGCCATTGCCTTGTATACTGTATCAGGCTTCCATATTAAATTTTTTTTCCGAACATAAGATTTTTCGTATTATTTTCGTCTAAAATTACAATAACAATTGAACGTTAACTTTTTTCCGATATATTTTTTGTTCTTATATTTCTCATTTTATTTTTTGCTTTCTGTGTTCAAATAAGTTTAATGTGTATTAAGCGGTAAACACAATTGCGACCACCGACCACCGACCACCGACTACCAACGAAATTCGCTTCGCTCAACTATTTTTCGTCAAATGAAACACAATTGCAGCGAAACGAAAAATAAAAATAAACAAACAAAACAGAAAAGCAAATGGCGGAATTCAAAAATAAAAAAATATTTTATTAAAATATTTTTAAAAAAATTTTGAATAATTTATTAATGTAGCATCATCAGATCCAAATACATCACTAAAAAATCTAAATTTATATACGTATCTAAATAAAACAATAAATAATTATAAATTGTTAGACATATAATTTTAAAAAAACAGACCAATTATATTATAATATCAAATTTCATAATAATTGTTTTGTTTTTTTTTTTTTGATGTTTGAAAAGGTTGAGAGAAATGTCAAATCCAACTACAAGCGAAAAAAATAGAAAATAGCCTTATTTCGACGACAATGAAAATGTGGTTGAGCGATCGTAGTTGGAATTGTGAGCATACATATACATAAGAGTATATGCTATTATTGCGGTAGTCGCAATTGTGTTTACCGCTTTATGTTATGTTTGTTTTGTCAAATTAAACTTAATTGAACACAGCCTTGGGTGTATGAGATATTTTGAATTCTATGAAAACTAAAATCAAAATAAAGAGATGTTTTTTTAGTCTTCTGATAGAAGTTGAAGTGAAAGCCTGGATGTAGAATAATTTTGCTTGTGGATTTTTTTAATTTGTAAAATTATGAATGAAAGCATTAAAAATTTTTAATGCGGCTCTAGATATAAATAGTTTAAACACTCCCCTTCCATATTGGTAAATTAAATTTAGTCCAAACTTTGCCAGAAGTAATATCTTTTGAAAAGAAAAATGTCCATTTGATTTACACATAAACTGGATATTATTTTTACTCAAATTTTTTAATCTACTGGCCTGTTAAACAATATACATACAAGGCAATGGTATGGCTATAGAATAACTATTCTAATTTTGTTATGTTTTTGTTATTTTATAATATTTTAGTCTTTTATGGACACCGAATTAAAAATAAAAAAATATTTTGTTTCTTATATTTTTTTTCTGAACCAAAACCGAACCAAAACCAAAAATAAGAAATTTTGAAACTGGAACCAAAACAAAAACCAAACCAATTCCAAAAAAAAATTATCATTGAACCAAAACCGAACTACGTTGAAATTTTTTTTGGTTTGCATCTCTGCATAATATTAAATCATTTGTGTCAGTGTTGTCAGCAGTCAATCATAGTTGTACAAGTCAAAGTTAATTTTACTGTCAAAGTTCTATTGAAAGGCAGCAATAGTATATTAATAATATTTGTATACTTGTATTAATATAATATTTGGAGTTCGATTCAATTCAATTTTTCAAAACTATTTATACACTGGCAGAAGTAATGCTTAGACTAAAGACATCAGGTGCCCATTAGCGACGAAAAGCTTGTTACATTTCTGTACAATATTTATCATCATTTAATAGGCTTAGTAAAATTCGTCACCGTTAAAAAATATATGAAAAAAAAAACATTCTTGTACTATGTACATACTAAGCTTACAGTTATTAAAATATTAATGTTAATTTTTTATAAACAATAATTTTTACTTAATATGGGTCTTAAGAAGAATAATTTTTATCAAAATATATCATTATACAGTTCATACATTGTAATATTTCACAAAAAACTAATCGGATATACGAGTATTGTTATATAGCTGGCCTCTATGTTGCAGTGATGATGTCATTTGACTAAAATTCATGAACTATTATATTATTTAACTGTGTATGGTCTATCCGTAAAAACCGTAAAAAGTTAGAGTGTTAATCCCATAGTCTTTGAACTATAAAAACAAAAAAAAAGAGTATTAATGGTAAATCTTAAACACTATAGCGATATTTTTATTTATTTATTTATTGCTTGACACAAATTTACCGTTTTTTTTAAAACAATTTTTAAATTTTGAAAAGTTATACTATTGTATTATCACACATTATTAATTATTATTTTAGGCTAGGTGACTAAAATTTATTTATATTTTAACTTATCACTTAAGAGTTTTAATTTTAATAAAATTATATGATGTCTTAGTTTCTGTTAACACAACCTTTCACTTTTCGGTATTTTGATGATATCCTAATCTATCTGAAAAACATTTAAAAAAATTTGTTCACATAATTTTGTCACAGACTGCAGTATATTGAATATCTTCGCATATATATATATATAAATATAAATATATGTATGTATGGATATGTCTTATGAAGATCTTAAATTATGACTTTCGTTATGAGGAGACAAAAGTCAAGATACCTAATTCCTTTTAAGGACTACATACAGAATTTTTTATTTATATTTTTCTATAATTTTCATGTTCTTCTCTCTCTTTTTTTTCTTGCTCTTTCTTTTAGTTCTTAAATGTTATTAACAAACTCATAACTAGCCGACTAAAATGATATCCTGACCAAGGTGTTTGTTTTATTGTCTATAATAAAATAAATATGAGGGAAAAAAAGTTTTTTACCTAAAATAACTGTATTTTTTTTTATATTTTTGCATAACTATTATGATGGGAATTCTTTAATAGTAAAGGTTATGTATTTGCATTGCACATTTCACAAATAAAAATCTTTTATTTGAGTCATAAAAACAAAAACTTTTATAATAAAAAAATTAAAATGAAATCAAGTTTTTTCTTAAATATTTTTGGTAGGATAAAAATGTAGAAAAGATTTGTTTATGACCAGACGTAATTATTTAGCATTTCATACGTATTATATGTAAAGTTTTGATCATAACTTTCATATGGATTTCATTACACTACATAATGATGACAGTTAGAAGTTTAAAGGTGTACCCTATAATAATAAAAAAAAAAATGAAGTTGAACATATATATTAGAATTTTTTCAGAAATAACTGTACTATAAATTTAAACTTATAAAATAAAATTATATCTTAAAACCTTGTTTAAATTATGGTGAAGCTTATTTACTAACGCTAGTAAATTATCTGCTAGTAAGAAAGTGTTTACACATCATCATTATATTTAATCTGTAAATTGAAAAAAGTATGGTATACAAATATCTGAACCATTTTCACAACGGATGTTCATTATTATCTTTTAAATGATAGATATTTTTAAAGGAGACGTGGGGAAATCAAATATTTTTGTACAATTTTTTCAATTTCAATTTCATATACACATACATAAGATAGAAAAATTTGAATTTATCAAATCGTCACAACTAGATTTTTAATTCATTTATTCATATTATAGTAAAATACAATACTTAAAATATACATTTACTAAATAAAAAATAATAAGAATAAATATAGGATCATTCGGATATTCATTAGAATATGTGATGAATGAAACTGCAAGCAAAAATACAGACATAAAAATATAAAATATTGTTGGGTACATACATAGTAAAGTAGAAAATTAAAGATAAATATGGAAAAAACTAAAATAGCTTAAAATGAAAATTATATAATGAAAAAATAAAATTTAAAATAAAATTTAAATAATAAACGAGAGTAAGCTGAATTAAATACACAATTATAACAAGAATACAAAGTAAAGAAATAACTAGAAGGCTGAAAGAAAATTAAAAAAATTATAGTTAGAAAAAAAACTAAATTGAAGTTAAAACTAAATCGTATTAAAAACAGATTCAATTTAAAGGTGATCCAGTTGAAAAAGCCAAAATCGAAGATTTTTGCAAAATGAAACAGGTCATCGGTCCGATCTTAAAGAATAAGGTAACATATTAAAATTTTTTTCGAGCTATTTAATCATAAAAGTTGCAAAAATGAGAGGTACGGGCTCTTGGAACATTTGCAAGATATAAATTATTAATTCTAAGATGATATCTAGTTATAAATCGGTGAGCGAAATAGCCCGACCTATTAAAAAAAATGTTCAACGTTTTAAACAAATATAAATGTCTAAGTGGTAGAATATTCATCTTTTTAAATAAAGAAAGACTCGGCATTAGTCTATTTGTTTTTTTAAAATTATCCTTATACATAGGGTTTCCAATGATCACCCAATGAAAACTAGACCAAGATTAAATTATCCTTTCTTGTCATCATCGTGTAAATTGATTGATATGTATACCTTCATACGAAAGTTCGTCCATTCGTCCAATGTGATAGTGATACTGAATCGTTTATTTTGTTTTAGTTTATCTTAAAAAAATATCATTTCTTTTTTACACGTTTTTTTTTTTTTTTTTTTTTTTTTTTGGCGAAAGATAGGAGGTAATCCCCGAAGGACATCAAGAGCTTCAGCCGCGTGTGCGTCTTGATAGTGTAGGAATCGAACCCACTAAAGCCCACCTATCTTTTTTCCGTTATAACCAATCTACGTAAGATCGACTAATGACTTTTTTTTTCGTAAATTTTCGGTCGCGTGTTTAGGAAATTATTATAGTGATAGTTTCCGTGGAGGATCGCTAACACCATAATAATTACCGTGTAGGAACTTTATCACTATGATATTTCCCGTGAAGGAGATAGCCACAGCAATAGTTCCGCGTGGGAAGATTATTTAGATTTTTTCGCAAAGGAAAATTATTGAAATAATAATTTCCGTAAAGGAAACTATTATCGTAGAATTTTCCATTTTAGGTAGTGACCAGCTCGTGGGGTTTCGTTCTCTTGAGTCGACGGATACTGCTGTCGATATGAAGAACTGCTGCCATTTCCGAGTTCACATGAGTTTGCAGTCTCTGCTCGTGTTTGACTGCATGTTTCTTGATTTCTTCTGTTTCAATGTGCAAGTTACGGTGGAGATCTTTGTTACGTACGTACCATGGTGCATTTACTATACCACGGAGCACTTTATTTTGAAATTTTTGCAACATTTCGATGTTGGTTTTCTTTGCACAGCCCCATAATTGGATACCGTACGTCCACACAGGTTTTAATATCTGCTTATATATCAATATTTTGTTCTGTACTGATAACTCAGAACCACGCCCAAGTAACCAGTAAAATTTTTTGAGTCTAATGTTTAGCTTTTCTTTTTTCTTTCTTATTATGTTCCTTCCATCTTAGCTTAGCATCGAGTGTCATTCCCAGATACTTTGCTGTATTGGCATATGGTACTATTTTGTTATTGATTGAGATAGGAATGGTTGCAATCTTTTTATATGTAAAATTTATATGAGTTGATTTGCTTTCATTAAGTTTTATGCGCCATCGTTTGGTCCATAATCTTATTTTATTCACTGCATTTTGAAGTTTTGCTGTGGAGTTTTCGACAGATACGTCAACTGCAAGAATCGCAGTGTCACTGCAAAGGTAGCCATAAAAATGTTGTCAATTTTTGGGATATCTCTTGTATATAGCAGGTAAAGTATAGGACCAAGAACACTTCCCTGTGTGACTCCAGCAGATATTTCTTTTACTTCTGAATATTCTTTGGCATAACGTACACGAAAGCATCTATTGTTCATATATGATTTTAATATTTCATAGAATTGTCTTGGTAAATCACGATGTAGTTTAAATTCAAGGCCTTGGTGCCACACTTTGTCGAAAGCCTGAGCAACATCTAAGAAGATTGCTGAGCAGACTTTTTTTTTCTTCGAACGCTTTTTCCACTATATTTGTGATCCGATGGACTTGATCAATTGTAGAATGTTTGTTTCTGAATCCAAATTGATGGTTCGGGATCAGATCTCTTTCTTCAATAATCGGGGCAAGTCTTTTGAGGAGCAGTTTCTCAAATATTTTTGATTACCTATTATAACAACGATATTGGACGATATTTTTACATGTGAAAATTAGTTTGGACAAGGGTCATGATGTCGAATTCATTCCCGATTCCGAATCCGAGTGGAGAGATTCGCCGAATTCGATTCCGAGTTATTCGGTATGAGAAACTCTACTTATACAGTGTTTTTGAGCGATGAGAAGAGGTTGAATTTTATTAAAATAAAAAACCACCCCAGCAACTAATTCCATATTGCAGTTTAGAACTGAATAGACCAAAATACACCTTATTAGCATAATTTTTAAAGAACAATACAGATTTAAGTGGTAAATGTTTCGCAAAACATTTTTAAAATAATTATTTAAATAGCAAGTATGTGCAGATCAATTCAGTTTATTATAAAGTAAAACACCAAATTACCTAAACGTATCTACACTTTCAATAAGAAATACTACAAGTCGAAGAAAGGACAAAAGAGTTTAGAGACTGTATAGGAAATAAAGGAAATTTAGGACAATCAGGAGATTGATACTAAATACTAAAATAAATAAGCCTAAATTGCATAATTTTAGTTTTATTACTTATGAACATAAAAGCATTTTCAAATTAGTTCCAAGTCAAAATTTAAATCGTAAAATAAGTCAAGTAGATTATTATTGTTGTATTGAAAAGCATTGTCATCCGCTCACCAAAGTACAAAGTTTCTACTTTTCCTCGCCAGAATGACATTTAAATTTAATGTTCTCTTTTTTAAATAAATTATTACGTATGGGGCTGTTGTCTGAGATAATTGAATTGATGGAAAACAGTTCATAATGAAGTTGAATTTGATTTTTTATCAAACTGCGGACGAATACTAGTTTTTTTTTATCAAAGCTTAAGTGTTAATTAAAATGTGTGAATGTGCGGGGTTGTTATATATGTATGGGGCTAGGAGAAATTAAATTATACTCTTTTTCTCATTAAAAAAAAATTTAAATATTATTTTTTATTAGGTTTAATAAAATTTGAAAGGTACTAAAAAGGGAATAAATTAAATTAATTAAATTAATAGTACAATTGTATAAATGACTGCCAATATGACTTTAGGTCGAAAAGATCAACTGATGTTCATTTTAACCTTTATAACGGATAAATGGCACCGAGGCATGAAAAATACGGTGAAGCCAAAACTATAGTCCTAGATATATCCAAAGTTTTTGATTGCGTCTGGTATGCCTTATTATTGAAAAAACTGAAGTCCAATTGGGACTGGGAAACATTTTAAATAAGTGGATTGAAAATGTCCGTTGAAACCGTTCAATACAAATTGTATTGGATGATTTTATATTTCAAAAATTCACTATCAGTTCTGGTAGTGACTCAAGGTTCCCATCCCAAAACTAAATTTTTTTTCTCCAACATTATTTATAATATCTATAAATTATCTCCTATCCACGACTTCAATACAGATTTACAACTTTGCTGATGATAGTACCCTTGATTCCTTGTATTTCTTTGAAAAAGTTTATTTCACAGAGAACGAAATAACAGTTCTTGTTCTGTAAACAGTGACCTTCAAAAAATAGATGACTAGCAAAGTGTAAATAGAATAAAATTTAATGCTTCAAAAACCCAGAGTTGCCTTATAAACAAAACAAAATCCAGAATATCTAAGAATTCTTGGAATGGAATTAAACAGGAAACTTTCGTGCCAACGATCACATTTTTTCTGTTGCGAAGGATGCTACGAAATTTATTTATTTATTTTAACAGTTGATCCTACAGATAAATCTGTACGCCAACTTTATAGGTCCTTTTCCCTTTCGAAATGTGGACCTTTTTATTAAATTATATTAATTATTTGGTATATATTTTGTATATTATATATTTATATTATTTTTTTTTATTAGTTATATTATATCTTTATTAATTATTAAATTATATTTGAACCGATGTGGTTGTATAGAAAATTACATTTTTCAGTAATTTTCACCATTTGAAAATTTTTTTGGTTCTCACGGGGTTTGAACCCGTGCTCCTTCGGTCGATACATTACTACACTCCAGTGCTTTACCACTCGGCTACCGAGGCCACAGAATGCTACGAAATGTTTAGTATTCTGAAGCAGAATTAGGAAAAAATTCTGCGAAGGCAGTTACCCTGCTTATCTCATTATTTTGGCCTAGAATATAAAAAAAAAAAATAAATATCTGGGTTTAATTTTCTCACAAATACTTTTTATACTTACAATTTTCAAATTAAAATAAATTTATTAAATAAATTAAATTATACTTTTCTATTTTAATTATGTCTTCTAATTATAGTTTACTTCTTCTATTTTGTCCGTGTGAATATTGAAAAATATTGTATTATATTCAAATAATAAGAATGTACAAGATCATAATGCAACCAGTCTTAATCTATAGCTGCGAAGTCTGGACAATGATAACTATCAAAACTATTATTTATAAATAAATTTATATCAATATCCTCTCACTTGATAAATTAAAGTACATACTTAGCAAGTAAATAATCCAATCCTTATTTGCAGTGATAAAATATTTTTTAAAATTGTTTGGTTTTTTATTTCAATGGACTAAAAACCAATTCGTTCCCATTACGTACAGTCTTTTCTTTCGTTTGAATAAAATAATTTTGAATTATATTTAAATTTTAATTATAAAAACAAATTTTTAAAGAAATTTCCAAAAAGAAAAAAAAAATTAATTATAACGTTCTTTTATAATTTCTTCTACTTCTCTCTCTCTCTCTCTCTCTCTCCCTGAACCATGCTCAAAGACAGTTTTTTTTATGCAATTTGCATTTTTCTTCGTTTTTATTTTCTTTATTATTATTGTTATTGCTCATATAGTTGCAAAATTCCAGTCACACAAGTCTATGGGCCCATCATTAATTAAAAAGAATGGAAAAAGAAGGAAAAAAAATATTTTTGTCACGTTCAAAACAAAAAAAAAAAAAAAATTGAAAAAAAGGAAAAGTGTAATGGTTTTTCATTTTCAGTTTTTCAGTTTTTTTGCAAAAATTAATGAATTTGGTTTTTTGTTTGTTTATGAAAAAGAATTTTCTTTTTTGGAGGTTTTTGAGTATATATAGAGAGTGAGATGATAAGAGTTTATAAAATTAATATTTACAGTTATGAAAACAGCCAATTTACAAGTTTAAAAGATTTTTAAATATTTTGGAATATGAATTCTGTTTAACTAAGTTTTGATATTTGTCACATAGATGATGTAAAAAAGTGAGGTTAGTAGAAAAATAATGTCAACATTTACAGTTATGTAAAGTAATCTAAAAGTTGTTATAAGTATACTAGCAGAGCTCTTTACTTCGACGAACTATCTCTTGTATTTTGTAATGAATAAACATTTATTTGTGCGTTAGAGGCTTGGTTATGGTGTTTTGACATTTAGTTTTTTTAAAGTTTTAGGGTTTGAAATTATTTGATGAAATTATATATCAAATCTATCTAAAAAAAAATTTAACTTGCTATTATAAAGACGTATAGTTACTCTAAATCCCCGTTTAAATATCCAAGAGTCTGCGAAAGTAGTTTAAATGTTCATGTATTGTATGTATATAATATTATAATGCAATTGTATTGGCAATTGCATTCTATATGGCAGCATTCGATTGTATTGGTAATTGTAAAAAAAAAAATATATATATATATATACTTTGTTCTATATACAGATACATGTATATTTACATAATGAATGTTTTTTTTGAAGATTTTGTAAGTTTAACAAACACTGCTTCAATGATGTCTCAAAAACGGTATTGGTGTGATGGATGCAGTAATGGAAATATTCTAATTTAAATGAAGTAAAGTAAAAAGATAATTTTTTTTTTTAAAATTAGTCTCACTACTCAAACTATTTTGCGTTTAGATCTGAATATATACTATTTTGTAAGAAATGATACCATCGAGAAAAAATATTTTGATATTGTCTTATCTACTGCTTTGGCTTGAATTATCTAAAAAAAATCACATGTAAAAAATTATTATTTTGTTAAAAATCAACTAAATTTTGAATTTGTTAAAAAAAATCAAAATTTTTAAATTTAACAGCTTGTAGCTTTTAATGTACAAAAGTTGTGATATCAAATGTGTGTTTTTTTTTTAAATTTGAAAGCAACTTCGAAGCAATAAAAATTGACAACAAATTTATTCTTCTAACAAAACTAGACCTGAACCATTTTTTTTTAACTTGGTTCACCACCATTTACCCAATGGTTCACAATGATTCTACTAATGGAAGTGTACTTGAGAAGTAAGCATATTATATTTTTTTATAATTAACATAACCTACAAGTATATATACTATATACTATATTTAAATTTAATTTTATAAATGTTTAGTAAATTTTAAGAAATTCAAATATAAAAAAAATTTGTTTCACTTTGAAACATAATGCTGCATTCATTGAATTGAACTGTAACTGTAACTGTTGTAAAATGTATGGAAATGTGGGTTAAAGTTAAGGCATGGTATATGATTTTATTATATTTTAGACTGGACCCAAAATAACTGCATAATATGTGAAACAGCTGCTCTGTGAATACGAAGGTCTCAACTGTAGTAAACTCCACCGTAATAACAATAGCGTTGGGGATCTGCCCAGTGTATCATTGAAAAATGTCCTAAATGTAATCATTAAATCAGGAATTTTTTCGGGCTCAGATCCATAAAAGCAATTTTAGTTGTGGGTTATTGTTGCGGATATACTCCTACACGTTTATTGTATAGGTGGTGTCGCGACGTTCAATTTTGATTTGATTTTCAACTAAAATCGAAATATTTCAATTGCGCTGTCACGTATATCAATTTTTGTGAATTTTTTCAACTTTTTTTGATTTTGAATTTTTGAGTTTGAAATTTTAATTTTTAATTTTTTTTTGATTTGTTGTGATAAATTTATTGTAATAATGGTAATTTATAAATGAGGAGTTGAATTTCAAAAGACTATATTTCCATTTTCGACCGAAATAGATTTTTTGATGCAATTTGATGTAAAATCCTGAATTACATTAAATTTTCACTTTATTTCTTGTCTAAATAGCTACATTATTTAAAAAAAAATAGAAAATAACAAAATATTTGATTCTTTTCTTAGTCCAAAAACAAATTCTACGAATAGAACGAAATATAGCTACTTATATATATTATGTATTTATTTTACATAATATATATAGCTATAGCGCTATTATTACTAAACGTAAGACAGTAATTATATCATTGATATTATATTAACTTTTAAAAGACATAATGGACTTGTATAAGACAAGTTAATATAATTAAAAAAAAACTAAAAAAAGGAAAATTTTTGGCCAGACAAATACAAACTAGAACGAGCTAAAAAGTAAATATTATATTGATATAACCATGATTTCAATAATAAAAATTGCCCACAAATTAAAAAGTAAACAAAAAATGAAAAATATAAAAAAAACCTAAAATTTATTGAACACTTACTTATAAACTTATAACTTTTTTAAATATAAATAACTATTAAACCAAAAGTGGAAACTCCCAACATATTTTAGGTATCTTAAAATTTTCGATTTGAAATGTCAAAAATTCAAAGTTGAAACAAATTGAATCAACTAGTTGAACTTAATTCAAATAGTTGAAAATTGATTCTCCCGACACCGCAATTTTTTTTAGTTAATTTGAAAAATATTCAATCAAATAAATTGAATTGATTTGCGCGACCTTATATTTTATATACTCTATTCTACTATATGCGTTTTTTTCTTGTTAGTTTTTGTTATTTTGTGTATTATGAATATTTAATTGTCTAAAAAAAATATTTTTTTTTATATTTAAATAATAATAATTAACTGTAAATGCGAAGGTCTAAGCCATTGTTAACTCCACCGTGGTAACAGTATACTGAACAATAAATTAGACTCTGCCCAGTATACCACTGAAGAGTGTCCTACGTTCAGTTACAGAATTGTATTAAAACGAGCAGTCAAAATAAGTCCATATGCACCTGTGATGATGATGTGGACACACTTTTTCTACACGTTTTTTATACACTAATATAATCTACTATACTGTATGCGTTTTTTGTTAGCAGTTGTTATTTTGTCTTTAAGAATATTCAATTGTTTAAAAATAAAAATTTGCTTATATACTTACATAGTATAAATGATGAAGCAGTAATTTATATTATTATTACTATTATTTTTTATTGAATATATTTTAAATTATATAGAACAGTGATTTAGAAACACTAGCTGCCTGGGCTATAAATTTAGTAATTTATAAAGTAAACATCTAAGTCAATTACATTCGGATTATTTAATTTGTACATTATCTTTTGTAATCATCAAAGGTAGTACGATTTTATACAATAATAATGCTTGACATCTAATTTTGTTTGACATTAACTTTTTTATTTCCATTGGAATAATGTGTCCAATTTTTCTCCAGGAATTCGGTCTATTTTTGATATCTTATTTAATCCAACTAACACATTTAATTAATTTATCCAAAAGTGGCCCACATTCGTAAGGTAAAGGGCTCTTAGTTTTAATTACTCATTTATGTGCGTTGAAAATTAAATTTATTCAAAGACTGAAACAATTTTGCAGTTTTTTCCAATGTTGTAGGTGTTTGATCAAATTTCTATTAAACTAAATTAAATGTGGAAAACTACTGCTATTGTCAGGAACTAAGCTTTCTTAAATAGCGTAGATCCATTTTCCTGATAAAGAAATTTCCAAATTTTCATGATACTAAACTTTTCGCTGCATAAAACTATTCAAAAACTGTACTCAAAATTAGCAAAAAGCTAAAATCAAAAAATTTACAACAAAAATGAAAATTCAAAAGAGTGGAGTAAAATAAAATAATTTGCATTTTCAAATAGTTTTTCATAATAAATTATTATTATTTTTCTTTGTATTTTTTTTTTGTTCTAAATTGAAAATAAGAGAGGAAAACTTGAAATTGAAGTGGAATGTTGTTATGTTTTGTTTTTAAATAATTTCCTTTTTCCCTTTGATTTTTTTTTTAAATTAGGGGAACCGAAAAAAAAATACATGCGTTTGCCAAATATTTCAATCACGTATTTTACACGTTGAAAAGTTAGTTTTTTTGTTTTGTTTTGTTTTTTCTTTTTTTGTAAACAAACTTCTATCTATTACCATTAGTATTCTAGTGAATTAAATATAGAAAGTTGAGTCATCTATTGAGTTAATTTAATATTAAAAGAAAAAAAGAAAAAAAAAATAAATAAAGAAAAAAAAGGGTTTCATTCCACCTTTTTTCTTTTTTTTATATGTTCTTATGTAGTACTACATGTTATGTTTGGTCCAAGGATTCAACTTTTCATCTTCTTAATTTTCGCTATTTTTATTTTCTGTTTTGTATTATTTCGAATACCATACGAATTTATTATTTCGTTTGTAATATCAAAAAAAAAAATTTTTTTTTGTTATTCTTGTTTTTTATTTAAAAGGATTAAGTTTAGTCAATTCATGCTTGAATGCTTGGGTAAATAACTACTTGTATTTCGACTTATTCATTGTCAACTATAGTGACATAGAATGACATAGAACTACATATGTCTAAGCATATGTGATATGGAAAATACACGTTAATGCTCACAGTCGACATATGCGGCAAATAAGTTGAATCTGGCAATTCGTTAAATTTTCGTTAAGCATATAGAATTCTTAAGTTAAATTCCATCCAAACCAAATTCAACATATTTATTTTTTTTGTTGCTTGTCTAAGAAATATTTTCTAATATGTCATTATGGGTTGATGTATGCTTTGAAAAATATCTATGTCAGCTTCGTTAGGCAGTTTGACATTTACATATGTAGTTCTAAGCCTAACTACAAGTTTTGAAATATATAATCTATGTACTAATTGCAGTTTAACATACATAGTGTTTTTAATTCATGATTGTGGTAGACAATTGCAGTTGGTGGATGATTTCTTTAAGCGCCAGTTCCTTTTACAATTTATTTTACACTCTAGAAATCAGCTGTGGTTAATACTAAAATAACTTTTGCTATTTAAAATTTGATTTATGAATAAAAGTCGAATTTCCTTTAACTAATTAATTATTGTTATTGTGCAAATATCGATATTTCGGAAGCAACTTACTTCCTTCATCAATACTTGAGACTAATCTTA
Organism: Argyra leucocephala; assembly: GCA_963942445.1. Lineage (NCBI taxonomy): Eukaryota > Metazoa > Arthropoda > Insecta > Diptera > Dolichopodidae > Argyra > Argyra leucocephala. The sequence goes on from OZ012681.1 coordinate 107,715,490, forward strand.
ACATAGTTTTAGCTTCACTGAAAAACTTATGACCCTACCAGTAATCTTTATTCCATTTTCAGCTCATAAAACAAAACAAGACTACTAATCAAAATGAAAAAAAATTTATAAATATCCTAAAATTGACTAGACCAAATCAATTTTCCGGTTTCTTTATTAAATTTACTGTGATCATAATATCTTGATTCAAAGTGTGAGAAGAAGTTATAGATAAATGAAAGAGAAATGAAACGGAAAAGCATTTTTTGTTTTTAATTTTGTTGTTATTTTTTTTTATTTTCTTTAGCTTTTAAGAAAATTAAAAAATAAAATAAAAAAAACTTATATATATATATATATAGAAAAATTACAAAACTCCTCATTGTTTGACGAGACGTGATGTGGTTTTGATTTTTCCTACACAAAGAGGTCCTTTTTATTTTTAAATTTTATTTATATCTATTTATATAATATTTTATATATGTATATATATGTATATGTATGTAATATACTAATATGTATTTATAGAAAATAAAAACTTGTCACAGTATCCTTGTTGTTATGTAACAACATATATATATATATATATATTATGGTATATCAATAGGAACATATGCAACATAGGGTTCATCATCAAGAGTCACAAAAATTGATATTGTTTTGAGAGAAATTTCGAAACAAAGGACATATTTTTAAATTTGTACTATAGTATGTACATGTATTAGTATTACGAAAATGTTTCATGTCCTTTTTGTGTTTTTTTTTTTTTTGGTTTTTTTTTTGTGTTTATATATTTTTTTTTTTGTGGTGTATCATAATGATGAGTCGTAAAGTCATTGAATATGCACAAAAAAAAACAAAATAAATAAATAAAATTGGGTGGGTAGAGTTAAAATCAGCTTGTATTTCATTCAAATTCATTCAAATGAATAATTTATATACAACTTAAAAAAGAAAAAAAAAAAATTAAAAATAAGTAAAAACAAAAATTTTGTAAGGACCAGGATATGCAAAAGATGATTGTACACTTTTTTTTCTTTCATCTAATTTTAGATTTTCAGGGCGTATTATTGTTTTATTTTTTAGTTTTTTTTTTGGTGCAGAATTTACTATTGTCCTGTTTTAGTATATATTGATTTCAAGTTAAAGGATCAGAAAAAAGAAATAAAATAAAATAATAAAAACAAACCAAAAATTGGCTTTATTAAGAAACCAAAATTGTTTATACGCTTTTGTAGTAATACTACAAAAATAATAAATAAAAAAAGGATGTTTTATGGTTAATTTAACGGCTTTTCGTTTTTTGAATGTCGTTATAATAAAAATAAAAAAATAGAAATAAAAAGGATTTTTTTTTTTGTTTTAAATATTTAAGAAATTATAGTGCAGAGATTGATTTTTATTTTATAATTTTTTTTTTCTCTAGGTCTAGACTCAAAAATTCAAATTTTAAATTGAAAACAGCTGTAGCCGTAGTTAAGCAATGCAAATTTTTAATTTAAGTCTGGTTAGTTATACATACGTATAGTATACTAGTTTTTCCCAATGGCTGTAAATTATGTTTTCAAAAAATAACAATGATTTTAAAGGACTTATTTTTCTAAAGAGAATCAATAATGTTAAAATAACAATCGCCCTTATTATGAACATCGTAGTTGGCCGATAAACGACTAAAAATATTTATCGGATATCGTTTATTTTCATATTACGAAAAGGTATTCGATAAAATGAATACGTACGATAGAAATAAAAGCTATATAGCTTTTTTTTAAAAAAATATTTGTAATAAATGTCAAAAATAAATGTTTGTTTTTAATTTAAAAATAATTCTATATAAAATTATAAACAAAATGTCGAGGTATTTTTTTTATTTGGATGATGAAGATGAAAATTATGAACAAAATGAAGGAATTAATATACGGAGGAGCATCAGAGATTCTTCTAATCCTTTAGAATTAGAAAAAAAATGTAAATTAAAAAGAAAAAGAAATCATTCCAATTTTGACATATTTTTCTTAGATTCACACAAAACTTTAGGTTATCTAAAGAAGCATTTCGTGATTTATTAGAAGAAATCGATGATAAATTAAAAGTGATGAAAACTCAACGTGCTGTTCCTAATATAATTAAAGTTGCTGTTCTCAAATTTTGTGCACAGGGAAGTTATCAACTAAGTGTTGGAAACGATTTCCATTTAGGTTTATCGCAACCAACAGTTTCAGTTATATTTACTGAATTTTTTAATGTAATAGAGCGGTTTGTGTGTTCAAAATGGATAAAATTTGAGTACAGTGAACAGGATGAACGAAGTGCTAAAATATATTTTTATGAAAAATCCGAGATCCCTAACATTGTAGGGTGTTTAGATGGTACCCATATTAAAATTATAAAGCCGAAAGAAGATATTAGACACTTGTATTACAACAGGAAAGGCTATTGTAGTTTAAATGTCTTAATAGTAAGTGTCTTAAAACATTTTAGTTAAGCATATTAAAGTAAAGTCGTTTTTTTTAGGTATGTGGTCATAGAATGTATATACGGTACGTAAATGCCAAATATCTCGGTAGCTATCATGACTCACATGTTTGGAATTTATCAGCTCTAAAAGCAAATATTGAAAATGAGTATTACAATAGAGAAACTTATTTGCGACTTCTTGGTAGGTTTAATGTTTTGTACTCGATTTCAGTTTTAAAGAAAATACTTTAATTTTAGGAGACTAAGGATATCCCTTAACAATTTACTTATTGACTCTGTATAAAAATACCGAAGAGGGGTCTTTGCAAGCGCATTTTAATAAGAAGCATGCTCAAGGACGAAATATAATCGAAAGAACAATTGGGCTTTTAAAAAACAGATTTCGTTGCTTGCTCAGTGCCAGAGAATTACATTACAGTCCTCAAAAAGCTACACAAATAGTAAATGTCTGTGTGGCGCTACATAATATATGTATGTATCAAATACAATATTCCTATTCAGAATGAAGAAATAGATGATACCTTTTCTGAAAATGAAGAAATCAATGACAATGTTGAAAATGAAGGTAATAGATTAAATGAAGCAAGAAGAATAAGAGATAACCTGTTAAGGCTTATGTAAATATGTGTAACAACTTTTCAGTCATTTAACAAAATTTTTATTTAAAATAAAAAAGATACAAAAATTAAAATCAGAATCCATTTTTTACTAAGATAAAACAAAACGTAAACTAAATCACAATCCATTTTTTAATAAATTAAAATTAATAAGTTTTATACTAATTGAATAAATAAATATGAATTTACGAAAAATTAAAAATTGTTTTTTCTATGTACTTCCTCTTATTATTTTTATAATTCTTTAGAAATTTGAATTTTTCCTTTTTAAGTTGTAGCTCTTCATCTTTTATTATGTACATTTTCTTAGTATAATCTTGAATTTTCTCTACACCTTTTCTTATATATTTCAAATCAGAACCAAAAAATTCTTTTACTTTACCAAAAAATTCGATTTTAGCTTCTACTTCTCTTTTTAGTAATTGTGTTCGTTCTGTTTCTACTACTATAGGTTTTCGTGGCGTTCTCTTATTTTGTAGGCTTTCGTCACTAATATTTTCATTCATTTCAACATTAGTATGTCTTTCGATAGGAACTTCTTCTAGTTTTGCGAAATTTGTTTCTACATAAGATCCCTCAAGACCAAAAGCAGAACTAGAAGAATTAGTTGGAGGATCCAATTTCATTATTTTAATAACTGCTTCTTCTACATCCGTAAAGTTGTGGAACTTATTGGGACCACCGCCAGTTGCAAAAACTTCAGTTTTATTTTCAAGAACTTTTTTTTTAATTTTATATTTTAGATCATTCCAAACCTGCAATCGTACAATATATTTTCCTTTGATTTGGCTGAACAAATAAATTTTTACATTAATTACTCTTTGCCATTTGTCAAAATCTCGTTGAGGTGGTCCTAAAATATTTAATTCTATCGCTAAAGTTTTCCATTTTTTGGTACTAACAACCTTAGAATATATATTTTTGGCCAGATTCATATCTTCTTCGAGAAGCTCTACCATTCGAGCAATTTACCTTTTATTGCTTACTACTTTATTCCTGTATTTACATATATATATTTGTAATAAACATTTAAATTCCTAAAAAAATTCATCTAAAATTTACTTACATTTTTTAAATCATTTTTTTATCGTCAACAAAATTGAATTCGATTAAAAAATTATAAAAAACTGACAATTTATCATTTTCATAATACAGATTCAACGACTACTAATATTAAAAAAAAGCTTTTTTCAATTACGATAAAATTTAAAAATTTACGATGTTTATAATACAAAGCAAATATTTTTACGAAATATTATCGTTTATCGGCCGACTACGATGTTCATAACAAGGGCGAATAATAAATGATAATATTTTAAATTAAAATTAAATACTGTCAAAAATTATAAATATTGTATATAGAAACTGGAATGGAGAAAGAAATGAAGTATTTAAATTAAAATTTTTAAGTATAAGTAATACAAGCCGATTTCTAGAGTGTTGTTATGAGGATGTTGAAGCACTGCTCCTTGAACGTCGATAGAACTGATAGTCGATAAAAATTCTTTAACGTACCGTTTTCGCCCAATAAAAATCCATATATTTTTTTAACATATACGGGGTTGTTCAGAGCATGTTCAGTTTCTTATTTTTTGACGTAGCATCCGAATTTGACATAAAGACATACTTCTTTCCATTTGAAAATCTCTATTTTGGCAAATTTCTGGTTTAGAAAGCCTATTTCGGTCGTTTGCGGAAGTTGTAAATCATCAATCATGACCCTCTATTTAATTAATATTTTTTTTTTAATTTTAAAATAACGGCTAATCCTTCTTAAAAAGCTGATACGTATACTCTGTACCATCCAGTATATTGATAAGATATCTGATAGGGTATCAGAATTATAGATATATCTAGATACCCTATTACAGATAATGTAAATTTAATCTATGCTATTACAAGGACATTAATTAAGATTTGTTCAAAAATGAAACTTGTTTAAAAATAAAATTAGTGTTGTTTCTTTAACTATCATTTGTCTCTATCACCTTCAAAGTGCGACAAAGAGTTAGATGAACATATTTTTTTCATATTAATGCTGAAAATAGCAAAGAACAGAACCTTTAAAATATATAAATCAAAAATTTATAAATCTGAATGAGCACTGATGAACATTTTTAATATTTATTGTGTTACATAGATTTACTGAACAATATTACACTATAGTTGGGGTTTCAGCGATTGAATTAGGATAGTTTCAGTTCTATGATTGAATTACACGGTTTTAATGATTGATATATACGCGATAAAAAACTATAGCAATCAAACTAACAAAAATATTGTACAAAATGTTTATATTGACTTAAACTATAGCACTGCTCAAGATGATTTTTAACATTCTCTAAATTAGACTAAATTAAAGGTGATGGAGTACAGATTAGACTATCTGTGATGGAATATAATTTTAATAATATCTGATAAAAATTCTAAGTACGCTAGATCTATTAAAACATCAATGAATATACACGAGTCTATAGAAATTCGGATACATCAATAAATTGGAAAGCACTTTTCAGTACTACATCTTTTTTTAAACTACAACTAGCAGTCAACTCATTTAGTCGAATTTATTTATTTATTTTTTATTCACAATCATCATATTACATTTATTTTACATACTATGGTGATAAAAATTATACAGTATACCATTAATCTATAGTTTTCAATTGGATTACAGTATTGGCTTGTAGTTTCCAAGGGATTCAAAATGAGACTTTTATTTGAAAGTATTGCAAATTTTCATTGTTAGACACAGAAATATGGTGGACATGGACCCTATAATATTAATACTAATATATTGACGATATAATAATATTATACATTGAAATACGGATGTATTGGTGACCTTCTTCCGTTTTATTTTTATTTGTTTGTTATTTTATTGTCAGTAAATTGCTTAGAATTACCATTTTGCTTAGTAAGTACTGTACAGCAATTTACTAAACATGAAATGAAACGAATAATATTTTAGCGGAATTTATTTTTATCTGTCAAATTTCTGATATAGCTATCAACTAATAAAATATGGAAAAGTAGTACTGTCATCCAAAACTTGGCTTTGGTAAATAGCATAGCTCAATTTGATATAACTTATTTATAACAAAATCAAACTTGGTTAAGATCAAGTTTGTATAATTTTATTATTTTAGTAAGAAAATCCAGTAAAACATCCATACTCTGAGTTGGACTTGAACGTGGGGATTTTCTTATTATTAATTAACAAACATAACAACAACACCATATCGGCTTGCAAACTTTGAAACTGGCTTTCATTTAATTTTTAGTAATCAAATATCATCAAATTATCTATTAATTTTAATGCAAAATATTAGTAATGCATTGTTCAATGATTTGTAATATGAAGTTATTGTGGGTAGAATATTTGATAGTTGAATCATTTCCGTTTGTCTTTTTAAATCATTGAATTGATTAAAATTTGGATTCATAATTAATTTATTGTATATATTGATTTTCAAAATAAATTACTTTATTAACAAAATTAATTTAAATTTTTCCATAGAATCAAATTTGATATATAATTAAATATTTTGACATGTGATATCAATTACAATCAACTACTTTATGCAATATCAATTTCAAAGATCCGGTCATATATATTTTAATTTTTGTTAATATATATAAATATTTTAAATATAATTCAAAAATATACTTCAAAATTTACTGAGAAGGTCAAAAATGAAGTTCAAAATTTTCTGAGCTTCAGGCACTTACACCTACTGAAAATTTAACTCGCATTGTGATCATATAATTATATTAGTTTTATATTTTTAAAATTAAATTTTTAGTCTATTGCTTATTATATATATTTTTTTAGATTGTGGTAATAATAAACAATAATACAATATAATAAATTAGCTAATTTATAATAATAAATAATAAATTAGTCGTCTGTAATATAAATCTATTTAAATTAAATTAATACAATTATAATTTTATTTTGTATCATTATATTTAATCTGTAAATTAAACAAATGACGGCACAAATATCTAAACCATTTCACAATCGATTTTCATTATTATTTTTTTAAATGACAGATATTTAAAAAGAGACGTGGCGAAATTTAATATTTTTTTAAAATTTCACCCAATGTGTGTATAACATAGAAAAATTTTAATTTATCAAATTGCCGCAATTCGCCGAAAACCAGAATTTCTTCTTTCCCTCGCCAGAATTAAAACTAAATTTAATTTTTTTTTAAATAAACGTATGTGGTTGTTGTTTAAGATAAATCAATAAAGCAAATTATATAGTGCCGAGAAAAATTATGGAAAACAATGAAATTGAGTACGATTTTTTATCAAACTTTAGAAAACATAATTATTTATATAAAAGACCAGAGTTGTATGTTTGTAAACGACGCTTTTTGACATTTTTTGTTTTTACTAAAAAAATAATATTTTTCCTTTCAATGATTTTTATATGATTTTTTGATTTTTAAATTTTTTCCTTTCAATTAAATTGTGAAAAAAAAGAAAAATGGATAAAAAATAAAATGGATGGAAAATAAATTATTAATTTGTTTTAAATTATAACAAAAAAGTGTTGTTCGAAATGAAGTTCGATATATTTTTACTCGGGACCCGTTTTTAAACGGGCTGACTTACTAGTGTATTATAATTTTAACAAAACACACCCTGTGTAGTACCAACAAAAAAATTAATTTCGAAGAATTAGGATTGTCATTGACGTATCAATGGAATTTTGTGGATAACAGCAAACCAATGAGCCAAGTTAGATATTCATTTTATTTCGAATTATCAATTGACTGCAACGATCTAGACAATAGACTAACTGTCGAGCATTTTTTTTTGCAAATTTCCCGCTTTAGCCACTAAACACCATACTACGAGATCTAGGTAGAACCTTCTTTAATAATATACCGGAAATCTCAAGGAGTAAAATTCGATATCTGATCGATTTCTTTTAATCACACACGTCTGTTTTAGAATGAAGTTTTAGCGTATAATTATTTACATTCGAATTGTTGAAATGACACAACTTAGTGCTAATTATTGTCCAGAAGCTATTGAAATAGTCACTTAAATCTATTAAACAATAATAATAATTGTTGCAATAGTAGTTTTAAGTAGATTTTGATGTTTTGTTATTTTTCAATTAAAATTTGCTAAATTCATTTATAGATTTTTATTAATTGATGATTGTTTTAATGTCTAAATATAAAAATATAAAAATTTTAATTTCATCAAAACCTAAATCTAACTTGTATTAACTTAAATTACAAAATATATAAACAACAGAATATGAATTAACAAAATAAAATTATTTTAATTTTTCCTATCTCGAAATATCAAAACCCATTTGAAGTACAAAACGCTCATCTTTTCAGTACTGCTATAAGGTTCTGAATCGTTGGAAAACGTTCAAGTCGTTAAGTCGTTAAAATTTAAATTCAAATAATAATACTTAATAACCAAGTTGTTTCATATGAAATAGTTATACTCAATTTATGTGTTAATTTTTACTATTGCTAATTCTAGTTTATGTGCTGTGCTGTGCTGGCTTAGTCAAAAAATCAACAAATGATTGCAAAAATTTATTTAAAAAAATTATTTATAATATTTATGTGATTATATAGGAAATTATTCTACCAGTTTGATAGGCGAACAACAATAAGTCAAATATATTCATTTATATTATTTAAAATTTTAGATAAAATATAATTAAATTGATTATTAAACTACCTAAAATATTGAATTGACAATTTAAAAGGAAAATAAAATGTTACCAAGGTCAAGCCTATTTAAATAAATTTAGAACCTACTTCTAGATATTATCTATTAAATACATATGTATGGGATCATACAGATAGAATAAAGTTATATAATCTATCAATATTAAAGTTATTTATAGGAAATTAATAAATTTCTTTTTTTTTATGTCACCAATGTTCAACTTTCAGATTGGAAAAAAAAAATGTTCAAAATTTTATGTCTTTGGTTTTTTTTTGCACAAAATTTTAAAATTCGCATTGTTTTTCTATTTGTCATAAAATTTCATAAATATTATATTCTTATACCTAGTATATTAAATTTTGATGTTTTTAATCCATTTAATGATGGCCTTTAACAGATTTTTGTTTTTTTATTAATTTTATTTTATTAACTTGGATATAACAACCATGAAAATTTAATCGTCAATTTTTTTAATAAACCATTAAATAAAATATCAACAATAATAATGATATGGTTGGGAAGAATTTTTTTTTTATTTTTATTGCATAACATTAATATTTTTTAAAATGTTAATATTTTATTCGTATAGTAGGAATATAAAAATTCTAAAATAAGTTCTATAGAAGCGCTATGATAATGAAATTCATAATTTTATTACCATCATAATTATTGAAAGATTTTTGTTGTTCACACATAAAAATGATTTTAATTGTGTTAATTCGAAAACTTGAATTTATGAATGCTAAAAAGGGTATTTATTTTTTTGGTTCTTTAAAAATTATCTTCCAGATGTGATGTTTTGATCATAGTCAATAAAAAAGAGTTGTGAGAATTTTGATTTTTTTTATTGTAGATTTATTTGAAATAAGTTGTTTTGGTATTTTAAGGAAGTTTAATTTAGTTAGCTTAAGTTAGTCAATTAATGATTTTGTTGAAAGTTCCGCAAGACTATCTGGATTGATTTGGCGCTGATATTTTGCAGAAAGTTACGATTTAAATCATTTTTTTATACGTAGGCAATTAGTTTTTTATACGTCGGCTATTATTGGAAATTTTCAGAAGACACAATAAGCCCGTTGCGTGTCGGATTTTCACTCACTAAACCACGCCTTATTACCTATATTGCGATCTAATCCTATTCTAGCAATTTTTTTCTTGAATTTATTTCAATTTTGAATGTAGACTACGTCCAGCGGGGTTTATCTTACTTTTCCTTTGATATGTTATTGCTGTACTAACTAACTAGATTGAGTTGTCCGGCTATATTTTTATTGTTTAAGTGCTGCCTCGACATTTAAAATGATTGTTGAACAGACCGTCTTCTCCTCTAAAATTTTTTCAATAGTTTTTGTTATTCTATGATTACGTAAGTTAAACAACGTGCTGGATCTCTAATTTATTATAAAAAAAAAATACTAATTATTTGGTATAAATACATACATTTTTGATGCTGTAGGAGCCTACCTGATCGATCTGGAAAAGGTCTTCGACAGTGTTTGGATAGATGGATTGATATATACTGTAAAAATGTTTACTGTTAAATTAATAAAATTGTTATTAAAATACGTTCAATAACAAATCGATATTAAATTAGTCACCAGTGTTGTTAAATTAATAACAATTTAGAGAAAAAAGAGAGAGCATAAATTATTATGAATTTAACAACAAAATTGTTGATTTAACAACCTGAGTTTTTAATTTAACATTAGAAGTTGTTAATATAACAAAAGGCATTATCCCTTTAATAACTAAGACTGTGAACTTAATAAACATTACTGTAAATATAATAATGAATTGTTTTAACAACATGGGCTGCTATTTCAATAGCAATGACAATATTCTGCTATTAATTTTACAAACTGCATTATTATTTTTACAATACAAGTTGTTATTTTAAAAATAAGTGGTGCTACAAAATTCCAATATCCATTCAACTCTGATTCATAAACGGACCTAATCTTCTACGTCAACAAATAGAATTGAATAATAATTATTTAATTAAATAATAAGATTTTTATAACCCTATTTTTTTGGAATGTCTTAAATGATTAAATGAAACATAATGCATTATATTTAATTCGAAATTACTTTTTTTTTATTTGCTAATAATTTTTATATACATAAAGCACTTCGTCTTAAACACATTTCTTTATGGTCATCTACAGCTCCTGTTAGAAGTAGTAATAGTTGAATTGGCAGATTTTCTTTAATTCATTTCTCTAACAATTCTTTCAGCGGTTGAACTGTGTTGCCAATAATTACAAAAGAATTTTGTGAATCGCAAATCGAAATTTTTTATATATACTTCTTTTTTATTTACCACAATAAGAACAATTCTTGCTATGGGTACTAGTATGTGGTTCAATAAGTAAAATTTTGTTAATAATTTCCCATCTGTAATTAAATATAAAGAAATATAGTAAATTTACTTTATATTATGCAAAACAAGAAGATTAATTTTAATTGATGTACCTATTATTATATTTATGTAAATTATATTTTTTATGTGCTTACCATATTGAAATCAATCTTACTTTGTTAAACACTTTGCAAATTTTTAATTTATATTCATAAAAAAAAACTTACTATGTGTTACTGTATCAGCTGCAATAAAATTAATCATGGATTTAACGGAAGATTCTTTAATTTTGTCTTTATATATAGGTATTGATGAATGATGATTATAAGTCAATTATCTAAAATAAAAAAATTTCGTTAAGTTAATTTCTCAGCGTATAATTAATGTAATAAAAAAAAATACTTTGAACTTATTAAGTTTAACTCGGTTTGCCATTGAAATACAAACTATATTTTTTCTTCTGTACAATATACATGTGATTCTAATAACTATTTCTCAAAAAAAGAAAATACAATATAATTTAAATATTAATCATTGCACTATTCCACCTAATTAAAACTTACCTTTAGAAATTTCCTTAAATTTATTCCAATTAGCTATATGTTCATTCAATAATTATTAAGAAATTTATATGTGTATTAAATAAGTATTTTTTATTCAATATTTATTTATTCATTTTCAATAAAAATGCAATTTTAAATTAACTTCAGCAAAATGTTCCTTTTATCTTGCGATTAATTTTAAACTGAATAAGAATTTATGAATTTGAAAACATTTTTTCTCATTTTAAAAATGTTTGTTAAATTAAAGGTAAAAGTTATTAAAACACAACTTACTATTATTTTAATAACAAGTCAATAATTTCGACTGTTAAAATACAATTTGTTATTATTTTAATGATTTTGATTATTGAATTAATAACAAAAGTTTTCTTTTTGATCACAAATTTTAACAATTTCTGTTATTATATTAACAACGATTATGTAACAACAAAAATTATTAAATTCACAATTATGTTATAATATTAATAACCAAAATTTATTATTTGAACAATTTTTGTTATTAATATTATTGTAGGCACAATTCTTATGGTTTTTTTGTGTTAAAAAATCATTTTTGTTATTATTTTAATAAAAAATACCATTAATTTAACAAATATTGTTATTGGCATTTTTTTACAACCGATTCAACAACCGATTTATTGAAAAAACAGTAAAACTTATTTCAGTGTATAAATTATTGAAAGTAGGATTCCCAAAACCTCTAATTAACTTAATAGATAATTTAATCAATAATAACAAATTCTATATAGCCAATTTTCCAGATATAAAAATAAAATTTTTTGCAATTAAAAATGGACTCCAACATGGAACGGTCAATTCACCCATCGTTTTCTCAATCTACTTGATAGAGCTATCCAAATTATTAGACAGAATAAAAGGAATAAATTATACATTAGCCTTTGCAGACGATATAATTTTTTACTCAGCCTCTAACGCTGTAGAAATGATACAAAATAAAGTACAGAAAATGTTTAACACAACCGTTGATTACTGCAAAATATGGCTTTTAAAAATAAATCTTAATAAATGCGAAACAATCCTATGTCGAGGCACATACAGTAATCTAAACTACAACATAAAAAAAAACTGGAAAAGCTTTACAATAAAAAACAGCAAATAACACAAAAATAAAAACTGTAAAGTATTTGGGAATAATTCTTAATCATAACCTGAAATTTGCAGATCAAGTTAAAATCACCGTCTTAAAAGGTAACTAAGCATTCATGGTCTCCAAAAAAATATTTTACAATAAAACTATACCAACAAGGTTTAAAGTGATAGCCTATCAAACACTAATAAGATCTACTCTAACGTACGCAGTTCCTATCTGGTACAATATCAGTGGTAGCCTAATGGAACAATTACGCAAATTTGAAAGAAAATGCATTAGGGTTTGCATAAACAAGCCTAAAACTGGATATATCCATTATTATTCAAATATATGTATCTATAATGAATCTAAAATAATCAGGAACAATAATTTTATTATAAAATTGATTAGGAATCATTTCAATAGAGCGCAACAAACCTCAGAAAATGGCCTAATATCTCATGTATTTTACCATAACGAGGATACGTAGAAAGCATATTAAAAATTGGTTTTATAGCACCCGATTTATCTAGATAACAAAGGCTATATCCAAAGCCAAAATTTCGTCCCTATATTATTTCATTATAATAGACGGGCTACGAATAAAAAAATAGAATTTACTCCAGGCAATATTAACAGAGACTCAATGGCATTCCTTTTAAAGATACATTTACAAAACGAGAGTTTTGGTGGCTAAACAACAGCTAGAATCTCTTATTGTCAAAAGACAAAGCCTAGTAATTAGTTTTTGTAGATTAAGTTAGATTAAGGTAGGTTAAGTTTTATATTCAAACATAATTATTAATTTGGTTTTTTCAATAGTTTTTACCAAAAATTTGCAATAACACAATACATGAAATTACCCTTGACAAACTATACTTCATTATGAAGTTCAGCTTAATTATGAAGTAAAGCTTAATGAAGTGGTGACAGATTAATTACTTAATTATTACTTTTTTTTTATATTATTTTATAAACAATAAAAATGGAAAATAAGTTATTTTGAATTTTAGCTTGTTAAATTATTTAAGATTGCTTCAACGATATAAAAAAAATACAATTAAACTTAAGAGAAAACAGATTTATCATTTATTAAGAATTATTTGGTTGCAAAAAAGAATAAATTTATTGGGAAAAATCCAATGGAAGGCAAATGTTAATATAAATAAAAAAAAATTTTAAATACTCTAAACTATACGTTGATTGGTTGGTTTAATACGTGGTCATTGAAATCAACTTTCTAAACACTTAGGCCTCTCTGATGAATAATTAGGCCCTGATAAGATTATTTTCTATCAGAATCATAACTCAAAATAATGTAATAAAATTTTTTTTAGGATAGAACATTATTCTTTTGAAAATTAAATGTTACCCGGATGGTCTTTAGGCATTTCCTTATGTATATTATATTATTATGACAGTTTACTTTCAATTATTTTCACTTATTTTTAATTATTTTTATTTTGGGTCAAAAATAACACTATCACCTTAACCACTTGACCAAAATAAAATAGAAAAATGATAATTCGAATTATAATTCAAAACAAAATATTAAAATGTCAATTCGAATTGTTATTTTCAAATATTTAGATTTTCAATCAAAATTTAGTTTTCATATTTCCAACAGATGGCTTTTTTCTTAATTTAATGGTAAATGAAGTAGATTTTACTTCATTACAGAACTTCATTATGAAGCAGATTTTCTTCATAATGATGTATTTTAGTCTAATGAAGTATAGTCTATCAAGGGTATAAATAACAATTAATACCTTTTTAAACTAAACTTAAGATGACAAATTAACAAACAAAGAGCAAACCGATCTTTTCGTTAATTGCATAAAAAGTAATCAAAACCAGTTTAATAAAATTTTTTGTAGGTTAAGGCATTATAAATTGTAATCAAAATAAAAAAGTTAATAAAAAAAAAAAAAAAAAAACATACATTTTTTAATTCAATTAAATTGCTTACAATTGAACACATGAAATTTGATTCAGATTAAAGTAAAAAATGAAATTTAGTTAAATTTCAAATATTTTTTAGTCTATTCAAATTTATATTGTTTCTGTGAAAAATCATAATTAATATACATATAGTTTACAAAAAAAAGTTTAAAATTCAGGATTACGTAATTTAAAATAATTGCGCTCATTATTTAAAAAAAAATTTATCTAATTTGTTTGTTTACGTGGAAATTGAAATTTTATCAAAGTCCTACAAAAAATCAATAATAATTGTGGCACTATCTTATTTAATAAATTCCAATTCCGATTGTGTAAATTGATATACCGTATTAATTAATGTTTAAAAGGATAATAATTATAGCTTGGTAGTTATAATTAGTGTCACTTATATAACACTACCTTTTTCGGTGCGCGAATTGTATGACATCAATAAATAACTACTTTTTATTTCTAAGTTGATCGTAATTCATTATTTATTTATTTATTGACATATACAGTATTGGATTAATCATATATATAGGTACAAAAGAAAATGAGCACTAACATTTTGATCTTTGGCTCGTTAATTATTTAGATTTGCAGCCTTTAATTTTAATACAACTTTAGTTTAATTTATTACAACATTCTGATTTTATTTACTTAATGTGATTCATTTTCTGTACATTTCATGTGCGTATTGCATAGGTATCATTTTTCTTCCGGATAGGAGTTGACATAACAACACTAATTATTATTAAAATTGTCCCGAACTGACTGAAAAATACGACTCAATTATCACGTACAATTTATATGAATTTTTTATCAGTCATTTTGTAATTTGTTGTGTTTTCAAATATAACTTTTTGTAATTTTTTTCAATCATTTTGTATTTTTTAAATAAAAATTTATGCATTTATCTGGATGTTTGTAAGTTCGACGGAATACTGCAACACATATACAAATTACAATTATTATACAAATTGTAACATCATGTAATTGTCATAAACATAGTATCATCTGTCATCTGTCATTTGTCATCTGTTATATGTGTCATTTGCCCATCCTTTCATAATGATTGTCATGTCATTCAAGTGCTAAATTTAAATGGCGCCAAAGAACTTTTTACTCTTATAAGGTCTTAATTAATTTCATTTTACAGTTTGAATTTTACAGTAGCACGCTACTATGATTGTAAAAATATAAAATTATTGCAAGTTTATATTATATAGTTAGATTTTGTTTTTCATTAAAAATATTATTTGAATTTAGTATTTTTATATTAATTTAAATTGAAATTATCTTTTTGACTAGCTGATATTATAATTAATTGAATACAATAAAATGTCTAAGAATATTGATTATTTAGAATTATTGAGGTCTTATATGTTTAAATTTCCAATGACGGCAAATACTAATGAAGGAAGAAATGCTAGAATTTATTTTGCTTCCGTCATTTATGGCGGGTTACAAAACTAATTTGTAAATAAAAACATTTTTCTTTTTAAAATATAAATATTTTTTAATTATTTTCTTTTTTGTAAAAAAAACCTCTCCCAAACGAATATTTATAATTAAATTATAATTAAAATATTTTATTTAAAAATTCAAACGTCAAACGAGTTTTTTTTTTCAAAGTTTATTAAAAATACGTTCAGAATTTTGTTGCTGTCAAATGGGCTTGTAATACTGAAATAAATTTCATTCGGGTGACTGGGAAAATGAGTTGAAAGGTGGTGTGGTATCTGTAATAGACGTTTTAGTCTGGTTTTTTGATATTTCCCTTGAAAAAATATATTTAATTAATAAATTTCATATGCTAACATTTTCATTGGTGTGTGGTAAAAAACTTCGATGTACGTAAATCAAAGGATGAAAAATAATTTAAATTGTTATTTATATAATAAAATAAATATTTTTATAAAATATTTTGAAAATGTAATTCTACACATAAATTATAATTATTACTATTATTTATTTTAATATTTAGTTCACGAAAAAACATATATATATATATATATTTAAATACATATTGAATCACTCACGATTCAAAATAAATCACATTAAATTTAAGAAATTGAAATAAAAAATTAATTAAAAAATATATAAAAAAAAACATGAAAATATCATAATTAAACCGGTTATCATGAAAACTAATAATATAAATTATTTTTTTTTTAATTTTTAAAATTTATAAAGTAATAACCGTTACTTTTATTTGAATAAGCAAGCATATCATATTACAAATTATTTTTTATCAATATAATTTATCTTTGATTCATTAAATCACCCACTATTTATCATACATATCGGATATTGAATTTATATATATATATATATTTTTTTTATGAATTTTAAATTTTTTTTTCAAGGTTTTTAGAAATTAAATAAAACAAAATTCAGAAATTTCAATTTTAAATTATATTTTTAGAAAATTTTAGAAATTTTGCAAAAAATTAAAAAATTAAAATTATTAATTGATAATATCCTGGGGTGTCCGGAAATATAACTTAAAATTTTTGAGTATTTAAAATTCATTTGGAAACGTTTTAGTGTGATATGCTCTATAAATACTATAAATAGAGTTTATTTTACAATCTCTGTATGATGAAAGTGACATTGTATAATATGATGTACGTTCGGCTATGACCAGTTCTGAGTGTAATCTTCTATTGCAAAGTATACACTATGGTGTTGCTTGAATGTGCAAACACGCTAGAAGAGATATGATTTCATATTTGTCATGTCCGGACTATGAACAAATTTTCGTAATTTGTTTTATGCGATGTAGGTATAGGTTGTGTAGCCATTGCATTTACGAAGAAAACCAAGTACGGTAATTTGCAAAGCTATGAATTGGTTGAAGTAGGCTATTGATGAAAATTAAGAAAAGAGTGGGTGAGCAGATCCTTGCGAAACACTAACATTTATAACAATTTTTTTTAGACTTAAATCCATCTACTTACACATGAATCGAACGATTCAACAGGAAACCTTCAATTCATTTAGAAAACACAGACCTTAGATCTTGTAAGATTTTAAACAATTTTGCTTTTCTTTCGTGTGTCAGTGTGAATTGGAAAATTAATCTAAAGTTTTAAATCTATACTATCCTCTTTTAAGGGCATTTTCCGGGCAAAGTTTTAAAATCTGGATATTGCATAGAACTGAAAACCAGTCAATTAGAATAAAATTTATTGTAACGGGTGTTTTTTTTAGAGTGATAGAACTTTAAATTAAGATTGAAGACACATTTTTTTTTATTTGAAAGATAATTTTATAACATTTAGGTTTTGAAAATAAATTCCGGCATAAGTCCACCAGGACTAGCTCTGAGGAAGCGCATTCGATCAGACCAATTTTTGACCATTTTTTCGAGTAGTTCAGGCCTTATTTCATCAATAACACGGGTTCTGTTGGCTTCCAAAGCATCTATTGTTTCTGGTTTATCAGCATAAACCAATGACTTCACATAACCCCAAAGAAAATAATCCAGTGGTGTTATGTTGCATGATCTTGCAGGCCAATTAATTGGACCATTTCTCGAAATAATGTTATCACATCAATTTCAAAACAGAAAATCATTGATCATTGATCTGTAACGAGCACCATTCACTGTAACATTTGCTCCAGCATCGTTTTTAAAGAAATATGGACCGATGATACCATACGGTGCATTTTTCAGGATGCAATGAAATGATTAAGAATTTCTTGAGGATTGTTTTCCTTCCATATACGGCAATTTTGCCGTTCAACCAAAAATGAGCTTCATCACTAAACACAATTGTTCAATAAAAAAGTGGATCAACTTGAAGCTGTTCTAGGGCCCAATCAGCAAACAAACAAAGCTTATTATGGTCAAATGGCTTTAGTTCTTCAACCAGTTGAATCTTATATGGGTGTAGACCAAGATCTTCAAAATTTTCCATGTGGTGGTTGCACATAGTCCAACTTGTTGTGAACGTTGACGAATGGACAAATTTGGATCTTCATCAACATTAGGTCTTACAGCACCGATATTTTCTTCTGTACGAACAGTTCTTTGTCTTGTTGTTGTTTTTCCATCGAGTAGAGAAAATGTTGTCCTCTAAAATCCTGTCATGTCCTGTATAGTTCGCCATCATGTCCTCTATAGTTCGACGAATAATCTGCTCTGATGGACGATTATGCACACCATAAATTTCACGAAGTGCTCTATAAGTTTGGCGAATAGTACACTGATTTTGAAAATATATTTCAACAATTTGTAAACGTTGTTGCGGCGTGAGTCTTTCTATGATAATTTGTCAATGCTTACTGAACAGAATTGTCAAAACTACATGGCTTCTATCTTCTGTCAAATCACAGTTATCCCTATTGAAAGTTCTATCATTCTAAAAAAAACACCCGAATAGTATAATAAGCGCTACAGTGTTGGGTTTTGTGATTTATAAAATTTAGTTATTGGAGCACCTCAGGTTGATTTAGTAAGTTCGTGTGTATAACATAATTTTTTATGTTTAGTTTAGCTTCTGCAGTATTTTTTTATGTTGCGATCTTTCGAATACAATGCTTAAGTATTATTCTAAATACCGAAGTACTAAATTTTATAATCCCTAACTCCTGCACTAGCTTATTATTGGAGAGATAATTTAAACATACCGGAAGCCAGAAATTTACTGTTTTTCCAGAATGTGGAAATAGTTTATATTTTTTTAAAAAACAGTTCGTGTACAATTTCTCTTAAATGATTGAGAGGACTTTTAATTATTTGAATGTACGAAAATAAATTTTTAAATGTCAAAAAATGCAATATTTGACATGTTCTTAAACACGTTAACATAACCTTCATTTCAAAAAAACTATATTTTGAAATTTTCATACCTTAAAATCATATCCAATTTAATTATAAACATATACCATCATCAGCATCACTGACAATGATTTAATAATGTAAAACATGTGTCTAAAAATGTTGATTCTAATTTATGATTCTGTTTGGTTAAAATTATAATGAAGGAAAAACTTTGCAGAACATTTCATTATTAACTCTAAGACATTTAGTTCTTTATATATTAAAAAAAATCTCACACTTATGTCAACCCCAAGACCATATTTTGATTCAAGACCATAAACTCTGAAAACAAATACTTCCTAACGAAATATTCCAAAAACTCTTTATGAGTTATGATATCTGTAACCACAACATTCTTGCCCATCAAAAATAATCATTCTTTTAAATTAAATCATTTGTCGAACCCATTCCAGGTATCTTTTGTTTTTTATTTAATTTTTAAATAGCATCATTTAATGGTTAAAATATATTTGAATAAAATAAACATTATTATGAAAATTGGATATTTGCTTTCTTATAAAAGTATTCATAAAATTCACCACCTTAATTAAATGATTTTTTTTTTTATTTATTTTTATAGCATGCAACAAAGGGAAAAACGAAAAAAACGACAATAAATCTCTGCCAAAGTAATACCACAAATCTTTAAACAAAAACAACAACAAAAGAAAAATCACACTGAAAACTTATTTCCATTATGGCATATCTTAGTAACAGTTTTCCATTTTATTTCTTATTCCAAAGTTTTGCACCACCAGAAAGTGGAAAAATAGTTTTCTCGTTCAACAATAAAAATTGTCTTGTTGCAATATAATAATATATGTATGTACCTATGTATATAAAAATGAACATCCTTTAAAATTAAATCCTTATAAATCAAAGTCCTTCATCATATTAAATTTTATTCTATAAAATTTAATTTACATATAGAAAATATTTTTACATTTATTTAAAATAGATAGAAGAAACCATCCTTAGAATATTTTCTTGAAATAAATTTTTAATTTTTTGAGAGCTTAAGTGAAATGGTATTATGGATTTCGATTTACGTTTTAAATTTCGTTTATAGAAGTAAAATAGTATAATTTGAAAAAATAAATTATTTTTTTTTTTTTCTTTTTAGTTAATGAGACAAAAATACAGAACTTGAAAAGCTTAGCATATTTTTTTTAACGTTCATGATTTTTTAAGCCTCAAATATTCTAAATTTACATCCACAATATTCCTGTCCGAAGTTGAATTTATCTAATAATTTGTAGAATCCCAGTATTGACTACCATCCATTAGATTTTCTACTTTTTAGGGAGCTAATTTTGTTTCGATAAAAGTAGCTATATATTAAAATTTTTATTTTAAATCAATTTAAAACTAGTTTCAATTTTCAATTGATTGTCTATAAATGTTTAAAGATGGTCAAAGTGTAACTAATCACTAATTTAGTCTCATTTTTATTTTTTTCAAAATAACTAGTGGATCTCCTGTGCAATTGCACAGAAATAGTTCTTTCAAACACAATTTTATATAAAAAGAAATATTTGTTTTGGTACAATTGTAGTTGTTTTCTGAATCGCTTGATTATTGAATATATATAACACTAATTTCAATATAACTTAGCACAATAAAATCTTATTACTCTCAAAGTAGTAGATCGATATACCTATTTCAATTCGTTTATAGTCAATAACGTTTGTAGTCACAATTCTGTTATAGCAATAGGTCAACAATGAATTATTTTATTAAAACACTGATTTATATATAGTTTTTTTCTGTTCTTTATTACAAATATGTATATTTATGAATAAAATAAAGTTTAAAATTGTTATACGAAAGATGTTTTATTGAATTTGATTTTGTTTATAAAGATGCAATTTTTTTTTTACTACGCCTATAGTCACAAAATGGTTATAGTCAGAAATATTACTTAAATTTAGCGAATGACTATAACCCTGTTTTACTGCATATATTTTTTTTTAATAATGACAGAAGCAAATGAACTAACATTTATTATATAATTTTTGAAGAGTATAATCTGATTTGATATTTGTTTTTTCTGTTTTGTTTTCAATTTTTGTTTGTGTTTTTGTTTTTGTACTTTTTTCTATAAGTTTGTGTGTTTATTTAAAATGACAGAATTTTTATGAAGCATTTTTAAAAATTTCCCGTAATTGAAATTTCTTTTAGAGTATAGATGGCGCTCAACTTGGAAATAACCGTCACTAATTGATGTAAATATTTAAAATGTTTTGTACTGTAAATATTGAAAAGTATTCAGCACCAAGAACTTTTAACTAAAATTTTAATATTTTTGTGGTGTAATTTACTATTTAATTCGTCTTGCTTTTTTACTCACCACGTTGTTCATCTTGTGTATTATAATATAAGATATTTCCCACATGGCCTTTCTTGTGTAATATACATAATATTATGTGCAAATATCTACATTATACATCATAGTGTCAAAACTGTCAACTGTGAATTCATTTCAAGTATACATAATTTGTATGCTTAGATTTATTTTTTTCGTATTTTGTTGAAATTATAATTAAAAATTACTTTTTTTTTTATTAAAAAAAACTTGTTTTTTGTTATTAATTATATTATATTATAAAAATTATTATTATAATACATAATAATAAAAAATATTTGTTTAATAAAAAAAAAAAATCTAAATTTGACTCAAAAGAGAATCGACAAAAAAAATTTATTGAATGAAAAAAAAAACGAACCACACGAAAAACCACGAAAAGTGTGCCTTCAATAATCGTGCTCTTGGGTATTATAATAAAGATGTTTGGAAAAATTACTAGATTTATTCATGCTTTGTCATTTTCTTTTCATTAAGTTTTTTTTTTATTATGTGAGTGATCAAATAAAATCTATATAATTTAATTTGAAATAATGATAAAACGGTATAAGAATAAGATATCATAATATATTTTTTTATTTATTTTAGATGTTGATGATGATTTATTAAATTTTTATTTAAAAATGTTTTAATTTAAATGACCGATTCTAGATTTTTTTTAATAATTTGATTCTGGAACACCAGTTTTTGCCCACTTTTTCACATTTCAGCTGTACTTCGTTTATCGATAACACGAATAATGTTGAATTTCAGATTATTTAGTGTTTGTGGTTTGTTAGAGTAAACGATATTAAAACAACCCTTCATCAGAAGAAAGTGTAAAGAAAAAGGAGTTGTGAGAGCAGTTCACATTGGTATTTCTGAAGATCACGGTTATTAAAGTTTTCTCTCAATAATTGTGCTACGAAATGAATAAAACGATAATGTTGCACTATCTTGTTGAAACTGAATATCATCCAATTTGTATCCCAAAATATCAGTGTTGGCAATCTCAATATACTATTTTGTCACAACTGATTTATCATGGAAACGGTACCGTACATTTTATATATTGAGAGTTTAAAAAAAAATGCAATTTAAAACAGAATTCAGTTATAACAAAATAGTATGTTGGGGTTGCCAACAATCAGTTATCATGTTTTTATAGCATTTTGCATTGACAGTACCTGAAATGAGATTTTCATTTAAAAAAAAAAATATGGCCCAATTACACCCCCAGGTCATAAACCACACCAAACAGTTGTTGTTGTAGTGTTTTCCCAACTTTTTGTATTTATTTGTATATTCTTGCATGTTGTTTTTTTTTTTTTTATATTTGATGATTGTCATTTGATTAGTTCAATCTTTAAAAGTCATTGTTGATATAGGAGATTGTTAGGAGATTGCACTTTGAATTACAATGATAACCGATAAATCTTTATTTTATTTTTTTTGTTCCAAAACTCAATATTTAAATGTTTTTTAAAGTTTCATAATTGTCCATCATAGTTAGATCGTCAGTTAGATAGAAGAGGCTAACCTAAGTGCTTTAGTTTTTAGCTTTTTAATATTTATTTAACAGTAAGGACTTTACAGGTAAACTTTCTGTCCAGGTCTTACTTCTGTCCAGGAGTTACTTAATTTGGTTTGCTTAGGATAATTTTCGGCAATTTAACTTAAATCGAGGGCAAGTTTTTTCATTAAAAATTTACTGTCTTTATCCTGCCCGTCTACATTTCAAATGAAATAAAATTAAAATGGAAATTATTTTTATATATTACATAAATTATTTTAGTTATAGATTTTTCACTTCTTATTCAAATTTTTTTATTTCAAATTCAATATTTGTAAGTTTTGTTATTTTTATTTTTAAATTTTTGAAAGAAAAACTAAATATACAAACAAAAATAGATTTTTAAACAAACAAACCTTAAATAAATAGCAATTGCAAGTAGTCTTGTTAATCTGAAAAATTAATAACACTTCGTCCATAGAATCGAGTCCTTTGATCAGTCCCAATGGACGGAATTATCGACTAATAATATCCTCTGATGATAGCAGTGTAGAAACTACATCTAACTTGGTTGTACGTCGTAGAGGATACCATAGGGAATCATATAGTAAAACTATTTTAGACAAAAAGCAGATCCTAATAAAATACTATGAAAAAGGCAAAAGCATAATTGAGTCAATCAATAAAAATACTGCCATGTCAATAATAAATCGTTACAAAAAACTGCTATAACTGATAATAAATCGTTACTGCTTCTCATATCATATTACCAACAGTAAAAGGGCGACATGTTTCATTAATAGCAGCTATCAATTTACATGGAATAATATATAGTCAAATAATAGCAAACTCATCTGTTAATTCAAACAATTTTTATTACATTCCTTGATGAGTTATTTGTTAAACTGGCTGAAGCTAACATAACAGAAGGTTTTGGCTGGCTTTGGACAATTGCACAATCCACAAAACTCTAGAAGTGCGTGAAAAAGTAAGTTCGACAAGTCATACTTTAATTTTTCTTTCTCCATACTCATCATCAATTGAAAAAGTATTTTAAAAAATAAAATTATCAGCTAGAGATTTTTTGGCGGATCGACAAACTAATATAAATTTGGTAAATGCAATAGAAACATCCATGGCAACTGTTATCTCAGCTCGATTGCAACAATTATTACGTGGATATGTCAATTAAATTACCATTGGCTGTAGTTGAGCAACCATTACATTTATTGTTACGTTTAATATATTTATTTAAAGTTTGTTTTGTTCAAAAAATTTACTTTTGTTTGTTTAAAAATGCTTAGTTTGTTTTCTTTCAAAAATTTAAAAATAAAAATAACAAAATTCACAAATATTGAATTTGAAATAAAAAATTTTGAATTTGAAATAAAAAAACTTGAATTAGAAGTGAAAACCTATAGTTACTTTTATTGAAATTGAATTGAAATCATTTAAAAAACAAAAATTTAATTTCAGTTAATTTGTTTAAAATATTTTAGCTACACGAGACTACATAGTTGCTTTTTAAAAATTTATAAGTAAATTCTAGTTTGGTAAAAAATGACAATTTTTTTGTTTTGAAAATTCAAAAGTAGATTAAATCCACAATTTTTATTTTATTTCAAGTTTCTCCAGAGTTTTTGGAAATATACAGGTATTTTGTACTATTCAAAATGCTTTGAAAATATTTGTTTTCGATTTTGTAGACATTATATTAAAGTAAACATATTCAAATATTAAAAAAAAAAAATGTCAAGACCTCACTTTAGAAACTTTCATTTATATGGGAATAGCAACAGTGAATTTGATTTACTATACAGCTGAATATGCTACGCATTTTGTATGACTTAACAGAGGTAGTATACTAACAATGTAGAATTATTGCAGAAAACTAGAATTGGTGAACAAAACATTGGTTTCAAATTAGAACAGTTAGTTCTATATATACACCGGCTTTACACTCTAATGTTTATTAATATAGCATTTACAAATTTAAGAAAGAACAATGCTTTAGGGTGTCTGATAAAAGTTTATCTTTGAATCTGCAAAAATATTACACCTCACATTATACTATTTCAAGCTAAAAGTTGTTGATATTCTGTAAATCAATAATATATACCTGAAAACCTAATGAAAAACCTTAGAACGTGCTAGCTCAACTCTATTTTTATTTATTCATTTATTTTTTTTTTTATCTTTATTTAGTATTTTTCATAAATTTTTACAATGAATTTTTGACTTCTTCGCTTAGTTAACCATAATACTCCAAACTATCATTTATGTTCATATACCATTGTGTACATAAACTAAATATATATCATTCGTATCGTATATATAATATAAAATTCTTTGAAAAATATACAAAAATACAATATGACAACAACCTGGAAATATATCCTTTAACATTTATTTTATTTTATTATTATTTTTTTATAGATTTTATCCTAATGTCTGGTATGTTAATGCATTTATCTTTGGTATTATGCCCAAAAGGAATGTTTCTTCCTATAATATTGTACCATGTACACTAATACTACGTCAAACTGTGTTACCTTTTCATTTCTGTTCTACCAATTTTTATTTTATTGAATATAAAATTTTCATCATTTGATGATATACAACACAATTTTAGAATATTGTACTGAATTTGCTATATAGATTTTAATGCTTGGGGATACCAGGAAATCCCTGATAGTTTTCTAAAGCAATAATATTTTCGTTTTTTTTTTCTGTTGATTGTTTTTGCTTCAAAAGGATTTTCTTCAAAAAATTTTGCTAAAAGTTGATAATATGAAATACTTGTCTAGTACCTGACTGATTTTTTTTTTGTATTTCTAATATTAATGTACATAATATTATTATAATATTGATTCAATACACAGCAGCACAATTTTGAATCTATAACACCTTAGAACTCGTGTAATAGTTAATTTTTAATATGATGGTAGAGTGGAAGAATGCGTGATTTTGATTTTGTTTTCCAAATGCATTTTCATTTTCTAATGACGTGATGTGTTATGGAAACATGTTAGATTAAATAAAAATGGAAAAACCACCAAAAAAAGGATATTTATTTTATATGTGTATTTATTTGTAAAATAAAATTCAATATTGTAGAAATTATCCATTACAAGAATGCTATATGTTTCCTCTATGTACAATAATGTTTTACACGATTATTTAAAAACAAACAAAAAAAAAAAATATAATAAAAAACTAAAATTGATTGCAGACGTTAGCAATTGGAGAATTAGGTGTAAAATATTTTGTAACAAATTTTTATAATAATGTATTAAAAAAAAATGATAATAATAAAAAAAAAATTGTGATTTGTAAATATTGATTGGAATTTATTGAATTTTTTATTACAAAAGGAATTTATATTGAATAATATTTATTAGCTGTATAGTTTTTATAAATTGATTGTGTTTAAAATAGAAAATTGAACGTGAGATGATTTTTGTGTTTCTTTGATAGATGAATTTGAGATCGATTGGCAAATTTAATCAATTGAATAATGCTAGAGTCTTATTAAGAATATATTTTTATGCGATGAATTAATAAGTTTGGATGATTATCATAATATAACTTCATTGCGAAATTGTGTTGTAATTAAAAATTGTTTTTTTTTACTGTTTTCGGATCATAAGATTTTAACTTAACAAGTTATAACAATGAGCAAATTAACTGTGTTTTAAGTTACTAGGGGCCCCTGTTGAGTAATTATAATTCAAGTTTAAGTTTAAAAAAAAAACGGTTGTTTACGTACTGACGTAGACTTATCACGATTTAGCAGAAACCACTCGTGTTTAATAAAAAGTTTTGTGGTTAGTAAGTTTATTTTGGACACATAAATACACCTCCTTCATATACTGATTTGTTTCCGATATATTCCCTGTAGTAAGTGGCATTTAGTGGATAAAATTACTAAAAATAAAAATTTTTGTCATTAAAGAGAAGCGAAATAAAATGAAAATGGGTCTACTGCGCAGGTCCTTAAATGCTTGTCAATTATAATTATAGATACTCTAACTCTACTATATAAAAATGAATTTGCCGGTCATATGAACAATTCAACTTATTTTTTTTTGTTTTTGTTGTTTTTATATTTTTTATTTGAGATAAATTTATTTTTTTGTTTTTATTTGGCATATGTCCATAGATTCATTTGCAAGTATGTAATTGTAATAACTGATTTGTTTACTTTTGTGTATTATTTTCATAAGTTCTCCCATACGCATAATGTATTTGCTGAATAATAAAATCATATGAGTAAAAAAATTTCAACTGTGTGCGCATTATTGTTTTATATACAACTTATTTATTATATTAGGAGTTCATTAAAGAGAAGCGAAATAAAATAAAAAAGTGTCTACTGTGCAGGTTCTTAAATGCTTGTCAATTATAATTATAGATTTGGTGCAAAATGAGCTGCTATGATTCATCATGAGCTGGTGTGAAATTTGACACTGCCGAACATAATCAAACATTAATTTATTTGTTTCATCCCCTGAATTGCACCAATTACTACTAAGTATATCGTTAATAACAAAATATGTCAAAATAATAATTGTATAGACTGTATAGGGTTGATTTTTTATTGATAATAAGGTTATAATAGGATTGATTTTTGATTATAATCGTTTAACACATCAATCATATGATAACATAATTAAACAGTAGCGGTACTACTATTCAAAGAACTGGTAGTGATTATCATTCGTTATCAGATAAATTATCATTCGTTCAACAAATCAATGATGTTGTGAATTTTATATTATAGGATTTGTTTGGATGATTAAAAAAGTCCAAAACACAGTTTAGTGGTACTCCTGCATGTATTTTGCACTTATTTGAATATTTTAACTTGCATTTTTAATAATTTGTATAATTATGTAAAATCATTTTGTAAAAAATTTTAAAAATTTCTGCACTAATTGTAATTTCAAATGCCTTTGATTTTAAATGCTGTAATTTTCTTTTTCAAATACCTACCTTTGATACCAACACAAAATTTTATTTTTTTATCATCCACGTTTATTTTTTTTTATCATTCTATTGACTTGGTTTATTGTAGAATGCAGTTGTCGTCTAAATCCAAATTGATAATTTGGTTCTAAATTTTTTTTGTATCAATATTGGTTCTAGTCTATCAAAAAATAGTTTTTCAAATATTTCCGAAAGAATACGTAAAAGACTTATTATTAATGTGCATATTTTCTAGGTTTTAGTATTTGTATAATTTAGGCTATGTTTCAAATTAAAAACAGTCTTAACATGCACATTTTTTTAGTGTTAGATTGTTCTATTTTCTCTTACTTACATTTCAAATATAATTTAGTCTCTATGTTCTGAAAATCATAAAACTTATAGTCTCAAAATCAGATGTGAAAATGTTTTTATCCTGAAAAGCGTGATCCAATTTCTCCATAAAGTTGTTCATTAATAAATGAATGGCTTTCTAGTCTGTATAAAATTAAATTTCTCTCCGATTAATGTTCAAACTAAACTGATGATGATATTGTTCAATAATAAGTATATGGATGATTTTCAAGTCTGTAAAAAATTAAATCTCTCTCCATTAATCTCCAAACCTATATGAGTGATTTTATAGTCCGTCAAAAATTAAATTTCTCTCCGATTAATATCCAAACCAAACCGATGATGATATTGTTCAATGATATATGAATGACTTTCTAGTCTGTAAAAAATTAAATCTCTCTCTATTAATATCCAAACCTATATGAATGATTTTATAGTCTGTCAAAAATTAAATTTCTCTCCAATAATCTCCAAACCAAACCGATGATGATATTGTTCAATAATAAATTATTGTCTTTCTAGTCTGTAAAAAATTAAATCTCTCTCCATTAATCTCCAAACCCATATGAATGATTTTATAGTCTGTCAAAAATTAAATTTCTCTCCGATAATCTCCAAACTAAACCGATGATGATATTGTTCAATAATAAATTATTGTCTTTCTAGTCTGTAAAAAATTAAATCTCTCTCCATTAATCACCAATCCTATTTGAATGATTTTATAGTCTGTCAAAAATTAAATTTCTCTCCGAATAATATCCAAACCAAACCGATGATGATATTGTTCAATGATATATGAATGACTTTCTAGTCTGTAAAAAATTAAATCTCTCTCCATTAATCTCCAAACCAAACCGATGATGATATTGTTCAATGATATATGAATGACTTTCTAGTCTGTAAAAAATTAAATCTCTCTCCATTAATCTCCAAACCTATATGAATGGCTTTCTAGTCTGTAAAAAATTAAATATCTCTCCATTTATGTCCAAACCTATATGAATGATTTTATAGTCTGTCAAAAATTAAATTTAGTTTCTTTAATTCAAACTAACCATATTGTGAAGTTTTTCAATAATATATGATTGACTTTTTAGTCTGTAAAAAATTAAATCTCTCTACATTAATCTGCAAACCTATATGAATGGCTTTCTAGTCTGTAAAAAATTAAATATCTCTCCATTTATGTCCAAACCTATATGAATGATTTTATAGTCTGTCAAAAATTAAATTTCTCTCCAATAATCTCCAAATCAAACCGATGATGATATTGTTCAATAATAAATGATTGTCTTTCTAGTCTGTAAAAAATAAATCTCTCTCCATTAATCTCCAAACCTGTGCAATAATGTTTTAATTACTCTATAGTCTATAAGACATGAAATTTTCATTATTTCTTAAATATTTTACCTTTTTTTTTAAATTTATATTTAGTTTCTTTTTTTAATAAGAATAAAGAGAAAAAGTATGATAAATTATTCTCAAAATTTCTACTTAACCATTATACAACTCTCCAAACATTTTATTGAACCAATTTGTATTAGAAAATCATTAGATTTCCGCATATAAAACCAAGTTAAGTTTATTTTATTTAATTTGAAATTTCGAAATTTTTCAAAAGATTTTATCTTTAAAATTTCATGTTTTTACTAATTTTTTTTTATTTTTTTTTTTTATAAAAGTAGTTTTTGTGTGTTTTTGCGTTAATTATATATAAATATTTCTTTAAGTTTAAAAGATTTGATCTTAAAAAAAGATTTATTATAGAATTTTTATAACTTGAATTTTTAACTCTTAACTAATATTAATTTTTTTTTTAATTTTTAAAACTTAAAAAATAAAAAAAAAAATTTAAAAAGGCAAAAAATTAATTAGTTAACAGGTATTGCTATTTAATTATTGGTATTTTAATTTTTCAATGATATTCCTACAAAATAATAAAACAAAAAAAAAAAAACAAAAGTTTATTATTAAATTTTCAGCATTAATGGATATTTGATATTTTTTTGATATTATTATATATTAAATGATAGTAGAGTATAGTTAAATTGTTGTAAAATAATTTTCATTTCTTTTCGATGATCTAAATTCTAATTTTTTACAACTTCCTAGATTTAATATTCTTTTATTTTATTTAGTTTAAATTTTTACTATTTTTTATTCATTTTTATTGGTTTTTAATTATGATCGGAATTTAAGATGACCTTTTCTGTTGACTATATTGTTGTTAATGGAATTTTAAAATTATTATATATAACTATTTATATTGCATGTTATACCGAATAAGAGTTATTTATTTTAAGGGGAACAAATAATTAATTTATTTTAGTTTGTTTTCAAAATATCTTGTTAATGAATAAATTTTCATAATTATATTTTTAACATAAGAATAATGTCGGAATATTATTACAATTTTTTAAAAGTATATTTAAATAATAAAATTGTATATATAAATATTACCTACTATATTAATGTTTTTAATATTAAATTTTTATTATATATTTAAATTGTTTATTATTAAATAAAATTCATTCATTAACATTGAATTCACTAACATTTTATATAAATATATAAATATATAAATTTAGATGAGTATCTTATTAAACAAAAGAAATGAATCAAAATATTCTATAAAAGTGTTAATTTTGATTGTTATAATAATTAATGACGTTTTTTTTTTTTTTATTCGTATTCCTACAATATTAAATACTAAAAATGTATAACAATAGAAAGAAAGGTCAAAATCACTTTTATTTATATACATATAGGTGTACATAAGTTAAAGAGTATATTACTATATATAGAAGTAATAATTCATAAAAAAAAAAAATAGAAAAAGAAAAAAAATTAAAATATAAAAAAGTGAAGTGTGAAATATAAATTCGAAAATGTTATAAATTAATTCATTTATTTATGTTCTTGTTATTTTTCGCTGTTAGTAATATTATAATTTTGATAAATTATGAAGCACGAAAATAATCACGATTGAAAAACATAAAAATAAAAAAACCCAAAAAAGTTAATTTTAACACCTCAATAATGTAACCACCTGTATGTATACCGGCAACAGGTGAAACATAATTTTTTTTTTATTTTTGGTTTTTATTTCTTTGTAAAAATAAAACTAATTTATGTGATTGAACATTTTTCTATATTTACGTTTTCTTCTACTCAATTAAAGTTATTTTCGAATAAAATTTGATTTTTGTTGTTTTAAGCTTCAAACTTTGTAGCTTAAAGATTAGTGTAACATTAAAAATGGTTAAAATATTCACTATATTTACCAAATTTTATTTATTTATTTTATTGAACTGAACATAGAAGTGAAATTCTATTTTTTTTATTTTACTGATTTAGTGTTTGCCATTGTGTCCATTGTGTTCCCATAAATAGCCAGCAAAATGACCCATCTTATAATATATCAATAACCTAATTTGACCCATCTGAAAGGTACCTCTTTCCGCTAGATATTGTGAATTTTGAATTTATTTTTATTATTCATATCTCTACCACTTTCCCGCTAGATATTGTAGATTTTCAATTTATTTTTATTTATTATTCATTACTCTATAAGAGCTTAGTAGTTCATATACCAATTTAATTTTTATTTATTTATGTCAAAGGAGCTCAATTATTCGTACATAGAATATTTTAAATTTTTTTTCTTTCTTAAAAATAGAGTAAGAAACATTTTTAACATTAACAATAGAGATGTTAATTAAAATTTAATTTAATTAATATCTTGATCGATTACGTCAAGAACATTAATGATTGTGTAACAATCGAAATCAATCAAAATATTAAATTAAATTTTATAAAATATAGGAAATGATTTTGATGTTGTTGTTTTAAAATGTTTAATGTAGAGCTTCCAGCAACTTATACAGATCTACTGATCTACATATAAAATAAATTAGTGTAACAGAGTCTACAGATAAAATAATTTTTTTTGTAAATTAACGAGTTTTTAAAAATAGTTCTAATTGTTGGTGAAATTTTAATTTTTTCGAATACAGTAGAGTAGTTGGTAATTGAGATATCAATTTAAGATCTGGTTACAATGCAATTTTTGATTTGCATGTTTCTGTCTTCTGTTCGTCATGAAACAAAGCATGGAGAAGTGTTATGAACACGACATAGATCTTCACATGCTTTTCATAGATTTCAAGCAAGCATTTGACAGCATAAATAAAGACATAATTTTAACAGCTCTAAGACATTTGGGAATACCTCAGAAATTATCAAACCTCATCATAATGACAATGCATGAATCAAAAGCTAAAATTATAATACCAAACCAAATAACCCGTGAATTTAAAATAGAAACGGGAGTACGGCAAGGAGATGCCTTATCCGCACTATTATTTAACTTAATACTACATTACGCCATAGGAAAATTAGAAAAGAAAGGCAGTATATTCAATATGACAACACAAATAGTGGCATACGCGGATGACATAGTAATCATGGCAAAAAATTACAGATATATGGCAGACATATTTGTACAACTAGAAGCGCAGACACAAAAAGTAGGTTTAAAAATCAACGAAGACAAGACAAAATATCTAAATATGTCAAGAAATTAACAAATAAGAAATACTCAGAATATAACAATTGGAGAGTACAACTTTGAAGGAGTTACAACCTTTACATACCTCGGAGCAACAATAGATGCCGGAAATAGATGCTACTATGCAAACAGAAAGTTGCTTCAATCAAAATTAAATCAAGAAAGGCCAAAATGACGATATATAAAACTCTCATACGACCATATGGATCTCATAGTGACATATGGATGTGAGGTATGGACTATGAACGTGGCCGAGGAGAATAGCCTGCGCATATTTGAAAGAAAAATTCTCCGAAAAATACTCGGCCCAAATATATTACAGAATGGAGAATATGTAATCAGAAGCAACAGCGAGCTCAATAGTATGATTGATAGTGACGACATTGTACGGTTTGCAAAGGCCCAAAGACTAAGGTGGGCTGGCCACGTAAGTCGAATGAGCGAAAGCCGAAAGCAAGCAGTGGTGCTGAATAGAAAGCCCGATAGCAGCCGTGGTAGAGGAAGACAAAGAAACAGATGGGCAGACAACGTGAAAAACGATGCTCAAATCTTACAAAACTTAGAAGACATTAAAAGTAGAATTTTTAAATAAATTAAAAATATTTTAAATGTAAATATTAAGCTAGTAACAAGAGATCGTATACTGAATTGAAATATGTACTTTATACAAATACAGTAGAGTTTTCTACTAACGCTATACTACGATATATGATGATATTTTGTACAATCAATGTAGCAAGCAAAAATTAAAAATATATATATATTTATTATTTACAAAAATTAATTGCTGAATTGGAAAGTTGCTAGTCTTTTTATAAAATTGTATTTTTGAATTGCAATGCTATGATAATGAATAAAATAATTTAAACCTACATAGCCAAATGTCCAATAATGCCAAAATGTGATTACTAACATCCACAATTGAAACTATAAAAGAAGAAGAAAGAAAATTATTTATGTAATATTTACAATATTTTTAAATATAAATATATACAATATTTACAAATTAAAGAAATATACATCTGAAATGAAATATTAACAAATTTTAATCAAATTAAACTTCGATGAGTTCTACACTTACACACTTGATTACTTTATATTTTATTAATTTTAATAATTTTATTTGAGGAAAAGGACTAAATACTATTTCTTTCACTTTCACAATCAATCTACTTCAATTTTACTATTTCAATTTTTGTCGGATTTGATTGTACCAGAATGTAGGTATTCATTTTGCCATGAATGTTTTTCTAAAATTAACCTTCTTTAATAGAATAGCTCCATTTTATTTAAGTTTTTACCAGATTATACTCTCAATTATTTTTTGCCTTTTATTTCATCCCAATAACAAAGGGTACTGACCAAGTCAAAAAACCCATAATACATCTTTTTTGCTTCATCGGGAATCGAACCTGAACTTTTTGGTTGAAAGGCATGCGCTCTACCTACCTACTACATGTAAATTACGCTGTTTAATGCTATGAATTTGTTGACAATGTTTAATACTGTGAATTTTAATTTTCCATTTTTTTGATAATTATTTAATTTACTTACCTTATCTTCATTAAAAGCAATGATACTTCATATAGGATCATTTTTTCACTTCACTTTCACTTCTACTTTTCGCCAATGCTATATAAAGTATAAACATTTATAGAATTGCAAAGTAGGGAATCATTGTTGGGTTACCATTGAATCAGTGCTTTGGACTAGCAATCAATTTAGGTTGCTGAACTGATAATAATCTCTTTTTATCCAAAGATGAGGCTATGTAAAAACTGTATATGTTAATTTCTGCTTAGTTGAAATATTTTTCAATTCATTGCAATTCCACTGCCCTTTTTTGCAGCTCTTTTGAAATGATCTTATTGTACAGTTTTTCGCCATGATTCAGAGTTCCAGATAAAATGAAAGTTTGAAAGTCGATCGTGAATACATCTAAATTCTGTTAAATTTGACCCATAATACGTGACACAATTTTTTTATTTTTACAATTTGTAGTTAGAAAATATTTCGATAAGTATTTTACAGCGTTCCTATGTTAGATGTGATTTATTTGACTTCACCTAAATTCTGTTAATTCTAGGTTATACTATATATGTGCCAAATATTCTATTAATTTACAATTTTACAATTTGTTCGTAAAAACATTTTTAATATTGATTTCAAAAAAATTGTTTATTATCTTACCTAATGCTAAATGTAATCTATGAGGTAATTGATTATAAAAATGTAATCACTAATTGAATATGAAAATAAAAAATATGTTTTTTTTTTAAATTCTTATATAAAACTTTTAACTTTATTATTATTATAATTTAACGATTTAAATATTGTATATGTGTAAATATATATACATTCATGTATATATATATACATATAATAAATTAATTAGAACAAAACAAAATAAAAAATAAAAAAATTTTTTTTTTAACTTTTCTTTTTTTACATCTTTAGAAAATTTTTGTCAAAAAATTTTTGATTTATTTATTTTAATTTAGTAATTCGGTGGTAAATAATCAGTTGATGGTGCTGGGGGTAAATAATTAGTTGTTGGTGGTAAATAATTAGTTGGTGGTGGTATGTATGATGTTTTTGGTGATGGATAATTATAACCACTTTTTGGTTTTGGATAATTATAATTAATATTTTGTTTTGGTACATTATGTGGTACAATTGGTTTATTATATGATGCACGACTATTAAATAATGGTGACTTAGCGTTACCATTATGTGAACCAGGTAAATGATCACCAACAGCATGGAAACCATTTTCATCAGCCCAATACATTACCGTATAAACTTGTCCATCATCACCAGTATAAGAGTATTGACCATGTTTTGAATTATCTGGTGCACCATCTTCATTGTGACTTATTCCATTTTCAGTTTCGTATCTAGAAAATTAAACAAAAAAAAATAAAAATATAATTTTATTATTATTATTTCTTTTTTGTTGTTAGTTTATTATGTTTGGATAATAAAATTAAATTTAATAACTTCCGAGAAGATAAAATGTTTTTTTTATTATAGTAATTAAATCCATATATAAATAATTAATTATAATAGTTAAAATAAATGTTTAATTAGTTTTTTTTATTCTTATTTTGTTTTTTTTTTTTTTGGTGTTTTTTTTTTTGGATAGAAGAATTTAAAGAATTTAATTTTTAAAATGGAAATTTAACAATTTCAATTTTATAATTATAACAAGCTTTTGGTTCAATTTTAATTAACTTATAACAAATTGTTTTTGAATATAGAAAATGATGAAAATAATTAAATATTTTTGTTAAATTAACGGAAATATTATTATAGAATACATAGTAGTTTTATAAAAATAAACAAAAATATTTTGACATATTCTACGCCTACATTTTATCGAAATATAAAATAGAGATTTAAAATAGAGACATTATTTATTACATTTCTATAATAAACATTTAAATCTATTTAACAATTTTCCAAATTAAGAATATATACATTTTATATTAATTTCCTCAGCTGTAAAAGAAAAAGAACAAAATTAAAACTATTTCCGGTTTATTTTTTAATTCCCTTTTATGAAATTGAATTTCGGTTTTTTAATAAAAACGTTTTTTTTTGTTTGGATTGAGGAATTTGAAATATTTTTGTGTTACAAGATTACTAAAAAAAATAAATAAATACTTACGCAAAATTGTATGTTCCATGGCCATCATTTAAATAATCATTTTTTAATATTCTAGCGTATGGTTTTGCTGAATGTCCAGTATGACTGTGATGATTTGAATGTAATGAACCACCAAAATGTGAACCGCCATGATGTTGTAAATGTGATACATCAGCAGAAATTAAACCAAATAACATAATAGATACAATTATCTAAATAAAACATATGAAAAATAAAAATAAAATAAAATAAAATTATTTATTTGTTTTATAAATAATTTTTTATTATGTATTTAAATCTAAACAATAAGGGTAAATTTTGTGATTTGAATTTACAATATACATACATACATATATAAGTTAATTAGTTATTATGAATTGTAAGCTATATTATAAAAAAATATAGAATTAATTAAACCTAGACCAAAACCTAGATTAAATACAAAATATTAAAAATTATTTATATTAAATTTATTTATTTATAAACTTCTTTATATAGATCTTATCACCGTATTAGGTTTTATCAAGCCTGTACTTATATTAAATTCAATTTATATACTGCAATTATTTTTTTAAATTTAATTAATTGTTTTATAAAGAAAATTCGTCTGAAATTTATATTTAACCCTCAAAATCATTTATTTGTGAATATATGCACATGAAATGATAAGTCCCTCCAATTGTGTATACAGAGACTATCTATGTATATAGAAAGTATAGCAAAACACTTAAATTTAAAAAAATTAATAAATTCAGTTTATGAAAATATTATTCAATATCGTTTTAAAATGATTTAAAAAAATATAAACCTAATTTAATGTAAAAATAGGAGAGAGAAACAAAAACAAATTAAAAGTACAAATAAAAATTTACTTTAAATTAAAAATTCAATACCATCCCGATTCTTTCCAAATATCTTGCTTTCGAACTGAACTTCAATGGTTAACTTTTTTTATACTCGAAATACTGATTCAAAATTTTTTCAATTACAAGAAAATCATGGTATCAAATTCAGTTGATAAAGCATGGAATTATACTGAATTGTAAAATCTTATTGAAGCTCTTTACTTCCAACTAGAAGCTCTGGAAATCTGTAGTAATTCATTATTTTGAAAATGCAATGATAATTGAATGTATTTGTATTTTTTTTTATTTATTTATACAATTTAGTATACATAAAACATGATTCTATGGTGATAAACATGATTGTAAACATGATTTTATGGTGAAAAGCTTGAACTCTAAATGTATTAAATTAGAATAATTTGAAATTTGGTGCTACCGGCGTTTTATCTGTAGCTTCTGATTGTGAATGGTTAGATAACATAACCACTAAAACATATTGGTCGACAATTAATTATCGAAAAAAAATTTGAAGGGTATAAATAAATTAAAATATCGTTAAAAAGTTTCCGGAATGTGTCATAATATATCGTTTGGAAAACTTAATCGGTTGCGAGTCTATTGCGGGTGTATAGTAGAAATGTTTTCAGAAAAAATTCCAGTGATAGCTTAACTTCCAGAACTTAAATGTGAAATGTATAAAAGTAAAAACTATAAAAATTAATATTAAATTAGAATTTGTGCATATAAAACAGAATATTATAGTTCTGATGTTCCCAAAGAGATGAAGCAAAAATAAATGATTATGATGTGCATTGATTTATTAATTTCAGTCATTGTTATCAAATAAAAAATCTCTCAAACTTCTCAAATGATCAAATAATATATTGAAAACGATGCCCTTTGAAAATTCAAAAACCTAGTACCTATCATAGAAAGGATGATTGTAATATTGACATTTACATTGATTATGTATGATTGTTAGAACGACATTAAAAATTTTGCGCTAAATGAAATGTAAACCAATGACAGAAGTCGTGAATGCCTAGGGTACAAAATATATTATCAGGAGGTAATCTTAACGCCTCAGGCATGCATAGCAGACAAGCATTATTAATTCTGAGGTAGTTGCGATAGCAAAAGATGAACCGTTAATTTTTTTGGGATGAAAAACCATTTTGTTTTTATATAATTTTATATTTTTTATATTTGGTGAAAAATATGATAGAAACATTTTTTTGTGTAAAAACCATAATATTTTTTCACTATCTTCTAGTACCGATTTAAAAGAAAATATTATTTACATGTTAATTTTTTACTATGTAAAATGAAAATAAATAAATTTACTTAAACTTTCTTCACTTATTAGTTACGTTGGTAATGCAATGGGTTAACCACAAGGACATCTGGTTAACACGGTTTATTTCAAATGTTAGTAATGTACTAAGATCTAAATCTAGGTATATAAATATATCAACCAAACGTAACATTAATTAGCAAATAAGAAAGTAGGAAATTATCGATATATGTATGTAAAAATTAAATTATTTGAAAAATGAAATTTCGACTTTTATATTTGAAAGTAATTAACTGAATCACTAAAAACAAACTGTCAATTCTAACTTTTTAAAATAAAAAACTTTTCTAATTAAATTCAAGTATATCGGTTTTAAATTTACTCTGAAATTGATTTTTCACATCTAAAAATATTTAATTTAAATTTAATATCCTTATATTAAAGCAAGTGGGATTAAATTTATAATTTCTTCTATTTTTTTTTTAAATGTTTAAAATTCACTGTAAAAATCAAATCACTATAATACTGACGCAAACTTTGCTAATTAAATACAAATTAAATGTTATTAGAAAAGCAAAAAAAAAAATAATAAATTTTTATTAAATTTGTTTTAATAAACATTTCAATTAAAAACCAAATTATTTAAAAAAGCACTAATTTTTGCACAAATTTTTTTTTATTAATTAATTAATAATATATCCTGTTAAATGTCCTTTATTTATTAGTTTAATTAAATTATCCTTTATTATTATTAAATTCACTTAAAATATACATATATATATATAATATATATAAAAGCTGTCAAATCCTTACAAATTTCATCATGATGTTTTGTTATTATTATTTTTTCTTTGTTGTTGTTATATTTTAAATTAAATAAATATTTATTATTATTATTATTTTCGTGACTAGATTTTTATTCAAAAAAAGAAAGTTAAAAAAAAATTTTTTTAAATTAAATTTTAAAGTATAGACTTTAAAATTTAATATTAATAATAGGTTAAAAGTGTTTCATTAACTTCTAAATCAGAACTGTATTAATAATCGAGGTCTCACAAAGCTTTTATATTGAGAAAAAATTAAAATTTCCGTGAAGACTAACATTCTCTCATATACCACATAATAATATCATGTGTATGATCAAGAAATGCAAATAAGTAAAAAAAAAAACAAAAAAAAAAAAAAATAATAAAAACTAAATCTAAAAAAAAAAAATAACTGCTAAAAATTACTGCTTAAGTTAAAACTAAAACCTCTAGATAAAGTAATAATCACCAAATCTAGATATTTTGAAAATTAGTTTGTTTTGGACCTTTTTTTTTGTTTTTTTTTTTGCTGAAAATATCTTTCTAGTTTTTCGAAAATTTTTCATTTTCATCCATTGTGTGAAAGTTAGAGCGAGATAATAATATATATATATAGGTATAATATAATATGATATATTTTTTTAAATCTTTTTTTGTTGTTATATTTTTTTTTTCGCGATTTATCCGATTCCAAAATTATGTAAATAATCTAAAGATTTATTACCATGGTTATTTCAGTTTTTTATTTTTTTTTTTATTATTTTATTATTTTTTTTTTGTTTTGTTTGTTTGTTTGATTTCTTCTTGTATGAAATTTTTGAAATTATATTATTGTTGTTTTATTATTAATTAATTTAATCGATATTATTACATGTTATGTCATAATTTAAAATACTTAAATGTGGTAGAATTGAGGTTTTTTTTATTAATAGACGTACATATGTAATTGTAATTATATTGTTATAAAATGTAGAGTGACCAAAATTATAAAAGTGGAAAAGCGTTTGGCATTCTGTACTTAGAGCAAAATGCAACATTATAGGCCTTGGTTCAACCTTTTCTAAATGGATTGAAAGTTTTCTTTTAAATCGATCTATCATAGTTTCAGTTGACGGTTCTATTTCCGACCAACTTCAAATCAATGCTGGTGTTCCACAAGGCTCTGTCCTTTCCCCCACCCTATTTCTCATTTTCATTAATGACCTTCTCAAATTAACTTTCAATCCAATCCATAGTTTTGCTGATGACAGCACTCTAGTAGCACCATATGATTTTCTAAAACAAACTAATGCTTCAGCTTCCGCAGTCAAAAAGAATAATGATGGCCGGCGCCTTCAATCACGACCTTGCCAAAATTGTCGACTGGGGTAAAGCTAACAGAGTCGAGTTTAACAGTTCAAAAACTCAAATATGTGTTGTTAGTAACAAGTTAACAGTATTTGAACCTGCTCTCCGGTTTCAAAATGAAGGTATCCAGCGACTCAAAGATCTGAACATTCTCGGAATGCGAGTGAATCAAAATATGCACTGGAATGAACATATTTTCGATATTGCGAAAAGCGCCGCAAAATGTTTAGGCTTTTTGAGTCGCTGCAAAACTTTTTTTTCATCTCGAGACCTTTTAAAAATCTATACGACCCAAGCTCGAGTATAACTCACATTTATGGGCAGGTGCACCAAAAAAACTGCTTTAAATTTTTTGGACAAAGTTCAAAACCGCGCCATTCGTCTTATAGGCGACATAAATGTGATCTCATCCCTTATACCACTTGGTCATCGTCGTATTGTTGGAGCACTTACTCTATTTTATAGATATCTGCTTGATGTTGGCACTTGTTTCGAGGAATTAGAATCACTTCTTCCTCCCCTTAAGCAATTCCATTGCACAACACGAGAGGCATCAAGCGCCCACTCTTTCACAGTGGAAATTCCGAGATGGTTTAAGTCCGGTTAAGGAAATTCTTTTATAGTAAGAACATCCCGATTGTGGAACCGCGTCCCAATCGAAGCATTCCCAATGAGAGAAGCATTTTTTATTTATGACTTACAGAGGTTTAAGACGAATATTAGCAACATTGTTCGCTCTTTCCCACAAAACTTTTCTTCTTCCTTTTTCTTTCCTTTCCTCTAACTATCCTTTGCTTTTCAGATAGTCAACGGTACGTAAGTACTTAAAGGTTCTAAACCTAAGTTTTGGCTATAATATAAAAAAAAAAAATATATTAGACTAGATTTAAATGTAATGCCAAAAATAGGCTTATTATGATTACCCGTGTAAATGCAATTAAGCCTGAGACCTGATTTAAAAATCATATTGAGGATATTATTATACTTAATAGCAAAAAAGCATTAAAAAATATACGGTTGAAGGTGCCTTCACCATATATTTGCATTTACTTTTAAAGCTTCTGAAATTTTATTTATTTTACATAGTAAGAAATTAACATGTAAATAATTTTTTCTTTTAAATCGGTACTGATAGATGATAGTAGTACTGATATCGGTACTGATAGATGATAGATGATAGTGAAAAAATATTATGGTTTTTATAGAAATAAATTTTTCACCAAATATCAAAAATTATAAAATTATATAAAAACAAAATGGTTCTTCATGCTATCCCAAAAAAATTAACGGTTCATCTTTTGCTATCCCAACTACCTCAGAATGAATAATACTTGTCTTCTATACTTGTATTTGATTTACTAAGTCTGCTTAATACCTGATTAATCCCTGAACCCTATTTTAACGATATCAGATACTTTAATATATATTGTAATATTTTTTTAATACCATGTTGTTTTTTTTTAAATAAAATAAAAGTAATATTTTTTTTCTATACCACCTATACAAATTATTTTTTGTCGGTTTGGGATTTATTATAATAACCAACCATATATTATAGACATCGATATGTGGTCTTCTGAATAAGTTTTAACAAGGCAACATATCTGTAACAATTAAAATTCACATTATCTAATAGTCAGACTCGTTACTAATTGTGCAGTTGGTCTTTTTATTCAAACGCTTTTTGGTGTTTTCCGTTCGATTTTCGTTTTAAGAAGAGAGCTATCACATTTTATTTTTATCTTGTACACTATTTCTTAAGGCTTTAGTTTCGACATTATGTATTGTGTGACAACTGATATCGGTTTATATGTTTGATATCAGTTTCATGAATTTACCACACTAATATCAATCGATATTGTGAAGGTGTTATGTCATTTAACATCTTGCTCGAATTTGAATTGCCTTCAGGAAATGAATATTTTTATTTGATGTTTTTTTTTCATCTTATTCGTAAATGTAAGTAATCGGTGCTCTACATTAGTCATTTTCACACATTATCGACCAGCGATGGCATGTTGCAAAATGATTAATGCGTTGGGCCAGGTACCTACATTATTATATATTTTAATTTTTATTATTAATCAGATTTTGTTTTTAGTGTTAGTTTAATTATATTTTAATTCATATTTTTTGTGATGGCACAGGTTTACTCAAACTACTTTCGAGCTTTTGAATTTTCTTTTTTTTTTAAACCTTTCCCCCAAAAGCTTCCATTTATTTATTTTTGTATTCGAAAGTATTAAAAATTTATAATATCAAGTACATGTTCATACTTATTAAATTATTGTATTATATTAACAAATATATAACAATATTTGTAATTTAAATATTCCTTTTGAACATATTTGGCATAAAAACAATTGGTAATAACTACTGTCAAATTTCCGTACAGAATATACGAATGAAATCGCAATTAGTTAAGCCAACTAAAGTTAACGACAACATGACAAAACTCTCTGATATTCTTATTATGGATAGGTATACAGTTTACATGTAATCGTACATTTCTTTAAGCCAACTTAAGCGAGCTTAATGTAATTCTGTTTAGCCATGCATACTCTTGGCAATCGTGCTTGAGAGTATTATACTTTTGTCATTACATTTCTAGTGAAATTAGTTAGCTTTTTTTTTGTTACACGAGTAGAGAGTATGAAAATTAAGTCATATAATTTAAAGATAAATCTGTTAATAAATCGATCTATATAATATATACAACCATTATATATACAACCAATTTGAATAATTATTTCAAGAAATAGTTTGTTGGTTGGATAAAAATGTCGCAAATACTTTTTTTTTGTAATACACTTTTGGGTTCAATAGTTTGTAGCATCGTACAACTATTGAACCCAATTTTTGAATACCTAGCTTAAATAAAGTAGAACTATTCAATTTAAGAGGACCTAGATTTTGTTAATGTTGTGGTTTTCCAAATTAAATTGATATATATATATATCAGAAAACTGATAAATAAACAAATAAATAATTAAAACGCTGCTTGTTAGACGTTCCACAAACAATTTATACATGTAACAAATATGCTGTGAATAAGTTAACGATATGCATGAACCCTCCGATATAGTTGTAATAAATCAAAAATGAAGTTGAAATTGAAG
Source organism: Argyra leucocephala (assembly GCA_963942445.1). Lineage (NCBI taxonomy): Eukaryota > Metazoa > Arthropoda > Insecta > Diptera > Dolichopodidae > Argyra > Argyra leucocephala. Next base: position 107,759,872 of record OZ012681.1, read on the forward strand.
TTGTAGGTACTTTATGAATTAAGTCATATTATTTCCTTTCTTCATATTGGTGGAAGTTAATTTCGAAAGTTATTAAATTATTTATTATCGAAACAAAAATAGTAAAATTGATTAAATTAATATGAATTGAAAAAATTAAATGTCCTTGAACAATGTAACAACAACGGGTTACTATTACATGCCTGTATGTCATTTTCCTGTATTTATAATTCAATCAAAACTGCTTAATCCGACCTTAATTCATTTAGTTTTCGGGTACGCATAAAAATAGTTTATATAAATATTCTGTAAAAGGCGTAGAACTTTGATTTTAAATCCAACTCTTACATCTTTTCTAACTCAGAATCTAGCAAATATGTTCATTACATTTATCCTATTCTATCCTATTGCATATCAAGTAATCGAATGATATACAGGCAAACAAAATACAGTCAAATTGCAAGAAATACAGGCAAACAATACTATAGGCAAATGAAATATAGACATATGACATGCTCCCTTACTATACATATGGTGACTCTATTATAAAAGGATAAAATTTTTCACCAAAATTAAATGTGAAATGAGTTAATTTGGTGAGAAGTCAGACAACAGATTTTAAATATGAATGTTCTATCATAATAGAAATGTTTTTATGAGGCAATTAATATTAATTATCTATACATATTTATATATGTATATATATATATATATATATATATATATAATAAGTTAATTTGAAATGAATAAAAATTGAATTAAATTTATTAAAGATTATAACGGATTTTATTGGATTTTGTGGGGTAGATTTATGTGGAAAATTAAATCAATTAAAAGCAAACAAAAATGTTCGTTTCATTTGTAATGAAGAAGCTATCCTGATAATAATTCAATTATTGAATTCGAAAACATTAAGAATATATACACGATTATGTATTTTTAAGAACATAATACATACTACGTGTATTTTTATTTACTTTTAAGTTTACTTTATATTTATGTATTTAAGAATATTTAGATTAAATTATTTATTTGAATATTATTTTGGTTCTCACTAAATCGATCCAATAACAATGATGTTATTTTGACCAGAGATGCAAACCAAAAAAATTTCGACGTGGTTCGGTTTTGATTCAATGATCATTTTGTTTTGGAATTACTTTGGTTTTTGTTTTTGTTCCAGTTTCAAAATTTCTTATTTTTGGTTTTGGTTCGGTTTTTAGTTCAGAAAAAAAAAATAAGAAAAAATATGTTTTTTTATTTTTAATTCAGTGTTCATAAAAGACTAAAAGATTATAAAATAACAAAAACATAACAAAATTAAAATAGCTATCCTATAGCCATACAGTAAAAATAATAAAAAAATTTAATTAAATAACTGTAACTCTACACTGTTTCCCAATTTCTATACCTAATCAATAATCTACTAAAGTTATTGATTAATCACTAAAAATAAAACTGGCAGGAGATGTTGACCACAACCAGTTGATATAAAATTAACAAAAACATAAATGTCATGAGTCAGTGTTATGTCATGCCCAACTAACCTTTTTTAGACCGGAATCGGAATGTGACCAAGAAAATTAAAATTCACATAATTTGTTTTTGTAGAAATTAAAAGACTTCAAATTTCAAATATAGTAAACTGCACTGGTTGATGTATTCACTATAAACATAAAATAATACTGCTATCTAACGTTCATAATAAACAATTAGGACTTAAAAAAGATAATTTCTATAAAATATATAAAATTTAGTAAAATTGACATACATTTCTACTATTTTATTGAATATTTTAAATTAAATTAAAACAGAACCGAACCGTAAACCACCATATATTTTGTTGGTTTGTGGTTCGGTTTCAGAATTATTTTAAAAATTGGTTCGGCTTTGGTTTGGTTTTGGCTCACAAAAATATAAGGGGTTCAGTGGTTTTTTGGTTTGGTTCAACAACCGGTTTGCAACTCTGATTTTGATAAAATTGTATTAAATATTAAATAGAATGAACAAGTAAGAAAATAAGGTCAAACAACCGAATGAAATGTTGTATTTTGTAATTGAAGAAAATTTATAACAGTAAGGATCAAAAATGCAATATTAAAAGAAATATTTGATGTTAACCAAATTGAAATAGAAAAATTGAAACACGTTAGAAATCATATCTAATAGAATTTGGTACAATAACTTAAATACAAGTAAATTCAACAATGAAATAATTGTTACAACAGTTGTGAAATAGTAAAGTATAAACTTGAATGCAGATAATATTTAACATTCATACAAATATGTTGTGTGTATTATTATAATGCTGAGCTTGTATTAAAGTATACAGGGTGTATCTACGCAATAGTATTTTTTTTCGAAGCAGGTGAAAAGCAAACTGAATATTTAAAATTCCTACAGATTTGGTATATATTATATAATGATGAACTTACCTTAGAGAGTATATTGGGGTGCTTCTGTGCCATTGTTTTTTTTTCGAAGTATTTGAAGTGATTTAAGGTCTAAAAACAGATGAATTAAAAATTGAGACAAAACAATATTTTGAAGTGAAATCTCAGATCTGACTATCTACTATCTATCTTTCTCTATCTAAAAAAATATGGTATGATAAAATAACACTTTGGTGTAGCAACACATCCTCCTCTATATAGTAAGAAATACTTTTAATAAATTTTGGGACTTTTTTGTTTTCAATATTTAGTAAATTATTTATGAGGTGTTGTATAGTGCTTACTAAAAAAGTGGGTGCCCATAACAAAATTAATATTCACTATATTTTGTGGTATTTATTATATTTTAATTTTAATATTAAATTTAAATTTAATACTATGTTAATAACAAACTTATTTAAATTGTCAATTATGGTAAACCAATATAAATTGTATGTAAGTACATGTTTTTCATATTATGGTTGAATTATTTATGAACTTTACTTATTATAAATTCATAGATTGTATATTTTATAGAATTAATTTGTTGGATTTTTATGTTTGCAAAATTCTAATGCGATAACAATGTTTAATGGTTTAAATTTTAAAATGTAATTAAAAATTTAATTAATTGTATAGAATAGTTATTTATAATTTGCTGATAAAAATTAAAATAGTTATATATACATATTATTACATATACATAGTTATATAGTTTTACATTATTAAATTTTAAAAATCGCATATGAAATTGATTACATGTGAATTATTAATTGAAGAGTGAATATCTAGATAATTTTGATCAGAATTCAATAATTTTAATCGAAAATATTTAATTTTGATTTTTGTTTAAATACTAAACATTTAATATTAATTATTATGATTTTGAAAAGCTGGTGAGGCGTCAATGTAAAAAATTAAAAACAAAAAAAGCAAGACCATGTCTATGGAATGTAAGGTATAAATTTATTAATGTTGATATTGAAAAATTTATTATTGTTCGTAATAATTTCGTTTAACGTTTGTATAGAAATAGAATGGAATGATATTATTTGACTTTTGAAATAAATTAGATACGATAGTGTAGTTAAAAATAATAAGTATATTTTAGAGAAAAAATGTGATTATTTTTTTTGTTTTAATTGGTTACTATACCGTTGACCTAACTCAAAATTGAAGAAACTACCGTTGGGAAAGGTTGTAATAAAAACAAAGTTTTATGGAAATAGCAAGTATAGTGCTTTACATTTTTTTGTTACATTTAATTAATTACACAATTGTAAGCTTTATAATGCCCTCTTATCACATTATCAAATCTGTTGGTTTAAAAAATTTATAATGTTTTTTCCCATACTTAACTGAATTTACGAAAAATGCCAATAAACGAAAATGACAATAATTTATAACAACTTTTATGGTTTATTAAAATTTTACAATTTAAAAAGTTGGAAGGTCTAGTCCATTAATTTGACACTTCATATTATTCTTCGTTCATTCCAATTTTCTGCGTTACACGACTGCTGGCGATTTTTTTGTCACTGTTTTTTTTTTTAAATGACCTGCTGGTTATTGGAATGTTTTGAAGATCTACCGCCAAAGGGTTAGGGTGTTGGATCAATTTATTTGCATATTTGTTTTTACATTTTTCCAGTTCTTCTGTAATTATGCGTATATTTAAATCTTTAGCTAGATTAATACTTCTAAGGTACCTTAGGGCTAAAAGACTACATGCCGGCCCCGACATATTAGGGCCACCTCCGTTTTAAATAAAAAAAAAAGGTACCAACGGGCCTTGGTTATGATACGCAAAATTTTTGATGGCATCCTTTGAATTATTTTGGTGTTACTATTTGAAGCAATTGTCCATAACTGAAACCCACAGTACATCATTGTTTCAGAATAACTTTGTATAGGAACACTTTGTATTGTTCTTCTATTTTCTGGTGTAGAATTTTTCCTAATAAGCAAATAAATGCTGTTCGTCTTGAGTTTTAGTTGCTCTTTTTTTTACAGTTATTTGCTTTTTCCAAGTTCGTCTCTTTGTCTAGGTGTACTCCTAGGTATATAAAATGGTTAGCTTACGGATGAGTTATTCCATTTATACCAACTGATGGGGAGCATAATACCTTCTTTAACGAGAAAGTTACATGTACACTTTTACTCTAATTGACCTTAATTTTCTAATTCCTGAATCTACTGCAAATGTTCTTGCAGATTTTTAGATGCTGTATGTGAATTTGGATTGCAGCTTAAAATTGCATGCGAAGGTGGATTTTAATATGTTCCTGTTTTCCGGTAGATCAGATGTATATACTAGGTAAAAATGTGCTCTTAGTATACACTACCTTGTGGGACGCCATCATTGATTTCATGTTCTTCTGTTACATAGGATTTGAATCCAACTCTAAAGTGACTATAAGTGGTTATATTAGAATTTAGTATTAAATGAGACTTAACTGGTAGCTTCTGTTGTATTTTATGGATTAATCCATCGTGATATAGGCCATTTAACGAAGTATCATATGACATCATATGACGCCTTATGACTATTATAGTTACGGATAAAGCCAATAATTATGCTTTTTCTCTTATTCTTTAGTTTTTATTGTTATCCCGCTAGGGTCTCTGATGTAGGTAAAGGTAGTCTGTGATTTTTCTTTTTAAAGCTTTTTTAATTTTTATGTTTACTAAATTTGCCGTGTATTGAATTGGAACTTGATAATAATGTCATAACATATTTTGTTTTTCTTGTTTTTAGCAGATCGTAAATTTCGGTTTATGATTCTCCATGTACAATATTATATTTACCCAATGCTACTGCGCATTTGAATTTATACTTTTGAATTATTTGTTAATAAAATAAATAAATTTCAATTTTTGGAATTTGTGAACATGGTCTGGGCTCACCTCAGTAAAAAATATATTTGCTAAATTTACTATTTGTTTTACCCGTAAGTTTTTTTGCTATAATATCGTAATATTTTAGCAAAGCTATTTTAGTTATTCATAAATCGATATAATAATAATATTCTGATAATTCGGTTCTTGTCTTTGCTACTTTGTTTTTTTTTTTTTAAAATTATTTCATATAATCAGATAGTCAATGCAATGCTATTGCTCAATAGGTGAATTGCTTTTAGGTTAATTTTAATTTGTTTTTGGTTTTATTTAGTTTTAACGTTTTGTGGTTTATGTCTTTAAATAAAATTTTTCACACTATCGTAATTCTTAACAGTTCTAATAAATTTGTCTAATCTAGGTGAAAAAAGCTTCGTGTTGTAAAAGCTTTGTGAAAAGTTTAACAGACGTTTAAACGTATTAATATATAAGATTCTACTATTCTATGCTACCTAGTATAGTTCGCATTTCAAATCGTCTTATTAAAAGAAAAAATTTGATGCCTCACGGGCTTTAAAGCCGTGCTTGTTGCTTCTTTAGATTGCATTTTTCTGCAATCGTGCCGATTAAACTATAGAGAATTTGTGGACACTATATATGTATATAAATATGTAAAAAATTATTAAAGGCAGTATAAATGGTTTAAATTACGTTAAGGAATAGAAAAAAAATCTTAAGATACAATTTAAAAAAATAGCAAAAACTTGTTTTTGTTAAACCATGACAACACAGTTCTATGCTGTCAGCTTATAATAATAAATAACACTCCTCGAAATAATCTGATTTTATGAATTGATAAGCTATAAAATTGATTAAAAAAAAAAATTGATGATAAATTTTGTATCCTTTTTTTTTTTAATAAAAACATTTTTTTATTATCATTTTATAGGCAAAAAAAAATGTTTTTTTTTTTTTTAATTCTAATATACTATTCTTATTTCTTTAACATTACTATAATAATTCATAGTTCATTTACCTTTGATAGTTTATCAAAATAATTGATTTGTTTTAATTTTTTTTTTTTAGAATTATTAACTTTTTTGAAAGGCATGTGGAATAAAAGAATATTAAATGAAATTTTTATATTTAAAATAATTTATTAATTTTCTTTTTATTATAATTTATATGATATCTTTTGTTAATAATCTTTAAACAACAAAAAAAAAAAATTTAAAAAAAAAAATTGAATAATAAAAAATTGTTAAATGAAAGGTTGACATAAAAATTGAAAGTCTATAATTTTGTTAGGCTTAGTCAACTTGTCTACAAAAAAATATTTATGGATTTTTTGCCATTATGTAATTTAGGTTTTTATTAATAAAGTTAGTAAAAACAGTCATCATCATCATCAAAACCATATGATCGTCATTATTAAAGAATTTTACAAATAAAAAAAAAATTTCAAATGTTCTTTTGGCAAAATTAGAAAAAAAAAAAAACAAAAAAATTTATTTATGTTCTTTAAAAACACAAAAAAAGGCATCAAAATACTAAAACAAAGAGATAAATTATAAATAAAAATTAGAAATAATCAAAATTTTGGAATTTAATGAAATAAACATCATAAAAAAAAAATAATATTTAGCTAGTTATATTTTTTTTTTTTTAAATTTATTTGACTTTATAGCCTTGCCATATCAAATTTCATAGCTAAACTTGTACTAAGGTGACTGGTTATTAATAATTTTTAAATTTCGAATAAAATTTATTTCTAACCAAAACAATTTAAATTTGTTGCTTGTGTGTCTTTGGTCTAGTGTTCTACATTGGGGGAAAACTGGAAAAACTTTTTGTTTTTCTTTTTTTCTGTTTTTGTTTTTTAAATGAACAAGATATAACCATTATAACCTAATATCAGTTAGTTATTTATCGATTTTATATACAATAATTTATATTTAGTTTTTTTTGTATATGATTCAGAATTTTTTTTTTTTTAATTTTTTTTTTATTTTTTTTTTATTTTGACAAATTTTTGTGTTAAATCTCTTAATTACATATATGAGCAACATATTATTATGTACATTATAGTATCTATAATAAGTGATGATGGAAATCTGTGATTGAGAGGATTCAAATTTGTTCTAGTTTAACAAATTTTGTTACTTTGAATTTTTGTCATCATTTTGTCTAAATTCATATAAGATTGATGTGACCACTTCACCCACACTTTATTGTATTTTACGAGAGTGTGTATAAAACATTTAAATTTAATTGTGTGTAGAATTTATTTTTTGTTTTTATTGTGAAATAAACAGTGGTGTTACTAGCTATTAATTTTAGGGTAGTAGTATTTTTTTTTTTAATACATAGCCAAGACACTATAGGTGGGGTACCTTTCATACCGATTGGTACGTTTAACTAGGGTGGGAAAGAAAAATTAGGAAAGTAGGAAGATAGGAGGGAAGAAGGACAATATTATGTAAGATATAATGGGGAAATTGAAATTAAATTGACAATTTTGTTATCTATTTTTTTTTATCTATTAATCGCTGATAACGTGTTATAGAGCGTAGTATGAAGGATGTTAGAGCCTGTTCAGGAATTTTTAAAGTTTTAGTAAATGTATGATTATTTGACGGTTCTATTTTACCTGGTATATTTTTTTACCTTTATTTTTAGCTTTATTTATCATCTAACTCTAACACTACATATAGATTATAATACACAAGAGCACGATTAGTAAAGGCACACTTTTTGTGGTTTTTGATTTGCTTCGTTTTTTTTTTCATTCAATCAATCGGCAATGATGCAGGCTGTCAAATTCAATTCAATTTTTATTTTATCTATATTATAATACACAAGAGCACGATTTTGAAGACACACTTTTCGTGATTTTTCATCTGATTCGTTTTTTTTTTCATTCAATCAATCAGTGATGATGTAGGTGAAGGCGATCAAAATCATTTTTTATTTTATGTGTATATTTTGGGTAAACAATTTTTATAAGATATAATTTAATATCAGAAATTTTTATCGATTCTCTTTTAAGTCAAATTCTTTTTATTTTATTTTTTATTTATTGCATTTGGTTTTTTGCACTTTTAGTAGGAAAAAAATTTAATTAGTAAGATAATATTATTAATATAGGTTTTAATATCACAAATTTTAGTGAGTTCGATTCTCTATTAATTAAATTTTTTTTTCTATTAAAAAAATATTTTTTGTTTTTATCTTATATAATATATTACACAAGGAAGGCCATATGGGGAATATCTTATTATATAATACACAAGATGAACGACGTGGTGAGTAAAAAAGCAAAAATAATTGAATAGTAAATTATTTAGACCACAAAAATATTAAAATTTTGGCAAGTTCTTGGTGCTGAATACTTAAAACATTTTAAAAAAATAGTGACTGTTATTTCCAAGTTGAGCGCCATCTATACTCTAAAAGAAATTTCAATTATGGGAAATTTTTAAAAATTCTTCATAAAAATTCTGTCATTTTAAATAAACACACAATAGAAAAAAGTACAAAAATAAAAACAAAACAGAAAAACAAAATTCAGATCAGATCATACTCTTCAAAATGATATAATAAATGTTAGTTCATTTGCTTCTGCTATCATTAAAAAAAATATATGCAGTAAAACACGGTTATAGTCATTCGCTAATTTTCAGTAACATTTCTGACTATAACCGTTTTGTGACTATAGGCGTAGTAAAAAAAAAATTGCATCTTTATAAACAAAATCAAATTCAATAAAATATCTTTCGTATAACAATTTTAAACTTTATTTTATTCATAAATATCAATTGTGTTATGTAGTCACAACATATTTGTAATAAAGAACAGAAAAAAACTAAATATATTTAAATCAGTGTTTTAATAGAATAATTCACTGTTGACTATAACCGATAATTGTGACTACAAACGATTTTGAACTATAAACGAATTAAAATATATCGATCTACTACGTTGAGAGTAATGAGATTTTATTGTGTTAAGTTATATTGAAATTAGTGTTAATTTTGTCATAAAGTATTAGGTATTATACTTTTATTTCATTATATATATATATATATTCAATAATCAAGCGATTCAGAAAACAACTACAATTATACCAAAACAAATATTTCTTTTTACATAAAATTGTGTTTGAAAGAACTACTTCTCTGCATTTGCACAGGGGACCCACTAGTACAATTACAATAGAATTTATTTCATATGAAATTTGAACTTGTTTCTTCTACTCCCACATCGAACCCTATACTTGTTTAAAGAGAATTTTTTTTTTAGAGGCGGAGAGCTTTAAGTTGAAATAAAATATAGAAAAATGTTTTTAATATCCATTAAATTAGCTTTATTTGACAGATAATTTTATGGCAATTAATGTTTGAATATAATTTCGGGCATGTAGCATGTCGCTGACGCGTGCATTTCGTAGCCGAAGGTTCAATTTTCACACATTCTTCTCAAGTTGTATTTCTGCAATAACGCATCGAATATTGGCTTCCAAGTTCTCAATTATTTCTTGTTTATCGGCATAGATATGCGATTTAATATATTCAAAGAAGAATAATCTAATGGCGTCAAATCGCACGAACGACATCGCAACTTATACATTTTGTGAAATTAATCATTGGTCAAATATGTTTCTTTAAGTAAATTAAATTGTGTTGTGCGGAATATGGCGCTATTCTGCTGAAATCACATGTCGTAACATTGCTTTCCAATTGAGACATGAAAAAGTTAGTAATCATGTCATTGTATCGCTTATTGTAACATTCTAACGATCATAATTTTTGAAGACATATGGAACACACTTTGACCTATTGAACACACCAAACGGTGATTTTTTCTGGATATAACGGTGTTTTGCTAATAGCTTGTGAATTATTATTGCCCCAAATGCGGCAATTCTGTTTATTGACATAGCCATTCAACCAAAAGTGTACTTCATCACTGAGCAAAATTTTCAAATGAAAGGGTGGATCAATAATAATAATCCCTTCACCCCATTTACCAAATCTACGGTTCGAACGATGATCGTGTGACTTTAACTACTATACAAGTTGAAGCTTGTAAGTACGTAAACCAAGACCTTAACACAAAATTTTCTATAAAGTGGATGAGTACAAGTTTAATTGTTGAGGACTATGAGGAGGTGACACATTTGCATCATCATCAACACTACGTTACACACCATCAATCTGCTTTGCCTTGCATAAATTGTAGTGTGCTCACTATAGGACCTCATACGAGATATCGTATTATCGTTTCTAGTAAATTTATTGTGAAAACGATCCATAGTTTTTTAAATTAATCGCTCTGATGAATGATTATGAATACCATAAAATGCACATAATACTCGATCAGTTTCTGGAGTTGAACCAAACTTTTCAAAATAAGTTTAAACAATTTGCAAACGTTGCTCCCGGAATGAGTTTATTCATTATGAATTTCTAAGCCAAACTAACCTAAATGTTAAATAAGTTGTTACAGTTAAGAGTGTTTTCCACTTTAAAAAAAACAACCGTTCATATATGCTTAGTATATTAAATTTATTTTTAACTTACACCACTGAAATTTAAAGATACTATTTAATACATAAAATACTATAAAGATACAACTTAATCCGTGTAAATTTTTGTTTTTGTTTTTGGCTTGAAGTTCATATTTTAAATCTCTTCTTCCACAAAAAAAAAAATTGATTAATTGATTGCAAACTGGTTTTTATTAATAAAAACAAAAAACGCGGCATGATCTCAATAAAAAACAAAAAAAAATTTTATTCTGAATATGCTTTTTGATAAAAATTTAAGTTGAGTGTCGGAATTGAATATTAAATTAAGTGATTGTATATACACATATTATGATTATTTAGAGGAACAGTAAGTGAAAAAATGAATGAGTGAGTGAATGAATTAAATGAATCAATGAATGAATAAATGTGACAATATAAAAATGATTATAACAAAAAAAAAATTACTCTTTTTATTTGCTAAAATCTACTTAAATTTTTCAAAAATTCCATGATGATTTATAGTCATGGGGGTACACACATAAAATCATTGTTTGTTTATTTCTTTATTGTAATAAAGTTGAAAAAAAAATGTCCCATTAATTTTTTTTTTAATTTTTTTTTTGTTTTTTTTTATGGCTGTGTGTTAACAAGATTGTTTCTTTCTCTATTTTACTTTTCATCTTTTGTTTTTATTTGCTTAGGAATTTTTGGAGTGATCTTGAAAACAAAACCGAATTTGAGTGATGAGATTATTATTTTTTTTACTTTTAATTTTGGAAATTTATAAATATGGTTTGTTGGCATCATTAGTAGCATCATTAAATTAATTGACATATGGTGAAGATTTTCTAGACAAATTAATTAATTGATGCAATATGGTAATTTGAAATTTTAATTTTTAATTTGGTTTCGTTTTTGATTTTGTAAGGGAATACTTGAGATTTGTTCTTAGTTATGTACTTATGTACATCCTGATACAATTTTTGGTATTTAAATGAGTTTAGTAAATAATTTTTGGGTTAATGAATGATTTATTTATTTTTAGTTTATATGGGATTAATTTTAGTTAAAATAATTTCAGAAATATTTGCATAATCATGGTATCATTTTTTTACATACGGGTTTATGAAATTTTACTTAAATCATTTTCAAACTTTGGAAAATCGAAATTTAGTCATTAGAAAATTTATTATATACTGACTTAACATCCACTGAATTTCATTATACTGAACTTAACATGACTGACTTAACTGAATTACATTATTTTATAGTCTATTTTATACTTATTTTATTTATATTCCTGATAGCAGAGATGGGTATTAATGCATTATTTTCGTAATGCATTACGTTAACATTAACAATATATTGTACTGAATTAAAATAATGCATTACTTTTTCATATAATGCATTAAAACTAATTTTTAAATTATTAGTTAAAAGTAATGAATTAAAATAATACATTATATTCAACAATAATGCATTAATTTTTCATATAATGCATTAAAACTAATTTTTAAATTATTAGTTAAAAGTAATGAATTAAAATAATACATTATATTCAACAATATTGCATTAATTTTTCATATAATGCATTAAAACTAATTTTTAAATTATTAGTTAAAAGTAATGAATTAAAATAATACATTATATTCAAAAATAATTTATTACTTTTTCATATAATGCATTACAACTAATTTTTAAATTATTAGTTAAAAGTAATGAATTAAAATAATACATTATATTCAAAAATAATGCATTACTTTTTCATATAATGCATTAAAACTAATTTTTAAATTATTAGTTAAAAGTAACGAATTAAAATAATACATTATATTCAAAAATAATGCATTACTTTTTCATATAATGCATTAAAACTAATTTTTAAATTATTAGTTAAAAGTAATGAATTAAAATAATACATTATATTGAAAAATAATGTATTACTTTTTCATATAATGCATTAAAACTAATTTTAAAATTATTAGTTAAAAGTAATGAATTAAAATAATAGATTATATTCAAAAATAAGGCATTACTTTTTCATGTAATGCATTAAACCATAATATTTAAATTATTAGTTAAAAGTAATGAATTAAAATAATACATTATATTCAAAAGTAATGCATTACTTTTTCATATAATGCATTAAAACTAATTTTTAAATTATTAGTTAAAAGTAATGAATTAAAATAATACATTATATTCAACAATAATGCATTACTTTTTCATATAATGCATTAAAACTAATTTTTAAAATATTAGATAAAAGTAATGAATTAAAATAATACATTATATTCAACAATAATGCATTAATTTTTCATATAATGCATTAAAACTAATTTTTAAATTATTAGTTAAAAGTAATAAATTAAAATAATAGATTATATTAAAACATAATGCATAACATATTATAATTAAAATAATTCAAATTATTTAAGTAAAGATTAAAAAAAAATAATTCAAAAATAATTTAAGTAGTTCAATGAATTACTATTTTCAGCATTCATACTTTTCAAAGTATTCATAATTAATTCAAACAATTTCAATTATTTTATGGAATAAATTATATGTAATGTATTATTTTTGAAGATAATGGATTATTTTAATGAATTAGTTTAAAAAAATAATTCAGAATAATTATTTTAATGCATTGTTAAAGAAATTAATGCATTGTATCTATAATTAATAATTATGAAAAATAATAATGATGAAATGACAGTAATTTAGGTATAGAAATAATGTTTTCGTACATGATTAAGTACGGTACTGTAATTTTTTTTATTTAATTTTTTTTATTATTTATATGTGGGAACTACGATGTTATTCGATTATTTATTTATCAATTTTTCTATCACATCAATTCATTAAATATACTACTATTGTCAGGAGTTCTTAAATAGCATTTATATTTTATTTAGTTGTTATCAAATTTTACTGTTCATTTTGTTTTGTCATTTATATTATTCCAATCCCAAGTGGGTACTGGATTAGGTCGAGAAACCCATAAAGCATTCTAATCGGAGACCTTTATGTTGAAAAATAGGATGTCTATCTAGTGTGTGAATTATCTTATTAACGTACCATGTTTTTTATATAATTTCAAAAATTTAATTTAAACATAAAGAAAATTAGCATTAAAAAGCTTTGAAAAAGTCGTTACTAAATCGATATTCTGTATGCAAGAAATATTTGATTATTTGAACTATAAAAGTAAGTACTAAGTTAGTCACAAGCACTTACAACTATACGTAATATAGTTTATCCACTTGTAGTTTACTCTTATAAGTGTAAAGTAGTTCGACTTATCGAAAATATCACTAAACCTAAGTCAATGATAGGCAGGTAGTAGTGATTATTGCAAACCAGTTAAATCTTATTTAAAATGGGTGAGGTTTTGGATTTCAACGCATTAAAGGTCACCCAGTGATTTCAGAAAGAAAGCTCCTAGATAAGATTTTTCATTTTGGTAAGGTCAATAATAATATATTTGACATTTAAGAAAAGAACTGTAAATGCTAATCGGTGTCCTGAAAGTGATTTATAATAAAATCGTACAATATAAGTTTTTGTTGTTATTTAACGAAACCCTTTGTGGCAGTGTCTGTCCATTTTTAAACAAATTATTTCAAAGTATTGATATTGGATAGTTAGGTGAGTAAAAATATTTTTGTTAGACTTTTAAAAACTTTAATTTTATTGGTTTATATATTATTTGTAGTTGCCATAGTTTTAGATGAGAATTGACCTTGTTAAAAATTTTTATCTATTCATTAATTTCAATTTTTCAACAGTTGTGCTGGATTTTATTTAATTAGCCTAATTGTAGTCTTCTTTTTGTTTTATCTAGAAACGCATTTAGTATTTAGCATCCACTTGACATTTTTGGCATCCTCTGATCATTCTTTACTGCCTATGTTCTACTGAAGGAGTTGTAGTGATGATGATGGTCATTCATCCTCATTGCATGTTAACTTTTGGCCTTAAATTTTAAATAATTCAATGCTTTGATCTTCAATTAATGCTTCTAGCTGTTCTATTGATCCAATTTCGTATTCAGAATCATCATTTACTTGTTTTTTATATTCTTGTGACAAATTTAGGTATAGAATTTCCTTTTCGTATATATTAAGTACGGTACTGCAATCTTTATTCCATAAAGTGGAGCAAGTATTGTTTTGGCGAGCATACTTATTTATCGATTTTATGGTAAATAAAATAAACTAATTAAAAAATGGAGGACTATAATTATTATTATAGCAACTTGGCCTATATAAGGATAGGAATTATCAGGATAAAATCGCTAAATAAGTATGCTCGTGAAAAATTTTCTTGCTCCACTTTATGTAATACAAATAATTCCATTTTACTTAAATTATCACTATTACCAAATTAAGCCATCAAAAAATTGCTTTTTATAAGATTTCTATATTTTAAGAATAATGAAAGAAAAATGCATTTTCAACATCCATGTTTTGAGCGGTATTCGATCCCTTCTGATAGTAGTAGTAGTATAAAACATTTTTCTTCTTTCGAATATTTTTCGAATTGATTTAGGACAGATTAACTTGCACTGACTCAATTATTGTAGGTAAATAAATAAAATAAATTTATTTTGTTTTTTTTTTGGGAGTAATTTCATTTGGTACAAAATCTTTTCATCTTATATTTTATATGCATTTTAGAAGGAGATCCGGGCATAAAATTCTTATCTAATTTAGAAAATTTTATGATATGACATTAATGGTTTTTCTGTTTTTTAATACTTCTTCTCTATAAATTAAATTCTCCTTTAAACATTAAAATAGAACTAGAAAAAAAAATCACCAGGTGTTATATGTGCTGTGAATCAATGCCATAAAATTCAGTAACATAAATTAATTGGTTAGCAAAAAATAAATGTTTTTTTTTTTCTTGATTAAGTTTATTATTGCAAAAAAATTATCTAAAAAACAAACAAAAAACCCATTAAACAAAAAAATAACAATAATTTTTTTAATTTTTGTAAATTCTTCTATAAAATAACTGAATTTAACCATTGAGAGTTAAAAAATCATAAAATAAATCAAGTTGGAAGCCAACGAGGCGTTATTTTGAATCTTTTGATACAATTTCGTTTTGATTTATAGTAAATCATTTGTGATGTACCACATATCTAATATGTAATAAGGAAAACTGAAAAAATCGTTATATTTAATTTAATTTAATTTTTTTAGTAAATTTTTGCAGATTTTATTTTTTCAAGTCTTTAACAAATAATACCAAAATATTACTGTAGGTGATTTAATTGGTAAATAAATAAAATGTTTGTTAATTTTTAGTTAAGTTAATAGTCATCAGTTTTATCTTATATTTTTACCTAGCTATATTGAATAGATTTCAGCAAATTGAATTTGATGATTAAATAGTATAATATTTAATTATTTTTAATGTTAAACATTTAGAAAATTAGTTTTTAAGAAAAAGAAATAAAATTTTTCTTAAGAGATTTCTAATCATATATTTAATACAGTAGAAGCTCGGTATTTTAAATTTATATTCAAATTTTGGCTTTTAAAGTTTATTTACATTTTTAACTATTTATTTAAATTATTATTAATAAATTATTAATAAAATATTATTAATCATTAATAATAAATTATTAATAAAAATAACATAAGAAGAATGTAATGCTCGCATGTTCTGTAATCCACTCGGAATGGATTCAGAATAAAATTTCATTTTTACTCGGAATGAAATTTGGTGTTCTGTATTTCATGTAGGGCTTGCAATACCGGACCAAATTTTCAAAACCGGTATTTCGGTATTTCATTATATTAATACCGGGATCCCGGTATTAATACCGGTATTGAAAAAAACAAAAAAAGTGAAACTACACTGCAAAAACTAGAAAAAAAAATTAATAAACAAAATAAAATATTTAATTCAATAATGTATTATTCAAAACAATAAAATCTTAAAGTGCCACAAAAGAGAAGAAAAATATAAAATAATTAATAATATATATAAGTATAATAAGTCCTATGGTTAAGATTTGCCTTTAAAATATGCCCTCAAAAATGTTAAATTATCAAGAATTTTGTCGCTTAAGCTGGATCAAATTTTTCAAATAACAGCCCTGCTGCTGAGAAGGCTCTTTCGGACTCGACGCTGGTTGGTGGTATGGACATAAGGCATAAGGACATATATGCTAGTAGAAGATATTTTCTTCTTATATGTTCTACTTCGAAGTATGCTAGTTCCTGTTTTATAACTTTTTAAAACAGTTTAGAATTCATCGTTTTTGAAATTCCACTCGAAGTCCTCATCACATTAACTTTCTTGAAAATTGCCATTTCTAGTCTTTCTTTCATTATCATTGAAATTGGAATTTCTGGCTCAGAATCAGCAGATGACTCGGAAACGTCATCATTAATATTATATTAGCGTTCCAATAAATTTATAATTATTTTTATGATTGTTGCGTTGTTAATTCGATTAAAAATTTCATCTTCGTCGTCATCTTCTGATTCAGTAGGATTTTATCAGGTATTGCAGTAGACTCGATAAATCAGTACGCCTTTGTTTTATACGAATAATTAGCTCTTACTTGAATTCATTACTTAACGCAGTGTCCTGTTCTGTCAATTTATTAAACATAAATAGTAAAGCTGCATCTGCGCTAAGGAGAGTAGCATCTTGACAACAACAAGCTTCAATAGTTAATTTGATTGGAAGAAGAACTGAAATAACTGATGATGCTAAAGAAAAATCAATTTTCGAAAATGATATTTCGGCATTTAAATTTAAATCAGTCAAAGCCTTTGTATGCAGTTCTTTAACTGGACAAAGCGTTTTAGCATGGCAAGTAAGCTATTCCAACGTGTTTTAGAATCTAGAATTAAATTCAGTTCCTTTTCAAATTGTTCTTGAACATGTTTCTGTAAAGTTTTATCATTTTCATTGGCGAACGTCTGATAGCTTCACAACTTTTCTTATTTTTTCAATCAATGCACCTATCTGTTCATGAATAATTAAACAGTCAATTGCATTGTTTTCTTGAAGTATGGCTAAACTATTATCATCAATATCACAAAAAAATGCAGTTATCATCTTTCGTTGTAAAACCACAGAGTTAATTTTCTCACTTTTAACTTACCTTTACCTATCTGCTATTTATCAATTGAAATCAACTCTTATGTGATATGTGATTATTAATTATAATTATGATTTTAATTGTTTATATTCTACACTTAAATTCTCTTTTATCAATTGTGTATTCTCTAAATTTTCTAAAACTTCACAACTAACTATGCGCACATAATTTCTCTATAAAATAAAAAACATGGCTTCAATATTGAAAATTTGGAATAATACAAAACAATAATTTTCCATAGCAAAGCAACGGCTTGCTATGTGAATCTCGTAAATTTCAAAATTAGATTTAGTCTTTAAACATGAAAACACCTAAAAATATGCTAGTTACTTATAAAACATAAAATAGTTAAGTAAAATTGATATGAATGTTAACTTACAGCAGAAAAATTTAATACCGGATACCGGTATTATGTCATCATTAATACCGGTATTGAATGGTATTAAAAAATGTCGGTAATACCGGGATCCCGGAAACCGCGATCCCGGTATTGCAAGCCCTAATTTCATATGATTTCGAAAATTTTCGAATTAAATTTGTGAAATGTTAAAAAAACTGATGTGTTTCAATTCAAGTCAATTCAGGTTGTTTTATATTTAAAATACATATTTGAAAAGAAAACAAAAATGGATGTCATATTAATAGAAAACCAAAGAAAGAAAAGGTGCCATTGCACAAAATTTAATTAATTAAATTTTTAGAAGAAATAAAAAAAAAACTATTTTTTTAAAAAATTCAATTCAGTCTTTTTATTCAGTAAAATAATTTTTTTTAAATTAAATAAAATAAGTAACATGTAATATGAGTAACGTTATGAGAGATGTAATATTTGAACATGTATACTAATAAATTACATACTAATAAATTTTAAAATTAAACATTAAAACAAAAAAAAATTCAAATGGTCATTCAACAGTTAAAAATGTAGATAAATAACTAAATTAAAAATTATTAAATTCATCACTTCAATCACTTTGCTATCACCATCAATCTTATATCACATGGGTAATTTAATGCAGCATTTTTAGTTTAAGTTCTTCTGTTTCTAATTTTTTCTTTATACAAATTTTTTTCTGACATGAGCTTTTCCATTTCTAAATTGTGCCTCTTTCGTTCAACATTTTGATCTTTAACAGCATCACGTATTTCTTTTGCTACTTCGATAGCTTCACTTATTTTGCTACAAATCTCTGTCATTGTTTTTTTTTGTTCATCTAAATATGTTTCTACATTATCGTTTATTTTTTTCGGTTTTGATTACTTCTTATATCATCAATGGTTATTGCATTTTGAATTCTCAATGATTGTGAATCTGCTGACGTTGGTATCTCTTCGGTATTACTGACTATTTCAGAAGATTCATCACTAATGCCGTCAACAACTGGATATATGTCAGGCAATATGGCAATAGTATCTTCTGTATCAGATATTGGAAGGGTGTTATTTGGTTCACCACCTTTTTTTCTGTTCTCTTTTTTATTATGTGATAGTTTTGTTTTAATATTTAATTTCCAATCCAACCAAACCTACAAAAAAGAAACAAAATTAAAAAATGTTGTTTCAATCTGGTAAAACAATACCTTTTTCCATCCTGACACATCTTTTTGTGGCGGTCCTTCACTATTAAAATCTTTAGTAACTTCTTGCCACAAAAGTTCTATTATATGTATTTCTGTTTTTGTATACCTTACTGCTATATCTCGATTTTTTTTCATAAAATTTAAAAATTTTTTTTCATTGTCTGTTGTTTTTCTTTTTCCTCCTATATACGATTATGATATTTCATATATATTTATAAATTTAAGAAAAAATTCTAAAAACTCTATATTAAATACCTACATTGTTTAATTTTTCAAATAAAAGTTTCAAACGGCTTTAATTTGTCAAAACTTTTGCAAAAAGACTACAAATTCACCTTTTCACCACCAAATCACAATTAAATAATACGAGTGAATTGAATCCGACCAAAATTGAATGAATTCGGATTGCAGAACACCAAATTTCACTTTTGAAATTTCATTTCAATTCACTTCACTCGGATTGTAGAACACCAAATTTCACTTTCACCATTTCACTTCACAAAAAATGGATTACAGAATACACACGAATGATTGTTTTTATTTTTGATTTTCTGATCTTGTCTTGCTTTTTCGTACATTTTCTGTGTACTCTTCATTTTCTGTATTATCTTTTATAACCTCAAGGCAATGTGATAAACATTTTAACGTACGCAAACTTTCTATGCAAAGACTTGGCATACACAATTACATACAATAGTGTTTTCTTTACAATTTTGAGTACCTATATAAACTAATTTAATAGTGAAAACTAAATATATTGTAGAGTAGCTACGGTTGCATTACAACAACAGTTCCAGTCTATTTTTAGTGATAACGAATTGTGTATCCCAAATTAATGTTAAAAAATAATTGAACAAAAAAAAATTGTTTACAAAACCCATAACCTGTGCGGAATTCGAAACCGGGACCTTCTGAATAGTAGTAGTTAAATGACTTATACCACTATACCGCGTAGGTCAGCATTTAGGATGTGAGGGTTAATCCCTTTGTTATATTACATTTTTTATAATATTTTCGTAAATTAAAAGTATATATCAAAATTTAATCTGTAAATTAACAAAAAGTACAGTACAAATATCTGAATCGATTCAACAACCAATATTCATATGATAAATATTAAAAAGGAGACGTAGCGAAAATAAATATTTTAAGAAAATTTTTTAAATTTCAATTTAAAATTTCAACCCATGCATAAGTCAATTTAATATACAAAAATTTTAATCAAATTGCCGCAAATCATCCATCGCCTGAATTCAATTTAAATTTTTATTTTATTTTTTAAATAAATTATTATATATGCGGTTGTTGTCGAAGATAAAATATAGTACTAAGTATAAATTGAAATGATGGAAAATAATTCATAATGAAATTGACTACGATTTTTTATCACACTTCCTTTAATTTCGAGAAGCTCGCGGATACTAGTGCATATTATTTAATTTGAATTATGGGCAATTTCACACTTTGTAATTTTGCGTGCATCATCGTGGATTGAAAGTAAAATTTTAGATATTCATAAATTTAATTTTGACTTCGAATTTATTTAAATTTATTGTATTTGCATACATTAATATATATTTTTATATACAGGATGATTTCTAGCTATATGAGCATGTTCGAAGGAAATAGTACGATTTGAATTTTAAAGATAATCTTCTTCCTATATTAATGAAACAAATACCATATATGGGACAGTTGCCATGGGGTATTGTGTTCTAAAACCATTTTCAAATTAAGCCGTTTAAATCAGGGAAAGTAAATTCCATGCTAGACTATAAACCATATATCAATTGATTCAACAAATATCTGTTCAAGATTGATAAGTCCAACACAGATAGATACAAATTCTGTTAACACGTCAATGCAATGCTATAACTTGCAAAAGATATAAATATTTTCAGATACAAATCCGAAACTCTTGCTTTGGATATTAATATAATCGCAATAATAGAGTTCGTTAGTGACATATTAGACTACAATTTTGAACAATAAAACTGGATACTAGAATAACTCATCTTAAAAAAAAAAATTTATAATTACTTATTAAAATTTATCAATCTATTAATGATACACGATTAATCATAGAATATATAACGGTTCAATAATATTAAGAGGTTAACTATAAGCTTGCATATATCTTATAATACTGGGGCAGTTGCGAATAATTGGACCTTCTTGTGAATAATTGCGAATAATTGCGAATAATTGTGCACTCTTGCGAATAATTGGAATGATTATTACTTCTTTTTACAAATTAACTACAAATTAAAAAAATTATAGCTTTAGTTAGGGTAAGGATGTTTATTTTAATTTTTCGACAAGATTTGGCATACAAATAATCACATGCAATAAATTTTTCTTTCGAAGTTGTGTCATATATCAATTGATTTAATAGTGGAAATTAAATATATTTTAGTGTCACTTGGTCTTAATAATAGTGCCAGTTCCATTTTATTTTAAGTGATAACCAAATTGTATACCCAAATTATTTTTTTTCAGTTATAATATATAAATATTTTACGGTACACACATCCCAACGTCGTGATTAAGAAATCAACATAAAAGCAATAATAACATTCACTAAGGATATAGATAGGAGGCCTAACATTTTGAACAATCAAAAGGGGGGAGTAGAATAAATCTGAAAGATCACGTGCTCAATTTATTGACCAGTTGACGTTAATTATTTTTTAACATATTTTATTTACTGTAATTCTAAATTAATAATGGTTTCACTGTACCTATTTGAAATCAATCTACTTTTTACTTATAAAAATTCAAAGGTTGTTAATAGAATTAACAGCAGGGGAGAAAATTCTCACATAATTACAATTAAAACAAAAGAAAAAAAAATTTAATTAACGATTGAAACAATATAATATAAATATATCCGGTGTTTTTTTTATTGGTTATAAAATTTTCGATTAGGATTGAATTGAAATTTTTAATGTCACACTTTTAAATTAAAAAAATTGAAAAATAATGAAAGTTGATTATTTTATTTCCAAATTCGTAAAGTTATAAATTCAGTTTCATTTAATAATAGCGCGGAAGTTCAAAAATTTTAGTAAATCAAATATAGAAAATCATATATATATACATAGTAGTATGTATATAAAATAATATCTTGTATAGAAAATTATATTTACATCTGCTCCACTCTGAAGTTAGTGAGAGTATTTTGAAATTGTTTCAGTTTTAATTAATTTATTAATTTGAAGAATGAGTCAGGCCCTGAACCTACATTCTGTTGGCCACCTAAGTATATGAGAATATGTCGATAAAATTATTAAATATAATTATTGAAAAAATAGAAATGAATATAAAAGTACTTCCGGGAGCAGCTGTAATCAAGTATTATGGTAAATTTATTCAAAACGAATTTATTGACTTGTGGGGCATACATTTCTGTAAATATATTGCTATAGATTTTGGTAAAGTAGTAAATCTATATATTAAGGGTTTTGTTGAGAAACGTCTCAATCCTCCAATTTGATCATTTGGCTGTTTCAGTAATTTTCCCAATCATTGGATTCTAATGGTTGTATAATCGGGCCCAATTTACTTGTATATGTAGAAGATATCTTTTTTTACTAACTTTACTTATTAGTTTTTTCTGTTTCTGCCTGCTAATAAGTTTTTGATTAATTTGTTTCGATACTGAAGCAATTTAACAATAATTATTCTGAGTGTCTTTGCTTGAAAGCATTCTATAATTTCAATGTTGGCATTTCAATGTTGGCATCTTACTTAGCAAATAGAGTATTTCAAATTAAGCAAGGGGAAGATTACTCTATGCTAAGCAATATACATGCAGGAGTACCACAAGGGAGCATTCTGGGTCTCATTCTATATTTATTCTACACCAGTGATATACCAGAACTAGAAGATGCAACGATGGCAACTTTTGCAGATGATACTGCGGTAGTAGCTGTTGGTAATAATATAAACGAAGCAACAAATAAAAGCAAACAACAAAATCTGCTTATGGTGCAAAAGGTGGAGAATAAAATTAACATCTTCGCTTCAACATATAACAAAGTTTTGACTTACAATCAAATACTAAAGCCAGTCTGGGCATTAGGTATTCAAATATGAGGTTGTGCTGAACAACTTCACATTTAAACTATTTAAACGTTCCAAAACAAAGTATTGCGAAACATTGACAATGCTCCCTGGTATGTTCGCAATGCAAAATTATCATAAAAGATGAAATCAAAAAACTGGCAATACGCCAGAAAATTCGTGTTTCTCAACATATTAATACTGAAGTTTTACGCTTAGCTGACAGTCAAAACTTTGTTAGACGTCTTAAACGGACGAAACCGTTCGAACTGTGTTAGGAAAAAATCTTTTATCTCTCAATAAGTCCTAATGGGACTTTGAATCAAAGATATCTGAAGTAATAGAGACAAAACTGTATTAATAGTTAGTCTAAAAGACTAATTTTAATATAAACAAAAGAATAGTAGTTTTTAGTGCGTTAAAGTCGAAACAGTCCTTCACTTCGCTTCCCCCCGCAAAATAGAACGATAAATGAAGACTCTTTTGATTATTTTCTTCTATCTGAAAAACAAAAATCATAAAACCGTATTGTTTTTTGTATAGTTTTGTGTACTAGTCTTGTGTCTTAGGAACAGTTGAGATTTCAATTTGTCGATTTGTCAATTGACTAGTATACATTTTTGTTATCGTTTTCGGAATAATTTTTGGAAATACTAATACTGCCTATGCAATAAATGAAAGCCTATGAGAAATTTGATTTTTTTTTGAAATTTTGCATCAGTAATGGTAATCCAATATAATGTTTTTAAAAATATTGATGCAAAAACTGATAGTGTTATGGCTATATAATACCTACTGACCTAATCAGTATTCAAATCTATAATTATAATTGACAAGCATTTTAGGAACCTGCGCAGTAGACACCTTTTCATTTTATTTCGATTCTCCTACTCCTTAATGAACTTCTAATATCTATAATTATATTTGACAAGCATTTAGGAACCTGCGCAGTAGACACCTTTTCATTTTATCTTGCTTCTTCTTAATGAACTCAACTCATATTAGAAGGGAAACTCTTCATTTACGTAAACCTAATGCAATTTTTTACATAAACCACAACAAAATATTTCCTGATTAGTTGAAACAAGTAAAAACTATCATACTATACCTACTTTAGCATTGCCGTATAAATGAGAAAGAAAGGGAACACAGCATATGCTTGCCTAAATTTTTATATACAAATTTTTATTGGGCTGACAAAAGATTTGAAAACGCTTATGATATTTTTATATGCGGAATTATTTATTAAGTACATAGTGAGAAAAAAAGTTCGGACAATAATTAAAGATTTTATATTGAAATTTTAAACAAAGACAACAAAAAGTAAAAATTCCCACAGACAACAAAAAGTAAATTTTTTTTATGTTAAAATTTAACTTTTAATAGATACAACGATAAATAGTTTCATTTTAATACGAAAAAATTATTATTTACACACATTCTATTTGAATTTTATCTTATTAATTTCGCTACACCTTTTTGTTTCCTATATTTCACTTCATTCGTGAACATACAATTTTTATTACCGTCTATTTCTAACAATTTTTTTTCTAAATGTTTGGGTGTGTTAGCAAAATTACATATCCGAGTTTGACTTCCTATTGTTTAGCAATTTTTTGCTTGCAATAAACCTATTTAAATAATACGTCAAATAAAAACAAAAAAACAAGTTCATCTAAAATAAAAAAATATAAGAACAATAAAAACAAAAATAGAGTATCTATAATTATAATAGCCATGCATTTAAGGACATGCGCAGAAAGCACCTTCTCATTTTATCTCGATTCTTCTTACTGAACTCTTAATATGTAAATAAGTTGTATATATGGCCGAAATGCGCATACGGATTAAACAAATTTCTATTTGGTTTTATAATATTCAAACTTTTAAGTAAAATAGAGGCATTTTGTGTCATTCAACATCTTATTATTTTTATACTATTCTTTATAATGTTATTATTATGTTCTATTAAAAATTTTAAGTTTGGCTTCAACTTAAATTATAATTACAAAACAGGGGCCCCTAGTTCTATTTAAATTTGAATGAATTTGTTGTACGTAATTCATTTTATTCCACAGAAGTTTAATAGAGGGTAACTGAACAACAATATTATAATAATCTTACAGCTACTAATATTATATATGTTAAAAAGAGGATCGATATATTTGAATTATAATAAATACAATACCTTAGAAAAATATTTCAACAAAGTTTAACTTAATATCATTATAACCTTATTCTAACTTAATCTGTATTTTTGTATTATTGGTATTGCATTAAATTTTAATTGTTTGCTTACATTCATCAACTCCAATTTATTTAGCATACTCCTAATATTTGTTTTTCTGTCGCATTTCAATGTGATTATCATCGTTATGAACAGATTTTCTGAAGATTGGCAACTTTCCAAAAAATCAGTGGACTCATGTAGGGTGCTTATATTAAATGTCCTGTAGTTGATTATTGTAGAGAAAGTAAAATGTTTAATTAGTGATATTTTTAAGATTGCGTTTTGCTTCATTTTTATTATTGCTAAATCACGCTTTGTAGCCTATAGCCTGTAGCTTTGTAGCTTTGAATACGAACATTTTATTTTCTATATAGATTTAATATTAGTACATTGTAGTGGGTATAACAATCTTATATAAAAGTTTATTTTGTTGATTATTTTCATGATTTGTGGCTTTAAAGAGTATTTTTTTTATTAAATTCTTTTAATACTGATAATATTGTATTTTTTTTTTTTTTTTTTTTTTTTACACTCTACAGTAACTTAGGTAGAATCACCTTTTCGTGCTTAATTAAGTACGGTACTGCAATTTTACACTACAATCTACAATATTTCGAGTATTTATTTTAACAAATTACTGGCTTATCAACTCATTAAATGTGGAAAACTACTGCTATTGTCAGGAACTAAGCCTTCTTAAATAGAATAGTTTCATTTTTATTTAATTTGTTACCAGATTATACTCTCAATTATTTTTTGCCATTTATTATATCCCAATGACAAAGGGTACTGGACCAGGTCGAAAAATCCATAAAGCATTTTTTATGTTTTGCTTCATCGGGAATCGAACCTGGGACCTTTCGTGTGTTTTACGTTAAATCTCTTCAAGTGTCGAATGACCTAATGTCAAAAGTCCTAAGAGTTTGTTTTTATGTTAGGAATAAGCATTGTCAATGACAAAATACCTAGCATTAGTTGCACTTTGTACCCGATGTACAAATTCCTAACAATTTTCACATATCACCTAACATTTGGGTGGGACAACTTTGAAATCAGAAACAGCTAAACCTTATCAAAGTTATTCACAAAAGTTTTGAAGATTACAAAATTTTAAATTTTTAAGAAATGATGAAACTCCTAAACATAATATAACAAAATTTTAACAGAAATGACAAAGTTCCTAACAATTTTCACATATCACCTAACATTTGGAAATGTCATCACAAATTTATAATTCTGAATTTGTATGGAAAATTTGTTAGGTCTTTGACATTTTTTTTTTAGGAGATTTGACGTAGAGCTTGAATTTACATCAAGATGTACAACTATTATTAGGAGATTAATTTTAGGAGATTTGACGTAGATGTACAATTAATTATTCATCATTTAACCTGTATAATTATTATTATTTAGAACTAACTGACTATTTTATTTATAATCTAACTTATTTTTTGAAGTAAAAAAAAATCGAGGAAAATATTTTTAAATTTTTTTTTTTTATTTTTTTGATATTTCAAACAATTGTTTGACTCTACTAATTAATTTATTTTTTAAATTAAATTAAATGTTTCAGGACTTGCACTAAGTTTTCTACATATTTTATCATCCACATTTCTCTGTAAATTCAATCCAGTTTATACAAACCAATATTTAATTTGGTTTTTAAAGTATTTGTTATTATTTTTTAGTACCTATATTATCAAAAATATGGTTTTTATTTGAAAAATAAAAAATTTGATAAATCTTTCAGATACTTCTTATATTCGAACATTATACATCATATTATTTACATACATACATTATCCAAAAAGCTTTAATTTAAGTATTTTAGTTCTAATTTTTTTGGAAGTTATTATTAAAATTTTGCCTAAACTTTGGATGAAATTATTTTAATTTTTTTTTTGTAGTAAATTTGGAAATTGGTAAAATTTGTAGTTGTAGTAGCAGTTACTGTTCGTATTTGATTTCTTAAATGTCAAAATTTAAAATCGTATAAATTAGTAGTAGTTATTTTAATTAATGTATAGGTACTGCAATAATTGAGGATAGCTTTTTTTTAATTGTCGACGCAAAACCTGAAATATCATTTAAATTCTTGTTACTCCAATGAATAATATAAAATATTAATGTTAAGTAAAAGAGTCTATATGTATTATGTATTATTATATATTTTGTTTAATTTGTGTTGATTGTTAATTTTTGAACATCCACTCAATTACTAACTATTATTTTTTATTTCAACGTAATTACTTCTAAAAATACAAATATTGATGATTTATTTTAGTTCGTTATTATTACTCATACCTTTAGTAATGCTACATTTACCACTACAATTTTTACTAGTTCTGGTTTTACTATTACTACTAGTTACTTTTTTTTTACTTCTACTACTACCTTTTTTTTACAACTACTATCATTACTACTTATTTGTTTTATTATTACTACACCTACTACATTTTAAATTTACCACTAATATTATTATTAATACTTTTTACAACTACGACTACTATTACTACTTATTTTTTGTACTACTGTTATTACTACTACGTTTTTTTACTTAGTATTATTTACTACTAATATTTTTTTTTAAGTTTACCACGAATATTACTATTAATTTACTACTGCTACTACTACTTCTTCTACTACTACTTCCGCTACTACCAGTAAACATGATTCAACACCTGTATCGAATTGTTTTGTACTCCTTAATATCAAATTGTTATGAAATGTCATATTGAATGCAAGGATTATTGAAGGTTGAATCAATATGTTACAATAATAAGTAGACTATTTCACTTAATAAAGTGTAGGCTATTTCAATTGTTACCAAATAGAGATTGATTTGACAATCATATATATAGATACCCTATTTTTCACTAGGAACAAAATAAAATAATAAAAATTTTACTCGGCATGTATATTTTACTTTAAAACAAATTTATAAAATTTTACTACGTATACATTAAATATATAGATATACTATTGACATAATAACCATTAATACGGTTAACGATTCAGTTGAAAATCTAAAATATCAATCTATAGGTCATCCTGATTTTACTTCTGTTAAAGAAATTGCTATTTTAATTAAAAATTCAGTTAAAAATTAAAAAAGCTCTCGGTCAGGACAAAATACCCAATATTATACTTAAAATCTTGTCAAAGACAAGCTTTAAAATGTTAAGTAAAATTTTTAACAAGTGCATGGAACTAAACTATTTTCCAGAAATCTGGAAAGTTCCTAACAATTCCTAAACAAGAAAAATTCCTAAACAAGAAAAAGACCCATCACTGGTTGGCAGCTATACTAAATTCCAATAAGCTTACTAAATTATTGCTAATACCTTTAGTAATGCTACAATTGCCACTACCATTTTTACTAGTTCTGGTTTTACTATTACTTCTAGTTACTACTTTTTACTTTTACTTTTTACTTCTACTACTACCACTACTTTTTTTTACAACAACTACTTGTACTACTAATTTTTTCTATTATTACTACCACTACTACGTTTTTAAATTTAGCACTAATTTCTACTACTTATTTTTAGTACTACTACTCCTACCACTTATTTTTTGTACTACTACTACTTTTTTTACTACTATAATACTACTGTTACTACTACTACTACTCCTCCTATTACTACTAATATTTTTTTCAAGTTTACCACTAATATTACTACTAATAGTACTACTGCAGCTAGTACTACTTATTTTTACTGACACTATTCCCACTACTACTATCTTTTACTACTAGTGTTATTGCTACTACTATTATTTTTATTACTACCACTACTTTAAAATAATTTGGTGGATATTTGGTTTTTTATATCTTTAATTTTATCATAATAATGTAGTTAATTGGCGTTTTTCAAGTACTGTCTGTTACAGTCGGTGTTTTTAGCTTTTTAACATAACCTGTTTTAGCTTTGTCAAACTAAATACACATTTTCTTAGTTTATTCCTATCAAACGTGATTTTTAAAACTTCATTGTTATGATTTTCTTCATCGTATATACACTGACTGTATGGTCCGAATTTAAGACCAGTTTTTATTACTAAAATTCGGAATATTTATAGCTTAAAAAAACACGAACGTTTTCAATTAACAATATTCCAGCAAGATTCATTATATACTTTTTATTTTTTAATAGTTCTAGATGCTCAACATCCACCACTAATTTTATTTTCTACTTTTTAGGGGGCTAGCTTTGTTTCGATAGAAGTATATTTTAAAAATTTTAATTTTTACATTATTATTTTATTTACTAGCTATTCCCGGCGTAACATTCGCCGGTCTAGCATTAGCATTATAAATGAAACAATTTATTTTATATATTTATTTTCTTAAAAAAAATCAATGTTTTACATATGTTTTTTATTACATAATAAATAAGTTAAATTGAAAAACTTAAAACAATAATTGTAAAACATTGATTTGTTTTAAGAAAATAAAGAAAATCAATAAATAAAATAAATTGTTTCATTTATAATGCTAATGCTAGACCAGCGAATGTTACGCTGGGAATATCTAGTAATTTACAATATTGTTTGATCTATCTATAACTATTTTTTTTTTAAATTTTTATTTAGGTATTTATTTATTTATTATAAATTAATTTTGACCGCTAATAGTTTTGAAGAAAACTTTTATATAAGGCTGCGTTTATGCGTTTTTGAATTTTGTTTATAACGTATTAATGAAGTTCATTAAAGTTTGACATCCGACTTTGGTATAGAATATCATTTTTTTTTTTTTTAAATAATAGTGGTCGACACGCATTTTTATATTGTTGAAAAAGTGAATTTTGCGAGAAAAGGTATTTATAAACTTCTAATTGTATTATGCCAATATATTGAAAGACATACATTAAAAATTACAAAAAATGTGTATTAAATATTATTATTAGTCATCAATACAAATAATACTTAGAATAATTGGTTTACTATTTAAATATTTATATTTCACAAATGTTCTGAAATTACACAGTATATTTATATTTGTCTATAAGTATTTATTATTAGTACTCGTAACGCATATTCGTATCTCCGTATTTTGCAAGTTTAGAAAGTACTAGTAGAAGATTTATATAATATTACAAGATTGGAAATATACACATGATTAGAAATATATACATATATACACATACATATATAGGCATATACCTTTTTTTTTTTTACTTACAAGTTTTAAATATTTTAAGGTATCTATAATTATAATTGACAAGCATTTAAGGTCCTGCGCAGTAGACACCTTTTCATTTTATTTCGATTTTTCTACTCCTTAATGATTTTTTTACTCATATGATTTTATTATTCAGTAACTACATTGTGCATAAGTGAGATCTTATGAAAATAATAAACAAAACCAAACAATTCAGTTTTTATAATTTACATTATATACTTGCAAATGAATCTATGTACATATGTCAAAAAAAAAACAAAAAAACAAATTCATCTAAAATAAAAAATATAAAAACAACAAAAAAACAAATCACTTGAATTCTTCATTTTTATCTTTTTGTTTCTAAATTTTGGTTATTTGTAGTAATAATATAGATTTTATTTAGTAAATTACTGTTTTTTTAAAAACTTTAAATTTGACTTCAACTTGAAATATAATTACTCAACAGGGGCCCCTAGTTATGATATTCCACATATTTATACGGGGATATTATATTCCACAACTTTGTTTTTAAAT
Source organism: Argyra leucocephala (assembly GCA_963942445.1). Taxonomy (NCBI): domain Eukaryota; kingdom Metazoa; phylum Arthropoda; class Insecta; order Diptera; family Dolichopodidae; genus Argyra; species Argyra leucocephala. The sequence continues at coordinate 107,791,359 of OZ012681.1, forward strand.
TTCGAAACGCCATCAATTATTTTCCACTTTTAAATTAGATTGGTGAAACTTTTCAAGCTACTATATATATTAGAATATTTATTAAACAAAGTAAAATAGTTGCAAAAACATGAGTTTCATTAATGACATCAATTAGAAAAGCATAGAATCACACTTTTCAATACTGTCTGAAACGAAATAAATAAAAAAAACAACAAAATATTTTATAAAAAAGTATTTTTAATATTAAATCTTTACAAATGTTAATAATAGAAGGCAATCATTTTATATAAATACAAAATCACATTTCTATCGATGAAAGTTGTGCATCGATTCACAAAATATTTCGTAATTATTCATTTTTAAATTTTACAATTAAAATTTATTCTTAAAGTCTATAAAAAAAAAAAAAAACACAAAAAACAAAAACAAAAAAAAAATAATAGCTTTTGACTTTTAAAATTTTTTAAATTAGTTTTAATAAATTATTTACAAAATTAAAAATGTTTTAATTAATATACTTATATAATATATATATATATAATATGTATATATATATATAATATAAATCTGCCAATTCTGAAGTATACACTATATTCAATTCATATTTCATATTTTATTATTTTGATAAAAATGTTAAATTACCACAATTAAGAGATTTCGATGCCCTTTCTTGAATTGATTTCATTTCAGATTCAGTTGGGGCTAAAACAATAAGTTTTTTATTGTTATTTTCAACAACGATTTTAGCTCGGCACGAATTTGTTGATAAAGCTGTGGGAACAGAAACAGTTGATTTATAAGTTTCGGTTGGTTGAATTGTTTTTGTAATTGTAACAGTTTGTACAGCTTGAGTAACAATTTTCGTAACTAATTGTCCAACACATGGATTAATAGAATTTTTATTATTTTCTAAATTGTTTATTGTTGGATTAGTACCAGGATCTCCTCTCATTCCTATAATACGATAATTATCTAATGATGGTGTTAATACAACACTATTATCTTGGATTGGTGATGTAGGAATTTTTGAATATGATGATTGAATTGGGATTTCGGTATGAATATTTGCAGATTTTTTAGGTGATTCATCAAATGGACTTTTATTAAATACATTAACGTTATTTGGTTTATTTGTTTTATCTAAATTATTAATATTTACGTATTCTGGTACTGTGCCAATTGGTTGACCATTTTTATTTTGGAATAAAGATGTTTTTTGAATTGCAGGTTGTTCAATAATTAGTTTTTCATTGGGTTTTTGCCCTGCAACACTTACAGAAGGTGTACTTTTTCCAAAACCAAATTGATTAAGATTTACAGAAGGTTGATTTGTTTTGATTGTCAATGATCCGGTTTTATCAAAATTTGGATCAGAAATTCCACCAGTTTTTATTGGTATTGTTTTGTCGGTATTAGGATCTCCAATATTGAAGTATATATTTGAATTTGGTTGTTGACCTGAAGTATTAACATTTGGAATGGTATTTATTCCAGTTTTGGAAGGTTGTGTTTTTTCATGACCAGATTCTGTAAGATGTGGTTTGGAACCGGGTTGCTGAGATTTGGTGCTAGTTTTAAAAACAGTATCTCCTCTAAATTTGGGAGATATATTCGTCGTGGGATCAGTTATGTCAAAGTCAAAACGTGATATTATATCAGGTTGTTGAGCAACTTTGTTAAAATTTGTATTATCAACAGGTTGTCCGCCAGTTCTGGAGGGTATTTTTGTATCGGGTTCAGTTATTGTAATATCAGGATGTTGTTTGGTACCAGGTTGTTGAGATATTTTGTTAACATTAGTTTTAGCAATTGTTCCTGTAGGTCCTCCTCCAATTCTGGAAGGTAATTCAATATCAGGATGTGGTTTAGAACCAGGTTGTTGAGATATTTTGTTAACATTAGTTATATCAATTGTTCCTGTAGGTCCTCCTCCAATTCTGGAAGGTAATTCAATATCAGGATGTGGTTTAGAACCAGGTTGTTGAGATATTTTGTGAACATTAGTTATATCAATTGTTCCTGTAGGTCCTCCTCCAGTTCTGGAAGGTAATTCAATGTCAGGATGTGGTTTAGAACCAGGTTGTTGAGATATTTTGTTAACATTAGTTTTATCAACAACACTCACAGGTCCGCCTCCAATTCTGGAGGGTATACTTGTTTCGGTCTTAGTTATTTCAATATCAGGATGTTGTTTGGTTCCAGGTTGTTGAGATATTTTGTTAACATTAGATTTGTCAACATTACCTATAAGTCCTCCTCCAGTTCTGGAAGGTGTTTCAATATCAGGATGTGGTTTGGTTCCAGGTTGTTGAGATATTTTGTTAACATTAGATTTGTCAACAGTACTAATAGGTCCTCCTCCAGTGCTGGAGGGTATACTTGTATCGGTTTTAGTTATTTCAATATCAGGATGTTGTATAGAGCCAGGTTGTTCAGATATCTTGTTGACATTAATTTTATCAACAGTACCTATAGGTCCTCCTCCAATTTTGGAAGGTGTTTCAATATCAGGATGTTGTTTGGTTCCAGGTTGTTGAAATATTTTGTTAACATTAGTTTTGTCAACAGTACCTACAAGTCCTCCTCCAATTCTGGAGGGTATACTTGTATCGGTCTTATTTATTTCAATATCAGGATGTTGTTTGGTTCCAGGTTGTTGAGATATTTTGTTAACATTAATTTTGTCAACAGTACTAATAGGTCCTCCTCCAGTTCTGGAGGGTATACTTGTATCGGTTTTAGTTGTTTCAATATCAGGATGTTGCTTGCTATCAGGTTGTTGTGATATTTTGTTAACATTGGTCTTATCAGTAATTTTTCCTGTAGTCCTGGAAGATATTTTGTCATCGACAGAAGGTGTTTTTTTATCTGGAGTTCCTAAATTTGTTATTTCAATCTTTACTTTTTTCTTATTATCCACTTCATTTGATGGACTATTAATATTAACAGTTGGTATTTTGTTTTGATTATTTTGATTATTTTTATTAATTTCATCATTTTTACCATTAGTAGGATCAAAATCAAAATTTTGATTTAAAGATTCTGGAAAGAAAACTTCGTCTGGCATGTCAAAATCTAGAGTTTCTTTTAAATTGATTGGGATATCTTTTGATGTTTTAACAATTTTGGATTTATCAGTATCGGTGCCAACAACTGATGAGAATATTGTATTAGTTTTACCTGGTTTGGAAGTACTTTCAATTTCAACTGGTATCAAAATATCAGTTCTTGGTGGTTCTTTTGTTTTATCAATTAAAGGTATTTTACCACCTGTTAATGAAATATTTATATCCGGAATTTTAATTGATTCTTTGCCATCTTTTTGTATTGGTTGTTGAGAGTTTTTATTTGGGATTTCTGACGTTTTATCAATTGTTTTCGGATGAAGAATTTTGTCACCATCTAATTTGCCAATTGGTACATCTAAGTGACCAGTTATATGAGGTATATTTTCATTACCGGTATTTTCTGTAATTATAGTAGATTTACCACCTCGAATAGCATTAGTACTGTGCTGATTTGAATTATTATTTCCATTAAATTTTGATTTTCCTCTGCTAACAATTTTTGGTGTATTATTTGTAATTTTTGTTTTGATTTCAACACGTCCTCCTGATGGAACATCTTGTTTTAATTCAATATCTGGATGACTAATTTTACTTTCTGTAATAATATTTAAATTAGGTACGTTATCAGTAAATTTATTAGTTGTGTGTTGTGATGTTCCACTTTTAATATTTGTTGATATATTTGATGATATATTTGATGATGTAAATTCACCTCCTGTAGGTGGTGATTTCTTTTTTTCTTCTTTCTTATTTTCAAAATAATGTGTAACATCAGTTAAATCACCAAAAGAATTTGTAGCAACATTGAATTTTTCCATACAAAAATCTTGTAAATCATCATATGGCATATCAGTGACAACAATTACACTTTTAGCTCTATAACCATTAACAGCTGTATAACAAGTTATATAAAATTTTCCATCTGGTCCAACAAATGCATAAAATCCAACTTTACCACCATCTTCAAAACCATCTTGAAATTGTTTAATAGTATTGGGATTTTCAAATCTAAAATGAAAGTGAAGATTAAAATATTTAATTATAGCTTTCTGTTTTGTATTGCGATTTTTTTTTACCCTGATTATCACGCTAACAAGAGAAATGCATAATTTTTTAATAAATTATTTAATAATTTCAAATTTAAACCGGCTTCTATTATTAGTTTGTTATTTAAATTAGATTGGATATTGTTTTTTTTTATTTGCTGGCAATATATTTCCTATCTAATTTCTTATTCAAAATTTAGTTTCCTAATATGGTATTTCAAAGCAATTTTTGGTAATAGTAAATAATAGAAATAATTAACAAAATTGTTTTTATTTTTAATTAATTAATAGAAATATAAAGAAATATAATTAATTTTCGAAATTAAAATTAGTATTCAACAGGTAGTACATATTAATAAAGTTTCTCACTTAAGTTTTTTGTTCCGTTTTATTAGAAAATACGATTTGAACTGCTTGTTTCGAAAAACTAAAACTGTTTCGTATACTTTTTTATTTTAAATAAAATGATTTTTTTTTTAAACTAAATTTTAGTTTCGTTTAGTTTTGCATAATAAGTTTATCTTTTGCATAATATATGAAGTTGTTTTAACAATTAAATTAAAAACACATTCAAATAATAAGCGTTAAATATTATTAGTCATTAGCGCCAATACGATTGGATTGGTTTTACCTTTTATTTAAAATAATTAAATTCTATGCAATCTTGTATTTATATAGTAAAAAAATTGACAAGTGTAAAAACTTTAACATAGTTATATATATAATTTACTATAAAAATCATAGTTAATTTTAATGTAAGAGCTTACGAGATGTTTAAGTGCTTTTGAGTTAATAACATTAATTTTTGATTTTGATTATATTATGCCTAAGAATAGGTGATTTTTAATGGGAATAAGATTAGAGACGAAAATGGGAATAATCATGAGAGTAAGATTAAATAACATAATTTTTAACATATCGGTTGTACTAGTTGCAATTTTTTAATACGTAAGTATAGTGTGATGAATTTCACATTTTAATCCAATTCTAGAAGTTTTGCAATATAGTTTTTAAATTAAATTTTATTTATAGAAATAGATATCCCGTGTCCATTACAAGGTAGTTAGTTAAGGTTACGTACCTTTCCCGTTGTCTTGATATCAGAAAACAGTAACTACATTCTAGTAAAAGTAACTACATTAAAAAATAATATTTCGTAAAAAAAGAAATTTACTGAGTTTAAGTTGAAATAAGTGTAACCTTTACTCTCCTATTTAAAAAATTAAGTTTAGCTTTTGTATTAAGTCATTTGCCCTATAAGTTAACTAGACTTGTGTATATATATAAAGTTATACTTCTGACGTTAAGTATAAGGCTTGTAATTATATCTAAAAGTTGTTTATTTCGACTTCCAGGTATTATGCCAGTTCCTAGGTATATTTTAGGTGCCAACGAGTACCGATATAATATTATTATTCTAGATGTTATACGACTGCAATTTTTCCAAGTAACATTTAAAATTTATTTAAATTTTCAAAAACAAAAAAAATTTCATAAAAATTATTTAAAATAGCCAATTTAAATTTTAAAATTAAAAAAAGATAATAAACATGAAGTAAAATAAACAAGTTAAACAAAATTTTGAATTGTTCTTCAAAATACCTGTTTAGTAATTCAATATTTTTGTAAAAATAAATTTTGTACTTAAATTTTATTTAACACCTTGTCTTTAGTATAGTTTATTTTATTAATTACTTGTTGATGAACTTAAAATTATTTTTTAGAAAAATATTTAAAATATATTATAAAATAAAACTAGATTTATTTTGAATAAAATAAAACAAAAAAAAAAAACTGTTGAAAATTTAAAGGTTTTTAATAAATTCTTTTAAAGTTTTTATTGTTATTCTTATATAACTTTTTTTTTTTTATTGTTAAAAAGTTTTTGGAACTAGTTGAAGTTATCACATTATAAGAACAGAATAACAAAAGGTCAAATATTTGATGATGTTATTGAAAAAATCTTGATGAAAGTTACATAATTTTGTTAAATATAGATATTATGAGCATAAAAGAATTTAAAAACCGTTATTAAAAAAATAGAAACAAAAAAGTAAATAAAATTTTGATTAATTTTTTAATTAAATAGAAAAAAATTGCAACTTAAATAATTTCGTGAATATTTAACGTTTTTTATATCTTAATAATCATAGTCCTGTCAGTTACAGTCGGATTTTAGCCTCTTAACATAACCTGTTATAGCTTTGTCAGGACTAAAAACACATTTTGTTAGTTTATTCATATCTAATATATATTCAATTTTCTTAATTTCAAACGTGATTTTGCGATGTTTAAAACCTTCTCTTTGTGATTTTCTTCATGGCAAATACACTGACTTTGTTCCGAATTTAAGACCAGTTCTTTATTACTAAAATTTTGTAGGTGACTACTTCTAAAAATACAAATATTGACGATTTATTTTAGTTCATTACTATTACTAATACCATTAGTAATTGTAACATTACACTACATTATCATTACAATTCTTACTAGTTCTAGTTTTTCTATTATTACTACTACTACCTTTTTTTTACAACTACTATCATTACTACTTATTGGTTTTATTATTACTACACCTACTACATTTTTAAATTTATCACTAATATTATTATTAATACTTTTTTTTACAACTACCACTACTTATTTTTTGTACTACTGTTACTACGTTTTTTTACTCAGTACTATTTACTACTACTACTCTTGTCACTACTAATATTTTTTTTTAAGTTTACCACTAATATTACTACTAATTTACTACTGCTACTACTACTTCTATACTACTACCAGTGGCCTATTTCATAAAAATTGACAGGTGACAATTTTGTAAAATTTTCACCTGTCAATTTTTATGAAACAGGCCACAGTAAACATGACTCAACACCTGTATCGAATTGTATTGTACTCTTTAATATCAATTTGTTATGAAATGACATATTGAATGCAAGGATTATTGAAGGTTGAGTCAATATGTTACAATAATAAGTAGACTATTTCACTTAATAAATTAATAAAGTATAGGCTATTTCAATTGATACCCATAGAGATATATTTGACAATCATATATATGGATACCCTATTTTTCACTAGGAACAAAAGAAAATAATATAAATTTTACTCGGCATGTATATTTTACTTTAAAACAATTTTATAAAATTTTACTACGTATACATAAATCCAATTAAATATATAGATATACTATTGACACAATAACCATTAATACGGTTAACAATTCAGTTGAAAATCTAAAATATCAATCTATAGGTCATCCTGAATTTACATCTGTTAAAGAAATTGCTATTTTAATTAAGCAGTTCAAAATGAAAAAAGCTCCTGGTCAGGACAAAATACCCAAGATTATACTTAAAAACTTGTCAAAGACAAGCTATAAAATATTAAGTTAAATTTTTAACAAGTGCATGGAACTAAACTATTTTCCAGAAATATGGAAAGTAGCCGTAGTAACATGCATTTCTAAACAAGGAAAAGACCCATCACTGGTTGGAAGCTATCGTCCAATAATCTTACTAAATTCATTAGGAAAAATTTTCGAAAAATTTTTAAAAACTCGCTTAGAAAATTTCTTGCTAGATAAAAATATTCTGCCGAACGAACAATTTGGTTTTAGGAGTAAACATTCCAGCACACATCAAGTCTGCAGAATAAAAATATTGTTAAAAGGTTTAAATAAAAAAAAGTCAGTAGGCTTGATAACACTTGATGTTGTGAAAAGCATTCGATTCTGTATGGCATCTAGGTTTGATTCACAAAATGATTAATTACGAATTTCCAGTTTATCTTGTTAAATTAATCCAAAGTTTTCTTAGCGATCGATTTTTCTTAGTCAAAATCCGAATAATACAATCAAACAAAATAAGAAGTACAGCTGGTGTACCACAAGATTCATTACTTTCTCCCATTTAATACAACATGTTCATAGCAGATTTACCGAAACCTCCAAATTGCTATACAAGTTTATATGCTGACGATACTGCTATATTATCATCTTCTATATGTTCAAACGAAATAATAAATAATCTTGAAAATGGTTTCCAAATAATTCAAGAATTTTATTACAAATGGAAAATCAAAATCAATGGCGAAAAAACAAACTCGATCTTCTTCACAAAAAGAAGGAAATCATGTTACTTGCCTAACAGAAACTTATTTTTAAATAATAATGAAATAATATGGGAAAGAGATGATATTAAATACTAGCTTTGTAACCCGTCATAAATGACGGAAGCAAAATAAATCCTAGTTTCTTTCATTAGATTCTTTATTCCGAAATTACAGTACTTATGTTTATATCACTTTTTATTTATTTTTATTTATGTTTATATTGGCCTAACACTAATCTTTTTTTTTTTTTATATTATAACAGAAAAAGAAGTACCATACCAACAAATTTGTATAAAATGTTTGTATTTTTGTATGGTATACTCATACTCACTTCCATTTAGTTATAATTCGTTAGTTGGGTTCCATTTAGAATAAATTATACCGTATTAGCGTTATTGTGGCCTCCGGGAGAGCAAATTTAAAAATGGGATCTTATTTTCATATAAATTTTGTCTTTTGTATACTGTATAGGGATCTTATTTTGCTATATGAATAAACTGTTATTATGGTATTGTGCTATTTTTAAAAAATATTCAAAATTTTGTATCTAAATTGGTAAAATTTACAAAAAATACAAAAACATTTTCATCAATAATTTTCAATTTAAAAAAAACAATGTTTTATTATCCGACGTAGAAGTAGAGTTAATTATCCTACTCTACTTCTATCAAGTTCTATTGATTGAACAGTGAACCTGAACAGTGAAGTGAACAGTGAACACTTAACACTGAAAATAAAATAATATTTTTGGAATGGAGCATGCAGAACATACAGAATACAGATACAGCAAATAATAAAAAAAAACAAAAAAAAAAACAAAAATAATTTTTTTTGAGTGAAGTGAGTTACGCACACAATAATGACAAAAATAAAAGGTAGAGGCAATAAAGTAGTATAATGTATAATATTTTACAATACAAATATGCTGATACACATGTATATTATTGTGTATAATTTTAAGTAATAAGAATAACCTTTGAGTGAATTATGTTTTTTTTTGTGTTAAATGCTGTTTGCCTTTTGGTTATTATACCATATTAAACTATTGATTAAATTTCTATTAGTCCTTATCAAAAAAATTGTTTGTTTTATTTATATTATTATTATTATTTTTTATTTTTCTTTATTATTTGCGAAGAAGACTAACATTAAATTAAAAAAATATATTTCATGCAATCAATTTTTCCTGCAAAGGTTCAGCATGGTAGACAGGGGTTCAAAAAAGCACCAAAGCAATTTGTATATATATGCATTTGTATACATATGCAATTTGTATATGTGTTGGAGCGTTCCGTCGAACTTACAAACATCCAGATAAATGCAGAATAATATATATATAATGTTGGTATACATTTGGACAAAAAATTACTGTTTAAAGCACATATAACTAAGACAATCAATGAAATAGATCTATATGTATAAAAAAGTTGTATCCAATTATAAATAAAAAATCCGGGCTAACAAACTAATAAAATTTTACATAGCCATTTTTCGCAGTATTCTTTTATACGGTTTGCCTATATGGAAGAGCGCTGTGAGAACAAACTTAAATGTGCTACAAAGAAAACAAAATGCAATCCTAAAATTAATCTTGGCTAAACCTTTTTATTTTTCCACCAACAGATTGCATAGCATAGCAAATATTAATACTGTTTCCGAACAAATAGCAAAGATATCGCCTGCCTTTCTAGAGAGGTGTCTAAATTCAGTAAATCCGCTAATTAGAGCGATTGTAGATTAAATTTTTACCAATTAGGTTTTTTTTTATTTTATTTTGTTCATTTTCGTAGTTTTTTTTATAATTAAGCTAGTTTTTAAGTTTTAGGATAAAAATAAAGGTTTTTACTTGCCATTTTCCTTAAAAATATATATATATATTATTAATAGAAAAATTCAGGTTTGTCTAAATAAAATAAAAGTCATAGGTACATTAGTATAAGCTCTTAATTATTAAAATTAGAAATAGGGAAAATTGTAAAATGAAATTAAGGCATAATAAAATAATAATAATAAATTGAGATATACTTTTCTACTAATGTTTTTAAATAGTTTTTTTTTTAATGAAAATTTGTATAATAATATCGAAAAACACCTAAACCAAAAAATCAAAATTTTTGAGTTACAACTTTTTCAATTAACAAAACAGAATTGTAGATTTATATCTTTGAATATTCAGAATAATTTTTTTTTTTATTATAAAACTCATATCACCTGGTGCTTACTGTAATATTTGAAATTCGTTTAAACAATTTTCATTTGTTTTTTATTTATTTTTTTTTTATTTTACATTAAATTTACAGCGGCAGTGTTCACAAGCTTCTAAAATTAATGTAGATTTTTCTAATAATTAAATATTATATTTTATTATAAAAACCTGAAAGCAGATTTCTGATACTTCAAAAAACAAATGTTTTTTTTAAATAGAAAATTATTTATTTTTAAGTTTTTTGAATAGATTAGTATCTTATTAAACTTAGAATAGATAAAATTAAAAGGATGAGCTCATAGGACATTTTTGACAATGACAAAAGATTTTAATTAAAAGATAAAATGAAAAAAAAAATATAAATAAAATTAAATAATAATTCTAATTAACATAAATACCATATTAAGTTATTAATTAATAATTCATCTGATTTTAAGTAGCTTTGAATTTGTCGATTTTAGAATTTATTTTTATTATATATGTATGTATATACATAATATATATAATTTTTAAATTTCTTTTATTAAAAATATTACCTAATTTTATTGTATTATTTTTTTACATGCCGAAAAAAGGATGTTTCGTAATGGATTAATAGTTGTTAATGAAAGTAATTATTTATATTATTCATTGTATATCAGTCTTCGATGTCAACAAAATCGGTGTCAACAAATTTTACAAAAATAAGATTAGTATGATTTCATTTAAAAATGATGTAAAGTCTTTTTTCAATTTGAATTATAAGAAATAAATTTAATTAAAATAAGAATGATCATTTTTATATTATATTGAATACTGGTGTTAAAGTAAATTGTAAAATTTTAGCCGAATCTGTCATTATGTTAGATCTATTTTATGTATTTAATAAAATTAATTCTACACTATGACCCACTGATGGTGTTACAAGACAATGATGAATAAAATTAATATAAAACATTATGTATAGGTGAACATTATGTATTAGTGTAACTGGATACTGAAAAATTTAAAGCGTCTTCAAATATTAAATAGTAAAACAAAGAACAAAATTAAAATAATCTATCAATTTGGAGTTCTTAAAACTAAACGTGCAACATTAATTGGAATTGTAAACTGAGCTACATAATATATTTAAAAAAAAAATATTCAACATATGCTTAATGTTTTATATATATATTTTTCATACATGGGGGTCTACTCCGACCTGGAAGCTCTTTAATTTTGTAGGTGATTGAGTATTTTGTGTTAAAATACATTGAAGTATTTCAGGAAAAAAAATCGTTCTAGACAGTCTATTTTTAAATTAAACCTACTTTACAGTGAGTTAAAACAAATCGTATGATAGAAATTATGTTTAACAAATCACCAAGATCTGGTCCAATTGTGTAGAACATTTTTTTTTTCCTAAAAAAGTGTAAACAATCATCCTTTAAAGGATTTTCAAGTCGAAGTGAACCACCCTGTATATATAAATTATTTATATTTCAAGCTAAAAATTAAGCTTTGCATTTTGCTGATGTTCAATAGTGGGTATAATATTCTTGATCATAATTTTTAAAAGCTATTATAAACTAAGATAGATGTTATTGAATATCTTTATGTACACACACCGGTATTATTAAGAATGAAGTATTTGATAAATTATTACATAATATATTATGATTACATTTATGATACAAATTTTAAATTATATATAGTGTAGTAAGTAAAATACAATCTTATGTTGTATAGTAGAAATCAAATTTTTATCTATAAATGCAATCTAAATACATTGATTGTAATTAAGTATAGTGCAATAGTGCAAAACAATTCCCAGCAGAGTTAAAAAGTATGTCTAATTTTACACAAACAACTATTTTTTATTATCTTAACAAATTTAATTCAAAAACTATAGAAGTGAGTCACAATCACTGATAAAGGAAATATGTTCCGAAATATTAATATTTGCAATCTATGAATGTAAAATTATTAGTGAACCGAAATTTAACAACAATTAAATTATTTAAATTAACAAAGTAGTTCAGCAAAATTTTATTTTTCCATTTAATCCTTTATATTAACTCATTTCTGAATCTATATTGATTAATTCTGTAATTAATTGTTTTGGTGGCATTTCCGCTGAGAAAAACCTGCTACATGATATTGTTTATCTGTTCTTATTGTATAACAATAGAATATTTAATATTAAATTTTTCGTTTAAAAATGTTATCTACAGGTAGATAATTGTATATTCTGTATATATACCTGAGTTCATTATAAATATATTAATTCTAAGAAATATTTAAATTTAATTTTAATATACATTTTAAATTTGAGGTTAGAATTGAATAAAGCTTTAATATTGTAAAAGTGTAAATAAAGTAATTTATACTTATATATTTACGTAATTTCATTTAAAATATTGTGATTCATTGATGGTTATTCTTTTGAAAAAATTCTTTTGATTTAAAAGATATTTTGTAGTGGGTGACGTCACTGAGAATTTATCCTAGTTAATTATATATTATATAACTGACCTACTATTGATAAATTTTGTTGTTGTTGTTATTATTTTTTTGTTTTATATAATTCCAAGTCTAAACACCCTAAATGCCTTTATACAGAGATTTGGCATACATAGGGCGTTTCCGAACCTCTCGCACTTGCGCTTGATACTCGCACTAAACTTGCCAAGTCGCGCTAAATTTAATAAATTTAATTTTGCGATATCTAGTGTACTTGAGACTACACTAAAAGTTTGACAACAAATCAAGTGCGATTTGACAGGTTTAGTGCAAGTATCAAGCGCAAGTGCGAGAGGTTCGGAGACGCCCATAGAATAGTTTTTAATTACATACAATAGTTTTTTCTTTAGAATTTATGGTATATCTACTAATTAAAATGTGGAAAAAACTATATTTATTGTAGAGTATTACCGTAATATCATTTTATTTTAGTGAAAAACAAATTATATTCCAAATTAATTCCAAAATATCCTGAGTGGGATTGGAACTCAGGACATTCTCATTAGTAGTCAGATGACATAACCAGTACACCATATTAGTCGGCATTATTGTTGTTGTTTTGAATTTAGTTATTTAATTATTTATTGAACAGAATTGATCTGTATGTGAATACATAGGCCCAACTTAAGTAAATTTATTAAATTTTTTATTATAATTTTTTTAAAAATTATAAACAATTTTTATTGTTTAATCATGAATCATTGATAATTTTCTAATATTAACTTACGAGTATCTATATTGTCCTTTAAAATTATTCATATAGTAATCCTCTTTAGTACCACCAAAATTATCATTTTCTTTAATATACATTTCTGGATCATCATCTGCTAAGCATAATGTTGCTGTAGCATATATCTATTAAAAATTAATTATTAATTTTAATTTATTATATATTTTATTATTATTATTTAATTATTTAATTCTCTTACTAATATTATAAATTTTAACATATTTATTTTAGTTGTACAAAACTATTTAATTTATTTTTTTTTTATTAAATTTTAATTTTCCTTTTTTTTTTTTTTATATTTTTAGTGGTTCGTTCACAAGAAAATCTAATATTAAACTGATTTAACGAAATTATTAATATCTAAAGTAGCCCCTAATAATTTATTTATTTCAAATTTTTTAGTTTTATTTCTTTAGAAAAAAAAAATACGAAAAAGAAACAATAATAAAAACAAATAAAATAAACGAACTAAAATTTGCATAAAACTAATTTTAATAAATAACTACCATCATCATCATCTAAGAATAATCCTTTGTTATTGTTGTAAATTTTATATGTTTTGAGACAAACTATGTTTATATGTATTATGTATATAGATAGATTTGTTGTTATTTTTTTTATGAAGATGCGCGTTTTGTTAAAATATCTTGTGACGAAATTTAACCGGTTATTTTAGTTTGTTATTTTCTATTTTTGTTATTTTTAATCTTTAGTTTTAAACTGTAAACAGAATATTAAAAGTTAGAAAAAATAACAATAATAATAACAATAACAATTTAGAATACAGTTCTGTTAATTAATTGATATTAGTATCAAGTTGGATGGTTAGAAAGAATTTTTTTGAGAAGAGTTATTCATTATTTGAATCAATCTCTTTATAAAATGAATACGTTTTTTTAATAACATAAAGAAATTTCAAATAATCAGCTGTTTAAATATAAGAAAAACAAAAATAAAATATAAAATTGTCCCACTTTGATCATTTTTTGGTGATATTCAGAAACAAAAAAAAATTTAATTTAAATTCTAAAAAAGAATCACTTTCGCTTTCTTAATATATTCAAAGAGCAAGTTTTTGTTGCTGCATGATAGAAGATTCATTTTTCAGATAGATGATAATGCTTTTTTTTTTTTAAATATCTGTCATTTCACAGTATGTATCAACACGCTTATTTGCATAATTTTAAATTAATATAATTGCTACTTTTATAAATGTTTTAGAGTAAATAAAAAAAATTAGAGAAAGCATTAATAGCATTTGTTTGGGGAAAATTCCGAAAGCTCTCAAAAATTTGTAATACTATGTGACGTAATATGATATTCAATTTATTTACTTATGCTTAATTCAAACATATTAGGTGGTGTCGCGACATTCAATTTTGATTTGATTTTCAACTAAAATCGAAATATTTCAATTGTCGCTGTCGCGTATATCTTTGTGAATTTTTTCAATTTTTTTTTATTTTGAAATTCAACTAAATTTTTTCAGTTGAAATTTGAATTTTTTTTGATTTGTTGTGATAAATTTATTGTAAGAATGGATAATTTATAAATGAGGAGTTGAATTTCAAAAGACGTTATTTCCACTTTCGACCGAAATAGATTTTTTGATGCAATTTGATGTAAAATCCTGAATTACATTAAATTTTCACTTTATTTCTTGTCTAAATAGCTACATTAGCTACATTATTTAAAAAAAAAAAAAAATTGAAAAATAGAAAATAACAAAATATTTGATTGCTTTTCTCTGAGTCCAAAAATAAATTCTACGAATAGAACTAAATATTTTTTTTTTCTTTTTTTTCCAGATAGTAGTAAATCATCGAAAGAGGCTTCAGGGATTGATTACCTATTATCGGGGGGACTTTAACCCACTAAAAACTCCTATCATTATTGCAACATTAAAGCTAAACTTATAGACTAGCCATTAGTTTACATTTAGCTCAAAGAAACTAAGATACCTTTGATCTACCAAAATCCAATAAGGTTTTAATAGATAAAAGGTTTTAACCTAACTCAAGTGGTCTTGTTCGTTTTAGTCGCTTCACAAAGTTTTGGTTGTCAATTAAGCTAGAAGCTTCGGTATTAACATGTTGGATCAGACGAGTTTTATGCCGTGCAGCACATTTCATTATTTCGTGTTTTATAGATGAGATCTTCAGATCTCGATAAATATCGGCATTGCGAACATACCATGGAGCATTGACTATGTTGCGCAGTACCTTATTTTGGAACGTTTGGATAGTTTGAGTATGGATTTGTTTAGCACATCTCCATATTTGAATACTGTATGCCCAGACTGGCTTCAATATTTGATTATATATCAAAACTTTGTTATAGGTCGAGACCGTAGAATTCCGCCCAATCAGCCAGTATATTTCTCTATATTTGAACTGCAGTTTTTGTTTTTTGATTTTCACATGCTCTTTCCATTTCAGTTTTGCATCCAATGTCATGCCAAAATATTTAGCTTTATTGTCGTATGGAATCACGACATCATTAATTTTATCTGTGAGAGTAGTTACTATGTTTTTATAGGTGAAGTTTACATGACTAGATTTGGCTTCATTTAGTTTAATTTTCCATTTTTTGTACCAGTTGAAAATTTTGTCATTAGCTTTTTGCAGTTTATTTGTTTTGAGAACGAAATATGAGTAGCTATATTTATTTATTTTACATAATATATATAGCTATAGCGCCTATTATTACTTAACGAAACAGTAGAAAATATAGAATATAATATTAAATTTTAAAAGACACAAAATACATAATGGACTTGCATATGGCAAGTTAATATAATTAAAAAAAACATTTGGCCAGACAAATACAAACTAGAACGAGCTAACAAGTAAATATTATATTGATATAACCATGATTTCAATAATAAAAATAGCCCACAAATTGAAAAATATAACAAAAAATTAAATATATAAAAAAAACCTAAAATTTATTGAACACTTACTTATAAACTTATAACTTTTTTAAATATAAATAACTAATAAACCAAAAGTGGAAACTTCCAACATATTTTAGGTATCTTAAGATTTTTGATTTGAAATGTCAACAAATTGAATCAACTAGTTGAACTTAATTGAAATAGTTGAAAATGGATTCTCCCGACACCGTTAATTTTTTTAGTTGATTTCAAAAATATCAAATCAAATAAATTGAATTGATTTGCGCGACACCACCTATTTTTAGTTTGTATGTTCATTTATTTCCAAAAATTTGTTTATATAGAATAATTAATTAATGTATAATGACAGAATTTTCTTGTACTTAAGTACATTATCAGCTACGATTTTTATTTTTTCTATTTTTTTTTTGCATTACATTTGTTGTTTTATTCACAATTTATTTTAACTGATACAAGGAAAAATGTGGAAGATTATAACAAAATTGTAACTAGTTGTATTTTCATATTTTACTTAAAACTATAATTTGAGAAAAAAACAAAAATAGCAAAAAAAAAAAATGATCTAAAAGCAAACTATTACAATTTATTTATATTTAGTAATTATCGACCAACTGCCTAATTAAAATGTTTTCCGAACTTTAGCAGTTGGCAATAAATTTTTTTATCCTAATAGTAATTTCGTCTCCTATCGTAGTATTTTTTGATTTTATATGTATATAAAGGAGGTTTATTGCAGTCTTACAGTATGACAGTATGGGCAGTTTATCAAACTTTAGCACCATGCAAATATGTACTTTGGAAGATGGATTTGATTTTGTATTTGGATATATTAAATAAAATTTTTTAATGAAATTTGATCATAAAAATAAGAAAATAAAATTGTTGGTAGATTTTCAACTTTTAAAACACTATTATGGGAATATAAATTAAACTAACTGAAATATTCACCCATATTCTCTTAGTCGCATCGTGTGTGATCGTTTTGAAAATATCACTGAACCGATAATTGTCTATTCTGTTAGACTTTTCATACGACATGTCAGTCTATTTTCATACACCCTATTCTCTTAGACGCATCAAAATATCACTGATGCAGCGAGGTTTTTGTATCCTGTTAGGTACTTATTCTCACCAATTTTATTGTCCATATATTGACAATATAAATTGATGAGTTATTACACATCAATGTTGAACTTATAATTTTTTGTATCCATATTTTGATATTTTGCAATGATATAATTGTGGAAGTGTTCTGAATATATTGATCGAAACATTATGTGTATGAATATTGAAAATATAATTTCTGGAATTTTTAAAGTTAATGTTGTGTATAAAAAACTACAAATTATTTTTTTGGATATTTTAATAATATATCAATTAATGTTTTATTACAATAATTTCTATAATTGTTAAAATTAATATGAAAACTGTTCTTTTTATAATTAGATCATATAAATTAACATATTATAACTATAACATTGTCTGAATAATTCTTAAAAAAAGTAATTTTTTTACCTCAGCTGATTTTTACACTATAATATTGATGAAAATATTGATGAGAATAGAACTACCATGAATATATTGAAAATATATTGTCAATATACTGACAAGTATTGATGTCAACATTGATAGGTCAAAGTTTTAATTGACATAATAAGAAATGTCAAAATCGCCATGTGTGTGATTTTTATTAGACCTTTTCATACCACGTAATAGCCGTATCTCTTCAAAAACTGTAATCGACAGAGCATCGTATAAAGCTATTTTTGGTTGTTTGTGTAATAAATAAAAAATATAAAGGGATAAAATAGTTAAGTAAGAATTAATAAACAATTTTTCATTAATTTTTTAACATTTTTATTAAAAATCGTGTTTTTGTTTTGAAAAAAACAGAATAAAACTCCATCTTTATAATTACAACATTTATGTATTATAATTTTTATACTATTATGTACTACCATACTATTTAATAATTTTATTTATAATTTTTATATGAAAAATATTTTAAAACTTTGACTTAATTCCACACTAATAAATTATCCAAAGGTATTATAAGACTAGTATAATGCCATTTCTCTTCTAGTAAAACCAAAACTTGGGTACAAAAGTATGCACATTACAACTCAAAACACCAACTACAATGTAAAGTAAATATATTTCATCTGTCATCATATTATTATTATTATTTTCTCACAACATTTCATTCCACCTACACGTACTTCCATAATTATTTATATAAAAAAAAAAATTGATTTCTCTCAATTCTCAATTTTTCATTCATAATGAACTATTTTTACATTATTATTGTTGTTGCTATAAAAAGCTTCAGACAAAAACAAAATTCTATATCTACTTTTTGTTTATATAGCAAAAATTTTTTTTAAAGTAAAAAATTGGTCAGTACTATAACAACATAATAAAATTTGCTATCATCTGGCTTTCATCGTCTAACATAAATATTCAGCTAGATGTAACGTCATCAATTTTTCCATCGCGTCAGTGATGTGTTTAAGAGAACATTTGTGATTGCTGTAGTGGAAATCTAAAATAATTGAAGTTTCAAAAAAAATTTATTAAATAATCAGCAATCACCTACACCATGTAGGTCGGTCAATAGATAACGAAATAAAATAATAAATTGAAATTGTTAAAGAATCATCTACGGTTTATTGAAAATTATGATAAGTGTTTCGGAACTTTCAACCAATTATTTAAATGAAGTGTCAATGAGATATTTGTTAAATTTGAATTAACTGTAAATTAATTGTATAATAACATTATTATTGATGGATTGATTGTTCAGCTTAGAATATTTTCATTAAGTATAGATAGTTTTTTTTTTATAGTTTTTTGTAATTAATAAAATTCAGGTTCAATTTGAATAATTTAAAATTATGCTTTTCGTGTTTGATGATGCAGTGAGCAAATTTACATATATTTATATTTATTATTTTAAATATATTAATTGTTGTGGTGCAATCTTTTAGAAAAGTATAGATCAAAAATTCTTTTTACGAAAATTTCAAAATTGATGCAAGTCCTCCTGATATTCTGTTTATTGTATATCAGACATATGAAGATCCTCCTCTTAAAATATTATCATTGATTCATCATGTCTATGAGATTAAAATTTGGGTCCGAATTAGTTTCACATTTACATACATTTTATCAATTCAATCCTCTCATTTTATATATTAATATGATGTTCTAATCCTTCTATATATTGCAAATCACATTTGTTGTACTAGTGGTGTATTATTGTCATTTGAATTCATATAGTTTGATTTTGAATTCATTAGTCAAACGAATTTATATTATTATTTAATGTCTATCAATGTATATTATTTTGTAACCTAAGTCTGGAGATGTGTAAATTACATAGATCTAAGTAATTTACTACATAATTCTTTCAGAAATATCACTTAATGCCTTGCAAAGTTCGTTAATTGTATAAAATTTATGTATGTATGTGTAAACTTTTCCACATTTATAAAATGTTTATAAATTTTATGTATGAAATGTTATTTACAAAAAATACGCCACAAATTTGTTGTGTTTTGATATATGCACAAATTTTGTAAATAATTTTATACATATTTTGTTATTGTTTTTATTGAAAATCTTTAGGTTATTATATAGTACAATTATTTATTTGAATAAATCATCAAGAAATTGAGCTTTTAAATATATAAGATTTATTTCTTTAAAACCGATTTTTAAACAAGACTTGCGTGAGTTTACATGAATCAATATTGTGGTTTTTTCAACTTTCTTGCTTCATCTGATCTGTTTAAGAGCTCAATCGTTTTTAAATTGCTGGGTTAAATCAATTTCTTTTCAATTTTAATATCATACTTTTTAATGAAATCAATAATGTGTTTTCGTTTCAGGTATGTGTGGATATTTTCATTTGAATCATAACGGTATGTTATACAATTATTTTTGGATTTATTTTTGTATTACATTTAAATTAAATTAAATTTTAAATTTTTTTATTTCAAATTTTACTTAATTCTGTAATAACTTATACATTCATAATTTAATAAAGTCAATATTGTGAATTATATAACAAAATGCAAACATAACAAAAATTTATTTAAGATAATAATATATATAAGATATAAGATAAAATATATTTCAGGTCTTGTAAACATTTACAAAAATATTCATGTACCATTTTATTTTTTTGAGTGAATACCTGTAACTATAAATTGAATAAAAATATAGTTTTTGTTTTTTAGTGCGAATTTTTTTCTTTCATACGCAATATTGTTTTTTTTTTACTTGAATGTTCTTAAAATAATCCTTTAGTAATCTTATTTAAATTAGTTTTGAGTCATGTATTTTTCTTTCACAATAATTATTAGTCAATATAAATACTAGATATGTATTTAAATATTTTTAAAATAGTATATTTATTTGTTATGATATGATTTATATTACTAGTTTTTTTTTGGGTTTAACAAAAGAAATCTATGAAAAGTTTATATTTTTTCAATATTAAAATGATTTGACAGATTATAATAATTGGTGATACAATAGGTTTTCTAAATTGAATTAAAAATAAAAATTTGAATAAAAATAATTATTCGCATTCATTTTGAATAAAAATATGGTGATTTGAAATCTGTTTTTCCAAATGAAAAATTATTTTTGATGAAAGAATGGACATACTAATATTATTTATTCATTATAGAGGATGCTTACTTCGATGTTAAATATATCTTTGATAGTGAATAGCATAAGATATTAAATAGCATAGAATAATCTTTAATATTATACATTTTTTTTTTATAAAAATAATAAACTTTTTAATATTAAATAACTTTAAAGAACTCGTGAATACTACTACCCTTGGAACAGACGAATTAATCACATCTCGGTTATAATAACCTAGTACTACAGTTCATAAATATTCTTTTTGTTGTATTATGCTTAATTATATTTGCTTAAGAGAATAAAATATAACTCATTATCCTTTCTTGTAAGTTATATGATAATTTGTTAGTTATTAATGGGGTCATAATTGTTAAAGCATTATCTTTTCGTACGTTGAATATGAGGAATATGGAAATTGTTTTTTGTATAATTTTGAAGTATCTACAGAGAAAGTTAATAATATTTATTTCTCTACTAAAAGAGCTTGTAAAGCTCGTACGTAGTTTAGTAATTCATTATTTAGTAGGTAATTCAATAACATGTGCAAGAAAACAATTAATCTTAATAACTAAATATTATAAAAATCGGGTAACTTTTAAAGTTAAATCTATCAGCCTAATTACATTATTACAAAATACAGCAAATTCATACACCCAAAATTGTCTATCAATAAATAAATTTTTACATTATCATTTACACTTTAATTAACTGCTAGTTCAGTGGATAAAATTATCATTCAAAAAATTCTTCTTCATCTTGCTTAAGCCTTAAGCTAGTTTATTTCCACATAAAATTTTAAAAATTAGTCAGAAGCACTGCTGAATCTACGTATGTTGTTTTCGAACTTTTATCATTAATTTTGCGTTTTTAATAAATTTTTTCAGTATCATATTATTTTTAAAAATCAGTAAATAAATAAATGCCTCACATTAATATTAACAGGAACTTAGTCTATATTCAATGATAATTTTTGTGATGATAAGCAGTTGATCTGACTGATCTTAGTTCATAAACGTATAACTATTTTTTGTTCTATATGAATTGATTAATAATAAAAAAAAAATATTCTTAATCGAATTAATATATTGGTTTTTTTCAATCTGAATTGTTCTGAAAAACTTGTTAAGAATAAAAATAAAAATTATATCATTTTAAAGTTTTTAAGTTTCTCTCTTAAGTCTTTCGATATAAATAAATTTTTTTAAAGATATGAATTGCATATGTTTTGGAGAATAGCAATTATTTTTGTTTTTATATACAGTCATTTTCAAATATTTAAGTTTGATTGCGTTTTCGGAGAAGTTCTATTGTATTTAAACGTTTTCTGTGTATCAAATAAATTCAAAACTTTAACTTCAAAACGGTTTTTGTTTTTAAATATTTTTGAATTAGTAATTAAATTCTGACGTAGGATACATGCGTATGGATAATAGTTAACTGCTTAATTTATATTATTTTTAATTACTAGAAATGCATCACATTAAAATATATCAGAAAATTTGCAGTGAAAACGATTAAAAAATTGTTTTTGACGCAGTTATCATATTCTTTTTGTTTTATTCATTCAAATTGAATTGAATTAAATTATATTAAATCAAATAATGAAATTCTGTTCAAGTTATTTTGCGTATTTGATAGTTATAATTGTCCAATACTTCGTTTTTTCTAATTCACCTTACCGAAATGGACTCTCACTTAAATTTTTGTGTTTTTTTAGTTTTTAGATACCAATTTGTATAGATACTATTTACATAGATACTATTTGTATATTTGATAAATATGGAATTATAGCATAGAGAAAAACTTAGCTAGAATTTCTTATTAATGAATCTTAATTCGCCTAAAATTATGTGGGCTTAGTTTTGAACAACAATTTTAAATGTATTAAATTTTAAAATTCAAGACTGAATATATTATTTAATATCAATTTATTATAAGAAATAAAGGAGTTTAATACAATTTCATTATCTGGTTGGTTAATGACAATAAATTGTTAGCTTGTGGCTGCAGTGATATTGGGTAGTTTACCGCTATATAAAAATTTGAATACCAAATTAAAAGTAATAAGTGCAAAAATATATATATATATATATATATATATATATATATATATATATATTTAAAACTGAAAAGATTAAAGCGAATCTTTAATAATTAAAGAAAAAAAATAATTAAATAATTTTCAATTAAAATAGATGTCACTATAATTCATTATTATTATTATTTGTATAAATTTTTATAAATTGCATAAGTCAACAACAAATCATTTCAATCTAATATGATTTTATGTAAATTATTTATTTTATTTAATTTGAATTTTTATCTAATATAAGTATCTTACTTTTATTTAAAAAAAAAAAAAAAAAAAAATTAATTCAAAAATAGCTTGTTGTCATTTTCTAAACGTGTTAATTTAAATTTAATGAATTATGAACTTTTTGATTTCTAAAGTCATTTTTCAAATAAATATGAATTTTGTTTTTTGAAATTAATAATTTATGTATCCTATTTTTGGATAAAGAATGTTTTTGTTAGTTAATCACTCCTTTCTCTTTATTTATGACTGACCACTGCAGTGATAGTGTTGTGATATCATTTGTAATTATTATATTTAACCAATGCAGTTATGTCTGGATGCAGATGCTTCAGCCAAGAGAATCTTCGAATCTAGATGCGAAAATACAAGACGTCGGGTAGACCAAACCCTTGTTGGAGAGTTGAGATATTGGCAGACATGAAATAATTTTGTATCTTCAATTAGAGAGAAACCGCTTTTGACTGACAATATTGGAAAGCGTGGAGTAGCCAGTGCCAGAACCTACATGACATGTGGCTATCTAGTAAGTAAGTAATGCAGTTGTGTCATCTGACCACAAATCAGAAAAAGCCAAATTCGAATCCTTCTTAGGTCATGGATGTCAAATTAAGGTTTTTCATCTTTCTTTATTCTTAAATTAATAATTTTTCTTTCAAATTTGGGAAAAATATAACTTTTATAATAATAGAGTTGAGTCCTATTTCCTATTTAATAAGAAGATATAGTACCTAATAATCATAGAAATTTTAAACATTTGATTTGTTGATGTACCATTTTTTTGATAAATAAATATGTGCTACTTTATTTAATACTTTGTAGTACCGTAGTTGTAAATTATTGACAATACTGACAGATTAAAAACAAACAAATAAAAAATAGTAGACATATTGAAAATAAAACAATAACTGTAGTTACACTTCAACTTTGCTTATTAATTTTTTATTTTAAATTGTGCTTAACTACAATAATAATTTATAATATTTGAAAATCGTAGATATTTATGCGTAATATAATATAAAATTATTATATCCCATATCATATTCATTGTTCTGAGTTCAGAGCCACAAAGAGAACTATTTTTAAATAGTTCGAAAATGTTGATTTTTTTTAAATCTAGAAACTGGTCTCGAAAATATTGATTATTACACAAATTTGGTATACCCACGTTAACATATTGATGGATCCTGTGTATCAGAACAATTCCTTATTTCATCGGATTCAACTAAACAACCAAAAAATCTATATTAATAAAATCGACAAAGTTTACGTTTAAATCTATTTGTCTGTATATTGCCTTTATATTATAATTATTGTCTGAATATCGATCGTTATTACTTGTATATAGCAGTTCATAGTACTTTTTCTATAATATTTTGTTTTTTCAAGCTCAACAATACTATCCTATTATACCACAAATTGGAAACAAAAACAATTTTTAAATCAAT
Organism: Argyra leucocephala; assembly: GCA_963942445.1. Classification (NCBI taxonomy): domain Eukaryota; kingdom Metazoa; phylum Arthropoda; class Insecta; order Diptera; family Dolichopodidae; genus Argyra; species Argyra leucocephala. The sequence goes on from OZ012681.1 coordinate 107,816,332, forward strand.
ATTTTAGATTTTTGTTTTAATATTTAATTGCTTGGCATAATTACCCACCTCCGATCAATTGAATCTAATCCAGGAAACTGTATCAGTTAAAATTAAAATTAAATTAGCAATAAGAAATTAATCTGGAAATAGTCTGGAAAATAAGAAGTATTAAGTAGTAAAAATATGAAAATAAAGCTAGTAAACGCGAATTAGAAAGTAAACAGATACAGAAAGGCAGAAAATTTCGAGCCATGCGTTCATATAAGAATGATGAAAATTTTGTTGAGTATTTTAAAGGGTCTTATAATGTGGACTTCTATGAAATGAATATAAAGATCTTGAGCTACGGATTTACTGTAAAGTGATAAAAATTTCATGGACAATTTAACATGATTGCTTAATAAGTATTTTTATGAAATGAATATAAAGTTTTAAGTTATGGGCTTGTAATCGTATTTATTACTAGTCATGAGCAATTTTATAGAAGTTGAGATATGTTTAGACAATCATAGAATCTAAAATTAAAAAAAAAAATAAGCTTATTATGTTTCTATAGGGTATTATAAGCTTATTATGTTTCTATCTGGGTACGTTACCAGATATTCAGTTAAAATGATCAGTAATATTATTTCCCTTGTAAACTGTACAATCTGTCTATAATGGAGACATTCAGTACTTTGCATGATATTTGCATATGTAAGCAACATATTATAATGAATTGCCGATTAAAAACTCAATCGTAAGTTATCCATGACAATCTAGTTTCGGTATTCTTTATTATTTCGGTAAATGATGTAGCCTCTATGATTAAGAACAGTGAATTACAAATATACGCAGACGATATGAAAATTTAAAAAAAAAATAAAGTCTGTTGGTGACTCTGCCCTACTTCAAAAAGACCTAGACAACTTCTTCCATTGGACCATTAACAACAATTTATTGTTAAATATTAATAAATGCGCTTTAATGTGCTTTACACATCGCTCTCAACCAATTTCTTATAGTTATTCTTTTAATGAACAATTTCTATCAAAAGTTAACTTTTTTAAAGATCTCGGAGTGTATTTTGATGATAAGTTAACATTTAAATTACATTTTAATCATATAATAAATAAATCCAATTCCTTACTTGGCTTTATTAAACGTTGGTCTAAAGAATTTCGCGATCCGTACATTATTAAAGCCCTTTATATTACATTGCTTCGGCCTAACTTGGAATATGCTAGCCAGGTATGGTCCCCATACTATGATGTTCATATTCAGAGAATCGAAGCAATTCAAAGAAGATTCTTGAGTTTGCCTTGCGTAATCTTCCTTGGGAAAAGCCAATTCGTTTACCACCTTATGAACATCGACTCAATTTAATTCATCTTGATACCTTGTAAAAAAAGAGAGACATTGCTGATATAACCTTCATTGTTCAAAATGTCAAAGGTAATATATTATCTCCTTATATTTCTAATAAAATCAATATTAACACAAGTTCTCGACTTCGATCCGTAAACCTTTTCACTGTGTTTCATCATAGGACAAACTATGGAAGATATGAACCAATTAACAGAATGTTAATATTGGGAAATAAATATATGACATTAATTGATCTCTCTCTTTCAAAGACCGATTTAAAAAAGCAACTAGATCAACGATTGAAATAACTTACATTCCCTCTCACACCATCTGAACACCTATACACATCTTTCAGTTCTTAAGATTTTATGTTAATGAATTTAATTGTATTTATTTTTAAATTTTGAAATGAATTATAATATTTTGTTTAACTTTATATTTAAGTAAATATTTTTGTAAATGCTTGATTTAAGCTTGAAATAAATATGAAATATCAACTAATCTAGCACCATTTGAGACCAATAAGTTGTTGCCTAAGATATTTGGATGATAATCTAATCTTGTTTGGCATTTGCAGCTGATCATAGTAATAGAGAAGAAAAATAATATAAATAAAATCAATGAAAAGAAAACATTTGCTGATTAGAAAATTAAATTTTCAATAATATTGTTATCTTTTTAAAAAAAAATAACGTTCTCTAAGATTCTAGTGTTGCCTTTCTCAGTTGGTATATCACTGTTGGTATAAATTTGTTTATTTACAAAAATCATATTAGATTTTTACAACTGAAATTCTTGTTCCATTTTATTATAATAATATCGTAAAATTTTAATAATACCATTTTTGGCCCATCAATATATACTTTTCGAACCTGTAAACATTATTTACTCTAGTTCGATAAAATTCCATTATAGCTATTCACTATTTCAACTTACTATTTAGACTATATTTAGGTCAATTTAAGCATCCTCATTTAAATTGTATTGGAAAAACTTGTTTACAAAACCACTTTACAAAATATATGTATGTATGTATGTGCGTACCCTAATCAGCATTATAAAAGCCAACAAAATAGGTTAATTTCTTTAATAAATTTTATATTTACCGTTATTCTATTTATTTATTTTGAATATTAATTTAGGAGAATCGCTTTTGTCTATTTTGTAATTTACCGGCATATTATGACTAATAAATTTCAAAATTTTTAACCATCTTTTATAATATTAGATTGTGTCTATGAAGGGGGTGATTATTTTTTTTATATAAATATAAAAATAAATTGTTTTAATAAATAAATTTATTTCTAAAAAAAAAAACTTGTTTCTTTAAAACAATAACAATTGAAAATTCAATATCCTGTTCGTTTATAACAAGTTTAATATAATTTAAATTTTTCTATATAAAGAATTTAATAAATTTTAATTTTAATAATTTTTTAATTTAGAAATAGAAATTCCTGCCTTTATTTTTCCTGCAATTTTTTTAAATAAGAAGAAAAACTTGTTTTTATTTGTATTGTTTTTTTTTTTTATTTTTTATTTATTATTTTTAATTTTTTTTTTTATATATATGTATATAAATATATATATATATATATATCTTAATTTATTTATTTATTAATTTAATATATTTTAGTTAATTAATTAGAAAAAAAAATATTTTTTTTTTTATATTTAATTTTTAAATACATAATATTTAAATTAAATATTTTAATTAAAAAAAAAAAAATATGATTTATCTAAAAAATTTTAAATTAAAAAAAAAATATATAAGTATATAATATAATAAAAAAAGATATGATCACAATTCACAGCGATATTCTATTACAAATATAAGTAAAACAAAAAAAAAAATATGAAAAAGGAACTCTATTTTGACAAATTTTTTTTACACTTATTATAATTTTATAAATTTCCACCCACAATTACATTTAATATCGCTTTAATTTAAACAAACATACAAAATGAAAACAAAAAAAAAAGAAACATACATTCGCTTATTTAAAAAAATAATAATATAAAAAAAAAAAATAAAGAAATTTTAATAATATATTAAAAAAAAAAAAAAAAATTGTTTTAATGAGTTTTAAAATTAATATGCGTATTCCTTTGAGATTAAAATATTTTGATAATAATTTAATTATTATCCTGAATATCCTTGATATCTACCAGTTTGTTGATATTTTGGATAATATTGTCCACTTTGATAGTTACCACTACCAATACTATTAGAAATTCTACCTTGTTGTTGTTGTGGATAAACTTGTCTTGGTTGATTTTGTGGTAAATCACCAGGTAATGGTCCTTTATATGGTGTTACATTACCTCTATTAAATAAATGTGATACATCAGCAATAACATATGCTAATAATGTAACAAATACAATTCCAAATGTAAACTGTTTTAAATTAAACAAAAAAAAAAAAAAAAAAATTATAAAATAATTTAAACAAAATAAAAAAAAAATTATATTAATTTTAATCTATAAGATATCATTCTAGATATTATTAAGATATATCTATAAGATATTATATTCTTTAAGATAAATCTTATAAATATTCTTACCAATTTCATTTTGTTATTATTATTATTAAATATTAAAAAGAAAATTCCGGTTAGATTGAATCTTGTAGATTTCTCTAATTTAACTGACTTATTTTCATACAGCTGTTTTAGCTTTTATAGTCAGTTTCAATTTATAAATGGATGTTTAGATTTTATACGCGTATTCTTATTTTTTTTTTTTATTTTTGTTTTTATTATTCTTTTTTTCTGTTATTATTTTTTTTTTTTTTTAATTATTCTTTTTCTTAATTGAATCTTGTTTGATTTGAACTTTGTATAAATAAATTGTAGTAATATAAATAGTTCTATGTGTATGAATGTGTGTTTGTATGGAGATTTGGCAAAAAGAATAGGTCATTCTGATTTAAAAAAAAAAAAAAATCAAAATAATAAAAAAAAAAACAAATAAAAAGAAAAAAAATATTATTTATATTTTGATTCTATAATGATGTAAATATAGAGTGAAAGAGAAATATGTATATATATTTTGTTTCATACTTACATTAAACTTTTTTAAAACTGAAGTTCTAATTCTGGGTTGATATCTTTAAGATTTATCGCTAATATATCAGATAAGATTCTTTTTTGATTGTTTATTTTTTTTTTTGTTTTTTTTTTCTGAATATTTTGTCACATTTTACAATGCCAAGTGAAAGGTGTTCAAGAGGTAAAGAAGAAAAAAATTATATTATGTTTTTCTTTTTGTACCGATGCTGGTTGGAATTTACCTTGTTAGGTTTTGACTTTTACCTTGTTATTAGAAATTCTTGAAGTTGTAAAAATTTTGTTTGTTTTTGTTTTGTTCTTTTTTGGTTATGTGAAATAATTAGTCTGGGTGTATTATAGTGTAGACGTTTAGATTTGAATACATTTAGTAAGTATAGCAATAGTTAAGTAGAAATTTGGTAATTTGTATAACGGTAACTGTGGAGCAGAGGATGGGAATGTGATTAAATAAAAATGTTTTAATAAGTATAGCTTGTCTTTAATATATCTTATCAACATCTATTGAGTATCAGTCCTATATTTGATTTGATTTCAAAAATTTATTACCATTACTATATTTTCCTTAGCTTGTTGTGATGCATAGAGCCTCTGTGAATATCCTTCATTCATAATAGTTTTATTCATGACGCACTTTTAGTTTCACTCTATGCATTTCTTACTCCTATTACATCCTTGCATTTTTTGCTCTTTAACATTAATTTGTCAAATGACTGCATACTATTTGTAATCAGGCGACTTTGCTGTAGTTAACGGATACTTCACTTGTTGTGCTTGTCATGTTTTAGGAAATGGGTGGTCTAGAAATAATCGCTTTAGATCCAATTAATAGTTTACAATGAGTTTCGTAAATGTGCGTACTACTTCCTCGTGATGATCACTGAAAATTTAGAATTCTTTAGGTTGCCCTAAACCGCATACCCCGCATAAACAGCGGTATTAAACGGTTGCCCTAACGCGTTTAATACCGCGTTAAAGAGTTAAACTTGAAAAAAAAATCTCTAAATAACATGGTGGAACAATATGCGCCAAAGAATGAATGCTTAATGGGTTAAATAGACTTTAGTATGCGAAATTTGGATATCTTGTGGTACTTTTTTTTTTTACTTTATTTTAAATTTATATCAGGTTAGCTTTAAATTTATTTTTATGTATTATATACATGTATTATATACATTTGTAAATCAATCAATACGGTTGAAGATAAGTAGTAGACAGCCCACAATTCACACAATTTTAAGCTTCCCGTGGTATAGCAGATCTCTGTCATAGATGACTTTTTTATCTTCAGACCTTGTGGAATTCAAAAATCGATTTTTAAAAATTTAATTTTGGCTTGCGGATTCGATTTCGACAAGTTTGTATATATTTTTCAGTTGTGTTTTGTTTCAATGTAAATTTTTTTCTACAGAAGAAGAATTTTGTTTAAAGCAGGTGGGTGGGGCTTTATTCAATTCAATTACATAAAAAAATTTTGTTCATAAATTTGATCCTCTGCGGCCTAAAACCACAAAATTGGTTGGAAAAGGCTATACACAAGTTTTTTTTTTCAATTTTACAATTTTAATACTCTGTTAAATTTTTCTAAAAGTTAAGAAATAATTAATTTTTGTTTTGCTATCCGACGAATGTTCTGGAGGTTGAAATATATCATAAAATTTGCAGCTTTCATTTTAGATTTATATTTTGTTTTGTAGGGTTTTACCATTTTCAGATTGATTGATTTTAAATGATTATAGACTTCTGTTTGATTTAATTTAATTGCTTGTTATATACCTTATATTGGATGTAAATTAATCTTAAGATTTATTGGAATTCATTTTGCTGGTTTATATTTTTGTATTTAGCAATTTCTTGATGGACATTATAAATATACGGATCTGTTTAATTAGATCCGTATTTATGTAGGTTAGATGTTAAGTAGATTTTTGCAAGATAATTTTTATTTTTTTTTATTATTTATTTTTGTTTTTTGCTATTACTACACATTTTATATTGTTTAGAAGTTTATTAAATTTTGGAGTTAATCAAATGGGTTTGATTGTTTATGTGATGGTTTTCTATATGAAGGTATATGAACTTAAAAGATCGTTAACCTAAGTGAATTGAATGTTTTTTTTTTTTGTTTTTGTGAAATTTGTTTTTGGTGTAGGAAATTATAGGAATATAATTTTTTTTTTGTAATTTTAATTTTATTTTGTTGTTGTTGTTGTTGTTATTTATAGAAGAGGAATTGATGTGGAAGAAATTGAAGTTTTCTGGATTATATTTTATTTTAATTAGAATTTATAGGAGAGTTAAATATTGAACTTAAATATTAATTAAATGACTAAATTCACATCGTAAAATGTAATATTTTAACATGATGAATTTTTTAAAGCTTAATTGAATAAAAAATATATTGAGACTTATGAAATGTATCCTAAATGTTATTCGAAATTTGTTGAATGAAGACATTCAAATTTAAATAAAGTATAGTTCTGTTGCGAATAAACATAATAATTTGAAAAAAATATGTATATCAAATTTTAGAATGAATGTGTCTACAATACAGTATGGCATTAAAAAACAATAGAAATTATTTATTTATTTATTTCAAGTTCGGAAGAGCAGTGAACCCATATTTGTTTTTACCAAGTTGTCATATTAATTAAAAATTATAATCTTAATTGTTAATTAAAAGTAGAGTAGTAGAGTTTTGGTGTAGTTCTCTACTAGTTTTTAATATATTAGGTATTCATGATATTTGTAAGATTTTCTATTGTAGTATTCGAAATTTTGTTGGAATTCGGTGATGACAAATTCTATTTAATAATTTAATATCCAAAATATCAACGTTTTTCCTGATCTGAACAAAATATTGAATTATTCATAATGTGATTTACATAAATTAAGTCTAATTCACTGATTTTCAAGCGTTACATTATTTATAATGTGTTTATTAAGTTAATTAGATTTAAATTGATTATTAGCAATGCCTATTTTGAAAGTTGTTTAAATTTGATATCTAAGAGATATTTACATTTTAGTAGATTCATTTTTCTCTGGTCGAGCAGTTGAACATTGCAAGCGTTTTTATTTTTTTAAGTTTTTAGTTAAGTTTAATATAAATTTTTAAAATTATATTTACACTTTATATATTTTTAATATAATGGTCAATGACGCATCTAGTGTTCAAATTCAAAACACAAATGGATAATAATTAAACGAAAACAACACACCACATTCGATACGACACATCGATTTTTTTATTATAGTATTTATTTATTACTAAATGTATTATATCGGGATTTTCAAATTTGTCGGCGAGATATTGGTTTAAAATCGGGAAAATCCCGTCGAAATCGGAATACCTGGCAACCTTAGATGGAATAATGTGGTTAATATCCTCCTTTTGAACAGTCTGAGCTTCATTTATGTTTCAAGATTAATATTCTTTACTTTTTATTGGTACATGAAAATGTGTAATATACAAGACAATTAAAATTGAGCCAAAACTTCCAATATAGGAAATGTGTTATATTTGAAAATTACACATTAGCATTGTTAGAGGTGTATTTGTTCAGTATAATAAAATCACGATTTGGTTTTAATACATAGAAGCTGAGTTATAATTTGTTATGACTATTGACTACAGCGTGTTATGACCACGTTGCTATTACCATCCATTTTTTGTTCAAAACCTATAAAATTGTATTACTATCTCTTGCAATGGTCCTATGAACTTTATCGTTATTTATTTGACTATTTGATAAATACAAAAAAAAAAAAACAAAAAATAAATAAAAAAAATAAAGGAAGTTATAAAAAAGTAAACAAAATAAAAAATATAAGTGTTAATTCATATTAACATTAATTTTTTTTTTTACTAAAAATAAGTGTAGGAGAACGTTTCAAAATTTTATTAAAATTTCAGTTCTAGTATTTCGTGTTTCCCTCTTACTTTAAATCGATTAAGTTAATTATTTTCAATATCAAATATTATATTAATGAATTTATATGAAAAACAATAATCTAGAAATCTAGATTATTATTGCTTAATAAATTTAATAAAAAAAATTGTTTTTTTTTTTTTTATTTTTTTTTTTAATTAATTTATATATATAATATATAATAATATAAATAATATACAGGCAGACAAAAATATTAGTCATTTATTTTTTGGTATATATATATATATATATACAATTTTCATGACAAACACGATCGTAAATATAGGTTATTAGTATTTTGTCTTAATTAGAAATTATAGACTTGATGATCGTCTCTTTGTCGCAAAAATTTATGTATATATATATATTTTTTTGTCTTTAATTTCATTCCCCTCATATTTATTTTTTTTAATTAGAAGATGCTATATAGCATGCGTTATTTAATACTGGGTAGACCAGTACTGCAACATTGTTTTAATATTTTATGAAGGTTTTTGACCGATTTTCTCAAAATAAGCTTAGAACTAGTTTGAACGAAAAAAAAAAAAATTGCTAAAATTGTTAAAATTGTTACTAATTTAACTGATTTATTGCCAATTGCAAATATTTATTTAAATATTTCTGTACAAACATATTCATTTTTAGAACTAGAACAGCTAAATTTAAATAAATTGAATTTTTGATAAACAAAAAAAAAAAATAAACAAAATATTTTAAATATAAAAATTGAAAGTTTAATGAACTTTTTACTTCAAGGTAATTTGAAAAATTAATTAATTATATATTAAAGAATTCGATCATATATTATGTATATAATATTATATACTTTTAGTATATTGATGAATTTTACTGTGAAATTGTGTCCAAATAATCAGGTTTATTATAAAAAAACGTTTTTGTTTTTTTTGTGTACGTTTATTAAAATTTTTATAGCCTAAATTGGAATAAATATTAATTTTCAAACAGAATTTAATGAAAGTTACTAGATGTAGGTATGTATGTATGTGTTTAGTAAAACTAATTTTCATTTATAAAATACAAATATTTTGAATAATGGTTGTAATTAAACGTATCGCAGTTCAAAGAGAAATATATTTAATATGCGGAAAATAAATTGAAGGAGGTATTAACAAGCAAAATGTAAAAATAATATTGCAGTACAGGTCTACTGCCCACTAATAAATAACGCATGCTATATGAAAATATTTGGTTGATATGGTTATTATGGAAATTATCGAATAGTTGAAGGAAAGAAATAATTAAATATATTTATAGATGTTTTGGCAATAATAATGACAATCAAAAAAATAATAGACCCACATCTCAAAAGTGAAAAGGGCCTTGAAATTTTGGTTGCATATTAATATGCAGGTAAACTGTTATATAAATTAATAAATGCATATATATATATATATATATATAACAAATATCGGGAAAACAATTAGAAACTATATAAAAAATTTAAAAGAAAATAATTTTTCAATACTAACAAGAATGTTGAAAAATTGCTGAAAAAATGTATTTGTGTCATGGGTCGTTTTTAAACCTCTCACACATTCAACAGTATTCATTATTAACAAATCCCAATTGTATTTTTATTTTATGCATAGCTAAAACAATACGTAAGGACCTTTTATTGCTATTGGTACGTTTGGCTAGGGTGGGAAAGGAAAATTTGAAAAGGAGGATGGTAAAAGGGAAGGAGGACAGTTACGAACGAAGGTGTTAATGTTCGTCTTGAATTTATTTAGGTCATTAGGTGCTTGTTAAGCAAACTCTGTGATCTGTTAAAATACCAATTCTAATCTACCTTCTATTAAGTTGAATCAGTTTCCTACTTTTACCTTTGTTAACTTCTAGCCATAATTCCTTGGAAGTTTTACAGGATCTAATCTCATTACATTGACGTAGAACATGTAATGTAACTATATGTATACATTATAAATAACACGACAGTAACAGTTCACCTGTTTTCTAGTGACCATTTCAATATTACATTAAAGGTCTCTTATGTTTATATGATATATTGATAGTTGTGATTTCTCCCTCGCGCCGTATTGGTGGGTTTACAAGACAATGATGATTGCAATTGCAGCCCTTTCTCTAGCGTAATCAAATAGTAACAAACAAATTTGAAATATCACAAAATAAAAATTAAAATGATGTAGATTATGATGTGTATGATATGATTGTATTATATTCATCATAAGCACTTACTAGAAGTGAGCTCTGTATTTATATAACTAAGGTGCAATAAATACTTAAATTAGGATTTATATAGAGTTTTGTCATTTTTTGTCATTGTTACTATTAACAAGCACAGCAAAACAAGAATTTCCACAAGGTGGAGTACAACAAAAATCTTCACCTATTATTGATTGACTTCCGCCAGTCTTTTGACTCAATAAAAAGAGATATGGTAGAAGCTGTATTTAATAACATGGGAATCCCAAGAAAATTGACAAATTTGAGTATGCTAACACTCAGACACACCAAATGCAAGGTAGCAGTGCAAAATAAAATAACGGACGAATTTGAAATAAAAACAGGAGTCAGACAAGGTGAAGCCCTGTCAACAACAATTTTTAATCTAATGCTTCACCACGCAATAAAAGATTTAGACAGAGGCGGACACATATTCATAAAATCATCTATAATAAGTGCGTATGCTGACGATATTGCTATTGTAGCAACATCCTTTGACGAATTGAAAGAAATATTTCTGACTCTAGAAAAAGAAGCTGCTACTGTAGGATTAAAAATAACGAGGGTAAGACCAAATATATGAAGATGGGCGCGCACGGAAACAAGACGATCCGCCCAAAATATAACAATAAATGATTATAACTTCGAAGGAGTAAATAGTTTTATATATCTAGGTGCCTTAATAAATAATAAAAATGACATGCATTTGCCAATTAATGATAGAATTCAAGCAGCACAAAAATATTTCTACGCACACAAAGGCCTTTTCAGGTCAAAAATTTTAACCAGGACAATTAAATTAAGAATGTACAAGACCATAATACAACCGGTTGTAACATACGGATGCCAAGCATGGACCATGACAATTAGTGACGAAAATAAATTGAAAGTATTCGAAAAAAGAATACTGAGAATTTGGTCCCAAAATAAATGACGATGGTGAATATCAAATCAGATCAAACGAGGAACTAGAAGCACTAATTGAAGGACACAACATTGTTAAGTTTATTAAGGCACAAAGACTAAGATGGGCAGGTCATGTGGTGAGGATGAATGATCAAAGGATGCCAAAAAGAATATTAGACGCAGTACCGTACAATACAAGAGCAAGAGGTAGACCAAGATCACGATGGCTGGACGAAGTCGAGGGCAACTGTCGAAAGATTGGAGTTAACGGATGGAGGACATTGCATAAGATAGAGCAGAATGGAGGAAAGTTGTGGACGAGGTTAAGGCTCACCCCCGGGCTGTAGAACCAACAGATGATGATGATGAACAAGCACAGCATCAAAGCTCATCTACTTTAACTAATGTTAATATTAAAGACTATCTTAATTAACAGTTAATATTTTGTCAAAAGATTTAAACGAACCAAGATCATTTCTTGATGTAGGTTAAAAGATTTTGTATATCAAAAACTATTTATAGATTTTAGTAGATCAAAGAAAAAGTCTACATCTTGAAAGAGAAAGGCACCTGAAGCTTACCAGCTAAAGGTTCGCTGATAAAAAAATAAATAAATAAATAGATCAAAGTATAAGACTGTCAAAGATTACTTTCAATGATACTCTATAGATTTAAAGTTTATGAAAAACTTATCTCCCGCTTAAGAAGTGGTCTTTTAAACCTATTTCATTTATTTTTGATTATCTAAAATAAATAAAAAAAAAAAACAAAATAAAACAAAAATCAATTTTGGACAATAATAAAAGTTCAATGATTTTGACAATCGCTTTGTTTACAATTACGTTAATCATTTTTTCATTAAAAATCAAAAAACGTAGATAGACTTTAATTTTTTGTTTCTATTTTGTTAACTTCAAATCGTGTGTGGCATTCAAGTCTTCATTTTGAATGTTAAAAAGTATATTGTTTTTGTAATAATTCAAAAATAAAAATTATTATACTTAAATTTAATAATATTATACATATCATTATACATATATTATTTAATAATATTATACATATACTGAACTAACTAATAATTACCCCATAATATTTGGCATATGACACTCTTATTTTATTTTTGAAAATAAACACGGAAATATTTTTTTAAAAATTAAAACAAAAAGAAGAATGAAAAAAAAAACAAATTAATTTTTTGTTTTTAATTATTGAAGTACAAAGTAATAGAATTTTTTTTATTACGATATCAACCCATCATAGAATCAGATGATTTCATAGTCTCAGATACTACCGTACAGTTTTTTTTTTTTTTTTTAAATATTTCTGTTGTTTTGCTAACTGCTATGCAATATTTTTAATCATGTTTCTATTTTAAATATATAAAAATATGTACATATACATGAATTAATATGTTACAGGGAATTTGATAAATTCGTTTTGTTATAAATTTATTTTTACTGAAAATATTTTTGTCGTTATATATTTACTCATTAATCTGTTAGCTAATAGCATGATCACAAAAAAATAATAATAAATAATATAATAAATTTATCGATATTAATCAAATTCACTTGTGGTTATATGTATAATTCCAATTTTGTGACAATCATATTATATAACTGCTAAAGTCGATGAAAAAAGTGATATTGTTACCATTGCATTCAACGTGAATGTCATCAATGTACGTCTACGTCTACGTCAATGTATTCGTCTAACTTAGCTAGACTGTACCTATATTGCATATGATATAATAATGTATACCAACTTAAATCGTTAGAATATTTCAATCGTTATAATCAATTATTGTCTATAAGTTAAATATTCTATAGAAAAATACTAGCTGTATCCGGTTCGCGTTGCTGACGCAAAGTCCCTATTATAGAAATACCTAATAAATTGGTTAATATAAATTAAAATTAAAATCTGTCAAAACAAAACGAAAAATCACTCACAATTTATATATGAATCTCTATTAAAATTACTCAAAATTTTAGAAAACGTATGTCATTATTTTGTTTATAAGGGAGTACCTGAAATACAATTCTCAGTTACATAAAAACTTTAATTTTTTTAAATATTCCTGATAGGTGTACACCTAAGAAGTGATGGAAGTTGTATCGGTGCTACCAGAACCACTCAGATTATTGGAAAACGGTAAAATATATTTTTCTCATTATATTTGCAACAGGTGTTGGCAGTTGTATGGCAGCTGCCCGAACAACTCAAAATTTTGAAAAACGATTAATAGATGTATTTTTTTTTTTGAGGCAGTACTTGAGTACAAATTTTCAGCTCTGTAACACTTTTTTGGTTCTTACTATATTTGTGATATAGGTGCTCAGAGTTGTATGGTAGCTATCCGAACAGCTGAAAATTTCATCCAAATCGATTCAGTAGTTTTCTAGTCTATAAATAACATACAGACAGACATAAAGACAGACATAAAGACAGACATAAAAAATTTCATTTTTATATATATAGATAGATAGATAGATATAGATAACAGCTTATATTAAGTTTAACTTAGGTCATATATCAAATTTTGTTCTCTATACCAAATATCTAAAATTGACTTTGACTTGACTTATTTTGTGATATAATAACTTACTTATAAATGAGTAAGAGCATTTAATTTCATTTTCGTCTTATATTGTAATAATTTAGCCAAATATATTTTAAACTTTATTTTAAATAAAAATAAATATAATATAAATTCACTAGACGTTGTATGACTTTCCAATTTTTTCGTAGAACGATATGAAAATTATCATATTGAAAATTTTAAATTTCGACTTAAGCGGTTGTATATTAATGCTACAGAATTAGTATTGGTAAATTGAATTCATTTTGCAAAAAATTAATTATTATAGATGTTATTGAGATACAACGTATACAGGTTTCTACAGGATATAGGATACTACAGATTCATCTATACCATGTTCCTTAAAATCAGACAAAAGTAAAATGAATGTCAAATTGATGCAATATTTTGCAGATTCAAAATATAGTGTGCTTTTTTGTAAAATAAATTAAATTAAAGCAAATATCTGCTTTTTTTTTTCAAAAAAATTAAATCAATGGTTATGAAAGTTGTTAAGATATTTTTCAGTGAATCATTTTATTAGTTTTCAATTTCCATTTTTTTTTTGTTATGAATATTTATGATAAAAATTAGTAATCATGTTAATAAAAATATAATATTTGATTTGTTTTGTGAATTAATCTCCTGAAAATATCTACTAAGAAACGGTAATCGATTATTTTGAAATATTTCACCTATAGCCCACGGCATATACATTAACAATAATCTATAATTATAATTGACAAACATTTAGGGACCTGCGCAGTAGATACCTTTTCATTTTATTTCGATTGTCCTACTCCTTAATGAACTTCTGATATAATATATTAGATTTATATATAAAACAAAAATGCGCACACAGTTGAAAACTTTGTACTCATATGATTTTATTATTCAGCAAATACATTATGCATATGTGAGATCTTATTAAAATAATAAACAAAAGCAAACAAATCAGTTATTATAATTTATATTATATACTTGCAAATGAATCTATGTATATATGCCAAATAAAAACAAAGAAACAAATTAATCTCAAATAAAAATATTCAAAAGCAAAAACAAAAAAAAATCAGTTTAATTGTTCATATGACTAGTAAATTTATTTTTATATAGTAGAGTTAGAGTATCTATAATTATCCTTAATGAACTTCTAATATAATAATTGAGATGTATATAAAACAAAAATAGGCACAAAACTTTTTATTAAACACGAGTGCTTTCTGCTATATCGTGCGAAGTCTATGTACGTAAATTACTGTTTTTTTAAAAACTTTAAATTTGACTTCAACTTGAAATATAATTACTCAACAGGGGCCCCTAGTTTTATTTATATTTATTTAAAAAATAAATTTAATTTTATTCAAAGTTATTTTAAATTTATTAAATTCACCAACAGACCATTTTGAATTATAAATAATAACTAGATACTGAATTTGATTTGAATTTGATTATACTGGATGGCTCATTGCGACCTGAATATCTTTGAACACTTTCTTGGAATATTTTTGAAAATTGAAAAAGTTATTCTATAGACAGGGGAAATTTAGATATGATTTAAATTACAAAATGTCAAGTCGGACATGCAAAATATGTATGGCGAAGCTTCTACAACTTCGACAACAGTTTCAAAAATAAAAACAATTTAAATTAAACTAAATTTTCCAAGATAATTAACGTGTTTCAGAACAACTTTGGATTTTAAAATCAAAGTTTTAAGTTTAGATAAAAATTAGTCGCAAATGGTAAATCTGATACCCACCCAATTAGTGTAGCAACTTAAGTACATTAATTTAAAATTAGAAAATACATTGCTCTAATTTGCTTCTCTCTAAAGCAAATGAAAAACCATTAGAAATACCATATTTCAAAATTTAAGACTTTTAGAAATTCTAAAAGTATAAAAATAGTAACTTCAACAATTACATTTGCCTCCCTATATGATTGATTATGAAAAATATAAACAGCCATATTTATGATTGCGGTATTTTCTAATTTGGGATATTTTAGACATTCTTTTTCTAATCGTGTTGTGGAGAATTAAAGCAAACGAAGTCAAATCTGCCCACATTACTTTCACTACTAGAAATCTACCCTTCAATTAAAATCAATAGCAATATGTTATCAATGATTCGGTCAAATTCGGAACAGATTGTAAATGAACGTAAAAAACAGAAATAAAAATTGTCTAATCCTATAAAGCCTCTTAAAAATAGACTGTATAGAACAATTGTTTCCACAAAATACCCCAAGGAATCGTACGTAAAGGATTTTTATTTACGAATGTATCGAACTTGAATTAATTATATTATTATTTTATTTCATTTTTGAACACAAGAGAACTAAACCTCGTATAGAGTGTTTTGCCATTAGAATTAAATGCATGTAAGATTCTGGCAATATTGTATGTAATTCTAATTAAGAATAATAAGAAGGAAACAATATACATCTAAAACAAAGCTAAACAAATTATATAAAATGAACATTTATACTGATTATATATAATCCCAATACTTATACTAATTCCCCGTAACATAAATACGATATAGATATAACTAGATATCAAATATTAAAATACACATTGATTTCAACCACTTATAATTCTGGTAGCAACTTTACTAATATTTTAATTTAACAGCGCTACTGTTATTATTATTTCGTTTTTATTATTACTTTTTATTAAAAAAATATATACCTTTATCTATATTTTGTATTGTATTAATAATGCCGGTAATAAACATCTTTTCTAAAACAGAAAAAATGTTAAAAGCTTTAACTCTTATGATGAAAGCTTTAATTACTCTATTACTATACTGAAATTTAAGGTTATCTGCGGATATTATCTTATCATAGATGGTGGTAACAAGCACTTAAAATTATGATTATTGAATTAATAATATGTTTAAAATATTTTTATATTCCATTTAAATTATTATTGTTATTGTCATCGTTATTTTAATAGTATTTTAATTTTTTTTTATTTTTGTTTTTTCACCGAAACTGTTTCGTCAAACAAAGTATGTGTAAATGAATCAGAATTTTGAATATTTTAAATTTTGAATATTTTTGAATTTGATTTTTACAATATTAAATTGAATGAACAAGTGGAGTGATTCAAAATATTTTGATGAAATTTGTTATTTTCAAAAAA
The DNA here is from genome assembly GCA_963942445.1 of Argyra leucocephala. Lineage (NCBI taxonomy): Eukaryota > Metazoa > Arthropoda > Insecta > Diptera > Dolichopodidae > Argyra > Argyra leucocephala. The sequence goes on from OZ012681.1 coordinate 107,833,505, forward strand.
ATATATTAATTACCTACTTATTTTATTCAAATTCGAATTGAGTAATTTCAATTTAAATAAATGAAAACTTGAATTTTCTCATTATTGTATTTCCGTATTTACTCATTAATTGTTTTATGGTGCCATGATGATGATGATGATGGTTAAAAATGTGTAGTTTTTAAATAAATTTGTTGATTAATTTGTTGTCTCACTTTTTCTGAAAAGAAGCAATTCTATTCTTAAACATATTTGATAGAAAAATTGAAAAAATAAATATTCTCTCTCAATAGTCACACTCAATACTATGAATTTTTATTTTCTCTGAGAAACAATAATTGTTCTCACATTTATTTTTCAAATTATTCTGAGATAAAATTTTGTTTACTGGTTTTTTTGTTTTGTTATTGTTTTTTGTAGGAGTTAGGAGGTAGTAGAAAATTGAATTGCAGTTCTCTTTGGAAATGAGTGTAATTCGCAATTAACGGAAATTAAAATTATAATTCACAATTAACGGAAAATTTTCTTATTAATCGGTAAATTATAATTTTGAAAGTGCTTTAAAGCTTTCTTGTGTCAAAAAATTGATGCTAAAGTTTGGATTGAAATTTAATATTTGTATTTTTTTTTATTTTTGTTATTGTTTTTTTTTCGTAGTTGATAAAAAACATTCAAAAGTGAATTTATTGATAGTTATCTAGTAATTAAAATTCATACCAACAAACTATTTTTCTTTAAACCTTAATTGGCTACGTTTTTAGAATACAAAGTCTTATCCTATGACGGTTTCTGTTTTGTTTTTGTTTATAAAATTTATATATGTGTATATTATAATTTTAATTTTACCACAATTCAAATCGTTTTAATCTTAGTAGTGTACTACCATTGCCCAATAGTTGGATAGCTTCGGTGTTGATGTGTTTTTGTTTGTCTTTTTTGATGATTTTGTGCGATTTGTTTCGATGACGCAGTCTATAATTTCTACACCCAAATCCTGGTGTAGATTAGGTAGATTATTATTGCGTATGTGTTACAGGCAGAACCTTGCAGAGCTGAGAGGGGCCCCAGGCCAATAAAAAATATTAGGCCTATTATAAATGGGCTCTATTATTACAATGATAATGGTTCTGTAATCCCATCAGTGGCGTATAGGATGGAAATATTGCATATTTACGAATAGTTTATCTGTTTTCTACTTTTCAGTCATTTTATAAAAATTTTTCATTGTTAATCAGTTACGGTGCTTCAACATTTACATACTAATGTAAATTATCGTCATGCTTTATTGTATATTATATATTTGTATTATCTTTAATTATTTATACAATTTGTATCACTTGTATCTCCTTCAATATTTTGGAAATCTTAAAATCTATTTATTTAAGTCATTCCTGAACTATCTAAGGTATCACCGAATATAACAGTAGTCGATAGATTTAACAGAGCATTATGCTGAAAAGCTTATATACTTTGAATATTTGCTTCTGTCTGTTTGGGCACAGCCTTGAATATGTATAGCTTATATATCTTAATCACCTTGCTTGTAAATGATCAGATTTTATTATGTATTTATAATTTCAATTTTGAATCTAGAAACCGATATATATTTATCTTTATAATATTAACCAAGAAGAATATACTTTTCTACTATGAAGGCTAGGGAATTCCTACACTCATGTGGTGCGATTAGACACCCTTTTTTGGAACGAAAAACTTCAGTACTATCGGACATCTATTTATACATTATTTTTGCTAGGGGTATATGGCTTAGAATTATAATAAATGCTGTAGACCCAGTTTCTGTAAATAATTAAAATAATTAGTAATGATCAGAAGTGATTAAATATAATCTCTGCAATGTGAATAGTAGATCGAAATAGTCGAACATTTATTCTTTAATCCATATATTTTCTTCAATTTACTATATAAGCTTATAAATTGGTCTATTATTGGACACATTCTAAGAAAATTTGCAATTAAAAATTGTTTGAATTTAGATATATTAAACCTATAACTTCACCACACTTCAATAAAAACTAGAATTTGCTCATTGTTTGATTTTCAGAATTACTACTAAATTGTCGTATTGTACCATGGATCCTTTTCAATACGTGGGTGTACATAAAAGCTTTGCAAACAATTGATTAAATTATAAAAGTTATCTTATACAACTGAAGAAACTGAAATTAGGTAGGAAGCGATGGAAGAAACTTATATTTTTAACTTATTCCAATTTTTTTTTTTTTCTTTATTTCAATAAAAAAATATAAATATCCAAAATTTATACAAAAAACAACTAAAATTTTTTAAAAGGAAGTAATTATAACAAAATTATTTACAAAAATAACGAAAATTCAATTAGTGTTTGAAATAAAAATAAATAATTTTACACAAATTTTGTTGCATTAGCTGCTGGGCCCTTATGATTTTACTTAAAGTTATCGTTTGACTCTTTTGGTTTTTTTCTTTTATTTCTTTATTATACATTTTATCTTTTTGCATAACCAAGTTTCAAATCTTACTAAGTTTGTCTATTAAAATTTTTCATTATTAAGAGATGAATTAAAATAAACTAAAATAAAATTATTATAAAATTAATACAAAAGCAAAAACAACTAACGTAGGAGAAACTGGTTCCAAATTCAATTCAATGTGTACTTCTAGACGAGTCAACCCTCAACACAAGCTGAAACCTGACTAGTGTGGAAGTATGCAATTACATACAAATTATCTAATTATTGGTAGATGTGATATATGGTACGATTTCTCTTTTAAAGAGACATAAATCATCAATTATTTTAGTGGCAGATGTCAATTCCATAAATGATTTTAAGCATTTATACAGACAGTTTTTCTTTTGCTGTTCTGTTTTAAAAAGCGTTAAATAGAAATTCGATTTGTTTCTAGTATTGCGATTATGAATGTCGTACATGCGGTTGAGAATGAAATTATGTTTGATTTTATTATTTACTATATTAAAAGCCATTAATAAAAGTTCTTTTTTACAAATATTTTCAAAATTAAGATAGGTATTTTTTTTTTATTTATTTTTTTATTATTTATTTATTTTTATTTATTCATTCATTCCTTACTCTCTAAAGTTCATAATACAATTGAATTAATTGATATTAAACTAAAGTAAAATAACATAACCAAAAATTTAATAAATTACTTTCGAATAAAAAAAATCAAAAATTAAATTACTTAAAAGCTACATTAGAATAAAGAATAAAAAAATAAAAATTGTTTAATGACATTTTATATTTTTTGAAAAATAGTATCAAATGTCAATAGCTACATACAAATTCTTTTTTTTTTAACAATATTTTAATGTACATGTAGTGGGGTGTATCAATTAGCTAATTTTCCTTTAATACTTAAATAATAGTAATACATAAATAATAGTAAAAAAGAATAAAAAAACAAAATGAAAATACAAAATTTAAATTAATTTTAGTGAAATATAATGGTAAAAAGAAGATATAGTAAAGAGACAAATATGAAAGAGTTAAAAAAAAAATTTTTTCATTTTTATCAAATATAAAAAAAATTATAAAAATTATTTTTCGTTCAGCATTGCAAAATAATAGTATAATCAAACCATTACACCAAGCAATTCTTCAACCCGATAAAAATTTAACCCTAAAAGCCACTGTTTCATTATTTTAAGATTTACATTTTCTTATATACAAAGGTAATCTGTTAAACAAGCGACAAGCAACAACACTATAAAATTTACGCAAACAAGTAGTACGAAAAAGTGCAAATTTCACAAAAAACATATTATTAGTACGCAACCGATAATCACTAGAAAATCTGTTATTTAAATAACCTGACCTAATGTAGTAAAGTTTTTAATACTTTGTAACAATACAAATGTCGCACGGGGAAGATCTTCGTGTCTTTGAAAAGCGGAAAACTATGATGCAAGCGTTGTTTATTACAAGTTACTCTTATACCATGTTTCTGTACAATAAGTAGTGGTTGCAGCTTATTCCAATGTGTTCCTCCCCAGCAGTTAATGTCATACTGTAATTTCGACTGGAATATACCATAGTAAAATATCTTTAAAACTTCTTCAGAACAAAAATATTGCAAACAGTAAAAACTACGTAAAGTGGAACGAAAATAACTTTTTAACAAAGTTGTATGTGAAGTCCAACTCATTTTATTATCAATAGTAATTCCTAAATATTTGAACTTGCTTACTATTTCTACGTCAAAACAATTATCGCTACAATTCGGATTACTATTGAATAAACAATTAAGATTACATAAACAGTATTATTGTTAAATTATGCCTTTTACATTCTGGTGCATGGTATTTAACTTGCGCTTCAAAAAATGTTTGAGATGAAAAGTTGAAAAGAATAATTTTGGTTTTATTACTTATTATTAACATATTATGAGCGAACCAGTTTATTAGTAAGTTTAAGTCATAGTGAATATCACACACCAGATTTAATGTGCTATTTGATTCATACACACATCCAAGGTCATCCGCAAAAGCAGTTGACTTACTTTTAAATTCTAATTCCAATAAAGAATTAATATATATTAAGAAGAGAATTGGCCCCAATACGGAACCCTGTGTTGTTCCATTTTTGGTATACTTAGCATTTGACATTTTATCTCCTATTTTTACTCTTTGGCATCGTGACTTCAAATAACTTGTGAACTATTCCAAAATAATCCCCCTGAACCCAATATTTTCAATTTTCTTTAGCAAAAGTTTATGATTGACCATATCAAAGGCTTTAGTAATATCAACAAAAAGGCTAGCAGTGTATTTACTATTATCCATGCTTTTATACACTTCAGAACAAAAATTTAGTTACGCATCTTCTATAGACACACCATTTCTAAATCCATATTGAGCCGAATTAAAAAAAAATCTATCTATCTATATCTTTGAGAGTAGAGTTGCTCGGTTGGAAATCTTAGCGGAAAATCGTGTATTGTTTTAATTGATTTTTTATTCAAGATGTCTAACTTATTCAAATATATTAAGGGCGAACCGCTTCAAATTGGATTTACATCATGTTAGATAAGACGTAGAAGGAATAAATGATAAAAAGGGATTTTTCTGAAAGGAAGTTCCGAAGCCTTTTTAGAATAAAAACGTAGGATGCAATTTTTTTATTTAAGTGATTAATATGTTCATTCCACTTTAAACTTTTGTCTATTACTAAATCTAAGTAATTGAATGTTTTTAAGTTTGCCAATGTCATTGATGTAGAGTTTGAACAGATCTGGTCCTAATATAGAACCTTGTGGAACGCCTTTAATCATAGTTTTTAAACTACTAAAACTATTGCTTATTCGAACTTTTTGTTTATACGATCAAACAGGTACGATCTAAAGAATTGAACTTGTTCTGTAGTGAAATTTAGTTTTATAAACTTATGCAAAAGTATTTCATAGTCGACACAATCGAAAGTTTTTTGTTAGTCTAGTAAAAAGCATCCAACATACTTTTTAGAGTCAATATTTTTACTTATTATTTTTTATTCAAAAATGTTAAGTTTAAACAAGCTGCAGCAGTGTTTGAATTTTTCTCAAACCCAAATTGATATTCACTTAAAATATTGTTGGCTACCATAAAATTATTTAAATGATTTTTTCCAATTGTTTCAAAAATTTTGGAGAATCTGCTAAGAATTGAAATAAGAAGTTTGTAGGATAATGACAAATACCTTTAAATTTAAAGAATAAAAAAAAAAATGTTTTTATATCTTTTTTTTTTGTTTTTTATTAAATAATTATTTTTTCTTCTTAATAATATGGTGGTAAAAATGGTTCAGTTCCTGGTAATGGATAATCATTACTAACTTGTTGATATTGTCTTGCTATTGGTTTATCATAACCATAACCATTCCGTCTAGTAATTGTTTGTGGCTTATCATAACCATAACCATTTCGTTTGAATGGCACAGGACGTCTTTTATCAGTATCATATGGACATTGAATTTCTTTAATGGCACCAAGCATTGGATCACCAACAATACGATAACCATTTTCATCAGCAATATAACATACTGTATAAGTTTTACCATCTGGACCAATATATGAATAATAACCACGTTTAGAACCATTAGCTTCACCAGCTTGACGTTGTACAATACCATCAGATGTTTCAAAACCATAAACATAATTTCCTTTATTATCATTACGGATAATTGATTTAATTGTTTCTGGTGCTGGTTCATAGTATTGTTGTGCTGATGAATATTGTGAACTTTTTGGTACATTATATTGATATCCAATATTATTAATAGCTGCTGCAGCTAAACAAGTCATACTTAGTAATAAAATGTATGTGAGCTAAATTTTATATAAAAAAATAGAAAATAAAAATATTATTATTAGAAAAATTGTTAAATATGTAGAGTTTTAATTTAAATTTTGTTTTATTAATATTACCGATGCCATGATGAAATAATTTAATTGTGAATGTGTAAATGTAATTTAATGAATGATGAGAAATGTGTTGAACAATCCAAAATGATATTTGATATAACCTTGAAGGCTACTAGGAGTTAACTGTGGTATATTTTGGTAAATTTTCTCTTTTTATATATACAGCAAAAATCTGAAAATCTAGAATAGCATCACATTTAAATTCGTGTTAATTTTCTTTTTTTTTTGTGTTTTTGTTGCTTTTTGTATATAATTTTTTTTTTTGCATTTCTCTTTCGACTATAAAATAAATCTTTAAAATGTTTGGTGTTCCGTTTTATTTTTCACTTTATTTATTTTTCTTATTTTTGTTTTTGTTTTTGTTTTTTTCCTTTTTATTGGTTCTAAATATTTTGAAGAAATAAATAAACAAAAAATATTACTTGTCATTATTATCTTTTCTTTGTAATTCCACTTAAAAAATCTTCTAATAAAAAAAAAAAAAAAAAACATAATTTCCTGTCAAAATGTAGATGAAATATATAATTTGACAACTTCATTTTAGCCCTCTGTGTAATAATGGTAATAATGATGTTGTAAGAATGTAAGAACAAAAAAAAAAAAAAAAATTAAAAATCAGAGAATCAAAATTAGTCAGTAGGTTATTGACCAAAAATTAAATAAAGGAATAATCAATAATTTTTACAAGAGTACTATGAACTATTGTGAACGTGGGGGATTCCAAAAATATTTGGTAGAACATTTAAAATTCCTTAATAAGGGTAAAAAAAAATTTGTTTTGAGAGATATATTTACTTACTTACTTAGACAGACCATATAGGTACTGGGCCTGACTCTTCAACGTCCTCCATTTGGGTAGGTCACAGACATATATTTAATTTGCGTTAAATTAAAGTAAATTCGACTTTAATTAATAATTTTCCGTCACTTTGGGTTAACGAATAGTGGTTTATACCAAATTTAATAATAGAGAACAAGAACATAATTAAAAAATGGACATTAATCTGAAAACACATTAACAAGTCATCTAATGATATCCCAAACTCAACTAGTCAATCACCGACCAATATGGTATATTGATTATATATCAAATCATAATATTCAATGATTGATAATTCAAATCCCACGCATGAATATTTAATTAAAGTTTTTTTTCATTATTCCTGAAACAATGGAATTTTACAAAAATTGATTGAGTATAATTTGATAATAAAATGGAACTATATTTAAATTTTAAAAGGCCTGTGGTGGCTATAGCTACTATCAATAGAAGTAGTATTTCACTCTTACTTATATTAGTATACCAGAAATTTAATAAATAAATAAAATACTAGTAAAAAACTACTATGGTTTAATTTTTTGGGTCTTGACCCACCAGTAAGACATCAAATATATTCTATGTAAATGCCCACGTCTAAGAAAACTAAGTTACATACTGTTACTATATAAGATAGGACAAAAATAGATAAAATCTTTTAAATCTTAATTCAGACCTCTTCTAAGTCAGTTTCAGACCTCATGCTAGATTTCTTCAATCGAAATTGAAGCACTGATGTAGCATATTAATCACCCATATTATTGAAGATTCATGCGTAAGTGATGATTCGTTTCATCACAAATAAAACATAATTTACAATCTCAAATATATAGAATTGCATATGCACATTCAATAGGTTTGTAAAGAAAAGTAGTTCAGCGAATGGGTTCTCGAATCTCGAGATGACAATTTTTGAGATGCGAATGCGATTTATATACAGATAGCCTACTTAGTAAAAATAAATAAAAATTTTAAATTAACTATTTAATTTGTTTTGGATGAAATATCCAAAATTTTATGTTATAATTCTAAGTATAGTTCGTCACTATTAAAAAAATTTTTTAATTTTAATTATACAGAGTGCTCCACTCTTAATTACCAATCATACTGTGAGTGATAGTTGGGGTCAAACTGAGTTTAGTAATTATGCTATTTTAAATTTCGTAATGATTTTTTTTTTTTGTTTTTTCCAACTATTTAGTCAGCGATTGATCAGGTAGAGCTGTTACACTCTGTATATAAAATCTTAAAGTTCTTAGAAAAGATAATTAAGTAAAAAAAAAATTTTTGTTTATGATGATGTGTGTTTGGACCCATTTATTTCTCAAAAAATTTCTCTATAATAAAAAAGTAATAATTATTGTTGTAATCGGTATCGAAATTTTTGTTTAACCATTTGGGTTTTTTTTTTGGTTAAAATAGTGTTGTGTTATTTAAATAATTAAGTTTAAATTAAGAATCTCATTATTTTTAATGATTGACTATATTATGGTTACAATTTCATGATTCTAAAATAATTTCTGAAATTCAAATCTTTCTATTCTATCTATTCGAAATACAATAATTGTACACTACTGATATTAAATTTAATTGTAAAAATATGGTTAAATCATTTCCTTCTCATTTAATGAGAAATTAAAATGTGTTTTATTTGTTTGCTTTTTTATTATTAGTTTTTGAGAAAAAATATTGAATTTTGTGATAATTGAATAAAGAATTAAATATTGTGATAATCTTAATGCCCATGTTTGTACGAGGCAGAAATCTGCCGCAGAAATCTACCATCATGTTCATATACGTAAAAAAAACTGGTAGATTTCTGCCATTGTCGCTGTCAGATTATTGAAATATCAAGATGGCCGCAATTAAAATTATTGACAAAGAAATAAATAAATAAATTTTTATTATTATTCCAGTGTCAATTCAACATTATTATTATTTGTATAATTTATATTTTTTTATTTGATTAATATTCTATCCGAAAATTACGTTAACAACAACAATTTCCTTTTCTTTTTGTGAATAAAAAATAATAAAAATATTTTGACACTGACATATTCCCAGAAAAAAAATGTAAACGTCAAAAAGCTACCAGAAATTAAAAATTTTGGTAGATTTGCTTACACCTTACTGAAATGTCCCCTTACATATATATTTTGGTAGATTTCTACCACTTTTCTACCCGTATAAACATGCACAATAAACTGTGTTAACTCAACTGAATTATCTACAATTTTGACATTTTTTGACATTTTTTTTGACATTTTTTTGACAATAAAAATCCTTTCAATCTTAAAATGCATGTTTATATGGGTAGAAAAGTGGTAGAAATGCGCCGAAATTTGTGGGTGAGGGGTGATTTTGGTAAGGAGTAAACAAATCTATACCAAAATTTAAAATTTCTGGTAAATTTTTGACGTTTAAATTTTTTTTTCTGGCAAAAATGCCAATGTCAACATAATTTTTTTCTTATACACAAATGGTAAGGATATTGTTGTTAACAACGTAATTTCCTAATCGAATATTGATAAAAAATATATTATATATATATAAATTATACAAATAATATTGTTTTATTGGTATTGGATTGACATTATATAATAATAATAAAAACCAATTATTTATTTATTTATTTGTCAATAATTTCATTTTCGGCCATTTTAATATTTCAATAATCTGACAACAATATTGCAGAAATCTACCAGTACGTATAAATTTTATGGTAGATTTCTGCGGCAGATTTGCAGTAGATTTCTGCCATGGATAAACATGGACAAAGAGATTTTGAACGGTAAAATTCGCTTAATTAATGTATATAAAATTAATTTTTACTTAAAAATATTTGACATCTAAATGCTTAACATTATAATAAAACAATTCATAGGTACAGAGTTGTAGAAAACAATAAATTAGCATTTTAAATTTGCCTTCGGATGTAAGTCATGAATGTAGGCGAATTATCATGAATTATCATGAATATAGGTACATTTTACAGTTAGTTCGAGCCAAAATAAAAGAGTTTCAATAATATGTTTAGCGGCAGCTTGGGGCGACAACCCTACTGTTATAAGTGCTTTTTTGTTAAAATGTATATGTAATAAAAATAATTAGAAGGAGTTTGAAAGTTGAATTCAAAATAAAGTAATCAAAATTTTACAGGCTAATCACTTTTTCCAGAATTTTTATACAAATGTGTTTTGATAAGTTGAGTTTTATTCCAAATTGGAGTATTCCCTTTTACCAAAAAATGTATATAATACATGTATATCATTTAGCAGAATTTTAATTGATTTTTTTTTTTTTATTATTTAACTTTACAATCTATCTTTAAATTAAACTAATCATGGTGTGTCATTATATTAGATGATATTAAGTAATTTGCTTTGCTTTTTATGTTTTTTTTTTTTAAAGTGATGAGTCAGTGCATTAACTCATCTTCGAAGTTAAATAGATATGATCAGCCTAGTGGTGATTTATCGTTAGACTAATCTACTCCATAGGTCTGTAGGATGGAATCTATTATTGATTACAAAATCAAGGTTATTCGCCTTTTACAGAATTTTTATATGTATGTGTATGTTAGATTTTGAATTAAGGTTAAACGGTTTTTCCATAATATACCAAATTAAAGTTTCCAAATATCTCCAAATATTAATTAAGCTGTTAAATATCATGTTAAGTGCACAGTTGCCAAGTAAAAGTTGTCAAGTGTACCGTAGGCGCTAGGATATAATTTCTCAAATTTTTCAATATTACTTTTTGGACATTTTATTTTTTAACATTTTGGTTTTAATCAAATTGACTCACACCCATCATCGAAATTACTATTTTGTCAGATTCGACAAATTGAGTTAGCACGGCAGTATTGTATTTAATTTTGAAAATTATTATCAAAATAATAAAAAATATAATCATCGAATTTTCCTTCGATATTTTGGAAATGAAACACTTTCATTAATGCTTATACAGGTTCACATCAGTTCGGATCATTTGGACATTCGTTATTTGAATACAATTTCCTGTAAAGCTAGTAATAATTTTTTGTAGAAATATTGTGCTAACACTAAAACACATACATATTCGATGATTTTATAAATTTTTAATGAAATTTAAATTTCTATCATGTCCAAAAAGCTTCTCATGTCCAACAAACGACTGATGTCTTTATTTGGTATTATTTAGTTTCCTGATTCGAGATAGTTAAGAAGAAATCAGACTTATTTTTTAGTTTCTCCCCATTTTTTATTTAATTTTTAATAATTTATCATATTTTATGTCTTTCTCTTCTCTAAATGACATTGCAACTATCAACTTACACCCCAGTTCTAGTCTTAGGTCCTTTCACATACATACATTTTCATCAAGTGCATAAAAAGTCTCCCTCGAAGTGTTTACCTAAACTTATACATAAAAAAATTGCACAATCAGCATACAAAATGCTTCAGAAAATTATCAGTGTTACCATCGTATTAAAAAACTGAGTAAAAAAACAAAATTACAAAAAAATCAAATTTCTTTTCGGTTGTTGTTTATTAATCGATTATTGGGTCACTAAAAAATTATCTACTAAATAAATATATTTTTTTGTTTGTGCTTGTGTTTTTTGTGGTTTTAAGATACATACGGAAATTTTCTACCAATTTAAAAAAAAAAAAACAAAAGAATAAATAAATATTCATGTGAACCGTCACATGTGAATAAATTATGATAATTGATTTTTTGTTGTTGTTTTCTGTTGTTTCTGTTGACGTTTTTTGCAAAGAAATGCACTGTACGTTTTGGTCTCATTTTATAATCGTAGAAATGTTCTCAGGTGAGGTGATTATTATCATGTTTTTATTTTATTTATTTTTTTTTTAGTTTTTTATTGGATTTTGAATTTTATTAATGGTTTTTATATCAAATTTTATAGCATAAATATTGCAATTTTAATATTATTATGTTAAAAGAAGAGTGATAAAAAATATATTTTAAAATTTTATTATGTTTGTTCTGCTTTTTGTAATTTTTTCTCTATAGTTTTAATATTAGAAATTAGTTTTTGGTTGGTTGGTTGATGAGTTGATAGTGTTAATATGTTGTCGTAAAAAAAATAATAAAACTGAGTGAAATTTTCTTGATGATTAATTATTGTTTAATAAAAGTCTGAAGCTTGTCAATATTGAATTTCGAGATTGTTAGATTGTCAAGCTTCAGGAGATTCGAAGTGTATGTTTGATAGCCTAGTAAGTAGTAGGATATATCAATTTCAGATATATCTATTAAACATTAAATGGAATATGTAGCTGTTCAGTTTGTATTATACTGGATCGCTATATAGAATCGCATATAGTCTACAGAGTTGGAAATTCGAAAATTACCCAATTTTCAATTAAATCAATTATCATTCATTTTCTTTTATTATAGTTTTTATATATTTCAATTATGGGTCTGATTCAACATTGCCTCTAAATTGTACAAAGCAGTATAACAAACTAACAATCTATTGTCATTAACTGCACAAACCTGAAAGGTGTACATGTTTTCATTAATTGTACGGCTTCTACATTATATTTATACTAAATGATATAGTTTTAAAACAGCTAAGGGATGGAATACATTCCAGAATTTTTTATATGTCATATTGAACCTATTTTTAGAAAAAAATTCTATGGTTTAAAAATATAAGGAATTAAAAAATATTTTCTAAATTCCTTCTGTTCGATTCAAGTGTCCTGTTTCATATGAAATATGAATAATGAATCTAGGATCGTTATTTTTTACCCACAAATCGTTTTACCATCAGTATCAATACAAATTCAACCTACCAAGTTTAATTTAATTTAATTTAACATTTTTATGTATGTGTATGTATATGTATATGTATACGTATGTATGTAAAGTTACATGTATAAATTAGTGTATAGTCTCCAAAAATGTGCTTTAATTTTTGATTGTTTTAACTGAATTATTGGTATTTGTTGATTGTTTATTTTGAAGGGTTTAAATGAATTAAATTTTATATACAGGGTGTTTTAAGCATAAAATATAAAAAAATTCAAAGTATGTAATTTCGACAACATTGTCTCTGAACTGGTGAATTATATATTACCTTTATTTAATGAACAAAAGTATAACTAAAGAGAAAATAATCTCTTCGTATCACTTTAAATAATTACCACCTCTAGAAGTTTTCGAGTATTAAGGAGTAGAAGTCCTACGATATATAAGATAATTTACTTGATTTGTGCTTTCTGGTTCTCTAGCAACCTCAGGCGACTTTTTTTGAAGTTATAGATTCCAATGATTCAGTAATACATATTTGACTTATCCGCTTTCCGACCCAAACACTTTGAAAAAACACATGACTATAGAAAATGACTAACTACGTGATAAAGTAAAATATATGATGCATTTGTGAAGAGTTAACAAACAAAATACTACTTCTCCTTATAAAATAATTTTGTTTTTTTGTTTTTATATAACTCCAAGTCTATGGATGAACACCCTAACTGCTTTTATACAGAGTTTTGGAATACACAATCACATACAATAGGTTTTTCTGTATAGAATTTTTATGGTAAACTATATCTACTGTAGAGTACTTCGCCTTCATAATAGCATAGTTCTACTTTATTTTAAGTGATAACCAAAACTCTCAACTATTTATAATTTATTTTATCCTAATGATAACGGGTACTGGACCAGGTCGAAAAATCCAAAAAGTATTTTTGCCTTCGTCGGGAATTGAACTTGGGACCTTCGGTTGAAAGGCAGGCCTACCTACTGCGACTACTACTGCGGCACCCAGCGTATGAATAACTACTAATAGATCCAATTTACTGTAACGGTATTTGAATGTATTCAATGAAATATGATAGATAACGTAAACTAGATATATGAAGTTAGAATATGCCAATCTGTTAAGGTAACATTGGGACTAAAGCACATATTTGATTCCAAAAAACAGAACTAATATCACCTTTTTAACGAGTGTAAACACAGAAATACGATACATACTTCAATCTATATTGCAATAGCTTTTCGCAAGTAACTTTTGACATAAGAGGTATATGGTCATTAAGATCGACGCTTTTCCGAGATTGAACTTATTGAAAATATATTTACTGTATTTTATTTTTTTTTTTATTTATTTCAAACATATCTCAAAAAGAGCTAGGTAGCTCGTACAGAGTTTATAGTTTATAAAATAGTTTTTAAATATGAAAAGTAATAGAGGATCAATTCAATGCGACTGACATTTGTGAGTACTGATAAAAGTCTAATCTTCAATGGTTTTGACACTGAGTAAAACATCAAGCATATCCTGGGCTCAGGTACTTTGGAGGGTATATATTTGCAACAAAATATACATAAAAATTGTCACAGCTATAGTTCTGATCAGAGAGTAGTTGCTGGTCTCGTTGGTGTTCGTATTGTATTGTATGGAATTGCTATGGGCTCATGCGTGGTTTAATATCATGGCAACGGCGAGTTGCTGTGAGTCATATGATATATACATATATAATAATACAAGACTAAAGATCATTAACAAATAAAGTAAAACAAAAAATTCATAGAGATTGGAAAATATTTAGAATTCTATCAGCCGTTAAGAGAATATCAGCGCAGTCAGATTATAATATTTTTTTTTAAAAAGCTTAAAATTTGTTGAATCTTTCATTCTCTTTGAAATTTACTTTTAACAAATATACTTGAATTCTTCATAAAGTAAAAATATTAGGTGGGTGCAGCCTCATTCATAATGGTAAGACAATTTAGTTGTTCTACTAAACAGGTAAAGTCGCCTTTTTTTAATCGGCTTTCCAATGAATTTGGATGATGCAACAGTATGATGGCATAGTTAGTTGTGATTTTGTTGAGTACTTTGTGAATATAATACTGTTATAATTATACCTTGACTCTAAATTCTCTGAATCATCATTATCCTATGAAATAACTTCTCTAATAATCTAAGAGGCTATTTCTATTTTTTTTAATTGCAGTCACAACATTTTATTAATCGTTTAGCAAATTGGACTTTTTTATTTTAAATCATTAGACCTTGGTAATTTAAAACAATCTCTGTAAGATTGTAAATTTTTATATTTGTGTAAATAATATCTAATCTAATCCCAAAACATCCTGTAACAGAATAAATAATTGTTGTACTTTAACAAAAAAAAAAAAAAAAAAAAAGGAGCAAAGAATTTTAACGAAAAATTAATTTTAACAGCTCATTTTTTTAATATGATAGGTTTATTGTTTACCATTAACTAACTTATGTCAAGCAATCAACGTGTATTTAAAATGTGAAACCAAAACTCAATTTTCATTTACTTTACTCTTCCTCTTTTTTGTTTTTTTTTTGTTTTTTCTTCCATTATTATTATTTTTTTATTGGTACATCATTAATTTTTTACCAAATAAAATCAAAAAAAAAAAAAACAAAAAACAAAATAAAAATAAAATTTTTCATTTTTTTTTGTGTTTTTGAAAACGCGTACTTTTCTGATATGAATATTGATATAAAGAGAAAGAAAAACGGTTATGGTTTCGGAAGATAAATATTTCGGTATACTTTTTTTTATTGTACAAAAAACAAAAAAAAAAATTAATTACAAATAAAAGTTATTGATATTTGTTTAAGCCGGTATAACAAATTGTATATGACACAAGCAAGGTGGTAAAATTAATTTTGTTTTTTTTTTGTTTTTTTGTTTTTTTTTTTGTGATGATTAGCAAAAGAATGAGAATTAAATTACGACAATATTACTTTATATACGATGTATATTTGATGGTAAAAAATTATGTTTATTATTTTTGTTTTATTTTATATTCAAGGATAATTTATTAGAATATTAAGGATATAAGATAAATATGTTTTTAAAGAAAATTTGTTTTTTTTTTTTTTGTTGAATTTTGAAGAAATTTAAAAATGTTTAGTGATAAAGAGAATATTTTTATCAATTAAGTAATTTTTGACAATTTTATTTTAAATTTAATTATAAATATTTAATATATATATATTATTACTAATTTTACAGTTATTCGAAGAATTTATTAAAAGACTTATTCGAGTTTTATAAGATAAATATAAAGAGCTGTTAATGCTAATTGCAGTTGAATTATAAGACTGTTAATGATAATTTAAATTATTAGTTTAATCATCAGATCAATCAAACACTAACGTGATCAATTAAAAGTAAGGTAAACGTAAGATGTGCTTTAGTATAAATTAGAAATTATCGAATTGAGACATTTTAAATCCCTATATTTTAAACATTTTTATTTCGTGTTAATTTTATATTATAAAATATGTGATTTGATCTATTTCTGCTTATTTTAATTTTTTTTTTGATTTACTTGCTCTTATACTATTACAAATTTAATAATCTTAAAATCTAAATATAACGGATTTTATTATATTTTTTGATTCTTACTTCCTCTATATCATATAATGTAATAGGCGCCCCTGTTGAATAATTATAATTACAGTTGACGCCAAATTTAACGTTTAAAAAAAAAGAAGTAATTTACGTACTGGCATAGACTTCTCACGATCAAGCACAAACCATTCATGTTTAATAAAAAGCTTTGTGGTTAGTAAGTTTTATTTTGGACACATAAATACATCTCCCTCATATACTGATTCGTTTTCGATAAATTCTCTATAGTCAGTGGCATTTGATGGATAAAATTACTAAAAATAAAATATTAACAGGTGATTTTTTAGAATGATAGAACTTTCGATAAATATAACTGTGATTTGACAGAAGATTGAAGCCTTGTAGTTTTGAAATTTCTGTTCAGTAAGCATTGACAAATTATCTTGGAATGACTCACGCCGCAACAACGTTGACAAATTGTTAAAATTTATTTTTAAAATTAGTGTTCTATTCGCCAAACTTATAGAGCACTTCGTGAAATTTATGGTTTACATAATCGTCCATCAGAGCAGATTATTTGTCGAACTATCAATAGATTTCGGACAACATTTTCTCTACTCGATGCAAAAACAACAACAAGACAAAAAACTGTTCGTACAGAAGAAAATATCGGTGCTGTAAGAGCTACTGTTGGCGAAGATCCAAATTTGTCTATTCGCGAACGTTCACAACAAGTTGGAGTTTGTGCAACCACCACATGGAAAATTTTACGTAAAAATCTTGGTCTACACCCATATAAGATTCAACTGGTTCAAGAACTAAAGCCACTTGATCATAATAAGCGTCGTTTGTTTGCTGATTGGGCCCTAGAACAGCTTCACGTTGATCCACTTTTTTATCGAACAATTGTGTTTAGTGATGAAGCTTATTTTTGGTTGAACGGCAAAATTGCCGTATATGGAGCGAAAACAATCCTCAAAAAATTCTGCAGGTTTCATTGCATCCTGAAAAATTCACCGTATGGTGTGGTTTACACGCTGGAGGTATCGTCGGTCCATATTTCTTTAAAAACTATGCTGGAGCAAATGTTACAGTGAATGGTACTCGTTACAGACAATTTTTTCGGTCTCGAAATTTGAATGGTATCGACCCGGAAGTGTTTCTGCTACGGCAACAATAGATTTATTGAAAGAAAGATTTGGTGATAACATTATTTCGAGAAATGGTCCGATTAATTGGCCTCCAAGATCATGCGACATAACACCACTGGATTACTTTCTTTGGGGTTATGTGAAGTCATTGGTTTATGCTGATAAACCAGAAACAATATATGCTTTGGAAGCCAACATAACCCGTGTTATTGATGAAATAAGGCCTGAATTACTCGAAAAAGTGGTCCAAAATTGGTCTGATCGAATGCGGTTTCGGAATGTCGGAAATTATTTTCAAAACCTAAATGTCATAAAATTATCTTTCAAATAAAAAAAAATGTGCCTTCAATTTTAATTTAAATGTGTTTTATTTCAATTTAAAGTTCTATCACTCTAAAAAAAACACCCGTTATATACATTATACATATATTTTTAACCAAACCCGTAATCATATGGCAAAATGATCAGATGACCAAAATATATACACCCATATTCTGTTAGACCCATTGTTGACGAGAAGAAAAAATTCATCTCGTCTCGTCTCGCTGAATATGCCTTTCTGTTAGACACTGTAAGCGGCGCGATAGAAAATTTTATTTGTTGGTAGTACTGATCATTTTTTACTATCAAAAATAATTATTGGTATATAAATGAAATATGATTTATAAAATTTTTGGAAAGTGTTAACCCCACTAACTTAGTATTAGTTTTAAAATATTTTTTAAATGAAAAATAAATATAAATATATTTATATTTTAAATATATTTTGTAGTTTAGTACATAAACGTAGTAAAGCACTAATAGTAAAGATGGTTTTTTTTTTTCAAAAAACAAACACAATTTTAATAATAATGCAAAAACAATAATGAAAAACTGTTTATTAATCTTTATTTAATTATTTTATCTATTCAATTTATTTATTTAATTCAATTTTTTGATAAAAAGAACACAAAATACTTTGACGAGATACTCTATCGCTTACAATTTTGGCGAGATAAAAAATGGCTATCTCGTCTCGTCAAAGGTCTAACAGAATACAAAACTATCTCGTCAGAGATATTCTCACGCGATCTCGCGAGATGGGTCCAACAGAATATGGGTGATAATGACCAATGACCAAAATATGACAAATGATCAAAATATATAACACAAAAATTCGAGACAGTTACTTAGAAAAATTAATAGAATAAATTTCCTTTAATTATGTATAAAAATAATAAGATGTTGAATGACACAAAATGGCTACATTTTATTCAAAAATTGGAATATTATAAAACTAAATAGAATTTTTTTTAATCCGTATGCGCATTTCGGTCGTATATACAACATATTTGTATATTAAGAGTTCATTAAGAAGAATCGAGATAAAATGAGAATGTGCTTACTGCGCATGTCCTTAAATACTTGGTTATTATAATTATAGATACTATAACTCTACTATAAAAAGATAAGAGTAAAAATAAAATATAAGTAAACATTTTTCAACTGTGTGCGCAATATTTTTTTTATATACAACTTATTTATATATTAGGAGTTCATTAAAGAGAAGCGAAATAAAACAAAATAGGTGTCTACTGCGCAGGTCCTTGAATGCTTGTCAATTATAATTATAGATAATTGGCAGGCCTTCGTAATTATGTAAATATCCTTTGGAATTTAAATACATATATGAATGCTTCTGGTGGAACTAATTCGCTTTTAATTGAGCTTTTAAAGTATAATGTATTCGGATAATACATGTTACAGATAAAAGTATTGTCTTCTATCTCTGTAAGCTTATTTAAATGGTTTTTTAATAGTTTGAGCACAAATTAATAAATTTTTTCAATGTTTGCTGTTTCATATAAGAATTTTATAGTGACCAATTTTCTTTGTTGGTTTCTGGAT
This sequence comes from Argyra leucocephala, assembly GCA_963942445.1. Classification (NCBI taxonomy): domain Eukaryota; kingdom Metazoa; phylum Arthropoda; class Insecta; order Diptera; family Dolichopodidae; genus Argyra; species Argyra leucocephala. The sequence goes on from OZ012681.1 coordinate 107,853,127, forward strand.
CTATATTTTTACCATGGTACACGGTCTAAGTATCTGTCTTTCTAATTTTCGTATTTTCTCGAATTTTTTTTCACTGGTATTAGGTATACCATATTTGACATCCATATGTTGAAATTGGTCAAATGATCGATTATTTTAACGTTTTTGTTTATTTTTCTATTATACAATAATCATTTACTCATCATAATGCCTTTCTTAGTTTTTACTATTTGTTTATCTATGTGTTCTTTAAATATAAGTCTATTTTTAAGAGTTATGCTTAATTATTTCACACTATTTTTATGCTGTATTAGTCCATTGTTTCTAATTTGGATCTTAAAATCTCTCCATCAGTTTTGTATATTGTAATATTCTTTTCTAGTCCTCTCGAAAAATTATAGATTCTATTTTCTTTCATTTATAATTAGATTCCAATTATAAAGCAATTTTTATACCCGATTATAGAGTCTTTCTAGCCTGTCTTTTGTTTCTTTTCTCTTTATCATTTGCGTATGGCATTCCTACTACTGACTTCAGTATTGGTCTCATTTTTATATATATCAGCTAGAAACGCATATAACTTAATTAAATTACTAATTTAACTTCAGAAACATTAACCTTCGAAATTTGAACAAAAATGTGTAATTTCCATCCGGAAATATTGAATTGAAACCTATAGTCAATATCTAATACCATTTTGCGGTGATGGTTTTTTTTTTTTTTTTTTTTTTTTTTAATAGTTTTATTTATATTTCTAATATATAATTAATTATTCCAAAACAAAACTTAAAAATAGAATTTCTTATATATAACTTAAAGTATTCATATGGCTAACTTATATTTAGCTCTCTTACTTACATTTAATATTAATTATTATGTACATATTTACATTTGAATTATATAATTTGGTTATGTTAAATATTATTTTTTTTTAAATAACTAATGGACTAATTTTGGTACTGGAAAAGATTTATTCGGAAAAAAAAAACAGTTTTTGAAAAATAATTTTTTTGTAAAACTTAAATACTACACTAACTAACAACTAAAACTTAACTAATAATTATAACCTACCCTAATCCTAATTGTTTCCAAAATAAAGGTTTGGAATTTTTTAATTTGTGTTGATTAGGAACATATTTATCAAATGAAAATATATCTGCATCATTCACATCACTTACATTTATACCTAATGGTACTTTTTTATTCCAACTATTTTTTTTATAGTGATATATAATAGGAATATATTCACTATTTTCGATGTAATTATTTTTATCTAGGAATACAAATCCCTCTGGCGGAATAAATCCCGTGTCTAATGACCTTTTAATATACAGGTCGTTTTCGTACCAAGGATGGCTTATTAAGGAATTTTCTAGCACTTCGCTGCTCCGTTGGATATGATTTCGTATGAGACGAATAATAAAATTATCGATTCTGATAATGTTGGCCTTTGAATAAACTGCCTTATTAGAATAATAGTGCAGATAGTTTGATGTAGGTTTTCTGTTCAAATTTGTACATGCTCTTAGGCATTTTCGTTCAAATATTCTGACTTTTTCCATCAAAGAAGAATTGATGTTAAACCAGATTGGACAACCATAAGTTAATATTGGCCTTATCAGGTTCTTGTAGCAAAGTAGTTTGACTTTACTACACAGAATTTTCGAATAAAAAAGTTTACGTAATGTTAGAAAGGCATTCGTTGCTTTTCTTATTTGATTTTTTATATGGTCTTTGAAGTTATAGTTATGATAGTATAAAATGCCTAAATATTTGAATTTACTCGAGTTGCTGATTTTTGTATTGTCTGGAGCATTTATATGGAATTCTCTCCAGTGTTTTTTAATATTATAATTGACCAAGTTGACACTGTTACGGAAAAGAACACTCTCGCATTTTTGGTAATTAATTTTAAGTTTCCAGCTGACACTATACTCAACCACTTTATTAACTAGTTTCTGTAAAGGGTATTGAGCCTTTTGGATGTTGTGATTCGCTGTATATATGGTTAGATCATCAGCGAAAGCTATGCTGTGACTAAGCCCTAAGCTTTTGCTTAGAGAGTCCAGCAGCTCACTAATATATATATTGAATAATACAGGCGAGTTCACAGTACCTTGTTGAAGACCGTTGTTTAGCGAAAACTCTTTAGAGAACTTTTTGTTACCAGAAGTTACTCTAAAAGTTTTGTCCCTTATCATGCTCTCAATCAAGAATACTAAGTGTGGCGGATACTTGTATTTTAGCAGCTTGTATATAATACCATCAGGCCAGACTGTGTCAAATGCTTTTTCAAAATCAATGAAGCAAGTTGCTACACATTTCTTATCATTTATATGTCTGCAGATATCAGAAGATAGTTTTGTCATTGCATGTATTGTACTATGTTTATAACGAAAACCAAATTGTTTTGCTGGTATTATTCCTTTTTTAACGGTTTCATCTACTAGGATTTTATTAACTATAACTTCGAAGACCTTACTTATGTTGGGTAATAAACTGATAGGCCTGTAGCTATTTGGATCGGAGGGATCTTTGCCCGGTTTTTTTATTGCAACTACCAATGCTTTTTTCCAATCTTGTGGGAAATAACTTACGTTTAAACAATTATTGAATATTATACAATACCTTTCTATTAGCGAATCAGGGAGTTGCTTTAAAACAATGTTAGGAATTTCATCGATACCAGAAGATTTTTTATTTACTAAGTTAGTTGTGATGGTTTGATTAGCAAATTGTTGAAGATAATCAAAAACTGCTTGATGTTACAAGCCCAACGCCATTGAAGTTCGAGCGATTGATGAAGTGTAAAAAAAATTGTTAAAGTTAATATACATATATAGCTAAGTCAAGTTTATTAATTTTTTCAAGTTTTTGGCATTTGGTGTAAAATGGTGCAATTACAACGCTGGGGATTTCAAATCATGTTAAAACAAAAATTTATTCATTAAATATTAATTAACAAAATACTAATTTTTAAAAAGAAAAACATCAATTCATTTAAACTTGTACGATTTAATTTTAATTCATTGAATTTCGTGTACGTTATACATTAGTACGGCGAAACATCAACTTTACTTTTTACAACGCATTCTATTGGTTTTTGTTTAAAGATTGCTACAACTTTTACTAATCCTCTGATGCTATTTCAGACCAAATTTGCACCAGTCTTTGATTCAATTCATCTTTTCTTCGAGGGCGAGAGCATCTTAATTTTCTATTTGGGCTCGAACTTGATGATGGTCATTCAATTACAATAATTTTGTTTTCAGTAATGCATTTTTGAGTACTCCTAGCACTAGAACTGATTATTAGTCAGATGTTATCGATACAATCATTACACCATATCCGTTGGATTATTATAAATTTTTTTAACAAATTTTTAATTTAATAAAAACAATTACTTATTAATTTTTTTTTTTTACAAATACTTTAAAAATATATTCTTAGTCTATTATTAACCCAGGTGTTGTATCTTGTCAACAAATCATATTTTATTTAATGTTTATTTATTATTACCATTTACAAATTAATGATAATTTTCATTTCAACATTTTTAAAATTAATTTTTAATAACATTTCACAATTTTCAAATTAATAGATTAATTATTTTATATACATTAAGTTAGTATAATTTGTCACGATACCAGGATACACGTCATTAATATTATAAGTATCTATATAAAATTTAAACATCACGTTATTTAAATTATATTTTTATAATTTATCTAGCGGTTAGAAATTAATAAGAATGTCTAATTTTTAGAAAGATTGTGTTTTTCTGTTCTAAAAACTTACTAATTATGAATTGATCAGTCAAAATAGTAATGAGTTTTAATTAATTATAAAGAGAAGATAATATAAAAAAAAACAACAATAAATACAAAAAAAAAAAAATATTATAGGTTATCAGGGCAAACAACTTAACATTTTAATAGAGTTGAAAATTGAAAACCATCGTGTAGAATAAATTATTTTAAAAACCATGACCTTGCTTAAGTTTTTAAATTCTCTTTTGTTTTAATTTTTTTATTTTTTATTTTATTAGTTTTTTTTAATAATAGAGAGAAATTTTGAGAGATTCTATTTGTATCTATCTATATATTTACAAATATGATTAACGATTGTATATAAAAAATAATAATCTCTAGGAAAAAGTTTAAAATTTCTATACTATAACTATATTTGAGATATTGTTTTGTTTTTGTTTTTATTTTTATTAAAAAAACAGATGAGATATTGCAAATTGAGATATACAAAAGAAAGTGTACAATAGAGTATATAAATGGTGGGTTTTTTTTTATGATAAAAATATAAAATTGATAGACTCAGATTGAATATTTTAAAATAGTAAATTATTATATGATCATTAATTAAATTAAATATAAAAATTAGAATGTTTTCTGATTATTAAGTCAAATGTGTTAATAAACTAATAGAAAGCTGACTTTTGTAAAAAAAAAAAAAAAACAAAAATAATAATTTTTTTTTTCATTTCTGTTGCAAATTTCAGTTTTTAGAATTATTATTTTATTGTATGATGAGTCATTTGCATTCAAATACAAAACAGGATGTTCTCTTTTTATTAAAATATTAATTTGAATACAAAAAAATATGTAGTTTGTTTTTTGTTGATGAAAGTTTGATTAAATTGCATTTGGGTTTACCAAAATTCGCACATAAATTATATTTTTATATGTCATAAAATTGTGAAGTGTAAACTTTCATTTCCGCTTCTTAAATTCTATTTATATGAGAGAATAATGTTTATATATAGGCTTATTCTGGGTTGTTTCTATTTTCATATCAGATTGGAGATCAGATTGAGAGGTAAGGGTAAGACAGAAAGCTATTTTGTTAATATTAAAATTCAATTTATTCAATTTATTCTTAATGTTAGTATACATAAGACGATTAGTCTTTATAAGAGTATACAAATAAAAATTATTAAAAGAAAATATTAATTAAAAACTTACAACTAAACCAGCCAAATAATTTACAGATAATAAAGCAATATGAACTGACTATTGTGATTGACCATCAGGTGATGGTGTAACACCTA